>CM042023.1:56313214-57660000 GCA_023525975.1 Smallanthus sonchifolius
CTCCCCAGTTGACCCTACACCTGTGGACCTAGAGGCACCGAAAGAAAAAGATATGCCTTCTATTTCATCAAAGGGTCCAGCTCCTGTGTGGCAAAAGACGTCTATAATAGACAAACAAGGAGCAACAGTGATGATCTTGGCTGTAAGGTTCGAGGAGGATAAGCAGCTGTTCGCAATCAAAAGATCTGGCGGGGTTCAATACTTGAAACCCACCAGTGAAGCATTCAGCTCCTTACCCAAATACGACCTTGTGAACCTAGCAAACCGTGAGCTGCTGGGTCATTCTAATCACGCAGTGGTGATGGGTTTGTGGGTGGTTCTGCAGCGGGAAGCAAGATCTGGGAATTTCGAAATGTTCAAGCCTCAGGTGCCTAAGGGAGTCAAGGATAAGAAAGCAAGACATCCTGTGACTAAGAAATTCTTAAAGAAATTGGTATACAAGCTAGTGCTATGTGAAACTAAGATTCCCCTGAGCAAGTTATCTCAGGATATTCTTGGTGACATGTGGTACTGGTACGTAGATCCAAAGACGGACGAGGTTGTGATTATGGGGAAGGTACGTTTAGAGAGTGGGAACATAGGGCCAAAGGAACTGATCAGAATATTTGATGAAGTCTGCTTCATCAACTTTTTTGTGAAAGATCTGGAGGCATTAGCATACAGGTATTGTGTGTACACTGATGAATGGACAAAGCTCCTTGCTTCTAAATATGACAAGGTGATTAAGTTCAGCCTTGAATACAAGAAGAAGATGTAAGCTAAAGATCAAGTGCTGTGAAGACCGAAGATGTTAAGACTGAAGATTATCCAGAGTTGTTGTCAAGGGGGAGTTTGTTGAAGCACTTTTCTGTGACAAACACTCTTGATAGATAGAGTCTTATTTTGTAATTTAATGTTTGTAATTGTTTTTGTATGTAAGAGTCTTTATGTATTAGTTTATCGAGTTGTATTTACTTTTACATATTGAATGTTGTATAATTCTCTAATGTTTTGCGCACTTGTAAGTGCGCAGGAGAAAGCTCCTGCGTACTTAGCAAGTATACAAGAATACCTTTGCGTACTTGTTAAGTACGCAAGAGCATTTTGCCCTGCGCACTTGCTAAGTGCGCAGGCATCAGGTCATGTATAAATAGGATAGGTTGACAGTAGATAAGTACGTAGTCATAGTTACAAATACGCAAATTGTAATCTAAGTACTTCCCTCTGTAACCTTCAAGTGTTTATAATAGAAAGAACGTTTAAAGTGATTCTCTTGTCGGTTTACTTTGTGTTGTTTGACTCTCCACCTAGTCACGGGTATTCCGCACCCGGTCCGACTAGTAGACCCACTTGCATGTGACGATCCGCCACACCCGAGGGACCTACATTCGTTAAGCTGTTGTATCAATTTGTTGTTCGCTAATGAATTGTCAATTGTTGATTAGGTAATGATTACCTATCTCGAATCGGGATTTCCAACTAGTATATATTTATTTATATAAATATTATGTTTTCCACGTGATCGTCTATGAGCGTGTGTGTATAAATATATATGTATATATATGTACATGTGTATATATATATATATATATTTGGATTTGAATATAAGATGAAAGTAAAATATGAAATATTTATATTCATAGACGTTTTTACAAAATATATATTTGTAACCACATATGTTATTTATCAACTTCGTTTTAGTCGATATTATTTTAGGAAAGAACCAAATTTGCATATTCAAAATACATGTATACCAACTATATTCGTTATCTAAAACATCATGTATGTGTATATATATATATATTTACAAGTTCATACATGACGGATTTTATTTCAAATATTATGTTCATAACAAGTATTAGTCATATAAAGGTTTTGGTTTCAATGTATAGTATTGATTATTTGGATATTTACGCATCAACAAGAGCTCAAATCTTATAACCAATCGCGTGTCTAAATTAATTAAGTAAATACAAAGTATTTAACATGTTTGTACCTTTCCGTACGCTCTGCTTATGAACCGACATGTCCTATACCGCATGATAAATACAATAGCCAAGTTTGGATCGTCTTTGACCTTTGTTTACCAACATCCAGAGCTACTCAAACGAACTAATCTTCTTATTTCGGTTCGTATCTAGACCAAACGGACTCCGAATCGGGTGATTCAACTGCCTATGGTCTCATACCGCCTCACCGGTCGCTAGAAAATTGCCACCACCTCTTTCCAATGCCGTCGACGCCAGCTGCCGCCACGGCAGTGGCCGGAACCCGACATGTGTCCGAAAAATATCTTTGTTTCGTGACCAAACTCTTTCTTATGGATTATACGTGTCGTTAGGAGCCTGAAACTATAATTTTCATGGAAAAGCCCCAAAATATGTTCTCGCCGGAGTTACGCAAACTCACCGGAAAACTTTCTGTCATCTAAATCTGCTTTCAAAAATACTAAATCACTACATGGGAATGCAACCCAGCCACCAATTCTAACTAATTTCAACAATATATAGAATATAACTTGTCGGCATACAATTTAAACTCGGGTTTTTACCTCTAATCTAAAGAGTTGATTGGAAAAATCTGGTTCCTGGCCAGACAACCAGTCTACAGCACTACCGCCGCCATCTGAGGTTGTTTCCGCTATCACCTCCATGCACATCCACCATCGTCTTCATCTGCTGAAGCCCAAACAGCCGCCGCCGCTGCTAGCGGTGGCTTCCACCACTGCTGCCGTTGGGTGTAGTATGCCAAAACCCTAGCTCCGCTGTCGTTGTTCTCTGCTCCAACCACGGTCACCACTCCGCCATAACTCTCCCGTCGCTGGTGGAAATCATCTCCGTCGTCTGCGGGAGACGTCGTCACGAACCACCATCGTTTTCGAAAGAATCGTATGAGAAGGAGGGAGGAGAAGGAAGAATGTTGGGTGGTTGCTGTTGTCGCTGGAGTGGGGTGGGGATCGCCGCCTCCCCTTCTCTGCTCTCTCTCTCTCTCTCTCTCGTAAGACACACACATATATGTGTGTGTTTGTGTGTGATATTTTGTGCGTTTGAGTTGTTTCTGTAGCAAAGAAAGATATAGATCTTTCACGTAGAAGTTTTGTTTATTTATTAATTTAGTATTATTATTATTATATTATTATAATTAATTTAGCTCATATTTTGTTTTTTTTTATAACGTTTCATGTAAAACGTTTTATAAAATTCCGAACACGTCGTCAGAACGTGCTCATTTTTCTCTACATTTCGAACTAAGTTTTATTAGAAACGGAGCAGGTTTAAAATAATATATTTTAATGTTATTATTAAATATTAATCATTCGTCTACGATTTATAGGTCGAACGTCTTAATTTATAGACTCCAATTTGAGACTATCCGAGCCACCCAACTTTTATTGTTATTGTAGGTTCTCTACCAGTATTGCGTGTCCACTAGAATCCATGTCACGCCTAAAATTCATGAATTTCTATTTTTGAATGAGTCGACTAAATAAGTATTAATAATTAAAAAAATGTTGTCATGACGGGTATGAGTTACTAATCGTATACGTATTTATTTGATTTAATATTTCAACGTAGGAGTACATATCTATATATACATATATATTATGCGTTTATTGTATGTTATCTCGAATCATTAAATGATTCGTCAAGCAATATCACGTATGAAGTTCACCCATTGGGCTATAACTGGGCCGTTAATGGGCTGAGCCCATCTGTGGGACTCAAATTTCGGAGTTGTTACATTCTCCCCATGTTAAAAAAGTTTCGTCATCGAAACTTAGTTTAAATTATGTTTTGGAATTGCCTCGAATTATCCAGATGAGGATTTTGTTTCCTCGATTTGTTTGTAGTTTCTAAGGAGAATTTCCAGTTTTTTCTACTCAGTGATATATGATATCCATTTCTTGAAATCAATATGCTCTAATGGGTAGAATCTAGAAAGAGAAGATGTCCTTTAATTATGATTGCTAACGAGAAATAACAAATATGTCATTAGGAGTTCATCAACAAAATTCAAATAGTTATTTTGACTCGTAATAATAACAAATAAATTAAAAGGATATGTTTGTGTGGAAGGTCTAAGTGTGACGTGAGCACACTTTACATTTGTATCCAAGAAGTGTTATGAATGATTGTACAATGAAGTAGAATCTAGACGATTCTTTACTTTTTCACAAGTAATGATAATGTTGTAACGCACATAGTAATTCCAGATAGGAAAATGAAGTAACATTTTGATCAGTGAGTTACTAAGCTAGGTTACAATAACTCACACAAATCCTAATGTGTCAAAGTAATAGTAGACATAAAGTATTTTTGAAGGAATGATACAAGCATTTAATCAAGACTATTTGTATTATTTTACCATGATATTCCTCCTTTGGGATAAGAGGACAGTCTAGGGCAAAATATTGATAAGAGTTGTATTTGTACTTGCGCTAGAGTTTAAATGTGATATGAGCACATTAGATATCGATAGCCAAATGTATTAGATAGAAATCGTGTTGTAGCTATCCATTCTTCATAACAATGACTATTCACAAGGCTAGAACATCATTATGTGCAAATCATATGAGATTTACATGTTTAGAGGTGTCAAGGCTAACTCTTTGGATTTTGAATGAAGGATAATATGGCGATCAAATCATTGAAAGGAATGACTGATCGATGGAAGATTCCATTGTAAAGTTTCTCAAGTATTGTTTCAGGATAACAATAATTACAACACCAATGAGTGGTATAGTCATAACCAGATTTCTGTATACTGACAATATCATAATATGGTAAATCGCCAATTAAGGAGGAATGAATGGATATGATTCCTCATAAGATCTATACTCATTGCCTATGACCGATAATCATTATGACAATGATTAGATTATGGTTAACTCTTAATGACGAGAGTAAGTATACGTCTGTGAGATACAATGCCTTACTGTGAACGGAGTTCGCTGTTCTTTATTCACCTGAATGGAAAAAAAGGCTTCTCATGGTTTCACGAAATTGTTATCAAATTATATAAGAATTCGTTTGTTACTACTGGGATTCGTCATGACAGGTTTACCTTTAAAGGGACATGTTTATTACCGTCATTTGAACAAGAGATTCTTACTAAAATTGTGTTAATCAAGAAGTGTTGACAGATCAATTGGTCGACCTAGACCATGGGTAGGTCATTAGCTACATAACTCTATTTACTTGGAACAGAGTGTTTTAGAGGAACTGATAGCGGTTGTCTATGCAACGAAGTAGACAGCTATGATATGGAATGAAATTTCATAGAAACAAGGTCTCCTGAGATTGATTTTGGGTATATGGGTTTGATAGAAACAATATTAATTGTTAGAGTTTCACATCTCCATTTTGAGATTTCAGAAGTTGTTCCTTAGCAGGAAAAATTCCAACAATTTAATAGTCCTAAAGTATGGGATGCGCATACGTCATATGGTTGATTTTGGGTAGTCTACTAATAGAATGATTGGGGCAATCGTATGTTCACTTTAAAGGAAACTAATCAATAACTATAAATATTGTTTACCGATTATCAATGAACTATTTGTGGATATAGCAGCATTCACTATCGGACCTTTCTGAACAGTGAGTTGTCAGGGACAACTAATTCGTTTTCTGTTATAATAGCATAATAGACAAAGAGGTTGATAACAATATATGTATATGAAGTAGGCTTCACAGTTTTGTGTGTCAATCTCCTACATGTCTGAATATAATAGACGTTTCACACTTAAATATTTGAAATTCGTTTGTACATAAGCATAGCTTATTGATCATCGAATGAGTAATTGAAGTTAATGATTCACTCACCATTTAAGGCTATGTGAACAACCTCATTAATGAAAGCCAAATTCCACACGTTGCAAATATTTTATGAAAGAAAACTAGAATCATTGTATCATATTGCAAATAGAAAGTGCAAAGCACTTGCAAATAGTGACGTGTGCGTCGATGTGATAGTTGAATTGTTTTACCAAAACGCTGGTAACTGTTTAAGTATCAAAGATTACAACCGTTCTCGTGAATCAATGGAATATTTTATCCAATGAATGTTGTCATAGCAGGCATATGAATACCTTGAATTTATTGGCATTCACTGCCAAATGAAAGTGTTGTTTAGATATTCAATACTTAATGATTCTAAAAAGTAGAAGCTGAAGTATAAATACGTGAGTCTGGTGTACTATGATAATGACAATTATGAAGACAGAAAGTCATACGATGACTTGAATAAAAAGGATCACACAGATCATAGGAAGAAGTCAACAAGACTAAAGGAGATTTAAAACTTTGTTTTAGTTTAATCGAAAAGGATTCGTTCGTACTTTCAGCAGTTTGCGAGATGTTGTTCGAACTCTAGGTGTCAGTCAAGTTTACTAAAAGAATTTCAAATGTTACCAAAGGCTAACAGGAAAGCTTTTCCAACATATGTAATCTCATGTAGTTGCGTCTAATAAACACATGTAGCAAAATAGATTGCTAGTGTTTTGGTTTAGTAGATGTGCCTACTTAACCAATATATTGCCAGCTCATTCTAGATAGTAAGAATATAATTTGAAATTTCAATTGATTCAGAAGTTAGAGTCAGAAAATGATTTGTGATCGACAACGAGTCAATACACATACATACAGAGATAGAAGATAAGAATTTGCATTTACAACACTATGTTCATTGTATTGTTATAAGTTATGAACTGATCCTAATATGACATTAGACGATTGAAAAGGTCAATCTTTTTAAAGTTCTAAGCAAAAATGTTGTATTGTTGAACTACAACACATGTATTGAGTTCAAAGAAACACAATACAAAAGGAAGGAAGAATACTGACATGTAACTACAACACGTGCATTGATCGACACAACAGGATTTACTAGAATTCACATGTACCTGTAAATTTACCATTACGTGGATCCTTGCGTAATCGTAAATTTACCTTACATGATCATTCTAATGTTTTCCCATCATGAATTAGAATGCAGATGTTCCTAAGTGAACTAACGTTAAGATAACTTTAGACAATTCTAAGGATCAATCAACGTTCACGGTTTGACCTACTAGATCTGATGCTATACAAGGATAGTTGAGAAAGGATATTGTCGAGCTTATCTCAAAGTTGGAACATAAGGGAAGTCCAATTGTGGATATTAGAAGAGTAGTCCTCCATTCATCTTAAGCATATCCTGCTCCTTGTCCTTGAATTTGTGTAAACCAGAGTGTTCGTCCTTCCTATGTTGAATTTAACACATCGCTGACAAAAGCGTACAATCAAGCAATGATGTAAGCAATCGAAGAGAAACGTGAACTGAATTATGGTCCCTGATAAATGAAGGAAACAACTACTGATGACTAGAGGTATTGTGTTAGCATATAGAATGTGTAATAGAGTTTTCATGTTTCAAACAATGTGAGCGGTCACGTTTTATGTTTCAAATATTATGAGCATAAAAGTTCTCATGTTTTGTTTATTATGACCAACTCGGAAAAAGTTGTATGTTCCGTTTGTATAAGCATTTATGATTTCAAACCTTAATTATTGTCATTAATTAGATTTCATGCTTATAAATAATGTATCAATCAACTAATATAATTAGTCATGTATCAAGTAGTATGTTTAAACACATAACATGTAATCATGTCTCGAATCATGTATCAAATAGTCATGTATGGAAATATTTCAAATAATATTTCATGCGTATAATCATGTTTCATATTATCACATAATACAAGCAATTAGCATTCTTGTTTAAAATAATATGCACTACACTGTTTTCAAATATGTGCTTATGTATGCTAGTAATTATCCATGTTTTACTAGTGTTCATGTTATGTTTATCACATAAATCGTGTCTAGCATTCTTGTATAATGCTACTAATGTATTATCACATAAATCATGTTTCGGTTAGCAATTCTGTACTTTGAATATAGCTAACAATGTATGAGAAAAATGTCTATGTTTCAAATGTGTGAAATCACATATTTTCAATTAAATAGCGCACGTATATGTGCACATAGTTTCTATGTTCTAATCATGCGAATTCAAATATATTAATGTAAGAATGCAGTTTCTATGTTTTTAACTATCATGAGCCTACCGGTTATAGACTAGGTTTTTACACCTAATTCACTACAACCAATGGCTCTGATACCAATCTTTCACACCCCAATTGTTTCGAGGGAGTCGGGGCGAGATGTCAGGGTCAAGGCTCATTGATTATGCAGCGGAATTTAAAGCGTAGGGATTTAAAGAAAAAATTTTCCTCGAATAGCACATAAACATTTACTTCATGCATGTAGTGATCATCAAGCAGGTAAAACTGATGTGCACTTAGGTAGCTAATTTCTTTATCCTGAAACAAAAGCATACACGAAAACGAGCCAACAATAATGTTGGTGAGTTCATAGGTTTGAGTTGAGAAAAATATTGTTTCAACGTGTTTGTCTATGAGGTTTATAAATATAAACCAAATATAATGATAAATCAAAATGTAATGTATGGACTACATTGTATCATGTATTTGTATCATAAGTAAGTCCATAACCAAATCTTGTGTCAAAACCAAATCCTGCGTTTTGAATTGAATTCTAATCATTGATGAAATAAGCCACCCTTGTCAAATGTTCGCAGGTTTAAATAAATACAATTTGCAAAACCATTTGCACAAAAAACGATTTTTATGTATATGATAAACAAAACCAAGAAATCATATCAAGTTTGACCCATCAAGTTGACCCATCGTAACTAGCTAGGTACACGAAGTTTATTTTACATGAGTGTTAACCAAACCATGACACAGGTATTTTTGTCCCCCAGCTCGTACCACCCGAGCACACGTTTGAACACTATTCGGCCATTCGACCAAAACCGATCGAACCATGACCGGGGGTGTCAATCCAAATAGTACTATCCATAGAGTCCCAGGCTAAAACTATAGCTAATGGTTATAAAAATATTCACGTAGGGGACTTTACGAGCTCTCAACGAATATCTCATGTAAACATAAGTGGTCGGTCAAGATTTCTTGTATAAGGCAAATTTGTTTCATGTTTTCTCAAATGTACCAAGTAATGTTGTTTTCCAAATGTATCAAAGATGTTTCATGTTTTCAAACGTATTAAGCAAGTATGTTTCTCCCCCCGTTGTTTCTAAAACATTTAGAAGTAAAAAGAGGGCAGTGAACTCACAATGTTCGTATCATGTTTGTAAAATGATTGAATATTTCATGTAAAACGAAACTAATCTGTGTTCTCAAAAATATCTGAAGTTTCATGTCATGTTTCAAGAATATTTGTATGTATGCTTTTCCCCAAAATGATTGAAAATAGGTAAAAAAGTAGGGGCTATGAACTCACCTCGATATTCCAGCTAAATGTTGTCAATGTAACAAGCAATCATATTGTATGCAAATAATCACCATCATAACCCTAAATGCAATTATAGTAACAACTTATGTTATTAGGGTTAATCTAATTTACATACTCTTGAGCTCTATTGATTCGTTAAGCTGTTGTATCAATTTGATGTTTGCTAATGAATTGTCAATTGTTGATTAGGTAATGATTACCTATCTCGAATCGGGAATTCCAACTAGTATATATTTATTTATATAAATATTTTGTTTTTCCACGTGATCGTCTATGAGCGTGTGTGTATAAATATATATGTATATATATATATATATATATATTCGGATTTGAATATAAGATGAAAGTGAAATAGGAAATATTTATATTCATAGACGTTTTTACAAAATATATATTTGTAACCACGTATGTTATTTATCAACTTCGTTTTAGTCGGTATTATTTTAGTAAAGAACCAAATTTGCATATTCAAAATACATGTATACCAACTATATTCGTTATCTAAAACGTCATGTATGTATATATATATATATATATATATATATATTTACAAGTTCGTACATGACGGGTTTTATTTCAAATATTATGTTCATAACAAGTATTAGTCATATAAAGGTTTTGGTTTCAATGTATAGTATTGATTATTTGTATGTTTACGCATCAACAAGAGCTCAAATCTTATAACCAATCGCGTGTCTAAATTAATTAAGTAAATACAAAGTATTTAACATGTTTGTACCTTTCCGTACGCTCCGTTTATGAACCGACATGTCCTAGACCTCATAATAAATACAATAGCCAAGTTTTGATCGTCTTTGACCTTTGTTGACCAACATCCAGAGCTACTCAAAAGAACTAATCTTCTTATTTCGGTTCGTATCTAGACCAAACGGACTACGAATCGGGTGATTCAACAGCCTATTGTCTCATACCGCCTCACTTGTCGCTAGAAAATTGCCACCACCTTTGTCCGATGCCGTCGCCGCCGTCTGCCACCACTGTAGTGGCCGGAATCCGACATGTGTCCGAAAAATATCTTTGTTTCGCGACCAAACTCTTTCGTATGGATTATACGTGTCGCTAGGAGCCCGAAAATATAATTTTCGTGGAAAAGCCCCAAAATATGTTCTCGCCGGAGTTACGCAAACTCGCCGGAAAACTTTCTTTCATCTAAATCTGTTTTCAAAAATACTAAATCAATACACGGGAATGAAACCCTGCCACCAATTATAACTAAATTCAACAATATATAGAATATAACTTGTCGGCATACAATTTAAACTTGTGTTCTTGGCCGGACAACCAGTCTACAGCACTACCGCCACCATCTGAGGTGGTTTCCGCTGTCACCGCCGTGCACATCCACCATCGTCTTCATTTGCTCAAGCCCAAAGAGCCGCCGCCGCTGCTAGTGGTGGCTTCCACCACCGCCGCCGTTGGTTGTAGTACGCCAAAACCCTAGCTCTGCTGTCGTTGTTCTCTGCTCTAACCACCGTCACCAGCCACCATAACACTACCTTCTCTGGTGGAAATCATCTCCGTCGTCTGACCTTCCTGGAGATGCCGTCACGAACCACCATCGTTTCCGAAAGAATCGTCGGAGAAGGAGGGAGGAGAAGGAAGAATGTTGGGTGGTTGTTGTCGCCAGAGTGGGGTGAGGATCATCGCCAGGAGGGCCGCCGCCTCCTATTCTCTGCTCTCTCTCTCATAAGACACACACACATATATGTGTGTTTGTGTGTGATATTTTATGTGTTTGAGTTTGTTTCTGTAGCAAAGAAAGATACAGATCTTTCACGTAGAAGTTTTGTTTATTTATTAATTTAGTATTATTATATTATTATAATTAATTTAGCTCATATTTTGTTTTTCTCTTATAACGTTTCATATAAAACGTTTTATAAAATTACGAACACGTCGTCGGAACGTGCTCATTTTTCTCTACATTTCGAACTAAGTTTTATTAGAAACGGAGCAGGTTTAAAATAATATATTTTAATATTTTTATCAAATATTAATCCTTCGTCTACGATTTATAGGTCGAACGTCTTAATTTATAGACTCCAATTTGAGACTATCCGAGCCACCCAACTTTTATTGTTATTGTATGTTCTCAACCAGTATTGCGTGTCCACTCGAATCCATGTCGCGCCTAAAGTTCATAAATTTCTATTTTTAAATGAGTCGACTAAATAAGTATTAATAATTAAAAAAATATTGTCATGACGGGTATGAGTTACTAATCATATACGTATTTATTTTATTTAATATTTCACCATAGGAGTACATATATATACACATATATATTATGCGTTTATTGTATGTTATCTCGAATCGTTAAACGATCCATCAAACAATATCACGTATGAAGTTCACCCATTGGGCTATGACTGGGGCGTTAATCGGCTGATCCCGTCTGTGGTTAATCAGCCGTCAAAAGTAACTGACTTAAATTTCGGAGTTGTTACAGAATAGGACTATTCAGGGATTCCTTCCTGAATCTTTCTATATACGTCATTTTGAGTTACTGACGTGGAGCGCGTTAGCCAAGCTGGCGTCGGTTTCACGGAGCACAAATTTGACATAGTCGTCCTTGAGCTCACGGATTTTGACCTTGGGGAACCTCTGGTCACGGAGCTCAAACTTGACATAGTCGTCCTTTAGCTCGCGGATTCTGACCTTGGGGAACATCTGATACGATGTTGTTAGACAAATACTACCTGCATACAGATGACAGAGACTGAAGAAAACTCCAAAGTTGCTGTCAATGGGGAGTTTGCTGAATCAATTCTTGTGACAATCACTCTGAAGCTGTTTACTATGAAGCTGTTTACTCAAAAGCTGTTAGAGACTGTGACATCTCCAGAGCTGCTGTCAAGGGGGAGTTTGTTGAAGCAATTCTTGTGACAAGCACTCTGAAGATTGTTTTTACTTATGTATTGTCTTTATGTATTTGTATTTGTATATCAGCGTCTGTATGTATTGGTTTATCGAGTTGTAATCATGTTCGTAGGTACTTGTCGTTGTATTCGTCTTTGTTAAGTGTTGTGCGTAATTAACAAGTGCGCGGGATGTATATCCTGCGTACTTAGCAAGTACGCAAGAACAAAGTCTGCGTACTTGCTAAGTATGCAGGAGTTAAGCCCTGCGCACTTGCTAAGTGCGCATGCAATAGGTCTTAGTATATATAGCTAGTGTGTGACAGAATTATGTACGCACTCATTCTCACTGTAACCGACTATGATTATCAATAGACGAAGTTTGAAAGTATCTTGTGTTTTGTTGTCGGTTTACTTTGTGTTGATTGATACTCCACCTAGTCATGGGCATTCCGCACCCGGTTCGACCAGGAACACACTTGCATGTGACGATCTGAGACACCCGAGTGACCTACAAAAGTAAAGAAGTATCAATGTCAAAAAGCCTCCATATCCAAGATCCTGACCAAACTAAAGGATCATGGATCCTGCCTATCAAAAGATATCTGTAGAATGGCGAAATCCCGAAAGATGAGAAGAATCACAGAGCCTTTCACATGAAGGTATTGTTATGGGATAGATTTCTAGCAGGATCCTGAATAATGCATGATCCGGAATCCAAGATCTTGGTAACTTCAGTATCCTGATTATTAATGCTACTAACTGTTACTTGTCCTTTATTTCATTCATTGCTTGCAGGTAAACATGCGTAGACAAACTCTTCGCTGAAGAATCGCTCTAGAAGTCAAAAAAAACTTGTAGAAGACGCGTGGAGTGGCTTCCAACGGTCATATTAGAAGACTTGGTCATTCCGGGATTCTCGGATTGTTAGTTAGGCTTATCCATGTATAAATCTAGTGGCTTGATCGATTAGAACACACACCATCACACTTAGCAATACGCAAGAACTCTGTAACACTTAGCATTCGATCATTCGCTGCTCATACTTGTAATCTTTTTATCATTTATTCAAGTAACGAGGCAGGTGTCGATTGTCACCTCCCGAGGTTTTATGTCGGAGATCCTTAAAGATCAAGGGCTTTCCTCGTAAACAGCCATGTCAAGTTTCGCATCCTTAAATTGTTTTACAAGCACACTACCTCAATTACTAAGTTTGGTTACAAAATTAGTTTCAATAATTTTTACCCAAAACAATTTGTCGCCCACCGTGGGGTAAGTGGAGCTTTTTATCTTCAAATCTTTACTAAAGTTTGCGTTCAATCATTATCTTTCAAAACTAATTTCGAAAATGTCGTCCCGGTCCAAAAACGTTTCTGTTTCTGCTCCATCTTCAAGCTCTGGGTGAACAACCCTCTTCCTCCTCCTTCTGTCACACCCCCAAATTTATTTACTTAATGAATAAATAAATAAATAAATTAAGGTTACAACGATTGGTAACATTACACAACAGCGGAAGCTAAAGTAAAGACTTCTGAATATTGAACACCATTACAACAACTATAATAAACTTGTACATTGTCCTAGAACCATGTATAGGTGAAAGCCATCTTGAGATTTGACGATCATACTCCTTCGGCTTCTAGGGTTTAATGCAAAAGGCTAACCTATTCCAACCGTGCCATGGCTATGAATTACCTGAAAAACATACTTAAAAATGTCAACACAAAGGTTGGTGAGTTCACAGGTTTGATTGTTGCAATGTAAAGTGATTTTCCTTGAAAACATTGATATTGTGTACATGGCCATGATACGAAACTTTCCTTGAAAACAATGAAAATATGTACACGGGTTTAATGTAAGGTTGTTTTCCTCGAAAACATGTGATGACTTCATAGTCATAAAACGAGTAGTTTTCCCAATGAAAACATGTGATAACGTCATAGTCATAAAATAAGTCATTTTTCCTGAAAACATTGATACGGTGTACATGGCCATAATATGAAACTGTTTTCCTTGAAAACATTGATAAAAACCTTTCCACGTAAACGAATGGCAAAACCATTGGTGTATAAGTGATTGGAAAATCCATCTGCACAAAAACGTTTCAATGAATATGATAAACAAAACAAGTAATGTTGATCCATTTGTAGTCTAGCTAGGAATACAAATAATATGTACATACATGAGGCATAACCAAACCATGACACAGGTGTTTTGCCCCTCGCTCATACCTCACGAGCAATGTTTGAACACTATGCGGTCATTTAGTCAAAGGGACCCATGGTTAGCGCGACTAACCATGACCGGGGGTGTCAATCCCAATAGTACTATCCATAGAATCCCAGGTTAACCTATAGCTAATGGTTATAAATATGATGGTCAGGGGACTTCCAACGCTCTATATGTGTTAACTCATGCAAACATAAAGGTCGGGTCTTGTTTTCTTGCTACCATATGAAAATGTTTGTAAGTACGTTTTATGTTTTCCCGAATGTATCAGGCAATGATGTTCCCAACTGTAGTAAATAATGATGTCTCATGTTTTCAAACTTGTAAGCAAGTATGTTTTCCCCCCGGTGTTTCTAAAACGTTTAAAAGTTAAAAGGGGGCTGTGAAACTCACCTGATAAGCTTTCAATGTGTAAATGCTAGCAAGGCCGATGTGTATGCAAGATTGTCCTTACCATGACCTAACAGTTACGGTTGCCTTAAGACCTTATAATATGATGTCAACGTACAAGTTGAACATGTATAAGATCCACCCAAAATGTTAGACTCGGTGATACATGTGTTACGTTTTGAAAGTGTGACCCGACGAACCGTTGGTGACTTTTCTTTGAAGTTCATGATGCGTATTCGTATTTATTCACAACTATATACATTATTTTTGTTATAAAAATAAATACTTATCTATAATTTGTCGTATATAGATCGTGTTAGGGTTTTGAAAGTCATTCACTTCAAACTACAATATTAAAGTAACCCTAGTCTATAGATATTTTCCATATTTTTAAGCTGTCCGTGTGTCTCCCTTTTGATTAACCAAATGAACTAGTTTAGTCATGAAATTTTATACCAAGATACCTACATGTATTAGGGTTGCAGATATGTATTAATAAAAAATTTATGACATGTTTAAGTATTTTTAAATATTTATTTGGACAGAAGAGGGCAGCAGTGTTTGGTTCTGGAGTGTCTTGGGGATTCCTTTTAATTGACTGACCTAGACCCATTTTTATGACTCAAGACCCTACAAATTTTGATTTATACTTCAAATTTTAACTTTATAAAGTGGAATCAACTTATTTGGATTTGTTATGACCAAGTTATGACCCTCAAAAGTGACAAATATTCTGCCGAAAAAGACACCCTTGATACCTTTTCTCGTAGGACCATTTTGGGGCATCAAAACTCAACGAAATTTTATGAAACCACTTGGGTTGGACTCTTGACTCCTTGTACTTGATTTTAGACCTAATACTCGTCCTTTTTGGTTATTTTTGGTTGAGATATGACCCTCCAAAGTCGGACCTAAGAATCTGTCAGCTTACTGTTTTGGTTCTAAGTTACTCAACATCATCAACTATCAAATTTTGTACTTGTTTGACTCTTGTTTACCAACTAGTTGATTTTTATGATATGTGTGACATGTTCTAAAAGTATCAAGTCAGATTTGTCTAAGGATTTACTTTATTCCATAGGTGTTATGTCCATACATCCATATATGTCCAAGATTAAATTTTTAGGGTTTCTTTACTTGTAGATCTAACTTTTTACACAAGATTATCACCAACGAGCTTTCTTTAGGCCAACTTTTCTTATGAAAATATGTGTGTACCAAGTTTTAGTTCTTGTTTAAAAGCTCTAGTATGTTCATAAAGCATGAACATGAATTTTTAGAGAAACCTTTTGTTAAAAAAGTGTAAATCATATTTTTACTAGTTTTTAAATAGTTTTCTTTTGGGTGAAGTTTTATACAACCAAAATACTTGTTTATGAAACTTAGAATGAAAAATATGGATATGTGTAGGAGGCTTACAATATGCGAGAAAGGAAAAGGAGTTAAGAAGATAGTTCCAAGCTTGAATCCTTTCAAGTCTCCTTGAAGAACACTTAGATCTTTGAACTTTCTTGAGTTTTGGATGAAGATTTGAAGCTAGATTTGAATTGTGTGTGTGGGGTGTGTGTGAGGTGGGTGAGCCATCCAAAGAGAGAGAGATGAGGGAGAAATGAATCTTGAAATTTGAGTGATAGAATGAAGGATGTGATGGGCTTCGATGACTTGTAAGAAAAAAAAGCAAGGAGTTGTAGTGTAAAAGTCAAGGTAGGAAGAAAATAAGGTGTGAGGGGGCCCCACATATGAAATCTCGGCTGAAATGAGGTAAAGGGGAGTGGGTTGGGTGGTTAGGTAGCTTAATGGTTTAAGAGTATAGGTTATCCGGTCATTAACGCGTTAAATGTCGATTACGGTTCGGAATGATAAATTAACTTGGTTTATGGTTTCTTAATTAATTTTAAGGGTAATTAACTAGTTTTTTTTTTTTGAAAACTACATCTACTTATATGTAGTATAAGTCTTAGACTTGATTAATTTCTTGTATGGACGTTTAAAGATGACGGTATACGGTAAAACCTTCGAATTTTGTCGTTACGGCTCATTACGTGTTTTATGTGTTTTAAATCTTAAATTTGGTTGTATAAACATATGTTTTATGTATTATGGGTTCTTTGACATTATTATGGATATTTAGGTTAATCACCAACGCTCGTATTAGTTGGGTTAGGCATATACGTGACTCGGTAATTCCTAAAATTATCAAAGTATGAATTGAACTAACGTATGACCTTTGCTAGACTTAATGACCTAATTCATGAAATTAAGTCAAATCAAGAAACATGAATTATATAAATTGAGTCTCTAATGGGCTTGAGTCCTTATTGGGCCTCAAATGGGCTTGGATTTCTTCTGGGCCTAGTTGGATTTAGCCCAACAACTAGGTTTTATATTCTGGAATTTTGCATTTGTCACATTCTCCCATCCTTAAGGAAATTTCGTCCTCGAAATTTGTTACATTTACTTGGATTAGGATTTCGTATCCTTACTCCATTTTCGGATTCTTAGGGAGAATTTTAACCCATCTCAAATAGTAGTCGGTATACATAGATAAAGTGGATATCACATCAACTAAAGATGTTGAATTTGTAAGGATATGCATTATTATTGCATTATGTAACAGTGTACGTTACTGTTGAGCATACATTATATCAAATGAGTAGCTTTAGGAAAACTCGTCAAATCTGTCATCGGGTGAACTTCGTTGGCTCTACCACTAAGTGATAAGGTCATCACTAGAGTTCCATGAACAAAAGGAATTACAATCAGTGAGGTCACCTCCATGTAATGAGTGAGTCATTAAGAGGTTCCCTGATTGATGTGAATTAAAATAATAACTTTTTACAAACCAAGTGGACAATTCATACACCAAGATAAATAATCCCGAATAAGATGTCGAAGAAATTTATTACGTGATCACTCTCATTAGAGTGGAACTGTATGATAATTATCACGGGTAATGAAAGGAAACAGTGCATTCGTGCACGTGAAATTTTGAATGTATGTGGGCACATACTCTTTATTCATATACGTGTTTTAATGCATGAAGACTAAATCATGATAGAATCTAAAAGAATTTCATCGGAAGTCCAGTAAGATATGTAAGATAGTCATGAGATGTTCCGGCCGTAGTTCAAAATCAGGTACCTTACTGTTTCTTGCAACCGGTCAATGCCTTGATGCATTCAATCTTTTCGGAGCTAAAGATTCTAACTGACATTTCATCTACCAATTTAGTATGTTGGTTAAATTGGTTCAATTAAGTTCTAGGAAATAGCATCCTCGTATGTTATTTCTCTTAACTAAGCCGGAATGGTTTAGAGGAAGCGTTAGTAGTTGTCTAGGTAGTGAAATAGACAGCTATGATATGGAATAAAGTTTTTATGGAGATATGATCTCCTGAGATTGACCTTGGTTTTGTCAAACCTCATTACGGGTAATTTTATCACGAATTTTGTTCGTAACATGGTGTAGATTGATCTCTTTATGAAATAGATGTCAAACCATAACTCGAGACAACAATAATCTCACAGTAATATTGAATTGTCAAGATTACTATGGTTCTTCTATAGATGAGGGTAAATCCAGATGAAGAAAGAAGAAATGTTAGAGTATTTAAAACTCAACAGTTACTAAAGGTAAATGAATCTTCACGGGGTTCAAAGAAAGTGAGAGCGAACTTTTAACCAGTCACTAGGAGTTAGTGACGCAGTTCCATTTCTTTTCGTTTTCTAACTACATTACCATCATCTTGCTGTAATCGGATAGCAATGATGGAACACATAAACAAAAATTTATGGTTGTTCCCTTATACTCCTTAGAAGCATTTTCTAGGATAAAAATTTTACTCTAATATTAGGTTTTGTGTCATGTAAAATCTTCCATTAACATTGGCCACAATGGATTTACGATTTCAGGATTTCTTGTACGCTTTCGCTGCCGAGGATTGGGTTTAATACATCATTAACCATTGTTTGCACTACACTTCTACTGCAGTTTAGTATTTAGGTTGTACTGTCATGACTTGTAGATTCATGGCATGACTATCATGTCCATGAGGCAAATAATTCTTAAGGAGTTCTAAATTCGTTTAGATTAGCCACAGTTCGTCTAGGTGGGGAAGTAAATGGTGGAACTATGGAAATATTTTCATAGAAATAGCGCCCCTGAAATTGATTATGGGCTTGCCAACCCATTAAGTTGGTAGACTGTGATATGATATCGATGTCAGAAAATAATACCAGAATCATGTATAACTTTAGGGTTTTGCTAAATGTGAGGACATCATGTCCTTAGGTTCTTTAAGGATAACGTATTGGCATCCCAAGAGATCTTGGAGAACGGTGAATATGAAATTTGAAGGAAAGTTGAGAAGTCGAAAGAAATGTATATGTGTAGACCTCCAAAAGAGCAAGGTCAGATATGATTCATCCTTTGTTCATTTTTTTTCCTGGTAGCATACAGCTTAAAACGGTTAATCATCGTAAAACACTGCAATAGATTCTTAAAATTGCATTCCTATGATTGTAGGACGCATCTCTCAAATGATGAAGTTCGCAACTTTCAACTTGGTCTTTAATTTCCCACTAAAGTTGGTTGGAAAGGATCAGGAGTTTTCAGAATTTGCCAACAACCAGTAATACAGTACGTCTGAAACTTCCCTATCATTCGAATGGTATTGTCGTGCCTTACCATTACGTATTCCACTCATATCGGTTATAGCCTTACAATCCTTTGAACAAGGGTTTAAGCCATAGAATTGCGATAATGAGTGTTAGATGTCAAAGTTCTGTATTTTCCCTAAGCATGCGTTAAGAAGTCATTTCCTAACAGTAGGTGCTCTAGAGCTCTCTAACTATAGAAGGCTGGGAGTAAAAGGTGTGAACATGTCTCTCCTATAGGTTGACATTAGAGACTCAACTAACAACATGATCCTTAAGGAAATGTAAGTACAAAAGGGTGAGGGAGATCTTCGTGGTTCAAAATTCATTAAGAGTCAGATTCATGCTAGACTAAAGGTCGGTCTAGTGCGTTGATCGATAAATAACAAAATCGAAAAGAGACAACCTATAGCGCAATCTCAAAAGTTGAAACAATACTTTACAAGGAATTTCCAAATTCGGTCCAAGAGCCGAGGTCAAATCACCAAGAATAGATCTCTTCAAGGTTTTCGTTAAAATTGTCTTGCGAGTAAAGTCTCGCTAAGAGTTTTGGATTCATTAAAATTGAAGATGAAGGAGATGATGTACATTTCCACATCACTTGTGATATCCTATCGCATCATGTGATGCCTTTTGGCTCAACACTTATGGTTATGGAGATTTCGATCACTAATCGAGTGCCTGGGAATTGAGATTAGGGACTTGGTTTAATCATGAATATTAGCTCGGACAGTAAGACTCACTAAAGTTCTCATGCATTTCAAATTATGATTACGTGTGCACCCGCAATGATAATTTACTTTGCATGGTCCCTATAGTGTTTCTCCTATCCCAAGCTCCTAGTTAAACGGGATCTGAAATGTTCATTAGATCGTGTTACGCTTTCGCGCAGGAGTGTGTATGTTCTATCGGATTACTCTCAATCATGTGTACCAATACTCATGAATTAGCCGACTAAGGCTATTGTTGGATGGATTTAATGGTTGAGAGACACAACCGGTGTCTTCTAATAACAGGACGTGTGCGGTGGAAGTCAGACACTATGTTAGGGCAGAGATCCTCAAGTTTGTGTCGAGCAAATCATGCTCCAAGTTTGTTTGTACGTGTGAATCCACATGATCCTAATGAGTCTATGGGTCTCCTGCTAGTAAAGTTCTCTCCCGTTCAGTCCTGCTTATCCACCTAGGGTTCCCTTCTGCTTAGGTAGTCCCGTCTGTCATATTTCATGGCGAAAGTCCTAGTCATCCAATCGAGCAATTCATGAAGGAGAGTATATATACTGCACACATATATCAGAAAGAAAGTTAACTCCACGGCTGGAGTAGTTGTAAGTGTGGTGCAGGTATAGGTACAGGTTCAGGTACGGGTTTAGCTTATTGTGATGCTAAGATCAGGCGACTGGCGATTGCTACCGTCGTCGCCCAAGCCCTACTCGTAACTCGATCTCCTAGGGTTACAGTGTTCTGAGTACCCGTCATCCTTGATTCATAATCCGAACAGTGGCACTTTGATGAGAAACGTTGTAGGTGTCTATTATTTCCACATTGTTGTACGTGTTAAGTGTTCGTTACGTGTGACATGTAATTGTATTAAGCATTAGTGTAGATAATGATATTCTAGTGTAACTACATACACTAATGTTTTACTCAAGTCGTTCGGCAACGGTTGGAATTTTAATACTCAAGTCTTGGGTGTTCTTAATGTAATGTAAGTCTTAGAAATCTTGGTCCCTAAATGAGTCTGGTTAGAGCCTAGGTGACACTAAGGAAACCTAATTCGCTAAAACCATTGGCTCTGATACCAATCTGTTACACCCCCAAATTTATTTACTTAATTTATAAATAAATAAATTAAGGTTGCAACAATTGGTAACATTACACAACAGCGGAAGCTAAAGTAAAGACTTCTGAATATTGAACACCATTACAACAACTATAATAAACTTGTACATTATCCTAGAACCATGTATAGGTGAAAGCCATCTTGAGATTTGACGATCATACTCCTTCGGCTTCTAGGGTTTAATCCAAAAGGCTAACCTATTCCAAACCGTGCCATGGCTATGAATTACCTGAAAAACATACTTAAAAATGTCAACACAAAGGTTGGTGAGTTCATAGGTTTGATTGTTGCATTGTAAAGTGATTTTCCTTGAAAACATTGATATTGTGTACATGGCCATGATACGAAACTATTTTCCTTGAAAACATTGAAAATATGTACACGGGTTTAATGTAAGGTTGTTTTCCTCGAAAACATGTGATGACTTCATAGTCATAAAACGAGTAGTTTTGCCAATGAAAACATGTGATAACGTCATAGTCATAAAATAAGTCATTTTTCCTGAAAACATTGATACTGTGTACATGGCCATAAATGAAACTGTTTTCCTTGAAAACAATGATAAAAACATTTCCACGTAAACGAATGGCAAAACCATTGGTGTATAAGTGATTGGCAAATCCATCTGCACAAAAACGTTTCAATGAACATGATAAACAAAACATGTAATGTTGATCCATTTATATACTAGCTAGGAATACAAATAATATGTACATACATGAGGCATAACCAAACCATGACATAGGTGTTTTGCCCCTCGCTCATACCTTACGAGCAATGTTTGAACACTATGCGGTCATTTGGCCAGAGGGACCCATGGTTAGCGCGACTAACCATGACCGGGGGTGTCAATCCCAATAGTACTATCCATAGAATCCCAGGTTAACCTATAGCTAATGGTTATAAATATGATGGTCAGGGGACTTCCAACGCTCTATATGTGTTAACTCATGCAAACATAAAGGTCGGGTCTTGTTTTCTTGCTACTATATGAAAATGTTTGTAAGTACGTTTTATGTTTTCCCGAATGTATCAGGCAATGATGTTCCCAACTGTAGTAAACAATGATGTCTCATGTTTTCAAACTTGTAAGCAAGTATGTTTTCCCCCCGGTGTTTCTAAAACGTTTAAAAGTTAAAAGGGGGCTGTGAAACTCACCTGATAAGCTTTCAATGTGTAAATGCTAGCAAGGCCGATGTGTATGCAAGACTGTCCTTACCATGACCTAACATTTATGGTTGCCTTAAGACCTTATAATATGATGTCAACGTACAAGTTGAACATGTATAAGATCCACCCAAAATGTTAGACTCGGTGATACATGTGTTACGTTTTGAAAGTGTGACCCGACGAACCGTTGGTGACTTGTCTTTGAAGTTCATGATGCGTATTCATATTTATTCACAACTATATACATTATTTTTGTTATAAAAATAAATATTTATCTATAATTTGTCGTATATAGATCGTGTTAGGGTTTTGAAAGTCATTCACTTCAAACTACAATATTAAAGTAACCATAGTCTATAGATATTTTCCAGATTTTTAAGTTGTCCGTGTGTCTCCCTTTTGATTAACCAAATGAACTAGTTTAGTCATGAAATTTTATACCAAGATACCTACATGTATTAGGGTTGTATAGATGTATTAATAAAAAATTTATGACATGTTTAAGTATTTTTAAATATTTATTTGGACAGAAGAGGGCAGCAGTGTTTGGTTCTGGAGTGTCTTAGGGATTCCTTTTAATTTACTGACCTAGACCCATTTTTATGACTCAAGACCCTACAATGTTTGCTTTATACTTCAAATTCTAACTTTATAAAGTGGAATCAACTTATTTGGATTTGTTATGACCAAGTTATGACCCTCAAAAGTGACAAATATTCTGTCGAAAAAGACACCCTTGATACCTTTTCTCGTAGGACCATTTTGGGGCATCAAAACTCAACGAAGTTTTATGAAACCACTTGGGTTAGACTGTTGACTCCTTGTACTTGATTTTAGACCTAAGACTCGTCCTTTTTGGTTAGGTTTTGGTTGAGATATGGCCCTCCAAATTCGGACCTAAGAATCTGCCAGCTTACTGTTTTGGTTCTAAGTTACTCAACATCATCAACTATTCAAATTTTGTACTTGTTTCACTCTTGTTTACCAACTAGTTGATTTTTATGATATATGTGACATGTTCTAAAAGTCCCAAGTCAGATTTGTCCAAGGTTTTACTTTATTCCATAGGTGTTACATCCATACATCCATATATGTCCAAGATTAAATTTTTAGGGTTTCTTTACTTGTAGATCTAACTTTTTACACAAGATTATCACCAACAAGCTTTCTTTAGGCCAACTTTTCTTATGAAAACATGTGTGTACCAAGTTTTAGTTCTTGTTTAAAAACTCTAGTATGTTCATAAAGCATGAACATGAATTTTTAGAGAAACCTTTTGTTAAAAAAGTGTAAATCATGTTTTTACTAGTTTTTAAATAGTTTTCTTTTGGGTGAAGTTTTATACAACCAAAATACTTGTTTATGAAGGTTAGAATGAAAAATATGGAGATGTGTAGGAGGCTTACAACATGCGAGCAAGGAGAAGGAGTTAAGAAGATAGTTCCAAGCTTGAATCCTTTCAAATCTCCTTGAAGAACACTTAGATCTTTGAACTTTCTTGAGTTTTGGATGAAGATTTGAAGTTAGATTTGAGTTGTGTGTGTGGGTTGTGTGTGAGGTGGGTGAGCCATCCAAAGAGAGAGATATGAGGGAGAAATGAATCTTGAAAGTTGAGTGATAGAATGAAGGATGTGATGGGCTTCGATGACTTGTAAGAAAAAAAAAAGCATGGAGTTGTAATGTAAAAGTCAAGGCAGGAAGAAAATAAGGTGTGAGGGGGCCCCACATGTGAAATCTCGGCTGAAATGAGGAAAAGGGGAGTGGGTTGGGTGGTTAGGTAGCTTAGTGGTTTAAGAGTATAGGTTATCTGGTCATTAACGCGTTAAATGTCGATTACGGTTCGGAATGATAAATTAACTTGGTTTAGGGTTTCTTAATTACTTTTAAGGGTAACTAACTATTTTTTTTTTTTGAAAACTACATCTACTTATGAGTTGTATAAGTCGTAGACTTGATTAATTTCTTGTGTGGACGTTTAAAGATGACGGTATACGGTAAAACCTTTGAATTTTTCCGTTACGGCTCCTTATGTGTTTTATGTGTTTTAAATCCTTAAATTTGGTTGTATAAAAATATGTTTTATGTATTATGGGTTCTTTGACATTGTTATGGATATTTAGGTTAATCACCAACGCTGGTATTAGTCGGGTTAGGTGTATACGTGACTCGGTAATTCCTAAAATTATCAAAGTATGAATTGAACTAACGTATGACCTTTGCTAGACTTAATGACCTAATTCATGAAATTAAGTCAAATCAAGAAACATGAATTATATAAATTGAGTCTCTAATGGGCTTGATTCCTTATTGGACCTCAATTGGGCTTGAATTTCTATTGGGCCTAGTTGGATTTAGCCCAACAACTAGGTTTTATATTCTCGAATTTTGCATTTGTCACACCTTCGTTCCAAAAGAATGTCAATCAGCAGTAGAAGACTACTTCTGCGGGTTTTTCGGGATCCGGGATACCTGCTGGGGGACCTATGCTAGTGTCAAATGATGATGTCCTCAATCTGTTCTCATAAATGAAGCAATAGATGGAGCAACATAAGAAGACTAGTCTGATGCTTTTCAGAGAGCTTGAAAGGGTCAAAGAATCAACGAAACCAGTGGAAGTGACGACCCCATTGAAGTCAAGGATCTTGGATTTTAATTATTCCGGATCCTCAGGAGTCCATAAAGGAGTTTTTTTCCCATGCATTCTGGAGTCACTACAGTTGGCCCGACTTCGGCTATTAGAGTTACCACAACTCAGGATCTTGGAGTTACTCCGGGATCATCATTCCAAAATCCTGAGGACGGTAACACTTTCAATCAGTTTTCAAACACTAATGAATTTTCACAGGATACAGGAATCACTCCCTCCATGGCCAAGGAATTAAAGAAGTTAACAGAGATGATCTCCAGTGTACCGGGCATAGTCCAACATATACAGGAGATGTCCTCTACCAGTCACGGGATTTCCAGATTCACTCCACCAATATGTGATGCCGAGATCCCCAAGCGCTTTCAGACTCCTAACATGAAGTTGTATGATGGAACTATGGATCCCGAGGAGCTTGTACAATACAGGGAGAGAATGGAGATAAACCCCATTCCCTAGGACTTAAAGGAGGCCTGCTTATGCAAAGGCTTCGGCTCTACTTTAACGGGATCAGCCTTGAAATGGCTGCTAAATGTTCAACCTTATTCAACAACTTCCTTTGCTCATTTAATCAATTTGTTTAACAATCAATTCTCTTGCAGCAGAACGTTTGAAAGATTAACAAGTGACTTATACAGGATAACTCAGAACAGTGGACAATCCCTTCGGGATTATGTCGGCAAATTTGGCCGAGAATCCCTAGATATCCCGAACCTTGGTGTTGCCACTACAGTCCAAGCATTCAAGATGTGACTAAGGAAGGATTCTCAATTTTACGAAGACCTCGTCATGAATCCTTGCAGGAACCTTGATGAAGTCAGGAACCGGGCATTAAGATTTATAAGACTAGAAGAGGACAAAAAGATTCAGCAACGGATGGATACTCCAACTAGTTATAATCATCCCAACCGAAAGACTGAGTCTGCTCCCTTCAAACCTTACAGATCCAAGCCATATTATAAACCTGAAAATCACATAGTTAATGCTGTGGAAGATGACGAGGACGAGGAAGAATATCCTAAGATATCCGAATATTGTTTTTCTCTTAATACAACTGGATTACTATTTGCTTTGCAGGATCTTAGAGAAAAAGCCAGGTGGCCTCGCAAGTTTGAGAAGAACTCAGGTAGGAAGGACAAATCCAAGTGGTGCGCATTCCACGAATACTTCGGCCATGTGACAGAAGACTGCATTGCCTTACGGAAAGAGATAAGCTATCTTTTAAGTAAAGGGCATCTCAAGGACTTTCTAGGCAAAGGAAAGAACAAGACTAAGTATCATGACAGGATCCCACAAAGAGCAAAATCCCCGTCGCCAGATGCCAAGGTAATAGGTTTTATATCTGGTGGATCTGATATTTGTGGCACTTCTTACTCTACAGCAAAAAGGAATGCCAAGGAGGCGAAGACAGAAAAAGGGGACAGGCCTATCAGAATCTCCATCTTAACTGAGGAAAAGGTGATCTCTTTCGACGAAGATGATAGGAATGACGTACAGGATCCTCATCACGATGGTCTAGTAATCACTCTGTACATTGCAAACCACTTCATCCGAAGGATACTGATTGACGAAGTGAGCTCGGTGAACATAATTCAGCATGAAGCCCTGAAGAGAATGGGGATCCCGGATTCTAAAATTATTTCAAAATCCTCAGTACTGGTAGGATTCAGCGGAGAAGTCAAAAACACAGTGTACGTCCCCGGGTGTCTCGGATCGTCACATGCAAGTGTGTGGCTAGTTGAACAGGGTGCGGAATGCACGTGACCAGATGGAGTATCAACAACAACTAGTAAACCGAAAATAAACAAGAGTCACTTTAAAACTTCGTCTATTATCAATATCAGCTTATTACATGTTACAGAATGAGAGCGTACTTATCAACTTCTACAACCAGCTATATATACTAACAGACCTGATGCCTGTGCACTTAACAAGTGCGTAGAGCTTTGTTCCTGCGTACTTAGCAAGTACGTAGACATGTTCTTGCGTACGTGCTAAGTATGCAGGTTATACAACATGCGCACTTACTAAGTGCACACAACACTTTACAAAGACGATTACAAGACAAGTGCATACAGACATGATTACAACCCGATAAGACAATACATACAAAGTCAGAAATACAAGTACAAATACAAAAGAACAGTTACAAAGGCAGAGACAACATCCAGAGTGTTTGTCACACAAACGTGCTCCAACAAAAGCGTACTTATCAACTTCTACAATCAGCTATATATACTAACAGACTTGATACAAGCGCACTTAACAAGTGTGCAGGGCTTTATTCCTGCGTAATTAGCAAGTACGCAGACATGTTCTTACGTACTTGCTAAGTACGCAGGTTATACAACTTGCGCACTTACTAAGTGCGCACAACACTTTACAAAGACGATTACAAGACAAATACATACAGACACGATTACAACTCGATAAGACAATACATACAAAGTCAGAAATACAAGTACAAATACAAAAGAACAGTTACAAAGGCAGAGACAACATCCAGAGTGTTTGTCACACAAACGTGTTCCAACACACAGTTGGAAAGATAAAGCTACCGATATATATCGAGGGGTAAACTCTATACAGAAATTTTGTGTCATTGATTCATTATCTTGCTATAATATTATTCTAGGAAGACCCTGGATACATGACATGAAGGCAGTACCATCAACATATCATCAATGTGTAAATATGCCAACCCCTTGGGGGTAGTAAAGATCAACAATGATCAAAAGGAGGCCAAAGACTGTTATACTTCCTCGATGAAAGCCTCCACCAAAACTAGGCAAGCATAGCAATTAAAGAGACAAGCCCGGGACGTCTTGAAAACCAGAGCACATAATGTCAAAGAAGTATCCTTAAATGCAGAGGATCCTAACATCAAGGTGCTTGTTGGAACGAATATCCCCAAGGATATTGAGCAAGATCTTACAGAATTATTAAGAAGCAGAACCTCAACCTTCGCTTGGAAACATGAAGACATGACATGTATTTCTAAAGATATTATTACGCATAAATTGGGTGTCGATAATAGTTTCAGGCCAATACACCAAAAGAGGAGAAAGTTTGCACCAGAAAGGAATGCAGTTATCCAAGAAGAGGTCGAGAGACTATTAAAATCAGGAATGAAAAGGGAAGTGAAATTCCCAAGGTGGTTAGCTAATGTGGTGGTGGTCCATAAGAAGAATGGGAAATGGAGAGTCTGTGTAGACTTTACTGACTTGAACAAAGCATGTCCCAAAGACCCTTTTCCATTTCCACACATAGACTCAATGGTTGACGCTACAACGGGCCACGAGATGCTGACATTCATGGATGCTTCATCAGGATTCCAACAGATTCAGATGGAACCCTCAGACCAAGAGGATACCTCGTTCATGACTCTCACAGGCATTTATTGTTATATTGCTATGCCTTTTGGTTTGAAAAATGCAGGTGCTACATATCAGAGGCTAGTGAACATGATGTTCAAGGAAAAACTAGGGGACACCATGGAAGTATACATAGACGACATGGTGGTGAAGTCAAAGAAAGCTGAGGATCATCTTAGGGATCTTAGAGAAGCATCTGATATCCTAGACCAATATAACATGAAATTGAATCCTTCAAAATGCCACTTCGGAGTAGGGGCAGGAAAGTTCTTGGGCTACATGGTAACCAAGAGAGGGATATCAATCTGAAATCCCCAGCAAACACCAAGGATGTCCAGAGACTAACAGGCAGGATAGCAGCACTCAACAGATTCATATCAAGATCCTCAGAAAGGTGCAGAGAGTTCTATGATATCCTGAAGAAAAACAAAAGATTCGAGTGGGAAGAGAAGCATGAACAAATACTCCAATCGTTAAAGGAATATTTGTCATCAGCTCCTCGGTTAATGAAACCAGAAGACGACGAACCATTATCTCTGTACTTGGTGGTATCCCGAAGCACTGTAAGTGTTATCCTAGTCAAGGATCATGAGGGACAACAACATCCGGTATACTATGTAAGTAAAAGTTTGCTGGCAGTAGAAACCAGGTAATCTCATTTAGAAAAGTTATCCTAGCTTTAATAATGGCATCCACAAACTTAGATATTATTTTGAAACTCATGCTATTTATGTTAAGACTAACTATCCTATTAAGTGTGTCTTAAGAAAGCCAGAGAAGTCAGGTAGGATGGCTAAATGGTCAGTAAAGCTCAGCGCCTATGACCTCACATATGAACCTAGAACAACAATAAAGTCTCAGGCACTTGCGGACTGTGTGGCTGATTTCAGTAGTGATATCCAACATGAAGCAGATCGTGAAGTTCAGCAACTGGAAGAATCCAGGGATAAGTGGATGTTATTCACTGATGGTGCATCAAATGTAAGAGGAACAGGTGTTGGGATCATACTGAAATCGCCACAAGGTGACATAATACCCCAATTCATAAGTTGTGAGTTCCAACCTACGAATAGTGAAGCAGAGTATGAGGCGTTGATAGCAGGATTGCAACTGGCTAAGGATATGAAAATCAGGTATCTCCAGGTATATGTAGACTCATTGTTAATTGCTAACCATTTCAATGGTTCATATGCGGTAAAAGGTGAGAAGTTAGTCAAATATCTCACAATAGTTAAGTAACTATCTATGGAATTCGAAATTTTTAGCATAACACATGTACCTAGAGAAGACAATGCTGAGGTTGATGCCCTAGCAAACCTTGCTTTAGCTCTCAAGATAACAGAAGGTATTAAAATACCTATCATACATGTCTTGAGCCCAGCAATTGAGAAGATGAAAGAAATATCCAACACAGAAGAAGAAGCAGATATTCGGGATCCTGAACCTAGTCAAGGATCCTGGATTTCACCTATTAAGAAATATTTGCAGGATGGTGAAATCCCATGTGATGAAAAGAACCACAAGGATTTTCGCATGAGGGTATCTAGTTTTATAATTTTAGAAAATGTTTTGTATAGAAAGTCTATTGCAGGTCCGTACTTAAGATGCTTGGAGGATCCTGAAGCACATGAAGTCCTGAAAGATATACATGAAGGTGACTGTGGTAATCACACTAGGGGTAGGGCGTTATTCTCAAGGATTCTGAGGACAGGATATTACTGGCATACCATGAGGAAAGATGCTATAATGTATTCCCAGAAATGTGACGCCTGCCAAAGACACAGCAATATACTCCATCAACCGGCCGAACCTTTACATCCAATCATCTCTCCATGGCCATTCATGAAATGGGGAATGGATATAGTCGGCAAACTTCCCAAGGCACCAGGAGGAAAATTTTTAATGCTAGCAATGAAAGACTACTTCTTCAAATGAATTGAAGCTGGGGCATTTATCTAAGTGAGAGAAAAAGAGATCATCTTCTTCATCAAGAGCAACATCCTGACAAGATTCGGGATCCCGGCAAAGATAGTATATGATAATGGATCTCAGTTCATTGGCAAGAGAACAACTAACTTCTATGCCAGTTGGGGGATCAAAATGATAACTTCCACCCCGGTACATCCTCAAGCCAATGGACATGCGGAGTCCAGCAACAAGATCATCATCAATAACCTTAAGAAAAGATTGGGAGCAAAGAAAGGAAAATAGGCAGAGGAGTTACCCTTCGTCCTCTGGCAGATAGAACAACCCCTAAGGGTGCGATGGGTCAGACTCCATTCTCATTAGTATTCGGAACAGAAACAGTGATCCCTACTGAAATGGTGATCCCTACAGCAAGATCCTGCCTTCAAAATCCTTAAACTAACATTGAAGCTCTTATTCATGATCTCGACACTGTGGATGAGCTCAGGGATCTTGCCAAAGTTCGTATTGCAGCTTATCAGCAGAGGATAAGAAAATCATACAACAAAAACATTACGACTAGAAGGTTCCAAGTGGGTGATCTTGTATTAAGAAAGGCATTCCAAAATACAACCAATCCCAGCGATGGAAATTTTGCACCAAAATGGGAAGGCCCATACTTGATTGACTCAGAAGCAGACAGAGGTGCCTATTGGTTGGCTACTATGGAAGGATATATCCTGCCAAGATCCTGGAATGCTATCTATAGGTCCCTCAGGTGTGGCGGATCATCACATGAAAGTGCGTTGGCTAGTCGGACCGGGTGCGGAATATCCGTGACTAGGTGGAGAATCAAACAACACAAAGTAAACCAACAAGAGGATCACTTTAAACTTTCATCTATTATAAACACTTGAAGGTTACAGAGAGAAAAATACTGAGTGCACAATAGTCTGTGTACTTATCTATTGTCAACCTATCCTATCTATACAAGACCTGAACTCTGCGCACTTAGCAAGTGCGCAGGGCAAGTTGCTCATGCGTACTTAGAAAGTACGCACAATATTCTTGCGTACTTGCTAAGTACGCAGGAACTAATTCCTACGCACATACTAAGTGCGCAAAACACTTAGAGAATTAAGCAACTAACAACATGCATTAGTAAATACAACTCGATAACTAAAACATACAGACGCTTACAAACAAAGACAAATACATACAACGAAAGTACATAAACTAAGACTTTATCCAGAGTGTTTGTCGCACAAAAGTGCTTCAACAAACTCCCCCTTGACAACAGCTCTGGATCGTCTTCAGTCTTCACAGCTCTGCATCTTTATCTTCCATCTTCTTCTTGTAGTCGAGGCAAAACTTGATTACCTTGTCGTATTTAGAAGCAAGGAACTTTGTCCATTCATCCGTATGCATGCAGTACCTGTCAGCTAGAGCCTCCAGATCTTTCATATAGAAGTTAATGAAGTAGACTTCATCAAATACTCTGATTAGTTCCCTTGGCACTAGGCTTCCACTATCTGACCATACCTTTCCTATCACCACTGCCTCGCCCGTTTTTTGATCTACGTACCAGTACCATATGTTACCGAGGATATCCTGAGATAACTTGCTCAGGGGAATCTTGGTTTCACATAGCACTGGGTTATATACCAGTTTCTTTAAGCTTTTCTTAGTCACGGGATGTCTAGCTTTCTTATCCTTGACTCGCTTGGGCACTTGAGGCTTAAACACTTCAAATTTCCCAGATCTTACTTCACGCTGTAGAACCTGCCACAAACCCATCGCTACCGCATGATTTGAGTGACCCAGCAGCTCCTGGTTTGCTAGGTTCACGACGTCGTATCTAGGTAAGGAGTTGAAAGCTTCACTGGTTGGTTTCAAGTATTGAAACCCCCCCCCCCCAGATCGCTTGATTGCGAACAACTGCTTATCTTCCTCGAACCTCACAGCTAAGATCATCCCTGTTGCTCCGTGTTTGTCTATGGTAGAAGTCTTTTGCCAGACTGGGGCCGGATCCTTTGATGAACTAGCATGCATATCTTTGTTTTTATGTGCCTCTGGATCCACAGGTGTAGGGTCGGCAGGGGAGGCTTCAGTCGATGCTTCAACATTGCTAGCAGTCTCGACTGAACCTGTGTCGAGCTGAGATTCAAAGGATAGAACTTCAAATATCTCTCCATCTTCAAACTCGTACTCGCCTTCCCCGTCGCCCTTGGGAATTTCAATAACTACATCATCTTCATCCCAATCATCACCAGAGTCGATCTCTCCTTCTTCAAGATTATCAAGAGCCTCAATCTGTGCTTCTTTGGAATAGTCAGGCTCTAAGAATAAGATCTCATCGTCAGATAGATCTCTCAGAACATCAGCCACTGACTTTCCTTTAACACCACCACCGGAAGTATCACCACCTTCCTGATAAGTCGACTCCCCCTCAGCCATTGGAATAGCATAAATGGGCACGATTGCCAAAGCTTGATGCTCACTTCCACTAGGACCGACTTCAGGATCCCTGTCTTTGTCATCATCCTTAGTTATGTTAACCGGATGACAAGCCTCACCAGCGGTAGGTTTAGATGCCTTCTCCTTCTCTTTTTCTTTCTCTTTCTCCTTCCCCCCCTAAGCAGCAAGCTTTTCGGTCAGTTCAGTTACTAACTTGACCATCATTTCATGTTCTTTTCGCTGCATGTCAAACCGAAGCTCTAGAGACGACCTGTGACCCAGAATCATATTGTTTGTTTTGATCAGTAGTTCATTCTGGGCCATCACAATTGCTAGTCGCTCTTGCGTCCCAGCCATCTGGCTTCTTAGAATAGTAACCTCGTCCACCAACGAATTTATCTGAGCCTGTTGAGCCTCAGATTCCTCCCTTGATTTTCGAACAGTTTCCAGTAGAGCAGCAACTTGGGTTTCCAAAGTATTAATCCTTGCATCATTCGGATCAGGATTCCTTGACGTAGACGCTTCAGCATTATGAAGTGGGGATGAGAAATTCGTATCAAAGTCAAAGCCCTGAGTAAAATCTCCATAGTTGTAGGGTTGACTGATAGGTTCAGTGGTGATAGTAGGGATTGTGGATGGGATGATGGTTGTAGGAGTGATGGAAGGTGTGATGGTGACTGACTCGGTAAGAATAGGAGTAGTCACCGCCACATGGACAGATGATACAGGGAGGTCACTATCACAGGAACCTCCTCTGTGATAGAAGTGACCGCCACATCAAGTGTTACTTGTGGCCTTCTCCGCTGTCGTCGGTACAGCTGTTGTGAAGGAGGGGTAGAAGCTGAATCAGTACTCGCAGCCGATACTTCTACTTGCCTCTGAGCACGATCCTCCACCTCACGAGGAATAGCTTGTTGCTGCCTATCCACCCGGTTTTTGTTTATACTTTCACGTCTTTGTCTTTGTATAGCAGCGTCAGAGTCAGAATCTGGCTCGTATTCACTGCTCGTCGTTTGTCGCTTTCTCTTTGAAGATGACTCAGGAAGGGTTACCTTTGTCAATCTTCTCGGGTGTACCTATTATGGTGCATCATCAGAATCAGAGGAATCAGACTCTGTATCTTCGGAGTCGGATCCTTCAGCACCATCATTACCTGCTTCTTCGTCTCCTCCTGACAATTCATCTTCACTTTCAACGTCCTCCTCTTCTTGTTGCTCATTCTAATGTTCACTGAGTTTCGGCTCAGAATCATGACTAAACCATCTCCAGTCATCTGGTGCCACATACGCGTCATTTATCAGGTGGCCAAAGAGTGTTGTGTGCTCAGGGGTAGGTTCTACACTGCCTGGCTTTAAGAATTGTGCAAACACCCTCTTGTCCACCTGCTTTACTTGCAATCTCTCCCCAGTGGCAAGCAGATTTGGCAACGCATCATTTATCAGTAGTTGCACAAATCAAGGGTATAACAAGAATCTAAACCTCTCAGCTATATTTATCTGATCATTTAATGCTTTGAAGATGTATCTTGAGAAGTTATAGCTCCTGTTGAGAGATAAGCCAACCATGGCCACTGCAAGATCATGTCCCATTGCATCCTTCCCCGCCTTTCTCGAAGAGATGCACATGAACATCACGTGGGAAAAGTACCTTCACTGATCGAGCACCCACATCTTCTTATATGAAGAATAATCTCGAACACTGACATATCCCATACGCTGCCTCCAACATCCATCCACGAAGTAGTCAGGATAGGCTGTTGGGTCGGTGGCAAGATCTCGGAACTGTAAGACCCGTCTAACTGTGTCCTCAGAAAAGGCAACTTCATGACCCGCCATAGTAGCCCGTATAACATTAGGAGTTACTGTGCAATCATGGTCCGCTGTCTCCCAGAACTGCTCCAGGTACGGTCTTGATACTATAGGGTCTGCTGATATAGCATAGCTGATCCTTGAACGGTTCAAGAAGTCAACTATCTCTCGATATTGTAGTGCAGCACCCTTCCATTCCGGTTGTGTATATGCTAGGAGGTTGAACTCACTGGTAAAGGCACGAGCCGTCACTGCAAAAACACATAGAAAGCATAATAAGAACAAGAAGATTCATTGGAATTGAATACACATGACTAAGTATAGCAGTTACTCATTAAACTGAATTTCAGACATAGAAAAAATTTCACAAGTGTTGGTCCTGCGTACTTAGCAAGTACGCAGGGATTTGTTCTTGCGTACTTAACAAGTACGCAGGAATTACTTCTTGTGTACTTGTTAAGTGCGCAAGAATTGCACTTTGTCAAATTTTCCAGAAATCCAAATATTCAACAGATGATCAACATTGATGTGGATTAGGGTCACCACAAGGTCGAAATCGGTGATAAAGACCTATGGAACCTCTATCTTCATCAATGAACTGTTATCTTGTCAAAGTTTGACCTAAAAGACAACCCAGACTAAACGACGGTTAATCGAGGGGTCAAGGTCAAAATCAAGAGTCATTAAGGACGATTAAGGACTGAATAAGGATCGATTGTTGATTCTAAGCAAGTTTTAATTGTAGTGAGTTACCGAAACAACCAAAAATTTGTCCAAAAATCAAGATTCAACCCTAAATATTCAAAGTTCTAAATCGGTTCTTAAGTCGAGATTTAATGGATGAAGAGCTCTACGATTCTCACCAGATGATATTAAGACAATGATGATACTAGAATCGTGACGAAAAACCGGTTAGGAACACATGAAATTTTGTGAGTAAAAGTGTGCAGAGGGAATTCAACAGTAGAAAAAGATTTGAATGAGATAAACTTCTGAAATTTTTCTAAGTCCTGTATATATATACCCAACACAAAATAGTCTTGCGTACTTGCTAAGTGCGCATGACTTAAGTCTTGCGTACTTGTTAAGTACGCAGGGTTTACCTCATGCGCACTTATCAAGTACGTAGAGACCCTTGTGTGCACACACTTTCAACTCAATTTATGAAGATTTCAAGTCAAATAACGAACAAGATAAAAGCATTCAATCAAGAGGATTCAAAGTCAATTCAAGAAGGTTAAACACAAATATTTTTGGCTTTTCTGATTAAAATTGAACTATACACAAACTTAAAATCTTTTTGATCTTTTCTAGATAGAAATATACACGTATATACAAACATACTATTTTTGTTCAAAGACACGAGCAGAGAATCATATCAGGCTAACTTATAGCAAAAATGATACAAGATAAACATCAAAGAATATGGGATCATGTCATGGATTACTATTTATTCATACGTAATAGGCACATAAACAAGTAATTCAAGTTGACAATATTATAAGATTTGAAACTATAAGCATATTTGTATCACGTTCTTGTGTGTTAAGGTATTAGTTATAAGATATACAACGTGTACCCCACTGATATGTTACAGTAATGTAACTTGCACTATATCAAGGCATCGAAGATTTTCCCAATGATTTTCTAAATTTCCAGATTGAGGCTACATCAATTAGCACAGGAAAAATCAAGTGATTCATTTGTCTTGGTTTCATTTGACTTCTTCATTGAATATTAGTATGATGATTCAGGATAATGAATATGGTGTTAGAGTATTAGGGTAGGGGAATCCAACTTTTATCTGGACTTGAATTCAATGAATCAAGAGTGATTCAAGGGTGAATACACGTTCCACGGTTGATGTAGAGACATGTCTTGATTCAATCTCTCATTACATACTTGTGAGTATGGGCAGTGAGATGAACCGCATTAATTGTGCTAACGACCTAACCCGAAACTGGTCTCTTAAGAGAATTATTGCCAAAATCTAACATCCTTTTTTCTGATAATGATCTGTTTGTATTCTTTTACACACGCACACATGCATAATATGGGTTCAAATCACAGTTGTAGTCTAGATTTAGTTTCCACACTACTAGTGATTCAAAGATGCCTACAGCCTACTAACAATTCAAATTACTTGTAAATAAGCAGATTAAAAAACATAACAATTTAAACAATTAAGTAAGCATGACGCAAACATTTCCCATATGAGCAATCTATGGTGTTTAGATCATTTCTGATGTACTATCATTTCCTCTTTTCTCAAGATTACTTTGAAAGTTTTCTCCATTTTCTATTTTGTTTGAATTTTTTTTTTATAAAATATTTGAAAATTAAAAGAACTATATAGAAAATTTAAAAGAAATAAAATTTAACTTTCATGAATTGAATTGATTTAAGAAAAACAAGTTTTCACTCTGGATTTAACATTCCTATCAAGTTGACAAGATGCTCAAAACGGGATCGGTCAAACGCCTTAGTGAAAAGGTCCGTAAGATTGTCATCTGTGTGAACCTGTACAAGTTCAATGAGATGATTTTCAGCACAATCACAGATGAAATGATGGTGAATTTCAATATGTTTAGTTTTGGAATGTTTCACCGGGTTATTTGTGATGGAGATTGTGGCATTGTTGTCAATGAACAGAGGAGTTCCAGTGAAGTTCAAGCCGTAGTCTCTCAATTGCTGCTAAATCCCCAATATCTGAGACCAACCGCTAGCTGCAGCAATGTATTCTGCTTCACATGTTGAGACAGAAACCGTTGACTGCTTCTTACACTGCCAGGAAACTAGTCTGTTTCCTAAGAATTGACATCCACCAGAAGTTGACTTTCTATCAAAGTTACAACCGCCATAATCTGAATCAGTGTAGGCTTTGAAGTCAAAAGACTGCTGCTTAGAGTACCAAATACCCAATCGGGGTTTCCCTTTCAAGTATCTGAAAATCCTCTTTACAGCTATCATATGGGACTCCTTCGGTTGTGACTGAAACTTTGAGCACAAGCATACAGCAAACATTATATCTGGCCTTGAAGCTGTGAGATACATAAGAGATCCGATCATCCCATGGTACAATTTGTAATCCACATCCTTTCCATCTCTGTCAGGATGCAGACCATGATTGACTGGGATAGGTGTGCCATAAATACTGTTATCATTCATCTTGTATTTTGACAAGATGTCCTGCACATACTTTGTTTGATGCAGATAAATGCCATCCTCTCTTTGACTGACTTGCAGACCCAAGAAGAATGATAGTGCACCCATGTTACTCATTTCAAACTTGGACTTCATCACTTGTTCGAATTCCCTACACATCTCTTCATTTGTAGACCCGAAGATAATGTCATCGACATACACTTGTACAAGAAGAATATCACCACCTGCTTTCCGTAGGTCGAGTCGATCTGTCCACGGTCGAAACCATTAGACAGTAAATGCTTAGATAAAGTCTCATACCATGCCCGAGGTGCTTGATGAAGACCATAAAGTGCTTTGTCGAGCTTGTACACTTTATTGATATTATGCGGATCTTCAAAGCCGGGAGGTTGAGTGACATAGACCTCTTCATGTACTTTTCCATACAGGAAAGCACTCTTCACATCAAGTTGATAGACCTTGAAGCCAACATATGAGGCATAAGCCAGAAACAGTCGAATGGCTTCAAGTCTAGCAACTGGGGCATATACTTCTGTGTAATCCAAGCCCTCTTGTTGATAAAAAACCTGAACAACCAACCTTGCTTTGTTCTTCACCACAACATGATGATCATCCATCTTGCATTTGAACACCCATCTGGTGCCAATTTTTTGTACGCCCCTTGGCAAGTCAACCAAATCCCACACATGCAACTTTTGGAATTGAGACAGTTCGTCTTGCATTGCCTCAATCCAGCAGTTGTCAGCGAGAGCCTCTTTCACATTCTTCGGCTCTAACTGGGACACGAATGCAGCATGCAGACATGTTTCCATGACACCAGTGTCAAGTATCTTAGAGTATAGACTAGTGTTCTCAGCAATGGTTCGATGACGAGTTTGAACACCGACATGAGGATCACCAATAATGTTGTCAATTGAATGATTCTTATGCACTCTCATCTCTAGTACATTAGGTTCCTGAATTTCTGAATCGAGGTTCGTGCTTAACTCCCCCATATCCTGTGTTCCAGAAGAAGAAGATTCAATGTTAATTGGATCAGCTGGAGCTTCATTTCCTACACTAGTGTTAGGATTAGCTTGAGTGTCATTTCCATCAACATGAACATCTTCACTGTTAACACCATTAAAAGTTCCAGATGCAGATGCAGCATTGGAATCAGGAGTTACAATTGGTACAGTAGCACGTGTTGTGAAACTGGAGTCATCACTGCCACTAAATAATTCAAATACATTTGCGGCATCATTTGTAGACAAATATGGAAGATTGAAAGATTTGAATAACGTATCATAATCAAAACCCCAAGCTGGACCAGCTGGTTCTATTGGAATGCTGTGCTTACTACAATCCACTTCAAACCACTCCTCGACAGTTCGAGTTCCTATATTGTACACTCTCTTGCAAGGCGAGTTGGCAACATATCCTAAGAAGATGCCTTCCACCACTTTTGCATGAAACTTAGACTTGCGGTCTTTGTATTATAGCAATAAGGAACAGGGACTACCAAAAGGAACTAGATAGTCAAGATTGGGAGGTCGATTGTTGATCAACTCATAACAAGTCTTGTTGTGCCTCTTCACAACCAGAACTTTGTTCAAGACGTGACAAGCTGTATTAACTGCTTCTGCCCAGAAAGTGACAGGAAGCTTTGCATCTGACAGCATTGTCCTTGCAGTCTCAATCAATGTTCTGTTCTTCCGCTCTGCGACTCCATTTTGCTGAGGTGTGTACGGGGCACTAAATTCATGACGGATCCCCTTCTTGAGACAGAAAAGTTCCATCAAATTATTCTTGAACTCAGTTCCATTGTCACTCCTTATTCTTCTAACCTTCAGCTTGCACAGAGATTCCAAGCTCAGGATCAGGTATTGAAGAATGTCAGTAGTTTCGTCCTTCGTACCTAAAAAATGCACCCAAGAAAAACATGAGAAATCATCAGTTACAACCAGACAGAATGACTTACCTCCAATACTCCTGATACTTATGGGGCCAAACAGATCCATATGTAATATCTCCAAAGGGGTATCGATGGAGTTTTGGAGCTTGGGCTTGTGAGACTTCCGTTGCTGTTTGCCTTTTTTACAAGGCATACAGTCATCTGCAATGGTAAATCTCAGCTTAGGAACACCGGTTACCAAACCGTTTCGGACAAGATGATTCATTTTACGATAAGAAATATGTCCGAGTTTCCTATGCCATAAGATAGAGTCAAGTTCTGTCGCTTTGGTAAGAAAACAGGTAGCAACTGATGAGGTGGTTGTTGCCACGCTCATATCAATCTGATAGGTGTCGTTTGTCCTTGGCGCTCTCATCAGAATCCATTCTTTAGGAACCTCAAAACCAGGTTTGAGTATCAAGCATTCATTCTTGTCAAACATCACCGAGTACTCCTTGTCGCACATTTGTGAGACACTCAACAAGTTATGCTTCAGCTGCTTGCAGTAGTTGACATTGTCAAAGCTCACACGACCATTTGACACCACGCCTTGATATGTGAAACTACCGCCTTTCCCTACAGCAAAGGCCACATAGCCACCTCTGAACGGTTTAACATCTTGAAGCAGGGCCATGTTACCTGTCATGTGCCGGGAGCATCCACTATCTACATACCAACGATAAGAGATAGTACCCTTCGGATGTCCCTGCACGAGTCACAAAAAGAATTAATTAGATTTGGAGACCCAAGCCATAGTGGTCTTGGGTCGTCCGTCTTTCTTAAAATAAACAACCTCAATTAACTCACAATCCTGACTGTTAAAAATGGATGAATCTTTAGAAGAATTGGGACTAGGAGATTGAGAATTTTTATCTTTGTTCTTCCAGGATCTTTTCTTTTTCTTAACTTGAACAGTAGACTTAGATTCAACAGCAACAGGTGAACTAGTGGAAGCTTCACCTGATTGAATTTTAGTCAGTTGTTCAAGCTTTCTCAACCTCTTGTTCCTTCTCCTTCTCTGTGGCTTGGAGAGTTTCACCACAGGTTTCTCACCAGTAGGTGTACTACCAGAGGTAGATACACAAGGTTTAGCAGGATGCTTTCCCTTTCTTGAAACAGATGGTTTAGCCTCAGATGTGATCTTTGGCTTTACCATAGGTTTAACTGGTGGTTTCACCACATTTGTCTTTGGACTTTTGGGATGCTTCACTGGTGGTGACTTAGGGATGACAGCCGGTTGTGAAACAATTGGTCGTTTCCCTTGGTTCTTAGCAAGGCAGTTCACAAAGATGTGACCAACCATACCACAGTGAAAGCAATTCCTCTTGTCTGTGTAAGTCCTCCTATAAGGCTCATTAGATCTAGCATTAGATGACTCAGCATGATGAGTAGGAGGAGTTGGTTTGTGAACAGGAGTTTGACCCGATAAAGATTGGTTTATGGGAGTATAGTATTTTTGCAAATTTTCTTTATAACCAAGCCCATAATGAGCTGAAAAAGCTTCTTTCTTAACTTGATTAAGATTTTTATACCCCCCCCCCATAAAGCATTACCTTTAATTTATCATTTGATTCAATGATATCGGGTTCAGTTAAAATACAATTGTCACTATTAGTGATAATGTTTTTCTTAACTTTCTGTTCACATAATAACTCCTCAGATACTACTCCTTCAGGGCAGGTGTTAACAGACCCACCATCAGACGCATAAAGAACTCCTCATTAGATGCAGAGTCAGCCTTACTTGAGGAATCATCCTTTTTAGAGGAATCATCCTGACTTGAGGACTCATCAAGGCAAGTTAGATCAATATCTACTAAGCCGTTAACAAATTTCCCGCTAACTGGTTGAGGAATAGCATTAGTACCCAACCCTAAGCCATTCAATTGCCTCACTACAGACTCGTAGTGTTCACAAAACGAGAATTTTTCAACTTCTCATTAGTACATTTCAACTGCAAGATCTCATTTTGAAGTTTGTTGATCTCATTGTTCCTTTTCTCTAACCCTTTATATGCAACATCCAAGTGAAACTGTTGATCGCTGATTTTAAGTGAATAATCACGTTTTTCTTTTTTCAACGTTTCAATTGAATCTTTAAATCATTTTTCGTTTTCCTTGTAACTTAACGCTGCAATACGAAGGGGTTCGACCTTTTCTTGAAGCTTAGAGTTTTCAACCTTAAAGCTTAGACGTTTGGAACAAGAAATAACAGTAAAAGGATTAGAATCTACCTCATTTGATAAAGAGGATGCCTCTCCAATAGCCATGAGGGCAACAGCAGTTCTAGACTCTTCTGGATCAGCCACAGAAGCTTCCCTTTCCTCAGCTTCCATCAACTCCATAATCTCATCCATGAGACCAACCTGAGTTTGTGCAATAAGAGCATCCTCCAGATGAACGCCCCAATCAAAGCAATCGTCCTGTTGAGCCACCAAAGCAGTGGACGTTCCACATTGGCTTTGATTGTGGTTGTTTGAGTTGTTATAGCCTTGGTTGTTTCCTTGGCTAGGTCTGGTGAAACCCGAAGCCGGTGCTCTGTCCTTTTGACATTCACGAGCAAAGTGTCCAAAGTTCAGACACTTGTAGCACTTGGCCTTGGATTTTTCAAAACCAACCTTGGCATTAGAATGGCCACCAATGAACTTTCGGCCAGTTCTGTTCAGGAAACTCTTTGCCCTCTTCCAGATCATGGCCATATTCCATTGAATATCCATATCCTCCATATCATCCAGATCCACCTGATTAAAGTCTTCTTCGATGGTTTCAGGATCTGTTAGCTTACCGCCAATGAAGTTTTCATAGGCAAGCATGCATGATGAGAATAAAGCCACATGATCTTCAGCTATCTTGGCTATTGCTGATTGGTTAGTTGAAGATGTGGGAGAAGGATTTCTCGAGGAGTTCTGATGATGAGATCCAGAACCAGATGCTGCATAGCATGCATAACCACCACAAGCCTTTACAGTTTCTTCCTCATGAGAGTTTCCTGAGAAAAGGGCAATTTCAGAGCCCGATGACTTGGTTGTAGAAGACGTCCCATGATACATATAAGGGTCTTGTATTTGAGGTCTTCCAGAGCTCTCCTTTCTTTTTAGGTTCATGTCATGAGCTTGAACCTTTCCAATTGCCTCACCAATTGTCATCTCATAGAACTTAGAATTCTCTCACATCAGGGTTGTATACATCTCAAACTTGGGTGGCAAAGCATCCAGAAATTTTTCAACTAATTCTTCATCAGGATACTTCAGCTCAAAAGCCTTCAACTCAGTCTGCAGATAATAGAATCTAGAGATGAGTTCATCTATGGATTCGTTCTCCAGAAATCTGAAGCACTCATATGCTTCCTGAGTATATCCCGTTTACTTTTCTTGATGTCACTATTGCCCTCGAATCTCTTCTGTAAAGCCTTCCAGAGATCCTTGGAGTTATCATATCCTCTGCAACTGTGAAATAACTCCCTGGTCAAGGCCATAGTGATAGACCCGTGTGCCTTCTTCTCTCTATCATAAACTTTCTTTTCTTCTTCATCAAGTTTAGAGATAGGCTTGGGAACTTCCACATCAAGGTAAATGTATGTGGGGTGCTTATAGCCCTCTAAAATAGGTATCCATAATGAAGAATCGGTATAAGAAATATAATGCTCAAAGCATGCTTTCCAGTTTGAATAATCATTTACATTAAGCAGCTTTGGCGGTTTCTGAGGGCTTCCGATCTCGTTGTCATAGTTCAGAAGGTTACCGAGGTTCTGAAGATTTGACATGGTGAACACTTAGTCAAATTTAAGAAAAATCACAGAAACTTACGCACTTAAACTGGCCTTGCACACTTAAGAAGTAGTCCTGCGTAGTTAGGATTTGCTCTTACATACTTGGTAAGTACGCAGGAGTGAATGATAAATACGCAGGAGATTAATTAAGTACGCAGAAAGTATGGTCTTGCGCACTTGGTAAGTACGCAACAAGACTCTACTTTTTGCCAGAAAAGGTAAGTACGTAGATAACCTTTTCACCAACTCTCACCAAACTTTTTCGGTTACTGGAAACACACCGGAGATGGCAGAAATTGAAAAATTGACCAAACAAAATGAGCCAAAGGGTCAGAAACTCTTTTCTAACCAACCTTTGATGCTCAAAACACTTAAATACACAACAAAAGTCGATTTTTGAGTGATTTTTGCTTCTAAATTAGTGCTCAACAGCTACCCCTAATTTATCACAAAAATCAACAAAAATACCCACTTTTGCTTGCAAAAACTCTGTAGGATGTGAATAAAATGCTCCAAACACACTCACAACACTCGAAATCAAGAGCAATGCTCTGATACCACTTGTAGGTCCCTCGGGTATGGCGGATCGTCACATGCAAGTGCGTTGGCTAGTCGGACCGGGTGCGGAATACCCGTGACTAGGTGGAGAATCAAACAACACAAAGTAAACTGACAAGAGAATCACTTTAAACTTTCGTCTATTATAAACACTTGAAGGTTACAGAGAGAAAAATACTGAGTGCACAATAGTCTGCGTACTTATCTACTGTCAACCTATCCTATTTATACAAGACCTAAACTCAAGTGCGCAGGGCAAATTGCTCATGCGTACTTAGCAAGTACGCACAGTATTCTTGCGTACTTGCTAAGTACGCGGGAACTAATTCATGTGCACATACTAAGTGCGCAAAACACTTAGAGAATTAAGCAACTAACAACATGCATTAGTAAATACAACTCGATAACTAATACATACAGACGCTTACAAACAAAGACAAATACAAACAACGAAAGTGCATAAACTAAGACTCTATCCAGAGTGTTTGTCACACAAAAGTGCTTCAACACTATCCATCTCAAAGCTTATTTTATGTAAGTTAGAACTTAGATTCTAACTAAGACTGGTATGTCTTCTATCCCTAACTATTTTTATACTTATTACTTTATATCAAAATACTGAATTGAGTGTCGGAGGGGTGTTAGACAGGCTAACACCCACCTTCACCAAGGTTTCATGTTTTATAGGAAGAATCCCCAAGGATCTTGACAGAAGTTAGAGATTGGCCATCTCTCCTAAGTTAATGTATCCTTAATACCTCAAAGGTTTAAAGGTTTTCTACTTTATAAGTATTGTGTTTAAACACTCCGCCTGTAGTGCACGACATTCAAGTATAGTTCAAGATAGTGCGACCAGTCCATGTAATAGTGGCTGATAATTTCATCACTGTTGGCTATATCTTGAATCCTACGATAGTAGCAGACGTGTTACTCCTAAGGTTTTTAGCATTTTCATGCTAACTTAAGTATAGCTCGGCCCACGTTATTCTGGGTTGGCCCACGTTATTCTAGCTTGGCCCACGTTATTCTGGCTTGGCCCACGATTTTAAATGATCACAGGTTATAAAATTATAAAGATCCTGAAGTAAAATTATCAAAGTCTACGACGTACTTCATGGGACAACCAAAGGTTGTTATATTTCAAACTCAATATCATAATCTGCTATGTGTGTCTACCTGACTTTGTTCTCAACAAAGGTATGTATTACTAGTTAATTTGAGATTCACAGGACTGAGTCATGATATGTTTGATATTTTTTTACCACTTATCAAGATCAAACTATATTTTTCTAAATCAAAATTTGATAAAAACCTAAGGTATTGTCTATAAATTGTCATTGAGGATCCGGTATCCTGAAAATATCCTTTCTAAGGTTTAATTACCTAACAAATCCTAATTTTCTACAAACACATCCAAACATATATAACAATCATGGCATACAGTCGAAAGATACGTGGTAACATTTAAAGTGCAGGAAATGAAGCGTGTCCCGGGTTTCATCCGAAAAAAGGACCCATCCACCCGAGACACAGATTGTTAAATAGTTCATCTCTTCTAGGGATCCCAAGGAGCAGAAAAGTAAATTGTTCAACAGAAACACAGGGATTAAAATTAAGAACCACAGATACCAAATACAGGACTCAGGCCTTCTCTTCTTTGCCTTCATCGTCCTGACCAACCAGCTTCTCAACCATCTTTTCAGAGCCCTCCACCTCAACTTCAGCCGCTACTTTGCCTTCATCCACTTTTGGGATTGGCTCCCCGCTCAAGTCAGCAACCAACTTCTTCCAACCCTGCACATCCCAGTTGGCTCGGTCAAAGTTCTTGTCAGCAGCCTCTTCTGCCATTTTGATCCTAGCTTGGAAGATGGAGATAGCAGCTGACATCTTGGCTTGCTCATGGGAATCGTCGATATCCTGAGCATGCTGAGCATAGGCATCCTGAAGCTCCGCTTTTACCTTGTTAAGATCATCAATTGCTTCAGCTAGCTTCTTGCCTTTGGCGGCCCCAATCTTCTGCAAGTCAAGGATCATCTGCTTACTTTCCTCAACCTCTTTTGCTGACTGTTCATAGAACCTGATCATTTTCTCCATAGCCTGTTTTAAACAACATATGTCAATAAAAAATGCAGGATCAAGATTAGGATCCGGGACTCTAAAAGTTCCTTACCAAATGGTTAAGAGCATGCAGCTTCCGGTGAATATCAACATAATCAGAACATTCATTAATGGCTGTCTCAGCAGGTTCAGGGGTCTTTCGCTTCTTATTGGAGGCCGGTTTGAGACGAGCAGCTGAGGACTCTGGCTTGGGAACTTTTGATTTGGATGATGTAGTAGCAGTGAGGCGGGGCTCCTTCTTGATGCTCTTTCCTTTAGAGATCATGTTGTCGATGTCTTCCAGGTAAAATTTAGAGCTTGGCTTACGAACACCTATTTCAAGATAGCAGGTTAGACCATTACATATCTTGCTAACTAACAAAATATTATGAATTTCTTTTGTCTTACCAGACATTTCTGAGCTTGAGCGATACGTTTCTGAGCTCTCTGCTACCGACTGAATCTTAACCTTGAAAGTCCGCTCTATGGGTTCGATGTTGTAGAAGAAAATGACTCTCTTGGCAGTTTCGGAAGAAGGTGGAGCCACCTCAGAAAGCTTCGGCGCTGTGAAACAAAAAGAAAAAACAAAAAGTCAGTATCTAGGATATCAAAATAACGAGGATCCTACAAGACAGAACCTTACCCTTTATAATCCATTTGACTGGCAACTTATCCCCACCAGGGATTGAATCTCTTCTCACAAATAAAAAATTATTTTTCCAATTAAGATCGTTTTGAGTTGTTTTCAGGATCAAATGGTTCATGCCGGATTTAATATAGAATAAGAAACGAGAAGAAGTGTGGCTTCTCAAATTGTAAACGTATGCCACCTCTGAGATGGTAAAATCTAGGGCATTATTGTGGATCAAAATTTCCAGAGTATGAAAAGTTCCCCAAATCATAGGCTTGGTCTGGGCATAACTCAGACCAGCTTTTATAAAAAAAACTCGGTGGTAAAAGCCGAAAAAGGATATGAAAAGCCAATGGTGAATGGAAAGCAAACCCAACTGTCGGAGGTGAAATCTGCCCTGGTTTTAGGGTCGAAAGGTCAAAAGATGGTGTCTTTAGGGAAGGATCCCCCAGATTTGAGAAGTTCAATGTCACGATCAGTGAATGTGCACTTCTCACAATCCGGGTTCGCTATCAGATGTTGATTACAGAAATCATCCGAAGATGTAGAAGATCGTGTGGATTTCTTGGCCATTTTTTTATACTAAAATTGAAATAGATAACAAGACAGAAAGAAAAGTCGATGTTACCTGAAAATCCCAACAGAGAATCGGAGAAGATGAACTTTGGGATTAATAAAAAGAAGAGTAATTATAGAGTAGTAATGATAACCGTCTCGAACGATGTGGTCTCTATCCCTCGTTTATCGCACCACGTCCAATCACGATTGCCATTTGAAATTCAAATTTTGAAAAATTTTACAGCTGTAATTATCATCGACAGCTGTCAAATTTTTGGGGATAATTGTTATGGGATAGATTTCTAGCACGATCCTGAATAATGCATGATCCTGAATCCAAGATCCTGGTAACTTTAGTATCCTGATTATTAATGCTAATAACGGTTACTTGTCCTCTTTTTCGTTCATTGCTTGCAGGTATAACATGCGTAGTTAAACTCTTCCCTGAAGAATCGCTCTAGAAGTCAAGAAAAACGTGTAGAAGACGCGTGGAGTGGCTTCCAACGGTCATATTAGAAGACTTGGTCATTCCAGGATTCTCGGATAGTTAGTTAGGTTTATCCACGTATAAATCTAGCGGTTTGATCTATTAGAACACACACCATCACACTTAGCAATACGCAAGAACTCTGTAACACTTAGCATTCGATCATTCGCTGCTTATACTTGTAATCTTTTTATCATTTATTCAGGAAACAAGGCAGGTATCGATTGTCACCTCCTGAGGTTTATGCCGGAGATCATTAAAGATTAAGGGCTTTCCTCATAAACAACTGTGTCAAGTTTTGCATCCTTAAATTGTTTTACATTGATTTTACAAGCACACTATCTCACTTACTAAGTTTGGTTACAAAATTAGTTTCAATAATTTTTACCCAAAACAGTTATCACGTTTTGTTATTTTACATGATATTTTATATAGAAAATCAGTGGCTGGCCCATACTTGAGGTGTCTGGAGGATCATGAAACACAAGAAGTCCTAAATGATATACACGAAGGAGACTGCGGCAACCATACTGGGGGCAGAGCACTTTTCTCCAAGATCCTAAGTGTTATACCCTCTGATCTGTTGTAATCAAGCCAACAAATCACCAATAACCTCCTAGAAAGGCGGAATACAATCCAAGAGATAACGAGACCAAATCCACGAATCAAACACCGAAATATGAATAACACGCCATAAGAACGAGATGAATCATGAAACGCTTTCTTCTATTGATCAAAATATTGAATACAATGTGCTAAATGTGTGTAGAAAACACCACAATCAGACTAATCACACTGATGATTGAACTCAGACAAATGGCAAAAGATTTAGAAAATCTACTTACTATTCAAACAAAAGACTATATATAGTATAAAGATCTCAACTGAAAACTTTCTCATCGGAAAACGTTTTCGACCGAAAACTTTAGACTTGTACAATTTTAGCTTTCAAACTTGGATTTGATGGACTACTAGGTTCCAAAAATCTCCCCCTAGTCCATTAAATACCAAGTCTCCAGTCTTTGTCTTCATCTGGCTTTGCTTTAAATTTGATTCTCTTGGATTCCAGCTCCTGCAACCTTTTCTTGATAACTTTGGCTTCAACTCGCATCGAGAGACATCGAGCCACAACTCTCATGTATAACTTGGCTTCATTCTTGATCAACATATTCATATCACACTGAATGGTATTATGGTACAGAATCTTCAAGTCTTCATCAGCAAAACTAAATAACTCCATAGGATCGAATATTCCGAATTCAGGAATATCTCGTTATAGAATCACAGCTTCATGAGTCTTGCTATCATAAAACCAACGATCAAAATCCTTTATAAAGCTTTCCCTTCTTTCTGGTATATACATTGTTGTCACCGTATCAGCTGGTTGAAAAATGTACTTGTTCTTTCTTTGACCTGCCATTCTGTCTCTTTTCTTTATCTTCACACACTTTGGTACTTGTGGTTGAAATGTAGTAAACTTATCTTGCCCACACTGATTTCTAAGAAATACTTCAAAATCTGATGCACCACTGATGTTTGAAGGATTGATTAAGTCCAGATGACTTAATTCACGTACATCCCATCTTGGTAATGACTGCAACTTGTGACACGTTTCAAAATATTGTATGCCTCCCTCAACCCTCTTAATCACGTACATCTTCTTGTCATTGCCATACTTCCATTCGAGTATTTGACCAGTCAATGCTTTCTTTGGATTTCTAATCTTTTGTGTAATTCATTCAACAATTGAAGTTTTCTCATCTTTCTTCCACCACAAGCTCTTATCAATCACATTTTGTTTTGAAGTATCATCTTTTTTAGCTTTATCTTTATCACATTCTTCAATTAGAACTTCAAACGGAACTCTATCATCAATAATTCTCTCCATCTTACCAATCACTGTTCCATCACCTTCAGCATAAGTTTTCTTCTCTTCATAATCATACTTGTCATATTCTTTAGTTGATTGACCTTCATCATCTGACTCTTGATCATCTGAACCACCACCAAGGTTACCAGCACCATCACTACTACTACTATCATCGTCATCCGAAGGTTTATCATCATTTTTCTTCACAACAGTGATTATAACATTGTTTTCTTCCTCTTCTTCTTTCTCTTTTTCATCTTCCTCCTTCTCTTTCTCTCCTTCCTTCTCTTGACTGTCGTCAATATCCATGCATTCACCTTGTGGATTAATTAACGCATACACATCAAACATATCTTGTGAACTAAACAGTCATGCTTCAATAATTGGAGACTCATTTTGTTGAGAAGGTTCAGTTGTTAACGGTCCTTCTTGATTATCTTTCACTTGATCATCATTAGGGTTGGGTTGAGGTTCAACAATATTACTTTGAAATGCCAAGATGTTTCAACAGATCTTGCACCAAGCCTTTAAGCTGATTAATTTGCACTTGTTGTTGGTCTAACTGTTCTTGCTTCATGTGATCACGAGCTTTTAGTTCTTTAATCTCCCTTGCACTTGTTGCTTCTCTGCTTTGGAGATTGGCAATCTGAGTCTTTAACAGGCTTACAGTGTTGGCCGTCTCCTGAGTTGCATAGTTCGCAAACTCTTCATCAATCAAATTATAATCTTTTGAAGCTTTAAGCTTTGCAGGTTCTCGAATCTCTTTATCTTTGCCTTTGCCAGTGTATCTTTTTGCCATTGACTTCAATCTCTTTCGTTCGGGACTTTTAAACACAATACCCTTAGACGAAGGAGGTCTAGAAGGCACAGTCTTATCAGGTTCAGGTTCCTTTCTCTTGCTTGGAGTCTTTGTTGTTGTTGCTTCTACTTCTGGAGTAATTATATTTGTTTCATTCAAAACTTGGTTCATTCACAACTTCATTAACATTCACATTTGAATCTTCAGTCACTACTTAATCACTGCCTTTCTTAACAGCCGGTTCATTTGTTTTATAAACAGCATTCTCTTCATTGATCTCAGGATCTTGATTGCCTTCAGTGTTACCTAGTTGTTCATCTCTTTGACCCTGATTAACCTGACCAACACCACCTTCACCACCTTCACCATCATCGCCATCTTCACTATCACCGTCATTATCTTCTACTCCATTGCTTAATAGATCATATACTTCATCTTCAACTCCTAAGTCTGGATCTTCAACAAGCATATTTGGAAACAACGAAGTAACTTGACCACTGAACTTGATTTTCTTTCTAATAGTGTTCATGCTGCTAAAGATAGACTCTGACATGTGTTCCAGCGGTAACTCTATTCCGGCATTCGGTAGATCAGGTAACAAAGTGTTGATTATCATTTAAACGAATCTCGGATACAACAAAAACTTGTAGTTCTGTCTTAGTCCCACAAAATTGTTGATCATTGCCTCAAAGATCATTCTTAAAAAGTTGAATCTTCTGTGAATTGCCAAGCAGACCAAAGCTCTACTGAATACCTCTCCAATTTGATCAAATGCACCAGTTCTCGGGCCTAAGAAGTGTATGAACACATGAACTAGGTACCTCTATTGCTTGCCCAGAAGTGTCCTTATAACTTGTCTTCTCGGGAATATACCTTCATAGCCCATTGTCAGTATGATACCAGAAACCCTTGTATAGATCAATCTACAAGGAAAATCAACAGTATCTCTAAAGTTCAGCACTTCCCTTATTACTTGATCAGTAACTTTGATCTTCTTTCCACCCACTGTGCTTTCAATCCATATTTCTTTATTCACATGCTTGTACTCTATATTCTCCCAAAACTCTCTAACTTGAGTTTCATGCACCGAGACTTGAGTAGAAATGGCTGTAAAGATCGTTGATTTGTTTAGAAACCTGAAAATCTCTTCATAACCTCTTGATTTTGCTGCTGATTGCTGTCAAACATGCACATATGTTGTGCCTAGCATCAAACTTCAGATGATTCATAGCTGCTTGACACACAAATTCAAAAGTTAGAAATTTTGAAAAATTTTACAACTCCAAAGATTTCGAACAAAAACTTCTGATCGAAAACCTTTTCGATCGAATACTCAAATCTGAAAACAAACCCAACTTCAAAGATTTCGACCGAAAACTCATGATCAAAACCTTTTTCGATCGAAAACTAATTTATGAGAAAAATTCAAACTCTAGAGATTTCGACCGAAAACACTTGGTCAAAAACTCATTTTGATCGAAAATGATTTCGATCAAAAACCTTTTCGGACAAATCAGAGAGTGACTCTTCATTTCCATCCGAGAAAGATTTCGATCCATTCAAGGACTTTTCGGACCATTCAACAAAAGATTTTGGACAGTTCAAAACCTAAAAATTCTAAGTTTTGGATCTATCCTAAGCATAACTATGGGTCGAAAAAACGTACCTCGATGTCGGAAAGATTGATGAAACGACAAATCACTCCCATAATGGAGATTTCGCACGAAAACTCTATACTTCGACGAATTCCGGATCAAAGCTTGCAAAGAGTGATAATGGTGGTGAAACGGATTTCGAACGAAAAAGTCAAATATATACCTTTCAAGATTTCAGATGAAAAACATTTCGGACCCGACTTTTAGATCGAAAACAATTTCGGAGGAAACAGATTTCGCACAGTACTTTTCGAACGAAAACTTTATACTATAAAAATTTTCAACTTTTATTCCACAATCCAATTTCAATATCATCAATACCTGTTCCAAAATATTTTTGACTATATTTTATGCACGCTCAACAAACAAATATCCACCACATAACACTATATGACACAAACACACACACAAGTAATATAACATGTAGCATTTTCTAAAATACACGAACATATTTATACGAACAAACTAGACTTTTATCTACTAAAACAAACTAGACAAACTACACAGACTCAAACAAAAACAGAAATATAAGATCAATTTTTATTTACAATACACATATATGCAACACAACACATGTAAAACTCTTTTTATTTTTCTCTTCTTTTTATCTTTTTGATGAACTGAAATTGACATAGGATTATAAATGCACAATGTCTCATTACACTTCATATCAAATCAAGATCTATATAGTTCAACATTGATTGCCAGTATATTTGTCCACATAAACTCATGCATCATGTTTTAGCAAATACCGTGTGACAATTAAGGTAAGATTTATCAATACAATGTGTACCCCATGATCGAGATTGAATAAAATAAAGCGCAATGTAAGATTTCACTAGATCATGATCCAATCACCAGCATGAAGGTAGTATTCTTAGCATAGGAAAACAATCCAAGTGGATTTGAATGGAATCCTATAGATTCAGAATCGTTTTGATTCTATTGTCTTGGTTTCTAAATGAGAATGCATGGAATCATATTGATTCGTATGAGACGAATGATGTAAAGAATTAGAATCTGAATGATTCGGGTATGCGGATATCCGTAAGATATTAGATATGTCAATTGAAATCACGAATGATTCAAAGGGCAAGACAGGCTGACTTCCTTTCCATTCGAGATTTTCACTAGAACCATCAGTTGTGTAAGAAGTGTTTAACTCTAGATCATACATGTGACGGATATAGTCACTAGAGCAAACGAATTGTGCTAAGAACGCATCAAGATCCTCGTCTTATGGTATGACTAGATTCACCTAGCATTCAAATGATGAAACGACCGATATTAAATGTGGGTAAAACACAAAGATTGCAGTTTAGTTAATCACACAAATATCGCCTAGTTTATACATGCAGAGCCTACCGACATATCAATAATTGTAACCGATGTCACCATCATATCCAATTCATGTGTAAGCCCAGTATAAAAAATATACTATAATTTCATATTTGCAAGTCAATCAGTCACATATTTTCAACTTGATTTTCTAGCAAGATTCAAATTTTCACATTTCCAGGATCAGCACTACACATACGTATTTGTTACATTGGAGAATTACACCTTAAAAAAAAGATTTACAAGTTCTACTTGCAATTCAAACAAAATACTATATATAGTATAAAGATCTCGTCCCAAAACGTTTTAGTCCGTAAACATTTTCGACCGAAACAGTTTTCGACCGAAACAGTTTTCGACCGAAACAGTTTTCGACCGAAAACTTTAGACTTGTACACTTTTAGCTTTCAAATTTGGATTCGATGGACTACTAGGTTCTAACACTGAGAACATGATACTATTGGCCAACCATGAGGAAGGATTCTATGACATATGCCCAGAAGTGTGATTCCTACCAAAGACACGACAATGTGCCACATCAGCCAGCAGAGCCCATGCAGCCAATCATTTCCCCCTTATGAAATGGGGAATGGACATAGTTGGCAAGCTACCTAAAGCACCAGGTGGAAAAGTGTTCATGCTAGCAATGACTGGCTATTTCTCCAAATGGATTGAAGCAGAAGCCTTCGTCCAAGTCAGAGACAAGGAAGCAGTATCTTTCATAAAACGCAATATCCTGACTAGATTCGGGAAGTGTGCAATAACGGATCCCAATTCATCAGCAAGAGAACAACATATTTCTGTACCATCCTTCTTCACAAATAAGACTGGAGCTCCCCAAGGTGAGAAACTCGGTATAATAAACTTTCTTTAAAAGTTCTTGTATTTGAGTCGACAATTCCTGCAATTTCTTCGGTGCTAAGCGATACGGTGATTTAGCAATGGGTACAGCACCGGGTACCAAGTTAATTCGAAACTCGATTTGCCGCGGAGGGGTAATCCAGGCAAATCATCGAGAAAGACTTCTGGATAGTCGTGTATGACTAGGATGTCTTTGATGTTTTTCTCCTTCGACTTCTTCTGTGTGACGTTAGCGAGAAATGCATAACATCCTTTCTTTAAAAACTTCCAAAATTTTATGAACGAAATGAGACTCAAACATCTTCCGAATTTCTCTCCTTAGACATTAAGAAACTCGCCATTATTAAGTGGAATTCCAACAATCTTTTCCGAATAAACAATCTCGGCTAGGTTCTTAGACAACCAATCCATACCGATAATAATGTCAAAGCTTCCAAGCTCTACAGGAATGAGATATATACAAAACTGATGATTATCTAAGTTAAGGGTGTAATCTCAGATAATTTCACTAAACTCAATCAGTTTACCGTTTGCTAGTTCGATAATATAGGCATCGTTCAACTTACGTGACTCTAAACCAATCAACGGTCTAAGTTCAGTTGAAACAAAACTTTTATCGGCTCCTGTATCGAATACTATAGAGGATAGTGATTATTGATAAGAAACTTTTATCGGCTCCTGTATCGGCTCCTGTATCGAAGACTTATCTCCTGCGTACTTATAAGTGCGCAAGACTGAACTTGTGCGAACTTAAGTTATATCCTGTGTACTTACATTTACTCATGCGTACTTGTTAAGTACGCAAGAGAATCTAAATACGCAAGACCATTTCTCAAGTGTGCAAGGCCAAAACCAAGTGCGCAACTGTGTCTGACTTTTCTGAAATTTGACTAAGTGTTCACTATGTCGAATCTTCATAATCTTGGAAACCTGCTGAATTATGATAATGAGATCGGTACACCACAGAAACCACCAAAGTTGCTGAACGTGAACAATTATTCTAATTGGAAAGCACATTTCGAGCACTACATTTCATATACCGACTCATCATTATGGATACCAATCCTTGAGGGATATAAGCATCTCACACACATCTATCTAGATGAGGTGATGCCAAAGCCTATCTCTAAGCTTGATGATGAAGAAAAGAAAGCTTATGATCGAGAAAAGAAGGCTCTTGGTACGATCACTATGGCATTAACTCGGGAATTGTTCCACAGTTTCTGAGGGTATAACAATTCTAAGGATCTCTGGAAAGCTTTACAGAAGAGATTCGAAGGAAATAGTGACATCAAGAAGAGTAAGCGGGATCTTCTCAGGAAGCAGTATGAGTGCTTCAGTTTTTTTGAGAACGAATCTTTAGATGACCTCATCTCTAGGTTCTATCATTTACAGACTGAGTTGAAGGCTTTTGAACTCAGGTATCCAGATGAAGAGATGGTGGAAAAGTTTTTGGATGCTTTACCACCCAAATTTGAGATGTACACAACCCTGATGAAGGAAAATCCTAAATTCTATGAGCTGACAGTTGAGGAGGCAATAGGAAAGGTTCAAGCTCATGACATGAACCTAAGAAGAAAAGAGAGCTCTGGAAGACCCTAGATACAAGACCCTTCGATGTATCATGGGACGACTTCTACATCCAAGTCATCGGGCTCTGGAATTGCCCTCTTCACTGGAAATCCTACTGAAGAAGACCACTCAACTGGGTGTGGTGGTCATGCTTGCTATGCTTCAGGATCAGGGTTGGGGTCTCATCATCAAAATACCTCAAGAAATCCTCCTGCTACAACTTCAGCTAACAACTCAGCTATAGCCAGAATAGCTGAAGATCATGTAGCACTATTCTCATCTTGCATGCTTGCATATGAAAACTTCATAGGTGGCAAGCTTACTGATCCAGAGACGATTGAAGAAGATTTTAATCAAGTGGATCCTGATGACATGGAGGACATGGATATTCAATGGAATATGGCCATGCTATTGAGGAGAGCCAAGCATTTCCTGAACAGAACAGGAAGAAAGTTTATTGGCGGGCATCCTAATGCCAAGGTCGGGTTTGACAAATCCAAGGCCAAATGCTACAAGTGTCTGAACTATGGACACTTTGCTCGTGAGTGTCAGAAAGACAGAGCACCTGCCTCTGGTTTCACCAGACCCAGCCAAGGAAACAGCCATGTCCACAACAATCCAAACTACCACAATCAAAGCCAAAGTGGAACGTCTAATGCACTGGTAGCACAACAGGACGACAGCTTTGACTGGGGTGTTCATCTTGAGGATGCCATCATCGCACAAACCCAGGTTGGTCTCATGGCTGAGATCATGGAAGCAGAGAAAAGGAAAGCTTCTATGACTGACCTAGAAGAATCTACAACTGCTGCTACAGAGGAGGTGAAGGAAGCTGAAGAAATGGAAGCTCTTGTAGCTGATGAAGAGGAATCGACCACTGCTGTTGCTCTCATGGCCATTGGAGAAGCAACAAGTTCATCGTCTGAGGTAGATTCTAACCCTTTCTCTGTTATTTCATGTTCTAAATGTCAAGGGCTAAAACTGGAAAATTCTAGGCTCCAAGACAAAATCGAACCCCTAAGTTTGGCAGCTTTAAACTATAAAGAAAATGAAAAACATTTTAAAGATTCTATTGAAACGTTAAAAAAAGGAAAAATCTGAATATTCTTTAAAAATAAGTGATCAACAGCTTCACTTAGATGTTGCATACAGGGGGTTAGAAAAACGGAACAATGAAATTAACAAACTGCAAAATGAGATCTTGCAGTTAAAATACACTAATGAGAAGTTGAAAAACTCTCGCTTTGTGGTGGAACACTACGACTGTGTGGTGAGACAACTGAATGGGTTAGGTTTGGGTACTAATGCCATTCCTCCACCAATGAGCGGGAAGTTTGTCAATAGCTTAATAGACATTGATCTCACTTGTCTAGATGAGTCCTCTGATAAGGATGATTCCCCTAAAAAGGATGAATTCTCAAGTAAGGCTAACTCCACATCTAGTGAGGAGTTTGTTACTGCTTCTGAAGACGGGTCGGTTAACTCATGCCCTGAAGGAGTAGTATCTGAGGAGTTGTTGACTGAACAAAAGGTAAAGAAAAACGTTATCACTAATGGTGATAACTGCATTTTAACTGAACCCGACATCATTGAAACAAATGATAAACTAAAGGTAATGCTTTACGGGGGTATAAAAGTCTTAACCAAGTAAAGAAAGAGGCTTTTTCAGCTCACTATGGGCTTGGGTATAAAGAAAATTTGGAAAAATATTATACTCCCAAAAACCAAACTGGTAAGGTTCAGACTAATGTTCATAAACCAACTCCTCCTTCTCATAATGCTGAGTTATCTAAGGTCAGATCTAATGAGCCTTACAAGAGAACTTATGTAGACAAGAGGAACTGTTTTCACTATGGCTTGGTTGGTGACATTTTTGTGAACCGTCCTTCTAAGAACCAAGGGAAACAGCCTGTTGTTTCACAACCAGCTGTTATCCCCAGGTCGCCACCAGTGAAACCATCTCCCAAACATCCAAAGCAAAATGTGGTGAAACCACCAGTCAAACCGATGGTAAAGCCTAAGATCATATCTAAAGCTAAACCATCTGTTCCAAGAAAGGTAACGCAACCTGCTGTACCTCGTGTATCTACCTCTGGTAGTACACGTACTGGTGAGAAACCTGTGGCAAGACTCTCTTAGCCACAGAGGAGGAGACGGAACAAGAGGTTGAGAAAGCTTGAACAGCTGACTTCAGTTCAATCAGGTGAAGCTTCCACAAGTTCACTTACTGTAGTTGAACCAAAGTCTCCTGTTCCGGTTAATAAACAGAAGAGATCCTGGACTGCAAAATCCAAAACTTCTCAATCTCCTAGTTCTATCTCTTTTAAAGATTCATCAATTTTGAACAGTCATCATGACTGTGAGTTAAAGGAAGTAGTTTATTTTGAAAAGGATGGACGACCCAAGACCACAATGGCTTGGGTCTCCAAATCTAACTAATTCTTTTATGACTCGTGCAGGGACGTCCGAAGGGTACTATCTCTAACCGCTGGTATGTAGATAGTGGATGTTCCAGGCACATGACAGGAAACATGGCCCTGCTTCAAGATGTTAAACCATTCAGAGGCGGCTATGTGGCCTTTGCCGGAGAAAAAGGCGGCAGCATCACGCGTCAAGGCGTGGTTTCGAACGGTTGTGTCAGCTTTGAAAATGTCAACTTCTGCGAGCAGCTGAAGCATAACCTGTTAAGTGTCTCCCAAATGTGTGATAAGGAGTACTCGGTGATGTTTGACAAGTCAGAATGCCTAATTCTCAAACCCGGTTTTGAAGTTCCAGAAGATTGGATCCTGATGAGAGCGCCAAGAACAAACGACACCTATCAGATCGATATGAGCGTGGCAACAACCACCTCATCAGTTCCTACCTGTTTGCTTTCTAAAGCGACAGAGCTTGACTCCATCTTGTGGCATAGGAAACTCGGACATATTTCGTATCGTAAAATGAATCATCTTGTCCGAAACGGTTTGGTAACCGGGGTTCCTAAGCTGAGGTTTACCGTTGCAGAAGACTGTATGCCTTGTAAAAAGGGCAAACAACAATGAAAGTCTCACAAGCCCAAGCTCCAAAACTCTATTGATACCCGTTTGGAGCTATTACACATGGATCTGTTTGGCCCCATAAGTATCAGGAGTATTGGAGGTAAGTCGTTCTGTCTAGTAGTAACTGATGATTTCTCACGTTTTTCTTGGGTGCATTTTTTAGGTACTAAAGACGACACTGCTGATATTCTTCAATATTTGATCCTGAGATTGGAATCTCTTTGCAAGCTGAAAGTTAGAAGAATTAGGAGTGACAACGGAACTGAGTTCAACAATAATTTGATGGAGCTTTTCTGTCTCAAGAAAGGGATCCGTCACGAATTCAGTGGGCCGTACACGCCTCAGCAGAATGGAGTTGCTGAACGGAAGAACAGAACACTGATTGAAACTGCAAGGACTATGCTGTCGGATGCAAAGCTTCCTGTCACTTTTTGGGCAGAAGCCGTTAATACAGCTTGTCACGTCTTAAACAGAGTTCTGGTTGTGAAGAGGCACAACAAGACTTGTTCCTTGTTGCTACAGTACAAAGACCGCCAGTCTAAGTTTCATGCAAAAGCGGTGGAAGGCATCTTCTTAGGATACGTTGCCAACTCGCCTTGCAAGAGAGTGTACAACATAGGAACTCGTACTGTCGATGAATGGTTTGAAGTGGATTATAGTAAACACAGCATTCCACCCGAACCAACAGGTCCAGCTTGGGGTTTTGATTATGATACGCTATTCAAGTCATTCAATCTTCCTGATTTATCTGCAGTTGACGCCGCAAACGTTTATGAATTATTGGGTGGCGGTGATGACTCCAGCTTCTCTACTCGTGCTACGGTACCAATTGTAACTCCTGATTCCAATTCTGCGTCTGCATCTGGAACTCATGACAGTGATGATGTTCTTATTGTTGGAGATGACGCTCAAGCCAATCCTAACACAACTGTAGGAAATGAAGCTCCAGCTGATCCAATTAACATTGAATCTTCTTCCTCTGGAACACAGGAAATGGGGGAGTTAAGCACGAATTTAGATCCTGAAATTCAGGAACCGATTGTACCGGAGACGAGAGTGCATAGGAATCATCCAATCGACAACATTATTGGTGATCCTTATGCCGGTGTTCAGACTCGTCATCGAACTATCACTGAGAACACCAGTCTTTACACAGAGATATTTGACACTGGTGTCATGGAAACATGTCTGCATGCTGCATTCGAGTCCCGGTTAGAGCCGAAGAATGGGAATGAAGCTCTCACTGACAACTGTTGGATTGAGGCGATGCAAGATGAACTTTCTCAATTCCAAAAGTTGCACGTGTGGGATTTGGTTGACTTGCCAAAGGGGTTTCAACCAATTGGAACCAGATGGGTGTTCAAATGCAAGACGGATGATCGTCATGTGGTTGTGAAGAACAAAGCAAGATTGGTTGTTCAGGGTTTTTATCAGCAAGAGGGCTTGGATTACACGGAAGTATATGCCCCAGTTGCTAAAATTGAGGCCATTAGACTGTTCTTGGCTTATGCCACATATGTCGGCTTCAAGGTCTATCAACTTGATGTGAAGAGTGCTTTCCTTTATAGTAAAGTTCATGAAGAGGTCTATGTCACTCAACCTCCCGGTTTTAAAGATCCGCATAATATTAATAAAGTGTATAAGCTCGACAAAGCACTTTATGGTCTTCATCAAGCACCGCGGGCATGGTATGAGACATTATCTAAGCATTTACTGTCTAATGGTTTCGACCGTGGACAGATTGACTCGACTCTCTTCATTAGGAAAGCAGGAGGTGACATTCTTCTTGTACAAGTATACGTCGACGACATTATATTTGGATCTACCAATGAAGGGATGTGTAGGGAATTCGAGAAGGTGATGAAGTCCAAGTTTGAAATGAGTAATATGGGTGAACTGTCGTTCTTCCTGGGTCTGCAAGTCAGTCAAAGAGAGGATGGCATTTATCTACATCAAACCAAGTATGTGCAGGACATCTTGTCAAAATACAAGATGAATGATAGCAGTACTTATGGCACACCTATCCCAGTAAATCATGGTCTGCATCCTGACAAAGATGGAAAGGATGTAGACAGCAGATTGTACCGTGGGATGATCGGATCACTTATGTATCTCATAGCTTCAAGACCCGATATAATGTTTGCTGTGTGCTTGTGCTCAAGGTTTCAGTCTCAACCGAAGGAGTCACATATGATATCCGTGAAGAAAATTTTCAGATACCTGAAAGGGAAACCTCGATTAGGTCTTTGGTACTCTAAGCAGCAGTCATTCGACTTCAAAGCCTACACTGATTCAGATTATGGCGGTTGTAACCTTGACAAAAAGTCAACTTCTGGTGGATGTCAATTCTTAGGAGACAGACTGGTCTCCTGGCAGTGTAAGAAGCAGTCAACGGTGTCCGTCTCAACTTGTGAAGCAGAATACATTGCTGCAGCAAGCGGTTGTTCTCAGATACTGTGGATTCAGTAGCAGTTGAGAGACTACGGCTTAAACTTCACTGGAACTCCTCTATTCATTGACAACAATGCCACAATGTCCATCACAAATAACCCGGTGAAACATTCCAAAACTAAACATATGGAGATTCGCCATCATTTCATCCGTGATTGTGCTGAAAAGCATTTAATTGAACTTGTAAAAGTTCACACGGATGACAATCTTGCTGACCTTTTCACAAAGGCATTTGATCGATCCCGTTTTGAGCATCTTGTCAACTTGATAGGAATGTTCAATCCTGAGTGAAAATTAATTTTTCTTAATTCAATTCAATTCATGGAAGTTAAACTTTATTTCTTTTTAAATTTTCTGTATAGTTCTTTTAAGTTTCAAAATATTTTACAAAAACAAAAACAAAATTAGAAAATGGAGAAAATTTCAAAGTTAACTTGAGAAAAAGAGGAAATGATAGTACATCAGAAATGATCTAAACGTCATAGATTGCTCATATGGGAAATGATTGCGTCATGCTTACTTAATTGTTTAACTTATTATGTTTTTAATCTGCCAATTTACAAGTAATTTAAATTGTCAGTAGGCTGTATGCGTCTTTGAATCACTAGTAGTGTGGAAACTAAATCTAAATTACAACTGTGATTTGAACCCATGTTTGCAAGTGTGTGTGCGTAAAAGAATAGAAAAGATCATTATCAGATATAGGATGTTAGATTTTGGCAATAATTTTCTTTTGAGGTCAGTTTCGGGTTATGTCGTTAGCACAATTAATGCGGTTCATCTCACTGCCCATACTCACAAGTATGCAAGGAGAGATTGAATCAAGACATGTCTCTACATTAACCGTTGAGCATGTATTCACCCTTGAATCATTCCTGATTCATTGAAATCAAATCCAGATAAAAGTTGGATCCCCTTACCTTATTCAATCACCATATATATTATCCTGAATCATCATTTCGATATTCAATGAAGAAAATCAAATGAAACCAAGACAACTGAATCACTCGATTCTGAATCTTATGATTCCTGATAATCCTTATGGATTCTGCTTGATTTTCCTGTGCTAATAGATGTAGCTTCATTCTAAAAATTTAGAAAATCATTGGGAAAATCTTAGATGCCTTGAGTTAGTGCAAGTTAGAATAGCATATCAGTGGGGTACACGTTGTATATCTTATAATTAATACCTTAATACACAAGAATGTGATACAAAGATGCGTATAGTTTCAAATCTTATAATATTGTCAACCTGAATTACTTGTCTATGTGCTTATTACGTATGAATAAATAGTAATCCATGACATGATCTCATATTCTTTGATGTTTATATTGTATCATTCTTGCTAAAAGATAGCCTGATATGATCCTCTGCTCGTGTCTTTGATCAAAAATAGTTTGTGTGAATACTTGTATATTTTTATTAGAAAAGATCAAAAAGATTTTAAGTTTTTGCATAGTTCCAGTACATTCAGAAAAACCAAAAATATTTGTGTTTAACCTTCCTGAATTGTATTTGAATCCTCTTGATTGAATATTTTTAACTTGTTCGTTATTTGACTTGAAAAACTTCATAAATTTTGAGTTGAAAGTCTGCGCACTTAAGGGTTTGTGCGTACTTGTAAGTGCGCATGAAGTAAGCCCTGCGCACTTGTAAGTACGCAAGAGTTAATTCTTGCGCACTTGTAAGTACGCATGAGTTAAAACGTGCGCACTTGCTAAGTACGCACGACCTTTTGGCGTGGGGTATATAATCCGGACTTAGAAAATTTTAAGAAACTTATTACTTTCAAACCGGTTCATATTCCCTCCTACTTTCACTCGAAAATTCAAGTGTTCCTAAACCGATTTTTGGTCCCATTGCTAGTTTCATCACTACATTACAATCAATCAGTGAGATTTTAGGCCTAATCCATCCACAAAATTCTTGATTTTGGACTGATTTTCTTAGTTTTTTTGTTCGAGATTGTTAGAAAATATTTTGGGTTTTTTGGGTAATACCTAATACTTAAAACTTGTTAATAATCATCAATCGATCACTAATCTACCCTTAATCGTCCAATTTCATCTTTGATTTTGTCCCTGTAGTTGAATTTGAACCGTCAGTGGGTTCATTCGACTATTAGGTCAAAATTGGTCAAGATTAGCAGGTATTTGGTGGTGTTGTTGGTCCCATAGGCTAGAATCACTGATTCCGACCTAGTGGCGACCCAATACACACCGTTTTCTGAACATCAATGACATTTTCAAACTTCTGGAATTTTCACCAAGTATAGTTCTTGCGCACTTAGCAAGTACGCAAGAAGTAATTCTTGCGTACTTGTTAAGTACGCAAGAGAAAAATCCTACGTACTTAACACTTGGCAAAAATTCCTAAGTCTGAAATTCAGTTCAAAGAGTAACTGCTATACTGAGTCGTTTTTATTCATTTCCAATGATACGTGTTGTTTTAATTATGTTTTCTGTGTGTTTTTGCAGATCATGGCTCGGGCATTTACTAACGAATTCAACCTGTTAGCGAACACTCAACCCGAATGGAAAGGTGCAGCATTGCAATATAGGGAGATAGTTGACTTCTTGAACCGCTCAAGAGTCAGCTATGCTATCTCAGCTGACCCGACCGTGTCAAGACCTTACTTGGAACAATTCTGGGAGAAGGCGGAGCACGACTGCATGGTAACCCCCAATGTCATAAGGGCTACTGTTGCTGGTCAGGCTATCGCTTTTTCTGAAGACACCATAAGAAGGGTCTTGCAGTTCAGAGACCTTGCTACCGACCCGACAGCCTATCAGACTACTTTGTGGATGGGTGTTGGAGGCAAAGAATGGGATATGTCAGAGCGAGGGACTATGCTTCTTATAAAAAGATGTGGGTATTAGACCAATGGCGGTATTTCGCCCACGTCATGATCGTGTGCATCTCGTCAAGGAAAGCTGGTAAAGATGCCATGGGTCATGACCTTGCAGCAGCCATGGTGGGCTTGTCTCTTAATAGGGGCTACAACTTCTCGCGCTACATCTTCAAAGCAATCAATGACCAGGTAAACACAGCGGAGAAGTTTAGATTCTTATTATACCCTAGGTTTGTGCAACTCTTGATCGATGACGCGTTGCCAAACCTTCCTGCTATAGGGGAGAGACTACAAGTCAAGCGGGTGGACAAAAGAGTATTTGCTCAATTTCTGAAGCCAGGCAGTGTAGAACCTACCCCTGTGCACACAGAACTCTTTCGCCACCTTCTAAATGAAGCATATGTGGCACCTGAAGACTGGAGATGGTACAGCCACGACTCGGAACCTGAAATGAGTGAACATTCCGATGAACAGCAGGAACAACACGATGAGGAGAATGATAGTGATGATGGCTCGTCTGAGGATGGAGACGACGAAGGCGGTGATGGTGGTGCGGAGGAATCCGATTCAGAAGCAACATAATCAGATTCTTCTGATTCCGATGACGCACCATCACAGGCACACCCCAGGAGATCGGCACAGGTAACCCTACCTGAGTCGTCCTCCAAAAGAAAGCGACAGAGCTCGAGCAGCGAATATGAGCCAACATCTGACTCTGACGCTGCTCTACAAAGACAAAGACGAGAGCGTGTTCATAAGAACAGGGGAGATAGGCAAGAGGTTGCTATCCCCATTGTGGTAGAGGCCCCGACTCAGCAGCAAGTACAAGTTCAAGCTGCCAGTACAGATTCAGCCTCTACCCCACCAGCACAACAATTGTACCATAGGAGGAGAAGACCACAGGTTCAAGCTGACGTGGTAGTCACGGCAGTCACAGAGGAAGTTCCTGTGACGGTGACCCTCCCTACAACATCAGTCCAAGTGGCGGTGACTACTCCAATTGTCACGGAGTCTGTCACCATCACCCCTACCATAACACCCACTCCCATCATCTCATTCCAAATCCCAACTCCCACCATTGATCCTCCAAGTCAACCCTTCACTTATGAAGATTTCTCACAAGGGTTTGACTTTGGTACCATATTCTCCTCCTCTGTCCATAATGCCGAAGCGTCATCGTCTAGGCATCCTGATCCGAATGAGGCAAGGATCGATGTGCTAGAAACCCAAGTTGCTGGGCTGCTGAAGACTATTCAGAAGTCAACGGAGGAATCTGATGCTCAACAAGCACAAATTAATTCACTGGCCGATGAAGTTAGGATTCTACATAGCCAGAGAATGGGGACTAATGAGCGATTGAAGAACGTAATGGCACAGAATGAGCTGTTAATGAAGACAAATGAAATGATTCTAGGCCACAGAACGTCACTTGAGCTAAGGCTAGATTTACAAAGAAAAGAGCACGAAGCGACGGTCAAATTAGTTGCAGAACTGACCAAGAAGCTTGGTGCTCAGGGGGAGAAAGAGAAAGAGAAAGAGAAGGAGAAGGAGAAGGAGAAAGAGAAAGAGAAAGAAAAGAAATCCACTGGTGCTGAGCCTTGTCATCCAGTCGACTTGACTAAGGATGACGATAAAGACAAGGATCCTGAAGCCGGTCCTAGTGGAGGTGAGCACCAAGCTTTGGCAATTGTGCCCATCTCTGCTATTCCAATGGCTGAGGGGGAGTCTACTCAGCAAGAGGGTGGTGATACCTCTGGTGGTGGTGGTGATAAAGGGAAGTCAGCAGCCGATGTGCTCAAGGACTTATCTGATGATGAGATCCTTTATCTTGAGCTTGACTATTCCAAGGAAGCACATATCGATGCTCTCTTTAATCTGGAAGAATGAGAGATCGACTCTGGTGATGACTGGAATGATGATGATGAAGACGTGGTGATAGAGATTCCCAAGGGTGACGGGGAAGGAGAGTACGAGCTAGAAGATGGAGAGATCTTTGAAGTTCCATCCTTCGACGCTCCGCTCGACACTGGTTCAGTCGAGCAGGCTAGTAATGTAGAAGCCTCGACTGAAGCCTCCCCAGTTGACCCTGAACCTGTGGACCTAGAGGCACCAAAAGAGACAGACATGCATTCTACCTCATCAAAGGGTCCAGCTCCTGTGTGGCAAAAGACGTCTATCATAGACAAGCACGGAGCAACAGGAATGATCTTAGATGTAAGGTTCGAGGAGGACAAGCAGCTGTTCGCTATCAAAAGATCTGGAGGGGTTCAATACTTGAAACCCACCAGTGAAGCGTTCAGCTCCTTGCCCAAATACGACCTTGTGAACCTAGAGAACCGAGATCTACTGGGTAAGTGTAATCATGCAGTAGCGATGGGTTTGTGGGTGGTTCTGCAGCGTGAAGCAATATCTGGGAACTTTGAAATGTTCAAGCCTCAGGTGCCCAATAGAGTCAAGGATAAGCACGATGTGCATCCTGTGACTAAGAAGCACTTAAAAAAATTAGTATACAAGCCAATGCGATGTGAAACTAAGATTCCCCTGAGCAAGTTATCTCAGGATATTCTTGGTGACACATGGTACTGGTACGTAGATCCAAAAACGGGCGAGGCTGTGATCATGGGAAAGGGACGTTCCTTAAGTGGGAACATAGTGCCAAAAGAACTGATCAGAATATTTGATGAAGTTTGCTTCATCAACTTTTCTGTGAAAGATCTGGAGGTACTAGCTGATAGGTATTGTGTCCACACGGACGAATGGACAAAGCTCCTTGCTTCTAAATATGACAAGGTGATTAAGTTTGTAGGATCGTAAGATTACAAGGTGATTCTATTCTAGTTGATATTGGCGGAAACAATAACAACCAACAAAGTAAACAAGTAAACAGCAAGAATACTTATAAATGCACTGTTGTATTAAACTTCTGAGATTACAAGTTTACAAGTAAAACACTATCAAGAAGCACTATGAAAGCACAGCAAGCACACGAAAAAGCACTTAAAAGTCACGCTTACTATGAAGTGTTTACACAGTATTTATAGTAACTTAGAATCAAGACAGACCCTTGATTCTAAGGATCAGATCTAACACAAGCCGTTGATCTTGTTTATTAATCTAATATACACGCAAAGGTTAATCTAGATAACTTTACTGAAACGTCTTCTTAGGCATCATTGTTTGCATGCTTGGAGACGCGCGTCATTGTCCTTTATTGGTTGCACCATTGAGGTTCCTTCTGCTTGGAGTGTGGCAGTTGCTTTTGCATAAAGGTGTCAGAGGCGCTTCACATGGATAGTCAGCTGCAACGTTTGGTCTTCAGTGAATAAAGCTATCAGCAGTAGAGATGAGAATAATGCTGCTGATAAGCCTATCAGCAGCAACTTGTGTTGAACGCTGCTGATAAGCCTATCAGCAGCAACAAGTGTTGAATGCTGCTGATAAGCCTATCAGCAGCCATATGTGTTGAATGCTGCTGATAAGCCTATCAGCAGCTATATGTGTTGAATGCTGCTGATAAGCCTATCAGCAGCATTTGTACTTAGAATAATTTGGTAGCAATCAGTCTTTGGTTCTACAAACTCCCCCTAGACTGATGCAACCAAAATTCTTCTAATCACTTTGCTACTGAAGCTTTTGCATGTGGCTGACTATCCTTTCAACCTCATAGCCTCTTGGATCCTTGCTGGGATTGTTCAGTGGAAGTTCAGACAGAGTCTTGATGTCTTTGTGTGGCATTTTGTAGATTGCTTTGCTTGAACATCTCATCTGCTGCTTCTTTACATCAATTAGAGTGAACTCATCCAAATCACCGTTGTAGGACCAAGATACAAATGGAGAGTGGGACTTGAGTGGTTTGATGTTAATGATCACATCTTTGCTAGGGTTGAAGTAGTGTTTGATTGCTAGCACAAGACGTTTCCCACTCTCAATTGCAGGCTCATGAGCTTCACCCAGCTCCAAAATTCTTCTTAGGTCTGAATCTGGTAGTTGCAGAACCTCATCAACAGACCTGTATGTAGATCTTCTTCTTTCAGTTCTCCCCCTGAAGATCTCAAACCTTTGATCTTGTGGATTGTAGACCCATTCAACTATGTTTCTTGAGTCTTCAGGTTCAGATGAGGATTTGGATTTCTTTAAGGGAGGCTGTTGATGAGTGGGAGCTGGGTGGGATGATTTGGACTTTTTGGGTGGAGGAGTGGAAGGTTTGGGGAGGAGAGTGGAAGGATGATGGACTGAGGAAGAGGTAGGTGAGGGAGAAGGCTTGGGTTTCTTTGTCTTTGGTTTTTCTTCTTCTTTGATAAGTACCCTTTTCTTGGAGGCCTTCTTCCCTAGTCTTTCTTCCTCATCCTTTTTAACTTTGAAGTAGAGGGCTTGCAGGTTCATGAAATTCATGGGACCTAGCCTCTTTCCACTATCTCCTCTAGCCTTAAGGAAGTCAATCATGACCTTCCTTTCTTCATGGGTTCCTTTATTCAGTGCAATGGTCTTCTTGGACTGTAGCTTGGCTTTTTCTTCTTCTTCAACCTTTTTCTTGCTAGCCAATTGACCCTGCTGACCCATGAAGGCTCTGTAAATCTCTTTGTTTGAAAGTTTCTCAAGGTAGTCTGCATCCTCACCTTGAGAGATCAGAGCTTCAGTCCACTCCTCCCTTAATTCTTTTGCTAATTCAGAATCGGTTATTCTGAACTTAGCTTCTTCGTTCTTCTTCTTCTCCAAGTCTTCTTCTTCTTTATTGAATTGTTCCTGCAGTTGAAGAGCAAGAGCTGCATCTTCTTCATTCTGGTCAACTGCAGGAATCTTTCTTTTTAGCTCATCCAGCTGTTTAGCATACAGCTGGATGGTTTGTTCTCTTAGGAGAATGGATGTTTTTCTTTCTTGAGCCTTTTTCAAGTCAGTCATCTCCTCTTCTTCTCTTCTTCTTCTTTTCTCTTTTAGCAGCCTCTCTTCATCTTCATCAGTCATGATTCCCTTTCCTTTGTTTACATTGGGTGCCTCTGCTTCAGCTTCACTGATCACAACAGCAGATGATGATGCTGCTATTGGGATCTCTGCCTCAGCTTCATTGGCATGTTGAGGAATTGAAAAGGGACGGTCACTGTCTTCATCAAGTTGATACTCAGGACCTTCTATTTCCCTCAGTTGATCCCTAAGTGAAGATCTTGTGCCAGCTGCTACAGATGTGGCTTCAACTTGTGGAGTATCTGAGTTAGAGTCAGCATCAGAAGTTGACATAGACTCTTCCTGAGGAATCAGTCCTTCTTTTTCAAGATGGGCTTTGATGGTGACCATCATTGCCTGGCTCTCCAGTGAGTTAATATTGCAGATGTTGGCTCTGAGCTGAAAAATCTTGAATAGGAAGTCTGAGGGCAGCTAAAGGATGTTCCTGGTGTTGATGATGAGAGAGGATCCGTTGCTGAGCATAAGAGTGTGGTCAATGGACTTAGTGCTCACCCAATCTAGCACGTCCAAGTCCTTGACCAGGAAGGCATACAGGAATCTTCGAAGGCCCAGAATTTCTTTTTCAGTGAGAAGACTGCTCCTTGTTATTTCAAGATTGCTAGGAGTCAGTCTCCTTTCTGCGGCCGTCGAGGATTCAGGATAAGCTACCCGATGTGCTGCTTGTAGGAATCTTTGGAGCCTGGGTAGATTATCCTCCATCGGGTCATAGAACCTGCCAATGGCAAGTTCTGCTGAGAGATCTGCTGAGTTGTTGATGCAGTTTGATACGTATAGCTGTAGGACTTGGAGGGCATTGAGAGAGTTCCAGTTCAGCTCTTCTACTTCGCTGAATTCCCATCCAATCCAAAACCTCTCAGCTGATCCATCATACCCCCAAGCTAGAATGGAGTCAAATTCTAGCTTCTTTGATGATCTGAATAGTTGGGGGGTTGAGGATTGACCAATGATGGCTGCTGCTTCAGGAAGGATGCTGAATGATGTATTTGTTTGTTCTGTGTCTTCAACATCATTCAGCATTTCATCGACAGCCCTGACGACCAACTTCCAGTCTTCAGATGTCTCTTCGTCTTCGTTATCTAGGACTGGCAAGTCATGAACTTGGACAAAAGCTGGCTTGAATAGTGAGCTTTGAAGTACAAGCTGCTCTTGAATCCAGTCGTCAAGACTGTCTGTATCTTCTTCCATAGACACCATCTCCCCCTTTTTGGTTGCATCAACAGACAGGTAAGCATCAGTTTGGGTGCCAACTGATACAAGAGAGGGAGTGGCTAAAGTTGGGCATTGATGGGCTTCATGCGTAGCGACTTGGTGTCTTAGTTTGGACATTTCAGCCTCTAGCATAGCCACCCTGGCCGTCAATTCCAAGTTATGAAGTTTTAGTCTGTCCTCATCCACAGTTGTGGAATCCTTGGACCCAGATAGGGCCGTAGGCCGAGCCTCAGCATCCCCATCACCCGCGGTTTCTTGGCGCCTGGGATTCCTCTCAGTGAGGGGAGTTTCCAAGGAAACACCCTCACCATGAGTTGCCGTGTTTGAGGTCTTAAAGATGTTGTCACTGTCCTCCTGGTCAGTTGATGGACCAGCAGTAGTGACAGCCTCTTCCACATCCACTCTTTCATTTCCCCTAGAGTGGACCTTCAAGGGTGAAGAACTTGGGTTGGGTGTTTCGGAAGCAAGACCAATCAGTACCTCCTTGATAGTGGTAGTTGGAGAAGGTACATCACTTTGGTCAGGTTCCTCAACACTTAAGTCCAAAGAAGATAGGAATGGCTCGAAGGGCTGTTCTATGGATCCGGGAAGTGATCCTAATCCTAATAGAGAGACTTCCGAAGGAGTCTCCCTAACAGTGTGGCTTTCCCTTATGATATTCTCACTAGAATGTTGTGATTCTGAGTGAGGGATGTTGGCTTGGGTTTGGGCCTTGGAGGCAAGAGAAGAAGGAGTTCTCTTGCCCCTCTTCCTTGTATATTTGGCTGCAACAGGGGCCCTGTGTTCCGGTTGAGCAATCAAACTGGGGGTGAGTAGATTATGTGCCTGTACATCCTCAGTAGAATGCATAGGGGTTCGATCAAAGGAAGTAGTAGTTTGAGTTTGTGGCAGTGAGGTGGAGGGTGTGGGATCACTATCAGCTGGGTTTGCTGAACTGTCACCCTGGGCACTTTGCGTGTTCAACATTGTAGACAACAATGGAACATCGGCCCCTGAGAACTTTGATGAAACTGTTCTCATGCTTTGAAAAATGTTGTTCTTATGTCCCAGAATTGAGTAGATTCTTGCAGTTTTTGAAAGATCTTGGTGTTCAATATTGAACACTTCCTGCAAGAATCGTGGGTACATGAAGAACTGTGATTTCACCCCTTCTTGAAGGTTGTATCTCAAACCTTCAAGAATGAGGTGGGAAAAATTGAAACCCGCCCCAGTTATCATACCGTGAATTGCCGACGCAAGTCCGGTGCTAGTTGGTTCCAGCCACTCCTCTTCTGGGATATGCATTGGAGAAGAGTGTGGCAGAGATACTTCCATTTGGGACCCATGAGTGCCTTCTCTATCTTATACTCTGTTTGATTCTCAGTGTACCCTATGGATACAAAGGTCCTTATGTATACGTCTCTTGGGTAAGAGATGGCGTCCTCTTCATCTTGAAGCTTGAGGTGTTGGCGGAGCTTTGCTTCAGTGATAACCATCACTTTGCCGTCTACTGTGCCTCTGATTTGGGGAGTGCCCTGGTCAGTAGAATACACGGCTGAGCTCCAAAAATCTTCCATGTGGGAAGTGTAGATGGTTGGGTTGACTGTTAGGGCATGGAGGATTTTGGACCGACAAAGGAAGTCGATCATATCATCGAAACCTTCGGATTTCTTGCCCTTTATTAGGTATGCAGTGAGGTTATGATATGGGGAAAACTTGTCGTTGGGGTTGTTTATGTCTGCGCCTGCCATTGTTATAGATTTGGAGGGAAGGGAGAATGGTGGTTGATTATGGAGGGCTTTGAATGCTGTGGGGACGGGAGAGAAAGTGATGGGAGGTTAGGGTTTGAAATTGAAAATGAAGAGGTGGTGGGAACGTTTGAGATTGTGATATAACGGCAGACGAAGAAAAAGCATTGTACAGTACAACCTGTTTCACTTTTCATTGTTACAGCTGTAAAGCACTCGAGCAGTCATGGTAAAGACTGAGAGTAGTTTTTACCACAGGTAAAAGTTAATGTAGACTTGTTTTACCCATCAGCAGCAAACTTGGTTGCTGCCGATGGTGTGCTATCCGCTGTAAACTTGGTTGCTACGGATAGTGAAGTCTTTCAGCAGCAGATTTGGTAGCTGCTGACTGTTGCATTCATTCCGTAGTAAAAAGGTTGCTGCTGACCACCTTAAAGCTATCCGCAGGAAACTTGTTCCTGCTGATAACTAAAAGCGATCAGTGGCAAATGCTTTGCTGATGAAAATTTAAACCTGTCAGCAGCTGAAAGGCAAAAATGCTGTTGACTTGTAACTTTTATTTACAACATTAGACAGACATATTTACAACAGAAGATAGATGCATTCAGCTTAACCGATGATGAAGCTTGGTGTTTTCTTTACCTTCCATTGTTGAGTTGGTGGTTTTCCAGCTTTCTTTGTCTTTTCAGCAGCAGACGTTGTATCTGATGATTTGGCTTTCCATTGCATTATTGGTGTTTTTCTAGTTTTCCTCACACTACCAGCAGCAGATTTTGCTACTGATGTTTCTGGCTTGTTGACAGTAGATCCTGCTGCTGACAGCGTTGTTGAAGTGTCAGCATTCTTTGCTACTGTAGGCTTTGCCTTGGATTTTGCCTTATCAGCAGTGGGCACTCTTGCTGCGGAGGATTTTAGCTTATCAGCAGCAGACTTGGTTGCTGCTGAAGGCTTCTGCTTTGTTTTCTTGGGCATAACTGGACTAACAACTGATGTATGCTGATCCTTCTTTACCCTTTGTCCTTGAGGGGCTTGATGAAGAATCTGGTTGAAAGGGTTAAACTTACAGTTTGCAGCAAAGTGGTCTGATTCTCCACAGATGATGCAGGATTTTTGAGGTTTTGACAACTGCTCCCTTGGTGGAGAAAGAGATTTTCTGAATTGAGTTGTCTTAGCTTCAAAGCTTCTTACCTGTTTGTTCCTCTTTGTCTTCTCAAAAGCATGTTGCTTGAGGTTTCTTTGCTGCTGTAGGTAGTAGAAGCAGGTGCTGGCAGTGTGGTTATATTTTTCACAGACAAAACATGATTTTGCCAGTTTATCCTTTGAAAGATGCACATAATCCTTTCTTTTGAAAAGGTCTTTGAAATTCCAAGGGTGAGCTTTGTTGTGCTCAAAAGTAGCTTCTTCCAATGTTTTTTGAACATATGGAACCCTTTCTTCGGGCGCATGATATGTGTCAAACACCTTCCTTGGATGGACTGAATTGGAAGAAGGCTTTGAGTTGGTGGAGGTGGAAGACTGTCCCTTTTCAATAGTTAGCTTTCTTCCTTCTGGAGGATAGCTAATTCTGATTTGTTTGAAGGGTTTAGGAACTGGTATTGAAGGGATAATAGGGACTTCATCTTTAGTGACTATCACTTGAGGGGCAGGAGGAGATGAGGCATTACTTGTTTCAGTGGAGTCTGAGCAAGTTGACTCAGTCTCTGATGAAGTAGTGCATTCTTGCACAGGGATTTCTTTGACAGTAGGGTCAAGATTTCGGTTGGCCATGTCAAGATTTGCTAGATTGAAGCTTGGTTCATGGATGGCAACGTAATCAGCAGGAGGTGCGACGGTTTTATACTGGTCAGCATGATATCCCAGCCCAGTTTTTACATTTTCATGGATTTGAACATCCAAAAGTCTTTGCAGCTTTTTGGATGCAAATTCATATTTTTCCACATGGACCTTTTGGTCTGCCAATTCAGCCCTTGCAGCTTTCAACTTAACCAGAATATCATCAATTTGAGTTTCAAGGTTTGTTTGTTCATGTTTTAATGATGAAATTTCTTTCTTTAAACAATCATTCTTTTCCTTGTAACTATTTTCAACCTTTTTAAATTCAGATTTCATTTGGTGAAATTCTTCATTTTGATCTATGAGCTTCTGGTTATGTTTCCTATATCCAAGGACCTTATCAATGCACTCTTGAGTACATAGATTTTCATATACCTTTGGTGGTACCTCTGATGTGTCTGAAGTTTGAGAGGATACCTCTAATGTGTCTGCCATGAGAGATTGATTGTTGGCAGAGAGATCCTCAGGCTGGAAGCTCCAGTCAAAGTCAGTAGTTCCAACATTTGCACAAGCTGCAGTTTGTGCTGGAGGATTGACATGTTGCTGTTGTTGGTGTCTTGGCTGAGCTTGGTGTGCTTGTCTGGTAGGGTAGTAGTCGCTTGAACTAGGACCTGAGTGGTCAGAGTGAAGCGCGGGAGAGGTGCTGGAAGAGGCTGATTGATGGCTTGAGCTTCTTTCTTTGGCTTGAATTATTTCTAATTCATAGGCTTTTAGCATACAAAAGAGCTCGGTCATCTGCAGAGTCTTCAGATTCTCAGTTCTTCTTATTGACACTGTGTAAAGTGTCCAGCAACTAGGAAGAGATCTGATGAACCTTTTGAGAATGTCTTCATTCTCCAATTTCACCTTAGAGCACTACAGCTCTCCTACCAAGTAAGTGTACCTGTTATACACTCTGGTTAGTGACTCACCTTCATTGCAGACAAAGTTTTCGTATTGCTGCTTCAGGATGTCTTCAAGCCCGTTGCTTTGTGCCATTTTTTGTTTTGATGTGACTTGATCAAGAATAGAGTTTTGAATAGAATCAGAAAGTGATTAAACAAATGTTAGTTTGTTTAATCTTGAGCCAAAGCTCTGATACCACTTGTAGGATCGTAAGATTACAAGGTGATTCTATTCTAGTTGATATTGGCGGAAACAATAACAACCAACAAAGTAAACAAGTAAACAGCAAGAATACTGATAAATGCACTGTTGTATTAAACTTCTGAGATTACAAGTTTACAAGTAAAACACTATCAAGAAGCACTATGAAAGCACAGCAAGCACACGAAAAAGCACTTAAAAGACACGCTTACTATGAAGTGTTTACACAGTATTTATAGTAACTTAGAATCAAGACAGACCCTTGATTCTAAGGATCAGATCTAACACAAGCCGTTGATCTTGTTTATTAATCTAAATTACACGCAAAGGTTAATCTAGATAACTTTACTGAAACGTCTTCTTAGGCATCATTGTTTGCATGCTTGGAGACGCGCGTCATTGTCCTTTATTGGTTGCACCATTGAGGTTCCTTCTGCTTGGAGTGTGGCAGTTGCTTTTGCAGAAAGGTGTCAGAGGCGCTTCACATGGATAGTCAGCTGCAACGTTTGGTCTTCAGTGAATAAAGCTATCAGCAACAGAGATGAGAATAATGCTGCTGATAAGCCTATCAGCAGCAACTTGTGTTGAACGCTGCTGATAAGCCTATCAGCAGCAACAAGTGTTGAATGCTGCTGATAAGCCTATCAGCAGCCATATGTGTTGAATGCTGCTGATAAGCCTATCAGTAGCTATATGTGTTGAATGCTGCTGATAAGCCTATCAGCAGCATTTGTACTTAGAATAATTTGGTAGCAATCAGTCTTTGGTTCTACAAAGTTCTGCCTTGATTACAAGAAGAAGATGGAAGCTAAGGATGGACAGCTGTGAAGACTGAAGATTGAAGACTGAAGACGATGAAGATCCCGAGCTGTTGTCAAGGGGGAGTTTGTTGAAGCACTTTCCTGTGACAACACTCTGGATTGAGTCTTAGTTTGTATTTTCATGTCTGTAATTGTCTTTGTATGTAAGAGTCTTTATGTATTAGTTTATCGAGTTGTATTTACTTTTACATATTGAATGTCGCATTTCTTCCTAAGTGTTTTGCGCACTTACATGTGCGCAGGAGAAAGCTCCTGCGTACTTAGCAAGTACGCAAGAATACCTTTGCGTACTTGTTAAGTACGCAAGAGCATTTTGCCCTGCGCACTTGCTAAGTGCGCAGGCATCAGGTCAGGTATAAATAGGATAGGTTGACAGAAGTTAAGTACGCAGACACTATAGAAAATACACAGATTGTAATCTCAGTGCTTTTCTCTGTAACCTTCAAGTGTTTATAATACAAAGAACGTTTAAAGTGTTTTCTCTTGTCGGTTTACTTTGTTTAGCTAGACTCTTCGCCTAGTCACGGGCATTCCGCACCCGGTCCGACTAGTATACCCATTTGCATGTGACGATCCGCCACACCCGAGGGACCTACATACTTGCTAATGGTAGATGACATTTTTAACTTGCGGGTGATATCTTCTTTGGCTATCTGAGGTGTGAATTTGGACTGTGCCAACAAGACTACCGGGCGATATGGATGGTGCATGTCATCTTTCCTACTGTCTCAGAGGTTAGTTATTGGAAGCGGAAAAGTGTTGCCCCCTTCCGAGACCCTGCGATGTGCAATGTAGATGTGTATGTCTGTTTGGGTTGGCAAACCATCACCTGTCACCACCCCGTGGTGACATATACCGTGTCCTCATAAGTTTACCTAGTACGAAGTTTTGCTGTTCCATCCACCACTCGTTTCCACTTATTAATGGTTCGGAAAAAGGTGAAGTGTCCACCGGGTATGGTACTCCTGAAATAGGGTTAAAATATCCCCTACTGATGTTACGAGTGGAGGGGCATAAGTTTGCATCGGGACGTTACCCACGGGGGGACCGTGGGGTACACCGGGATTGATGATGGACATGGGTATGGACTAAGACCCTCCCGTCATAGCAATGTTTGACCGGTGTAGGTCATAGGCATCACCACGAGACCCAAATGGATTAACTGGCATATGAGTCACGTGGCCTACAGTGGTGACCAGGTTTGTCAATGGTGTAGTGGTGTCAGTAAGAGTAGCAGGGTTAGTTGGTACCTAGGCTTAAGGTTGTGATACTGGTGGTGGTATTGAAGTAGGGACAAGTTGTATTCTGGGCACGGGGGACGTGTTAACAACTCTTTGTTGCGACGCCTCAGATCTTCCGGGCGTTCTTCTAGAGTAAGTTTCTATGGAGGTTCTTGGAGTGACTGTTTGTTGATTGTTTCCCGTGGGTGGTGCCTCAACTTTAGTCTCTCTATCTCATCGTCGGGTTCCTCATAATGACATAGTCTTTCCATCATACAAGGTGAGTAGTGAGTTGTCGTTATAGCTTGTTCGACCACGGATGGTACCAGAGAAGAGTTCTCAAACTCGACAGAGAGAAGGATTAGGAAGAATCACTACTTTGAATTAATTGATTATTGAACTACACCATTGATAAGCTTATAAAATCTCCTAAGTACAAAAGGTTCTCTCTCTTTCATGCATGCCTCCTACATATGAGGTCACTGGTATTTATAGGCTATGGGGGGAATGCCTACATTCCCAAGGCCTAACCGAATGATGTTGACATCTCTCCTTCTATTGGTGGAAAGCCTTCATTCATTCTTCATGCCAGGCAATGTCATCATCCCGGGTCCCATTCTTACAGTCGGATTCTCTCTATAAGCTTAGTCGAGTTAGGATTGTGCGCTACCAGATTATCATACGTCTTCAATATGTAAGTTTTAACTTGATTAAATGTTTAGTCTTATGGATATCTTGATCATATATGTTGAAAACCTGTATAGTTTGAGACGTTTGTTCATGAATATGTATATAAATGTATGTTAGTCTTGTCATTTCACAAGGAATAGTAAATTAGAATTTGAACTTTTATATATATATATATATATATATATATATATATATATATACAATGTTTGGAAAAAGTTTGTTGTGGATTTTACACATCATTGTGTTTATTGAAATTACAGTTTATTGACGTAAATCAATAGTTTTGTAGACTTGTGGTATGACATTCACAAATTGAGAAATTTCATGATCATTGTTTTCATTGTTCTTTATGGTACGATTCAAGGTGGTTAACATTGTTTTATTTTTCAAAGAATTATATGATTAGGTAACGAGGCTAATCTATTTTTGTTAGAGCATATTTAATAGTTATCGTTATTATGACTTAACTTTCTAATCACTTTCCTATTTTTTCTTCCATAGGTTCAAACCAACATTGCTCTATACAATGACTAACACCTCATCTAAGGTGGCGTACGAGGCTCACCAGCATAAACAAAACATGAATGACCTTTCAAAGCCGATTATCCAAAACCTGAAGATCTAAGAGCTCATGTCAATATGTTTCCTTCATTTTATACCCATTATTAAATAAAATGTTTATATTCATGTTGCTTAATTTAGTTAAACGACAATTAAGGGGTGGTGGGTTTTTACAAACAAATCAAAAAGATAAAAGAGATGTATTATTTATGTTAAGAAAGAATAACTATAATTTATAAAAACTTATATGAGAAAACTAAGTTTGTATTCGTCATTTAACGAGTGCCCTTTTGTTAATAAAATTTACATTTTGGAAAAAAAAAAATTACTCGATAAAAGATTAAAAGTTAATGAAAATACTAAAAGTTAATGAAAATCTAAGGGGAAAATCACATTAATGATTGATCTAGATGTTGCAATAGTTGAAGCAAAGTGTATAAATGTGTGTTCCTTTTAGAAACTATAACTGAAATAAAAATAACAGCCGCGTGAGAAGGACGCGCCAACACATTTAACCAATGGTCGTTAACCAGCTCAAAAATTTACTCCCTGTCTTTCTAAACCCTAATGATTTAAATACACACTTATTTCCTTCCATGTGCCACCCTTCATCCTCTTCCAAGCTTCTGTAAACCCTAGAGGAATCTGTCTGCTCCTCATCTTACTGATTCAATCGGCGGATTTTCGATACACAAGATGGATCTTTCAAATCTCGCTGTAATTCTGCAAGCAGCACTTAGTCCCAATCCCGCCGAACGCAAAGCTGCCGAAGAGAGCCTCAATCAGGTATATTGCTTCTGAATACAGGTGTTATTGATTCGTTATGTTTCACGTGGATTCGCAATTGCTGTTTTCTAGATCCGATTCTCGATCAAAATTCGTAATTCGATTTGTAGAATATGTTTAGGTCATGTTTCTGTTGGATGATTAATTGGATAATTTGTGCTAGAGCTGCGTTTGTATAATTTCTAGATCAAAATTCGTAATTCGATTTATAGAATATGTTTAGGTCATGTTTCCCGTTGGATAATTTGTGATAGAGCTGCGTTTGTATAATTTCCGTATCATGTTTGCAGTTTTTTATTGTCTGGTGTTGATTGTTCAATTTGTTGTGAAAACTATTTGCCTTTCAGTATCAGTATACTCCTCAGCATTTAGCGAGGCTGCTGCATATCATTGTGGATGGAAATTGCGATATGGCCGTACGGCAGGCTGCCAGTATTCATTTTAAAAACTTTATTGCAAAAAATTGGTCACCACTTGATCCAGGTGAATAATCTTTTGGGTAATTTTTAATTATAATCTGTGTAGCTCAGTGACTATTTTAGATGTCTAAACACTTTACTACCATGTAGTTGCCTGTAATATTCCATGAATCACAAGCATACTAAACAAGTTGATAGAACAGTCACTTATGTGTTTGACTTGCTCTGCAATAACGTGTGCCATTGTAGACGAACAATCCAAGATTTTGCCAAGTGATAAAGACTTGGTAAGGCAGAACATCCTCCTTTTTGTAGCACAAGTTCCTCCATTGTTGAGGTAAAAATGATTTCTTTAGCTTTTGTACATGTTGTGTTGTCTTCCACTGTTAGTAATGAATGCGGTTGTTAAACAGGGCACAGTTGGGTGAATGTCTCAAGACAATAATACATGCTGATTATCCAGAACAATGGCCAGGTCTTTTGCACTGGGTAACACATAATTTGCAAGACCAGCAAGTATATGGAGCACTTTTTGTGCTTAGGATTCTTTCTAGAAAATACGAGTAAGTACTTTGTTCTATGAATTGCCAATATACGAGCTAGAGTGCCACATCCACACTACAAATTAGCTTTTTTGCTTGATAAACCAGAGTTAGTTGTATTTTGATGAGAGACAAAGTTGCTTTATTTTGATGATGATCATGACTAGTTATTTATGCATCTCTTCGATATCTCTTAGCTTTTGATTTTCATGTTGACCTTTTGCTTGATGTTTCTTTTGTTCTAATTGCTATGGTGGACTTGCTTTGGTTTATTTTTGTTACATGATGCTCTCTATGTGTATAAGCCACACCAAAATTCATATTTAAAGTTTCAAGCCCAAGCACGTAATACTTATGCACATGAGACATGCATCTGGTATGTAAGAACACAACACATGCATATATCTGGGTTTAGGACATCTTAGATTCCACTTTAGTTGTTTTCTCTTTCACGTTCTCTTTTGCTAACAATAGTTAACAAAGTTCTCAATCACATGTTAATAATTCTTTTATGGTTTATTTCATATGTCACTAAAAATATAACTAAAATTTAAATAGATTTTATTCATAATTGTTAAGATAAAGTATACACATAAAATGGGTATATATGTTAATAATTATATCAATTTATAATCAACTCTATGCAAACCGGCTTCTATTTGGAGCAAGTTTGTCAGCTTGAGATGAACTTTTCTAGGTTATCATCCTTCTCCATTTGAGTCCCACATAGCCACATAGGTAAGTTATTTTGAACAATGAGATAGATGATATGCATCGTATTCTCCTTTTTATTGTTTAGTTATCATCAATTGTTTCAGTGAGCAATTATATTTAGTAGGCAAATGCTCATGTCATGACTATAACTTAATACTCTTTTGGCATACATGAGGCGGTCAGTATACCTTATATTTCGTCATAGGTATACTGTTCTATTACTCATTAAGAAATTCAGGCCATTTCATTGCTAGTTTCATTTCTTACTGCTGGTTATCTTAAATTTGCTATGTTCTGATCAATACATGCATGCAACTCTGTAATTATAGGTTCAAGTCAGATGAGGAGAGGGTTCCAGTTTACCTTGTTGTTGAGCAGACATTTTCACATTTGCTAAATATATTCAACAATCTTGTTCAGATAGGAAATCCTTCAATTGAAGTAGCAGATTTGATTAAACTCATCTGCAAAATATTCTGGTCTTCTATTTATGTAAGTTACTGTATTTACAATGTTCACTATCTAGTAATTGTAGCATAGAAATTCATGTTTTCAATCAGTCAGCAAAAGGCTAGTGTATTTTTGTTCGTTAAGATTACAGTTTAAATTTGTTTGTTATATATTTACAATCTTAGTGAATAGAAATTTCTTTTGATTAAAAATGGTACTAAATGTCATCCAGCTGGAGATTCCCAAGAAATTGTTTGATCCAAATGTGTTCAATGCTTGGATGGTCCTATTCTTAAATATGTTGGAAAGACCTGTTCCATTAGAGGGCCAACCAGCCGATCCAGAGCTACGAAAGTCATGGGGATGGTGGAAGGTTAAAAAGTGGACAATTCATATATTAAACCGCCTCTATACTCGGTGAGTCTATGGTCAATGGTCACATGTTTCTTAAAATTTTAGACTCTGAAACCTCTTTAGAACTCACTTATATTTCTCTTATCTTAGGTTTGGAGATTTAAAATTGCAAAACCCTGAGAACAAAGCTTTTTCTCAACACTTCCAAAAAAATTATGCTGGGAAAATTTTGGAGTGTCACCTCAACTTGTTGAATGCAATCCGTGTTGGTGACTATTTACCTGACAGAGTCACCAACCTTATTTTGCAATACTTGAGCAACAGGTGTGTTTTATGTAAATTTATTTAATAACATAATTCAGCTGTTCTTTCTATGGTATCTTGTTTTTCCTTTCAGTATGAGTTATTTTCTGTTTTAAAATATTTTTTTTGTAAATTTCTATACTGCAGCATTTCCAAGACTGCGATGTACAATCTGCTCCAACCAAGACTTGATGTTGTTCTTTTCGAGATAATTTTCCCACTTATGTGCTTCAATGATAATGATCAAACCCTTTGGGAGGAAGACCCACATGAGTATGTGAGGAAGGGTTATGGTGAGTCTTACCACATATGATTGTTCCCCGTTTCCATGCCAAGACCTCTTTGTCAAACGTCCATACTTTTCTGCAGATATCATTGAAGACCTATACAGTCCTAGGACTGCAGCAATGGACTTTGTGAGCGAGTTGGTAAGAAAACGTGGGAAAGAAAACCTTCAAAAGTTCATATTATTCATTGTGGAGATTTTTAAAAGGTACCCTGAAACATATAAATATACCGCATACCTGTGTTGTCAAAAGCCCTCCAGGCGGGCGCCCATGCGCAAATTTAAATCCCAACCCAGCTATAGCGCCTGGAGGTGACCAAGGCGCAGATCTGAGCTTTTTTTGCAGAGGCTAGCTCAAGCGAGGGCTTTTTGTCAGGCGCCAAATCAACCAAGGCGTGGGCTTTATTCATTCAAGCGCAATCCAGTAATTAATTTCGATTTTTTTTGAATTTTTTTTAACTATTTTTTAGTCTTTCACGGGTGGTTGACCCTATAAAAAATAGGGACTACCAAACCAAACGTACCCAGTATAATCCCACACATAGCTAACGCTATTAGTAGGGTCTGGGGAGGGTGTGATGAGGGCAAACCTTACCCCTATCCCAAGGGATAGAGAGGCTGCTCCCGTTTAGACCCCCGGCTCCATGGGAAAGAAAAAGATAAAAATATAAATAAAATTAATGAGTAATAAAGTAAAATAAATCTAAAAGTAATCTAACAATTAGCAGTATATGACTAGAGTATATTAGTCACAAGAAACACAACACACCTACAAGAAACAAGACATACGCAAAATCTTTGCTAAACAACTCTACTCTCCCACACAACGGGTCACTCATCCTAAAACCCTAATACGACGTCTCCATGAAATCCTATCATTGATCATGTCCTCTGAGAGGTGTAAATCTAGCAAATCAAGCCTAATCCTCTCATCCCACGTTAATTTCGGTCTCCCCCTGCTCCTTTTCCCCTCTACAACGAGAGTTTCCACCGTTCTCACTGGATCTGTGCTCTGTCTCCTCTTGACATGTCCAAACCATCTCAATCTTCCTTCTCTTATCTTATCTGAGATACATGTGACTCCCAATCTCTTCCGAACAACTTCATTTCTTATTCGGTCCTTTCTTGTGTGTCCACACATCCACCTCAACATCCTCATCTCAGCTACATCCATTTTTCGAGCTTGTGTCTTCTTGATGGCCCAACAATCGGTTCCATATAGCATCGCTGGGCGAACTGCTACCCTATAAAATTTACCCTTTAACCCTATTGGGAACCTCTTGTCGCACAAAACACCTGAGGCCGCTCTCCATTTACTCCAACCAGCCTGCACCCGATGGACTACATCATTGTCGATGTCCCCGTTACTCTGGATGACAGATCCTAGATACTTGAACTTCAGTGTCTTAGGGACAACCCCACCTTCAATAGAAATCTGGGTCTCCTCGTCGACGTTTGCACCACTAAAGTTGCAGTGAAGGTACTCGGTTTTAGATCGGCTTATCTTCAAACCTTTGTGCTCTAAGACTGTTCTCCATTCCTCTAGTCTGTTGTTCAATGTCTCTTTACTTTCTGCAATCAACACGATATCATCAGCAAAAAGCATGCACCATGGAATTGCATCTTGAATCGACTTTGACAACTCATCCAAAACTACTGCAAAGAGAAAGGGGCTTAGTGCTGACCCCTGGTGAACTCCCACTTCCACCGGAAAAAAGTCTGTATCCCCCACGGGTGCTCGGACGCATGTCTTAGCCTCATGATACATATCCCTAATTGCCTCAATATATTTACTAGGGATCCCTCTTCCCTCCAGACTTTCCCAGATCAATCTTCTAGGCACACTATCGTACGCCTTTTCAAGATCGATGAACACCATATGTAAATCATGTTTCTTCTCTCTATACTTTTCCATTAATCTTCTTAAAATGTGTATCGCCTCCGTAGTGGACCGGCCTGGCATGAACCCAAATTGGTTTGCTGTAACCTGGGTTTGTCGTCTAATCCTTGTATCTATAACTCTTTCCCATAATTTCATTGTATGACATAGGAGCTTAATCCTCCTGTAGTTAGCACAACATTGAGCATCTCCTTTGTTTTTATATAGGGGTACTAAGACACTACGCCTCCACTGATCTGGCATCTTCCCGGTTTTGAAGATATTGTTAAACAGTCTTGTCAACCACTGAACGCCTTCCTCTCCCATACACTTCCACGCTTCAATGGGTATGTTGTCTGGACCGACTGCCTTAGCGCTTCCCATCTTCTTAAGAGCACTCCTCACTTCTTCCTGTGTGATATTTCGACAATAACAATTATTTCGTTGACTGGATTGAGTAGTGGGATTCTCCGTTATGGCTAGACTTGGTCTACAACTGTTGAAAAGGGTGTAGAAATAGTTTTGCCATCTCAGCTTGATGTCTCGTCCCTTTACCAAAACTCTTCCATCATCTTCCTTGATAAACTTCACGACCCCAAGATCTTGTCTCCTACGCTCCCTATTTTTGGCAATCTTAAACATATGATGCTCCCCTTCCTTGGTGTCTAGTTTTCTATACATCGTTTCATAGGCAAAATTCTTTGCCTCACTCACTGCCTTTTTAGCTTCCCTCTTTGCCTGTCTATAGTTCTCCCGTAGTGTCATTATCTCCTCTCCATTACTGCACTGCAACATCTCTTTAAAGCGTTGTTGCTTGTCCTTTATCTTGCTCCGCACCTCCTCATTCCACCACCAAGACTCCTGATGTCCTCTTGTTGCTCCCAATGTGACTCCGAGGGTTTCCTTTGCTGCCTGCGTAACAGTTGTTGCCATAGCTACCCACATCTGGTTTGTGTCGCCATCCTTAGTATTTGTGTTCATCTCCATGACTTTATCTTTAAACAAATTGATGTTTTCGTCCTTCAAATTCCCCCATCTGATCCTTGGTTTATTTTTTCTTCTCCTCTCCGCCACCCTTTTTCTTAAGGTAAAATCGGCCACCAACAGACGATGTTGGGTCGCTACTGACTCTCCTGGAATTACCTTGCAATCCTTCCACCAATTGCGATCCCCTTGTCTCATCAGGAAATAGTCGATCTGCGTGTTGCGCCCCCCGCTACTAAAAGTAATCAAATGTGATTCCCTCTTTATAAAGAACGTGTTTATAATACCAAGATCATGCGCAAGCGCAAAGTCAAGAAGCTCCCTACCATTATCGTTTCTAACACCATAACCAAAACCTCCATGAACCATCGAAAAACCATCACTCTCCTTACCAACGTGACCATTAAAATCACCTCCTAAGCATATTTTCTCCTGTCTAGGTAATGACCTCATTACTCCGTCTAAACTACCCCAAAAATCCCTCCTTTCTTGGTCTCCTAGACCTACATGTGGTGCATAAGCGCTAACAATTGCCACAACTTCCTCACCAAGTACTACTCTCAACACCATGATCCTATCATTATATCTTTTCACTTCCACCACATTACCGTGCAGTTCTTTAGCAACTAGAAAACCCACCCCATTTTTTGTTCCATCGCAACCAGAATGCAACAGTTTGTAGTCATTACACTCACCCCCCCTTTGACCCTTCCACCTAGTCTCCTGAAGGCAAGCTACCTGAATCCTATGTTTTCTAAGCACGTCTACTAACTCTAACAACTTACTAGTTAGGCTTCCTACATTCCAAGATGCCAAACGTAACCTATACCCCTTATGGTTAGCATTAGATGCACCCCTCTCCCCTGAACATGATCTCAAGGAGACATTATTCCACCTACCGTCTATGTTTGAAATAATACACAAGATGTATTTATTTTTATTTTAACCACAGTTAAGCAAATAGAATATTTATTTTTATTTTAACCACAGTTAAGCAAATAGAATAGACAAATTGCTCATTAATCAAACAGATGCAACACGTATATGCAACAGTCAAAACAAAAAACAGGGTATGTCTCTCCCTGTGAATCAAGAACAATTGCTGGTCCTCCTAACCCAGACCAAGAATGCCTAAGCATGCAATTCGTGTAACAAGAAGGTAAAACGGACAGAAATAAAGGAGTTGGAACGAACTAACCCAATTGCGCCCAAGTTAGGGTACTCCTTCCTATTCCACCTTGGTATCACCGTCAGTAGAACTAGGGTTTTAGACCGCAGGTCTCCTCCTAGTCTTGAATCGGACTCGCAGCGGTGGCGATAATCGCGGTGCGGCGGGGCTGATTTCAGACGACGGTGCAGCGGTGAGGATGATTTAGTTGATCTTTACTCCTTAAAATGGTTAGAATATGCTTCTTCTTTACTTCAATGAACCCAAAAGTGAAAACCCCCAAAATGAGAATCTAGGGTTCGTCAATTTGTAATGTACACACAGCGAAGAGAGAAAAAGGAAGCTCGGAGTCGAAAACGATGGGTCAGATCGTGAAGAGAAAGAGGAGAGGAAGACCTTCCAACTTAGAACGAGCTCACCGGACCTCTCCGGCGGACCGGCGGAGTAGCCGTAGGCGCCGGAACGTCAGATACAACTTCGACGATTTTGTCGACGAAGACGAGTTTTACGCTGAGGACGTTGGGAGGAGAGAGAATAAGCTCAGGTTATTGCTATCTGAAGACGATTTTCAAAATTTTTAAAATAGGGACTACCAAATTAATTCCAAATCAACGATCTTTTGTATATATATACACACCATTGAAGGTTACAGAATAACAATTTGAAGTTTTAAGAAGCAAGAAATGGTATTCAAATTTTGGTATTACTTTTGATTATCTATTACTTTTATCTTTCGGTACTAATTATAATAGTTTTTTTTTTAATATTAGTGGTGTGGTATTAGTTTTCAATGTATAATATACTTTTTTTCCCCTATATATGCCCCTTTTTTTTATCTCAGGCCCTCACTGTTTTTGCGCCTAGCGACTAGGCCTGAAGCAGTGCCTATGCGCCTTGAGTGCGCCTATCGCATTTGACAACACAGCCGCATACTAAAAATCTCCGAACTTTTAACAGTTTATCTTATTATTGTTTTCTTCTGATTAGATATGAAGCAGCATCAATTGAGTTTAAGCCTTATAGGCAAAAAGATGGTGCACTTCTTGCCATTGGAGCACTGTGTGATAAACTAAAACAAACTGAACCATATAAATCTGAGCTTGAGCCCATGTTAGTGCAACATGTTTTCCCAGAGTTTGCCAGTCCAGTTGGCCATCTCAGAGCAAAGGTGAATTTCATAGTGTATTTTCTATTTTTATCTTTTTACAGTATTTCATGGTAACTTTATTCTAAAAAAACTTTTTCGAGTGGTAGGCTGCATGGGTTGCAGGACAATATGCCCATATTAATTTCTCTGACCCAAATAATTTCCGTAAAGCGCTACAATGTGTTGTTGCTGGTATGCGTGACCCCGAGCTTCCAGTTCGTGTTGATTCCGTTTTTGCATTGCGTTCTTTTGTTGAATCCTGTAAAGGTAAAAGCCAAATGCACAAGAAGTTAACTCTCTTGTATATATATGATATATTATATTGTGGTGTCTTTCTTTTTCAAACATCCAGAACATAATAAGACTGTATGATACTTCTATATTTACAGATCTAAGTGAAATTAGACAAATCCTTCCACAACTACTTGATGGTATGTATTTGTGAACATATTTTCCTGATTCATAATTTCATATCACAGAATTGGTTATTAACTTGTTTTTTTATTCTTTCACACATGGTTTTACAGATTTTTTCAAGCTAATGGATGAAGTTGAAAATGAGGATTTGGTGTTTACCCTCGAGACGATTGTTGACAAGTTTGGAGAGGAAATGGCACCTTATGCTCTGGGCTTGTGCCAGAGTCTGGTAGTTTTTTTTATTGTTGATCATTCAATGTAAATTGTACATATAAAAAAGTTTTTTTCTCCTGTCATGTAACTTTGTGTTTGGTTGTGATATTATTAGGCTGCTGCATTTTGGAAATGTATCAATACTTCTGAAGGTGATGAAGAAGCAGATGATCCAGGTGCTTTAGCAGCTGCGGGTTGTTTACGTGCCATTAGTACAATTCTTGAATCTGTAAGCAGGCTGCCTCACATTTTTGCTCACATTGAGCCAATTTTATTACCAATAATGCGTCGCATGCTTACAACTGATGGACAAGGTAACATTATTTTCTGAGATTTTGTTATGAAATTGCATTTTATTGCAAATTATTCTACACCTGCTTCATTTTCTCACATGCTCATTTACAAATTATGTTGTAGATGTCTTTGAAGAGGTTTTGGAAATTGTATCATACATGACCTTTTTCTCACCAACAATATCCATGGATATTTGGAGTCTTTGGCCATTGCTGATGGAAGCTCTTGCTGACTGGGCCATTGATTTTTTCCCGAGTATGTCTATTTCTCGTCACCCCTGTTTAACGAAATACTGTTTTACAATTCTGCCCTTCTCTGTAACATGAGAATTTGATCTAACATGTACTTTAAATTCTTTGTTAGTTATTTGTATCTTTTGGTGTTCTGTTGTGGTACAGATATCCTTGTCCCATTGGACAACTATATATCAAGGAGTACGGTGCATTATCTTACATGCAAGGAGCCAGACTACCAACAAAGTTTGTGGAATATGCTTTCCAATGTATGTTACCTATCTATTTCAAACATTTAAAGAATATTTTCTTTGTCCAGATTATGAGTTCTTTTTTGAAACTTTTTTAGGGGGACGCGTTGATCCTAATTTTGTAGTTTTACATTACTGTTCCACTTGATGTCACTGTGCCACAACCCTATACATTTTCTTATTGATGAAGTTCTATTTGTATATTTCCATTTTTATAGGGGTGTAAACTAGCTGAGCCTCTTGTGAGCTACTCGAGATTGGCTCGCTAAAAGCCTGCAAATCTATATAATTTTAAATTAACGTATTAACTATATATATATATATATATTTAGTTAATACATTAATTTAAAATTATGATAAAAATAATTAAGTAATATATGTTATGTTATATATAAAAATATAATTATAAATATATAAATAAAATAATTAAATAATTAATAAATAGTGACGAGCCGAGCTTGAACTTGAAAAACTACCCACGAGCCCATCTCGAGCTTTAGAAATAGAGCTCTAAATGAGCCGAGCTCGGGCTCGGCTCGGCTCATCTCGGCTCAGCTCGTTTACATCCCTATTCATGAACTTCCTTTACTGTTTCATAATTGTTACTTTTTTCTTTAATTACTTTTTTTTTCTATTGTACCAGATAATGAGTGATAAGAACATGGAGGATAATGATATTGAGCCTGCACCCAAGCTTATTGAAGTGGTGTTCCAGAACTGCAAGGGCCAGGTGGACCACTGGGTTGAGCCGTATATTAGACTCATGGTTGAGCGTTTGCGTGTAGCAGAGAGACCGTATTTGAAATGTCTTCTGGTGCAAGTTGTAAGTAACCAAAATTTCTGTACTTTTTCTATAACTTTAAACAACCTTGTGTTTGAAATGCCTTCTGGTGCAAGTTGTAAGTAACCAAAATTTCTGTACTTTTTCTATAACTTTATTGTTAGAGGCTTAGAGCCATACCCATAAATGGCTTTTTGCCTTTTTATTTGTATTCAAGTTTTTAACAAAGATATCATTAGATCCCATTTATCAGAGAACCCTATTTCAAACACGGGATACTATTATTTTCAGCATTTTTGCTTCTTGATTTTAGATGTGCGTCTTATGCAGATTGCTGATGCTCTTTACTATAATGCATCTTTGACACTCAACATATTGCAAAAGCTTGGTGTTGCTACAGAAGTTTTCAGTCTTTGGTTCCAAATGTTGCAACAAACTAAGAAGAGTGGTGCACGTGCTAACTTTAAGAGGTAACCAACCGTGTTCCAGATTGGGCTGTTTGGGTGGGTCAGGTGGATAAATCTTGGCTATGGGTCAAATGGGTTCGGTCACCTTGTGCTGACCCGAAACACTTCTGCCCATATAATAAATATACCATGTGTCAAACTTCAAATATAATTAAAAAAAAATTGTTCTTACAGTAATAAACTATTTTTTGAATATGATGATTTAGAATGTTTATGGCCAGAATTCACCCAATTTATAAATAAAAACCGCAGCTAGTTTTTTTTTTTCAGGGAACATGATAAGAAAGTGTGCTGTTTGGGTTTGACATCTCTGCTTACACTTCCTGCGGATCAGTTGCCAAGGGAAGCCTTGGAGCGTGTTTTCAAGGCAACACTTGAACTGCTTGTTGCATACAAGGATCAAGTAGCAGGTGTTATATTCTTTTAATTAAGTTTTATTTTGTTAATAACAATGGGGTTTTTTGCTTTTATATGTCTATATATCTTATACTATTATGTTTTTTTGTTTAGAAGCTGCAAAAGAAGTGCCAGAAGATGATGATGGCATGGATGATGGTTTGGAAACAGATGATGATGATGATGAAGATGAAGGGTCTGACAAGGATATGGGAGTCGATGCAGAGGATGGCGATGAAGCTGATAGCTTGAGACTTCATAGATTAGCCGCACAGGTTTATTTTATATGTCAAAAATATATCTACTTAATTAATTAAAGGTAACAAATTAATCATGTTATAATCATGAATCTAATATATATTTGTTGGTGTCCCAAATTTATCTGCAGGCAAAGTCATTCCGCCCAGCTGATGATGATGATGACGACGACGATGATGATTTCAGTGACGACGAGGACTTGCAATCTCCTATTGATGAAGTTGATCCATTTATCTTCTTTATGGATACTGCAAAAGGTGATATTTTCTTTCGATTAATAATTAATCAGTGTTTTGAATTTATTTTGGCTAACATTTATTTTTTTTAATAATTGATTGTTCGATGGTATAGCTTTGCAAGCTTCTGATCAGTTAAGGTTCCAGAATCTGTCACAAACACTCGACTTCCGTTACCAGGCACTTGCAAGTGGTATTGCTCAGCATGCTGATCAAAGAAGAGTAGAAATTGAGAAAGAGAAGCTGGAGAAGGCATCTGCAGCAGCAGCTGCTTCTTGAGATTATACAACGGTTTTTCCTATTTGCCTTTTGTTCCCCAAATTTTTTGTAGTCAACATTCAAGAACCCCGGAGTTTTTGGCAATGATGGTCAATGGTGGTCAAAGGCGACTAGCACAAAAGGAGCATTTTTTTTCTCAAGAATTCAACAGAAGTCGCCTGAATTTTATCTAAAGTGTGGGTTCTGAATATCGATTGTATTATGAGTCGAGTCGAGTCGTTTGACAAGTCTGTTGGAGACGATGCCTGTTTTTTACTTTACCTTTGTAGTCGTAGTCTATACGGGTCAAAAAGTCCCCTTGAGGATAAAAAAATTACCCTTGAGGCTGGGGTATGTGATGCATAGAGTCTGGATTCTGGGTTTGTATTTGTTTTTCTTTTTCATTTTATTATTATTTGAGGTCAGAAGTGTTCGTGGCAGAGCGTTTTTGAGAGATTTTTTTGGTGTCAGGTGACTTGAAAACAATTATTTGTTACTTGAGAACATGTTATTTCCTAATAATGTGTATGGTGGCACAGTTCATGATAGCCATTGTTATTTTCATTATCTCAATCTGAAGCTATACTTAATGGATTTAACAAGAAGGAAGGAAGTGTTATTTTCTGTATATTATCAAAAGAAATTACAAGGGAATAAATAGAGATGGGGTATTAACTAACATCCGTAAATAGCTCCTCTAAATATGGAGAGGAGATCAATCAAAGATAACAATAAAAATAAATGAGATCTTATATTCCCCTCAAGATGAAACATGTAAATTTGCAATGCTATTCTTGCCAAGAAGAAATTGAAGTTGAAAACAAGTCTACTGTTGTTCATGGGAATAACCTCTTTGGACTCAACTTGCTCTCGGACAAAATAACAGTCCATCTCAACATGTTTAGTTCTCTCGTGAAAGACTGGATTGTTGGCTATGTGACGAGCTGCTTGATTATCACAAAACAGGGGTGTAGGAGACCGAAGATGCACTTGGAGTTCGTTGAGAAGCCATCGAACTCAGATAACTTCACTAACTGTAGAGGCCATGGCCCTGTATTCGACTTCTGCTGAAGAGCGCGAAACAACTGACTGCTTCTTTGTTTTCCAAGAAATGGGTGAGCCACCTAGTAAAAGAAAGTAGCCAGTACGCGAGCGTCTTGTGTATGGACATCCTAACCAGTCAGAGTCATAGTAGGCTGTCAAAATAGGATCCCCTGCCCGAGAAAGTAGGATACCTTGACCCGGGGTTGCCTTCAAGTACCGAAGAACACGATTTGCTGCTTCCAAATGATTATTCCTTGGGTCGGCTACAAACTGACTCAAGACATTGACAGAGTAGGTAATATCCGGTCGTGTGGCTTGAAGGTATAAAAGCCTCCCAACCAAACGACGATATTGGTTCACATCAACCTTCGCCTCATTTTCTCCTTTATCCAGTTTTAAACCTTGTTCAATAGGAAAAAGAACTTGGCTTGCAACCCAATTTCCCGCTATCCTTTAAAATGTCCAATGTATATTTCCATTGACTTAGAACAAGACCATCCTTCGTTTTAGCCACTTCTATGCCAAGGAAGTATTTCAACGGACCAAGGTCTTTGATACTGAATTCGTTGTCAAGTCGTGTCTTGATTTCTTGTATTTTATTGAAGCAATCCCCAGTAATGATGACGTCGTCCACGTAAATGAGAACCATTACCGTGATCCCATTTGCCACATATATGAACAAGGAATGATCAGCCTTAAATTGGCTGAAACTTAAACTCGAGAGGAAAGCAGTGAACTTGTGATACCAGTTGCGGGAAGCTTGCTTTAACCCATATAAGGACTTTCTCAAGCGACAAACTCGAGTTTCCTTTTCGTTAGAGAAACCTTGAGGAATCTTCATGTAAACTTCCTCGTCTAGGTCCCCATGCAAAAAGGCATTGTTCACATCAAGTTGACGAATGATCCAATCCCTTTGTACGGCCACTGCTAGTAAGGTACGAACTGTAACAAGCTTGGCCACCGGTGAAAATGTATCGTGATAATCAACTCCTTCCATTTGAGTGAATCCCTTAGCAACCAGACGAGCCTTATATCTTTCCACTTCACCATTAGGCTTGTACTTGATCTTATAGACCCATTTCGAGTCTATAGCTCTTTTCCCTTGGGGTAAATCTTCTAAGGTCCAAGTTCCATTTTTCTCTAGAGCCTTAATTTCTTTCTACATAGCTTCACGCCAACGAACATCCTGTGAAGCTTGCTTGAAATACTTCGGCTCATCATTGTTAGTGATGGCCGTCAAAAAAGCTTTGTGTTTAGCGGAAAATTTATCATAAGAGACAAAATTAGAGATGGGATGGCATACCGTGGAGGCAACTTGATTGGATGTCGACATTGGGTGTTTAACCGAAGGGGGAACTTGTACAACAAAGTCTTTGAACTTGGAAGGTTGAGTCGTTGTCCGAGTAGGTCTGGCCTCGGTTTGGGTTTCTGTTTCTTCACTGGCATCGGGTTGGTCTTCATCAATGGTTTGGCCCATCTCAACCGTTTCATGTGGGCCGCTTATTTAAGTGTTGGGCTCGTTGTTGCTGGATCCGCTATAATCCTCTAGCGGGTCCGGTATTGTTGGATTTTGCTCATTGGTTTGACTCAAAATTGGTTCAACATGACAATGACAATCATGATATATTTTCGGTTCTTCTGTTTCATTCTCATGACTCCCTTGAATGTTTTTTAAAGGGAAGTTTTCTTCATGAAAGTTTACATCTCTACTAATGACAATTTTCTTTGTTTCGAGATCAAGAATTTTATAGCCTTTGGTTCTAGGGGGTAACCGAGAAAGACCACTGGTTTCCCCCTTTCTTCGAACTTATCTCCCTTGGTGTCAGTGTTTCTAAAGTAAGCTAGACACCCAAAGACCTTGAGAAGGTCATAATCGGGTTTTTCTTTCCAAATTAATTCAAAAGGAGTTTTGTCTTTAATGACCTTTGATGGAAGACGATTGATTACGTAGGCTGCGGTTAAAATGCACTCTCCCCAAAATCGTTTAGGAAGATTTGCACCAAACCTCAAGGCACGAGCCGTTTCAAGTAGGTGCCTATGCTTCCTCTCAACAACGCCATTTTGTTGAGGGGTGTGAGGACATGAGGTTTCTAACAAAATTCCCTTTTCATTGTAAAATTCAAGCATGTTATGGGATGTAAATTCTCCACCATTATCACACCTAACCCTTTTAATTTGTTTCTCAAATTGAACCTCAACCATTTGGTGAAAATTTTTGAGGCATTGACTAGCCTCACTTTTATATTTGAGAAGAAACGTCCAAACGGCTCTACTAAAGTCATCAACTATTGTAAGAAAATAATTGGCTTTCATAGCAAACTACTGGTTCTGGCCAACTCGGTTCGACATCCCTATGCGACGGGTTGTTACCCGGATCTAATGCTCCTACATCATATTCTCTGTCTTCGAAAAAAACTCGGCCTCTAGTTTTGCCTTCGGACCAAAGCCACCTGGGTCAAAGGGAACATTAACCTGATTCTTATTCATTACCATCATGACTCGCCTAAAGAAGTCATCTTCACAGGTCGTCTCGCCCAGCTAGGGAGTCGTACCACATGAATCTATTGGTGTAACATCCCAAAAACCGGCATATGTAAATGGGCCGAGAGGAAGGAACAAAGAAAGAGATATGAGGACGGGCTAGGGAATGATGGGCTTGTCCCATGAGAGGCTTCATTTAACCCTAGTTATCCATAGATCAGCCCTCATTTGCATCAATTTCCAGAATTCTTCTAGAGAGAGAGAGAGAGAGTGGGTGTTCTAGAGAGAGAAAGAGGTGAACACGAGAAGATTGACTGAAGGATTGCTCCAATATGCTTCTCTATTGTTTGTGAGCAAGATCAGAAGAAGAAACCATCGATTTTGAGGTAAGAATCCAACCTAAACCCTATTGTTTTCAGTCTAAATGGGTTATGGGGTAAAACTAGGGTTTTGATCTTGAAAAACATGGTGTTTACGTTTGAAATGGGGTATAAAACACAGATCTGAGCTTATGGGAGTTACAAAACGATTTGGACGTAAAAAGTTACGAACTTGGGGTAAAAATGGGTCTGAAAATGAAGATCTTCAAGTGGCGACACTAATAGGCGACGCTATTTCTTGAGGCGACACTAGTTGCAGCCACTTGGAGAAGACGAAGCATGGTGGGACGACACTAACGTGTAGCGACACTAAATGTGTGGCGACACTAAAAAGTGTGGCGTCGTCCCCAAGGTTTCCAATGATTGGGACACGTGTCATTCCATCGACGACACTGTTTTGACGACACTATGTAGTGTCGCCATGCATGTGAACGACACTAAGTCCAGAACGAAGGTTCTGGAGACACTGATGGTGTGCCTGGCGCTACTGATCATATGCCGGCGACACTAAGACTGGCGACACTGATCTTGTCCATACGACACTATGTTAAATGATAGAATCCGCGTGTTGACTTATGTGCATATCGGTTAGCAAGTTAGCACCAACTAGACGTCCGATTCAGGGTAAGTTACGAACGAACCGGTGAGTCAAGAATCCCTATTTACTTATTTCTAGGGTGATGTGCATACTTAATGAATGTTCATGAAAAAGATGAATGAAATGAAATGTTTACGAATGAACGGTTTTAGAAAGAAATGATGTTTGAAACCAGAACGTTTACGAAACAAATATTTGCGAAAGGAATGATGTAAAGGAATGGTTTCAAAAGAATGAAAAGGGTTTTGTGAATGAATGCAACGTTTTATGAAAAGAAATGGGCGAAAGTTTTAAAGAAATCATTACATGTCTAATCTGTTTAACGAAGGAATTACGAATGAAGTCAGGGGACGTAAGTCCCCAGCCTTATGGCACGTCTTGCCATAAGTATAACAGGCACTACAAAAAAAGTGACCATTAGGGACTAAAGTCTCAGGGACTGATTTATCAGTCTCAAATAAGTAGTATCAAGGATTGATTTATCAGTTGCTGGTGGTATTTGAGACTGTCACACCCCAACCGACGACGGATTATACGTCGGGGCGGACGCGGTTGTTCAATAGCACAAGGTTGACTATTAAAGTTTCAATACTTTATTAATAAATAATTTAAGATTCAATACAAGAAAACATAACAAGAATACAACGTTTAATTGATAAGTAGTCTAGGTCCAAAGCATCCTATGTGATCACAAACAAGTCTCATGATGTAGAACCTGAAACATGTGAAAGAATCTGTCAACTACAAAATAGTTGGTGAGATACAAAGGTTTTGACACAGTTTAACAAGTATTTGAGAAGAATTACAATTCACTATGATATATGCATTCTATAATGTAAGTATGAGAACTAGTATCTTAAACATTGTGCACTTCAAACCTCCAACCAAGTTTAGACATAACCCGCAGGTTACCCTTATAAGTCTCAAGTTTAAAGTTTAATTTAGTAACAATCACCAAGGGCTCCCCCGTGAAGGGGTCAATCAATCAAGGTGGATTGGTCAAATACAATAGATCTATCATTGTTACTATCGGCTTGATCAAAGCTAATGAATGTGCTAGTTTTAAGTTTAATCTAAGCATACAAGTCTCAAGTTTAACATAAGAATAAGCATCTAGTCATAGTTGTACAAGAATTGTATAAGTTTAAAGTTTTGAACATGTTTCACCCCAAAAGTATAGAAAGGAAAAAGGGGCTAAGTATACTCACTTGGATTGATGAAGAGTATCCGATAAGAGTAAGTTTGCAAGACTTTGAGGGAGAATATCCTCACAATAAGCCTATGAATATAAGTCTAAAGTTTCAAGTATGATCTTATAAGTCTAGGACAAGAGTTCTAAGATTTTCAGGATTTTGACTAGGGTTCCAAATGGGGGGCGGGAATGATTGTGTTTACGAAGTTTTAAATCAAAGTTTAAAATAAAGGTTTTGAACGAATGACACAAGACTTGAATATCAAAGTTTAATAAGTTTATAGTTTAGGATAACTATAAATAAAAAGTCTCACAATTGTTAACTACACAAACTCGGTAGTAATCATCCAAGATAGTTTTTTTTTTGAAGTATTTATAAGTTAATAACTCAAGTGTAAGACTAAATAATTATTTAAAGATAAATAATTATTAAGGTCAAATAATTATCTATAAACATAATTATTTTAATTAACCCATATAAATCATTTAAGATTTATTTAAGTATTTAAGTGTTTTAAACATTTATTTTATGATTTAACTTGTAAGTAAAAGTGTTTAGGATTTTAGTTGTAAGTTTAAATAAATAATATGCACTCATGAGTTTATAAAAGGTTAATTAAAATTTCTCAAAGAGTTTACATCTTAATAAAAGATGTATAAATATTCTTAAAATTTAAATGAGGCCATAAGTATTAATTTGTAAGTTTATAACTATTTAAATAAAGTTTATCATAAGTTTATACGCATTCTACATTTATGGGGGTTTATAAATCTTAAGTTTCTTTTAACTTTAGGTTTTATAAGGTTTATAAACATTCTATAAATAAATAAGGTATATTTATTTATTTTTCAAAGTTTCCAAAATCGAAATAATTTAGGAATGTAATAAAAATTTACAGTTTCGAATTTTATAAAACATCTCCTGTTTAAAATATAAGTTTTGTAAAGTTTTAAAAATATATTTATAGTTTTTAAGCTTTTAAAACTATTTTAAAGAATTAGCTATTATAAGTTTTAACTAAGTTTAATTTAATTAAAATACTTCCGGAATATAAAAGTGTAAATAAAAATCGAATTCAGGTTTATAAAAGTATCACATAATTTATAAAAATTATTAGAATTCAAAACTGTTTTAAAAAGGCAAAAAAAAAGTGAAATGGGCAAAACCGGTTTACCCGTACCTGGACTCGAACTCGGGTTCTTGTCCGGGTCGCACCCACTCCCAAGCACACTGACCATCCCGACCACTGATTTATTAGTTTAAAACGTGGAAAAGAAAATTCTTAAACACAAACTCGAATCATCCCTAAATCCGTATGAACCCTAGAATTCGGATCCACCAAATACACATCGATTAGCCCTCTGTTAATGGAATTAAACAGAGGGCTTTCGATCTATGCAAGATTACGATCATGTTAGTCACAAGAATTACCTGGATTGGTTTCGAATCGAGGGAGATTGGCCCTGGGTTCACAGTCGGCGGTCACTGGAACGAATCGAGCGATGCAGGAGCAATAAGATGGAATTGATTGTTTAGAGAGGTTGAGGGTAGTGTCTTGGATGTGTTCTCGTAGGTATTTATAATCGATTTCATCATTAATGTCGAATTAGGTGGGAAGTTCACGGTTAGGTTCGAACGGCTCGAATTTGAATTCACGCGTGGTTGTAGTTGAAATCGGGTTTCTGAATGACTTGGGTTTCGGTCGCACGCGGGAGGCGAACCCGAGGTTCAACGAATCCGGACGGGAAAACGCGATTTCGCGAAAATGGGGAGGAAACGGTGAGATGCGGGATTCGAACCTGGGGCGTTTTCTGTTTTCGGGGGTTTGGGGTTATTACAAAACAGGCCCCTGGAGTTTAAAAGTTTTAACATTTACCTATAAAATTTAAATTTTTGTTTAAAATGAGTTTCGATAATTGACAGTTTCAGTCCCCAGACTTTATAGACAAATAAATGTTTAATTTGAATAAGTTTTCTCAAATGATTTTATAAATTCTATAAAATGATTTATAAGATTGATTAGTTTATAAGTTTAAGTAATTAAAATAAGTTTATATTATATAATTACAAACTTTAAGAATTTTAACATATTCATATCTATATACTTTTAAATAAGCCTTATATATATATATATAGTCCAAGTATAAATGTTTTTCCTTAACTATATATTAATTAAATTAATATTTATTGTTTAAGGAAATAGTTTTAAAATGAATTCGAGTTTTAAATTAATGATACGTGCAAGGGTTTAGGAAAAGATATGACGGAAAAATCCTGGATATTACAGTCTCCCCTACTTTAGAAAATTTCGTCCCGAAATTGAAGTAGAAGGATCAAGTTTAGGATTTAAGTCTAAAGTATGCAAAAGGATAAAGGGAAAGATACTTCACGTGGCCAAGTAAACTCTGGGTTACGTTTAGAATTCTGAATGAAATGTAATGATAGGATTAGGATTACGCTCGAGTTTCTAAGTTTTCAAAGTCTGGGGTTGCCAAAAGTTTTTCTACGAAACATATAGTTTCATTGAAATGTAGGAAGATTCGTTTTCAGAAATGCATTCGAGAGAATATCTGCTGCATTTCCATTCATGATTTCAAGAGAGATGCATCACTTAGAATAGATTCGATGATAGTTTAACGATTTGAGTTTGTAGACTATTACGTCTAAGGATTGCTACGGTACCTAAGTTCCGTGGCTACCCTTTACGATAAGTCTTAGATCATAGCACACGACAGAGTTCACTATGTTTTCCCATACGCTGATTTTTCATGCTTACGTGTGCACCCGCAAGCATTTAAATCGTCGCATAGTCTGCATAGGTCCTTCCGTTTGTGTGTGGATCAAGAACGAGTACAAAAATTTGTTTAACACACGACTAAAGTTTCCACATGAGAGTGATCATTGATTAACGAGTCCCTTAGAGAGAAACGCCATTCAATGATTAAAGAGAGAAGAATGTGACAAGATTTAGAGTTTCAAAGTTTCCTCGTGTTTGAACAAGAATACCTCAATCATCGAGTAGTTTAAAGTCTTTACACTTTCCTCGTGTTTGATCAAGAATACATCAAACCTTGAGTAGTTTAAAAGTCTTATATGTTCATCATGTTTGAACAAGCATACATCAAACACGGAGTAGTTTAAAGTCTTTACACTTTCCTCGGGTTGATCAAGAATACATCAAACCTTGAGTAGTTTAAAAGTCTCATACGTTCATCATGTTTGAACAAGCATACATCAAACATGGAGTAGTTTAAAGTCTTTACACTTTCCTCGTGTTTGATCAAGAATACATTAAACCTTGAGTAGTTTAAAAGTCTCATACGTTCTTCATGTTTGTCAAACATGGAGTAGTTTAAAGTCTTATACGTTCATCATGTTTGAACAAGAATACGTCAAACATAAAATTTGTGTTTGAACAGGAATACGTCAAACATAGAATAGTTTAAATTGTGTTTGAACAAGAATACGTCAAACATAGAATAGTTTAAAGTGTGTTTGAACAAGAACACGTCAAACATAGAATAGTTTGAATTGTGTTTGAATAATAATACGTCAAACATAGAATAGTTTAAATTGTGTTTGAACAAGAATACGTCAAACATAGAATAGTTTAAAGTGTGTTTGAACAAGAATACGTCAAACATAGAATAGTTTGAATTGTGTTTGAACAAGAATACGTCAAACATAGGATAGTTTAAATTGTGTTTGAACAAGAATACGTCAAATATAGAATAGTTTAAATTGTGTTTGAACAAGAATACGTCAAACATAGAATAGCTTAAAGTCTCTTAGTTTAGCTTCAGTGTATAGAAGTATACGATTACGTTTTGAGTATAAAGCGGTTATCTAACTACTCTAGTATTTAAGAGCGGTGTGGGACAGCATTTGGAACAGGATTAACCGTTATACGCTCTCTCACAAAAGATTCGAGTCGTTCAGAAGGGTAGGTGGATTTCCGATGTTTGGTTTTGTAAGGAGTCAGGGGAAGTACTCCGCTAAAGAGAGAGTAATGTCTTCCTTCTTGCTAGTTTCTAGTATTAAGAGTGAAGTTTCCTCGTGTATTTGGAATGTACGTTTATCAAGTTTTATAGGGTTTAGTTGAGACGAACACAAAAATTTTTCAAGACTAAAAATCCAAGTATGAGTTTGAAAGTAGGATAAGTCAGTTGATTTCAAGTTTCAATATTAAGCTTTACATGATCCTTTATTAATTATGTTTAGTTTTAAGAATACGGGTTTGAGTATTTGTATAAGTTTTTGCATGACTCAAAAGTCTCTGACCTTGTGTATACGAAGTTTAGTGTTTTAGTAACGTGCATTTAAGCTTTTAGTTCCCGTTGTGATTTATAGCAAATCTTTTACGTGACAAGAGTTGGATGAGGAAAGTCTCCTAGCATAGGGTAACGGGAAAAATTTTCGATAAGGTTTACGATAGTGTGTTTACAAATGATTTATCTTGTTTCATAACAACAGGCATAGTTTTCTTTTGTATAGAATGTAATCAAGAGGTTCAAAAACGACGAGTTAGGCAACGATAAGTAGTATAAGTAGGACTTTATAAAAGGTCAGTATGATTGCCAAACGAAAAAATAGGTCAAGTTTAGAAGTGTTAAGTCTATATAAGAGGTAAGGATCATAGTTGATTACGGCAGTGGTTCGTAAGTCGTGTTGTTTTAAAAGAGTGCTTACGAATTAGAAGGTTTGTTCAAAGTTTATTCTTCAAGTATGCGTGTGTCACTTAGGATTTTTATAGTTTAATACAACGTTGTTAATTATCTCAAGTACTAACACTCTTGACGAAAGTGTTTGGGTAGAAGTGTTAAGTTTGTAGTGCAAGAAGGAAAGTCAAGCTAGTAAGTGATAACAAGATAAATTTCAAAATAACTTTCGTTAAATGTTTCAAAATTGGGTCTTCTAGCCCTTACATAATACAATTTAAACGGAGAATTAAAGTGTGTAAGTAAGTTGATTTAATATGTTCAAAAGGTTTTTATTCATAATACTGAGTTATCACAGTAATACTTTCAAAAATAGTTTTAATTGGAAGTTGATGGGCTAACGAGGAGAATTCTCGAAAGAAGGGGTGGTCACAAGGACTCACTTAAGTACCCTATTTCCCTAGCCAGAACTTCCTCATGGGCCTACAACTTCTTTCAGTTGTTGTCACCGATGTTTGGGTTTTATGGTACTATGTCGAGGTTCATTGTGGGTTTAGGGTCTCAAACGTGGAGCTTGTTTATTCTATAGTAGGCTTCTTCCCTTGCGGGAAAACGATCATGTTACTAATCCCTTTGTTAATGTACTTTAGGTTTAAAAGACGTTAAGTTTTGTTTTCAAGAAACGGTGATGTGTAAGTTTTAAGGACGTATGAAGGTTTTGAGATTAAAAGTGTAACAAAGTTTTGAGTTAGTCATAAAATGAAGTTTGCTTGAGTGACGAAAAATGAAATGAGACACAAGGGTTTCCCCTTATGTGCCAAGTTTATAAAATAATGAAGTTTGTAAAAGGACTTGTTGGATAATACATGGTTTAAAATGTGTTGGTATTACAAGGATCATGAAGTTTAAGGATGTATGAAAACTTTGAGATGTATAAAAGTGTAACAAAAGTTTTTGAGTTAGTTATCAAATGAAACTTGGTTAAGTGCTAAGGAGGTAAGGTAAAAATACAAGGGTTACCTCTTAGGGGTCATATTTATAAAATAATGAAGCTTTATAGGAGAAATTGTAGGGTAATACATAGTTTTAAGGGTTATATTACATTGATCACGAAGTTTATTGGGTAGTATCTATAAATATAAGTTTATGTATGTAGTTTTTAAGTATAATCTCGTAAGAATTTTTCCTTGAAGGTAACTCCTTCAGGTCATGACGAATAAGCATGCTGTCATGTGACTATTCTTGAAAAGACGGAACATAAGAATCATAGAGTAAAGGTTATAGAGGAAAGTCTTGAAATCATGAATTTATGAGGTGTAAAGTATTTGAGGTGGTACTCATTTAGTGCATATCACCAAGTGAGTACTTTGACATATCAAGAGAAATTCAAGCTCACAAATGTTTAGAGAAGTCATGCATTCCTATAAGTGGATACTCATCCCAAGAATTCCCAGGAAAGCATACAGGTATCCACCCTTCCGGTCCGCACAAGTTCTCACACATTATCTAGAACTTAAATATTCTTGACGAGAGTTTAGTGGTGGATTAGACTTAAAGCCTAAAAACGTGTCCTCAATGTAGTAGCCTCTTGTAGTACGTAGGTAAGTAGAATCGTAGAATCTCCAAGCGTTCACGTATAAGATTTAAGAATAGAATGAGGAGAGAATTCCTAGTAAAGGATATGAGATAACTCATGTTTGGGTCTCCTAAGTTATAGTCTAGGTCATGTGTCTAATAACCTAATTCCCTATAACCAAGGCTCTGATACCAATCTGTCACACCCCAACTGACGGCGGATTATACGTCGGGGCGGACGCGGTTGTTCAATAGCACAAGGTTGACTATTAAAGTTTCAATACTTTATTAATAAATAATTTAAGATTCAATACATGGAAACATAACAAGAATACAACGTTTAATTGATAAGTAGTCTAGGTCCAAAGCATCCTATATGATCACAAACAAGTCTCATGATGTAGAACCTGAAACATGTGAAAGAATCTGTCAACTACAAAATAGTTGGTGAGATACAAAGGTTTTGACACAGTTTAACAAGTATTTGAGAAGAATTACAATTCACTATGATATATGCATTCTATAATGTAAGTATGAGAACTAGTATCTTAAACATTGTGCACTTCAAACCTCCAACCAAGTTTAGACATAACCCGCAGGTTACCCTTATAAGTCTCAAGTTTAAAGTTTAATTTAGTAACAATCACCAAGGGCTCCCCCGTGAAGGGGTCAATCAATCAAGGTGGATTGGTCAAATACAATAGATCTATCATTGTTACTATCGGCTTGATCAAAGCTAATGAATGTGCTAGTTTTAAGTTTAATCTAAGCATACAAGTCTCAAGTTTAACATAAGAATAAGCATCTAGTCATAGTTGTACAAGAATTGTATAAGTTTAAAGTTTTGAACATGTTTCACCCCAAAAGTATAGAAAGGAAAAAGGGGCTAAGTATACTCACTTGGATTGATGAAGAGTATCCGATAAGAGTAAGTTTGCAAGACTTTGAGGGAGAATATCCTCACAATAAGCCTATGAATATAAGTCTAAAGTTTCAAGTATGATCTTATAAGTCTAGGACAAGAGTTCTAAGATTTTCAGGATTTTGACTAGGGTTCCAAATGGGGGGCGGGAATGATTGTGTTTACGAAGTTTTAAATCAAAGTTTAAAATAAAGGTTTTGAACGAATGACACAAGACTTGAATATCAAAGTTTAATAAGTTTATAGTTTAGGATAACTATAAATAAAAAGTCTCACAATTGTTAATTACACAAACTCGGTAGCAATCATCCAAGATAGTTTTTTTTTTGAAGTATTTATAAGTTAATAACTCAAGTGTAAGACTAAATAATTATTTAAAGATAAATAATTATTAAGGTCAAATAATTATCTATAAACATAATTATTTTAATTAACCCATATAAATCATTTAAGATTTATTTAAGTATTTAAGTGTTTTAAACATTTATTTTATGATTTAACTTGTAAGTAAAAGTGTTTAGGATTTTAGTTGTAAGTTTAAATAAATAATATGCACTCATGAGTTTATAAAAAGTTAATTAAAATTTCTCATAGAGTTTACATCTTAATAAAAGATGTATAAATATTCTTAAAATTTAAATGAGGCCATAAGTATTAATTTGTAAGTTTATAACTATTTAAATAAAGCTTATCATAAGTTTATACGCATTCTACATTTATGGGGGTTTATAAATCATAAGTTTCTTTTAACTTTAGGTTTTATAAGGTTTATAAACATTCTATAAATAAATAAGGTATATTTATTTATTTTTCAAAGTTTCCAAAATCGAAATAATTTAGGAATGTAATAAAAATTTACAGTTTCGAATTTTATAAAACATCTCCTGTTTAGAATATAAGTTTTGTAAAGTTTTAAAATATATTTATAGTTTTTAAGCTTTTAAAACTATTTTAAAGAATTAGCTATTATAAGTTTTAACTAAGTTTAATTTAATTAAAATACTTCCGGAATATAAAAGTATAAATAAAAATCGAATTCATGTTTATAAAAGTATCACATAATTTATAAAAATTATTAGAATTCAAAACTGTTTTAAAAAGGCAAAAAAAAGTGAAATGGGCAAAACCGGTTTACCCGGACTCGAACTCGGGTTCTTGTCCGGGTCGCACCCACTCCCAAGCACACTGACCATCCCGACCACTGCTTTATTAGTTTAAAACGTGGAAAAGAAAATTCTTAAACACAAACTCGAATCATCCTCAAATCCGTATGAACCCTAGAATTCGGATCCACCAAATACACATCGATTAGCCCTCTGTTAATGGAATTAAACAGAGGGCTTTCGATCTATGCAAGCTTACGATCATGTTAGTCACAAGAATTACCTGGATTGGTTTCGAATCGAGGGAGATTGGCCCTGGGTTCACAGTCGGCGGTCACTGGAACGAATCGATTGATGCAGGAGCAATAAGATGGAATTGAATGTTTAGAGAGGTTGAGGGTAGTGTCTTGGATGTGTTCCCGTAGGTATTTATAATCGATTTCGTCATTAATGTCGAATTAGGTGGGAAGTTCACGGTTATGTTCGAATGGCTCGAATTTGAATTCACGCGTGGTTGTAGTTGAAATCGGGTTTCGGAATGACTTGGGTTTCAGTCGCACGCGGGAGGCGAACCCGAGGTTCAACGAATCCGGACGGGAAAACGCGATTTCACGAAAATGGGGAGGAAACGGTGAGATGCGGGACTCGAACCTGGGGCGTTTTCTGTTTTCGAGGGTTTGGGGTTATTACAAAACAGGCCCCTGTAGTTTAAAGGTTTTAACATTTACGTATAAAATTTAGATTTTTGTTTAAATTGAGTTTCGATAATTGACAGTTTCAGTCCCCAGACTTTATAGACAAATAAATGTTTAATTTGAATAAGTTTTCTCAAATAATTTTATAAATTCTATAAAATGATTTATAAGATTGATTAGTTTATAAGTTTAAGTAATTAAAATAAGTTTATATTATATAATTACAAACTTTAAGAATTTTAACATATTCATATCTATATACTTTTAAATAAGCCTTATATATATATATATATTCCAAGTATAAATGTTTTTCCTTAACTATGTATTAATTAAATTAATATTTATTGTTTAAGGAAATAGTTTTAAAACGAATTCGAGTTTTAAATTAATGATACGTGCAAGGGTTTAGGAAAAGATATGACAGAAAAATCCTGGATATTACATAGACTAATTTTATGCAACATATTTTAGTAACTAATAATCAGTCCCTAATACTTAGGCCCCTTCTTTGAGACTAAATTTCAGTCGCAAATATGTTTGTGTTGTATAGTTTTTTGGAAGGAAACTTATTGGCTACTGAATTTCAGTCCTAAATATATTCCATGTATAATGAATAATGACGCAAATGTGTTAGATACTAATCTTCAGTCTCTAATATAAAGTGAATGTATTAGGGACTGAATATCATTACTTAATATTTTCAATACTGACTGAATTAAGGACTAATATTCAGTCTCGAATGCCTTTTGGTAAGGAAATGCTTAGAGACTAATTTTTAGTCTCCAATTATGTTAAACAAATTCTACCATTTGATGGGAGGTATCGGGGGCTGAAAATCAGTGTCAAAGATCTTTTTTCGTAACCTTATTCGGAACTGATATTTAGTCTCCAACGTGTTATACAGACGGAAGAACTAGAGACTGATATGCAGTATCTAATAATCGATATATGTTCACCAATTGAAAGGAAATATATTATAGAGTCAAAATCAGTCCTCGCAATTCTTGAAACAAACATTATCGGGGACTAAGATTAGAGACTAATTTTCAGTTTCTCATACGTCATCGTCATCGTCAATTCAACATTTTTTTATTATATTAAATAACTAATTACTACAAAATGTACCATATTGACAACTAAATACTTTGCATCTAGCAACCATATCAATACAAAAATTCACAATGTAATACTAAATATTTGCAAAAATATATATAAAAAAAACAAGAAAATGTGAACCTAAACTATGTCGTAAAATATGCAAAAATTCTGTAAGGCCCCAAACCCGGGAGGCCTCACTCGTTGGATTTACTCATTCACAAACAGTTCTTAAACATGAATATCAAATAACGCAGCGGAAAATTTCATTCAAACATAACGTCATCATTGTTCATACATGCGGAAGCGTAAACATTGTTCAAAACATAATTACATAAACTTAACATAAACAACTCATAACGGGATGCCAGTCTTCATGATCGACCGGGTAACTCTTCTCGCTTGCCAAGCATCACCGTCCATCGTCCATACCTGCCTTAACCTGAATGTGCATATTAAAAAGTCAGCTACGCTGGTGAGTTCTAGCATTTCATAAAAACTTTAACATCAACATTTGCCAAAAACGTATCATTCATTTAGTAAAACCTTTCACAAAAGCATGTGATAATAACATCTTTAAAAAGGTTTCGTACCCATATCATCATCAACATCATAATCATAAACACCGTTAAACGGATCGTTCTTTAAAACTTTTAACATTCGTTTAAGTCATACATTATTATCTAAATCTGTGTTACCCTTCGTTCCGTCATTCAGTATGGTATTGCCCCTAAGGCTAACGAAGACCGACAATACCATACATTCCGTCAATTCCCTTTTTGGTATTGCCCCCAAGGCTAACTGCGCGAGGACCGACAATACCCATTCAGTTGCCCCTATGGCTCTCATGTCCATAAACCGACAACTTCCATCGACGGCCACGGCTCACGGCCAATGACACCGTCGGATCATAATTTAACCTTACATAGGGTCACGTTAACCCCTGAGTAACCGTCGTTACTCCCTTTACCAGTTGTACAACATCATAACCATTGACATGCCACAGAGACAATGCCCCTGTTGTTCTTGTGGCAACTATGGCTCGCTGTACATAATTTACCACAAGGCTGGGAATCTCATTTCCCAGACTTCATTCGTCAATTCCATTCATTCGACATATTAGATTTGTAATGACTTCTGTAAAACCTTTACCTCTTTCTCTTCTCATTAAACATTTCCTCATTTAGACCGTTCATAAAACATTCGTAACCCTTTTTGGCAAAAACACTTCAAAACCTTTCCTTTCGTAAACATCGTTTCGTTAAAAAATCATTTCGTTAAACATCATTCCGTAAAACATCATTTCGTTAAAACATCATTTCGTTAAACATCATTTCGTAAGTATGCACACCAGCCCAAAAACATTAACAAAACATTTAAAAGAGGGCTCTAGAACTCACCTGATACGCTAATATGGGTTGTCCTAAACGAAGGTCCAACAACGTCACTTCCGATCTGAATTGATTATTAAATACACATCAGACCAATCCCGACTCTAACGGTTTAACCATTCTAACATACTGACTTCACTTAATCAGTTCTGATGTCTGCGCACTTAGCAAGTGCGCAGACCCTGCTTCCTGCGCACTTAGCAAGTGTGCAGACTCTGCTGCCTGCGCACTTAGCAAGTGCGCAGACCATTCCTCCTGCGCACTTAGCAAGTGCGCAGGTCCTTCCTCCTGCGCACTTAGCAAGTGCGCAGGTCCCTCTTCCTGCGCACTTAGCAAGTGCGCAGGACCTGCTCTTCGCGAAAAACCCTAACTTTCGCATTCGGGTATGATCATGTCAAGATCTCGAACCTGTTGCATTCAAAATGTTCGTTTTCCATTAAGGAACTCAAATCCATGATTATCTTTCAGTTTCATCCGTTCAAACCTTACCTTTTCACCCAAAACCCGAAAAACCCAAAAACGAACTAAAACTCAGATTTAGGTCGGATCGTTACCTGAATCGAGCTTCTGATCCGGAGGTTCTTCTCACGAGGCAAGATACATGAGCGGGTGCAATCTTGTATGATTCCGACACTTTCTCTCTCTACGGTTTTTCTCTCTCTAGAATTGCAAATGAGAGAAACATGTGGTGACCTTGGCTATTTATAGGGGAGACCTCCCCAAGCCCGGTTCACCACTGACCCGGCCCGACTTCGGCCCGCTTGAACTCGTTAACTTTATTTCTCGACATTTTGGGATGTTACAAGTCTACCCCCTTATAATAGGTTTCGTCCCCGAAACCTATCACAAGTCAAATAATTGAGGGTACGACTCCCTCATTTCCGCCTCCGCTTCCCATGTAGCCTCTGATCCCTTACGGTGCCTCCATTGGACTTTAACCAATGGAATAACTTTATTACGCAAACGCTTCTCCTTTCGGTCTAAGATAGCCACGGGTTCTTCGATGTAATTAAGGCTGTTGTCGACCTCGATGTCAGTAAGTGGTACGTGAGCCGATTCATCCGCCAAACACTTTCGCAAGTGTGATACATGGAAGGTAGGATGAATCCCACTTAACTCATCAGGCAACTCCAACCGATAAGCGACTTCCCCAACTCGTGCCATTATCCTGAACGGTCCGACAAACCTCGGACTTAACTTTCCTCTCTTTCTGAATCGTATGATTCCCTTCCATGGTGACACTTTCAGCATTACTCTGTCACCAATATCAAACTCAATAGGCCTTTGTCGTTTATCCGCATAGGATTTCTGACGATCTTGTGCGGCCTTCATTCGCGCTTTGATCTGATCAAACCTTTCCGACGTCTCTCTTACGACTTCGAGACTTCCTAATTCCTTCTGTCCAATCTCACCCCAACAAATCGGGGTCCTGCATCTTCTACCATACAACATTTCGTAAGGCGGCATGCCAATAGTTGTGTGATGACTGTTGTTGTAGGAGAATTCGACTAATGGCAGATGACTGTCCCAACTGCCACCGAAGTCGATAATACAAGCGCGGAGCATATCTTCCAATGTCTGAATGGTCCTTTCGGATTGACCATCCGTTTGCGGGTGGTATGCCGTGCTGATATTAAGCCTTGTGCCCATCGCCTCATGAAATCTTTTCCAGAACCTCGATGTGAATCGTGTGTCCCGGTCAGATACGATCGTCAAAGGCATCCCATGCCGTGCTACTACTTCGTTGATAAACACTTCTGCTAACCTTTCCGACGAGAACGTCTCGCGAATAGGTAGGAAATGAGCACTCTTCGTTAATCGGTCCACAATTACCCAAATGGTGTCATGACCTTTAGCTGTGCGGGGTAGCTTGGTTATGAAGTCCATGGTAATGTGTTCCCACTTCCATTCTGGTATATCAAGTGGTTGGATCTTTCCGTACGGTTTCTGGTGTTCAGCCTTTACTTGCGAGCAAGTCAAACACTTGCTTACATACTTCGTTACATCACATTTCATTCCAGGCCACCAGTAGTCCTTCTTCAGGTCTTGGTACATTTTGTTGGTACCGGGATGGATAGAGTAACGAGACTTATGGGTCTCATCCAAGATTTTGGTTCTAAGTTCGCCACCCATAGGTATCCATACCCGTCCATAACGTGTTCTAACACCAAGGGTGTTATATTCCAACTTGCCTTGTTGGCCAACCATTCTTTCCTTCTTTATGTTTTCTTCTTTAAGTGCCTCACCTTGAGCCCTTTCGATTTCGCTCATCACATCCGATGTTACTACCAACTGGCAAACTTTCACTCTAATAGGAGTAGGCACATCCTTTCGGCTTAGAGCGTCAGCCACCACGTTTGCCTTTCCAGGGTGGTACATGATCTCACAGTCATAATCCTTCAGGAGTTCCAACCATCGTCTCTGCCTCATATTAAGCTCCTTTTGTTCGAAGAAGTACTTCAAACTTTTGTGGTCGGAGTAAATAGTAAACTTCACCCCGTACAGGTAGTGCCTCCAGATTTTCAATGCAAATACGACAGCAGCAAGTTCCAAATCATGAGTCAGATAGTTGACTTCGTGAACTTTCAACTGCCGCGACGCATACGCAATCACTCTACCGCGTTGCATCAACACACACCCTAATCCCTGACCCGACGCGTCAGAGTATACCACCAGGTCTTCACTGCCTTCGGGAAGGGCCAAGACTGGAGCTTGGGTTAACTTCTTCTTCAATTCCTTAAACGCCTCATCTTGGGTCGAACCCCATTCATACTTAACCTATTTCCGAGTCAACTTTGTCAACGGTGAAGCTATTTTCGAGAAATCCTGGATGAATCTCCGATAGTAGCCTGCCAATCCCAAGAAACTGCGGATTTCAGTTGGCGTCTTAGGAATGTCCCATTCCCTTACCGTCACTATCTTTGCTGGGTCAACCATAATGCCGTTCGGGTTAATGACGTGACCTAGGAATTGGACTTCCCTAAGCCAGAACGCACATTTGGAGAACTTAGCATACAACTTCTCCTTCTTCAGTGCTTCCAATACTTCCTTTAAGTGACACGCGTGATCACCCTCATTCTTGGAGTAGATAAGGATGTCATCGATGAACACTATTACCGATCGATCCAGCATCGGTCGACACACCCTATTCATCAAATCCATGAACGCTGCAGGGGCGTTCGTCAATCCAAAAGACATTACGCGAAACTCAAAGTGTCCATAACGTGTGCGAAATGCCGTTTTCGGTATGTCTTCTTCCCTCACCTTCAACTGATGGTACCCGGATCGAAGGTCGATCTTTGAGAACCAACTTGCGCCTTGTAATTGATCGATCAGGTCGTCGATCCTTGGTAACGGGTACTTGTTCTTCACGGTACGTTTGTTCAACTCGCGATAATCAATACACATTCTCATCGAGCCGTCTTTCTTCTTTACGAACAACACCGGAGCACCCCAAGGCGAGATGCTTGGTCGTATAAATCCTTTCTCAAGTAACTCGTCTAGTTGCGTCATTAGTTCCTTCATCTCTACTGGTGCTAATCGATATGGAGCCTTAGCCACGGGCTGGGCATCTGGTACTAAGTCAATTCGGAACTCAATTTCTCTATCGGGTGGTATCCCAGGCAAATCCTCTGGAAACACCTCCGGGTACTCGCGTACCACGGGTACATCGTCTAGTTCTTTCACTTCCTTACACTTGTCAATCACATACACCAGATAAGCCTCGCATCCGCGCCTCAAGTAATTTGTTGCCTTAATCATTGAGATGACGTTTGGCATCGGGGCGTCACGATCTCTAAAAACCTCGACTTTGCTACCATCCGGAGCCTTGAGCCGGATTATCTTTCGTTTACATATAATTTGGGCTTCATTGGCAGTTAGCCAATCCATGCCTAACACGACATCAAACCCTCCCAAAACCATAACACACAATCTGACAGGGAACCTATGACCTTCTATTTTTATCGTGGAGTTTTCAACTACATCGGTTACTCTTGCAGTTCTACCCTCAGCGGTTTCTACGCTAAAGGCCCTTTCTAACTTACTGACAGTGTACTTCACGCGTTTACAAAAAGTCGCAGATATAAAACTCTTACTGGCACCCGAATCAAATAACACAGAAACAAGAGTGTTGTCAAGGACGAACGTACCTGACGCCACGTCGGGGTCCATTCTGGCCTGGTCTTGCGTCAGCGCGTACGCACGAGTCTTTGCTCGGGGCCTCTCTTCCCTCTTCTCCGGGCCTTTCCCCTTCCCGGCTTCACCCATTCTTGGTTTGGTGCATTTCCGGCTCAGATGACCGGCATCCCCACAGTTATAGCACTTGTAGTGTTGTGTGCACTCACGGGAGTAGTGCCCGGTCTTGCCACACTTAAAGCACAAGTTAGATCCCAGTCTACATTCACCTACATGCTCCTTTCCACACTTCTTACAAATAGTAGGCTCATCCACCCGAGCCCTTTTATCGCGAGCCCCAAACATCTTTCCACCAGTTCGCTTGTTTGAGAAGCTCGGTCTCTTCCTTGGTTCCTCGATGGCGACGACATTCAGCGCCAGATCATCAAATACTACGCCGCTCAGTTCTACTACCGAATCATAGGTAGTAGGGGCGTTTGCCTTAACATAGGTGCGGACCTGGTCCGGCAACCCTTGAATGTAGCAGGAAATTTTTCTCTCCTCCGTCGTAACAAGATGTGGCACCAGACGGGCCAGTTCATTGAATCGGGTTGTGTACTGCCGGTGCGTCATGCTCCCGGCCTTCAAACCCAGAAATTCCCTCTCTACTTTCTCAATCTCGTTCCTCGGGCAGAAATTCTTGATCACCAAAGTTTTCAAGTCAGCCCACATCATTGAGTCAACAACCTCATCCCCCTTAGCCTGACGTACACCTTCCCACCAGTGGGATGCTTCCTCCCTCAAGGAGTTAGCAGCAAACTTCACTACTTGATTAGCTCGACACTCGCTCAGACGGATGGCGGCTTCCATACGTATTACCCAATCAAAAGTAGCCACCGCGTCCTTCTTCCCAGTCAGGACCGGCGGGTCACATGCCTTAAATGACTTATAGTCGCACCCGCGAGCAGGCGGTGCGTTGTCGGTCTCGTTGTTCTGAGCACCAGTTGCCGCACTAGATCCGCCTTCCCCACTAACTTTCTTTAACGCTTCAGCCAACAGACTTGGCAGAGAATTCTTCATCAACTCGGAGAACTCTCGAGCTATGGCTGCTCTCACTTCTGGTTCAAAAGTGAAAGGTTGTTCTGCAACTTGTGTCTGTTCAGTTCCATGCACACTAACCGTCGGTTCAGTGTGAACACTTCCTTCATCGCTGTGCCCTTGGCGCGCAGGAATCCTGCCACGCCCACCATTTCGACCGCCGGTACGACCACCGGTACGGCCACCACGCCTTCCGTTCCCTCTCCTCGCCATTTCGTTCTATAAGACAAGAAATCCAACGTCATCACGCTAGTTAACAAATAAAATTCAATAAGTACTGTAAGATGTTAATATACACTGGCCATCTGCAATTAACCATTACACTACCTTTCGATTTCTATTTGACCACCTTTGTGATTCCATCAGAACACAAGTCCTTTCCTAACCCTTTCTAAGGCATACTACATACACATACTCTACTTTTCATACCTGATGCTGTGGCTGGAGTTACCCGTACTGGCATCCGCTTTCGGTCCCATTCAAAGTTTAAGTTCAGACACTGGAAGTGTCCGAATCTCTCAAACTATTGCTCTGATACCAACTTGTAAGGCCCCAAACCCGGGAGGCCTCACTCGTTGAATTTACTCATTCACAAACAGTTCTTAAACATGAATATCAAATAACGCAGCGGAAAATTTCATTCAAACATAACGTCATCATTGTTCATACATGCGGAAGCGTAAACATTGTTCAAAACATAATTACATAAACTTAACATAAACAACTCATAACGGGATGCCAGTCTTCATGATCGACCGGGTAACTCTTCTCGCTTGCCAAGCATCACCGTCCATCGTCCATACCTGCCTTAACCTGAATGTGCATACTAAAAAGTCAGCTACGCTGGTGAGTTCTAGCATTTCATAAAAACTTTAACATCAACATTTGCCAAAAACGTATCATTCATTTAGTAAAACCTTTCACAAAAGCATGTGATAATAACATCTTTAAAAAGGTTTCGTACCCATATCATCATCAACATCATAATCATAAACACCGTTAAACGGATCGTTCTTTAAAACTTTTAACATTCGTTTAAGTCATACATTATTATCTAAATCTGTGTTACCCTTCGTTCCGTCATTCAGTATGGTATTGCCCCTAAGGCTAACGAAGACCGACAATACCATACATTCCGTCAATTCCCTTTTTGGTATTGCCCCCAAGGCTAACTGCGCGAGGACCGACAATACCCATTCAGTTGCCCCTATGGCTCTCATGTCCATAAACCGACAACTTCCATCGACGGCCACGGCTCACGGCCAATGACACCGTCGGATCATAATTTAACCTTACATAGGGTCACGTTAACCCCTGAGTAACCGTCGTTACTCCCTTTACCAGTTGTACAACATCATAACCATTGACATGCCACAGAGACAATGCCCCTGTTGTTCTTGTGGCAACTATGGCTCGCTGTCCATAATCTACCACAAGGCTGGGAATCTCATTTCCCAGACTTCATTCGTCAATTCCATTCATTCGACAGATTAGATTTGTAATGACTTCTTTAAAACCTTTACCTCTTTCTCTTCTCATTAAACATTTCCTCATTTAGACCGTTCATAAAACATTCGTAACCCTTTTTGGCAAAAACACTTCAAAACCTTTCCTTTCGTAAACATCGTTTCGTTAAAACATCATTTCGTTAAACATCATTCCGTAAAACATCATTTCGTTAAAACATCATTTCGTTAAACATCATTTCGTAAGTATGCACACCAGCCCAAAAACATTAACAAAACATTTAAAAGAGGGCTCTAGAACTCACCTGATACGCTAATATGGGTTGTCCTAAACGAAGGTCCAACAACGTCACTTCCGATCTGAATTGATTATTAAATACACATCAGACCAATCCCGACTCTAACGGTTTAACCATTCTAACATACTGACTTCACTTAATCAGTTCTGATGTCTGCGCACTTAGCAAGTGCGCAGACCCTGCTTCCTGCGCACTTAGCAAGTGTGCAGACTCTGCTGCCTGCGCACTTAGCAAGTGCGCAGACCATTCCTCCTGCGCACTTAGCAAGTGCGCAGGTCCTTCCTCCTGCGCACTTAGCAAGTGCGCAGGTCCCTCTTCCTGCGCACTTAGCAAGTGCGCAGGACCTGCTCACTTAGCAAGTGCGCAGGACCTGCTCCGTGCGCACTTAGCAAGTGCGCACGACCTGTTCTTCGCGAAAAACCCTAACTTTCGCATTCGGGTCTGATCATGTCAAGATCCCGAACCTGTTGCATTCAAAACGTTCGTTTTCCATTAAGGAACTCAAATCCATGATTATCTTTCAGTTTCATCCGTTCAAACCTTACCTTTTCACCCAAAACCCGAAAAACCCAAAAACGATCTAAAACTCAGATTTAGGTCGGATCGTTACCTGAATCGAGCTTCTGATCCGGAGGTTCTTCTCACGAGTGCAAGAGACACGGGCGGGTGCAATCTTGTGCGATTCCGACACTTTCTCTCTCTACGGTTTTTCTCTCTCTAAAATTGCAAATGAGAGAAACATGTGGTGACCTTGGCTATTTATAGGGGAGACCTCCCCAAGCCCGGTTCGCCACTGACCCGGCCCGACTTCGACCTGCTTGAACTCGTTAACTTTATTTCTCGACATTTTGGGATGTTACAAATTCCTACAAAAAAATCTCATATTTATTCTAGCAAAACTGTTCAAGACTTTTGTTCACAGGAGCGCATCTAGGATCATAGAAATGTCTTGATTGCTGAAATAGTTACATTCGTAGCTTCAGTATTTACTTTTTTTCCAAATATATTAATTCAACATCATAAAAAATCTCAGATATAACCTTTGAATTCATTCCCCATTGCCACCATTAGCAATTAGACATAAAAGTGTTAGATAGCCCTTCAAAGCATCCTTCAAGACAAACATACAAAAACAATAAACAGACTAAAAAAATGAATTAACACAATTAAGAAAGAAAAAACAACAATATAACATAATTTGTATACTTATTCTTTGTTTGCTTATACCCCCTTTAGTTAAGAGGGTATTGAGTGCCTCTCCATTGCAACTCTGTGAAATGGCAAAGATCCCGATAGAATTCGGACCAGGCTGCAAAAATGATTTGATTTTGATAACTAGTTATAACCAATTTAGACATTTTAGTCAAGATTATTACAGATTAGTCAATAAAGATACAAATTAGATATTTTAATCAAGATTACTACTGTATCACTTAGCCAAAAAAAAAGTTTAGACTTGGATAATCAATTTTGAAATTTTAATCAAAATCATTATGAATTAATAGAAATAGAGTTTGTAGTAGGAAATAGGGTTTCAACCTAAGTTACTAGATTCAACATGTATGAAAGTATATTAAAATAACAATAAGTTTGACTGTAGATCTTCCCCATACTAATTTCACACATCTTCCCCATACTAATTTCAATATGTGTGACTATGGTGAAAATATTACCTCAATGGTTAACAGAAACGATTTAGAGACTGAGGCAACAACGGTTAAACAGAAACTAAGGTTTGGGTACACACAAGCTCTGACCTGAATTAACTGTAAAAACCATATATGAGATGTTACCGTTTATTTTTCATTTTCATTTACAGAACCATGTTAACGGTTAAGAGTGGGGAACCTCTAACGTGGTGATTCAAAGAGAACTGGAAATAAAGCATAGTCCCTTGTTTGTGGTTTATGAAGTTTCAAGGCCAGAAGATGTTTAAAAAATGTTTCCATTATATCATTCATGACATAACGAAGTATCAATTTGCAATATTAGTGTGTTAGAGAAGGCAATGGAAATAGTAACCAGCAAAAGATGAATCTAAGTTTTTTTAGAAACAAAAACGTACAATCATCACATCATTAAAGATACAAACCATTTATTAAACTGGTAAAAGATGCCTATATTGTAACATCTCTGATTTTTCGACCCTATTTTAACTTATTTTAACTAATAAAATAAACAACACGACATTGAATCATATACTTGTTCAAACCTACACCTCATTAATCGTTAGCCGATCGTATTCAATTCAAAGTTTTAGAACTCAAATCACGTGGTAACACCTCCTAGAGTTAACTCAGTTAGTAATCCCGTTAGGTGTTCTTTTAAATCCTAACCAAGCTAATTCTGTCAAAGCTGAAGTTGCAAGGGCTGATTTTGTAAATAACCAGAAACCCTAGTAGGCACGGTCGCGCCTCATGTTGGCACGGTTGCGCCTCGTCTTGGCACGGTCGCGCCAGGTTTTGGCACGGTCGCACCTCATGTCTGAGAAAACGTAACTGCAGCTTTAATCGCCCGATCGTTGGTTTCCCGTAACTGATTTCCACTTAATATCCATTAACAAAGACAATTACACTGCCAATTACAACCATTATCATCTGGAACCGATTCATCTCAAGAAAACAAAATGAAACCACAAATTTCTTCCTTTCGATCCATATTCTCTCAAGTAAACAAACGATATACATCACACGATCCTCACTGAAATTCACGAGTACACTGGTGTAGCCGGAATTGCAGCAGGAGACGTCGGAGACCAAATTCGTCACGCCGGGACTCCTTCCTACCGTAAGCTACTGATCCATCGTCCTACAGGGTAATTGAAACCTTCTAAACCTCCTATTTATTCTATAGATCAAAATCCCCAATCTAATTTGGGCATTCGATATCGAAATCTACTCGAACCCGAAACCATATTTTCATTCAAAATAGTTTAATCGAATCCGATTCTAAACATGTTTTAAACACAATTAATCTACACCAACAGATTCGTAATAACCTTGTGAATGAAAGCCCTATAAATTCCAGCACTATAAATATAAGAATCAATCAATTCGTCCCTGTTTTGAAAGAGACACGGTCGCGCTAATCGTCTAGCGCGGTCGTGCCTCGGGAGACGCGGTCGTGCCGACTTCCAGCGCGGTCGTGCCTCCTGCTCAGACCCAGTCATGCTCGTTGGCTAGACTTGGTCGTGCCCCTGAAGCATAGACACGGTCGTGCCTGTACTAGATACGGTCGTGCCTTGTGATTTGTCTAGCTATGTCCTCTGTTGATCAACACAGTCGCGCCCTGACTAGCGCGGTCGCGCCCGTGGCCCGAGCACGATCGTGCCCTGTCTAGGCACGGTCGTGTGTGTTCACAGAATTCTTAAAATTTCTATATTTTTAAACAATTAGTATTTCAAGTTAATTTTCAAAATAAAAATAGTTGAATTTATAAAAATGCGTATTATCTTTATTTAAAAAGATCAAGTATTTAATCTTAAAATAAATGGAGATTATTTAATTAAAGTTTCAACCTTTAAATTATAAACCCTACACTTAAATAATATTTTAATGTCTAAGTTACATTTTATAAATAGATGAATAAGGTAATAATTATTTATTTGATTTATAATTAAACAAAAACATTTATTTAGTTATACTTAATTACATCTAATACTTACATTATTCTCATAAACAATAATTAATTAATTTACTTATTTAATTATTCCAAACTCAAACTTTATTCAAAATGTTGTAAAAATATTCATTTCAAATCTTCCGTTTTATACAACACTTCCAAGTACCAATCACTAACTTCATTCAATTCAACCTTAGACTTAGACTATTGTGCATTATTAATGCAATATACATTACACTCTAGGTTAACGTTGTGCGATACAAGGATCACATTACTTTCTAGTATCTCGTGTTAGCTACGCCTTCGAATCAAGTGAGTATACATAGCCCCTTTTACTCTTTTACATTTTTGGGGTGAAACATGAACACTATTCAACTTACATGTTTACATTTACGCAAACAACACAAGTACAAATCCTATTTACATTCATGTGTGCAATTTGAGCTTTATGCCCGAGGGCTAGGTGTGCTAACCTTTTGTATGCGATTATGTGCAATCATTAACTTTTCAAGCCGACGGTTTTCAATGATAGATCTATTGAGTCTGACAAACCCACCTAGGTGCGCGGTGATTGAAACCGACAACACAATTTTTGCATGCTAGTTACAAAGGTTTGATTGTACTTGGTTACACAATAGCTGCTCCCCATAAATGCCTTATTTATCATGTTATGTAAAGGATTTGGTTTACAAATTATATGCTACTTATATACAAACCTGTGTTATACTCACCAACTTTTTAGTTGACCTTATTTTATTCATGTTTCAGGTGTTTTCATATGAGTTTGATCAAGACATGCTACACATAGGCTTTGGACCTAGTTAATCTTAATTCAAAAACAAATTGTATTTCATTATGTACTTTGAATTTGATTCATGTTTGTTTGAATGGAAATGGATTTAACATATTACAATTTAGTCAACCTTAAGCTCATGAACAGTCTACATGTCCTGCTCCGATGATTCCGCCGTCGGTTGGGGTGTGACAGATTGGTATCAGAGCTTTGGTTATAGGGAACTAGGTTATTAGACACTCTTGACCTAGACTATAACTTTAGGACACCCATACAATGCCATGCTACTACATGTTACATTATCAATTTCCGTGTGATTATTTTTACATGCTATCCTAAGTACTTACACTACATGATACAATACATAATGACTTATGTGTCACACTACTCGATAACTCTTGTGCTTACACTCATTACTACCTACATGCTATATGATTATCCTCCTATGTGAATATTTTTACATTGTTATACCATATGATTACATCACATGATACAATACTCAATAGTTTATGTGTCACGTTACCTGCCCACTTTTTCTTCTATGCATAACTACCTACTTAAATTTTTTTAAAACACTATCCTAAGTTTAACACACACACATACACACCAAACTATTCATACACATTTGGACTCCCATACATGATACCATCACCTTTTATGAACAAAGACTTAACTATTGGGCCTAATGCCCACCAATAATAAACCAAGAAGCCCATCTATCCTCCAAGAAGAAGAAGCACATTGAAATGCATAAACCCAACTTTTGGGCCTCAAAGCCCAGTTCACAACAATTCCCATCATAACCATGAGCCCAACAATACTATTATTAATACATGATGGCTGGAAGAGTATGTAAGCCCATGAGGAATTCTGGCTAAGGAAAGATAGGGTACTTAAGTGCGTCTTAGTGACCCACCCCTCTTTCCTGGGAATTCTCCTCAGGGATGCATTGCTTATAGGTCAAGTGTATTTCTAAAATACTACCGTGAAGGTTCGGTGTTATGACTAGTCAAACTCTAAAACCTATAAGTACTCCTATATCCAACCCGCAATATTTCATTATCACTAACAACCTTTTTCATTGTTTTTTCTGCTAGACATGGACTCCTACCCTCCTCCCTCTCCGGTATACCATCCCGGAACAGAATCTGATTGGGAAGAAGACACTGAGACACCCGTGTATCGGTCACCAACACCCCAACTGCTAGGACAAGGTTTGATGTAAGGGCGGACTGGATTAGGAACACCGGCCCGAGACTTCGAACACCTGGATCAACCGCACCCAGAAACCCGTACCAAACACCTCACCTCCACAATCAATTGCCACCCCCACTAAGAGACCCATACCTAATACCCGACCCATACCTTCCTAACCCTTAGGTAAGGCATACCATGGCACCCCCTGGTGTTATGGGAATTCCAACCAATGACTTCCATCAATATGTAAGAAATTCAGAATTTGAGAGGCAAAGGATAGAGCAGGGAGTAATACACGACTTACAAAGACAAAGAATGGATAGCCTAGCAAACCAATTAGGATACCAAAAGGAATTAATCTCCATCCTCGAAAAAGAAATACAAGAACATCGCACGGAGACCGCCAGGACTGAAGCCAGATCTGCTACTCGAGTGACTATAGCGGTGCTCATCTTAGCGATTATCTTCTTCCTAGTGGAAAGCTACCAGAGACGTTAGAAGGAGTTTCTACTGATTTCCTTTAAATTTTCGATTTGAGAACCATTTCCCCTATGTTTTGAATAATGTTTAACATTTCAGTATTTAATCAATTCCATATATTTCAACTCTACAGTTATTGTTCATTGATTTGACCCGTGGAGCGTAAATTACACCCGTCATATTTCCATCAAATTTTCTCAAGTATCACCTTATTCATTCAAATACGACTTATATACTACCAACAATCTCATTCATAAACCAATCATCCTATTTTATGATTTAAACAAAAACTTCGTTACCTTGTTTAATCAAAATGTTTATCAAATTTTTAGATAATATCAAAAACATAAATTTTCCATAAAACTTTTTCACCTGATAAGGAAAGTTAACACAACCAATTTTATAAAAATATTATTTCAAATTGATAAATAATTATGATTTTTCTTCATTAAAGTAAATATTTCTAAACTTTGGCTAAATTACTACTTGTTTAGCCAATGGTTTCACTTAAAAAATATTCTTTTATTAATAGTTGAAATTTTAAATTAAAAATATTTTCTCATAAATTGCATATTCATTTAAAATATGCGATTCAATGATTTCACTACTTTATATATCTACAACCAAGAACAATTTCCCACTCTCTATGTTCAAACAAAGACCCGTATTCGTAAACACAATTCCCGAATATTTTCAAAACCTCCTAGTTACCTTTCACTTGGCACTTCAAGAGACGAACCATACCACGTAGACGTTAACCCTCCCCACCAACCACAACGAGATTTGAGAACTTGAACCTAACTACCACATTGTTCAAGACCGCCAAACAACACGTTGTCCGCAGCACTCGATCACATGCAAAACCCATTAGTACACATCGCACGCGAAGTTCAATACTCACGTATACACGTTCACAGCATATTCAACGCAACCACATGGTACATGAAACTCAAATATCCTCAATATATCCAATGCTACACAAATTACATAATACATGAAACTAGTTTACCTACAAATCACAATATGCTCGATTGATCACGCAATGCCCGAAACATGTTTATTTGCAATATACGCTCTACTGGATTGATTACGGAATACATGAAGCATAGTTGTTTGCAATATACATACACTAAAGTGATCATAAGATACATAACAATTGTTTGTTTGATATACAATACTTGATGGATCACATTGAACATGAAACTCATTTGGTTACAAAGTACATCATACTAAACTGTACACATTGTACAATATACATGATGCTAAGTTGTCAACACCCTACATGAAATTCATTTCCTACTATACACATAATACTATGTTGTTTACATTACACATTAGAGCTTATTGATTTACAAAATACAAGACGCTAAATTATTTACACTATATGTGAGACTTATTTGATTACGAGTACGTGACACTAGATCATACATGAGACTTGGGTGCTTACTATATACATGAAACAAAATTTGCTTACAATTATTTCAATGGATTGAATTCATTATACACAAGACATGGTCATGCACTTTGTACACCAAAGTTGAAGACCATGATACATTGAAACGACTCGGGGTTTGACGTATTCTTGTTCAAACACGAGCAAACTAAGAAACTTTAAGTGTTACTACTCTTTAGTTGCAAACTGACCTGATTAGGGACATAACTACTTGTTAACGACTTTTATGTGTAAACAATAGACGTGATAATAGTGAAATTGTGCCCCCCTTACCCACACACAACGAAACAATCTATACGGACCATACGATGATTTGAATAATTACGGGTGCACACGGAATTATGAAAATCAGCGCATGGAAACTATAGTGAAATTTTGTCGTGTGTTGTGACCTAAAACTTATCATGATGTGTAACAACGAAACTGATGTAATGTGACGAGGGCATGGTGGATACGCCGATGGTACTTCCTATATATAAGTGTACTATCATATTATCATAAGTAGCGTTGTTCGTGTCACGTGAAGTTTTGACCTAGACCAATGTTTATGAAATCTTTTACCCACTGACAAATTTAAAGTATATTATACTACATCTTACACAAACCCTAATTATCAAGATTTCATCAAATTCATTCCAAATAATACATCTCACATTTTGAATTCAGAATTATTATTTGACAATCTCCTCCCTAAATTCATTTCAAAACAAAATTTTTTATCACCCTTCATATTCAACTTTAAGTACCAGGCCTAAGCCATGTCAATGATTACACTCCCCAGAACCCAACAATCAAAACTCACCGAGAACCGAAAACTCCCACTTGTTTCTTGATTTTTACTAGCCTCCATTAGTTAAATTTCGGGATGAAATTCCCTTAACATGGGGAGACTGTAACATCTCTGATTTTCCGACCCTATTTTAACTTATTTTAACTAATAAAATAAACAACACGACATTGAATCATATACTTGTTCAAACCTACACCTCATTAATCGTTAGCCGATCGTATTCAATTCAAAGTTTTAGAACTCAAATCACGTGGTAACACCTCCTAGAGTTAACTCAGTTAGTAATCCCGTTAGGTGTTCTTTTAAATCCTAACCAAGCTAATTCTGTCAAAGCTGAAGTTGCAAGGGCTGATTTTATAAATAACCAGAAACCCTAGTAGGCACGGTCGCGCCTCATGTTGGCACGGTCGCGCCTCGTCTTGGCACGGTCGCGCCAGGTTTGGCACGGTCGCGCCTCATGTCTGAGAAAACGTAACTGCAGCTTTAATCGCCCGATCGTTGGTTTCCCGTAACTGATTTCCACTTAATATCCATTAACAAAGACAATTACACTGCCAATTACAACCATTATCATCTGGAACCGATTCATCTCAAGAAAACTAAACGAAACCACAAATTTCTTCCTTTCGATCCATATTCTCTCAAGTAAACAAACGATATACATCACACGATCCTCACTGAAACTCACGAGTACACTGGTGTAGCCGGAATTGCAGCAGGAGACGCCGGAGACCAAATTCGTCACGCCGGGACTCCTTCCTACCGTAAGCTACCGATCCATCATCGTACAGGGTAATTGAAACCTTCTAAACCTCCTATTTATTCTATAGATCAAAATCCCCAATCTAATTTGGGAATTCGATATCGAAATCTACTCGAACCCGAAACCATATTTTCATTCAAAATAGTTTAATCGAATCCGGTTCTAAACATGTTTTAAACACAATTAATCTACACCAACAGATTCGTAATAACCTTGTGAATGAAAGCCCTATAAATTCCAGCACTATAAATATAAGAATCAATCAATTCGTCCCTGTTTTGAAAGAGACACGGTCGCGCTAATCGTCTAGCGCGGTCGTGCCTCGGGAGACGCGGTCGTGCCGACTTCCAGCGCGGTCGTGCCTCCTGCTCAGACCCAGTCATGCTCGTTGGCTAGACTTGGTCGTGCCCTTGAAGCATAGACACGGTCGTGCCTGTACAAGGCACGGTCGTGCCTTGTGATTTGTCTAGCTATGTCCTCTGTTGATCAACACAGTCGCGCCCTGACTAGCGCGGTCGCGCCCGTGGCCCGAGTACGATCGTGCCCTGTCTAGGCACGGTCGTGTGTGTTCACAGAATTCTTAAAATTTCTATATTTTTAAACAATTAGTATTTCAAGTTATTTTTCAAAATAAAAATAGTTGAATTTATAAAAATACGTATTATCTTTATTTAAAAAGATCAAGTATTTAATCTTAAAATAAATGGAGATTATTTAATTAAAGTTTCAACCTTTAAATTATAAACCCCACACTTAAATAATATTTTAATATCTAAGTTACATTTTATAAATAGATGAATAAGGTAATAATTATTTAAACAAAAACATTTATTTAGTTATACTTAAGTACATCTAATACTTACATTATTCTCATAAATAATAATTAATTAATTTACTTATTTAATTATTCCAAACTCAAACTTTATTCAAAATGTTGTAAAAATATTCATTTCAAATCTTCCGTTTTATACAACACTTCCAAGTACCAATCACTAACTTCATTCAATTCAACCTTAGACTTAGACTATTGTGCATTATTAATGCAATATACATTACACTCTAGGTTAACGTTATGCGATACAAGGATCACATTACTTTCTAGTATCTCGTGTTAGCTACGCCTTCGAATCAAGTGAGTATACATAGCCCCTTTTACTCTTTTACATTTTTGGGGTGAAACATGAACACTATTCAACTTACATGTTTACATTTACGCAAACAACACAAGTACAAATCCTATTTACATTCATGTGTGCAATTTGAGCTTTATGCCCGAGGGCTAGGTGTGCTAACCTTTTGTATGAGATTATGTGCAATCATTAACTTTTCAAGCCGATGGTTTTCAATGATAGATCTATTGAGTCTGACAAACCCACCCAGGTGCGCGGTGATTGAAACCGACAACACAATTTTTGCATGCTAATTACAAAGGTTTGATTGTACTTGGTTACACAATAGCTGCTCCCCATAAATGCCTTATTTATCATGTTATGTAAAGGATTTGGTTTACAAATTATATGCTACTTATATACAAACCTGTGTTATACTCACCAACTTTTTAGTTGACCTTATTTTATTCATGTTTCAGGTGTTTTCATATGAGTTTGATCAAGACATGCTACACATAGGCTTTGGACCTAGTTAATCTTAATTCAAAAACAAATTGTATTTTATTATGTACTTTGAATTTGATTCATGTTTGTTTGAATGGAAATGGATTTAACATATTACAATTTAGTCAACCTTGAGCTCATGAACAGTCTACATGTCCCACCTCGATGATTCCGCCGTCGGTTGGGGTGTGACATATATCACACAAATACCTACACCAAACCAATTCCAAACTTAAATTGACTACTTGTAAACTATCAATTATATGTGGCACAACAGGCAGGCGGGGACGGCAGGGTAACGGGACCTAAGCAGTTAATGCAGTAAAATATCGGATATCGGTCAAGGATCGATATTCGAGATATCGGTGGGATATCGGTAACCATAAATTTATATAAAAACATTACTTTTATGCTTTTTGTGTATAAATTTATAAGTTTGAGCACCAAATAAAAACTAGTAAAAATGTAGAGGGGTTAAAACTTAAAAATCCAAACTTAATAAACCCTAAATCCCTCTACCCCGTTCACTGCGCCGTTCCCCCTCTGCTCCACCATTCCCCCTCTGCCTCGGAGCCTCCAATCTCACGCACACCAGCTCCAAAATCAGATCGATTGGGTTCGAAATTGTGGATTGCTGGGTAGATTTCCCACAATGGAGACACATGTGGTTCGATTATGCTTCGAAATAAGGTAAGAATTCGTTCTACTTGCTCGATTTGGTCCAAACCGAGAATATCGGTAATTCGACCGATATAATGAACTCATGTTATCGGCGATATATCGGTAAATATCGCCGATAATATCGGCTCCGATATTTGGACCGATATTTTGTCCAACCTCTGATATCCGAGATATCGGTGTTATCGACCGCATAGAACGGGACAGAACATGTCATTATATAAATGGTCATTTTGGTTCGGGTAAAAATGGGTTTTGAAAAAATGGATCGTGTCAAAACGGGTCGCTAGCAGATGAACCAGGAGCCAATGTGGGGCTAGCCCACTTGGTAGAGGCATATGCCTCTTAGATGGGAAGTCTCAGGTTCAAACCTGGGCAATGGAGTAGTTTAGGATTATTGATGTAAAAGTAGAGTAGGAGTAACGTTTGCCGTTAAAAAAAAAAAGCAGATGAACCAGGAAACAAGTCAATATTTGGAACACTTTCATTAAACAAAAATCTCACATCTTTAACTACATAAATCTAAGACTATTGCATAATAAACGAATCGGTTCAACAATAAGACTAAAACATAATACCAAAATTGATAGCAAAATATAAAACCTTAGAAAGTAGAGATTGCAGGCTGTTTTCATTAGTCATATAAGCTGAATCCTATGTCCTGCAAATCAAACATAACAAAAAAATTGAACATCTAGAAGTTGGATCTGCTTTCCAGTACAACGACATATATAGCAGCAACATTATGTATGGATTTATTACTAAAGCCCACATTCAGATCAGATACATCAGAATTATGAAAACCAACAACTTCAATATTCAAATATTCATCAATAACAACAAATGATGCATTAGGACAGGCCATCATAAATTCATCAGATATAAACATTCATTAATGTGCATATCAACCATGTGGTCAAATTTCCATTCCATAATCAAATTGATTTCTAGAGTAAATGTCTAAATGTCAATGAAAAATAGAAGAAAGTATCGTTTTCGTCTAGTTCCCTACATCTTAGATCAAAAGGCAAGAATCAATTTCAAGTTAGGGATCAATATTACCTATAATTGAGCTCTCTTGCACCTGTCGCCTCTACTCTTTCATGAGTCTGGTGATACGTGATTTGAACCGGGAGGAAACGTGGTTCACCGAATTTGTAGGTATTGAAGATTGGCCAATTTGTGAGTCGATCTAATCTCCAATTACGGGGGAACTTTCAGGAAATTTACAGAAAACAGAAATTAGGAGGGAAGCTCAATTTATTTATATAGAAATTAGGGAGAAGAAGTAATTAAAAAATAAATAATTTTTTTTAGAGAAATTCTATAACAATTAATTCTTTCAAATTAATTTAGCTCTTAAATAAATAACAAGTTTTTTTTCCGTATAAAATAAACTTACATCATAAAAAATTATAAGTATATATACATCGATTATTTTGGTCAATTAGGTTACGTTAATCAAGATCATCGACTGTTGTTTAGGGTAAATGACTGTCAATTAATGTCAATGATGGTCAATAACAACCAACTAGAATAAATGATGATCAATTAAGGTTTATTTCAATAGTAGTGGGAAATTATAGTTCACTTGGGTCAATTATGGTCACTAATTGATGTTCTAAGGTAAATGATAGTCAATTAGGGTTAATGATGGTCGATTAGGGTCATTAAAAGTTAATTAGAATCATTTAGGGTTAATTTGGTCATCAATGGGCTACTAGAGTTAGTTTTGGTCAATTAGAATCAATGGTCATTAATTGTTGTTTTAGGGCAAATGATGGGCAATTAAGGTTATTGCCGGTCGATTAGTGTCATTAACAGTTAATTAGGATCAATAATGACCATTTAGGGTTAATTTGGTCATCAATGGATAACTAGAGTTCATTTTTGTCAATTAGGATCAATCATGGTCATTAATTATTGTTTTAGGGCAAATGATAGGCAATTAAGGTTATTGATGGCCGATTAGGGTCATTAACAGTTAATTAGGACCAACGATGATTATTTAGGGTTAACTAGTCATCAATGGACAACTAGAGTTATTTTTTGTCAGTTAGGATCAATCATGGTCATTAATTGTTGTTTTAGGGCAAAAGATGGGCAATTAACGTTATTGACAGTCAACTAGGGTCATTAACAGTCAATTAGGACCAACGATGACTATTTAGGGTTAATTGGTCATCAATGGACAACTAGAGTTAATTTTTGTCAATTAGGATCAATCATGGTCATTAATTGTTGTTTTAGGGCAAGTGATGGGCAATTAACGTTATTGACGGTCGAGGATAGGGTCATTAACAGTCAATTAGGACCAGCAATGACTATTTAGGGTTAATTTGGTCATCAATGGACAACTAAAGTTATTTTTTATCAATTAGGATCCATCATGGTCATTAATTGTTGTTTTAGGGCAAATGATGATCATTTAACGTTATTGATGGTCGATTCAGTCAATTAGGACCAACAATGATTATTTAGGGTTAATCTAGTCATCAATGGACAACCAGAGTTAATTTTTTGTCAAATAGGATCAATCATGGTCATTAATTGTTGTTTTAGGACAAATGATAGTCATTAAGGTTATTGATGGCCAATTAGTGTTATTGACGATCGATTAGTGTCAATTAGAAGGTTTCATGCATTAAAATTACTTTACCCGTTGACCCACTACATGAACTACCAGTTTTATTGTATTAATTTAACCCATTTCCCCATTAGCATGCTTAAGGCATTAAAAGTATTTGACCCGTCGACCAATTAGAAGGTTTCATGCATTAAAAGTGCTTGACCCGTTAAACCATTACGTGAAGTACCAGTTTTAGTGCATTAATTTAATTCATTGACCCATTAGCAGGTTTAAGGCATTAAAAGTACTTGGTCCGTTAACCAATTAGAAGGTTTCATGCATTAAAAGTGCTTGACCCGTTAAACCATTACGTGAAGTACCAGTTTTAGTGCATTAATTTAATTCATTGACCCATTAGCAGGTTTAAGGCATTAAAAGTACTTGGTCCGTTAACCAATTAGAAGGTTTCATGCATTAAAAGTGCTTGAACCGTTCACCCATTATGTGCACTACTAGTTTTATTGCATTAAATTTACTCATTGGCCCATTAGCAGGTTTAAGGCGTTAAAAGTACTTGACCCGTTGACCCATTATATGAACTACCAGTTTTATTGTATTAATTTAACCCACTGACCCATTAGCAGGCTTAAAGACTTAAAAGTATTTGACCCGTTGATCAATTAGAAGGTTTCATGCTTTAAAAGTGCTTGACCCGTTGACCCATTACGTGAACTACTAGGATTTGAGTGAGTGTTTAAGACTAATTTTTGGCTAATTTTATAATTTGACTAATGTTTAAGACTTTAATTATACTATAATTTTTTATAAAAGTCGTAATACTTATATAAAGGGTGAAGAAGTTACTTTTAATTTTATGTTTATTCTTATATCATTAATATAAATAATAATAACATTATAAATAATAATAATTCAATAGTAATAATACTAATATAAAAAATAATACCCTCAAGAATGGAGTAGAATCAGTATACAAAAGAGAAAACTTCACCCAATAGTAACCAAGTTTTTTAAGTGTTCCATTTAAATACGTTAAAGTTTTTTTGTCCCTTTAAAGTCACTCAACTTTCACTAAGTGTTCTAATCCTATGTAATATTTTTATAAATGTTTATTTTTTTTTAAAATTGAATAAGGCAAATGAAATATATATGAATATTAGTTACCAATAACTGAAATTTTTATTAAATTAACTTAAAATAGGAGGTAATAGTGAAGAAAAAAAAGTTAATCAAATAATAAATAAGTTTCAAAATTGTTATATTTAAGTTGAATTAGAAAAAAATAATTGCTAAATAGTAAACAAGATTCATATATGTTTCATATATATCTCATTCAATATTAAAAAATTTAAATATTTATAAAAATATGACATAGGATTGGAACACCTATTGAAAGTTGAGTGACTTTAGAAGGATAAAAAAAACTTTGAGATATTTAAATGAAACATTTGAGAAACTTGGTTACTATTGTGTAAAGTTATACCTATACGAAATCAATGGCTCTAATTGCTCGGATACTAGCAGATTCGGAAGAAAATAATACCTAGTTTTTAGTCACAAATCACAGCAACAAAATCACGGAAGAATCGGGATGTCAAGCTCTTTCTATCGTCGATGGAAACCCACTTTTAACCCTCGTTCGCACCCCACAAATACCTTAATTCAATCCCTTTCTGCTGCGTGTTTCTCTGGTCTCATCTCAATTCGCCAAGAAACAATTGACGGCGAGTAACATTCTCGCAATACCAAGTAATATCCGAGCAACTTTCGTTCATCTAATACGAAATCAGTACACAATGTTGTGATTATTTGAATATGGTTATGCGATTTTTGGTTTTGTTTTGATTTTTAATTCCTACTACTAAAATATTACCAATCTGAATTTTGACTTCAGAAAATATAGATATGCAATAACATAATGGCGACATGATGTATGCTTGTGTGCAATTTTATTGTATTTATGTTTATGATAATAAATTGAATGCCATGAGTTATTGGTAGTCTATGATGTCATTCTAAAAAAAATTAACATCTAAGAGCAGATTCTATGGTAAATTATTTGAAATATTTAGAGTAGGAAACGTCCACAATAAGATATTCTTTATATGCTGTTTCATATTTTTCTCTCATAAAAATTGTGGTTGCTATTGCATTTGTCTTCTACCTTTTGCATTTGTTTATGGTTATGCGATGATTGTAATACAATAAGAGTTTCAATTCGATCCTTGTTCGTTTATGCTTGATAGTTTTAAAATTACTTCAAAACTGCAAAAAACATTTCTGCAAAAACTACAAAAAACTGCAAAATATTACTGCATTTCGGATTTTTACTGCGAAACTACAAAAAATTACTGTAAAACTGCAATTGGTTTACTGCAAAAAAATTACTGTTTTTCGGGTTTTTACTGCAAAACTACAAAAAACTGCAAAAAAAATCTGTTTTTTACTGCAGTGTTTTATGAATTTAAGCTTAATCTGTTCTACAAAATTTCTATTTGAAATACATCCCTTCATATCTCACCAAAGCCACTCATTTTGTTCTGTTTTATGTCTTTGTTTACAAATCTTGTTTTATTTTCTTAATATACATTCTTTTTTTGTTTTATGTTCTTTTTTTTATTCTGTTAGTTGTGTGTGAAAACATACAACACTAGTAATTTATGTTCTACAATCATGTTCTATGTGAAAATATGTCTTTTTCTGTTCCATCTTTTATGTTATATTGAAATATAGTTATATATGTTGGACTGGTGCATGAGGATTGTTAAAATCTCTCAAATAGGACAACATTTTTTTTGGTAGATTTGCTTGGCAACAAACACTGATGGATTAAGGTTTTTAAGAAATAGAATGAGATTAGTTAACATCACTCATATATGAGATAAGTTTAGGAGTAGGCATAGACATAAAAGAACTCTTAGAAAAAAAGTGTTGATTTGTTAAAATGTTTTGAAACAGTGAAATCAAACCGTTTTTATTTTTATATATTTCTTGTTTTGAAAAGTGTTAATAATAAAAAACCACTACTAACGGTTCGGTTTGGTTTTAAATTTCAACGATTTGGTTTCGGTTTTCGATAATCAAAAAACGCTACTAACGGTTTGGGTCACGTTTTGACCTACAAACCGTCAAAACCGGAGAGTGAACACCCCTAATTAGAAATGATTCTGACCCGAAGCCGTCCTGACCGAACCCGTTCTAGCCCGAACCCATTCTGGCCCAAACCCGTTCTGACCCGGACCAAAATTATCAATTTTTAAAGCAGCCCATTCTGACCCGAACCCGTCATGACCCGACACCCTACCCGACCCGACCCGACCCGCCCATTTTGCCAGGCCTAATACAATTAACTCATATAAATATAATGATAACAAAAAGGAATACTAATGATTAGTTGCCTGTGCATGTTTTTGTAAGTAAATTTCATAAGTTATAAGTTATATCCATGTTGAGTTGTTTTTCCTAATAATCAAAACTCAAATCATTTTATCTTTATGTCTTGTAAGCATTTCATGAAGAACAACCTGCTGCTACAGAACAACCTGGTACTAAACAACCTGCTACAGAACAACCTATTGATCCACCAAAGAGGCGCGATTGAAGTTTAAATCTTAAAGTTAACCAGACTTTACATAATTTGGCTGTGGGATCTAAAATTCCTTTGACATTGGATAAGAATACAAAAGCCTTCATTGGTGAGTCAGCAACAGTCTTTGCGACCGAGATTGGAATCGTTATTCGCAATGAGTGTCCGATGAATTTTCACAAATGGATTTGGTACCGGAAGTTGTGAAAACTATAATGTATGAGAAATTAGAAGTAAGTTGTATAAACTAATAATTTCAATCATTGAGAAGCTATTATGATACATTTTCATTTCTATTATTAACAATGTATTCAATGCAGGAAAAATTCCAATTGTTGCGAAGTTTTTATATAGTATGTGGATGAACGACTATGTGCCCAATGGAAAAAAGATATCCAGATGAAACCGGCAGCCGAATTATCTCAGCAGGATTCAAGTGAGATCAACGAAGTTATGAGAAATCAGGTTATTGCACTCAAGGACAAACTCAAACAGAGTGATGAGAAAATAGAAAGGATGTTAGAGTTCATAAACACAAAGTTCCCAGAATTTGAGAGCACAACATCCACCACACTTGTGAGAGATTATTTAGATGATCCATTTAGCGATAGTTACAGCTAGACCTAGGACGTTAGTTAAGACGTTTGTTACATTTTTTAGACATCTAATACTTTTTTAAACTTTAGAATTGATGAACTGATATTATTTTGAACTTGGTTATTGTTATGATATTAACACTTGAAAGATTTCGGGAAAGCAAAAAACATATTTACGAATGATATTATTGTTGTTTAGTGACTGAAATTTAATATATAAAACTATAAATCAGTTATGTAACACATGCATTGGGACTATTTTCAGTCTTCAAAGAAATTTGTTACAGATTTTGAATACTGATTTTCAGTCCCTAAAGAAACACATTGGAGACTGAAAAAACTATTATCTTAGACTGATTACCAGACTCTAAAAATACATATTAGGGACTAAAATAATATGCTATATGAGACTGATTTTCAGTCTCGACAACAAGGATATTAACGACTGAAATCGCGTGGTACCGAGACTAAATCTCAGTCGTTAAAACATCTTATTGGAGACTGATTTGATATGGAATCACGAACCTAACGAAACATATTCGAGACAATATAGACATTTTAGGAGGACTGAATGTCAGTCTCTAAAGTTACACATTAGGGATTGAAGTATCTTATTATTCGAGACTGATGTTTAGTCGCTAAATAAATGTATTGGAGACTGAAATAATGTGGTATTCGGGGGAAAAATTAAGGACTGGTTTTTTGTATCAGAGACTAATTATTAGTCCCTGTTGGTGACATATAATGGGGAATGATTTTCAGTTACTAACCTAACTATTTAGGACTAAGTATCCGTCACTAACTGGGGACTAGCGAAATTAGTCCCTGATAACCATTAAGTACTGATACGGGGGTATCAGAGACTAAATATTTAGTCCCAAATACCCTTCTTTTTTGTAGTGAGGGGTAGCGCCTATGTGGCCTATAAATGGGTATAACGGTTGTCAACTGGCGGGGGAAGGGTAACGACGGTTACTCGGGGTTAATGTGACCCGGGAATGAAATCACTTGGGCTTGTGGGTTCCAAAAGTGATAAAAGGAATGAAATGACCTTGGACCTTTGAGTCTTAATGTAAGGCCCCCAAAATGAGCACCCTACAGTTGGGTCCCATCACTGGTTATTCTCTTTAAAAAGCCTTAACTCATTATAAAAACAATCAGCGGAAGTATTCTTTATAATAATTTTATCTTTAAACTCGTTATCGATCTTAGCCTTAACTTACAAATGCATAAACACCAACCCGAGTAGCACCGCTTCCAAGCCAAGATACATCGTCACCCAATCTCACCTACAAAATAGTCTAATGTATATACAAAGTCAGCTACACTGAGTGAGTTCTAACAGTCAAACTTAAAAAGGAACTTTCTCGTCACATTATGTGGTAAAACATTTTAACCAATCATAGTAGTAACCCACATCACATAAGACAATCCAACTTTCCCAAAGGTTAGACAACCCTACCTCAACCCATAACCAAGACCCGTAAGTCTCTCCGATAAGGATCGAACTTACCAATCATACACATCCTGTGACCTACCCTCCACAACAACCCAAAGACCGGTTAATCATAACCAACTCAAGACATAGACCTGATAAGTCCTAGAAAAGATTCACAAAAGGTCTACCAACATCCCCGTCGTAAACACAACATTACGTCCATCAATACTAAGCACACAATCTAATTTAACCATCACATCATTGCCTTATCACACGGGCAAAGCAAAATTGAACATAACACACATTTCCCACATCTATAACCCAGTAAGTCTCACCGACATGGATCGAGCTTACTACACTACCAACTCGTAATCTATCACACGCATCATCCAAAGTCCGGTTAATACAACCAACCCCTAGACACCGACCTAACATGCCTTAAACAAGACTCCCACAAGGTCAACTAACACAATAGTCGTAAACACGACATCATCCCGACACAATGGTCAATCTAATGCTCCACACCAAAGTAATAACATCACAACACAATGAACATCGTATAACACTTGCATGCAAATAAAACACACATAAATACACACAACAAATTACCTTTGAAAGATTTCACCGGTTTCGTCATGGCTACCCTCGTTAGGGTTATCCTCGTCGGGATATTGATATCACCTCCGAGAATCCCCTTTCGGGTCTCAATATTGCCCTCACAGGGCCCCGTCACATAACACAGTGACACACTCATCATCAATGATGACTTCCCAACCACCCACATGGTGATAACACCCGAAGGACCGACTCCTTCCCATCATCGATTTGCCGTGTCACAAGGACAACGAATTTATCACACACATTACACATAAGTAACACATACCAGCACACATGCAAGGACTATGACTCGTTAACTAAGCACATACCACGTATGTGCACTCATAACACACCTCCTAGTTATACCCACACACATGTAAACTCTTTCCCCGACTATCCCCAAATAAGTCATTATACAACACAAAATCATCATACCCACATCTAGCCCACACCTCCTAAGGACAACACACAGACTCTCAGCTCCGTATTTGAATATTTAAATTCATGAACCCATCGGGTTAAACCCAAAACTCGCAACATGTTTAATTAGTAAAATAAAACATGCAGGTATGTACGATAGCCCCAAAACATTAAAACGGTAAAAAGGGGAATTAGAAACTCATAGGTTGTGACGAGTCTAAATTCCTGCTCTGCACCCCGACCACCCGCTCAATTCCCGAACCTGTCAAGCGTACGGTTACATGATCAGATTCCGTACTAAACTTACGTCGAATAATGCGTAAATATATTTTAAACCCCAAATGCTCGACTCATCAGCTTGTCATTCTTCCTCCGCAAAACCCTAGTCTCACGGGTTTACGTAATATTTAGTTCTCGACCTGTCTAGAACTCATGCATCTAATACCTAAGCTTCCATGCATGCACGTATGTGTGCCATGCAAACCCTTAGCCATCCTTATCTCGTAATTACTAACTCGTATCGGATCGTCCTCGACCCAGCTAGAAACCGCATGCTCACACCGGGTCCCCATGCAAGCACGTATACGAGCCATGCAAGACCCACGTCAGAAAACCCTATCCGGTCCCCGCTACCGCCATCGTCTTCCCACCGTACACCACCATGAGTCACCATAGCCGAGCCACCATTGTTGTAGCCCTGCACTCAAGTCGTCCCCGTGGTGACCATTGTCTTCATCACTCTCTCCATCCTCACCGCCTGCCCTAGCTGAGCAACAACCTCGTTTCTCTCTGCCTCGCGCCGCTGTAGCTCCTCCACATCCGTCATCATAACCACCCTCACCACCATCCACGTCGGGCCTACCATCACCATCGAGCACCACCCTCCTGCCTCCTTGAACCGATACGTTGAAATTAACCTTGGCAACCTTCTCCGGCCACCCCTCCTTCGTACCCGTCGTCCTTCCTATTTACCGCCACCATCAAACGCTACCACCACCTCAGCCGGCCATTACACTCACCGTGCCTTTGTTGTCGGTCGAGATCAAGATACCCAAACCTTAAACGGGTTTTCAAGCAAAAATACGAACGTGAGTCATGTAAAAAGCGTAAACGGGGTTTCACCTTAACGTTGCGTGAAGTTACCTGCTCAAAACTGCCGTTGAACCACCGTCGCCGGCTTCTCCCGATTCCGGTCACTCCCGCTTCTCCCGTTTTGTGCTGCCATCGCGCACACCTAGGCCGAATGGCCTAGGGTTTGTGCTTAAGGTGGTTTTTATATGGCCACTAGTTTTGTTTAGGGTCCCTGCATTTCAATCTCATTCGTTCCGATCCCAAACTGTGTTTAAAATGGCTAACCGGGTCTTTTAATTTTCGCCAATATGGTTTTACATGACCCACTTTATCAACCATGTTATTTAAAAGAGACTCGGTTCACTCATTAGCCCGAACCGTTATCCTAGGGATTGTCGGGATGTTACACTTAAGGGCGATGGATGTTTTTACCTTACGGGCCTATAAGCCGTAAGGGCGATGATGCTACCTTATTGGCTTACAAGTCGTGAGGGCGATGAATGAAAGGAAACAAAACGAACGGAAAGAACGCTGATACAGATTTAGAAAAATAAATGTATGACTTGATGAATGCTTAATGATAAGTGAATGTATGCCCTATTTTCTTGTGAATGCTAAAACCCTAATGAACGATTGAACAAATGATAAACCATTTCCTAAAACAAATGAAAGATTTAAACTCACCGGCATCCACTGACTTTTAGTATGCATGTCAGGTTAAGGAATGAGGGGAATGTGATGTGGACGCTGCTTGGCTACTCTAAGGAGTTACCCGACTTGAGAGATCTGGCATCCCATTGTGATTGATTTATGAACGATGAATGTATTATACAATGTTTTAATTAGTTGTGGTTTTAAGACAATGTAATGACATTAATTTCCACTGCTATTGAATGTTTAAAGTTTAATAACTGTTTGTTATTGTGTAAATCCAACACGTGAGGCCTCCCGGGTTTGGGGCCATACAAGTTGGTATCAGAGCAATAATTTGAGAGATTTAGACATCCCCGATGTCTGGACTTAAACTGAGAATGGGACCAAGCAACGGATGCCAGTACGAAGCCAGAGCATCATACACGAATGTAGTAAGTATGGATTTCCCTTAGAAAACGCTAGACTAGGAGGAGGGTTTGATGTAATCACAAAGGCGATCAAATAGAAACCAAGAGGTAGTGTGATGGTTAATTGCAGATGGCTAGTGTATATTAACATCTTACAATACTTGTTGTGTTTTACTTGTTAACTTGAGTGATGACGTTAGATTCTCTGTTCTTATAGGAAGAAATGGCAGGACGTCTGATGTGTTACAAAACACATGCATTTATCCTATTTTTTGTATGCGTTTTAGTTAGTTTTGTTTTCGTTTTTGTTCGTTTTTGGTTCTTTCTTAGTTCGTATTGTGTTTACAGGTACTCGTGTGAAGAAGAAGCAGAACCGAAGGTTAAATCCTAGAGAAATCGAGCACACGAACTGAAGCCCTAAAAAGAAATCAAAAAGTTGTAAGTTCAAGCCTTCGCGCCACGCGAAGAGGGAGCAGCAGAGGTTCGCGACACGTGAAAACCCAGGAAACCGGACCCTACTATTTTGGCCTTCGCGGCACGTGAAAGAACCAAATGACGGCTAAAACCCTAAAATCGAATATTTAATGTTTTGAATGCCATTATGTTTTAGAGTTCGATTTTTAGCCGTCAAGTCAGAAGCTTTGCGCGATTTTCGGAGCAGAGGAAGCCATTGGAGCAGGGAATTGAAGCTTTTGAACCCGTATTGGTTAGTTTGTAATCATTCGGTTCTCGTTCTTCATTCCTTGTGTATGATTTGTTTGATTGACGCCATGTTCTTGTTCTTTATTAATGATTTGATGCTATTAGACATGATTGTTGGCTAAACTTTAGCATCTACCTAGGTTTTGATGATTATTTGTTGAATATTGGTAGTCTTTTGGTTTTTAGATTCTTGTGATGGATTAATATTAAAGTAAAGAACTTGAGTATAACTGATATGATGTGTATACATATTTATGTCTAATTTATGAACAATTATTGTTCCACATGTGTCGTGTTGAATGTCTTTCGTTTATAGATGCATGATTAGGTCACTTACTGCATGTTTGTGTTTTGTGTATGGGTTTTTGATATCAAAATCCATAAGAACGGTATTTTAGAGTTTAGAGGATTTAGATGTTCCACCTACTTCAATAGCTGAGAGCTGAGAACTAGTCGGGTTGTCCTTGGTGTTAGGTATTTAGGTGTAAAGGCTCTGAAAGGAGGTTTCCCTAGGTGTCCTAGTATTCTTTGAATTCCAGTGTCTTATCGAGAGTGTTCAGGTTACCCCTTGCATTCCATGAATGTATTGAGACAGTGAGATCGAAAGATGATCTGTCTTTACGATACTTTAGTATTGTTGGAGAGACTGACAATGGATCCTTTAGGTAGTCCAACCAACTAGTGAGCATCACACACCCCTTAGGTTTTCCTTTTAGGTGACACCTTAAGAATGACCAGGGATCCTTTAGGTAGTCTGAGGGTGTAGTATTTCAAGATCCTGGTTCCATAATAGTTTTCTTAACCGAGAGAAAACCGAGATTCACAAATAGGATTCATATCTAGGTAGTGGCTTTCTCAATTCTTGATTTCATCCGATTCTTCTAAGTGATAGTTAGTTGTCGTTAGTGAGTTCTTAATTATTTTTGAGTTTATTTAGTTAATCATAGTTCATAGAATCCCCCCCCCCAAACCAAATATCTTAGTAACTTGTTGGAGTCTAGTTTTAGTTAGAGTCAGTGTCTCGTGGGTTGATATCCGGGCTTCCATTAGGCCGTATTACAATTGATAGGTACACTTGCCTTTCATTGTGGTCTAGTTTATAGGATTTCTAGAGTTTTACTAGAGTGTCTAGGTTAGTTTTTGTTTAGTTTTTATAGACCATTTGACCGATATTAAGTTTTTGGCGCTGTTGCTGGGACCCTTGGCAATAGCAAAATTAGCTTCGATTAGTTCTTTATTTGGTTATTTGATTTATTTTTCTTTTGTGTTTAGTTTAGTTTGGTAGTTTATTTTTTTTTATTTTAGGTCTTAATTGTGTCTTTGTTTTGTTTGCTATTTGTGAGTCGTACTTAGAGTGTTTATTCTGTCTTTAGTCTTTCTTTTTGTGTTTTTCTTTCAGTGTATGCAATATACTCGTTCGTAGGGATCACCCCAATTTTCTGCTACTTTAGATCCCGAGCGAGATCTTCACGAGCGCATCCGTAAGTTTTGCTAGCCTTTGAGTGAGTTTATTGAGAGACATGTACGTATTCCTATTCCTATTGCTGATATGGGTGACGTTGATCCACCTGTTCGACGTACCGTCCACCAGAGAGCTTGTGATGGATTCACAGGTGCTAGGTCCTCTATCACCCGTCCTACTGTGCCTAACGCTAATAATTGGCAAATTCCATCTCATGTTATGAGTACCATCACTAACTCTATCCAGTTCCATGGACTTGAGGATGAGGATGCACCAGGACATCTGTCCCGCTTCGCGCGTATTTGCTATACCTTTCGCATCACTGGTGCTACTGATGACGCAATCTATTTGCGTCTTTTCCCATTCACGCTCTCTGGGTTCTTTTCTTTTGTTTTTGCAGGGATTCACATATGATTCGGTGAGAAAAATCATCCAGAACGAAGTTCTAGGTATGTTTGTACTTGATTTTATTGTGGAAACACGTTTCTAGAGGTGTTGGGAGAAAAGGAGGATGGATAACAAAATTTTTCTAAGTAGAGAATTGGTTAAAACTTTCTGTACACATTAGGTCTTCGCGCCATGCAAAGACCTTGCCATCCTCCTTTGCGACACGCGAAATCCAAAGAATGTTGACCGGGGTCAAACTCACCTCCTCGCGCCACGCAAGGAGGGTCTCCTTCTTATTCATGACACGCAAAGTTCTTGTTTTCTTCCCAAAGTCACCTTTTCTCCCATTGTTCCCAGCACCATTCACTTATTTCACTCACCTTCACCTACCATTACCGTCGATCACCTTCCATCCTCCTTCACCAGCACCCATTCATCATTCATCAAACCTTCACCACCACTACAACCACGATGGGACACCTCAGGGACATTCGCGTTCGATTTTGCCTCTTTTTGACTTTCATGTCTATGTGATTGTCGTCGATCAGGTACGTTTCCCAATTTTTATACATTGAGTCAGTCTTAGTGACTTTTGGTTTTCATTGTGTCAGTTGCTGTTAGGTCTGTAAAACGAGTCATGTATTTTGAGTCTTTAAGTATTATGGTCTTTATCGGGTTTTTACATCGAGTCCGTTTGATGCTGTTTGGAGTTGCTTGAGTTTAATTTTGCAGGTTTGGATCGATTTGTTCGTACTCAATATCCATTTGAACGATAAATATCTGAGCTTGATCTACATGTAAAGGGCACCCTAAGAAGTTTTGATTGCAACCGCGAATGAAATGCTATACGTTTATACGAGTTTGACTTGGAGGAACAAAGCTGGCTAGGATTATCACAAATTAACCAGCTAAGTCTTTTCCAGTTTATTTCTTTGCACTTTTGTTTTATTTATTTTAGTCATTTTTCATCCTATATTGGGGACAATGTAGAGTTTAAGTCTGGGGATGAGAGACAGTTGTCTAGGTTTTGTAATTTGAGTCCATTTTTGTATTTTTAGGTAAAATTTGAAAAATTTGAAAAAATGTCTTTGGAATTAAATGCAAATACATGGAAAAAGATAGGTATAACTGGGAACTGCTTGTTGAATTGTAATAAAATAAGGATAGAAAACATGTCTAATTGGTGATGTGTTGGTAGGCCCAGCCGACTTTGAAAGCTTAAACATACTTAAAGTGTTAAATAAGGTTAATTTGGTAATTAAATCATGATATCTTGTGGGTTCTCATCTTGGGGGGAAATGGTAAAGCTGAAACTGTCAATATAGGATGTTAGGTACCACGTTAATTTTAAAAATTTATATGTTTTGAAAATTCTTTGGCACGCAGCTTTCGTTTTATGAAAATAAATTCGAGAGTTGGTGGCGCCCAAATTTCATAATTCCATTTGTACGAGCTTAGTTGTTTTGGAAAGTTAAGTTTTGCCTACGTGTCACATGTCGGGTTGCAACCTGATTGAAACACCACTGGGTTAGATTATTAAGTGATTAATTGTTAGAACTGCAGCCTATGTGCCACACGTCAAGTTATAAGTTGATTGAAGTACCACTATGTAAGGTTTAAATAATATTGATTATAAATGCTCATGTCATTCATCCATTATCCATCTAAATCAATTTTTAAAACATATAAGTTTTTGTTTATTATGGTGGGAAATCTGTATGGTTTAACCCAGGCCTTGACATACCTTGAGATGGGATTAGGTTGACCTGTGACTTTTTGAGTGTGAGACCCATAGATAGAATGATAATCTGGTAATGAGATAAGAACAACACGATCGAGGGCTTGATTTGTTGGTGGTTGGGTTTAATCGGGAAGAAATACTGATGATTGCAATTAACGCATGATTATATTTGAACTAATGAATTAATGTGATTATGAAAGCTAGTTTTCCAGTTGTGATTCCATTGCAGAGTTTTTCGAGGACGAAAAAAGGTTAAGTGTGGGGATGTTTAATGTATTCCAAAACTCATGAACTTATCCTATTGTTTTGTATGTGTTTTAGTTAGTTTTGTTTTTGTTCGTTTTTGGTTTGTTCTTAGTTTGTATTGTGTTTACATGTACTCGTGTGTAGAACAAGCATAACCGAAGGTTAAATCCTGGAGAAATCGAGCACAAAGTGAAGCCCTAAAAAGAAATCAAAAGGTTGGAAGTTTAAGCCTTCGCACCACGCGAAGAGGGAGCAGCAGAGGTTCGCGACAAAAACTCAGGAAACTGGGCCCGACTGTTTTGGCCTTCGCAGCATGCGAAGATGTTCCTTTCCCAAGTTCGTAGCACGTGAAATAACCAAATTACGGCTAAAACCCTAAAATCGAATATTTAATGTTTTAAATGCCATTATGTTTTAGAGTTTGATTTTTAGCCGTCAAGTTAGAAGCTTTGGGAGATTTTGGGAGCAGAGGAATCCATTGGAGCAGGGAATTGAAGCTTTTGAACCCGTATTGGTTCGCTTGTAATCATTCGGTTCTCGTTCTTCGTTTCCTTGTGTTTGATTTGTTTGATTGACACCATGTTCGTGTTCTTTATTACTGATTTGATGCTATTAGACATGATTGTTGGCTAAACTTTAGTAGCTACCTAGGTTTTGATGATTACTTGTTGAACAATGGTAATATTTCGGTTTTTGCATTCTTGTGATGGATTAATATTAAAGTAAAGAACTTGAGTACAATTGATATGATGTGTATGCATATATATGTCTAATTTATGATCAATTATTTTTCCACATGTCTCGTGTTGAATGTCTTTCGGTTATTGATGCATGATTAGGTCACTTACTGTGTGTTTGTGATTTGTGTATGGGTTTTTGATATCAAAATCCATAGGAATGGTATTTGAGAGTTTAGAGGATTTAGATGTTCCACCTACTTCAATAGGTGAGAGGTGAGAACTACTCGGGTTGTCCTTGGTGTTAGGTATTTAGGTGTAAAGGCTCTGAAAGGAGGTTTCCTTAGGTGTCCTAATGTTCTTTGCATGCCCATATCTTATTGAGAGTCTTCAGGTTACCCCTTGCATTCCTTGAATGTATTGAGATAGTGAGATCGAAAGATGATTTGTCTTTAGGGTACTTTAGTATTGTTAGAGAGACTGACCAGAGATCCTTTAGGTAGTCCAACCAATCAGTGAGCATCACACACCCCGTAGGTTTTCCTTTTAGGTGACACCTTGAGAATGACCAGGGATCCTTTAGGTAGTCTGAGGGTGTAGTATTTCTAGATCCTGGTTCCATAATAGTTTTCTGTAGGTCCCTTCGTGTGTGTCGGATCGTTGCATGCAAGTGGTCTACTAGTCGGACCGGGTGCGGAATACCCGTGACTAGGCGGAGAGTCTAACTAAAACAAAGTAAACCAAACATGAGAGTCACAATAAAAGCTCTTTCTATTATAAACACTCGACGGTTACAGAGAGATTACAAATTGCGTACTTAACAAACTGAGTTCGTCTAAGATATGTGTTCTGCGTACTTATCCTCTGTGAACCAAACCTATTTATACAGACCTGATGCCTGCGCACTTAGCAAGTGCGCAGGACCAAATGCTCTTGCGTACTTAGCAAGTACTCATGGGTCTTCCTGCGTACTTGCTAAGTACGCTGGAGCTTTCTCCTGCGCACATGTAAGTGTGCAAAACACTTAGAAGAAATGCAACATACATTATGTAAAAGTAAATATAACCCGATAAACTATTACATAACGACTCTTACATACAAAGACAAATTATAGACATTAGAAATACAAACTAAGACTCTATCCAGAGTGTTGTCACAGGAAAGTGCATCAACAAACTCCCCCTTGACAACAGCTCGGGATCTTCATCGTCTTTAGTCTTCAATCTTCAATCTTCACAGCACTGGCTCCTTAGCTTCCATCTTCTTTTTGTAATCAAGGCAGAACTTGATCAACTTGCCGTATTTGGCAGAAAGAAGCTTTGTCCATTCGTCAGTGTGGATGCAGTACTTGTCGGCTAGTACCTCCAGATCGTTCACAGAAAAGTTGATGAAGCAGACTTCATCAAATATCCTGATCACTTCCTTTGGCACCATGTTTCCACTTGCTGACTTACCCTTACCTATAACCATAGCCTCGCCCGTTTTTGGATCAACGTACCAGTACCACATGTCACCAAGAATATCCTGAGGTAACTTGCTCAGGGGAATCTTAGTTTCACATCGCACTGGCTTGTATACCAATCTCTTTATGTGCTTCTTAGTCACAGGATGTACAGCGTGCTTATCCTTGACTCTTCTGGGCACTTGAGGCTTGAAGTATTCGAATTTCCCTGATCTTGCTTCCCGCTGTAGTGTTACCCACAAACCCATTGCTACTGCATGACTCGAGTGACTCAGCAGGTCGCGGTTTGAGAGGTTCACAAGGTCGTACTTGGGTAAAGAGTTGAACGCCTCACTGGTTGGTTTCAAGTATTGAACCCCCCCATATCTCTTTCTCTTTCTCTTTCTCCCCCTGAGCATCAAGCTTCTTGGTCAGTTCTTCAACTAATTTGACCATCGCTTCGTGCTCGTTTCTCTGTAAATCCAGCCTTAGCTCAAGTGAAGTTCTGTGGCCTAGAATCATTTCACTGGTTTTCATTAGCATGTCGTTCTGTTCCATAACATTCTTGAGTTGCTCATTTGTCCCTGTTCTCTGGCTGTGGAGAATCCTAACTTCATCGGCCAAAGAATTGATCTGTGCTTGTTGAGCATCAGACTCCTCCTTTGACTTTTGAATGGTCTTCAACATTCCAGCAACTTGGGTCTCTAAGGCGTTGATCTTTGCTTCATTCGGATCAGAATGCCTAGATGATGAGGCTTCGACATTATGGATGGGGGAGGAGAAGATTGTGTCAAAGTCAAACCCTTGTGAGAAATCACCATAGTTGAAGGGTTGACCTGACGGCTCAGTGATGTGAGGTGGGAGTGGGGATGTAATGATGGGAGTGGGTGTTATGGTTGGGGTGATGGTGACTGACTCCGTGAGAAGTGGAGTAGTCACTGTCACCTGGACGGTTGGAGTAGGGAGGGTCACCGTCACAGGAATCTCCTCTGTGACCGCAGTGACTGCCACATTACCTTGTAGTAGTGGCCTTCTCCTCCTTCTGTACAGTTGTTGTGCTGGTGGGGTAGATTCTGACTCTGGACTGTCAGCCGCAGCTTGTACTTGCTACACAGTTGGGATCCCTACAACCCTGGGGATAGCAACCTCTTGCCTATCGCCCCTCTTCTTGTTGGCATTCTCTCGCCTTTTTCTTTGTAGAGCAGCGTCAGAGTCAGAGGTCGGCTCATATTCGCTGCTCGAGCTTTGTCGCTTTATTTTAGAAGACGATGCAGGCAGGGTTACCTGTACCGATTTCCTCGGGTGTGCCTGGGATGGTGCGTCATCGGAATCAGAAGAATCTGATTCTGTTGCTTCTGAATCGGATTCCTCAGCACCACCATCACCACCTTCGTCATCACCTCCATCACTTTCATTCATTTCTTCTTGTTGAAAATCAGAATCATCAAAGAATATGGGATCATGTCATGGATTACTCTTTATTCATACGTAATAAGCACATAAACAAGTAATTCAAGTTGACAATATTATAAGATTTGAAACTATACGCATCTTTGTATCATGTTCTTGTGTATTAAGGTATTAATTATAAGATATACAACGTGTACCCCACTGAAATGCTATTTTAACTTGCACTATCTCAAGGCATCTAAGATTTTCCCAATGATTTTCTAGATTTTCAGAATGAAGCTACATCTATTAGCACAGGAAAAATCAAGCAGAATCCATAAGGATTATCGGGAATCATAAGATTCAGAATCGAGTGATTCATTTGTCTTGGTTTCATGTGATTTTCTTCTTTGAATATCAGGATGATGATTCAGGATAATAGATATGGTGTTTGATTATCAGGTAAGGGGATCCAACTTTTATCTGGATTTGATTTCAATGAATCAGGAGTGATTCAAGGGTGAAAACATGCTCAACGGTTAATGCAGAGACATGTCTTGATTCAATCTCTCCTTGCATACTTGTGAGTATGGGCAGTGAGATGAACCGCATTAATTGTGCTAACGACATAACCCGAAACTGATCTCAAAAGAAAATTATTGCCAAAATCTAACATCCTTTATCTGATAATGATCTTTTCTATTCTTTTACGCACACACACTTGCAAACATGGGTTCAATTCATAGTTGTAATTTAGATTTAGTTTCCACACTACTAGTGATTCAAAGACGTATACAGCCTACTGACAATTCTAATTACTTGTAAATAAACAGATTAAAAGCATAATAATTTAAACAATTAAGTAAACTTGATGCAATCATTTCCCATATGAGCAGTGTATGGTGTTTAGATCATTTCTGATGTACTATCATTTCCTCTTTTCTCAAGTTAACTTTGAAATTTTCTCCATTTTCTCTTTTTTTTTTTTTTGATTTTTGTAAAATATTTTAAAAACTAAAAGAACTATACAGAAAATTTAAAAGAATTAAAAATTTAACTTTCATGAATTGAATTGAGTTAAGAAAACTTAGTTTTCACTCAGGATTGAACATTCCTATCAAGTTGACAAGATGCTCAAAACGGGATCGATCAAATGCCTTTGTGAAAAGGTCAGCAAGATTGTCATCCGTGTGAACTTTTACAAGTTCGATTAAATGCTTTTCAGCACAATCATGGATGAAATGATGGCGAATCTCTATGTGTTTAGTTTTGGAATGTTTCACCGGGTTATTTGTGATGGACATGGTGGCGTTGTTATCAATGAATAGAGGAGTTCCAGTGAAGTTTAAGCCGTAGTCTTTCAACTGCTGCTGAATCCACAGTATCCGAGAACAACCGCTCGCTGCAGCAATGTATTCTGCTTCACAAGTTGAGACAGAAACCGATAACTGCCTCTTACACTTCCAGGAGACCAGTCTGTCTCCTAAGAATTGACATCCACCAGAAGTTGACTTTCTGTCAAGGTTACAACCGCCATAATCTGAATCAGTGTAGGCTTTGAAGTCGAATGACTGCTGCTTAGAGTACCAAAGACCTAATCGGGGTTTCCCTTTCAGGTATCTGAAAATTCTCTTCACGGCTATCATATGTGACTCCTTCGGTTGAGACTGAAACCTTGAGCACAAGCACACAACAAACATTATATCGGGTCTTGAAGCTGTGAGATACATAAGTGATCCGATCATCCCACGGTACAACCTGATGTCCACATCCTTTCCATCTTTGTCAGGATGCAAACCATGATTGACGGGGATAGGTGTGCCATAAGTACTGCTATCAATCATCTTGTATTTTGACAAGATGTCCTGCACATACTTGGTTTGATGTAGATAAATGCCATCCTCTCTTTGACTGACTTGCAGACCCAGGAAGAACGACAGTTCACCCATATTACTCATTTCAAACTTGGACTTCATCACCTTCTCGAATTCCCTACACATCCCTTCATTGGTAGATCCAAAAATAATGTCGTCGACGTATACTTGTACAAGAAGAATGTCACCTCCTGCTTTCCTAATGAAGAGAGTCGAGTCAATCTGTCCACGGTCGAAACCATTAGACAGTAAATGCTTAGATAATGTCTCATACCATGCCCGCGGTGCTTGATGAAGACCATAAAGTGCTTTGTCGAGCTTATACACTTTATTGATATTATGCGGATCTTCTAAACCGGGAGGCTGAGTGACATAGACTTCTTCATGAACTTTACCATAAAGGAAGCACTCTTCACATCAAGTTGATAGACCTTGAAGCCGACATATGTGGCATAAGCCAAGAACAGTCGAATGGCCTCAATTCTAGCAACTGGGGCATATACTTCTGTGTAATCCAAGCCCTCTTGCTGATAAAAACCCTGAACAAACAATCTTGCTTTGTTCTTCACAACAACATGACGATTATCCGTCTTGCATTTGAACACCCATCTGGTTCCAATTGGTTGAAATCCTTTTGGCAAGTCAACCAAATCCCACACGTGCAACTTTTGGAATTGAGACAATTCATCTTGCATCGCCTCAATCCAGCAGTTTTCAGTGAGAGCCTCCTTCACATTCTTCGGCTCTAACTGGGACACGAATGCAGCATGCAGACATGTTTCCATGACACCAATGTCAAATATCTCTGTGTAAAGACTGGTGTTCTCAGTGATGGTTCAATGACGAGTCTGAACGCCGGCATAAGGATCACCAATAATGTTGTCGATTGGATGATTCCTATGCACTCTCGTCTCTGGTACAATCGGTTCCTGAATTTCTGGATCAAGATTCGTGCTTAACTCCCCCATTTCCTGTGTTCCAGAGGAAGAAGATTCAATGTTAATTGGATCAGCTGGAGCTTCATTTCCTACAGTTGTGTTAGGATTAGCTGGAGCGTCATCTCCAACGACAAGAACATCTTCACTGTTATCACTGTCATGAGTTCCAGATGCAGATGCAGCATTGGAATCCGGAGTTATAAATGGTACAGTAGCACGAGTGGAAAAACTGGAGTCATCGCCGCCACCCAATAATTCATAAACATTTGCGGCGTCATCTGCAGATATATCAGGAAGATTGAATGACTTGAATAGTGCATCATAATCAAAACCCCAAGCTGGACCTGTTAGTTCGGGTGGAATGCTGTGTTTACTACAATCCACTTCAAACCATTCCTCGACAGTACGAGTTCCTATGTTGTACATTCTCTTGCAAGGCGAGTTGGCAACGTATCCTAAGAAGATGCCTTCCACCGCTTTTGCATGAAACTTAGACTGGCGGTCCTTGTATTGTAGCAACAAGGAACAAGGACTACCAAAAGGAACTAGGTAATCAAGATTGGGAAGTTGATTATTGATCAACTCGTAACATGTCTTGTTGTGCCTCTTCACAACCAGAACCCTGTTTAAGACGTGACAAGCTGTATTAACGGCTTCTGCCCAGAAAGTGATAGGAAGCTTTGCATCCGACAGCATAGTCCTTGCAGTCTCAATCAGTGTTCTGTTCTTCCGTTCAGCAACTCCATTCTGTTGAGGTGTGTACGGCGCGCTGAATTCGTGACGGATGCCTTTCTTGAGACAGAAAAGCTCCATCAAATTATTCTTGAACTCAGTTCCGTTGTCACTCCTTTTTCTTCTAACTTTCAGCTTGCAAAGAGATTCCAAGCTCAGGATCAGGTATTGAAGAATATCAACAGTCTCGTCTTTAGTACCTAAAAAATGCACCCAAGAAAAACGTGAGAAATCATCAGTTATAACTAGACAGAACGACTTACCTCCAATACCCCTGATACATATGGGGCCAAACAGATCCATGTGAAGTAGCTCCAAAGGGGTATCAATGGAGTTTTGGAGCTTGGGCTTGTGAGACTTCCGTTGCTGTTTGCCCTTTTTTACAAGGCATACAGTCATCTGCAATGGTAAACCTCAGCTTAGGAACCCCGGTTACCAAACCGTTTCGGACAAGATGATTCATTTTACGATACGAAATACGTCCGAGTTTCCTATGCCACAAGATGTATTTAAGCTCTGTTGCTTTAGAAAGCAAACAGGTAGGAACTGATGAGGTGGTTGTTGCCACGCTCATATCGATCTGATAGGTGTCGTTTGTTCTTGGCGCTCTCATCAGGATCCAGTCTTTCGGAACTTCAAAACCAGGTTTGAGAATCAGGCATTCTGACTTGTCAAACATCACCGAGTACTCCTTATCACACATTTGAGAGACATTCAACAGGTTATGCTTTAGCTGCTTGCAGAAGTTGACATTGTCAAAGCTGACACAACCGTTCGAAACCACGCCTTGACACGTGATGCTGCCGCCTTTTTCTCCGGCAAAGGCCACATAGCCACCTCTGAATGGTTTAATATCTTGAAGCAGGGCCATGTTTCCTGTCATGTGCCTGGAACATCCACTATCTACATACCAGCGGTTAGAGATAGTACCATTCGGACGTCCCTGCACGAGTCACAAAAGAATTAGTTAGTTTTGGAGACCCAAGCCATTGTGGTCTTGGGTCGTCCATCCTTTTCAAAATAAACTACTTCCTTTAACTCACAGTCATGATGACTGTTCAAAATTGATGAATCTTTAGAAGAAATAGAACTAGGAGATTGAGAAGTTTTGGATTTGGCAGTCCAGGATCTCTTCTGTTTCTTAACCTGAACAGGAGACTTTGGTTCAACTACAGCAGGTGAACTTGTGGAAGCTTCACCTGATTGAACTGAAGTCAGCTGTTCAAGCTTTCTCAACCTCTTGTTCCGTCTCCTCCTCTGTGGCTTAGAGAGTCTTGCCACAGGTTTCTCATCAGTACGTGTACTACCAGAGGTAGATACACGAGGTACAACAGGTTGCGTTACCTTTCTTGGAACAGATGGTTTAGCTTCAGATATGATCTTAGGCTTTACCATCGGTTTGACTGGTGGTTTCACCACATTTTGCTTTGGATGTTTGGGAGATGGTTTCACTGGTGGCGACCTGGGGATAACAGCTGGTTGTGAAACAACAGGCCGTTTCCCTTGGTTCTTAGAAGGACAGTTCACAAAAATGTGACCAACCAAGCCATAGTGAAAACAGTTCCTCTTGTCTACATAAGTTCTCTTGTAGGGCTCCTTAGATCTGGCCTTAGATAACTCAGCATTATGAGAAGGAGGAGTTGGTTTATGAACATTAGTCTGAACCTTACCAGTTTGGTTTTTGGAAGTATAATATTTTTCCAAATTTTCTTTATACCCAAGTCCATAGTGAGCTGAAAAAGCCTCTTTCTTTACTTGGTTAAGACTTTTATGCCCCCCTAAAGCATTACCTTTAGTTTATCATTTGTTTCAATGATATCTGGTTCAGTTAAAATGCAGTTATCACTATTAGTGATAACGTTTTTCTTTACTTTTTGTTCAGTCAACAACTTCTCAGATACTACTCCTTCAGGGCAAGAGTTAACCGACCGTCTTCAGAAACAGTAACAAACTCCTCTCTAGATGTGGAGTTAGCCTTACTTGAGGATTCATCCTTTTTAGGGGAATCATCCTTATCAGAGGACTCATCTAGACAAGTGAGATCAATGTCTATTAAGCTATTGACAAACTTCCCGCTCACGGGTGGAGGAATGGCATTAGTACCCAAACCTAACCCATTCAGTTGTCTCACCACAGACTCGTAGTGTTCCACCACAAAGCGATAGTTTTTCAACTTCTCATTAGTGCATTTTAACTGCAAGATCTCATTTCACAGTTTGTTGATTTCATTGTTCCATTTTTCTAACCCCTTATAAGCAATATCCAAGTGAAGCTGTTGATCGCTCATTTTTAAAGAATACTCACGTTTTTCCTTTTTCAACATTTCAATAGACTCTTTAAAACGTTTTTCAATTTCTTTATAGTTTAGAGCTGCCATACTTAGGGGTTCGATTTTGTCTTGGAGCTTAGAATTTTCAAGTTTTAGCCCTAGACACTTAGAACATGAAACAACAGAAAAAGGATTAGAGTCTACCTCATGAGATGAACTTGTTGCTTCTCCAACGGCCATGAGAGCAACAACAGTAGTCGATTCCCCTTTCTCAGCTAGAGAAGCTTCCTTTCCTTTAGGTTCCTCCTCTTCCTCTGTAGCAGCAGTAGTAGACTCTTTTAGGTCAGCCATAGAAGCTTCCCTTCTCTCTGCTTCCATCATTTCCATGATCTCAGCCATGAGACCAACCTGTGTTTGTGCGATGATGGCATCCTCAAGATGAACGCCTCAATCAAAACTGTCGTCCTGTTGGGCTACCAGTGCATTGGACGTTCCACCTTGGCTTTGATTGTGGTGGTTTGGATTGTTTTGGCCATGGCTTTGATTGGGTCGGGTAAAACCAAAGGCAGGTGCTCTGTCTTTCTGACACTCACGAGCAAAGTGTCCATAGTTCAGACACTTGTAGCATTTGGCCTTAGATTTGTCAAACCCGACCTTGGCATTAGGATGCCCGCCAATAAACTTTTTCCTGTTCTGTTCAGGAAACGCTTGGCTCTCCTCAAAAGCATGGCCATATTCCATTGAATATCCATGTCCTCCATGTCATCAGGATCCACTTGATTAAAATCTTCTTCAATCGTCTCTGGATCAGTAAGCTTGCCACCTATGAAATTTTCATATACATGCATACAAGATGAGAATAATGCTACATGATCTTCAGCTATTCTGGCTATAGCTGAGTTGTTAGCTGAAGACGTAGCAGGAGGATTTCTTGAGGTATTTTGATGATGAGACCCCAACCCTGATCCTGAAGCATAGCAAGCATGACCACCACACCCAGTTGAGTGGTACTCTTCAGTAGGATTTCCAGTGAAGAGGGCAATTCCAGAGCCAGATGACTTGGATGTAGAAGTCGTCCCATGATACATAGAAGGGTCTTGTATCTGTGGTCTTCCAGAGCTCTCCTTTCTTCTAAGGTTCATGTCATAAGCTTGAACCTTTCCTATTGCCTCTTCAACTGTCAGCTCATAGAATTTAGGATTTTCCCTCATCAGGTTGTGTACATCTCAAATTTGGGTGGTAAAGCATCCAAAAACTTTTCCACCATCTCTTCAGCTGGATACTGGAGTTCAAAAGCCTTCAACTCAGTTTGTAAATGATAGAACATAGAGATGAGGTCATCTAGAGATTCGTTCTCAAAAAATCTGAAGCACTCATACTGCTTCCTGAGAAGATCCCGCTTACTCTTCTTGATGTCACTATTTCCTTCGAATCTCTTCTGTAAGGATTTCCAGAGATCCTTAGAATTGTCATACCCTCGGAAACTGTGGAACAATTCCCGAGTTAATGCCATAGTGATCGAACCAAGTGCCTTCTTCTCTCGATCATATGCTTTCTTTTCTTCCTCATCGAGTTTAGAAATAGGCTTGGGCAATTCATCATCAAGATAGATGTGTGTGGGATGCTTATATCCCTCAAGGATTGGTATCCATAGCGATGAGTCGGTATAAGAAATGTAGTGCTCGAAACGTGCTTTCCAATTAGAATAATCATTTACGTTTAGCAACTTTGGCGGTTTCTGTGGTGTACCGATCTCATTATCATAGTTTAACATGTTTCCAAGATTCTGAAGGTTCGACATAGTGAACACTTAGTCAAAATTCAGAAAATCAGACACAGTTGCGCACTTGACTTTGGCCTTACGCACTTGACTTTGGCCTTGCGCACTTGAGAAATGGTCTTGTGTATTTATATTTGCTCTTGCGTACTTGTAAGTACGCAGGAGTAAATGTAAGTACGCAGGATATAACTTAAGTTCGCACAAGTTCAGTCTTGCGCACTTGTAAGTACGCAGGAGATAACTCTTGCGTATTTAGTGAGTACGCAGAAAACTGTACTTTTTGCCAAAAATGGTAAGTACGCAGAATACCTTTTCAGCAACTCTCACCAACCTTTTCCGGTGACTGGAAAAACGCCGGAGATGGTAAAAATTGGCCTGATGATTAATGCAAATGAGCCAAAGGGTCAGAAACTTGTTTCTAACCAACCTTTGATGCTCAAATAACTCAAATATACAACAAATATTGGTTTTTGAGAGATTTTTGCTTCTAAAAAAGTGCTCAAGAGCTACCCCTTTTTTATCACAAAAATCAACAAAAATACCTCTTTTTTCTTGTAAAACTCAGTAAAAACGTCTCCAAACTCACTTACAACACTCGAATTCAAGAGCAATGCTCTGATACCACTTGTAGGTCCCTTCGTGTGTGTCGGATCGTTGCATGCAAGTGGTCTACTAGTCGGACCGGGTGCGGAATACCCATGACTAGGCGGAGAGTCTAACTAAAACGAAGTAAACCAAACACGAGAGTCATAATAAAAGCTCTTTCTATTATAAACACTCGACAGTTACAGAGAGATTACAAATTGCGTACTTAAAAAACTGAGTTCGTCTAAGATATGAGTTCTGCGTACTTATCCTCTGTGAACCAAACCTATTTATACAGACCTGATGCCTGCGCACTTAGCAAGTGCGTAGGACCAAATGCTCTTGCGTACTTAGCAAGTACGCATGGGTCTTCCTGCGTACTTGCTAAGTATGCAGGAGCTTTCTACTGCGCACATGTAAGTGCGCAAAACACTTAGAAGAAATGCAACATACATTATCTAAAAGTAAATACAACCCGATAAACTATTACATAATGACTCTTACATACAAAGACAAATTACAGACATTAGAAATACAAACTAAGACTCTATCCAGAGTGTTGTCACAGGAAAGTGCATCAACATTTTCATAACCGAGATTCACAAATAGGAATCATATCTAGGTAGTGCTTTTCTCAATTCCTGATTTCATCTGATTCTTCTGAGTGATAGTTAGTTGTCGTCAGTGAGTTCTTAATTATTTTTGAATTTATTTAGTTTATCATAGTTCATAGAATCCGCCCCCAAACCAAATATATTAGTAACTTGTTGGAGTCTAGTTTTAGTTAGAGTCAGTGTCTCGTGGATTCGATATTCGGACTTCCATTAGGCTGTATTTCAATTGATAGGTACACTTGCTGTAACACCCCAAAAACTCCTAAGCAAGTGAAGGGGCCATGATGGAAAATAAGTTAAAACCCAAGTTCCTAAAGTAACAAGATGAGAAGAACAAGTACCAAAAATGAAAATTTGGGAAAATTTGCCTGTAACGGACCGTCCCCAGCTATAACGGTCCGTTACGCATCATGACGGACCGTCACCCGTCATGACAGTTAATGCCGCAAAACCCAAAAGCGGTTTAGGGTTTCGGACACGTATCTGATGACTCAGCCTCATGACGGACCGTCACGAACCATAACGGTCCGTCACGAACCATAACGGTCCGTTACGTGATCCCAAAGTGCGTAGCCGCCAAGAAATGGTGTGACGGACCGTCACACCTGGTAACGGTCCGTCACGAGTCCAAATGTTTCTCTATAAATAGATGGTCGAGCTCAGACCATTTCACACATTCTACACCTCCCAAAACATACACACACTATCTGAAATTCCAATCCCGAGCCCCGGTTGGCGTACGTGAGTCCGGTTTCTAGCCTTTTGACTCCGAATTGCCATAGATAGTACCGAGGTAAGGTTCCGACCTACTATTAAGCTTTGGTTATACACCATTAAGCTAGAATTGTGTACTTAAGTAATGTCATTACATATCTAGGAACTCTCTCCAAGGTGTTTGCCATATTACTGAATTGATAAGCTGAAATACTGCCAAGGTGAGTTCTTAAAATTTGATACATGAACCCAATCATGACCTTGTCTGGCATGATTGATTTATGAAAACATTTTGAGTATCTTGAAACGATTGCACCGATTGTTTATATATAACGTATTCTAAGCGCTTATTGTATTTCACTTTCCCGTGGAACGACATGTTGGACAGGACCCATGGAACGGTCTTTGGTTATATATATATACTGAATGATTGTTCATAGTTGTCTATGAATTTGGGTGTTGAAGCCCATGAATGTGTTCAAGATACTTTGGCGGGCCATTTTAATAAACTATTTTAGTTTATGAATTCACCAGCTTTATGCTTGCCCATGTTTTATCAAATGTTTTTAACGCATCACAGGTAGTCATTAGACAAGGCATTTCCAGGACTAGAATGAACAGATGAACGATCCAGATGACAGGCATGCCTGGAACTATAAGTCCTGAATGATATGTTCCTTGTTAGGAACGAATAATGTAACTGTTGTTAAAACTTGATGTAAACAATGTTTTGATGTTAATAGAAGTTATGATTTAGTCTTCCGCTGTTTGTTTTTGATATCAACGTCACAGTAACTAGAAGGCGACCTTCTGACCAGTATGTAGTTATCTGACAAATGGAATGTTCTGTCTAAGGAAAAAGCGGTGTATAAATCTCTTCTAGACCCGTCGTTCTTTCCTGGGAACATCTCTGTTGGAGGTACTACTCTGATTAGATAACTGTCCTGTGTTTCGGGTGTGACAAGTTGGTATCAGAGCCTCAATTTAAGGGATTTAGAAGCTACATGGATAGTATCTAGACTTAAACTAGGACTCTGAGATTAGTCTAGAATGCCTCAGGATAAGTTAGGTGTGTACATTCATTACGACCTATAACGGGAAATGCCTAGAAATCAGATAATTAAAGGCATTTTTGGCCAAGTGTTATTAATTTCTAAATTTCTGGATTATGACCGGTTATACGAATTCTGATGTTATACATCTGTGTGTAGGTACAAAATGGTAGGACGTGGTAGAGGACAAGGCAGAGGTAGGGATAGGATGCCCAACACTAGGTCTCGTACTCAGGACAAGACAAACATGAACACTGATCCAAACGAAGAACTCAATACAAATACTGAACCGGAACAACCTGTGGAAGAAGTCATTATGACGGAAGCCCAATTTCAAGGGGCGGTGGCATCTGAGGTCACCAGAGTTCTTCTAACAACTCTACCTAGAATCCTTGATGATGCTCTTAGGAGAAGGGAGAATCATAACAGTATGGGAAAACGGAATGAAGGAACAAGTGGTGCCATGCCCCGAACGAAAGATACCCTGCATACCTCTCCAGTAGGAAACAATATAGGAACCACCCGAACTCACGAAACAGTTGGAATGACGAACCAGAGCACAGGAATTCATGGCCATGAATGTAACTACAAGAATTTCAGTGATTGTCATCCAAAACCCTTTAACGGAAAAAGGGATGCCATTGCAGCCTTTCAATGGATCACGTCTATGGAAGGAGTGATCAAGATGAGTGAATGCAGGGCAGACCAAACGGTAAAGTTTGTTGCACATTCTTTTGAAGAAGAAGCTCTTGACTAGTGGGAATCAGTCAAACAGACAAAGGGAGAAGCTGTGACTGGCAGGATGACTTGGGAGGATCTCAAGTCTTTGATAATTAAGAGATACTGTCCACAAAATGTTGTGGAGAAGATTGATCGCGATGTCAAGGTCAATCAAAACTTATATTAAAACTGGTTTATTAGCTACCTTAAACTATAGTATAGCAAAGTAGGGTTGTCGAATCCACAGGGAACTCGTGGAGAATGCTATTTAGAAAAACGAATTATCACTACTACTAAAGATTCAAACTTTATTATTTGGAAGACTTGTAATTATCAAAAACAATTAAATTTAAGTTGAAAAAACTGTTAGAGAAAAACGCAATCGCTTTCGAGATTCAAGTTCAACAGATTTACAAAAGTGAAGTTTAATTGGTTCGAGTCCACTAAACTTGACACTGACAATTCAATTAAAGTGGTGACCGTGGGACAATCTTTGAAGATTCATTCGTCCGCCTAATCACCAATTTACAGTTGCAAAGAGATACAAATCCACCAAATAGCTAACAATGCAAGGAAACCAAAAAAAGATGGCAATTCAGATAACTTAAACAAGAGTAAACAGTTTAATTTAATCAAACGTGTGTGTATTCAAGTCTGTCACACAAAAAACACAAATCAAACACCAAAGAACCATAAACTAAAGATGCACTAAGACGAACTATCCACCCAAAAGCAATCACAAGTGGATTAGCCGCTCATAATTGTAGGAAACATCAAAGTATTCAAATTGGAACTTACAAACATGAAAGACTAAGAATAATTGACTAAAGAATGATGAAAATCGCCTTAGAACACCTCTGGGATAGTTGGAACAAAGATAATTAGAGAATGGGAGTCACAATGGGTTTAAAATTGGAATTAGGTTATTTTTGCCAAAATACCATTTTCTCGCGTGTCGTGAATCAATCTGTAGGTCCCTCGGGTGTGGCGGATCGTCACATGCAAGGGGTCTACTAGTCGGACCGGGTGCAGAATACCCGTGACTAGGTGGAGAGTCTTACGAAACAAAGTAAACCGACAAAATAATCACTTTAAACTTTCGTCTATTATAAACACTTGAAGTTTATAAAGAGAAGTACTGAGATTACATGTTCTGCGTATTTGCTACTGTGACTGAGTCTATGATTGCGTACTTATCTACTGTCAACCATTCCTATTTATACACGACCTGATGCCTGCGCACTTAGCAAGTGCGCATGGCAATTTGCTCATGCGTACTTAGCAAGTACACATAGGTATTCTTGCGTACTTGCTAAGTACGCAGGAACTATCTCCAGCGCACATACAAGTGCGCAAAACACTTGGAGAAATCTGCAACATTCAATATGTAAAAGTAAATACAACTCGATAACTAATACATACAGAAACTTACAAACAACGACAAATACATACATGAAAGTACAAAACTAAGAATCTATCTATCTAGAGTGTTTGTCACAAGAAAGTGATTCAACAAACTCCCCCTTGACAACAGCTCTGGTTCATCTTCGATCTTTAGTCTTCAGTCTTCGGTCTTCAGTCTTCACAGCTATCGTCTTCTTCTTATAGTCAAGGCAGAACTTGATCACCTTGTCATATTTAGAAGCAAGGAATTTCGTCCATTCGTCCGTATGCATGCAATACCTGTCTGCTAGTGCCTCCAGATCTTTCATAGAGAAGTTAATGAAGCAGACTTCATCAAATACTCTGATTAGTTCCCTCGGCACTAAGCATCCACTTTCTGACCTCACCTTCCCAATCACCACAGCCTCGCCCGTCTTTGGATCTACGTACTAGTACCACATGTCACCGAGGATATCCTGAGATAACTTGCTCAGGGGAATCTTGGTTTCACATAGCACTAGTTTGTATACCAATTTCTTTAAAAATTTCTTTCTCACAGGATGTCTTGCCGTCTTATCCTTGACTCGCTTGGGCACTTGAGGTTTGAACATATCAAATTTCCCAGATCTTGCTTCCCGCTGTAGAACCACCCACATACCCATCGCCACTGCATGATTAGAATGACCCAACAACTCTCGGTTTTCTAGGTTCACAAGGTCGTATTTGGGTAAGGAGTTGAACAATTCACTGGTTGGTTTCAAGTATTGAACCCACCCAGATCTTTTGATTACGAACAACTGGTTATTCTCCTCAAACCTTACAGCCAAGATCATCCCTGTTGCCCCTTGTTTGTCTATGATAGATGTCTTTTCCCAAACAGGAGCTGGACCCTTAGATGAAGTAGAAGGCATATCTTTTTCTTTTGGTGCCTCCGGATCCACAGGTGTAGGGTCAACTGGGGAGGCTTCAGTCGAGGCTTCAACATTACTAGCATGCTCGACTGAACCTGTGTCGAGCTGAGCTTCGAAGGATGGAAATTCAAAGATCTCTCCATCTTCTAACTCGTACTCTCCTTCCCCGTCACCCTTGGGAACTTCTATCACTACATCCTCATCATCTTCATCCCAATCATCACCAGAGTCGATCTCTCCTTCTTCTAGATTATAGAGAGCATCGATCTGTGCTTCCTTGGAATAGTCAGGCTCTAAGTATAAGATCTCATCGTCAGATAGATCCTTAAGCACATCAGCCGCTGAGTTTCCTTTGTCACCACCACCAGAGGTATCACCACCCTCTTGATGAGTAGACTCCCCCTGAGCCATTGGAATAGCAGAGATGGGCACAATTGCTAAAGCTTGGTGCTCACCTCCACTAGGACCGGCTTCGGGATCCTTGTCTTTGTCGTCATCCTTAGTCAAGTCAACATGATGACAAGCCTCATCACCAGTAGTTTTCTCCTTCTCTTTTTCTCTATCCTTATCTTTCTCCCCCTGAGCATCAAGCTTCTTGGTCAGATCAGCAATTAGTTTGACCATCAGCTCATGCTCTTTCTGTTGAGTATCAAACCTCAGCTCTAGAGATGACATATGACCTAGTATCATTTCATTTGTCCTGATTAGAAGCTCGTTCTGGGCCATGGCGTTCTTCAGTCTCTCATCCGTCCCCGTTCTCTGGCTTCTTAGAATCCTAACTTCATCCACCAATGAAATAATCTGTGCTTGTTGAGCGTCAGATTCCTCCTTTGACTTTCGAATAGTTTCCAATAATCCAGCAACTTGGGTTTCCAGAACATCTATCCTTGCATCATTAGGATCAGGATGTCTGGATGATGACGCTTCAGCATTGTGAATTGGGGAGGAGAAGATGGTGTCGAAGTCAAACCCTTGAGTAAATTCCCCATAGTTGAAGGGTTGACTTAAAGGATCAATGGTGGTTGTTGGGATTGTGGATGTGATGACGGTTGTAGGTGTTATGGAAGGGGTGACTGACTCCGTGAGAATTGGAGTAGTCACCGCGACCTGGGCAGATGTGATAGGGAGGGTCACTATCATAGGAACCTCCTCTGTGATTAAAGTGACTGCCACGTCAGGTTGTACCTGTGGCCTCTTCCGTCTTCGGTATAATTGCTGTGAAGGTGGAGTAGAGGCTGAATCAAGACTAGCAGCTGAAACTTGTACTTGCTGCTGGGTACTGACCTCTACCACACTAGGGATAGCAAGCCGTTGCCTATCTCCCCTGTTCTTGTGAATGCTTTCACGTCGTTTTCTCTGTATAGCAGCGTCAGAGTCAGAATCTGGCTCATATTCGCTGCTTGAAGGTTGTCGCTTTCTCTTTGAGGACGACTCAGGTAGGGTTACCTTTGTCGTTCTCCTTGGGTGTGCCTGAGATGGTGCATCATCGGAATCAGAAATCAGACTCTGTCTCTTCGGAGTCAGATCCCTCAGCACCATCATTTCCTCCTTCTTTGTCTCCAGTATCAGACGATCCATCTTCACTTTCATCTTCCTCTTGTTGTTGTTGTTGTTCCCTTGAATGTTCACTCAACTCTGGCTCCGAATCGTGACTATACCATCTCCAGTCACCTGGTGCAACGTATGCTTCATTGATTAGGTGGCCAAAGAGTCCTGTATGCTCAGGGGTAGGTTCTACACTGCCTGTCTTAAGGAATTGTGCGAACACCCTCTTGTCCACCCTTTTCACTTGCAATCTCTCCCCTGTAGCAGGTAGGTTTAGCAACACATCGTTTATCGTTGCACAAACCTAGGGTATAACAAGAACCTGAACCTCTCAGCCGTGTTGATTTGGTCATTGATGGCTTTGAATATGTATCGTGAGAAGTTGTAGCCCTTGTTGAGAGATAAGCCAACCATGGCTGCAGCAAGATCATGACCCATTGCATCCTTTCTAGCTTTTCTTGAGAAGATGCACATGATCATGATGTGGGGAAAATATCTCCATTGGTCAAGCACCCACATTTTCTTATACGAAGCATAGTCTCTCGCACCGAAATATCCCATTCGTTGCCTCCAACAGCCATCCACAAAGTAGTCTGGATAGGCTGTCGGGTCGGTCGAGAAATCTCGGAATTGCAAGACCCTTCTAATTGTATCTTCAGAGAAGGCGATGTCATGACCAGCCACGGTAGCCCTTATAACATTGGGGGTTACCGTGCAATCATGCTCCGCAGTCTCCCAAAATTGCTCCAGATAAGGTCTTGAAACGATCGGGTCAGCTAAAATAGCGTAGCTGATTCTTGAACGGCTCAAGAAATCAACTATCTCTTGATACTGAAGCGCTGCACCCTTCCATTCCGGTTGAGTATTAGCTAACAAATTGAATTCGTTTGTAAACGCTTGAGCCATAATCTACAAAAACACACAGAAAACATAATCAGAACAACAAGTTTAATTGGAAATGAATAAACATGACGCAGTATAGCAGTTACTCTTTGAACTGAAATTTCAGACTTAGAAATTTTTCCCAAGTGTTGGTCCTACGTACTTATCAAGTACACATGAATTTCCTCTTGCGTACTTAATAAGTACGCAAGAATTACTTCTTGCGTACTTGCTAAGTGCGCAAGAAACATACTTGTTCAAAAATTTCAGAAGTTGTAAAAATCAACAGATGTTCAAAAAAGGAGGTGGATTAGGTTACCACAAGGTTGGAATCAGTGATCATGACCCATGGGACCAACCTTCACACCAAATACTTGCTATACTGGTCCAATTTTGACCTAATCGATGACCCTGACGAACCGTCGGTCAAATCCAAGGTGAGGTAAAAAATAAGGACCATTAACGACTGATTCAGGGTCTATTACGAGTTCTATACAAGTTTTAGTTATCAAGTTTTAACAAAACAACTATAATTTGTCCAAAATCGCGAATTAAACCCCCAAAAAAAAATTTTACTTCTCAAAATCAGTCCATGAATCATGATTTAGCGGATGGAATGCCTCTAGATTCTCACCAATGGATTGTTGGACAATGATGACACTAGAGATGGGACGAAAAATCGGTTGGAACACTCGGAATTTTTTTTTGAGAAAATTTTGCAGAGGGAAAATGAACAGGTGATAAATTTGAATGAGATAAAACCTTGAAATTTTCTAACTCTTGTTTATATACCCAACACCAAGAGGTTTTGCGTACTTACTAAGTGCGCAAGCTTTAACTCCTGCGTACTTACAAGTGCGCAAGACTTAACTCTTGCGTACTTGTTAAGTACGCAGGGCTTACTTCATGCGCACTTGACAAGTACGCAGAAACCCTTAAGTGCGCAAACTTTCTACTCAAAATATGAAGATTTTTCAAGTCAAATAACTAACAAGATAAACAACATTCAATCAAGAGGATTCACAATCAATTCAGAAAGGTTAAACACAAATATTTTTGGTTTTTCTAATTAAGATTGAACTGTTCATAAACTTAAAATATTTTTGATCGTTTCTAGATAGAAATATACACGTATTTACACAAACTATTTTTTTATCAAAGACGCGAGCAGAGGATCATATCAGGCTTACTTATAGCAAAAACGATACAATATAATATAAATATCAAAGAATATGGATCATGTCATGGATTACTATTTATTCATACATAATAAGCACATAAACAAGTAATTCAAGTTGACAATATTATAAGATTTGAAACTATAAGCATCTTTGTATCACGTTCTTGTGTATTAAGGTATTAATTATAAGATATACAACGTGTACCCCACTGATATGCTACAATAATGTAAATTGCACTATCTCAAGGCATCTAAGATTTTCCCAATGATTTTCTAAATTTTCAGAATGAAGCTACATCAATTAGCACCCGAAAAATCAAGCAGAATTCATAAGGATTATCAGGAATCATAAGATTCAGAATCGAGTGATTCATATGTCTTGCTTTCATTTGATTTCTTCATTGAAAATCAGTATGATGATTCGGGATAATGAATATGGTGTTTGAATAAGGTAAGGGAATCCAACTTTTATCTGAATTTGATTTCAATGAATCAGGAGTGATTCAAGGGTGAATACATGCTCAACATTGATGTAGAGAAATGTCTTGATTCAAACTCTCCTTGCATACTTGTGAGTATGGACAGTGAGATGAACCGCATTAATTGTGCTAACGACATAACCCGAAACTGACCTCAAAAGAAAATTATTGCCAAAATCTAACATCCTTTATCTGATAATGATCTTGTCTATTCTTTTACGCAAACACACTAGCAAACATGGGTTCAAATCACAGTTGTAATTTTAGATTAAATTTCCACACTACTAGTGATTCAAAGACGCATACAGCCAACTGACAATTTAAATTACTTGTAAATAAGCAGATTAAACCAAAATAATTTATACAATTAAGTAAGCATGACGCAATCATTTCCCATACGAGCAGTCTGTGACGTTTAGATCATTTCTGATGTACTATCATTTCCTCTTTTCTCAAGTTAACTTTGAAATTTTCTCCATTTTCTATTTTGTTTTTTATTTTGTAAAATGTTTTTGAAAGTCAAAATTAAAAGAAAATAAAATTTAACTTTCATGAATTGAATTGATTTACGAAAAAAAAGTTTTCACTTAAGATTGAACATTCCTATCAAGTTGACAAGATGCTCAAAACGGGATTTATCAAAAGCCTTTGTGAAAAGGTCAGCAAGATTGTCATCCGTGTAAACTTTACAAGTTCAATTAAATGCTTTTCAGCATAATCACAGTTGAAATGATGGCGAATTTCTATATGTTTAGTTTTGGAATGTTTCACCCGGTTATTTGTGATGGACATTGTGGCATTGTTGTCAATGAACAAAAGAGTTCCAGTGAAGTTCAATCCGTAGTCTCTCAATTGCTGCTGAATCCACAATATCTGAGAGCAACCGCTCGCTGCAGCAATGTATTCTGCTTCACAAGTTGAGACGGAAACCGTTGACTGCTTCTTACACTGCCAGGAAACCAGTGTGTCTCCTAAGAATTGACATCCACTAGAAGTTGACTTTCTGTCAAGGTTACAACCGCCATAATCTGAATCAGTGTAGGCTTTGAAGTCGAATGACTGCTGCTTAGAGTACCAAATACCCAATCGAGGTTTTCTTTTCAAGTATCTGAAAATTCTCTTCACGGCTATCATATGTGACTCCTTCGGTTGAGACTGAAACCTTGAGCACAAGAACACAGCAAACATTATATCGGGTCTTGAAGCTATGAGATACATAAGTGATCCGATCATCCCACGTTACAATCTGCAATCCACATCCTTTCCATCTTTGTCAGGATGCAGACCATGATTGACTGGGATAGGGGTGCCATAAGTACTGCTATCATTCATCTTGTATTTCGACAACATGTCCTGCACATACTTTGTTTGATGTAGATAAATGTCATCCTCTCTTTGACTGACTTACAGACCCAGGAAGAACGACAATTCACCCGTGTTACTCATTTCAAACTTGGACTTCATCACCTGTTCGAATTCCCTACACATCCCTTCATTGGTAGATCCAAAAATAATGTTGTCGACGTAGACTTGTACAAGAAGAATGTCACCTCTTGCTTTCCTAATGAAGAGGGTCGAGTCAATCTGTCCATGGTCGAAACCATTAGACAATAGATGCTTAGATAATGTCTCATACCATGCCCGTGGTGCTCGATGAAGACCATAAAGTGCTTTGTCGAGCTTATACACTTTATTGGTATTATGTGGATCTTCAAAGCCGGGAGGTTGAGTGACATAGACCTCTTCATGAACTTTTCCATATAGGAAAGCACTCTTCACATCAAGTTGATAGACCTTGAATCCGACATATGTGGCATAAGCCAAGAACAGTCGAATGGCCTCAATTCAAGCAACTGGGCCATATACTTCCGTGTAATCCAAGTCCTCCTGTTGATAAAAACCTTGAACAACCAATCTTGCTTTGTTCTTCACAACCACATGACGATCATCCATCTTGCATTTGAACACCCATCTGGTTCCAATTGACTGAAAGCCTTTTGGCAAGTCAACCAAATCCCACACGTGCAACTTTTGGAATTGAGACAATTCACCTTGCATCGCCTCAATCCAGCAGTTGTCAGTGAGAGCCTCCTTCACATTCTTCGGCTCTAACTGGGACACAAATGCAGCATGCAGACATGTTTCCATGACACCAGTGTCAAGTATCTCCGAGTAAAGACTAGTGTTCTCTGCAATGGTTCGATGACGAGTTTGAACACTGGCATGAGGATCACCAATAATGTTGTCGATTGGATGATTCTTATGCACTCTCATCTCTGGTACATTTGGTTCCTAACATTCTGAATCGAGATTCGTGCTTAACTCCCCCATTTCCTGTGTTCCAGAAGAAGTAGATTCAATGTTAATGGGATCAGCTGGAGCTTCATTTCCTACAGTTGTGTTAGGATTAGCTTGAGCGTCATCTCCATCAACATGAACATCTTCACTGTTATCACTGTCATGAGTTCCAGATGCAGATGCAGCATTGGAATCAGCAGTTACAATCAGTACAGTAGCACGAGTAGAGAAACTGGAGTCATCGTCGCCACCCAATAATTCATAGACATTTGCGGCGTCAACTGCAGATAGATCAGGAAGATTGAATGACTTGAATAGCGCATCATAATCAAAACCCCAAGTTAGACCTGTTGGTTCTGGTGGAATGCTGTGTTTACTGCAATCCACTTCAAACCATTCCTCGACAGTACGAGTTCCTATATTGTTCACTCTCTTGCAAGGCGAGTTGGCAACGTATCCTAAGAAGATGCCTTCCACCGCTTTTGCATGAAACTTAGACTGGCAATGTTTGTACTGTAGCAACAAGGAACAGGGACTACCAAAAGGAACTAGGTAATCAAGATTGGGAAGTCGATTGTTGATCAACTCCTAAGAAGTCTTGTTGTGCCTCTTCACAACCTGAACTCTGTTTAAGACGTGACAAGCTGTATTAACTGCTTCTACCCAGAACGTGACATGAAGCTTTGCATCCGACAGCATAGTCCTTAAAGTCTCAATCAATGTTCTGTTCTTTCGTTCTGCAACTCCATTCTGCTAAGGTGTATACGGGGCGCTGAATTCGTGACGGATCCCCTTCTTGAGACAGAAAAGTTCCATCAAACTATTCTTGAACTCAGTTCCATTGTCATTCCTTTTTCTTCTAACCTTCAGCTTGCAAAGTGATTCCAAGATCAGGATCAGGTATTGAAGAATGTCAGTAGTTTCGTCCTTCGTACCTAAAAAATGCACCCAAGAAAAACGTGAGAAATCATTAGTTACAACTAGACAGACCGACTTACCTCCAATACTCCTGATACTTATGGGGCCAAACAGATCCATGTGTAATAGCTCCAAAGGGGTATCAATGGAGTTTTGGAACTTGGGCTTGTGAGACTTCCGCTGCTGTTTGCCCTTTTTACAAGGCATACAGTCATCGGCAACGAAAAATCTCAGCTTAGGAACCCCGGTTACCAAACCTTTTCGGATAAGATGGTTCATTTTACGATACGAAATATGTCCGAGTTTCCTATGCCACAAGATAGAGTCAAGCTCTGTCGCTTTGGTAAGCAAACTCGTAGCAACTGATGAGGTGGTTGTTGCCACGCTCATATCAATCTGATAGGTGTCGTTTGTCCTTGGCGCTCTCATCAGGATCCAGTCTTCAGGAACTTCAAAACCAGGCTTGAGAATCAAGCATTCATTCTTATCAAACATCACCGAGTACTCCTTGTCACACATTTGGGAGACACTCAGCAGGTTATGCTTCAACTGCTCGCAGAAGTTGACATTGTCAAAACTGACACAACCATTTGATACCACACCTTGACACGTGATACTACCGCCTTTCTCTCCAGCAAAGGCTACATAGCCGCCTCTGAATGGTTTCACGTCTTGAAGCAAGGCCATGTTTCCTGTCATGTGCTGGGAGCATCCACTATCAACATACCACCGGTTAGAGATAGTACCCTTCGGACGTCCCTGCATGAGTCATAAAAAGAATTAGTTAGATTTGGAGACCCAAACCATAGTGGTCTTGGGTCGTCCATCCTTTTCAAAATAAACTACCTCTTTTAAATCACAGTCGTGATGACTGTTCAAAATGGATGAATCTTTAAAAAAATTAGGACTAGGAGATTGAGAATTTTTAGATTTGGTGATCCAAGACCTCTTCTTTTTCTTAACCGGAACAGTAGACTTTGGTTCAACAACAGCAGGTGAACTTGTTGAAGCTTCACCTGATTGAACTGAAGTCAGCTGCTCTCGCTTTCTCAACCTCTTATTCCTTCTCCTCCTCTGTGGTTTAGAGAGTTTCACCACAGGTTTCTCACCAGTATGTGTACTACCAGAGGTAGATACACAAGGTAAAGGAGGTTGCTTTACCTTTCTTGAAACAGATGGTTTGGCCTCAGATTTGATCTTTGGATTTGCCATCGGTTTAAGTTTCACCACATTTTGTTTTGGACATTTAGGAGGTTTCACTGATGGCGACTTAGGGATGACAGCCGGTTGTGAAACAATAGGCCGTTTCCCTTGGTTCTTTGAAGGACAGTTCACAAAAATGTGACCAACCAAGCCACAGTGAAAGCAAGTCCTCTTGTCTGTGTAAGTTCTCCTGTAAGGCTCATTAGATCTGACATTAGATGACTCAACATTATTAACAAGAGGAGTTGGTTTATGAACAGGAGTTTGACCTGATACAGATTGGTTCTTGGGAGTATAGTATTTTTGCAAATTTTCTTTGTAACCAAGCCCATAGTGAGCTGAAAAAGCCTCTTTCTTTACTTGATTATGATTTTTATACCCCCCATAAAGCATTACCTTTAATTTATCATTAGATTCAATGATATCGGGTTCAGTTAAAATACAGTTATCACTATTAGTGATAATGTTTTTCTTGACTTTCTGTTCAGATAACAACTCCTCAGATACTATTCCTTCAGGGCAAGTGTTAACCGACCCATCATCAGAAGCATCAAAGAACTTCTCATTAGATGTGGAGTTAGCCTTACTTGAGGAATCATCCTTTTTAGAGGAATCATCCTTTCCTGATGACTCATCAAGATAAGTTAGATCAATGTCTACTAAGCTGTTGACAAACTTCCCGCTAACTGGTGGAGGAATGGCATTAGTACCCAGCCCTAAGCCATTCATTTGCCTCACTACAGATTCGTAGTGTTCCACCACAAAACGAGAGTTTTTCAACTTCTCATTAGAACATTTCAACTGCAAGATTTCATTTTGCAGCTTGTTAATTTCATTGTTCCTTTTCTCCAACCCCTTATATGCAATATCCAAGTGAAGCTGTTGATCGCTCATTTTTAGTGAATAATCACGTTTTTCCTTTTTCAACGTTTCAATTGAATCTTTAAATCGTTTTTCGTTTTCTTTGTAGCTTAACGCTGCAATACGAAGGGGTTCGACCTTGTCTTGAAGCTTAGAATTTTCAATTTTTAAGCCTAGACATTTGGAACAAGAAATAACATAAAAATGATTAGAATCTACCTCAGTTGATGAACTTGTTGCCTCTCCAATAGCCATGAGAGCAACAGCAGTAGTAGATTCCTCTTGATCAGCTACAGATGCTTCCTTTCTTCAGCTTCTTTTTTCTCAGCTTCCATCAACTCCATGAACTCAGCCATGAGACCAACTTGAGTTTGTGCAATGATGGCGTCTTCCAGATGAACACCCCAATCAAAGCTGTCGTCCTGTTGAGCTACCAGTGCATTGGACGTTCCACTTTGGCTTTGATTGTGGTTGTTTGAGTTGTTGTAGCCATGGCTGTTTCCTTGGCTAGGTCTGGTGAAACCCGAAGCCGGTGCTCTGTCTTTTTGACATTCACGAGCAAAGTGTCCATAGTTCAGACACTTGTAGCATTTGGTCTTGGATTTGTCAAAACCAACCTTGGCATTAGAGTGCCCGCCAATGAACTTTCTTTCTGTTCTGTTCAGGAAACGCTTGGCTCTCCTCAAGATCATGGCCATATTCCATTGAATATCAATGTCCTCCATGTCATCAGGATCCACTTGATTAAAATCTTCTTCAATTGTCTCGAGATCTGTAAGCTTGCCACCTATGAAGTTCTCGTAGGCCATCATACAAGATGAAAATAGTGCTACATGATCTTCAGCTATTTTGGCTATAGCTGATTGGTTAGCTGAAGTTGTAACGGGAGGATTTCTTGAGGTGTGTTGTTGATGAGATCCACAACCTGATCCAGATGCATAGCATGCATGACCACAACCATTTGAGTGGTCTTCTTCATTAGAGTTTCCAGATAAAATGGAAATTCCAGAGCCCGAAGATTTGGTTGTAGAAGACGTCCCATGATTCATAGAAGGGTCTTGTATCTGAGGACTTCCTGAGCTCTCCTTCTTTCTAAGGTTCATGTTATGAGCTTGAACCTTTCCAATTGCCTCTTCCACTGTCATTTCATAGAATTTTGGATTCTCTCTCATCATGGTTGTGTACATTTCAAACCTGGGTGGCAAAGCATCCAGAAACTTTTCCACTAACTCTTCATCGGGATACTTGAGCTCAAAAGCTTTCAATTCTGTCTGCAGATGATAGAATCTAGAGATGAGGTCATTTAAAGACTCATTCTCCAAAAACCTGAAGCATTCATACTGCTTCCTGAGTAGATCCCGTTCACTCTTCTTGATATCACTATTCCCCTCGAATCTTTTCTGTAACGCCTTCCAAAGATCCTTAGAGTTGTCATAACCTCTGAAGCTGTGGAACAACTCCCGAGTTAATGCCATAGTGATTGAACCAAGAGCCTTCTTCTCTCGATCATAAGCTTTCTTTTCTTCTTCATCGAGTTTAGAGATAGGCTTAGGCAGTTCATCATCAAGATAAATGTGTGTGGGATGCTTATAGCCTTCTAGAATTGGAATCCATAGCAAAGAATCAGTGTAAGAAATGTAATGCTCAAGCGTGCCTTCCAGTTAGAATAATCATTTACATTTAGCAGCTTTGGTGGTTTCTGAGGAGTACCGATCTCTTTGTCATAGTTTAAAAGGTTTCCGAGGTTCTAAAGATTCGACATGGTGAGCACTTAGTCAAATTTCAGAAAAATCAGAGACACTTGCGCACTTGATATTGGCCTTGCGCACTTAGAGGAATGGTCTTGCGTATTTAAGATTTGCTCTTGCGTACTTGATAAGTACGCAAGAGTAAATGATAAGTACGCAGGATATAACTTAAGTACGCACAAGATTAGTCTTGCGTATTTAGTAAGTACGCAAGAGATTAGTCTTGCGTATTTAGTAAGTACACAGCAAGACTGTACTTTTTGCTAGATATGGTAAGTACACATAACACCTTTTCACCAACTCTCACCAAACTATTCCGGTCACTAGAAACACATCGAAGATGGCAAAAATCGTACGGATGAACAATCAAACTGGGCCAAAGGGTCAGAAACTTGTTTCTAACCAACCTTTGATGCTCAAAACACTCAAAATACACAACAAAAGTCGGCTTTTGAGTGATTTTTGCTTCTAAAATAGCGCTCAAGAGCTACCCCTATTTTATAACAAAAATCAACAAAAACACCTCCTTTTGCTTGTAAAACTCTGTAGAAAAATCTCCAAACTCACTCACGACACTCGAAATCAAGAGCAAAGCTCTGATACCACTTGTAGGTCCCTTGGGTGTGGTCGATCGTCACATGCAAGTGGGTCTACTAGTCGGACCAGGTGCGGAATACCCGTGACTAGGTGGAGAGTCTTACGAAACAAAGTAAACCGACAAGATAATCACTATACACGTTCGTCTATTATAAACACTAGAATGTTACAGAGAGAAGTACTGAGATTACAAGTTCTGCGTATTTGCTACTGTGACTGAGTCTATGATTGCGTACTTATCTACTGTCAACCATTCCTATTTATACACGACCTGATGCCTGCGCACTTAGCAAGTGCGCAGGGCAATTTGCTCATGCGTACTTAGCAAGTACGCATAGGTATTCTTGCGTACTTGCTAAGTATGCAGGAACTATCTCATGCGCACATACAAGTACGCAAAACACTTGGAGAAATCTGCAACAATCAATATGTAAAAGTAAATATAACTCGATAACTAATACATACAGACACTTACAAACAACGACAAATACATACATGAAAGTACAAAACTAAGACTCTATCTATCCAGAGTGTTTGTCACAGGAAAGTGCTTCAACAAACTCCCCCTTGACAACAGCTCTGGATCATCTTCGATCTTTAGTCTTCAGTATTCGGTCTTCAGTCTTCACATCTATGCATCTTTAGCTTCCGTCTTCTTCTTATAGTCAAGGCAGAACTTGATCACCTTGTCATATTTAGAAGCAAGGAATTTTGTCCATTCGTCCGTATGCATGCAATACCTGTCTGCTAGTGCCTTCAGAACTTTCACAGAGAAGTTAATGAAGCAGACTTCATCAAATACTCTGATTAGTTCCCTCGGTACTAAGCATCCACTTTCTGACCTCACCTTCCCAATCACCACAGCCTCACCCGTCTTTGGATCTATGTACTTCATCAAATGTCTTGCCGTCTTATCCTTGACTCTCTTGGGCACTTGAGGTTTGAACATATCAAACTTCCTTGATCTTGCTTCCCGCTGTAGAACCACCCACAAACCCTTCGCCACTGCATGATTAGAACGACCCAGCAGCTCTTGGTTTGCTAGGTTCACAAGGTCGTATTTGGGTAAGGAGTTGAACGCTTCACTGGTTGGTTTCAAGTATTGAACCCCCCAGATCGTTTGATTGCGAACAACTGGTTATCCTCCTCGAACCTTACAGCCAAGATCATCCCTGTTGCCCCTTGTTTGTCTATGATAGACGTCTTTTGCCAAACAGGAGCTGGACCCTTAGATGAAGTAGAAGGCATATCTTTTTCTTTTGGTGCCTCCGGATCCACAGGTGTAGGGTCAACTGGGGAGGCTTCAGTCGAGGCTTCAACATTACTAGCATGCTCGACTGAACCTGTGTCGAGCTGAGCTTCGAAGGATGGAAATTCAAAGATCTCTCCATCTTCTAACTCGTACTCTCCTTCCCCGTCACCCTTGGGAACTTCTATCACTACATCCTCATCATCTTCATCCCAATCATCACCAGAGTCGATCTCTCCTTCTTCTAGATTATAGAGAGCATCGATCTGTGCTTCCTTGGAATAGTCAGGCTCTAAGTATAAGATCTCATCGTCAGATAGATCCTTAAGCACATCAGCCGCTGAGTTTCCTTTGTCACCACCACCAGAGGTATCACCACCCTCTTGATGAGTAGACTCCCCCTGAGCCATTGGAATAGCATAGATGGGCACAATTGCTAAAGCTTGGTGCTCACCTCCACTAGGACCGGCTTCGGGATCCTTGTCTTTGTCGTCATCCTTAATCAAGTCAACAGGATGACAAGCCTCATCACCAGTAGTTTTCTCCTTCTCTTTCTCCTTCTCCTTATCTTTATTTTTTGATCCATTATAAGGATGTTGTTATGATGGACCCACCATCATGAAAGGCTTGTCATCACGGCTCTCTGATACCACTTGTAGGTCCCTCGGGTGTGGCGGATCGTCACATGCAAGTGGGTCTACTAGTCGGACCGGGTGCGGAATACCCGTGACTAGGTGGAGAGTCTTACGAAAAAAAGTAATCCGACAAGATAATCACTATAAATGTTCATCTATTATAAACACTTGAAGGTTACAGAGAGAAGTACTGAGATTACAAGTGTCACACCCCAACCGACGGCGGAATATGTCGGGGCGGGACATGTAGACTGTTCATGAGCTCAAGGTTGACTAAATTGTAATATATTAAATTCATTTCAATTCAAACAAACATAAACCAATTCCAAAGTACATAAATGAAATACAAATTGTTCTTGAATTAAAATTAACTAAGTCCCAAAGCCTATGTGTATCAAGCCTTGATCAAACATTAGCACCTGAAACATGAATAAAATAAGGTCAACTATAAAGTTGGTGAGCATACACAGGTTTGTACATAGATGGTATATAGATGTGAATTAACAAATCCTTACATAACATGATAAAATAAGGCATTTACGGGGAGCAACTATTGTGTAACCAAAAGTACAATCAAATCTTTGTAACTAGCATGCAAATTGTGTTGTCGGTAACAATCACCCCAATTTGGGTGGGTTTGTCAGACTCAATAGATCTATCATTGTTAACCGTCGGCTTGAATAGTTAATGATTGCACATAAATTGCACACAAACAGTTAACACACCTAGCACTCAAACATAAAGCTCAAATTTTGCATACATGAATGTAAAGAGGATTTGTGTTTGTGTAGTTTGTGTAAATGTAAGCAATTGTGTGTATAGAGTTCATGTTTCACCCTAAAAAGGGTAAAAGAGTAAAAGGGGCTATGTAATACTCACCTTGAATAGTAGAGGGTTGAAACTTGTAACTTGTAGCAACATGAATTAGGGATGCCCTGAGTTAAGTAATATATGTTATTTAATATTTAGAAACGATCAAAGGAGACATGAACGGAACGGTTTTGACTTTAGAATTTGGAACAAACGAACGAATACTAAAGATTTGAATTTTAACGATAACTGATGCGTGTAAACTATATATATATATATATATATATATATATTTCAAGTATTTTACACAATTAGTTTTAAAAAGGGTTTTCACCAAACACTAATCACACACACCGGGCAGTGTACCCGTTGGATAGCAATATAGTAAAGGTAAGAACCGGATATCAATCCGTGGACACGATGGGATGCGAAAATAAACCGGGACTAAGATTCACTCAAGTATGGGTAAAAGATGTTTAAGTTGATTTTTAATTAAACTAATATGTGAGAATATAAAACTAGACTAAAGTCACAAATCAAACAATCAAGGAGAAAATATCACTTTGGTGTCGAATCCATTTAGAATACATTCAATACAGTCATAGAAATATGGCAAATACACGATACATAAATTGACTAAATTCTCGTCAAAGATATCTAATCAAATGACTATTTGAAAAGCTAACATGAATTACAAAAACCAACCACCTAAAGTCATACAATGAGGCTCACGTGTTTAATAATCATGATAATGTTTATAAAGATTGAACTAGCTTCCGATTAAGGTACACAAATCCAACAACTAGTTGGAAAGATAATATGAACAACACACTATCCACCTCAAGTTGATTAATTTAGACAACAATATGTTTTTCTTCAACATACAATGTTCATATAAAGATTATATAAACTAGGAGGATGTGTCAACAATTCCTAGATAAACACAATACTAAATATGACACATCATAACAAATACTTTGTCTTTCCAAACATAAGCATAAGGTTACACATACAAATATAATGATTCATAAACAAGACTTCATTCACCATTCCTAGTCAAATGCCATAAACTAGTATAATTACATACACCAATCCATGAATATAAGCATAAATCATAAGTTTTCCAACATAATATGACATACACAAATACAAGTCTTGTAAACAACTCAAAATACTTGAATACATAATTTCATCAAGGAATAATCATACGGTTGTCATAACATTAACACAATAATTGCCAATAATCCATGAATGTTTTCAAATGTATCTAAACTTCATCTAAACCAAAGTGAACAGGAGTTTTAGCTCATCGTGAGCATCAAAATTACAAATAAGCAGGGAAAAATAGAGAGAAACATGATATGAAAACAAGAATCAAACCACTCCTCCAAGCCTAGATGTTGTTGTTGATGTATGGTGATCCTCTTGATATTGTATCCTCTCCAAGAGTCTTGAAATATGGCTGGAACAAAGAAAACTCGAGCTGGAACAGTAGGTTTTTCCCCTGGGTTGCTCAATGTCTGAATGAGAATTAAGTTCTGTTTAAATAGAAAAGGGGAGGCACGACCGTGCCAGGAGAGAAGGCACGACCGTGCCTAGAACGAGGACGCGGTCGTGTCTAGGTCTTGGCGCGACCGTGTGACAGAGGTTTGACCGATCCGTAGCTTCCATTGGGTACCACAGATCGAGGACGTACGGCTGTTCAGACTCACGAGATGACACGCGACCGTGGGCGTCCAAGGCACGGTTGTGCCTTGGAATTTGGCTTGGCGCGGTCGTGCCAAATGTGGGCGCGACCGTGCTTAGGGTTTTGGAGCTTGGCACGACCGTGCCAAATAGGGGCACGACCGTGCCTCCATCACAGAAACCCTAAAACTTCACTTGTTTATCCTGGAATCTTCTTGTTTATTCACCAAGCTTCACAAAAACCTACAAAACAGGAAATGAAGCAAATAAGTGTCTAAACGTTGAATATAACCAAGAATTGATCATTAAATGAGCGACGTTTTCTGCCAAAAAGATGTGTAAATACTAACACATCAAACAACCCCACACTTGAACATTGCTTGTCCTCAAGCAAGAAATCAAAATGAAACAAAACTTCCAATATCAAATCGGGAAAATCGTAAGCATTAATAAACTTATAAAGGTTTGAAGAGATTTTCAAGAAATGCAAAATTAACTAAATGAAACCCAATGAGCCCAATGACGTGATAACCGAATGAGCAAATGAATATGCCTAGGAAATCATTAGCATGCAACTTTATGCTTCTCACAATGTTCACACACACTCGGGAATATATATATGATCATACAAGTAATGGAGTATGTATAGAACACTTAAATGCCAAGACAATGAATTATGCATAAATCATAAGCTTGCTAAAAGATCAAATCTCTACCAACTAACATGAAACAAAGCACAAATCAAGAGGGCTTTAAATGGGTTGTAACTTGGCAATGGTTAATGGTGAGGAAGTGGAATTTTAAAATGGCTAAATGGCTAAAAACCCGGCGGTTATGATAACTCAAAAACTAAAACAACTTCTAATATGAAAAATAAACTAACTAATACTTCCGTATAGATGAGAGCTAATAACCGAATTATTTCCATCTTTGCTCACAAAATTGCTCTAATCGGCTATAATTCACCTGATTTTGGTGATTTTTTTTTTGAAGGAAACTAAGTCAATATGCATCTTTCCTTAGCTAAAAACTTCTCAAGCATTTAAAAATTACAACAAAATAAAAGCTATAAAATTAACATTAGCCGACCGGATTTCTAACACGGGCGAAAAATAAATGAAAAGGCTAATGAAGGTTTAATGGCGGTGTAATGTGGGTAATTAAAGAAAAGAACAGGATAGGCTCAACGTAGCTAACTAGTGGATGTGTTCGGTTGAGGGAAAATAAAAATAAAAGGCTAACAAAGTGGTTTATCCTAATGCCTCAATCGTTTTTATGCAATATTTATGTTCATGATTTCGAAATGTATACTAAAAGCAAGTTCTAATAAGCATGAAACATCCGGCACACTCAAATGTGCAAAAACGAGAGCAAACAACGTCTAAAGCTATCAAGGCTCAAAAATAAACTCACGGAAACGGAAAGGAATGGGTGTAAGCAAAAGGTTACATGCAATTCATTCGTTCAGCCCACTAAAACTCATGGTTATCACAAAAAATTGGGTTTGACTCGATGGAATTTCTATTTCAATTGCTTTCGAAAAATCAAACCTCTATTATTTACTAAAAATTGTGAATGCTAAACGGTTTTTATTTTATTTTGGTGTTTTTCAATTTTATAAAACTGATTTAGTGTCAATAAAAATTATGAAGGAAGATTTTGCAAAAAATGAAGTGATAAAATGCTCAAAAGGACAAACATCGCGTGAATAAATTCCCACCCTACACTTAGAATCGTGCATTGCCCTCAATGTACAACAAAAAATAATGTAAAGCGAAGAATAAACACCCAACCCCACACTTAGAAACATACATTGCCCTCAATGTATATAAAAACATGCAATGCAATGGAGTGTGAACCCTCGTGTCGATCATGGCACACGCAAAAAGCCTACCCACAAAAATGACATTCCACGTAGTTCCACGATTCCAAGATCTAATCAAGACTAACCACATCAAACAGGATCAGTAACATCAAGCCAAAAGATAAACATAAATGTAAAGACAAATATATACAATAGTACATGGAAACAAAAGTACAAGGAAACAACAACAAACGCCAAAGCGTGTAATAAGAGTTTGTACAGTACAACAAAAGTACAACTCACAAAAGGTGATACCAAAACAGTGGAGGGTACTACTCCTCCATCTCAAAATCCTCAAGAGCAAGGCCGGCACCCTCCGTTCCATCTCCTCTGGGTGGTGATGGTGGTGGTGATCGGTGCTGCGGTGGTGATGGTGGTGGCTGATGTTGCGGTGGTGATGGTGGTGGCTGATCGGGCTGCTGCCCTAGCTGCATAAAGAATGGAATGGAACCACGTATGGTGCCCCGCTAGCGGCAGCAGCGGCGCACTGGACCTCATACTGCCAGGCCCAGTAGCGCATGAATAAATCATGGGAGACGGTAACCGGAGGTGGTGGTGGAGGCGGAAGAGGTGGAGGAGCAATCGGAACCTCAACATGGTGCTCGTGGTCCTGCCCGTGCTACTCGTGGTCCTGCTGAGCCGCATGCTCCTGATGGGCGGCGGCTATAGCCTCGGCCTCGGCCTGAACAACATCTGGATCGGGGCCCGGACGGTCTGGATCCTAAGTCCGTCCCCATCGATCAACCAATCTAATCCCTCCTGCGCCGGGACGAGCGACGTGCATGTTGCGCAATGTCTGCACGTTCATCACGACGGTCTTGGCCACAGGGGTCAGATCCCCTATCAAATCATCTGTCAGCAGCTGGAAGTGTCGCGCCAGCTTGGTCACGAAGTGACCCCCACAGATCGCGTTGGTGACGTCGCGACCCGAGCTGTTTACCATGTACCCGCGATAGAGTGCGCAAGATTGCAAGTGCGCGGGCGTACAAGGCAAAATAGATAAAATAACTCCCTCAAATTCACTACCGTCTCTCCCTGACCTCGCCCAGATATAGAATAAACAATGCAACGATGAAGAACACGGTGCAGAGGGTCCCAAAGGCTCGAAGCCTTGGTCAGACTCGGATCGTAAATCCCAAAACCAAACTCATACCAAAACTGGTCCTTATCCTCCTCTGTCGGAAACTCGGTGATACCGTCGGTGAATATCTCTGTCTGGAGCTCCTGCCTCGTGTATAAACCTAAAAGTCTCCCAAACCGGGCAACTGACATCACGTGCCACTCCCCGCCTAATCTAAACCTAATCGTCTCGGGCTGCTCTAGGTCTACGCAAGGATAATCGAACTCATATGTGGAGAAAAACTCCATCACAAGCTCTATGTACTGGATAGCGTGGAACCTGAACAAACGGTGCCAGGGGGCGGTGACAAGATCGTTCCACCGGTCCCGCTGACCGATGGCGTCGATAGCAGCTGGCTCCAAACGGCAAGCAACTAGAATCCGGCCTCTACGGGGCCACAACACATCCAGACGAGCCTCGTACTCATGCTCGTTCATGTCAAACTCGAGGTACGGGTGGTCCCTGTTGCCTGCCATCTGCAAGACAACAACAAAGATAAAATCAGAACGCTTATGAAGACGCTAGATGGAATTATGAAGTTTCTACCCAAATTTATGAAGGGGCACGACCATGCTAAAGAATAGGCACGACCGTGCCTAGGTCAAATTGGGAAACCCACGACCGCACTTGGCCGACCACGGGCACACAAACAAGACAGACACAGCCGCGCCTGGTCTAGGCATGACCGCACCAAGGCAAAATAGAGGAGACACGGCCGCGCCTTGAAATGGGCACGACCGCGGCATGGTCAAAACCCAAGCCCACAGTCGCGTTGTGGCCGACCACGGGCAGTCCCAACAAAGGAAACACGGTCGCGCCAGGTCAGGGCACAACCGCGCTAAAGAAAACTCTAGAGAACACGGTCGCGCTCATAAGAGGTACGACCGTGCTTTACCAAACCAAGTTTTCTTGGGATTCCAAAAGCCGAGCACGACCGCGCCTGGTCATGAGCGCGACCGTGCTCAACCTATTTTAGGTTTTTCAGAATTCAAAAATCACAATTTTTTTGCACGATTATGAAGGGGCTTTTAGTACTACAACATTCCAGGAAGCAAGTAGGACCTAATTCTACGTATTAACAGATTTAAACATCTATAAATCGACAAAAATAAAAACAAAAAGGAAAAACTACGTTTATAACCACGAAACTAGAGAGAATAGGGGGCTCGGGGCGTACCTTAGATCGAAGAAATGAAGGAGTAGACCGGAAATGGTGACGGGAAGAAAATTGCCGAGGGGAGGGTTTCGTCTGCTGGGAGGATATGGGGGGGGGGGGGGGTTTGGAAAAGATCTGCCGTTGAAAAGTAATTTAAATCGCCCCCAATAACTGAGGCACGACCGGGCCAAGTGCTTAGGCACGACCGCGCCTAGGTTAGAGGCACGACCGCGCCTATAGGGAGGCACGACCGTGTCTACTGCCCAGCAGACAGAAAACCCTGATTTTTTATGCAGCTTGTACCAAACCCGACTGCGATTCTTCCAAACTAAAATTGCTAAAAATTCAGAAGACGTACCTGAGACATTCCAAACATTATCCCAAATCCGCTCGATCCAAAATACGTTCCGATCACCTAAACTCAAAAATGAATGGTAAAATCCTAAAAAAAATAAAAATAAAAATAAGAAGATACAAATCAGACAAAATCTAAGAATTGTTACCGAAACAGGCTAAGTTTATTAACAAGTCGTTAGCTAGACTCAAGTCCCCGAATTCATTTGTCCTTGGGGTGGAGGTCAACTACCTCTAATGCCGAGTCAACCGGTCCGTCAATATACGGCTTAAGACGATGACCGTTGACCTTGAAGATCCTCCCATCTTCATGTTCAATCACGACGGTCCCATAAGGAAACACCTCCTTAACCGTGTAAGGACTCGTCCATCGGGACTTCAACTTCCCGGGAAACAAACGCAACCTAGAGTTGTAAAGCAACACACAACTACCCACTCGGAATTCCTTCTTGTCCTTCAAGTGTCGATCATGTAAACTCTTAGTGCGCTCCTTGTAGATCGTGGAGTTTGTATAGGCTTGATTCCTCAACTCATCAAGCTCATGAATCTGAGTGAACCGGTTCTCACCCGCGCTCACCAAGTAAAGATTCACCGCCTTCAATGCCCAATAGGCCTTATGATCCAACTCCATCGGAAGATGGCACGCCTTCCCATAGATCAACCTAAATGGTGTGGTACCAATAGGCGTCTTATAGGCAGTCTGGAAGGCCCAAAGTGCATCATCTAACATATCCGACCAATCCTTACGGTTCTGACCAACCGTCTTCTCTAGAATCTGCTTTATGCCCCGATTTGTGACCTCTACCTGTCCATTGGTCTGTGGATGGTAGGCTGTGGAGAATCTATGGTTCACACCATATTGTGATAGAGCTTTCTCCAACTGGGCGTTGCAGAAGTGGGTCCCACGGTCACTGATAAGGGCTTTGGGGGCACCAAAGCGAGAGAACAGCTTCTTCAGAAATTGAACAACCACCCTAGCATCATTAGTAGGCAAGGCTTGAGCCTTGGCCCACTTAGAAACATAGTCAACATCGACTAGGATATACCGGTTGCCACGAGAAGCTGGGAAAGGTCCCATAAAGTCAATACCCCATACATCAAAAATCTCACAAATCTGGATGCTGTTCTAGGGATCTCATTCCTTGACGAAATGTTGCTTGCCCTCTGGCAAGCATCACAAGCTCGGATCATCTCATGAGCGTCCTGGAAGATGGTAGGCCAGAAGAAACCGGCGTCAAAGACCTTCTTTGCGGTTAAGGTAGCTCCACACCTGTCGGGCCTGCGTGGCAGTGTCTAAGCACCTGACGTGCCTCATCTCCAAAGACACACCTACGCACGATCTGATCAGCCCCGACTCGAAACAAATAGGGATCCTCCCAAAGATAGTGCTTCACATCCGCAAAGAACTTTCGCTTCTGCTGATGCGTTAAGCCCTTAATCACAATCCCACTAGCAAGAAAGTTTGCAAAATCAGCAAACCATGGACACTCCTCATCTTGTGTCTGTATGTGCATGAGAAACTCGTGGGGAAAATTGTCATTTATTGATGACCCCATAAGTTCAGATGAAGCTGAGCACTCAAGACGGGACAAGTGGTCCGCTGTGACGTTTTTCGCGCCCTTCTTATCACGGATCTCAATGTCAAACTCCTGAAGCAGCAAAACCCACCGGATTAGCCGGGTTTTGGCATCCTGTTTGTTGAACAGGTGCCGAAGGGCTGCATGATCGGTGAATACAATGGTCTTTGATAGGACGAGATAAGACCGGAATTTATCGAAAGCGAAGACAACGGCTAGGAGCTCCTTCTCTGTCGTGGTGTAATGCTCCTATGCGTCATTGAGCGTCTTGCTCGCATAATAAATCGGGTGAAACTGCTTCTCTCTCCTCTATCCTAAGACCGCCCCAACAGCGAAGTCACTCGCGTCACACATGATCTCAAATGGCAACTTCCAATCAGGAGCCACCATGATAGGGGTATTCACCAACTTCTCCTTTAACAAGTCGAATGCACTGAGGCACTCATCGAAGAACATGAACTGGGCTTCCTTCTCAAGAAGCTGGGTCATCGGTCGGGCAATCTTAGAAAAATATTTGATAAAACGCCTGTAAAAGCCCGCGTGACCAAGGAAGCTCCGAATAGATTTCACAGAGGTCGGCGGGGGCAGCTTAGATATGGTGTCAATCTTAGCTCTATCAACCTCAATCCCCGCATGTGAAACCTTGTGCCCAAGCACAATGCCCTCCTTCACCATGAAGTGGCATTTCTCCCATTTCAACACCAAATTGGCCTCTTTACACCTAGCCAACATCCTCTCCAGATTCTCGAGGCAATGATCAAAGGAACTCCTAAACACAGAAAAGTCATCCATGAAAACCTCCATGGAGTCCTCAATCATATCTTGGAAAATGGCCACCATGCAACGCTGGAAAGTGGCCGGAGCATTGCACAATCCAAAGGGCATCCGCCGATAAGCAAATGTGCCATAGGGACATGTGAATGTCGTCTTCTCCTGATCCTCGGGAGCAATCGGGATCTGGAAGTATCCTGAGAAGCCATCTAGGAAACACTAGAACATCTTTCCTGCTAATCTCTCCAACATCTGATCAATGAACGGGAGGGGAAATGATCTTTCCGAGTAGCATCATTGAGTTTGCGGTAATCGATGCAAACTCTCCAACCGGTGACTGTACGAGTAGGAATCAGCTCATTCCTCTCGTTGGTGATGACAGTCATGCCTCCCTTCTTAGGGACAACCTGAACCGGGCTAACCCAAGGAGAATCGGAGATGGGATAAATCAAACCAGCATCCAGTAACTTAATCACCTCATTCTTCACTACCTCCTACATGTTCGGGTTCAACCTCCTCTTGTGCTGCACAGCGGGCTTGTAGTCATCCTCCATAAGGATCTTATGGGTACAGAAAGAGGGATTAATTCCCTTAATGTCCATAATCCTCCATGCAATAGCCTGCTTGTGCTGTTTCAGCACCTCCAGTAGCCTCTCCTTCTCATCACTCGTCAAATTAGAGGCGATAATGACAGGTAATTGAGACTCACCATCTAAAAAGGCATACTCCAAATGGCTCGAGAGCTCCTTAAGCTCAACAGGTGGTGGGTCCTTAATAGAAGGCCGCTCAATCGGCTCAGACTCTCTATCAACCATAGCAAAAACCGCTGAACACTGGGAAAACTCATAGCTCACCTGGCTATGCAACTGCTCATCAAACTGATCCTCACCAACTAGATCAAATGTCTCCCGCATACAATCTGGGTGTCCAGGGACTCCTCCTTAGCTGTGTCCTGGAGATGATCACTCACACAAGAATAAACAGCCTCAACAAAGTAGAGTGAATCATCCTGATTCTGGGTATGCTGCATGGATCTCCCTACATCAAAGGTCACTTCCTCTTCATCCACCCTCAGTGTAAGCCTCCCCGAATACACATCAATCAGGGCCTTGGCAGTGGCCAAGAACGGTCGACCTAGGATAATAGGGACATTCTTGTCCTCATCCATATCCAGAATCACAAAGTCTACAGGAAACACAAAACGATCAACCTTAACCAACATATTCTCCACTATCCCTCGCGGATACTTGACCGAGCGATCGGCCAGCTGGATACTCATGCGTGTCGGTGTAGATTCTCCCAACTCAAGCTTAGCAAAGACCGCATATGGCATGAGGTTAATGCTAGTACCAAGGTCAGCTAAGGCGTTGCTAACCGACAAGCTACCTATCAAACAGGGGATGGTAAAACTCCCCGGATCTCGTCTCTTCTCCGGTAGTTTGTTCTGAATCACCGCTGAACACTCCTCATTCAGCGTCACCTGAGACAAATCCTCCAATTTCCTCTTATTCGTGAGGATATCCTTCAAGAATCTCGCATACTTAGGCATCTGAGCCAGAGCCTCCACGAATGGTAAGTTGATATGCAACTGCTTAAACAACCCTAGAAACTTACCATACTGCTCCTCCATCTTCTGCTTCTTCAATCTGCCTGGGTATGGAATGGCGGGAGTATAATCTCTCACAGGCTCGCGATGGCGTGATGTGCTCGCCGATTTACCCCTCGGCGGTGTCTCATCAGGAATCTCGATCACAACCTCCTCCTCAGATGACTCGTGCACATGGACCTGTGGATCCGGTCCTGTGTCTCTACCGCTCCTCAAAGTGATGGCCTTCACATGAGCATTGGGATTGGGCTCAGTGTTGCTAGGCAGGCCACCTGGCGGTCTCTCAGAAAGAAGCTTCGCGATCTGCCCGACCAGGTTCTCTATGGTCTGGATCGAAGCTTTCTGATTCCTCAACTCAGTCTCATGCGTGTGGAAATGCTCCTCCATGTACCGGTTCTGCTTCTCTGCCAACTGATTCTGACACTCTGAGTTGGCAAGTAGCCGTGCAACCATGTCCTCCAAACTGGATTTACCCTCAGGTGCGGGTGGTGGAACGCTGCTAGAACCTTGGCCTTGAAACTGGCCCTGCTGAGGTCAAAACTGGGAACTCTGTCCCTGAGACTGGTGAGACTGATGCTGGAATGGGGGGCGCTGAGTGAATCCGGGTGGTTGCTGGCTATTGTTGCCAGACTTCCAACTGAAATTTGGGTGATTCTTCCACCCCGGATTATATGTGTTGCTGTAGGGATTATTCTGGGGGCGATTCTGGTTGGACATGAAATCAACCTGCACGTGGGCCCCCTGATCCCCAACCTGACAAGCACTCGTGGGATGCGCCCCACCACAAAACTCACACAAGGACTGGGCCTTGTGGACGTGCATCTGATCAATCTTGGTGGAAAGTGCTTCCACCTGGGCAGCTAAAGAGGTAATTCCATCCACATGATGGACAACCTGCCTCTGGGTTCTCGCTCGAGAAGTATGCTGAGTGTAGCTCTTCGCTGCCACCTTCTCTAGCAAGTCATACGCCTCCTGGGGTGTCTTCGTTCCAATGTCTCCACCCGCATATGCATCAATCAGCTGCTTCCCGGTCATCTCCAGACCATTGTAAAAGGTCTCACACTGCTGCCACTTTAACAATCCATGGTGGGGAACCTTCCTCATCAGTTCCTTGAATCTCTCCCACGCCTCATAGATCGTTTCCCCGTCGTCCTGCTGGAAAGAAAGAATCCTTGCCCTCAACTTTGATGTTTTCTCCGGAGGGAAATACTTTTCTAAGAATTTAGCAGCCATCTGGTCCCAAGTACTAATGGACCTAGGGGGAAGTGACAGTAACCAAGCCTTGGCTCGATCCCCTAAGGAAAACGGGAACAACCGGAACCGAATAGCATCGTCGGTAGCGTCACGAATTTTGAAAGTGGCGCAAATCTCTAAGAAACGGCCAAATGAGTATTAAGATCCTCGTGATCCTTGCCATCGAACTGACACATGTTCTGCACCATCTTTATAATGTTGGATTTGATCTCGAACTAATGTGCTCCAACCGTCGGCCTATTGATGCTCGACTCCAAACCCTCAAGTGTCGGTTTGCCAAAATCCGAAAGCGTCCGACCCGCATCCTCGTTCGCCATCTCCTCTACCTCGTCAACAACAACCTCTTCAACAACAACCTCGTCAAATTCGAATAACCGGGCCACAAATTGGGAACGGGCTCGCAATCTCCGATGAAGATCACGCTCCGGCTCGGAAGACGGCTCAGGAACCTCCACGACGGGAGTTGAGAACATACACGATCTGCACGACAAGTTAGATTTAAATACGCGAACCTAGGACAAAGAAAACACAAGTTAGACAAAAATAAAAATAAAATAAAATAAAAATAAAATAAAAAAAATTTGAAAAAAAAAATAAAAAAATAAAAATAAAAGAAATAAAATGGGATAAAAACCAAGATATATATATATATATATATACAAATGAAGCTAAAAATAACAAGTAAAATACGAAAAATATCTATACACACAAAATTGCAAATAACAACAAGAAAAACACGATATTCACAAAAATATATATACTAAATGACTAAAAATTAATTCCAATCGTTCTCGCAAAACCGTATCCCCGGCAACGGCGCCAAAAACTTGATGCGTGTAAACTATATATATATATTTTTTTAAGTATTTTACACAATTAGTTTTAAAAAGGGTTTTCACCAAACACTAATCACACACACCGGGCAGTGTACCCGTCGGATAGTAATATAGTAAAGGTAAGAACCGTATATCAATCCGTGGACACGGTGGGATGCGAAAATAAACCGGGACTAAGATTCAGTCAAGTATGGGTAAAAGATGTTTAAGTTGATTTTTAATTAAACTAATATGTGAGAATATAAAACTAGACTAAAGTCACAAATCAAACAATCAAGGAGAAAATATCACTTTGGTGTCGAATCCATTTAGAATACATTCAATACAGTCATAGAAATATAGAAAATACACGATACATAAATTGACTAAATTCTCGTCAAAGATATCTAATCAAATGACTATTCGGAAAGCTAGCATGAATTACAAAAACCAACCACCTAAAGTCATACAATGACGCTCACGTGTTTAATAATCATGTTAATGTTTATAAAGATTGAACTAGCTTCCGATTAAGGTACACTAATCCAAAAACTAGTTGGAAAGATAATATGAACAACACACTATCCACCTTAAGTTGATTAATTTAGACAACAATATGCATTTCTTCAACATACAATGTTCATATAAAGATTATATAAACTAGGAGGATGTGTCAACAATTCCTAGATAAACACAATACTAAATATGACACATCATAACAAATACTTTGTCTTTCCAAACATAAGCATAAGGTTACACATACAAATATAATGATTCATAAACAAGACTTCATTCACCATTCCTAGTCAAATGCCATAAACTAGCATAATTACATACACCAATCCATGAATATACGCATAAATCATAAGTTTTCCAACATAATATGACATACACAAATACAAGTCTTGTAAACAACTCAAAATACTTGAATACATAATTTCATCAAGGAATAATCATACGATTGTCATAACATTAACACAATAATTGCCAATAATCCATGAATGTTGTCAAATGTATCTAAACTTCATCTAAACCAAAGTGAGCAGGAGTTTTAGCTCATCATGAGCATCAAAATTACAAATAAGCAGGGAAAAATAGAGAGAAACATGATATGAAAACAAGAATCAAACCACTCCTCCAAGCCTAGATGTTGTTGTTGATGTATGGTGATCCTCTTGATGTTGTATCCTCTCCAAAAATCTTGAAATATGGCTGGAACAAAGAAAACTCGAGCTGGAACAGTAGGTTTTTCCCCTGGGTTGCTCAAATAGAAAAAGGGAGGCACGACCGTGCCAGGAGAGAAGGCACGACCGTGCCTTGAACAAGGACGCGGTCGTGTCTAGGTCTTGGCGCGACCGTGTGACAGAGGTTTGACCGATCCGTAGCTTCCATTGGGTACCACTGATCGAGAACGTACGGCTGTTCAGACTCACGAGATGACACGCGACCGTGGGCGTCCAAGGCACGGTTGTGCCTTGGAATGTGGCTTGGCGCGGTCGTGCCAGATGTGGGCGCGACCGTGCTTAGGGTTTTGGAGCTTGGCACGACCGTGCCTCCATCACAGAAACCCTAAAACTTCACTTGTTTATCCTGGAATCTTCTTGTTTTGTAACATTTCTGATTTTCATCATGTAATCGTTTGATTTCAATAAACAAACACATTTCAGTTTCGATTCGTGTACAAACAAACTACGATGCAGTTACATATACAAACTATTCTATTACAATAAACAAATTAAACAAAAACACCATTATCTCACAAGCCTCGAGGACCAAAACTGACAAAACTCAAAAACTACAAAACTAGGCAAGCACGGTCGCGCCTAGGACTAGGCACGGTCGCGCCTGCAACCTAAGCACGGTCGCGCCTAAAGTAGACACGGTCGCGCTGATGAACCCACTTGACTCTGCAGAAGTCAAACCATACCATACCCTCCGAATTCGCTAAATTTAAAATAGAGAAAAGCCGGTTTTCACGCGTCAGACCTTACTCGACTGAATTCAACCTGCAACACGCCTAAATTGTCCTCCAATTTTCACATTTGTTTAATCCCATACCCACCACAACCAAGTCTCGCGAATTAAACAATTGAGAGCAAGTTGCAGGCTTCCTACACCCTCATATACACCCACTCAATCTCTCAGAACTCTCACTCGACGCTCACAACACCTCTGTCGTCCGATTGATCGCCAAGAAACGAAGTCGCTCGACCCGTAGCCGACCGCATTCGATTGCCCACTTTCAGCAAGTAAGTAACACGTCTTCAGCTTTGTATCTACCTCTACTACGAAAGCCCTATATCAATTCGTAGTAGAAACACTCAAATCGATCCGATTTTGAACTAAAAAGCCGAAACATAAATTTTACTCGAACTACACTCTAGACAAGATATAAATACAATTAAACTATGTAGAAACATTCGTAATCATCCACTAAGTGAAAGCCCTAAGAATCCAGAAGCTATTAATATAAGAATCGATCGAATTGTGTCTGAAAAAGGCCCGACACGGTCGCGCTCATCCCTGAGCGCGGTCGTGCCTGACCAAGCACAGTCGTGCCCCAGGTGTGGCCCGGTCTTGCTTACCGAGCAAACAAGTCTTGACCAAAAACAAACACTAGACGCGGTCGTGCCAGATACGAGCACGGTCATGCTCTATGTCCAGACCCTCTGTAGTGACTTCTGACTCGACCACGGGCGCGCTCAGACCCCCACGGTCACGCCCGGCATCGAGCGCGGTCGTGCCATACTCGAGCACGGTCGTGCTCCTTGACCAGAATCAATTATTTTTCTGTTTGAAAGTCTATTTAACATATTTTAGCTAAAAATCTCATAATGTAATTATAAAAATTAAGTTATAAAATCCCAAGACCCGGGAATCATTTATAAACCAAATCCTTGATTTAGAAATTTAAAACGGTTAATTTTCGATAGTTTCAAAACCGATGAAATCGTGAGTTTATATAATCATTTTTATAAAAACTATTTATACAAATATATATATTGATTTAAACAAATATCGTTTATTTAAATTTTATTTAAATAAATATATATATATGTCGCTACTAATTTATTATTTCAAAACCAACCCTAAACACACAAACCACCAACGAATACATTTTGACATAAAATAACACAAACAATGACACGTGTTATACGCTTATTCAATAGGTCGAACATAGTGACCTACGACACATTTTGGCATTTTTACTCGATTGTGCAAATCAACACGCTACATTACACGTGAGTCTACATAACCCCACTTTTACTCTTTTTCACCTTTGGGGTGGACATAATTTACATTAAACAAATTGCAACTCTTTCATAGTACAATTCTTACTTGATTACATGAATTATTTGTGCAATATGCTTGAATGCTATGAGTTATTACTATACATACATGACGCAACTCGTGCAATCATTAACTCTGTACAAGCCAACGGTAAACAAGGATAGTACTATTGAGTCTGACAAACCCACCCGGGTAGGGTGTTTGTTACCGACTTTACATTAGGGTAACCTGCGTGTTATGCCTCAGTCACAAGGTTTGATTGTGCACCTAGTATAACTATAGATTCTCCATATTTGTCTTATATACCATGTGAATCAATGAATTGTATAAACATTTTTTAACTCTTATTTGTGTGCCACAACTTATGTATGCTCACCAACTTTCTAGTTGACCCTTGTTTTTAAATCATGTTTCAGGTGCTAACAATTGAGATGATTACAAGTTGCTTCCACCTAGTTTGAGGACCTAGTTAAAAGCTCTAAAATAAACATTGTTATGTATTTTGTTATGTTTCGTGTACTTGTTGGATTGTTGTTTGATTTCAATGAAAACTGCATGTTTAATTATCTCAACCTTAGCGAACCATGAGCTATGAACAGTCTGCACGCTTCACGCCCCGACGTTTCCGCCGTCGGTTGGGGTGTGACAGATTGGTATCAGAGCCTTGGTTATAGGGAATTAGGTTATTAGACACCATTGACCTAGACTATAACTTTAGGACACCCAACAATGCCATGCTACATGTTTTATGTGATACGTGCTATTTGCTATATGTCACATGCTTTATGTGTTAGTTATTTGATACTTAAATTGTTTAGACTACATGACTTAATAAGCATATGTAAATAATAAATTAAATAAATCGTATCCATACCCGCATCATAAACCACGTATCCTTCTTGTCTGCTCCTATGACAACATCTTCATAACTTGTGGAAATATCATACTCGTGGACATTTGCCTATCAAAAATATTTTTCATACCCGTTAAGGTTTTAGACTCTGTTAATTATTAGAGGACATGTGCAATCTGGAAGGGTGACACCTGTATTCTGGGTTTTCTGTCTAGGAAAGCATTTCATATAAATCCCAATCAACCGAGGGATCCGTATGCTTTCCTGGGAATTCCCGGGATGAGTGTTTACCTATAGGCTAAAGCATGTCTCCTTGAAAATTATATAAGTCTAATTAACCTTAATACGTCATTGTGTTCAAGAAGAAATGTGATTACTTGAAAACAATCCGAACTATGAAATAAATGTGTTATTATTCCTCCTATCCTAAATTTCAACGAATTTTTTTATAAATCCTCACAACTCTTTTGTATCATTCTCTTTTTATAGAATGCCTCCTCGTCGTAACATCAACCGCAACAACACCGACAACGCCAACAATAGCAACAACACTAATGACCTTGCTGCTATACTCACCCAATTGGTAACTCAACTAACTCAAGCCAATAACAACAACAATGGGAACGCCAGTGGTAGTGCTAATACTGGTGGTAGCGGTGGTGCCAACCCGCCACAATGTACCTTCAAACATTTCAACTCTTGCAATCCCCTGAAGTTTTATGGTACCGAAGGAGCCACAGGACTCCTTCAATGGTTCGAAAGTATTGAGGGCACAATCCTCAATAGTGACTGTCCGGACAATCTGCGTGTTTGCCATGCCACTAGTGTCTTCCAAAAACGGGCACTAACCTGGTGGAATGGGGAGAAGAGAACAAGGGGAGTAGAAGTAGCAATGGCTCTGCCATGGGACGAGCTGAAAAGGATCATGACCGAGGAATTCTGTCCTCGAAATGAGATGAAGAAACTGGAAGCGGAATTTTGGGATCTTACCCAAGATAGCGGTGAAAGCTTGGCGTACACTAACCGTTTCCACGAACTCAGCATGCTGGTACCGCACATGGTTACACCTTTGTCTAGGTGTATTGAAAAATATATCGGTGGTCTACCGAGACAAATCCAGGACACTGTTCTAGGAAGAAATCCTGCAAACCTAGAAGATGCTATTCGTCTAGCTGCCACACTGACCGATAATCACGTTAAAGCAGGTACTCTTACCAGAAAAGGGGCCAAGAAAGTTTCTGACACCACAACACCTCCTGCTCATGTCAAGGAGGTCAAAGCCGAACCGAACCACAACACGAGGAAGAGGAAAGCTAAGAACTATGCTGTGATCACTCCGGCTGCCCCAGTCAACCAAGTTACTCCTATGGCCCGGAACATGGTCAAGAAACAATATGTGGGCAACAACCCGTTGTGCAACACCTGTAATTATCACCATTTCCCAAATGTACCCTGCCGCCTATGTGCCAGCTGTGGAAGATATGGGCATGTAGCTAACACCTGCAGAAGTAATCCAACTGGTAATCAAGTCAACCGGGGAAACGGGGCTAATCCAGCAGTTCCAGCTATTGGTAATGGGCATGCTTGCTTCGAGTGTGGCGACCCAAACCACTTCCGAGACCGATGTCCAAAACTTGTGAACAATACTCAAGGCGGAGCTCGTGGGCGTGCTTTCAACATCAACGCCAACGAGGCTCAGGCCAACGATCATGTAGTCAACGGTACGTTTCTTTTGAATAACCAATATGCTTTTATACTATTTGATACCGGAGCCGATAAGAGTTTTGTGTCCCTTAACTTTGAACCTTTACTTGCCAAAACACGATCCAAACTAGAGAAAACCTTCACCGTTGAAGTAGCAGATGGAAACTCCATCACTATTGACTCCATTGTTCATGACTGCTCACTAGAACTCAATGGTCACACATTTCCAGTCAACCTTATACCAATGTCGTTGGGAAGCTTTGACGTCATCATCGGCATGGATTGGTTATCTAAAAACCATGCCAAGGTCATGTGCTTTGAAAAGTACATCCGAGTACCTCTTCCACCGGGAGACATATTGAAAGTCTTTGGCGAGAAACCTTGCAAAGGACTCAAACTGATGTCATGCATAACTGCCCAGAAATACATTCGAAAGAAGTGCATGGTTTTCCTAGCTCATGTGATTCAAAAAGAAGACAAGGAGAAAAGAATAGAAGATATTCCCATCATTCAGGAGTTTCCCGAAGTCTTTCCCGACGACTTACCCGGCCTTCCACCTATTCGGGAAGTAAAGTTTCGAATCGATCTTGTACCCGGAGCAAACCCTGTGGCTAAAGCTCCATACCGGCTTGCACCTTCCGAATTGCAAGAACTTGCAAGTCAACTTCAAGAACTCGCTGACAAAGGTTTCATACGGCCAAGTCATTCACCGTGGGGTGCACCAGTCTTGTTTGTTAAAAAGAAGGATGGTTCATTCCGCATGTGTATTGACTATCGAGAGCTCAACAAGCTTACAATAAAAAACCGCTACCCGTTACCTAGGATTGACGACCTCTTCGATCAACTCCAAGGTTCTACTTGTTTCTCAAAGATTGATCTTCGATCTGGTTATCATCAACTGCGTGTCCGAGAAGAAGATATTCCAAAGACCACCTTCCGAACAAGATATGGTCATTACGAGTTCACGGTTATGCCTTTTGGGTTGACCAATGCACCTGCTGTCTTTATGGATCTCATGAACCGCATGTGCAAACCATACCTTGACAAATTCATGATCGTTTTCATCGACGACATCTTGATCTATTCCAAGACTGAGGAAGAACATGAACAGCACCTTAGACTGATTTTGGATCTCTTGAGAACCGAACAATTATACGCCAAGTTCTCCAAATGTGAATTTTGGCTAAAGGAGGTTCAATTTTTGGGTCATGTTGTCAATAAAAAGGGAATACATGTCGACCCTACCAAGATCGAAGCTGTCAAGAATTGGAGTGCTCCTAAAACCCCTACTGAGGTTCGTTCGTTTCTTGGTTTAGCGGGCTATTACCGAAGATTCATTTCTAACTTCTCCAAGATTGATGTTCCCCTCACCGCCTTGACGCATAAAGGTAAACCTTATGTATGGGGGCTGAAACAAGAAGAAGCTTTCCAAACTCTTAAACAGAAGTTATGTGATGCTCCTATTCTGACTCTTCCCGAAGGAAACGATGATCTAGTCGTCTACTGTGATGCCTCTAACCTAGGTCTTGGTTGTGTTCTCATGCAACGAGGCAAGGTAATCGCTTATGCATCGAGGCAACTCAAGATCCACGAGAAAAACTATACGACGCACGATTTGGAGTTGGGTGCAGTCATATTTGCCTTGAAGATTTGGAGACATTATCTATATGGCACAAAATGTGTGGTATTCACCGACCACAAAAGCCTCCAACACATCTTCAACCAAAAAGAACTCAACATGAGGCAACGACGTTGGGTTGAACTCCTCAATGATTATGATTGCGAGATTCGTTATCATCCCGGCAAGGCAAACGTAGTAGCCGATGCGCTGAGCCGTAAAGAACGTGTCATGCTCCAAAGTGTCAAGATTCATTCCGACATTCAAACCCGTATTCTGGCAGCTCAACACGTCTCGATTACCGAGGGCAATATGTATGAGGAAATGTCGTGTGGTGCTGAATTCCAACTAGAGACTAAAAACATTGGCTTGCTTTATTTCTTGGATCGTATTTGGGTTCCCAATCGCAATGATCTCCGGGAATTACTCATGACTGAAGCACACAAGTCTCGGTATTCTATCCATCCCGGTGCTGATAAAATGTATCACAATCTTCGACCACAGTATTGGTGGCCTGGTATGAAGAAAGACATTGCACTCTATGTTGCAAAATGTCTAACCTGCTCTAAAGTCAAAGCCGAACATCAACGTCCTTCCGGTTTACTTGAACAACCGGAAATCCCCGTATGGAAATGGGAAAATCTAGCCATGGACTTCATTACTAAACTCCCCCGTACTTCAAACGGCTATGATAGCATTTGGGTAATCATTGACCGTCTCACAAAGTCCGCACACTTCCTGCCATCCGTGAAGACTATCGGGTTGAGAAATTGGCCCGAATCTATATTAACGAAATTGTGAGTCGACACGGTATACCTTTGAACATAATCTCCGACAGAGATGCTCGTTTCACTTCCAGATTTTGGCAATCTCTGCAAAAGGCACTTGGCACACGATTGGATTTAAGCACAGCCTACCATCCCCAAACTGATGGTCAGACAGAACGAACAATCCAAACCCTCGAAGACATGCTGAGAGCCTGTGTCATAGACTTTGGTGGCAATTGGGATTCACACTTGACACTTATTGAATTCTCCTACAATAACAGCTACCACACCAGCATCAACATGGCTCCATTCGAAGCTCTTTATGGTCGCAAATGCCGTTCTCCCATCTGTTGGAACGAGATTGGTGAAGCACAAATCACCGGTCCCGAGTTAATTCAGGAAACATCCGACAAAATCCTTCAAATCCGTGACAACATCCGAGTAGCGAGAAGTCGACAAAAGAGCTATGCCGACAAGCGACGAAAACCCTTGGAATTCCAAGTGGGTGACCTTGTGCTTCTCAAAGTATCCCCTTGGAAGGGTGTGATCCATTTTGGAAAGAAAGGCAAACTAGCACCTCGTTACGTAGGCCCGTTCAAGATCCTTGAAAGAATCGGGAAAGTGGCTTACAAACTTGAGCTACCTCCAGCACTCAACAATGTTCATCCAACCTTCCACGTGTCCAACCTGAAGAAATGTCTTGCTGATGAGAACCTCCACATACCTCTTGACGACGTGCGCATTGATGAAACGATGCACTTTGTCGAGAAATCGGTGGAAATCATGGACCGTGAGATCAAGCAACTCAAACGCAGCCGCATTCCTATAGTCAAAGTCCGTTGGGATTCTAAACGTGGTCCTGAGTTTACTTGGGAACGTGAAGACCAAATGAAACTCAAGTATCCTCACCTATTCACCAATTCTGCAGCCTCAACTAGTTGAATTTCGGGACGAAATCCCCTCAACAAGGGGAGACTGTAACATTTCTGATTTTCATCATGTAATCGTTTGATTTCAATAAACAAACACATTTCAGTTTCGATTCGTGTACAAACAAACTACGATGCAGTTACATATACAAACTATTCTATTACAATAAACAAATTAAACAAAAACACCATTATCTCACAAGCCTCGAGGACCAAAACTGACAAAACTCAAAAACTACAAAACTAGGCAAGCACGGTCGCGCCTAGGACTAGGCACGGTCGCGCCTGCAACCTAAGCACGGTCGCGCCTAAAGTAGACACGGTCGCGCTGATGAACCCACTTGACTCTGCAGAAGTCAAACCATACCATACCCTCTGAATTCGCGAAATTTAAAATAGAGAAAAGCCGGTTTTCACGCGTCAGACCTTACTCGACTGAATTCAACCTGCAACACGCCTAAATTGTCCTCCAATTTGCACATTTGTTTAATCCCATACCCACCACAACCAAGTCTCGTGAATTAAACAATTAAGAGCAAGTTGCAGGCTTCCTACACCCTCATATACACCCACTCAATCTCTCAGAACTCTCACTCGACGCTCACAACACCTCTGTCGTCCGATTGATCGCCAAGAAACGAAGCCGCTCGACCCGTAGCCGACCGCATTCGATTGCCCACTTTCAGCAAGTAAGTAACACGTCTTCAGCTTTGTATCTACCTCTACTACGAAAGCCCTATATCAATTCGTAGTAGAAACACTCAAATCGATCAGATTTTGAACCAAAAAGCCGAAACATAAATTTTACTCGAACTACACTCTAGACAAGATATAAATACAATTAAACTATGTAGAAACATTCGTAATCATCCACTAAGTGAAAGCCCTAAGAATCCAGAAGCTATTAATATAAGAATCGATCGAATTGTGTCTGAAAAAGGCCCGACACGGTCGCGCTCATCCCTGAGCGCGGTCGTGCCTGACCAAGCACAGTCGTGCCCCAGGTGTGGCCCGGTCGTGCTTACCGAGCAAACAAGTCTTGACCAAAAACAAACACTAGACGCGGTCGTGCCAGATACGAGCACGGTCGTGCTCTATGTCCAGACCCTCTGTAGTGACTTCTGACTCGACCACGGGCGCGCTCAGACCCCCACGGTCACGCCCGGCATCGAGCGCGGTCGTGCCATACTCGAGCACGGTCGTGCTCCTTGACCAGAATCAATTATTTTTCTGTTTGAAAGTCTATTTAACATATTTTAGCTAAAAATCTCATAATGTAATTATAAAAATTAAGTTATAAAATCCCAAGACCCGGGAATCATTTATAAACCAAATCCTTGATTTAGAAATTTAAAACGGTTAATTTCCGATAGTTTCAAAACCGATGAAATCGTGAGTTTATATAATCATTTTTATAAAAACTATTTATACAAATATATATATTGATTTAAACAAATATCGTTTATTTAAATTTTATTTAAATAAATATATATATATGTCGCTACTAATTTATTATTTCAAAACCAACCCTAAACACACAAACCACCAACGAATACATTTTGACATAAAATAACACAAACAATGACACGTGTTATACGCTTATTCAATAAGTCGAACATAGTGACCTACGACACATTTTGGCATTTTTACTCGATTGTGCAAATCAACACGCTACATTACACGTGAGTCTACATAACCCCACTTTTACTCTTTTTCACCTTTGGGGTGGACATGATTTACATTAAACAAATTGCAACTCTTTCATAGTACAATTCTTACTTGATTACATGAATTATTTGTACAATATGCTTGAATGCTATGAGTTATTACTATACATACATGACGCAACGCGTGCAATCATTAACTCTGTACAAGCCAACGGTAAACAAGGATAGTACTATTGAGTCTGACAAACCCACCCGGGTAGGGTGTTTGTTACCGACTTTACATTAGGGTAACCTGCGTGTTATGCCTCAGTCACAAGGTTTGATTGTGCACCTAGTATAACTATAGATTCTCCATATTTGTCTTATATACCATGTGAATCAATGAATTGTATAAACATTTTTGAACTCTTATTTGTGTGTCACAACTTATGTATGCTCACCAACTTTCTAGTTGACCCTTGTTTTTAAATCATGTTTCAGGTGCTAACAATTGAGATGATTACAAGTTGCTTCCACCTAGTTTGAGGACCTAGTTAAAAGCTCTAAAATAAACATTGTTATGTATTTTGTTATGTTTCGTGTACTTGTTGGATTGTTGTTTGATTTCAATGAAAACTGCATGTTTAATTATCTCAACCTTAGCGAACCATGAGCTATGAACAGTCTGCACGCTTCACGCCCCGACGTTTCCGCCGTCGTTTGGGGTGTGACATGTTTATTCACCAAGCTTCACAAAAACCTACAAAACAGGAAATGAAGCAAATAAGTGTCTAAACGTTGAATATAACCAAGAATTGATCATTAAATGAGCGACGTTTTGTGCCAAAAAGATGTGTAAATACTAACACATCAATAACTAAAGTGATGATGTATTTTCATGAAATAATGTTTTATAATTTTTTTATAAAGAGATTTTAGGTAGCATCAATAAATGTTAATTGCTAGTTTAATATAATAAATACCCTATTTAAACGTTTAGGTTAAAATAGTTATCATGATGAAACAATAATATTTATATGAATATCATTTGAAATAAGTAATTAAATTAATTATGCAAATGTTAGTATTATGGTTGACCAAATTTTCTAAAGAATAATAAAATACGTGAAAGTGATAATAATATGATTTTTAATAAATAAGATATTAATAACACTAAATTTATTGTTAATGTTGAATCATGTCGTTAAATAGTTTAGGTATGTATAACCCCTTTTGTTTAATAAAAGTCATTACGTGACTATAATTCTAAAAGTTATAAAATAATGGGGGTTTAGTTATAAAACGCTCGACATTTGTCATCCTTTATAAATATATATATATATTGGTAACGAAATAACATACGTGTAGTGCTTATAAAATATTTGTTATACGTTTGAGATAATTAGAACAAATAAACATAGTTATAAATATATATATATATATATATATATATATATTTGATAGGGATATTAATTGTAAACCCTTGAACGTTTCTAAAAGATAGGTCTATAACAATAATTGTTTATCAAAAAATTATATGTATATATACATATATATTTTTTGTTTACAAAAGATAATAACTATGAAATTCTTGAAAGTTTATAATAGAAATGAGTTTTTTTTTGTTTACCATAACATAATAATAATAATACATAATTTGTGTGTGTGGGTGTCAAACAAGAACAAGAAACAAAAAAGAAAATGGAGCAGAGCCAGGTTCGAACTCGCGACCTGTTCTGTGGGAAGGAATGCTTTTAACCAATAGACCTGAGCACCTGTTTGTTTAAAATTCAGAACCAATTTAGTTTTAATAAATGGGTTCTGAGAACCCATCTTCCCTATTGAGTTCAGTCGCAACCCAGACCCAACTCCCTTAACCCTAATCGATTTCTAGAATAGAAGCAAAAGAAAGGAACGATTAACATGGGGAAGTGGTTACCTGAAGTAAACGATTTGGACCAGGATGAGCTAGTAATGTCGTTGATTTGCGAGGTCCTCCCCCCCTTCCCGTGTCGATTGAGATTAGAGAGAAAATATTGAATTTGTGTACTGATCTTGATTGTGAAGTGAAATAGAAATTATCGGAGGCTATCAGATGGTTTGAAACGCGTTTTACTCCATGATTGGGACGAGATTGGCGGAATTTGAACTTCATTTGTGGGTTTTAAAAACCCACGACCGTAACTCCATGTTTGGGTTTAAAAAAAACGTGATTTTGTAATCAATTCGGCTAATTACTAGTTCCTAAATATCGTAAATGGGATGGAGAATGATTTGGGCGAATTTGAATCCTGAAATTTCAGGGATTGATTGAGGTTTGGGTCGAGTTTGACTTTTTCAAAGTCAAAATTGAGTCTAAAATTGGTTCCAGGGTCCAAGATGAAGAAGGGGTTCAAAGTGAGGGTTCCAAACACAAAAGGGGGGGTTCAAGGTTATATGTCGAGGGTTCAAGACTCAATTTAATGGTTTAAACCCATTTTATTTATTTAGAAAATTGTTTTATAAAGTTTATAAAAATCTAAATATTATTTGTTTAGTTGTAATTAGTTTATAAAGTAAAACTTTAATTTTCTTTTTTTAGAAGAAAAAAAATCGAAAGTTGTATAAATGTTCCAGTTAATACAATTAAATATAAATATTCACTGATATATTTATAGATAAATACATATGATAAGTAAAATGTACATATAATAAAATAGGACCGAAAAAATTATGGAAGTTACAACAAGTTCTGCGTATTTGCTACTGTGACTGAGTCTATGATTGCATACTTATCTACTGTCAACCATTCCTATTTATACATGACCTGATGCGTGCGCACTTAGCAAGTGCGCAGGGAAATTTGCTCATGCGTACTTATCAAGTACGCATAGGTATTCTTGCGTACTTGCTAAGTACGCATGAGCAAATTTCCCGCGCACATACAAGTGCGCAAAACACTTGAAGAAATCTGCAACAGTCAATATGTAAAAGTAAATACAACTCGATAACTAATACATACAGACACTTACAAACAAAAACTAATACATACATGAAAGTACAAAACTAAGACTCTATCTATCCAGAGTGTTTGTCACAGGAAAGTGATTCAACACAATCCTGGCCGGACCTTCGCGTATCGCGAATGCCAAAATAGTCGTGGCCCATTTTCTGTTTCCTCGCGTGTCGTGAAGAACAACAGCAACATCTTCGCGTACCGCGAAGGACTAAATTTCCAAGATTTTGACTTTTTGCTTTGACTTTGACTTTTCCGAGCTTTGATGCCTTCTTCAATTCCTTCGTTTATTCCGCTCTTTTAAGCACATTAGACCTGTAACACTCAAAACTATAAATACCACATAAAACAACTCAAAGTACACGGCTAAACACCTAAAACGCAGACAAACAGGCTCTGAAACACGGGATATTTGACCCTATATCACATCCCCACACTTAACCTTTTGCGTCCCAAAAAAAATATTGCAATGGAATCATAATCGGAAAACTGCTTCGCACTTTTATTTATAGACAGCACACATATATTAACGCGTTATCAGTAACAATCGGTATTTATGTCCGATTAAACCCAACCACCGACTCATTAATACCCCGATTCTGTGTTCCAATATCATATTGATTACCAAGCAATCAGTCTATCTATGGGTCTCACACTTAGAAGCTAAAGCTCAGCCTAATCCTATCTCAAGGTCATGTTTAGGCACGAGTTAAACCATATATATTTTCCCACCACTATAAACAAAGATTTATGTGTTTTAAAAATTCAGATGAATGGATAATGGATGAATGGAATGAATGATGCGAGCTTTCATTAACATTATATGAATAAACCTAACCTAGTGTTGTTTCAATCAAGCTGGAACTCGACGTGCGAGACATAGGCTGCAATTTTTAGAAATGAAGTATTTAACGACATAAGATTCAGTTTAGTGGTGTTTCAACCTGGTTTCCATCTCGGAGGGTAACACATAAACCTAACTTACTCATCCAGATATTGATTACTTAAATCTTGCCCATGGGTGTTTCAACCAAACTTATAACCTAGAGGGTAACACGTAGGAGACACTTAAACTCTCAATTGCATTAATTAAACTCATGCATGATGGATTATGGAATGCGGGCACCACCAACTTTCGAATTTATTCTCATAAAAAGAAAGTAGTGTGCCAAAGAATTTCAAAAAACATAAAAATCTTAGTTTAATGTGGTACCTATCATCCTATGTTGACAGTTTCAACCTCACCGAGACCCCTAAGATGAGAACCCCTAAGATGAGAACCCACAAGACATCCTGAATTAATTATCTAATTAATCCTAGATACACTATTGGGATGTTTAAGCTCTTAATGTCGGTTGGGCCTACCAAAATGTTACCAATTAGACGCGCTTTCTATTATTTATTCATTTAAATTCCACAAGCATAGTTTCCAATTCTACCTATCATCTTCCATATAGCTGCAAAAATTCTAATCTAGGGACATTTTTGACTTTTTTTTATTTCTATGAATTTTAGGATTTTTATGACTCAAACAAACTCAACTCAAACAGACTCAAACTACAGACCTGGACTAAGGTCTCCCCTCCCCACACTTGAACTCGACATTGTCCTCAATGTAGGAAGATCGACTAAAAAGAACAAATACAAACGAAAAGAAACGCTTAGCTGGTCGGACGATCGTATAGCATTTCATTCGCGATCGTCGGCACAAACTACTAACGGGCTTCCTTTTACACTAAGATAACACGAAGCTCGAAAATCACCACCGAATGGAGATTGAGTACGGGTGGATCAATCAAAACCTGCAAAGATGAACTCAAACAAACCCACAAGCATCATAGTGACCCAATATAAAGACGCTATATGTGACACCCGGCAAATTTCAGGTTGATATCCATACCCGACTGAGATACATATTACATTATTAGACATGCATCACACTTATTTTTATAGTAATTAATTCCATTTCACCCTTAGCAAGTCAATCCATTTACACGTGTCGGTAATCCGGAAGATTACCCTCTCAAACACGCGCCCTACGGCACAACCGTTGGTGATAATTTAAAACAAGTACCTAGACATATAATATGTGTGTGAAAATTATATGTAACACTGTGATTTAATTAATCATGCCTATATGAATTTTTCGGTGATTTATAGAAATACTTTTATTTCAAGCACAGTCTAGTAGACACGTAGTATGCGCTAGCTAGGTCCATAATTCTAACAAGACACTTAGACATATATTTGGTGTGCACAAATTACATGTAGTGCTGTGATATGTTATTTTAAGACTCTGTGAATGTTTCGGGAATTTTTTGAGAAACTTTCTGTTTTAACGATGTCCGGCCAGTCTGCAGTATGCACCGACATTTCCAAATAAAAAGCTGAAAATTTTATATGTTAAACATACCAATATGAGTCAACATATTTTTAAATAATTTCATTCATACCTATTCGTGATTTTCGTCAAGAAATCGGTGACTATTCGTTTTCCACCACCCGGTGCCAAAAACCCCCATAAATACCCCCACCTCCACCCATTTCTTCACCTCCACTCTTTCACTCTCTCTCTCCTCCCTCTCTTCTCCCTTGAGCCGAGAACACCACCACCACCATTATCCACCATTGTTTTTGTTCTTTTAATCCTTCATTCATCAAATCCAAGCTTCCAACATCAAGAATCAAGTATTTGCAAGAGATTTCATCCATCAATCCATCCATTTTCAAGTTTGGTAAGATCAAAACCCTCTTTTTCTTCATTTTTCATCTTCATGTTCATATGAACATGCATCCAAATAAAACTTGTTTTCATGAAAGATTAACCATAGATTCTTGAAGGAAATGTGTTTTAAAACTCAAATGGTACATATTGTTGGTGACTTTGGACCCGGATTTTGTTTATAGGCTCGATTTCCATTTAAGGAAACTTTATTATATGTGCATGTGCTAGATGATGATATTTTGTTGATTTGATGATGGATTATGTTGTAATAATAGTTGTAGATGGATAATATGTGCAAACTTCGTTGTCAAAAGTGTTGGATGATACATGCATGCTCGGTTTTGCTATTTTAGGAAACTTTAATTTTGGGTTTCATGATAGATGCCTTGTTTAGGGTGATTTGATGATGGAAAATGGTTAGATATGTATAAAGAATGGATAATATGTGTAGATTTGCTAACTAGAACTTTTGGCAATATGAGATTTCATGCTCGGTTCTATTTATAGTAACTTTAATTTTGGGTTTTTGTTAAAAGAAGTTATGATATGATTTGTTTGGTGGAAATGATGCATAAACACTAGATATAGAGATTGTATGATTTTTTATTCGGTAAAATCACATGTCCATGATGCTTTTAAGCTTGTTTTCTATTTTTAGAAACTTTATTTCTTGACATGTATGAAAACTTGATGTTTTGGTGTATTCAAAGCATGAAACTAGTGTAGTGAACATTATGGAAGAATGATTGACCAAAATGATAGATTAAAATGCATGTGTATGAGTTTTAGAGCTCGGTTTCTAAATAAGGAAACTTTATCCTTCCAAAAGATGTGTTTGCAAGTTGATAACATGATTAGAAGGTTTAAATGACTTAGTAACACTTAACTAAGTGCATTGTATGATAATTTGTGTTGTGTATCCATGAACTTGACAATTTGACATGGTCTTGCTATAATAGGAAACTTCGATTATCTGAAACTCGCATGTTTGTCTATTTTTAGCAAGTAAACATTGAAATGTTCTATATGTGTTATAACATGCCTAATTTCATGTGTGAACATTAACTTTGCATAATTGTCATATTTTAGGACTCAAAACTTGACTTTCCAATTAAGGAAACCTCTATGTATCAAAAGTTATGTTTCAAATTCTAAATTCCAATCGAATGTGTTAATGTGTTTATTAGACGATAATAGACTATTTCAAAGGAGGTTTGATTTCCATATTAGGATTTGAATGTTTAAGTCCAACGTGTCACCAACGGGTCGTCAACTCAAAACATATTTGAAACGTCAAAGTCACTTTTCAAACATCTCTTTGGATACATAGAGTTCATAGTCAAGCATTTACAATACTTAGACCTTAAAGTCCTAAATGTTTCCTACGGCACGAGTAGGTCGTCTTATTTAGCCGGATTTGCTAAGACTTGCATATCATTACCGCTTTATCAGGTGAGTTCTCTCAACCCCGTTTTACTCATTTTCCTTTGGGGTGAGATACATGCTCAAGTATACATTTTCAAAAATCATATTTTCCATGCTTACATAGTTACATTAATTATATAAGTTGTACTGGTGTGTACAAAGTCCTCTCAGAGTCAACCGTTAATTTTTCCACAAGCGAGGTGATCATGAACAGTACGTTTGGGTTTAACAACCCCTGCGCGGGTTAGTAGCGCTAACTTCGACTGGAGGTCGAACGAGTACATAGTTGACCTAATCCATCCATGTGCAATGCATAAACAGGCGAACCAGATACTTTTCCTTTTTCAGTGGCTACAGTTAAGCTTTTTCGATCCACGGTTGACGGACTTACGATAATTTTTGGTTTTTTTCGATCAACAATGATTGTGTAGAGTACATATGCTTTTCCCTGCATTTTCAACATATGCTTTTCCATGCATTTCCAACATATGCTTTTCCATGCATTTTCAGCATTTGCTTTTCCATGCATTGTCAATATATGATTTTCCAATACATTTCATGTTATGATTTCCATTACATTTAACCCGTGAACTCACCAACATTATGTTGAGCCATTTTAGCATGTTTATCTCAGGTCATTGAACGCATAGGATATGTGGCTAGGATGTACCCACAGGAGTCACACACTATTCATGCATGACATCCTATTTTGGCAAAGGCTTTTAAATCATTTGTTAAGCGTTGTAAACTTTTTAACATTGCTTCCGCACATTTACTTTGAACCTTGTCAAACTTATTTTGGGCTAGTCCAAGCCATGCATTTAAAATAGGTATTTTGAAAACCATTTAGTGGTCGTTCAAAGTAATTCAATGGTAAAGATCCTCTTGAGTCACGCACTCGTGTAATTGGGGGTGTGACACTATAAAAATTAAACGAACGAAAGGACTCGACACGACTCGAAATTAAAAAAAAATAGGGAAAAATGACCAAAATAGGAACCTCGTGTGACATCTAGCAATTTTTAGCTTATTTATCGTTTAACCTTAGAACGCATTTATAATTTAATTATGTGAGTCTTAGACTTAATTTCAGTTAATTAGGTCATTATAAAGTCTAGCAAAGCCCTTCGTATGCATAGGTTTGCATTTCGTGAAATTTGAGAAATTTCGGTACTGCGTATCGGAAAAATGTCTGTATTTAGTGTTGGTGACGACCCGGTTAACCTTAAAAATAACATTTTTGATAAAATATATATAAACTGGTTTATATTAGTGGATTATATGTGAAAAGTATGTGCTACTTGCTAAATATCACTTTTGGTGATTTTCGTTGCGTTTTACCTAATACAATCGCATACCGGATGAGTTAAAATGAACTGTTAGCAAAAATTATTAATTTTACTAATTATGATAGAAAATAACTAGTGGGTATTTTATATATTTTTATTTTGATAAAAACCATGTTTAAAGTGGTAAAATTTTATGAAAGTGTTGTTGTTTTTATAAAAAGTCACCTACACTTGTGTGGTATAGTTTTTATAAAACAAATGATGTTCTAGAAGACCTCTCTCTCTCTTAAAATCAGCCAAAAAGAGTGGGTCCCACACCCTAATCAAGTATTAAACACACTCATTTGATTTCCTTACACACTTTATACAAAACTACACTCCACCACATTTGATCATTCAACTTGCATTGATTTTTAATGGAAGATGTCAAATATTATATCTCACTCCCTTTGTGCCGTGAACCCTCTCCCACCCCCTATATATACCACTTCAATCTTCACTTCAATTTCACATCCATTTCCTCTAAGTTTTCTCTCAAAGTGTCTTGTGTTCTTGAGTTTGTGAGCATTCTTGGTGCAATTTTGTGAAGAATCAAGAGTTGTGAAGCAAGAATCCAAGAATAATCATCCATCATCTTCCATATTCTCTAGTATTCTCCTTGATTTAGTCAAGTGGTATGAATCTCCATCTCTTTCTTTACTTTTCTTAAAGAAAGCTTTGATGTTTGCAAGTATTGTTCACCTTTAATAAAATGATTTTTATGAACGATTACAATCAGAAAATAATGGGTCTTTATTGAAGATTTTCATGGATTTATTTGTATGTATGGATGTCGTGTATATGCATGTATGTTTATATGTTCATATCTTGCAAAAATTGATGAATTAGGGCTTGATCTTTACATGCAATCAAATGTTTTGTTATGGTTTGTTTCAAATAGTTAGTAATGGTATGTTTCAAATAGTTAGTAATGGTATATTATTTCATAAAAATATGTTAGTTTATGCATGGATCATTGAATTGATGATTTAGGTGTTTATTGCTAAAGATTGTTGTCCAAAAGCATGATTTTAACTAGGGTTTTAGCATGGATCATTTAGATTTTTTGAAATATGATGATAAAAGTGATGTTTTATGATAATAATAAACAGGTCTAAAAGTGTTATTTAGGTTGTGATGATTTGCTAAGTGTATGAAATGTTTATGTTACTTAAAAGATGCTAAAAAGGTAGCTTTTTGTATGAAAATAGATAGATCTGTAAATCTCGAATCATGGCTATAATATGATGATATTTTATGTCTAAAATATATATTTTTAGTAATATGTATGATTCTTGGTATTTGGATGCGTTCCGTTGGGTTTTACGCTAAACTAATCGATTAAAACGGTAGTTTCCGGCATGAAAAATGTGTATTTGTTAAATCTGATTTTGAGCAGTAAGTTTGAGTATATTATATAATTAAAATACACCTCTTAGGGTATATAATGAGTTCATGTTATGAAATATGCGTTTGTACTTGTCGTTGACGTTTCGGTTGTCACGTATGTGCTAGAAATTGCCATGTTTATGTACTTTATGTCAAAATAATGAAAGATTGTTTTGTTTGATGAAATATATTTTATTAAGTATATTTTGATGATATATGATGTGATATGAACTCATGTGTTAGAAATTTGGAAGTTGTTCCTTAAAAGTTAGTCGTTTTGCTTGAAAAGTGCCTATGTGCAAATATTGTGATTTTAGTGTTTTCACATGTGATTTAGAACTTATAAGCATATGTATGAGTATATATATATATATATATATATATATTTAAATATGTGTGTTACTATTTCATACTTTCATTTTGATTGTTGATAAGTAATAAAAATTGATGTCTTCGTATGTGTGTATGATCCACCGTTTTTCGTTAAAAATATAACCGCGCGTCATAGTCACCAACGGGTCGTTTAAATAAATATTTTCTAAAAAATATTATAAGTCTAAGTAGGTTGGGTGAACAACTTGATAGTAAGACTTGAGGTTCAATTAGTAATGTATCCCTCGTGTTTAGGGCATCGATAGAATCAACCCGTGTTCGTGGGCGTATTTTGCTAGCACTCATTTTCCGTCGTTCATTATCAATGTGTGTTTTTCAAGGCCCCTTTTTAAACTATTTTGTTGTTTTATAAACTATGGGGGAAGAACATGCTTTCGTTCGTTTATCATGATACTAGGCTTACATTATGTGTTCGTTTGATGGTCTCGAGTAAGGGCTTTCGTTATGTGTTCATGTATGTCGTTCATGAATAGCCCTGCCATTATAATCATTAGCCTCGTGTAGGCCACAAGGTGTGTTGATAGATCTATTTGGGATTGACTGCTCACTCTCGTGATCCGTAGCGCTGATTGGTTGTTCGTACGAGAGAATATATTTTGAAAGGATTCATGGGGACATGTTGTATTCATGTCTCGGTTTGATTATAAGCTCTAGGTACTGTCATCATGTTGTATTCCTTGCAAGCTTATGACATATCACATGTTTGTCCAAGTTACCTAATAGTTTGTTAAATTCGTTTATGTTATCGTTAAACCCATGAAACTCCCTCAACTTTATGTTTATGTTTTTAAGCATGTTTTTCAGGTACTTAGATGCTCTCGCACAGTTATGAAAACGAGCTTTTGGGCAAACACTTGCATCAAAATTCTATTGGGACATTTTAAACTTTATTTTGGATCCTCATTTGTTGGATCATGAAAAATCTCGTCTTAAATTTTAATGCCTTTCAATTTAGTTAATTTTAAGACTTATCTTTATTTTGTTAAACCTTTTCGATGTTTTAAATAAATGTGTTTGCTTATTATCATTGGGCTCCAACTTATGTGATCAATATGCTTACGTCTCGTTTCCGCTGCGAAAAGTCGTTTTCGGGGTGTGACAGAAGTTGGTATCAGAGCCCTTGGTTATAGTGAACTAGAAAATGTTTTCTTAAGAATGTAGACTATAACTTTTAAAAATTGGGTTTTTAGGTTAAAGACGTTTTCATACCGCACGCATCTTATATTAAGAGTAAGTGTTAGTATTTAGGTAGTATTAGGATACTTCCTCTATGTGCTTTAGGTGCCTTAAGTGTGTTGCATACGTACGTGCTTACATTTATGGACAAATCATTTATATCGTGTAAATATACCGTGTCACATATGTCTCTTTCACCTTCCATCATCTCGATCTCTTATGATAGTGAGCCAGAGTTCTCACCAGTTTCGCCGATGTCTCTAGATTTGGTTCTTGATTTCGGATTTGATCCGAACATGCCGAATTTTGCTAATCACCCATATTATGGGAATGGGTGGATAAAAGAATCTGAAGACGAAGAGGTACCATCTGGTGAAGAAGAACTTGAAGATGAAGAGGTACCAACAAGTTAAGAGGAATCTAAAGATGAAGAGGAGTCTAGAGAAGAGGAATCTAAAGATGAAAAGGAGTCTAGTAAGGAAGAGCCAGTTAGGATGAGTCCTTTGGTTAAGAAACCAATGAAGGAAGCTCTAGTTGTTGAGTTAGGCAATAAGAAGACTCTTGCTAGTTATGAGCCTACTCCAGTTATTCCCATGACTATTAGCCCTGTTCATGAGAACAATGAGGTTATGACTGTCGTTATGACTGTTAGGCCAACTACTGGAAATTTACGTCTTCCATCTCATCGGTCTTATCGTGAACGTCCTGAAGGTCCACTTCTGAAGTTTACTACTAGGAAGACTGTGTCGCCAGTAAAGAAGAGAAAACTGGCCGATAGAGATGAAGACGATGCGGCAACCGGGAAAGGTGACCAGGTTCAGGCCCAAGAAGATATGGTTGAATTGAGGAGAAGGTTGGAAGAAAGCGAGAAGAAGGCCGAAGAAGCAATAAAGAGGGTCGAGGAGGTTACTGCGAGAGCCGTGGACGCGGAAGTCAGAAAGGTTGAGGCTTTACAGCGCGTAGGTGCACTTGAGGAGCGCCTCGAGGCCTCTCTAGCCCTTGCAGTTACGTGTGTTCTTCTCGCTACCACTGTTGCTTGCCTCGGTGTTCTCCCTCGTCACAACCGCTAGTCCTTGTCCTTGACGATGTTGTTTTTGGAGTTCATATCTCTTTCTTGTGTTATATTGGAGAAACTTATTAGGGTTGGTCGTATGTCATGCCCATTTTTTGTAGTCATTTGGTTTAATGATGTATCCAAGTTTGAACTCTAATTTTTAACAAATATGACATGAAGTGGTTGATTTTGGTTTATCGTGGTGTTTGTTAAATTATTTTCTTACATACATGAGTGACATGGATATTGCGTGATATATATTGTCTCACTCGTTGTATTGTTTATATTGGAAAAAGGAATATGCCACCGCGAAGAGAAAACCAAAATGCCAACCCACTCCCCACTACGGCCGAGGAATTGGCCCAGTTGATTTCGCAACACGTCAACACCGCCCTCGCTAATAGGACTACCAACCAGAACATGAACCAGGGGAACCATATTGAAGGGTGCTCTTACAAGACCTTTCAAGCATGTCAGCCCCGAATTTTTTCTAGAACTGAAGGACCAGTCGGCATTGTCCGATGGATTGAGAAAATGGAGTCTGTGATCATAATACTCAGATTAAGGGCTTCGGTGAGGCTAATGCCTACGGTCTCACTTGGGATCAGTTGAAAGAAATGTTGCTGCGTGAGTATTGTCCACGCAACGAAATTCAGAAATTAGAAGCAGAATTCTGGAATTTGACCCTGGTAGATGCTGAAGTAAGGGAATATACAACCAAGTTTCATCAATTGGCATGACTTGTACCCCATCTTGTAAAACCGGAGCACAAAAGAATTGAGCATTACATCTGGGGCTTGGCACCTCAAATCCGTAGTGTGGTGACGTCAGCAAACCCTACGACTATTCAGAGTGCTGTGCAATTAGCACACTCCCTGACCGATGATGTTGTACGTATGGGGACATTGAAGAAAAGTGGTTCAGGGAAGAAGCCGGTGGAAGTTGTTTATGGAATGACTGAGAAAGGAAAAATGTCAACTGTAGGAAAGCGTAAGTGGTCTGAAGGATCTGTGAGTCATGCTGGTAACTCTCAGAACAAAAGGAGGAATCAGGGAAGGATGTATGCAGCCAACATCACGGAAACAAGAAGGTATTAGGGTCCTAACCCGAAGTGCAACAAATGTGGTTATTTTCACACTGGTCAGTGCAACATCTGCGACCGTTGCGGCAAATTTGGACATCAAGCCCAAACCTGTCTTGTGAAATTTGGTGTGAAGAAAGAAGAATCAAACCCTGGATGTTTTGAATGTGGGATTGTAGGGCATTTCAAGAATGATTGCCCAAAACTGAAGAACCTGGGAACCTGTCGCAGAGCATTCGTGATGGAGGCCAAGAAAACACGAAAGGATCCATCGGTTGTTACCGGTATGTTTCTCGTTAATGACCGTTATGCTTACATTTTATTTGATACCGGATCCGATAAAAGCTTTTGTTTTCAAAAACTTTGAACCTTTTCTTAGCTCAAAATCAAGTAAATTAGATGTTAAGTATTCTATAGAGTTTGCTAACGGAAAGTTAATAGAAGCCGACGAAGTTTTTCGTGAGTGTACCATGCGTTTGGGAGATCGTACGTATAGTATTGACCTTTTACCAGTAGAACTTGGAAGTTTCGATGTCGGTATTGGCATGGATTGGTTATCAAAGAATCATGTAGAGATTGTGTGCGATAAGAAGATAGTTCGTCTTCTACCTCCAACTGGCGAACCACTGGAAATTCAAGGTGATGAGTGTGCCCCTTTGAGAATTGTTAATATAATGAAAGCATAGAAGTATTTTCGAAAAGGATACCCATCATACTTATCCCACGTGGTTGACACTAGGGTTGAAGAGCAAAAGCTTGTAGAGATCCCTGTAGTTCGTGATTATCCGGAGCTATTTCCTGAAGAGCTACCTGGATTGTCGCTGCAATGGCAAGTCGAGTTCAGGATTGATCTAGTGTCTGGAGCAGCGCCGATAGCTCGATCTCCTTATCGTTTGGCACCATCTGAAATGCAAGAGCTATCCAAGCAATTGCAAGAATTGTTAGATAAAGGTTTTATATGACCGAGTTTCTCGCCCTGTGGAGCGCCGGTTTTATTCTTGAAAAAGATGGATGGTTCTATGAGGATGTGTATCGATTATCGAGAATTGAATAAGCGCCAAAGAGTCCGACTGAGGTACGGCAATTCCTAGGTTTGGCGGGTTACTATCGAAGGTTTATTGAGAATTTCACCCAAGATAGCGCAATCACTAATGCAATTGACCCGGAAAGATAAGGAGTATATCCGGGGAGAAAAGCAAGAGGTAGCGTTTCAGTTGTTGAAAAAGAAGCTGTGAAGTGCCCCTATCCTGTCTCTTCCTGAGGAGACGGATGGATTTGTGGTGTACTGTGACGCCTCTCGCCAAGGTCTTGGTTGTGTCCTAATGCAGAATGGAAAGGTCATAGCTTATGCGTCTAGCCAACTCAAGGTGCATGGACAAAATTATGCGATGCATGATTTGGAACTAGGTGCGGTGGTTTTTGCACTCAAAATTTGGAGGCATTACCTTTACGGTACTAAGTGCATAACTTTTACAGATCATAAGAGTCTCCAGCACATTTTTGACCAGAAAGAGCTAAATATGAGGCAGAGACGTTGGATGGGATTGCTTAATGACTACGATTGTGATATTCGTTATCACCCAGGCAAGGCTAATGTCGTGGCCGATGACTTGAGTAGGAAGGAGCGAGTCAAGCCCTTACGCGTGTGTGCGCTAGGATTGACCATTCACACAAACCTCACAGCTCAGATCGGTGATGCACAACAAGAAGCTTTAAAGGAAGAGAATTTAAAGGATGAGAATCTTCGTGGTATGGTTAGAGAACTTATACCCAAGTCTGACGATGCCTTGTACTTCATGGATAGAATATGGGTGCCTCTGGCAGGCAATTTATGAGAAATGGTTTTGAATGATGTCACACTCCGACCGATGGCGGAATCATCGGGGCGGGACATGTAGATTGTTCAAAAGCACTAGGTTGACTATATTGAAATATATTAATTATCAAATTTCATTGCAACATTCATGACAAAACAATCCAAGAAAAAAAACATAATTGAAATACATAAGTTCTTTATTTAATTTAACTAGGTCCAAGCCTATGTGTAGCACATCTTGATCACACTCACACATTAGTACCTGAAACATGAATAAAATAAAGTCAACTAAAAAGTTGGTGAGTATAACACAGGTTTATATATAGATAGCATATATTTTGTAAAACAAATCCTTAAATAACATGATAAATAAGGCATTTATGGGGAGCAGCTATTGTGTAACCAAGTACAATCAAACCTTTGTAACTAGCATGCAAAGTTGTGTTGTCGGTATCAATCACCCTACCTGGGTGGGTTTGTCAGACTCAATAGATCTATCATTGAAAACCGTCGGCTTGAATAGTTAATGATTGCACATAAGTGTTCACAAAAGTTAGCACACATAGCACTCGGGCATAAAGCTCAAATTTGCACACATGAATGTAAATAGGATTTGCACTTGTGTTGTTTGTGTAAATGTAAACATGTAATTTGAGTAGTGTTCATGTTTCACCCCAAAAATGTAAAAGAGTAAAAGGGGCTATGTATACTCACTTGGTTCAAGGTGTAGCTAAACACGAGAGACTAGATTGTAATTTGATCCTTGTAACTCACCACGTTAACCTAATGTATAATGTATATTTGAATTATTAGAGGGTACAATAGTCTATGTCTAAGTCTATGATTTAATCGGTCGTGTGTGACAAGTGTTGGAGTGGCAAGTATTAGTGGTTCGTATTTGAATGAAATGTTTTGTAAAATGAGGAATTTAAATAAATAGTTCTAAAATAATTAAACTAGGTTTTTGAGTTTGAATAACTAAATAATTTTAAATAATTATTATTTAATAACTTAGTTATAACATTAGTTGTGTGATTTATCTTATTTAAATAAATAATTTATTTATTTATTTATAAAGACATGTAACAAAAATATTTATTTATAAAAGTGTGTAAAAAAAAGTAAAATATATTTACCTTTGTAATAAATAACTTTCATTTATTTATTTTTCCTTAAAAAAATAAGTATTGATTTTCTTTAATGAAGTTAATATTTTATAACTTTTATAAAATTAATTGTTTTTATTTAGAAATTAGTTTAAATATTTAAAGTTTTGTTTTAAAAGTTTAATATGCAAATTAACACTTTAATTCGGATTAAATCGGAATTTATATTGAAATTTAATGATTCTGCTTTTATTCTGCTATAAATGTCTCAAGTTTTATAAAAATATTTTTTATAAAATTTGTGGAGTTTTAGAACTGATTTTAAAAAAAAAATGCAGACCACCCGGTTCGAACCCAGGTGGTTTCTGCATGGATAGCGCGCAAGCACCACTAGACCAGGGGACTCACCCGTGTAACAGAACAGTTTCTAAACGTATTAACATGGACTTACAGTGGAACCGGGTTTGGGTTTAAGGGTTGCGCAAAAAGGTTCGGTGATTATGGGTTTCGAACCCACGCCACCTGGTTCGGCGGCGCAGTGACTTACCGGCCGGACCAGGTGGTTTCGCTGATTGAATACAGATTCTAAATAATTAAAACACGATATTAAAATGAACCAGAATTCAAATACGATCCAACCCGCCATGAACCCTAGCCCCAATCGGTCTCGATATGTTCTGTGGACACGAATTGGTAAGGGGCTTTTGACAAGGATTCAAAAACGATTTGAATGAGAGTAATCTTACTTGTTTTGGTTTGGGCACGAATGCAGGCGGCTACGGGTTTGCTCCGACTGTTCTTCGTGCTCGATCGACGACCAGAGGTGATATGCAGATTGATAGAGAGTTCAGAGAGTTTGTAATGAGTTTTACGAAGATGAATGAGTGGTTTAATTCGATTAATTTCACTCAACCCATACGATTTGATTGTGATTCGGTGGTAACGGCTGTCGAGCGGAATTACGCGTCAATTAGGTCGATTATGATTGAATTAAGTCCGGTTTCTGGGTATAGGTTCATGCGTGTGCCTCTTGCGCATGATTTGTTGTCATCAATAGTGCCTTAATTCGCAAATTACTTCCCGATTTAGATCGATTTGACTCAGAGAAGTCAAACACGTTTGAATTCGTAATATTCCGCATTTTTTATTGAAATTAACATCCAAATGGGCCTGAGGGTGGTGTAGGATCAACTAATTGTATACGGGAAATCCAATTACACCAATTGGATCCGAGGCAGTTCTTAATCCGGGTGTTCTTGGGCTATTTTGACTTTGAAAAGTCAAAATCAATCATGGGTCTTGATTTGAGGTCAACATTGAGGTTAAAGGTCCAATATCAAGGGTGATGGTTCAATTTGAGGGTTCACATGGGGTAGGGGGTTTATTGGTACCAAAAGGTTCAAGATAATTCATTTTTTTTATAGAAATCTAGTTTATTTTAATTATTTTATAAAAGAATGAATTGTATATATATTTAATAAAATAATAAATTGTATAAATGAATTTGTATATATATATATACATATATTTACCTATTTATCCATAAGTAAATACATTTATATATAATGAATATATCAATCTTTATGAGTTTTATTTTGGTTTAAGGAATTTATATATCTATATATATATTTTTATATGTGTCATATACATTTATCCATATATATACATGGTTTGAATGATGTGAATCTCATGAGTTGGTATGGGAACCTAGGGCTTAGTTGTTTGCACGAACGAATTTAAAACATAGCACTAGAATTGGATTTGAAAATAAAGATAATAAAATCAGGAATGTTACAGATGAGGCCCATAAATCAAGATATTCGATTCACCCAAGATCGACAAAAATGTATAAGGATATCAAGGAGCACTATTGGTGGCCGAACATGAAGGGTGATATTGCTTCATACGTTGGGAAATGTTTGATTTGCGCAAAAGTCAAGACCGAGTACCAAAAGCCATCTGGACTTTTGCAACAACCGGAGATTCCGCAGTCGAAATGGGACTGCATTGCCATGGATTTCATCACCAAGTTATCCCGAACGTCTAGTGGCTACGATTCTATCTCGGTAATTGTGGACCGTTTGACGAAATCGGCACATTTCCTGCCCGTGAAGGAATCTTACCGAATGAAGAAATTGGCCAGCATATACCTCAAGGAAGTAGTGTCCCGGAATAGGGTGCCTACTTCGATCATCTCCGATAGAGATATTCGTTTCACATCGAAGTTTTGGCGGTCACTACAAAAAATCCTTGGGTACCCGTTTGGATTTAAGCACTGCGTATCATCCGTAGAGTGATGGTCAAAGTGAAAGGAGCATTCGGATTTTGGAAGACATGCTCCGTGCCTGCGTAATCGACTTTGGTGGAAGTTAGGATACTCACCTACCGTTGGCTGAGTTCTCTTATAATAACAGTTACCAAACTGCATTGAAAGCCACTCCGTTTGAAGCCCTCTATAGAAGAAAATGTCGTTCACCGCTTGGTTAGGAAGAAGTTGGTGACAAGCATTTAACTGGACCGGAGCTTGTCTAGGAAACTACCGATAAGGTTTTCAAGATCCGTGATCGTTTGAAGGTTGCCCAGGATCGTCAGAAGAAATACACTGATCGGAGAAGGAAACCATTAGCATTCCAAGTAGGAGACAGAGTTATGCTGAGGGTCTCTCCTTGGAAGGGGGTAGCTAGGTTTGGCAAGCATGATAAGCTTAGCCCACGCTACATTGAACCTTACAAGATTATTGCCCGTGTAGGGCCAGTTGCTTACCGACTGCAGTTACCGTGAGAACTGAGTGGAGTTCATAATGTGTTCCATGTGTACAATCTGAAAAAGATTCTGACTGATGAGACACTCGTGATACCTCCAAGTGAAGTACGTGTTGATGAAAAGCTTCATTTTCGTGAAGAGCCCGTGGAGGTTTCAGATTGGAAGATTTACAAGACCAGGCATAGTCGTATCAAGTTGGTCAAGGTAAGATGGAATTCAAAGCGTGGTCCCGAGTTCACGTGGGAACCCGAAGATGAGATGAAACGAAAGTACCCTCATTTGTTTAAGTCTGCCCGTAACAGGCTTCGTAGCGTAAAATTTCGGGACGAAATATCTTTAAGGAGGGGAGGCTGTGACATTTAGCAATTTTCAGGTTATTTATCGTTTAACCTTAGAACACGTTTATAATTTAATTATATGAGTCTTAGACTTAATTTCAGTTAATTAGGTCATTACAAAGTCTAGCAAAGCCCTTCGTATGCATAGGTTTGCATTTGGTGAAATTTCAGAAATTTCGGTACCGCGTATCGGTAAAATGTCCGTATTTAGCGTTGGTGACGACCCGGTTAACCTTAAAAATACCAGGTTTGATAAAAAAAATATATAAACTGGTTTATATTAGTGGATTATATTTGAAAATTATGTGCTACTTGTTAAATATCACTTTCGATGATTTTCGTTGCGTTTTACCCGGTACAATCGCATACCGGATGAGTTAAAATGAATTATTAGCAAAAAATATTATTTTTACTAATTATGATAGCAAAAAATTAGTGGGTATTTTATATATTTTTATTTTGATAAAAAACTATGTTTAAAGTGGTAAAATTTTATAAAAGTGTTGTTGTTTTTATAAAAAGTAACCTACACTTGTGTGGTATATTTTTTATAAAACAAATGAGGTTCTAGAAGACCTCTCTCTCTCTTAAAATCAACCGTAAAGAGTGGGTCCCACACCCTAATCAAGTATTAAACATACTCATTTGATTTCCTTACACACTTTGTACGAAACCACACTCCACCACATTTGATCATTCAACTTGCATGAATTTTTATTGGAAGATGTCAAATCTTCTCTCTCTCTCTCCCTTTGTGCCATGAACCCTATGCCACCCCCTATATATACCACTTCAATTCACATCCATTTCCTCTATGTTTTCTCTAGAAGTGTCTTGTGTTCTAGAGTTTGTGAGCATGCTTGGTGCATTTTTGTGAAGAATCAAGAGTTGTGAAGCAAGAATCCAAGAATAATCATCCATCATCTTCCATATTCTCTAGTATTCTTCTTGATTTAGTCAAGTGGTATGAATCTCCATCTCTTTCTTTACTTTTCTTAAAGAAAGCTTTGATTTTTTCAAGTATTGTTCACCTTTAATAAAAGAATTTTTATGAACTATTAAAATCAACAAATAATGGGTCTTTATTGAATATTTTTATGGATTTATTTATATGTATGGGTGGCATGTATATGCATGTATGTTTATATGTTCATATCTTGCAAAAAGTGATGAATTAGGGCTTGATCTTTACATGCAATCAAATGTTTTGTTATGGTTTGTTTCAAACACTAAGTAATGGTATAATATTGCATAAAAATATGTTAGCTTATTCATGGATCATTGAATTGATGATTTAGGTGTTTATTGCTAAAGATTGTTATCCAAAAGCATGATTTAAACTAGGGTTTTAGTATGGATCAATTAGATTGTTTGAAATCTGAAAATATTATGATAAAAGTGATGTTTTATGATAATAATAAACAGGTCTAAAAATTTTATTTAGGTTGTGATGATTTGCTAAGTGTATGACATGTTTATGTTGCTTAAAAGATGCTAAAAAGGTAGATTTTTATATGAAAATTGATAGATCTGTAAATCTGGAATCACTGTAATATGATGATATTTTATGTCTAAAATATATATTTTTAGTAATATGTATGATTCTTGGTGTTTGGATGCGTTCCGTTAGGTTTTACGCTAAACTAGTCGATAAAAACGGTAGTTTTCGGCATGAAAAATGTGTATTTGTTAAATTTGATTTTGAGCAGTAAGTTTGGGTATATTATTTGATTAAAAAGCATTTCTTAGGGTATATAATGAGTTCATGTTATGAAATATGTGTTTGTACTTGTCGTTGACGTTTCGGTTGTCACGTATGTGCTAGAAATTGACATGTTTAGGTACTTTATGTCAAAATAATGAAAGATTATTTTTTTGTTGAAATATATTTTATTAAGTATATTTTGATGATATATGATGTTATATGAACTCATGTGTTAGAAATTGGGAAGTAGTTCCTTAAAAGTTAGTCGTTTTGCTTGAAAAGTGCTTATGTGCAAATATTGTGATTTTAGTGTTTTCACATGTGATTTAGAACTTATAAGCATATGTATGAGTACATATATATATGTATATATATACATATATATATATATATATATATGTATATATATGTGTTACTAGTTTCATACTTTCATTTTGATTGTTGATAAGTAATAAAACTTAATGTCTTCGTATGTGTGTATGATCCACCGTTTTTTGTTAAAAACATAACCGCGCGTCATAGTCACCAACTGGTCGTTTAAATAAATATTTTATTAAAAATATTATATGTCTAAGCAGGTTGGGTGAACAACTTGCTAGTAAGACTTGAGGTTCAATTAGTAATGTATCCCTCATGTTTAGGGCACTGCTAGAATCAACCCGTGTTCATGGGCGTATTTTGCTAGCACTCGTTTTCCGTCGTTCATTATCAATGTGAGTTTTTCACGGCCCCTTTTTTGTTGTTTTATAAACTATGGGGGAAGAACATGCTTTCGTTCGTTTATCATGATACTTAACTTACGTTATGTGTTCGTTTGATGGTCTCGAGTAAGGGTTTTTGTTATGTGTTCATGTATGTCATTCATGAATAGCCCCGCCGTTATAATCATTAGCCTTGTGTAGGTCACAAGGTGTGTTGATAGATCTATTTGGGACTGACTTCCCACTCTCGTGATCGGTAGCGCTGATCGGTCGTTCGTACGTACGAGAGAATATATTTTGAAAGGATTCATGGGGACATGTTATATTCGTGTCTTGGTTTTATTATAAGCTCTAGGTACTATCATCATGTTGTAGTCCTTGCAAGCTTATGACATATCACATGTTTGTCCAAGTTACGTGATAGTTCGTTAAATTCGTTTATGTTATCGTTAAACCCGTGAAACTCGCTCAACTTTATGTTGATGTTTTTAAGCATGTTTTTCAGGTACTTAGATGCTCTCGCACGGTTATGAAAATGGGGTTTTGGGCAAACACTTGCATCAAAATTCTATTGGGACATTTTAAACTTTATTTTGGATCCTCATTTGTTGGATCTTGAAAACTCTCATCTTAAATTTTAATGCCTTTCAATTTGGATAATTGTAAGACTTATCTTTATTTTGTTAAACCTTTCCGATGTTTTAAATAAATGTGTTTGCTTATTATCATTGGGCTTCAACTTATGTGGCCACCATGCTTACGTCTCATTTCCGCTGTGAATCATCATTTTCGCGGTGTGACACCTCGTGTGTCGTGACAGACAACATCTCAGTCTTCGCGTACCGCGAATACTTGAAACTCATCCGGGCATAATTGAACTTCTTCACGTGTCACGAAGATCTCCGTTTGGGTTTTCGCGTACCGCAAGGACTACTTTTTAACATAAAGTTTTGACGATTTTTAAAAATACGCAAAAGCATACCGAAAACACTAAAAACTAAGCACGACTTTATAAACTGTACACACAGTATCCTACCCCCCAGATAATGATACATGGTCCCCATTGCATTACTACAAGCCTCAGCATTCTTAGAACGTCCCCACACTTGGGCTCTTCCCAGATAAAAGCACACAAAAACAAAACATAAACCTAACTCACTTTCGTAGGAATCACGAATGCATTTAGCGTATGCAACAAGCCTTTTAAACCCCTCGGTAGCCCGAGAGGACGAGTTTAGTCTCGTGAGGGTTTCTAGATAACAGACCCATAACGTTCATTTAACTAGACAAGAATATTAAATAGAAAATAACTTAGGTTGCCTCCCAAGATCGCTATGTTTAAGAGTGTCCAGCCAGACGCGGTGTACCTTACTTTCATTACGTTGCTCCAACCTCTTCCACAGTGCTTAGGAAGAATGTCTCAAACTGTACTGATGGTTCGTTGATGTCAGTTAACTCCAGGTATGGTTTCAACTAGTGACCATTCACCACTTGCCTTAGATGGTCCTCAAAGTCTTCAATTTCCACATCACCATATTATCCAACTCTGGTGACTAAGTAAGGACCTATCCATTTACTCTTCAACTTTCAAGGAAAGAGCTTGATCCTGGAATTGTACAACCACACCATCTGACCCACTTCAAAGGTCTTCTTCTTAAGCTTGGCATCATGCACTACTTTTGTCTTTGATTTGTACGCCGCTGCACTTTCATACGCTTTTGAGCTTTCTTTCTTTACCTGCATTATCATAATCTATGATAACATTTGTAATAGCCCTTAAAGCACGGTGAGCTAATTCCACAGGTAGGTGACATCCCTTACCATAGACCAATCGATATGGCGTGGTACCAATAGGTGTTTTATAAGAAGTGCAGTACGCCCACAAGGCATCGTTCAATTTGGTTAACCAATCCTTGCGGTCGGCAGGCACAGTTTTCTGCAGAATCTCTTTAATCTACCTATTGGATACCTCGACTTGCCCACTAGTTTGAGGGTGGTACGGTGTGGCAATTCGATTGTCTATGCCGTATCGTTTGAGAAGTTTGCCAAAGTGAAAGTTTTTGAAATGTGATCCCCCATCACTTATAATCACACGAGGTATTCCAAATCTTGAGAAGATGTTAGATTGGACAAACTTACAAACGACACTGTGATCATTGGTTTTGGTGGCGATTGCTTCAACCCATTTCAAAACATAATCAACCGCCACCAAAATGTATAAATTACGAAAAGAATTTGGGAATGGTCCCACGAAATCAATCCCCCAAACATCAAAGATGTCTACCACCAGGATCGGTTCCATGGGCATCTCATCCCTCTTTGAAATACTACCCATTTTTTGGCAATTCACACAACTTTTAGCAAACTGGAAGGCATCTTTAAAGATTGTTGGCCAATATAGGCCACATGCTAGCACTTTCTGTGCCGTTTTCTATCCACTAAAGTGGCCCCCATATGAAGATGCATGAACATGTGTCAACACTGCTTGAATATCTTAATCAGGGACATAACGCCTTATGATTTGGGCCGCCCCCACTTTGAACAAATCTGGGTCCTCCTAGATGTAAAGTTTTGCTTAGGCTGCAATTTAATGCCGTTTCTTTTTTGTGCAAAACTCCGGGATAGTACATGCGACCAAATAATTTGCAAAATTCGTGAACCAAGGCTCAGTTGAAACAGATAAGAGTTGTTCATCTAGAAATGTTTCATTTATGTCGTCACACGACGTCTCCTCTTCCTGCATGATTCGTGACAAGTGATCTGCCACTACATTTTCACAACCCTTTTTGTCTCGAATCTCCAAATTAAATTCTTGCACTAGCAAGATCCACCTTATCAGCCTCGGTTTAGCATCCTTCTTTGTCATTAAGTACCTGACTGCATTGTGATCAGAATAAACAATCACTTTGTTTCCCCAAATATAAGATCTAAACTTGTCTAGGGCATAGAAAACCGCCAGTAACACTTTCTCAATGGTTGTATAATTTAACTGAGCATCTGAAAGAGTCTTACTTGAACAACAAATCACTACGGGTTTCTTGTCTACCCGTTGTCCCAAGACCGCCCAAACTGCATAATCACTTGCCTGGCACATGATTTCACAGGGCAGTGACCAATCTGTGGATTTTAAAATGGATGCCTCTGTAACATCCACAATTTTTTAGGCCATAAATTCTTTTTTTTTTTCGTTTATTTATTTTATTTCCAATAATGAACACATGTAGCATATACTTGCTCAAACTCATCATATCACATCACCTATTATTTTACATATATATCATTTCGTTTCCTTTTAAGCCTTGAATTACATATAATTTCTCTAATATAAGTATAATACGTGAATATATTTATATATAAGTAAACGTTTTGTTATCATAAACACCTACCAATGTAAAACATGTGAGCTTTAACCACGAATGTACATATTTTATATTAGCACATGTGTATTTAATTATAAGTATATATATATTACAACGTTTTATAAGTAATTTGGTCAACCATAATACTACCATTTGTAGAATTTTATGTATTTTTTTGGATTCTGTTTGGTTTGTTTGATGAAATGAAATGTGATGATTTAATATATTACAACGTAGTCAACCATGTGCTCATGAACAGTCTACACGTCCCGCCCCAACGTTTCCACCGTCGGTTGGGGTGTGACAGATTGGTATCAGAGCCTTGGTTATAGGGAATTAGGTTATTAGACACACATGACCTAGACTATAACCTTAGGACACCCATCATATACCATGCTCCATGTTACACGGTATTTGCTACATTACTAAATGCTACATGTTTACTACATTGTGTGATTATATATTCTAAGTATTACATCGCATGATACAATACATGATAGTCTATGTACTACACTACTTGACATTGCTATATTCATGCTACCTATTTGATTCCATTAAGTGTTATCCTAAGTTTTATCACACACTTACCCATACCTAAAGTCTTTATACACCCACATCCTTACACACTATGTCACCATGATCCTTTGTGGACAAAACTCAAACCTTTGGACCTAATGCCTACTAATAAGAAACGAAGGAGCCCACTTACCCTCCAAGAAGAGGAAGTCTGCTGGAGTAAATAAAACATCACCTTTGGGCCTCAAAGCCCAGTCCATAATGATTGTCATCATGACCATGAGCCCAAACGATAGTGTTATTAGTACATGATGGCTGGAAGGGTGTGTGTAGACCCATGAGAGATTCTGGCTAAGGAAGGACCGGGTACTTAAGTGTGTCCCTTGTGACTCACCCCTCTTTCCTGGGAATTCTCTTAACGGGTACACTACTTATAGGTCAAGTGTTACTCCTAAAATACTATTGTGAAGACTCGGTGTCGTGACTAGTCAAACTCTGAACTCATGAAAACTCCTATATTTAACATTTAGTATTTTTTTATACCGCTTACAATCTTTTTCCCTTTTATTTCTGCTATACATGGACTCCTACTCTATCCCTCCCCGGTATAATATCCCGGAACAGAGTCTGAACAGGAAGAAAACATGGGATCACCAGACTATCAGCTGCTAGAGCAAGGTTTGACATAAGAGCAGACTGGATTAGGGACACTGGCCCGAGACTACGAACATCTGGATCACCTCAATCAAGAAACCCGCATCAGGCACCCCATCTACACAACCAATTACCACCCCCTATGAGAGACCCCTACCTAGTACCCGACCCATATCACCCTGACCCGAGGGCAAGGCAAACCATGGCACCCACTAGTTCCATGGGAGTTCCATTTGATGCCATCCACCAATACGTAAGAACCTCAGAATTTGTGAGACAAGGGATGGAGCATGGGATAAGATACGACCTGCTAGGTCAGAGAATTGACAGCCTGGTGGATCAAGTGTGGTGCCAGGAGGAGAAAATTGTAAGCCTGGAAGAAGACAGGGAGATACTTGATGCACGCACAGAAGCAGCTAGAGCTGAGGCCCGGTTTGCTATCCGAGTGACCATAGCAATGTTCGTCTTGGTGCTCATCTGTTTTCTCATTGAGAGCTATCTGAGACACTAGCTGGATTGTTTTGCTTTTGTCTTTAAATTCCCGTTTGAAACCGTTACTCATGTTTAGATTAAGCTTTTGACATTTTATCATTTAATGCTAAGTTTTATTTTACAAATTTAATGCCATTACTCGTTGATTTAATATTACCGTCATATTTTTATCAAGGTCACCCAAACATCATCTTCCCATTCATTAAAAATTAGTACGCGTACCTAAGCCTCCCTTGCAAACTAATCATTTTACTTATTTAAACAACATCGTTATTTTGCTCAAGCGAAGCGTCTATCAAGCCCTTAGTTTATAAATACTATTTGGAATATAAATTTTCAACAAACCCTTTTACTTTGTAAGAAAATTTAAATACGACGCGTTTTATAAAACGTTTTTTAAATAAATTATGACTTTTGTTTCATTAAATTTAATTATTATCAAACCGTAGCTTAATTACTAAATAATTTAGCCATTAATTTTCTTTGAGGCAATCTCTTATTGATGATTGAAATTAAGTAAAATGCTTTCGTTTATTCACTCATTTATCTAGATATTCTACTTATTATTTTCACTTATTATATAAATTACAACCAAGTATAAATTATAATTTCGCGTAGACGTTATCCATCCCTATAAACCTCAACGATATTTAAAAAGCTAAAACCCAACTACCCACATTATACATGAACACCAAACAACACGCTTGTCCGCAACACTTGACCACCTACAAAATCCGAGAGTTTACGTTACTCGTGAGATTCAATAACTTACATATGAGCACTCATAAGATACATGAAACTTGTTTGTTTGCAATATACATAGTACTAGGTTTATCACATGATACATGAAATTGATTGTTTGCAATATACATAGTACTAGGTTTAATCACACGATACATGAAACTTGTTTGTTTGCAATATACATAATACTAAGTTTATCACATGATACATGATACTAGGATGGAATGCAATATACCTGATACTAAATTGATCACAGAATACATGAAACTTATTTGTTTACAATATACATGATACTAAATTGACCACATTATACCTGAAACTCATTTGTTTACGATATACATGATACTAAATTGTTCACATTATACATGAAACATGTTTGCTTACAATGTACATAATACTAGATCACACACGAGACTTGAGTACCTACATTATACACAGAACTAAATTGTTCACAATTGTTGTAATTGATCGATCACATTATACACAAGGCATGATCATCCACTTTATCCATGAATGTTGAAAGCTGCAAAGCTAGCCACTCGGGGTTTGACGTATTCTTGTTCAAACACGAGGAAACTATGAAACTCTAAGCTATGACACCTTATTACTCTTTAGATGCTAATTAACCTTACTATCTAGGGACACAACTATTATTGACAACTCATACGTGAAAGCAATATACATGAACTAAGTAATTTAGTGCCCTCTCCTAACCCACACACAATGGAAGGATCTATACGGAACATGCGACGATTTGAGTAATTATGGGTGCACACGTAATTATAAAAATCAGTGCATGGAAAACATAGTGAGTTCTGTCGCGTGTTATGACCTAAAATCTATCGTGATATATAATAACGAAACTAATGTGATATGATAAGGGCATGGTGGATACGCCGATGTTACTTCCTATATATAAGTGCTCCTGTCATATTGTCAGAAGTAGCGTTGTTCGTGTCACGTAAAGTTTTATGTTAATTTGACCTTGACCAATGTTTGTGAACACTCTTATCCACTGACAAAACTTGAGCATATCAGACTACATCTTAAACAAACCCTGATCATCAAGTTCCGATCAACTCCATTCCAAGTAATGCATTTCACATTTGGAGTCCAAAATATTCTTTGACAATTTTTTTCTCCTTAACCCCTTAAACTAAATCCACTGTAATCATTCATGCCTAACCTAGAGAAACAGACCTGAATCTTGTCATTGATCATACTCCTCAGTCCTCAACCCAACTTTCAAAGTTCATTAAGGATCCAAACGTGGGCCAGGGTTTACTTGAAAACGTGAGGATCAAACGAAGCTCAACTATCCACATCTCCTTATTGATTTAGTAGCTTTCACTAGTTCAATTTCAGGACGAAATTCCCTCAATATGGGGATACTGTAACATCTACGAATTTTCAGGCCACAAATTCTTTTTATTTTCCTTTATTTATTTTATTTCCAATAAGGAACACATGTAGCCTATACTTGTTCAAACTCATCATGTCACACCACCTATTATTTTACACATATATCATTTCGTTTCCTTTTAAGCCTTGCATTACATATAATTTTTCTAATATAAGTATAATACGTGAATATATTTATATATAAGTAAACGTTTTGTTATCATAAACACCTACCAATGTAAAACATGTGAGCTTTAACCACGAATGTACATATTTTATACTAGCACGTGTGTGTTTAATTATAAGTATATATATATTTATATGTGTGTTGATTTTATTAGATAAAGAAATTATAAACTTTTTCATTTTATAAAATGAAGTTTTAATTTATAAATGTTGATAATGAAAATAAATAATAATATATATACATATAATTTAAGTGTTATGATTTTATAAAAATGAAAACTTATAACTTATCTAATTTAGTTTATCAAGAGATGGCCTTGAACCCTCTATTAGTTTAAACCCTCGTTTTATTCCATTTAAACCCTCTAATTGCTTTGATCCCTTCTTTTATTATGGTTGAAACCCCCCCCCCCCCTGTGAACACCCTTCCACATTCATTGACTCTGGAACAAGAACAACTAAATTTTGACTTCGAAATAAGTCAAAAAGGCGTTCAAACTCTCCAATTCTTTCAAATCTGGGATTTAAATCCTTCATGACTGATTACCAACCCATTTAGGATTATTATGGAAAGTGGAAACCGTTGATTGACTAGAAATTCGCGAATCAATTGAACACAAAAAATCAACTTTCGGATATGGTTATTAAACTCGTAAATCAAGCAAACTCCCACAATTCTTGTCCAAATCAAACTATATAATGTGTTTCTAAACACCCTTTATATACCCCGTAATCTGATACAAGTCAATAGCACCTCCAATTCCATGTTTTTCTCTCTCTCGGTTTGGAATCAGCGCACGAAGGGAGAGCCTCTCCACCGGCGGCGATTAAAAAAAAACCAACTCCAGGTAAACCATTGTAACCATACACCTCTGATCTTGAATCTTCCTGTATCGCGTTTAGATTTTGGTTAGGGGGGGGGCTGCTTGCGAATGGTAATAGGGAAGAAGACTCAGTCAGGTTTTCATCATAAAATCTTTCATTTCTACTCTCTAAATGAAAGTAATGGGCTGGTCTAGTGGTAAGTCTCAAGAACGCAAGGGGACAGGTCGTGGGTTCAAACCGGCCTACCCTCCTTTTTCTCTTTATTTTCTTGTTTTGCCTCTATTTCAGTCACACACACACACATATATATTTATATTTATATCAATAAACTTATGTGTTATTGCAAATGGAAAAAGGGTTTAAAATTTCATATTTATAACTAATTATAACAAAACCAAACCAAACGTACCCAGTATAATCCCACACATAGCTAACGCTATTAGTAGGGTCTGGGGAGGGTGTGATGAGGGCAAACCTTACCCCTATCCCAAGGGATAGAGAGGCTGCTCCCGTTTAGACCCCCGGCTCCATGGGAAAGAAAAAGATAAAAATATAAATAAAATTAATGAGTAATGAAGTAAAATAAATCTAACAGTAATCTAACAATTAGCAGTGTATGACTAGAGTATATTAGTCACAAGAAACACAACACACCTACAAGAAACAAGACATACGCAAAATCTTTGCTAAACAACTCTACTCTCCCACACAACGGGTCACTCATCCTAAAACCCTAATACGACGTCTCCATGAAATCCTATCATTGATCATGTCCTCTGAGAGGTGTAAATCTAGCAAATCAAGCCTAATCCTCTCATCCCACGTTAATTTCGGTCTCCCCCTGCTCCTTTTCCCCTCTACAACGAGAGTTTCCACCGTTCTCACTGGATCTGTGCTCTGTCTCCTCTTGACATGTCCAAACCATCTCAATCTTCCTTCTCTTATCTTATCTGAGATACATGTGACTCCCAATCTTTTCCGAACAACTTCATTTCTTATTCGGTCCTTTCTTGTGTGTCCACACATCCACCTTAACATCCTCATCTCAGCTACATCCATTTTTCGAGCTTGTGTCTTCTTGATGGCCCAACAATCGGTTCCATATAGCATCGCTGGGCGAACTGCTACCCTATAAAATTTACCCTTTAACCCTATTGGGAACCTCTTGTCGCACAAAACACCTGAGGCCGCTCTCCATTTACACCAACCAGCCTGCACCCGATGGACTACATCATTGTCGATGTCCCCGTTACTCTGGATGACAGATCCTAGATACTTGAACTTCAGTGTCTTAGGGACAACCCCACCTTCAATAGAAATCTGGGTCTCCTCGTCGACGTTTGCACCACTAAAGTTGCAGTGAAGGTACTCGGTTTTAGATCGGCTTATCTTCAAACCTTTGTGCTCTAAGACTGTTCTCCATTCCTCTAGTCTGTTGTTCAATGTCTCTTTACTTTTTGCAATCAACACGATATCATCAGCAAAAAGCATGCACCATGGAATTGCATCTTGAATCGACTTTGACAACTCATCCAAAACTACTGCAAAGAGAAAGGGGCTTAGTGCCGACCCCTGGTGAACTCCCACTTCCACCGGAAAAAAGTCTGTATCCCCCACGGGTGCTCGGACGCATGTCTTAGCCTCATGATACATATCCCTAATTGCCTCAATATATTTACTAGGGATCCCTCTTCCCTCCAGACTTTCCCAGATCAATCTTCTAGGCACACTATCGTACGCCTTTTCAAGATCGATGAACACCATATGTAAATCATGTTTCTTCTCTCTGTACTTTTCCATTAATCTTCTTAAAATGTGTATCGCCTCCGTAGTGGACCGGCCTGGCATGAACCCAAATTGGTTTGCTGTAACCTGGGTTTGTCGTCTAATCCTTGTATCTATAACTCTTTCCCATAATTTCATTGTATGACACAGGAGCTTAATCCCCCTGTAGTTAGCACAACATTGAGCATCTCCTTTGTTTTTATATAGGGGTACTAAGACACTACGCCTCCACTGATCTGGCATCTTCCCGGTTTTGAAGATATTGTTGAACAGTCTTGTCAACCACTGAACGCCTTCCTCTCCCATACACTTCCACGCTTCAATGGGTATGTTGTCTGGACCGACTGCCTTAGCTCTTCCCATCTTCTTAAGAGCACTCCTCACTTCTTCCTGTGTGATATTTCGACAATAACAATTATTTCGTTGACTGGATTGAGTAGTGGGATTCTTCGTTATGGCTAGACTTGGTCTACAACTGTTGAAAAGGGTGTAGAAATAGTTTTGCCATCTCAGCTTGATGTCTCGTCCCTTTACCAAAACTCTTCCATCATCTTCCTTAATAAACTTCACGACCCCAAGATCTTGTCTCCTACGCTCCCTATTTTTGGCAATCTTAAACATATGATGCTCCCCTTCCTTGGTGTCTAGTTTTCTATACATCGTTTCATAGGCAAAATTCTTTGCCTCACTCACTGCCTTTTTAGCTTCCCTCTTTGCCTGTCTATAGTTCTCCCGTAGTGTCATTATCTCCTCTCCATTACTGCACTGCAACATCTCTTTAAAGCGTTGTTGCTTGTCCTTTATCTTGCTCCGCACCTCCTCATTCCACCACCAAGACTCCTGATGTCCTCTTATTGCTCCCAATGTGACTCCGAGGGTTTCCTTTGCTGCCTGCGTAACAGTGGTTGCCATAGCAACCCACATCTGGTTTGTGTCGCCATCCTTAGTATTTGTGTTCATCGCCATGACTTTATCTTTAAACAAATTGATGTTTTCGTCCTTCAAATTCCCCCATCTGATCCTTGGTTTATTTTTTCTTCTCCTCTCAGCCACCCTTTTTCTCAAGGTAAAATCGGCCACCAACAGACGATGTTGGGTCGCTACTGACTCTCCTGGAATTACCTTGCAATCCTTCCACCAATTGCGATCCCCTTGTCTCATCAGGAAATAGTCGATCTGCGTGTTGCGCCCCCCGCTACTAAAAGTAATCAAATGTGATTCCCTCTTTATAAAGAACGTGTTTATAATACCAAGATCATGCGCAAGCGTAAAGTCAAGAAGCTCCCTACCATTATCGTTTCTAACACCATAACCAAAACCTCCATGAACCATCGGAAAACCATCACTCTCCTTACCAACGTGACCATTAAAATCACCTCCTAAGCATATTTTCTCCTGTCTAGGTAATGACCTCATTACTCCGTCTAAACTACCCCAAAAATCCCTCCTTTCTTGGTCTCCTAGACCTACATGTGGTGCATAAGCGCTAACAATTGCCACAACTTCCTCACCAAGTACTACTCTCAACACCATGATCCTATCATTATATCTTTTCACTTCCACCACATTACCGTGCAGTTCTTTAGCAACTAGAAAACCCACCCCATTTTTTGTTCCATCGCAACCAGAATGCAACAGTTTGTAGCCATTACACTCACCCCCCCCCCCTTTGACCCTTCCACCTAGTCTCCTGAAGGCAAGCTACCTGAATCCTATGTTTTCTAAGCACGTCTACTAACTCTAACAACTTACTAGTTAGGCTTCCTACATTCCAAGATGCCAAACGTAACCTATACCCCTTATGGTTAGCACTAGATGCACCCCTCTCCCCTAAACATGATCTCAAGGAGACATTATTCCACCTACCGTCTATGTTTGAAATAATACACAAGATGTATTTATTTTTATTTTAACCACAGTTAAGCAAATAGAATATTTATTTTTATTTTAACCACAGTTAAGCAAATAGAATAGACAAATTGCTCATTAATCAAACAGATGCAACACGTATATGCAACAGTCAAAACAAAAAAACAGGGTATGTCTCTCCCTGTGAATCAAGAACAATTGCTGGTCCTCCTAACCCAGACCAAGAATGCCTAAGCATGCAATTCGTGTAACAAGAAGGTAAAACGGACAGAAATAAAGGAGTTGGAACGAACTAACCCAATTGCGCCCAAGTTAGGGTACTCCTTCCTATTCCACCTTGGTATCACCGTCAGTAGAACTAGGGTTTTAGACCGCAGGTCTCCTCCTAGTCTTGAATCGGACTCACAGCGGTGGCGATAATCGAGGTGCGGCGGGGCTAGTTTGCGAACCAAAAGCAGATTGAGGCTCGGTGATGACTACCGGTCGGATTATGCGGCTGTTGCGGCGTCGGACGTCGCCACAGTAGGGGCGAGTCTAATGAAAAGGCTAATTTGGTGGGCGGAGGTGGTGGTGGTCAGCGACAGAATGGAATTTCGCCGGCGATGTCTTCGAACCGAACAGCAGCGCGATTGAGAGAAGATTCGGTTTTCTAGTGATGCTCGAATTAGGGTTTTGTGGATTAAACAGCAAAATCAGACGCGTGTATGAACAGGATAACAAGTGTACAACAAAAAAATATTTCAGCAACTTGTGTTTATGCAACTGGTTTCATGATGCTAAAGTTGGTCACCTACTTTTCAATTGAAAACCTGATAGGACTTTTAAAAACACTTGGTGTGCATTCAAGGATTCACTTACGAAAGAGAGAGTAAAGAGTAAAGAAACTCAATACAAAGAACAAATAAAAAGGGGTTTTTATAAATCCCCAAACTGAAGCGATCTTAAATGACAAATCGCAACAGCAAACAGCTTAACACCTCCGATTATATGAAATTAAACACCTTAAATCTAACAATATGCACAGGAAAAGAGACAACAGTTGAGTTAACGAAATTGAAAGTTTGAAACCCTAACTGGAAATTGAAGGTCGGGATATATACAGTAAAATTAAATACGATTGAAGAACCTCTAAATTTGGAGTGATCATAACTAATTATAACAAAACATACATATAATTTTGACATATTTTATTTTATAAGCACTACACGTGTAGTTTGTCGTTACCCATATATATATTTCTAAAGGATGGCAAATGTCAAGTATTTTTCATAAATCCCCATTATTATATTAATTTTACAATTATAGTCACGTCATGATTTTTATTAAACAAAAGGGGTTATACAAACCTAAACTGTTATAACGGCATGATTTATAATTAACGATAAAATTAATGCTATTAATATCTTGATCAAACTATTATTACTTTCACATATGTTATTATTCTTTTAGTAATTTGGTCAACCATAATACTATCGTTTGCATAATTAATTAAATACATATTCAAATGATATTCATATAAATATTATTATTCCAGCATGATAACTCTTTTAACCTAATCGTATTAATAGAGTATTTATTAAACTAGCAATTAACATTTATTGATGCCACCTAAAACCTCTTTTTATAAATAAAATTTATAAAACATTACTCCATGCAATTTCATTTATATATCATCACTTTAGTTATTGTAACATCCCAAAAATAAAACGACAGTTAAAATGACGAAATAAACGAACGAGGCATGTCGGGTCGGGTCGGATGAGCCAGCGGGCTGGAAGGGGAGCCTCCCCTATAAATAGCCAAGGTCACCACCCTTTTCTCTAATTTGTAACTTTTAGAGAGAGAAACCATAGAGAGAGAAAGTTGACGGATCGACCCGAGACTTCAGCAAAGTGTTACTCCATAACTCGTGAGAAGAACCTCCGGATCAGAAACTCGATTCAGGTAACAATCCGACCTAAATCTGAGTTTTAGTTCGTTTTTGGGTTTTTCGGGTTTTGGGTGAAAAGGTAAGGTTTGAACAGATGAAACTGAAAGATAATCATGGATTTGAGTTCCTTAATGGAAAACGAACGTTTTGAATGCAAACAGGTTCGGGAACTTAACATGATCAGACCCGAATGCGAAAGTTAGGATTTTTCACGAAGAACAGGTCGTGCGCACTTGCTAAGTGCGCACGGAGCAGGTCCTGCGCACTTGCTAAGTGCGTAGGAAGTGCGTAGGAAGTGCGTAGGATGAGGGACCTGCGCACTTGATAAGTACGTAGGCAGCAGGGTCTGCGCACTTGCTAAGTGCGCAGGCAGCAGGGTCTGCGCACTTGCCAAGTGCGCAGACATCAGAACTAGTTAAGTGAAGTCAGTATGTTAGAATGGTTAAACCGTTAGAGTCGGGATTGGTCTGATGTGTATTTAACTAATCAATTCAGATCGGAAGTGACGTTGTTGGACCTTCGTTTAGGACAACCCATATTAGCGTATCAGGTGAGTTCTAGAAGCCCTATTTTAAATGTTTTATATAATGTTTTCGGGCTGGTGTGCATACATATGAAATGATGTTTTATGAAATGATATTTTATGAAACTATGATTATGAAATGAAATGATTTGGAATGAACGGTTTATGGAAAGAAAGTTTTATGCATGGAATGTTTACGAACAAATGTTTAATAAGAAATGGTTTAAAGTAAAGGTAAAGGGTTTTGAAAACGAGTGAAAGGTTTTATGAAAAGGAAAGAAAAAGGGCAAAGGTTTTAAAGAAGTCATTATAAATCTAATCTGTCGAATGAATGGAATTGACGAATGAAGTCTGGGAATGAGATTCCCAGCCTTGTGGTAGATTATGGACAGCGAGCCATAGTTACCATAAGAACAACGGGGGTAGTGTCTTAGTGGCCTGCCAATGGTTTGATGTTGTACAACTGGTATGGAGTAACGATGGTTACTCAGGGGTTAACGTGACCCCACTTGAGGTTAAATTATGATCCGACAGTGTTATGGCTGAGAGCCATAGCCGTCGATGGAAGTTGTCGGTTTATGGCTGAGAGCCATAGCCTTCAATGGAGGTAGCCGGTCTATGGCTGAGAGCCATAGGGGGGCAACTGAATGGGTATTGTCGGTCCTCGTGCAGTTAGCCTTGGGGGCAATACCAAAAAGGGAATTGACGGAATGTTGTGGCAACGACGGTGATACGTAACGGTTGACCACGACATGCAGGGTTCCTTCGGGGACACAGAGACGCGTAACGATACAGATTTTAGATAGTAATGTATGACTTAAATAAATGTTAAATGTTTTAAACAAATGATCCGTTCAATGTGTTTAAATGTGTGAAGGTTTATGAATGAAAGGCCCTGTTTTTCTTATACGTGATGTTAAACCCTATTGAATGTTTTGAATGATGAACCATTTCTCAAATCAAACGAAAACTAGAACTCACCAGCGTAGCTGACTTTTTAGTGTGCACATTCAGGTTAAGGCAGGTTATGAGGATGGACGGTGATGCTTGGCTAGCGAGAGAAGTTACCCGACTGACTATGAAGACTGGCATCCCGTTACGTTTAGCTATGATGTATTTATGTTTTAAACAATGTTTACGCTTCCGCATGTATGACCAATGATGACGTTATGTTTGAATGAAATTTTCCGCTGCGTTATTTGATATTCATGTTTAAGAGCTGTTTGTAAATGAGTAAATCCAACAAGTGAGGCCTCCCGGATTTGAGGCCTTACAAGTTGGTATCAGAGAAATAGTTTGAGAGATTCGGACACTCCCAGTGTCTGAACTTAAACTGTGAATGGGACCGAAAGCGGATGCCAGTACGGGTAACTCGAGCCACAGCATCAGGTATGAAGGTAGTATATATATATTTACATATATAGTATGCTTTAGAAAAGGTAAGGTAAGGACTTGTGTTCTGATGGAATCACAAAGGTGGTCAAATAGAAATCGAGAGGTAGTGTAATGGTTAATTGCAGATGGCCAGTGTATATTAACATCTTACAGTGCTTATTGAATTTTATTTGTTAACTAGCGTGATAACATTGGATTTCTTGTCTTATAGAACGAAATGGCGAGGAGAGGGAACGGAAGGCGTGGTGGCCGTACCGGTGGTCATACAGGCGGTCGAAATGGTGGGCGTGGCAGGATTCCTGCGCGCCAAGAGCACAGTGAAGAAGGAAGTGTTCACACTGAACCGGAGGTTAGTGTGCATGGAACTGAGCAGACACAAGTTAAAGAACAACCTTTCAATTTTGAACCAGAAGTGAGAGCAGCTATAGCTCGAGAGTTCACAGAATTGATGAAGACTTCTCTGCCAGGTCTGTTGGCAGAAGCATTGAAGCAGGTTAATGGGGAAGGTGGGTCTAGCGCGGCAATAGGTGCTCAGAACAACGAGACCGACAACGCACCGCCTGCTCGCGGAAGCGACTACAAGTCATTTAAAGCATGTGACCCACCGGTCCTCTTTGGAAAGAAAGACGCTGTGGCTACGTTTGATTGGGTGATCCGTATGGAAGCTGCCATTCGTCTGAGCGAGTGTCGAACGGATCAAGTTGTAAAATTTGCTGCTAACTCCTTGAGGGAGGAAGCATCCCATTGGTGGGAAGGTGTACGTCAAGCAAAAGGGAGCGAGATTGTGGATGCGATGATGTGGGCTGACTTGAAAACATTGGTGATCAAGGATTTCTGCCCAAGGAACGAGATTGAGAAGGTAGAGAGATAATTTCTGGGTTTGAAGGCCGGGAACATGACGCACCAGCAATACACAACCCGATTCAATGAACTGGCACGTCTGGTGCCACATCTTGTCACTACTGAAGAGAGAAAGATTGTCTGCTACGTTCAGGGGTTGCCGGACCAGGTCCGAACCCATGTTAAGGAAAACGCCCCTACTACCTATGATTCGGCAGTAGAGCTAAGTGGCGTGGTATTTGACGATCTGGCACTGAATGTTGTTTCCGTTGAAGAGCAAAAGAAGAGACCGAGCTTCTCAAACAAGCGAACTGGGGGAAAATGTTTGGGGCTCATGATAAGAGGGCTCGGGTGGATGGGCCGACCGTTTGTAAGAAATGTGGGGTAAGACATGCAGGCGAATGTAGACTGGGATCTAACTTGTGTTTCAAATGTGGCAAGACCGGGCACTACGCCCGTGAGTGCACACAACATTACAAGTGCTATAACTGTGGGGATGTCGGTCATCTGAGTAGGGACTGCCCGAAGCCCAGGAAGGGGGAAACCGGGAAGGGAAAGGGCCCGGAAAAGAAGGGAGAGGGATCTCGTGCGAAGACGCGAGCGTACGCACTGACGCAGGATCAGGCTAGGAAGGACCCTGACGTGGCGTCAGGTACGTTCATCCTTGACAACACTTTTGTTTCTGTGTTATTTGATTCGGGTGCCAGTAAGAGTTTTATATCTGCGACTTTCTGTAAACGAGTGAAGTACACTGTCAGTAAGCTAGAAAGGGCCTTTAGCGTAGAAACCGCTGAGGGTAGGACTGCGAGAGTGACCGATGTAGTTGACAACTCCATGATAAAGATAGAAGGTCATAGATTCCCTGTCAGATTGTTTGTTATGGTTTTGGGAGGGTTCGACATCGTGTTAGGTATGGATTGTCTAACTGCCAATGAAGCACAAATTATATGCAAACGAAAGATAATCCGACTCAAGGCTCCGGACGGTAGCAAAGTCGAGGTTCTTGGAGATCGTGACGCCCCGATGCCAAACGTCATCTCGATGATTAAGGCAGCAGATTACTTGAGGCGTGGATGCGAGGCTTATCTGGTGTACGTAATTGACGAGTGTAAGGAAGTGAAGGAGCTAAATGATGTACCCGTGGTACGCGAGTACCCGGAGGTGTTTCCAGAGGACTTGCCTGGGATACCACCCGACAGAGAGATCGAATTTCGAATCGACTTAGTACCAGATGCCCAGCCCGTGGCTAAGGCTCCATATCGACTAGCACCAGTAGAGATGAAAGAATTAATGGCACAACTACACGAGTTACTTGAGAAAGGATTCATCCAACCGAGCATCTCGCCGTGGGGTGCTCCGGTGTTGTTCGTAAAGAAGAAAGACGGTTCGATGAGAATGTGTATTGATTATCGCGAGTTGAACAAACGTACCGTGAAGAACAAGTACCCGTTACCAAGGATCGACGACCTGTTCGATCAATTGCAAGGCGCGAGTTGGTTCTCAAAGATCGACCTTCGATCCGGGTACCATCAGTTGAAGGTGAGGGAAGAAGACATACCGAAAACGGCATTTCGCACACGTTATGGACATTTTGAGTTTCGCGTAATGTCTTTTGGATTGACGAACGCCCCTGTAGCGTTCATGGATTTGATGAATAGAGTTTGTCCACCAATGCTGGATCGATCGGTGATCGTGTTCATCGATGATATCCTCATCTACTCCAAGAATGAGGGTGATCACGCGTGTCACTTGAAGGAGGTATTGGAAGCTCTGAAGAAGGAAACGTTGTATGCTAAGTTCTCCAAATGCGCGTTCTGGCTTAGGGAAGTCCAATTCCTAGGTCACGTCATTAACCCGAACGGCATTATGGTTGACCCAGCAAAGATAGTAACGGTAAGGGAATGGAATGTTCCTAAGACGCCAACTGAAATCCACAGTTTCTTGGGATTGGCAGTTACTATCGGAGATTCATCCAGGATTTCTCGAAAATAGCTTCGCCGTTGACGAAGTTGACTTGGAAGGAGGTAAAGTACGAATGGGGTTCGACCCAGGATGAGGCGTTTAAGGAATTGAAGGAAAAGCTAACTCAAGCTCCAGTCTTGGCCCTTCCCGAGGGTAATGAAGACTTAGTGGTATACTCTGACGCTTCGGGTCAGGGATTGGGATGCGTATTGATGCAACGCGGGAGAGTGATCGCGTACGCGTCACGGCAGTTGAAGATTCATGAAGCTAATTATCCGACTCACGATTTGGAGCTTGCTGTTGTCGTGTTCGCATTGAAAATCTGGAGGCACTACCTTTACGGGGTGAAGTTTACTATTTACTCAGACCATAAAAGTTTGAAATACTTCTTCGAACAAAGAGAGCTTAATATGAGGCAGAGACGATGGTTAGAACTCCTAAAAGATTATGACTGTGAAATCATATACCATCCTGGAAAGGCAAACGTGGTGGCTGACGCTCTAAGCCGAAAGGATGTGCCTACTCCTATTAGAGTGAAAGCTTGCCAGTTGGTGGTAACATCGGACGTGATGAGAGAAATTGAAAAGGCTCAAGATGAGGCACTTAAGGAGGAAAACATAAAGAAGGAAAGGATGGTTGGCCAACAAGTTGGAATATAACACCCTTGGTGTTAGGACACGTTTTGGACGGGTATGGATACCTGTGGGTGGCGAGCTTAGAACCAAGATCTTGGATGAGGCTCATAAGTCTCGTTACTCTATCCATCCCGGTACCAATAAAATGTACCAAGATCTGAGAAAGGAATACTGGTGGCCTGGAATGAAATGTGATATGACAAAGTATGTAAGCAAGTGCTTGACTTGCTCGCAAGTAAAGGCCGAGCACCAGAAACCGTATGGAAAGATTCAACCACTTGATATACCGGAATGGAAGTGGGAACACATTACCATGGACTTCATAACTAAGCTACCTCGCACAGCTAAAGGTCATGACGCCATTTGGGTAATTGTGGACCGTTTAACGAAGAGTGCTCATTTCCTACCTATTCGCGAGACGTTCTCGTCAGAAAGGTTAGCGAAAGTATTTATTAACGAAGTAGTAGCAAGGCATGGGATGCCTTTGACGATCGTATCCGACCGGGACACACGATTCACATCGAGGTTCTGGAAAAGGTTTCACGAGGCGATGGGCACGAGGCTTAATATCAGCACTGCGTACCACCCACAAACGGATGGTCAGTCTGAAAGGACCATTCAGACCTTGGAGGATATGCTTCGTGCTTGTAATATCGATTTTGGCGGCAATTGGGACAGTCATCTGCCGTTAGCCGAATTTTTATACAACAATAGTCATCACACGACTATAGGCATACCGCCATACGAAATGTTGTATGGGAGGAGATGCAGGACCCCGATTTGTTGGGGTGAGATTGGACAAAAGGAATTAGGGAGTCTGGAAGTAGTAAGGGAAACGTCAGAAAGGTTTTATTAAATCAAAGCACGAATGAAGGCCACACAAGATCGTCAGAAATCCTATGCGGATAAACAACGAAGGCCTATTGAGTTTGATGTTGGGGACAGAGTAATGTTGAAAGTGTCACCCTGGAAGGGAATAATACGATTCAGGAAGAGAGGAAAGTTAAGTCCGAGGTTCGTCGGACCGTTCAGGATAATGGCACGGGTTGGTGAGGTCGCTTATCGGTTAGAGTTGCCTGATGAGTTAAGTGGGATTCTTCCTACCTTCCATGTATCACACTTGCGAAAGTGTTTGGCGGATGAATCAGCTCATGTACCACTTATAGAGGTCGACAACAGCCTTAATTACATCGAAGAACCCGTGGCCATCTTAGACCGAAAGGAGAAACGTTTACGTAATAGATTTATCCAATTGGTTAAAGTCCAATGGAAACACCGAAAGGGATCGGAAGCCACTTGGGAAATGGAGAAGGAAATGAGGGAGTCGTACCCTCATCTATTTGACTTGTGATAAGGTTTCGGGGACGAAACCTATTGTAAGGGGGGTAGACTTGTAACATCCCAAAAATAAAACGACAGTTAAAATGACGAAATAAACGAACGAGGCATGTCGGGTCGGGTCGGATGAGCCGGCGGGCTGGAAGGGGAGCCTCCCCTATAAATAGCCAAGGTCACCACCCTTTTCTCTCATTTGTAACTTTTAGAGAGAGAAACCGTAGAGAGAGAAAGTTGGCGGATCGACCCGAGACTTCAGCAAAGTGTTACTCCATAACTCGTGAGAACAACCTCCGGATCAGAAACTCGATTCAGGTAACAATCCGACCTAAATCTGAGTTTTAGTTCATTTTTTGGTTTTTCGGGTTTTGGGTGAAAAGGTAAGGTTTGAATGGATGAAACTGAAAGATAATCATGGATTTGAGTTCCTTAATGGAAAACGAACGTTTTGAATGCAAACAGGTTCGGGATCTTGACATGATCAGAACCGAATGCGAAAGTTAGGGTTTTTCACGAAGAACAGGTCGTGCGCACTTGCTAAGTGCGCACTGAGCAGGTCCTGCGCACTTGCTAAGTGCACAGGAGGAGGGACCTGCGCACTTGATAAGTGCGCAGGCAGCAGGGCCTGCGCACTTGCTAAGTGCGCAGGCAGCAGAGTCTGCGCACTTGCCAAGTGCGCAGACATCAGAACTGGTTAAGTGAAGTCAGTATGTTAGAATGGTTAAACCGTTAGAGTCGGGATTGGTCTGATGTGTATTTAACTAATCAATTCAGATCGGAAGTGACGTTTTTGGACCTTCGTTTAGGACAACCCATATTAGCGTATCAGGTGAGTTCTAGAAGTCCTCTTTTAAATGTTTTATATAATGTTTTCGGGCTGGTGTGCATACATATGAAATGATGTTTTATGAAATGATATTTTATGAAACTATGATTATGAAATGAAATGATTTTGAATGAACGGTTTATGGAAAGAAAGTTTTTTGCATGGAATGTTTACGAACGAATGTTTAATAAGAAATGGTTTAAAGTAAAGGTAAAGGGTTTTGAAAACGAGTGAAAGGTTTTATGAAAAGGAAAGAAAAATGGCAAAGGTTTTAAAGAAGTCATCACAAATCTAATCTGTAGAATGAATGGAATTGACGAATGAAGTCTGGGAATGAGATTCCCAGCCTTGTGGTAGATTATGGACAGCGAGCCATAGTTACCATAAGAAGAACTGGGGTAGTGTCTTAGTGGCCTGCCAATGGTTTGATGTTGTACAACTGGTATGGAGTAACGACGGTTACTCAGGGGTTAACGTGACCCCACGTGAGGTTAAATTATGATCCGACAGTGTTATGGCTGAGAGCCATAGCCGTCGATGGAAGTTGTCGGTTTATGGCTGAGAGCCATAGCCTTCAATGGAGGTTGCCGGTCTATGGCTGAGAGCCATAGGGGGGCAACTGAATGGGTATTTTCGGTCGTCGTGCAGTTAGCCTTGGGGGCAATACCAAAAAGGGAATTGACGGAATGTTGTGGCAACGACGGTGATACGTAACGGTTGACCACAACATGCAGGGTTCCTTCGGGGACACAGAAACGCGTAACGATACAGATTTTAGATAGTAATGTATGACTTAAATAAATGTTAAATGTTTTAAACAAATGATCCGTTCAATGTGTTTAAATGTGCGAAGGTTTATGAATGAAAGGCCCTGTTTTCTTATACGTGATGTTAAACCCTATTGAATGTTTTGAATGATGAACCATTTCTTAAATCGAACGAAAACTAGAACTCACCAGCGTAGCTGACTTTTTAGTGTGCATATTCAGGTTAAGGCAGGTTATGAGGATGGACGGTGATGCTTGGCTAGCGAGAGAAGTTACCCGACTGACTATGAAGACTAGCATCCCGTTACGTTTAGTTATGACGTATTTATGTTTTAAACAATGTTTACGCTTCCGCATGTATGACCAATGATGACGTTATGTTTGAATGAAATTTTCCGCTGCGTTATTTGATATTCATGTTTAAGAGCTCTTTGTAAATGAGTAAATCCAACAAGTGAGGCCTCCCGGTTTTGGGGCCTTACAGTTATCGTTAAAGTCCGCATCCTTAATATTTCTACGTTCGTTCATGCGTTCCAAATCCTAAAGTCCCAAATCATTCCCTTATAGTTTTCTCTTGACCGTTTCTACATTATAGTAACATATTTTATTTAACTTAGGACGTACTTAACTCTTGTTGCTACTAGTTTCAAGTCCAACCCCCTACTGGTCAAGGTGAGTAACATAGCCCCTTTTACACTATTTATATTTTTGGGGTGGAACATGAGTACAAATATACAATGTTTACAAATTACACAATACAATTCCACCCTACATTCATGTGTGCAATTTGAGCCTTATGCTTGAGTACTAGGTGTGCAAACTACAATTCGTGTGCAATTTACATGTGCAATCATTAACTACACAAGCCGACGGTTAACAATGATAGATCTATTGAGTTTGACAAACCCACCCAGGTAGGGAGATTGTTACCGACAACACATTTTGGTTTTTGCATGCTAGTTACAAAGGTTTGATTGTACAATTTGGTTTCATAATAGTAACTCTCCATGATTGCCTTATTAACCATGATATGTATGGATTGTATACACACAACACAATGTTACTATTTAGAGTCAAAACCTATGTATGCTCACCAACTTTTTAGTTGACCTTGTTTTTATCATGTTTCAGGTACGAACAATTGAGTTTGCTACACTTAAGTTGTGGACCTAGTTAATCAATAAAGAAACTTATTATGTATTTGAATTTTATGTATTTTGTTGGATTCTGTTTGGTTTGTTTGATGAAATAAAATGTGATGATTTAATATATTACAACGTAGTCAACCATGTGCTCATGAACAGTCTACATGTCCCGCCCCGACGTTTTCGCCGTCGGTTGGGGTGTGACAGCCTCCACCAACTGTTGCTTAATCAGATTAAAAGATTTGAGACATTCATCATTAAAATCAAAAGGTGCATCCTTGAGCAATAAATTGCACAAGGGTTTTGTTATTGCACTAAAAGATTTGTTGAATCGTCTATAAAAACCCGCGTGTCCCAAAAATGTGCGGACACCTTTAATGTTGTTTGGTGGAGGTAGAGTGGCAATTACCTGGATTTTCGCATGATCCACTTCAATGCCCTTGCTTGAAATCACGTGTCCCAACACATTCCCCTCTTGAACCATGAAATGGCTTTTTTCCCAACTTAAAACTAAATTGGTCTCAACACATCTTTTCAATACCTTTGTTAACTGTTCAAGACACGACTCAAAAGATGTACCAAATATGGAAAAGTCATCCATGAAGATTTCTATAGACTCCCCGATCATATCTGAAAAAGATACTCATCATGCACCGTTGGAAGGTGGCCGGGGCGTTGCATAGGCCGAATGGCATTCTCCTAAATGCGAAAGTGCCATACAGACAAGTGAACGTGGTCTTTTGTTGATCTTCAGGATGTATAGCTATTTGATTATACCCTGAATATCCATCTAAGAAACAATAATACTTCTGACCTGCCAACTTCTCAATAATCTGGTCAATAAAGGGCAAAGGAAAGTGATCCTTTGAGGTAGCAGCGTTCAGCTTTCTTTAGTCAATACAAATGCGCCTCCCGGTTACCGGCCGGGTGGCAACCTCTTCACCATTCTCACCTTTGACTATCTGGATACCTGCTTTCTTTGCGACAGCCTGTGTCGGGCTTACCCATGTGATATCGGATATGGGGTACACAATACCAGCATTGAGCTGTTTTAGAACTTCCTTCTTTACTATTCCCTCATGTTGGGATTCAAACTTCTTTGCAAATCCCTGGATGGTTTGACTCCCTCATCCGTTACGATCTTATGCATCACAATCGCCGGACTGATCCCTTTTAGATCTATAATGGTCCACCTAATTGCTGCCGTATGGGCCACCAAGACCTTCATCAATGCTTGTTTCCGCTCTTCAGTTAAACCTGCAACAATAATAACAAGAAGAGTATAATTTTCAGCTACAAACGCATATTTCAAATGTTTGGGTAATTCTTTCAACTCTAATTTAGGTGGTGATTCCAGGGAGGGTTTCAGGTGAGAGTCAATGTGCTCTAGCAAACTCTCTGCTTGGTGTGTCCAAGTGGGTACTTTTTCCCTAAGAGCACACACCAACCTCAACTTCCTATTACCGAACTTCATGTCATATGTTCCTATCACACAATGTCACATTAGGATGTCACATTAGGATGCCTGTCACTAGAAGGAGCTGCATAATCAAGCGCTATGAAATCGACAGGATAGTAAAAATATTCCACCTTCACAATTACATCGGTCAATATCCCCCTGGGAAGTTTAAGGTTAAGGTCTGGCAACACCACAGTGGTTATGTGACATTCTTACCTTTGGACTGTTAAGCTTTTCTAAGATTGTTTGTACAGTTCCTTGCAGTTTCTTGTTGGCTTTTGCAGTTTTCTCTATCTCTGGATCAAACAATAATGAAGATTTTCTGTCAGAGCGCCTAGTATGCATAAATATGTCCATGCACACTTGAGCACACAATTAGTTGCACTGAACTAAACAAATCAAAAACAACACTTTGCACACAAATTCCCCGGTTGCGGCACCATTTTGATCGCGACGTCAAGATCAATCAAAACCTATATTAAAACTAGTTTATTAGCTACCTTAAACTATAATATAGCAAAGTAGAGTTGTCGAATCCACATGGAACTCGTGGAGAATGCTATTTAGAAAAATGAATTATCATTACTGCTAAAGATTCAAACTTTATTACTTGGAAGACTTGTATTTATCAAAAGCAATTAAATTTAAGTTGAAAAAACTATTAGAGAAAAACGCAATCGCTTCTGGGGTCAAGTTCAACAGATTCACAAAAGTTAAGTTCAATTGATTCGAGTCCACTAAACGTGACACTGACGATTCAATTAAAGTGGTGACTGTGGGACAATCTTTTTAGATTCGTTCGTTCGCCCAATCACCAATTTACAGTTGCAAAGAGATACAAATCCACCAAATAGCTAATGATGTAAGGAAACCGAAAACATATGGCAATTCAGATAACTTAAACAAGAGTAAACAGTTTAATTTAATCAAATGCGTGTGTATTCAAGTCTGTCACAAAAAAAAAACACATATCAAACACCAAAGAACCATAAACTAAAGTTGCACTAAGACGAACTATCCACCTGAAAGCAATCACAAGTGGATTAACCGCTCATAATTTTAGCAAACATCAAACTATTCAAATTGGAACTTACAAACATGAAAGATTAAGAACAATTGACCAAAGAATGATGAAAATCGTCTGAGAACACCTCTAGGATGGTTGGAACAAAGATAATTCGAGAATGGGAGTCACAATGGGTTTCAAATTAGAATTAGGTTTTTTTGCTGAAAAACCATTTTCTCGCGTGTCGCGAAGAAATCCTGGACGGACCTAGGCCAAAATAGTCGCGGCCCATTTTCTTGTTCCTTGTGTGTCATGAAGAACAACATCAACATCTTCGCGTACCGCGAAGGACTAAATTCCCAAGATTTTGAGTTTTTTCTTTGACTTTGACTTTTCCGTGCTTTGATGCCTTCTTCAATTCCTTCGTTTATTCCGCTCTTTTAAGCGTATTAGACCTGTAACACTCAAAACTACAAGTACCACATAAAATAACTCAAAGTACATGGCTAAACACCTAAAATGCAGACAAACTGACTCTTAAACACCGGATATTTGACCCTACATCAAAGATTGAAGCTGAATTTCTGCGGTTTGAAGCTGGAACAATGACTCATCAAGAGTACACGACCAAGTTTAATGAAATGGCCAAGCTGGTGCCACATTTGGTTACTCCCGAGTCAAGAAAAGTTAAATGCTCTATCCAAGGTTTACCTCCTAAGGTTCGTACCTTAGTGAAATGCATCGCACATGAGACAATTTACTTAGCCGTTGAAAAGAGTGCGATGATTTTTGATGAAGTGGCAGCTCAAGAGCCACCAAAAGTTGATCACAAAAGGAAACATGAAGAATTTTTTTATAAATTTAAACCAGGAAATAGTAAATTTCCTAGAAGAGGAAGGTTTAACCCTAACCCTGATAGAACAACCCAGGGAGTACAGTGCCAGACTTGTCTGAAGTTTGGTCACTCGACAACTCAATGCCCTAACGTTAAATATTTTAACTGCGGAGATATATGGGATTATAAGACTTCTTGTCCTAAACCACCTAAACCAAGAATGGGTGGTCAGAACAAGAGAACATGACGAGTATTCGTCTTAAGAAGTGGAGATGAACAAAAAAAATAAAGCTAAGGAGGTGACAGGTATTTCTTTGTTAATAATATTTATGCCAAGACTCTATTTGATACAGGGTCTAATAGAAGTTTTGTATCATGTGCATTCACCCCATATTTAGGCATAAGATCGATTCCACTTATTCATGCCTATGTCGTTGAAACGATAAGTGGCGAACGGATTTCGATAACCGAATCATACCCTGACTGTGTCATTAATTTTGGTGACGACAAGGTATTAGTTACACTAATGCCGATGAACTTGAACGAATATAAGGTTATCCTAGGGATGGATTGGTTAAACCAATACCAAGCCCAGATTGATTGTGACCAGAAAACAGCCAAGATTAAGAAACCAGATGAAACTAGTTTAATGATTCATGGTGCTAATGAAACCAATAAGATTGAAATTATTTCTATAGAAAAAGTTAAGAAATAATTAAATAAAGGAGATAGTATATTCTTACTCCATGCCTTAAACCGTAAACCCGAAGGACAGATTGCGAATATTCCCGTAGTCTGTGATCACCCAGATGTTTTTCCAGAAGAATTACCCGGTCTTCCACTTGATCGTCAGATCATGTTGCAAGATCCCCTTATCATCTAGCTCCTTCCAAAATGAAAGAATAAATTAAACAAATTCAAGAACTCTTAGACAAAGGGTTCATTCATCCGAGCAGTTCACCTTGGGGAGCACCGGTACTATTTGTTAAGAAGAAGGACGAAAACATGAGGATGTGCATTGATTATCGGGAGTTAAACAAGCTGACCGTAAAGAACAAATATCCATTGCCTCGAATAGATGATCTGTGCGATCAGTTAAAGGTACAGGAAGAGGACGTACCTAAGACTGCTTTTAAAACCCGATACGGTCACTATGAATTCATGGTCATGTCATTTGGTCTAACAAATGCCCCTGCATCATTTATGGACTTAATGAATCGAGTTTGTAAACCTTCCTTGATAAATTTATCATCGTTTTCATCGATGATATTCTTATCTATTCCCGAAACCAAGAAGAACATGCTGAGCATCTCATAATCATTCTGGAAACCTTAAGAAAAGAAATATTGTATGCTAAGTTTTCCAAATGCGAATTTTGGAAATGAGAAGTACAATTTCTTGGGCACGTTGTGAACGAGCATGGAATACAAGTGGACCCAAGTAAGATTAAAGATGTTATGAAGTGGGAAGCCCCAAAGACTCCAACAGAAATCATAAGCTTTCTTGGGCTAGCCTGTTACTACAGAAGATTCATTCAAGGCTTTTCCAAACTTGCTACGCCTTTAACCGCTTTAACTCAGAAAGCAGCCAAGTTTGAATGGGGTACAAAGCAAGAAGAAGCATTCAACATTCTCAAAAATAAACTCAGTCATGCATCGATTCTAGCACTACCCGAAGGAAATGATGATTTTATCATCTATTGTGATGCTTCCCTAACTCGTCTGGGTTGTGTGTTGATGCAGCTAGACAAGGTTATTGCCTACTCATCACGCCAACTTAAAATTCATGAAAAGAATTATACCACACATGATCTAGAACTTGGTGCCATAGTGTTTGCTCTAAAGATCTCGAGACACTATCTGTATGGTACCAAATGCATGATATATTCAGACCATAAAAGCCTCCAACATATTTTTAATCAGAAGGATTTAAATATGAGGCAAAGGAGATGGATGGAACTCATCAATGACTATGACTGTGAAATTAAATACCATCTCGGGAAAGCAAATGTAGTAGCAGATGCTTTAAGTCAGAAAGAACGAAGCCAACCAATTAAAGTAAAAGAACTACAATTAGATCTAAAGTTAGACTTAATGGAGCAGATCAAAGAAATCCAACCAAAAGCATTAGGAGAAGGGAATATCAAGAAAGAACGTATGGTTGGGAAACATAAGTTGTTGTCCAAAGGAGATGATGGAATCATGGGATTCGAGCAAAGAATCTGGATTCCTAAGCTTGGAGATATTCAAGAAAAGATATTAGATGAAGCACACAAGTCAAAATATTCAATGCATCCTGATGCTAACAAGATGTATAAAGACCTGAAGACTCATTACTGGTGCACTAATCTGAAGAGATCAATAGCTTAATACATAGATAAATTCTTGACTTGGCTGTAAGTTAAGATTGAGCACCAGAAACCAGTAGAGCAGTTACAGCAAATAGAATTACATGTCTGGAAGTGAGATCAACTTACAATGGACTTCGTGACTAAATTACCTAGAACTCAGAAAGTACATAATGCCATATGGGTCGTGGTCGATAGACTGACCAAGTCAGCCCATTTTATAACTATCAATGAAACATACTCTATGGATAAGTTATGTCACACCCCAACCGACGGCGGAATCATCGGGGCGGGACATGTAGACTGTTCATGAGAACAAGGTTGTCTAAATTGTAATATATTAAACATCAATTTCATTTCAATAATCCAAACACAACCAAATCCAAGAAAGAACATAATTGAAATACCTAGAATTCTTTATTCAAATTAACTATGTCCCAAGGCCTATATGTAGCATATCTTGATCAAATCACACATTAGTACCAGAAACATGAATAAAATAAGGTCAACTAAAAAGTTGGTGTGTATAACACAGGTTTGCATATAGATAGCATATAGATTTTAATTAAAACAAATCCTTACATAACATGATAAAATAAGGCATTTATGGAGAGTAGCTATTGTGTAACCAAGTACAATCAAACTTTTGCAACTAGCATGCAAAATTGTGTTGTCGGTAACAATCACCCTACCTGGGTGGGTTTGTCAGACTCAATAGATCTATCATTGTAAACCGTCGGCTTGAATAGTTAATGATTGCACATAAGTTGTTCACAAAAGTTAGCACGCATAGCACTCAGGCATAAAGCTCAAATTGCACACATGAATGTAAATAGGATTTGTATTTGTGTAGTTTATGTAAAAGTAAACAATGATTTGAATAGTGTTCATGTTTCACCCCAAAAATGTAAAAGAGTAAAAAAGGGCTATGTAATACTCACATGGTTCAAGGTGTAGCTAAACACGGGAGACTAGGTAGTAAAATGATCCTTGTAACTCACCACGTTAACCTAATGTATAATGTATGTTGAATTATTAGAGGGCACAATAGTCTATGTCTAAGTCTAGGATTGAATCGACTGTGTGTGACAGTGTTGGAGTGGTAAGTATTAGTGGTTCATACTTAAATGAGGTGTTTTATAAAATGAGAAATTTAAATAAATAGTTGTAGAATAATTAAACTAGGTTTTGAGTTTGAATAACTAAATAAATTAAATAATTATTGTTTAATAATTTAGTTATAAAATTAGTGGTGTGAGTTATCTTAATTAAATAAATAATTTTGCTTTATTTATTTATTTATAAAGATGTGGAAGAATACTATTTATTTATAAAGGTGTGTAAAAAGTAAAATATATATTTACCTTTGTAATAAATAACTTTTATTTATTTATTTTTTTTCCTTAGAAATAAGTGTTGATCGTTTTAAGTAAAATTAACATTTTATAAATTTTATTTAAATCAATTAATTTTATTTGTCAATTAGTTGATTTTGAAAATAAAGTTTAAGTTTTTATAAAACTTTTTATAAAATTGTACCAAGTTTTGAAATTAATTTATCCAAAATAATTACTTATTTTAAATTGATCATTTAATGTATAATTTCATAAAAATATAGGCTTTTATGTAAAATTTGTAAAACTGAATTTATTCTGTTATAAATATTTCAAGTTTTATAAAAATATATATATTTTTTTAATATTTTTGGAGCTTTAAAAACTGTATTTAAAAATATAACAGGCCACCCGGTTCGAACCCGAGTGGATCCTGTGTGTGTGTTTCACGTATACCGCTGGACCAGAGGGGCTATTCACGTACAAGACCCGTCCGGCTAACTGATAACCCGCAGCGAAAAGGTATCCGGGTCTGATGTTCAAGGTGTGTGTAAAAAGGCTGGTTTGGTGGGTTTCGAACCCACGCCACCTGGTCCGGCAGCGCATTGACTTGCCGGCCGGACCAGGTGGTTTCGCTGGATTATTATAGATTCGAAAAGTTTAAAAATACAATTTCAGATCGATGCCCAAATTAGATTAGCGCCAAGAACAATGAAACCCTAGAATTTAAATTGGCTCGAATCTGTATTGTTAGCATGACTTGATAAAGGGCTTTCGATCGGGGTTTGATTACGATCCTAGTGATGTAAAACTTACATGTTGAGATTGGGCAACAAGTGCTGACGGCTACGAGGTCGGCTCCGACTGTTCTTCGTGATCGAGAGTATTCCAGAGATGAAATTCGGGTTCGCCAGAGGTTGGGAGAGTTTGCGAGGGCGTATACGAGAGTGGGTGATAGGTTTAATTCGATTAATTTTGTCTTAATTAGTCGATTTTATTATGGTTTGTCCGTAACAGTTGTCGGACGAGATTTACGTATCAAATTGAAGGTTTGAAAGTGAATTGGGTCTGATAATGGTCCAGGTACACTCGAGGTCGACTGATGCATGATTTCTGGAATTGATTACGCGTTATTTACACGAATTAAACATAAATTGATACGGGTTTGATTATTCTAGTCAAATTCGTTCAAATTTTTCGGCATAACTCTTTTGCCGAATCCTCGCTACTCTAATGTTGTCTCGGATTTGGATAATTTTGTCGGATGTTTCTTGGATTACCTCAGGACCGGTGATTTATGCTTCACCAATCTCATTCCAACAGATAGGAGAACGACACTTGCGACCATAAAGAGGTTCAAATGGAGCCATGTTGATACTTATGTGGTAGCTATTGTTGTAAGAGAACTCAATTAGGGATAAATGTGAATCCCACTTGCCACCAAAATCAATTACACATGCTCTAAGCATATCCTCAAGAGTTTGGATTGTTCGCTCGGTTTGGCCATCAGTTTGGGGATGGTAAGCCGTGCTCAAATCCAATCGTGTGCCAAGAGCTGTTTGGAGAGATTGCAAAAAACGAGAGGTTAACCGAGCGTCTCTATCGGATATTATGTTCAAGGGAACATCGTGACGGCTCACGATTTCATCAATATAAATTCGGGTTAGTTTCTCAACCCGATAGTCTTCACGGATAGGCAAGAAATGAGCAGATTTGGTGAGACGATCAATGATCACCCAAATGCTATCATAACCACTCGAGGTGCGAGGGAGTTTGGTAATGAAATCCATGGCTAAGTTCTCCCATTTCCAGACGGGAATTTCTGGTTGTTCAAGTAAACCGGAAGGACATTGATGTTCGGCTTTGACTTTGGAGCAGGTCAGACATTTGGCAACATAGAGAGAAATGTCTTTCTTCATACCGGGCCACCAATATTGTTGGCGAAGATCTTGATACATTTTATCCGCACCGGGATGAATAGAATAACGAGACTTGTGGGCCTCGTTCATGAGAAATGCACGGAGATCATCGCGGTCGGGAACCCAAATACGGTTCAAGTAATAAAGTAAGCCATTGGGCTTCGATTCAAGCTGAAGTTCAACACCACACGACATTTCTTCGTACATGTTACCCTCGGTGACCGAGACGTGTTGAGCTTCTAAGATGCGGATTTGAATATCGGTTTGTATTCGGGCACAATAAAGCACAACATGGTCCTTTCGACTCAAGGCGTCGACTACAACATTCGCTTTGCCGGGATGATAACGAATCTCGCAGTCATAGTCGTTAAGGAGTTCAACCCAACGTCGTTGCCTCATATTAAGTTCTTTTTGGTTGAAGATGTGTTGAAGGCTTTGGTGGTCGGTGAACACCACACATTTTGTGCCATGGATATAATGTCTCCAAATATTCAATGCGAATACGACCGCACCCAACTCGAGATCGTGCGTCGTATAATTCTTTTCATGAATCTTAAGTTGTTTTGATGCATAAGCGATTACTTTACCTCGTTGCATGAGAACACAACCGAGACCTTGGTTGGAAGCATCACAGTAGACAACTATATCATCATTCCCTTCAGGGAGAGTCAAAATAGGAGCATTGCACAACTTTTGCTTGAGAGTTTAGAAAGCTTCTTCTTGTTTTGGTCCCCATTCATAAGTCTTACCCTTGTAGGTCAAAGCGGTAAGGGGGACAACAATCTTAGAGAAGTTTGAGATGAAACGACGATAATATCCTGCAAGACCAAGAAATGAACGAACTTCGGTGGGAGTCTTCGGGGCATTCCAATTCTTAACCACTTCAATCTTAGCAGGGTCAACATAAATTCCTTTCTCGTTGACAATATGACCTAGGAATTGAACCTCCTTTAGCCAAAATTCACATTTGGAGAACTTGGCATACAGTTTCTCTTTCCTCAAGAGGTCCAAAACCAACCTAAGGTGTTGGTCATGATCGGATTTAGTCTTGGAGTAGATTAAGATATCATCAATGAAGACGATCACGAATTTATCAAGGTACGGTTTGCACACACGATTCATGAGGTCCATGAAAACTGCGGGTGCATTGGTTAGCCCAAAAGGCATGACCATGAACTCATAGTGTCCATACCTTGTTCGGAAGGCAGTCTTTGGAATATCATCCTCTTGCACTCGGAGTTGGTGATAACCAGATCGAAGATCAATCTTCGAGAAGCAAGTAGAACCTTGAAGTTGATCAAAGAGATCATCTATTCTAGGTAAAGGATAACGGTTTTTGATAGTAAGCTTGTTGAGTTCGCGGTAGTCAATACACATGCGAAATGATCCATCCTTCTTCTTGACGAATAAGACGGGTGCACCCCACGGTGAATGACTTGGACGAATGAAACCTTTGTCGGAGAGCTCTTGGAGTTGGCTTGCAAGTTCTTGCATTTCAGAAGGTGCAAGACGGAATGGAGCTCTAGCCACGAGGTTAGCTCCAGGTATAAGATCGATGCGGAATTCTACTTGTCTAACGGGTGGAAGACCGGATAAATCTTCGGGGAACACTCCGGGAAAGTCTCGGATAATGGGGATGTCTTGAATACTCTTCTTTTTGACATCCTTTTGAACGATATGGGCCAAAAAGGCCACGTACTTCTTTCGTAAGTACTTTTGAGCAGTAGTGCATGACATTAATTTAAGTCCTTTGCAAGGCTTTTCACCAAAGATTCTTAATGTTTCTCCCGACGGTAGAGGTATTCGAATACATTTCTCAAAACAGATGACTTCGGCATGATGGTTTGATAGCCAATCCATGCCTATGATGATGTCAAAACTCCCTAGTGGCATTGGTACAAGGCTGATTGGAAACGTATGATCATTAAGTTCTAGGGAGCAATCATAGATAATGGAGTCAATTGTAAGAGAGTCACCATTTTCTATTTCGATGGTAAAGGTTTTCTCTAATTGGGATCGTGTCTTTGCAAGTAAAGGTTCAAAGTTAAGTGACACAAAACTTTTATCGGCACCAGTATCAAATAAAATGGAGGCATATTGACTATTAACAAGGAACGTACCATTGACCACATCATTGTTGGCTTCAGCTTCATTGGCGTTTATGTTGAAAGCACGCCCACGAGCTCCGCCTTGTCTAGCATTGATAAATCTTGGGCACTGGTCACGGAAATGATTTGAGTCGCCACATTCATAACAAGCACGCCCATTTGCAATAGCGGGAACACCTTGATTAGCCACTTGCGGGTTGGTTCGGTTTGGTGGGTTGACTTGGCCCGCAAGAGCTTTGGCCCTACAAACATTGACCGTATGGCCATATTTCGCACAATGAGTGCAAAGGCGACATGGGATGCTCTGGGGATGATGATAGTTGCATGTGGCACAAAGCGGGTAGATCCCAACATATGGCTTTTTGGCTGGTTCTTGAACCATAGGTGCATCTTGATTAACAGGAATAGCAGGAGTGACCACAGCAAAACTTCTAGCCTTTCACTTCTTATTATGTCGGGAGGGTTCAGTTGTGGCTTCTTTGTTGTGGGTGGGAGGAGTTGTGGTGTCAGAAACTTTCTTTGTGCCCTTTTTAGTAAGAGTCCCCGCCTTCACATGGTTATCGGTTAAGGTAGCGGATAAACGGATAGCATTTTCAAGTGTTGCGGGATTTCTCCCTAGGACAGTATTTTGAATTTGCCTAGGTAATCCACAAATATATTTTTCAATGCAGCAGGATAAAGGTGTGACCATGTGGGGCACGAGGAGACTCAACTCATGGAATCGAGTTGTATATGCCAAGCTTTCACCACTATCTTGGGCAAGATCCCAAAATTCGGCTTCGAGTTTCTTTACCTCATTTCGAGGACAGAATTCTTCAATCATTAGCCTTTTAACCTCATCCCAAGGTAAGTCTATTGCTACATCGACACCTCTATTCCTCTTTTCCCCATTCCACCATGTGAGTGCCCGTTTTTGTAAGACACTTGTGGCATGTCGAACACGAAGATTGTCGGGGCAGTCACTATTGAGAAAGGTATTCTCAATACTTTCGAACCATTGAAGAAGTCCCGTAGCTCCTTCGGTACCATAGAACTTGATGGGATAACATGAGTTGAAATGCTTGAAGGTGCATTGAGATGGGTTGGCACCACCATTTCCACCATTAGCCCCATGGTTACCATTGGTGGCACCATTAGCTTGAGTGAGTTGAGTTACGAGTTGTGCAACGATAGTAGCGATGTTGGTGTTAGCCACGGGAGCACGACGGGGAGACATTCTACAGATTTTCACAAGATAAGAAAAGATGTAAGAGCTTATGAATGTTACTTGGATTTAAAAGGTTGAGATAGCAAAATAAAATAGTAATTCATAGTTGGGATTGTACTCAAATAGTGATATAATCACTTGAATACTATGACACATTAAGGTTAATTAAACTCATATAATTTTCAAGGAGACATGCTTTAGCCTATAAGTAAACACTCATCCCGGGTATTCCCAGGAAAGCATACGGGTCCCTCGGTTGATTGGGATTTATGCGAAATGCTTTCCTAGACAGAAAATCCAGAATACAGGTGTCACCCTTTCAGATTGCACGTGTCCTCAAATAATTAATCAAAGTTTAAAAGCCTTAATGAGAAAATAAAGAATTTTTTTTTAAGATTTAGATCAATGCAGTTTCCACATGCTAAGAAGGTGATGATAGAGAAGTAGATAAGAATATTATGAGGTTTTAGGGTATAGGTAGGGGTATTGATTATTTAATCATTATTTAAGTATATTCAAATAAATCATGAATTTTAACAAATAAAGCATCAAAATAGAATAATAACTATCATGGTAGGCACATATCACATAATCATGAAGCATAGCATAATTGGGTGTCCTAAAGTTATAGTCTAGGTCAAAGGTGTCTAATAACCTAATTCCCTATAACCAAGGCTCTGATACCAATCTGTCACACCCCAACCGACGGCGGAATCATCGGGGCGGGACATGTAGACTGTTCATGAGCCCAAGGCTGTCTAAATTGTAATATATTAAACATCAATTTCATTTCAATAATCCAAACACAACCAAATCCAAGAAAGAACATAATTTAAATACATAGAATTCTTTATTCAAATTAACTAAGTCCCAAGGCCTATATGTAGCATATCTTAATCAAATCACACATTAGTACCTGAAATATGAATAAAATAAGGTCAAGTAAAAAGTTGGTGAGTATAACACAGATTTGTATATAGATAGCATATAGATTTTAATTAAAACAAATCCTTACATAACATTATAAAATAAGGCATTTATGGAGAGTAGCTTTTGTGTGACCAAGTACAATCAAACTTTTGTAACTAGCATGCAAAATTGTGTTGTTGGTAACAATCACCCTACCTGGGTGGGTTTGTCAGACTCAATAGATCTATCATTGTAAACCGTCGGCTTGAATAGTTAATGATTGCACATAAGTTGTTCACAAAAGTTAGCACACCTAGCACTCAGGCATAAAGCTCAAATTACACACATGAATGTAAATAGGATTTGTATTTGTGTAGTTTATGTAAAAGTAAACAATGATTTGAATAGTGTTCATGTTTCACCCCAAAAATGTAAAAGAGTAAAAAGGGGCTATGTAATACTCACATGGTTCAAGGTGTAGCTAAACACGGGAGACTAGGTAGTAAAATGATCCTTGCAACTCATCACGTTAACCTAATGTATAATGTATGTTGAATTATTAGAGGGCACAATAGTCTATGTCTAAGTCTAGGATTGAATCGGCTGTGTGTGACAGTGTTGGAGTGGTAAGTATTAGTGGTTCATACTTAAATGAGGTGTTTTATAAAATGAGAAATTTAAATAAATAGTTTTAGAATAATTAAACTAGGTTTTGAATTTGAATAACTAAATAAATTAAATATTGTTATTTAATAATTTAGTTATAAAATTAGTGGTGTGAGTTATCTTAATTAAATAAATAAATTTGCTTTATTTATTTATAAAGATGTGTAAGAATACTATTTATTTATAAAGGTGTGTAAAAAGTAAAATATATATTTACCTTTGTAATAAATAACTTTTATTTATTTATTTTTTTTTCCTTAAAAATAAGTGTTGATCGTTTTAAGTAAAATTAACATTTTATAAATTTTATTTAAATCAATTATTTTTATTTGTCATTTAATTGATTTTGAAAATAAAGTTTAAGTTTTTATAAAAATTTTTATAAAATTGTACCAAGTTTTGAAATTAATTTATCCAAAATAATTACTTATTTTAAATTGATCATTTAATGTATAATTTCTTAAAAATATAGGTTTTTATGTAAAATTTATAAAACTGAATTTATTCTGTTATAAATAATTCAAGGTTTATAAAAATATATATATTCTTTTTAATATTTTTGGAGCTTTAAAAACTGTATTTAAAAATATAACAGGCCACCCGGTTCGAACCCGAGTGGATCCTGTGTGCGTGTTTCATGTATACCGCTGGACCAGAGGGGCTATTCGCGTACAAGACCGTCCGACTAACTGATAACCCGCAGCGAAAAGGTATCCGGGTCTGATGTTCAAGGTGCGTCCAAAAAGGCTGGTCTGGTGGGTTTCGAATCCACGCCACCTGGTTCGGCGGCGAAGTGACTTGCCGGCCGGACCAGGTGGTTTCGCTGGATTATTATAGATTCGAAAAGTTTAAAAATACAATTTCAGATTGATGCCCAAATTAGATTAGCGCCAAGAACAATGAAACCCTAGAATTTAAATTGACTCGAATCTATATTGTTAGCATGACTTGATAAAGGGCTTTCGATCGGGGTTTGATTACGATCCTAGTGATGTAAAACTTACACGTTGAGATTGGGCAACAAGTGTTGACGGCTATGAGGTCGGCTCCGACTGTTCTTCGTGATCGAGAGTATTCCAGAGATGAAATTCGGGTTCGCCAGAGGTTGGGAGGGTTTGTGAGGGCATATACGAGAGTGGGTGATAGGTTTAATTCGATTAATTTTGTCTTAATTAGTCGATTTGATTATGGTTTGTCCCTAACAGTTGTCGGACGAGATTTACGTATCAAATCGAAGGTTTGAAAGTGAATTGGGTCTGATAATGGTCCAGTTACACTCGAGGTCAACTGATGCATGATTTCTGGAATTGATTACGCGTTATTTACACGAATTAAACATAAATTGATACGGGTTTGACTATCCTAGTCAAATTCGTTCAAATTTTGAATTGTCCGCGTGAATGATTGAATTGGTTTGATGATTGGGTCTGGTTTGGGTCGTCTACTAATTGTGCATGGTAAGGGAACCCATTAGCAATCGATTGGGTCGACATTGGCGTTGGAATTTTTGAATTCTACCCTGTTTGACTTTTAAAAGTCAAACAGATAATTTTTTTTTTGGATTTGGTTGACCATAGCGTTTTTAGGGTTCAAGATGGATGCTAAGGGTTCAATTGGATAGGGGTTCAAAATTGTACATAGACCCTTGTTATTTGCACATAACCAAAAATAATTGAATATATATATATATATATATATATATATATATATATATATATATATATATATATATATATATATATGAAAGGAAAAGAATTGTATGATGGATGTATGTATATATAGTGTCTCCTAGTGTGCAAGCTTGTGTATTTCAATTAATACTTTGGTCTTAATTGAGGGCATGAATGAATTTGAACGTTTCACTAGAATTGGAGTCAAAATGTGTTACATTGAACTAAGAATAAAGGTAATAAAATCAGAAATGTTACAAGTTAGCCATAATTTACATCAATGAAATTATGAGCCACCATAGCATACCACTATCTATTATTTCTGATAGAGACAGTTGGTGCACATCTAGGTTCTGGACAAGTTTTCAGAAAGAGTTGGAAACTAGACTTACCATGACTACTGCATATCATCCTCAGAAAGATGGACAGAGTGAACGTACAATTCAAACTCTGGAAGATAAGCTAATAGCTTGTGTTATAGATTTCGGAGGTAATTGGGATAATCACCTACCGTTAATCGAATTCTCCAACAACAATAGTTATCACTCAAGTATAAAAGTTGCACCATTTGAAGCACTGTATGGAAGGAAGTGCAGAACTCCTGTCTGTTGGACTGAAATAGTAGACATCCAATTATCTGAACCTGAAGTTGTACAAGAAACAACAGATAAGATAGTCCAAATTAAACAACGGTTGAAAGCGGCTCAAGATAGATAAAAGAGTTATGCTGACAGAAGACGACGACCGTTAGAATTCCAAGTCGGAGATTATGTGATGTTAAAAGTTTCATCTTGTAAAGGTGTTGTAAGGTTCAGGAAACATGGAAAGTTGGGACCAAGATGTATCGGACCTTACAAAATCATTAAAAGGGTTGGAGCAGTAGCCTACAAGTTAGATCTACCTGAAGCCTTACAATGGATTCACAATACGTTTCACATATATTGCTTACATAAGTGTTTAGCTGATCCAACTCAGGCTATTACACTAGATCATGTACACGTAGATGACAAGCTTCAATTCACTGAACAACCGATCAATATTTTAGACACCCAGGAACGAAAATTGAGAAAGAAAGTTATACCAATGATGTTAGTTCAATGGCAAGGTCAGATTGGAGCCGACAAAACTTGGGAATTAGAAGAACATATGAAAGCCAAATATCCTCAGTTGTTCACGTCTTAATTTTGAGAACGAAATTTCTTAAAGGAGGGGAGATTTGTAACACCTCGAAATTACCTAAGCAAGTGAGGGGCCATGATTGAAAATAAGTTAAAACCCTAGGACCAAAAGTAACAAGATGAGAAGAACAAGGACCAAAAATGAAAATTTGGGAAAATTAGCCTGTAATGGATCGTCACCAGCCATAACGGTCCGTTACGCATCATGACAGACTGTCACCCGTCATGACGGTCCGTGCCGCAAAACCCAGAAGCGGTTTAGGGTTTCGGACACGTGTCTGATGACTCAGCCTCATGAAAGACCGTCACGAACCATAACGGTCCATTACGTGGTCCCAAAGTGTCTAGCCGTCAACAAATGGTGTGACGGACCGTCACGCTTGGTAACGGTCCATCACGAGTCCAAATGTTGCCCTATAAATAGATGGTCGAGCTCAGACCATTTCACACATTCTACACCTCCCAAAACACACACATACTCTCTGAAATTCCAATCTCGAGCCCTGGTTCACGTACGAGAGTCCGGTTTCTAACTTTCGACTCCAAATTGCCGTAGATAGTACTGAGGTAAGGTTCCGACCTACTATTAAGCTTTGGTTATACACCATTAAGCTAGAATTGTGTACTTAAGTAATGTAATTACATATCTTGGAGCTCCGTCCAAGGTGTTTGCTTTATTACTTAATTGATAAGATGAAATACTGCCAAGGTGAGTTCTAAAACTGTGATGTAAGAACCCAATCATGACCTTGTCTAGCATGATTGATTTATGAAAACATTTTGAGTATGTTTAATTTATTGCACCGTATATAATATATTCTAAGCGCTTATTGTATTTCACTTGCTCGTGGAACGACATGTTGGACAGGACCCGTGCAACGGTCTTTGGTTATATATATATATATATATATACTGAATGATTGTTCATAGTTGTCTATGAATTTGGGTGTTGAAGCCCATGAGTGGGTTCAAGATACTTTGGTGGGTCATTTTAATAAACTATTTTAGTTTATGAATTCACCAGCTTTATGCTGACCCATGTTTGGAACTATTTTAGTTTATGAATTCACCAGCATGCCTGGAACTATAAGTCCCGAATGAAATGTTCCTTGTTAGGAACGAATGATGTAACTGTTGTTAAAACTTTATGTAAACAATGTTTTGATGTTAATAGAAGTTATGATTTACTCTTCCGTTGTGTGTTTATGTAGTTATCTGACAAACAAAATGTTCTGTGTAAGGAAAGAGCGGTGTATAAATCTCTTCTAGGCCCGTCGTTCTTTCCTGGGAACATCTCTATTGGAGGTACTACTCTGATTAGATAACTGTCCTGTGTTTCAGGTGTGACACTTGCCTGTCATTGTGGTCTAGTTTATAGGATTTCTAGAGTTTAACTAGAGTGTCTAAGGTAGTTTTTGTTTAGTTTTTATAGACCATTCGACTGACATAAACGTCGTGGTGGAAGACGTGGTGGGGGTCGTACCGGACGTCGCGGTAGGGCACTAGTTAACTGAAGGCAAAATGATGAAGAAAGCGTACATGTCAGCCATGTGATACTCCAACATGAGCCCTAGCACATCCTTGTGGTTGAACAACAGTACATTTCCGAGCCTGAGGTGAAGACGACACTGGCTCAGGAAATCATCGAGATATTGAAGGCCACTATGCCGACTATGTTGACCGACGCAATGAAAAGCACAAATGGGTCCGCTGGTACTAACCCTGGTGCTGAGGGACATGTTATCACTATGAATGACACACCGCCTTCTCATGATTCGAATGAAAGCCGCCATCTGTCTCAGAGAATGCCAAGTGGATCAGATTGTTAAGTTTGCAGTGAACTCGCTGAAGGAAGAAGCGTGCCACTGGTGGGAAGGGGTGAGGCAGGCCAAGGGTGATAGGGCCATCAATACAATTATGTGGAATGAGATGAAAGAGCTAGTAATCAAAAACTTATGCATGTGAAATGAGATTGAAAAGGTGGAAAGAGAGTTTCCGGGTTTGAAGGCCGGGAATATGACTCATTGGCAATACACCACAAAGATATAATGACTTGGCATGTCTGGTGCCACACTTAATCACCAACGAATAATGGAGGATTTCTTGTGTCACACACCGTGTTTAGCCCACCCGGGCGTGCGACCAACGATTGGTACCTATTTATTATATTATAGAGATCCACCTACTTTTCTTAGCAGGCAGTCTATACTGGTTTAAGCTTAGATACCTTACCTGAGTATCTTAATTTGCTAAAACCAAATAATATCATAATCAAGTTACAGCTTATATACTAATATCTAGTATCTAATATGCTTAAACAAATGGCTCTGATACCATCCTGTCACACCCCGGGTTTATCCCACCCGGGCGTGCGACCAACGATTGGTACCTGTTTCTTATTTTATCTCATCAGAGATTTATAAACATAGCGGAATAATTTAATAACTCATGATATTTTCAAAAGATGGGGAGTCTCCCGTTTCATTTTATTATAACATGGATAAACCCTGATGTAGTACACAAACGTTTAATTTACAAAACTAAGGTTCTACATGAGCCATTTTTTTCAACTGATTTCTAGGGTGGACGTTCCCTTTTTTCATGACATCATTTTCTTTATCATCATATGGCTATACCAATATCAAATCATCCTTGGTTGCCTGTAAAACATTTGAAAATATTTTATTAGTATAAATTGGTGAATACAAGTGTATTGGAATCATAATCTGACAAGCGTGAATAAATAGAACAATTAGTTTCTGGTCAATTTACACAGTCAACGGACTAACCACCAGCCACACCAGAGACCTTGGATATATTTTTATGTCTATCTACCTTACGCTTACTGCAATGGGCTTTACAACAACCAAGGGTTCAACCCCTATCCCTGTTATATCGTCTCATCTGTAACACGTGTATGTATACGTGACTCAATGGGCTGACTGCTATATAGTAAATCACCTTATGCAACAAATGGTGGTATAAATTCATTCAAGTCAGAGTATAATCAAAATCATTTTCAGTTTTGAAATCATTTTATAAAAATACAAGTATTCACCTTGACAGAGGTTGGACTTAGGAATCTTCTAGAGTGAGTATCCTAGTGGACAGCGTCTTTGCTTAAGAACCGTGTTTGGTTTCTCCAAATGAGCATTTCCTAGCTTCTTGGATACTTCTAGAGCGAACCATTACTTTCGAAACATAAATGTACAAGCGGGAATGGTTTGGTGAGAATGGGATATCAGCTTTGAACTTAAAAGTTCAGAATTTGGATGAGGGAATGGTCTAAACCTGACCTTGCTATTTATAGTGTAAAATTGCGGCTTTGACGTACCATTATGGATGGTGATGGTCCGTCATCGCTTAGATCGTAACGGACCGTTGCCGATGGTGACGGTCCTTCACCGCTCTAGGTTTGCGAAGTCATCAGACACGTGTCAGCCTCCGGTTGAATTGTGGTGTGACGGACCGTCACAGAGCTGAGACAGTCCATCATAGGGTTTACACGCGTCAGATTCAGGCCATTAGTCGACGGACACGTGGCGGGTCATCATGACACGCGTGGCCAACCCGTAACGGACCGTTAAGGGCTGCGATGGTCCGTTACCGTCCGAATTTTCAAAATTTTCACTTTTGGTCCTTGATCTTTCATATAATTATACTTCTAGTCCCTTAACTTTTATTTTTATAATATTTGGCATGAAAAATTTTCGAATGTTACAGCTTGCTATGTCCAGGGGTTGCCCCATAAAGTTCGCACGTTTATCAAGGGAACACCCCTAAGACGTTAGATTCAGTGGTGGAGTTGAGTGGTGTAGTGTATGATGACTTGGCCTTGGATGATGCGGTGGTAGAGGAGCCCAATAAAAATTGGACCTTTCATGGTAAACGTACTGGTGGAAAGTTATTTGGGCCAAATGATAAGAAGGCAAAAGTGGGCGGACAGACTGTTTGTGAGAAATGTGGAAAAGTGTAGGTCCCTCGGGTGTGTCGGATCGTCACATGCAAGTGAGTCTACTAGTCGGACCGGGTGCGGAATACCCGTGACCAGGTGGAGAGTCTTACAACACAAAGTAAACCGACAAGAGAATCACTTTAAACTTTCGTCAATTATAAACACTTGAAGGTTACAGAGAGAAATACTGAGATTACAAGTTCTGCGTATTTGCTACTATGAATGCGTCTGAGATTGCGTACTTATCTACTGTCAACCATTCCTATTTATACACGACCTGATGCCTGCGCACTTAGCAAGTGCGCAAGGCAATTTGCTCATGCGTACTTAGCAAGTACGCAAAGGTATTCTTGCGTATTTGCTAAGTACGCAGGAACTATCTCCTGCGCACATACAAGTTCGCAAAAACTTAGAGAAATCTGCAACAGTCAATATGTAAAAGTAAATACAACTCGATAACTAATACATACAGACACTTACAACACAAAGACAAATACATACATGAAAGTACTAAACTAAGACTCTATCTATCCAGAGTGTTTGTCATAGGAAAGTGCTTCAACAAACTCCCCCTTCACAACAGCTCTGGATCATCTTCGATCTTTAGTCTTCAGTCTTCAGTCTTCAGTCTTCGGTCTTTAGTCTTCACAGCTATGCATCTTTAGCTTCCATCTTCTTCTTATAGTCAAGGCAGAACTTGATCACCTTGTCATATTTTCAAGCAAGGAATTTCGTCCATTCGTCCGTATGCATGCAATACCTGTCTGCTAGTGCCTCCACATCTTTCACAGAGAAGTTAATGAAGCAGACTTCATCAAATACTCTGATTAGTTCCCTCGGCACTAAGCATCCACTTTCTGACCTCACCTTTCCAATCACCATAGCCTCGCCCGTCTTTGGATCTACGTACCAGTACCACATGTCACCGAGGATATCCTGAGATAACTTGCTCAGGGGAATCTTGGTTTCACATAGCACTGGCTTGTATACCAATTTCTTTAAGAATTTCTTAGTCATAGGATGTCTTGCTGTCTTATCCTTAACTCTCTTGGGCACTTGAGGCTTGAACACATCAAAATTCCCAGATCTTGCTTCTTGCTGTAGAACCACCCACAAACCCATCGCCAACGCATGATTAGAATGACCCAGCAGCTCTCGGTTTGCTAGGTTCACAATGTCGTATTTGGGTAAGGAGTTGAACGCTTCACTGGTTAGTTTCAAGTATTGAACCCCCCAGATCTTTTGATTGCAAACAACTGCTTATCCTCCTCGAATCTTACAGCAAAGATCATCCCTGTTGCCCCTTGTTTGTCTATGATAGACGTCTCCTGCCAAACAGGAGCTGGACCCTTAGATGAAGTAGAAGGCATATCTTTTTCTTTCGGTGCCTCCGGATCCACAGGTGTAGGGTCAACTCGGGAGGCTTTAGTCGAGGCTTCAACATTACTAGCATGCTCGACTGAACCTGTGTCAAGCTGAGCTTCGATGGATCGAACTTCAAAGATCACTCCATCTTCTAACTCATACTCTCCTTCCCCGTCGCCCTTGGGAACTTCTATCACTACATCCTCATCATCTTCATCCCAATCATCACCAGAGTCGATCTCTCCTTCTTCTAGGTTGTATAGAGCATCGATCTGTGCTTCCTTGGAATAGTCAGGCTCTAAGTATAAGATCTCATCGTCAGATAGATCCTTAAGCACATCAGCCGCTGACTTTCCTTTGTCACCACCACCAGAAGTATCACCACCCTCCTGATGAGAAGACTCCCCCTGAGTCATTGGAATAACAGGGATTGGCACAATTGCTAAAGCTTGGTGCTCACCTCCACTAGGACCAACTTCGGGATCCTTGTCTTTGTCATCATCCTTTGTCAAGTCGACAGGATGACAAGGCTCATCACTAGTAGTTGTCTTTTCTTTCTCTTTCTCCTTTTCTTTATCTTTCTCTTTCTCCTTATCTTTCTCCCCCTGAGCATCAAACTTCTTGGTCAGATCAGCAATTAGTTTGACCATCAGCTCATGCTCCTTCTTCTGCATATCAAACCTCAGCTCGAGAGACGACCTGTGCCCCAGAATCATGTTGTTTGTCTGGATTAGAAGCTCATTCTGGGCCATTACATTCTTCAGTCTCTCGTCTGTCCCTGTTCTCTGGCTTCGTAGAATTCTAGCTTCATCCACCAATGAATTAATCTGTGCTTGTTGAGCATCAGATTCCTCCTTTGACTTCTGAATAGTTTCCAACAAACCAGCAACTTGGGTTTCCAGAATTGCTATCCTTTCTTCATTAGGATCAGGATGTCTGGAGGTAGATGCTTCAGCATTGTGAATTGGGGAGGAGAAGATAGTATCGAAGTCAAACCCTTGAGTAAATTCTTCGTAGTTGAAGGGTTGACTTATCGGTTCAATGGTGGTTGTTGGGATTGAGGATGTGATGATGGTTGTAGGTGTTATGGAAGGGGTGATGGTGACTGACTCCGTGAGAATTGGAGTAATCACCGCCACGTGGACAGATGTGACAGGGAGGGTCACTATCACAGGAACCTCCTCTGTGATTGAAGTGACTGCCGCCTTAGGTTGTACTTGTGGCCTCCTCCTCTGTCTTCGGTATAATTGTTGTGAAGGTGGGGTAGAGGCTGAGTCAGTACTTGCAGCTGGAACTTGTACTTGCTGCAGAGTAGTAACCTCCACCTCACTAGGAATAGCAAGTTGCTATCTATCCCCTCTGTTCTTGTGAACACTTTCACGTCTTTGCCTTTAAATAGCAACGTCAGAGTCAGAATATGGCTCATATTCACTGCTAGAGGACTGTTGCTTCTCTTTGAGGACGACTCAGGAAGAGTGACCTTCGTCGTTCTCCTCGGGTGAACCTGCGATGGTGCATCATCGGAATCAGAAGAATCAGACTCTGTCTCTTCCGAGTCGGATCCCTCAGCACCATCATGACCTTCTTCTTCGTCTCCACCATCAGACAATCCATCTTCACTTTCAACTTACTCCTCTTGTTGTTGTTCATCTGAATGTTCACTCAACTCTGGCTCTGAATCATGACTATACCATCTCCAGTCAGCTGGTGCCACATATGCTTCGTTTACTAGGTGGCCAAAGAGTCCTGTATGCTCAGGGGTAGGTTCTACACTGCCTGGCTTAAGGAATTGTGCGAACACCCTCTTGTCCACCCTCTTCACTTGCAGTCTCTCCCCAATTGCAGGTAGGTTTAGCAACGCATCGTTTAACAGAAGTTGCACAAACCTTGGGTATAATAAGAACCTGAACCTCTCAGCCGTGTTAATCTGATCATTGATGGCTTTGAATATGTATCGTGAGAAGTTGTAGCCCTTATTGAGAGACAAGCCAACCATGGCAGCAACAAGGTCATGACCCATTGCATCCTTTCCAGCTTTTCTTGAGGAGATGCACATGATCATGATGTGGGCAAAATATCTCCATTGATCGAGCACCCACATTTTCTTATAAGAAGCATAGTCTCTCGCACCGACATACCCCATTCGTTGCCTCCAACAGCCATCCACAAAGTAGTCAGGATAGGCTGTCGGGTCAGTGGAAAGATCTATGAATTGCAAGACCCGCCTAATAGTGTCTTCATAGAAGGCGATATCATGACCTGCAACGGTAGCCCTTATAGCATTGGGGGTTACCGTGTAATCATGCTCCGCGGTCTCCCAGAATTGCTCGAGATAAGGTCTTGAAATGATAGGGTCAGCTGAAATAGCATAGCGGATTCTTGAACGGTTCAAGAAATCAACTATCTCTCGATACTGAAGTGCTGCACCCTTCCATTCCGGTTGAGTATGAGCTAGAAGATTGAACTCATTCGTAAACGCACGAGCCATAATCTGCAAAAACACACATAAAACATAATCAGAACAATAAGTTTCATTGGAATTGAATAAACATGACTCAATATAGCAGTTACTCTTTGAACTGAATTTCCAGACATGGAAATTTTTCCCAAGTGTTGGTCCTGCGTACTTAGCAAGTACGCAAGAATTTCCTCTTGCGTACTTAACAAGTACGCATGAATTATTTATTGCGTACTTGTTAAGTGCACAAGAAAAACACTTGTTCTAAATTTCAAAAATCCAAGAATTCAACAGATGATCAAAATTAATGTGGATTAGATCACCACTAGGTCGAAATCCGTGATTACAGCCTATGGAACCTCAAACCACATCAATGAACCACTACATTTGTCACAAATTTGACCTAAATGGCAACCCAGTCGAACCCACGGTCAAAATCCAAGCCAAGGTCAAAATCACTGACGATTAAGACCTAAATAGGGATCGATTATTGATTCTAAGCAATTTTTTTAATTATAATGTTTTACCAAGACAACCAAAAATTTGACTAAAATCACGATTCAACCCCTAAAAATTTTAGAAGTCTAGTTCGGTCCAAAATTCATGATTTTGCGGATGGATTGGATCTAGATTCTCACCAAATGATTGTAAGAAGATGATGATACTAGAGATGGGACGAAAAACGGTTAGGACGCTCTAAATTTTTGAGTAAAAATGCCGGAGGGAAGTTCAATAGTTGAGAAGTTTGAATGAGACAAAAATTCTAAAAAATTTCTAAGTCTGGTTTTTATACCCAACACAAAAAGGTCTTGCGTACTTGCTAAGTGCGCAAGCTTTAACTCCTGCGTACTTACAAGTGCGCAAGACTTAACTCTTGCGTACTTGTTAAGTATGCAGGGCTTACTTCATGCGCACTTGCCAAGTATGCGGAAACCCTTAAGTGCGCAAACTTTCAACTCAAATTATGAAGATTTCAAGTCAAATAACGAACAAGATAAGCAACATTCAATCAAGAGGATTCAAACTCAATTCAGGAAGGTTAAATACTAATATTTTTGGTTTTTTCTGATTAAGATTGAACTGTTCATAAACTTAAAATCTTTTTTTTATTTTCTAGATAGAAATATACATGTATTTACACAAACTATTTTTGATCAAAGACACGAGCAGAGGATCGTATCAGGCTAACTTATAGGAAAAACGATACAATATAAACATCAAAGAATATGGGATCATGTCATGGATTACTATTTATTCATACATAATAAGTACATAAACAAGTAATTCAAGTTGACAATATTATAAGATTTGAAAGTATAAGCATCTTTGTATCACGTTCTTGTGTATTAAGGTATTAATTATAAGATATACAACGTGTACCCCACTGATATGCTACAATAATGTAAATTGCACTATCTCAAGGCATCTAAGATTTTCCCAATGATTTTCTAAATTTTCAGAATGAAGCTACATCAATTAGCACAAGAAAAATCAAACAGAATCCATGAGGATTATCAGGAATCATAAGATTCAGAATCGAGTGATTCATTTGTCTTGGTTTCACTTGATTTCAACATTGAATATCGGTATGATGATTCGGGATAATGAATATGGTGTTTGACTAAGGTAAGGGAATCCAACTTTTATCTGGATTTGATTTCAATGAATCAGGAGTGATTCAAGGGTGAATACATGCTCAAAGATTGATGTAGAGACATGTCTTGATTCAAACTCTACTTGCATACTTGTGAGTATGGGCAGTGAGATGAACCGCATTAGTTGTGCTAACGACATAACCCGAAACTAACCTCAAAAGAAAATTATTGCCAAAATCTAACATCCTTTATCTGATAATGATCTTTTCTATTCTTTTACGCACACACACTAGCAAACATGGGTTCAAATCATAGTTGTAATTTTAGATTAAGTTTCCACACTACTAGTGATTCAAAGACGCATACAACCTACTGAAAATTTAAATTACTTGTAAATAAGCAGATTAAAACCATAATAATTTATACAATTAAGTAAGCATGACGCAATCATTTCCCATATGAGCAGTCTGTGACGTTTTGATCATTTCTGATGTACTATCATTTCCTTTTTTTTTCTCAATTTAACTTTGAAATTTTCTCCATTTTCTATTTTGTTTTTGATTTTGTAAAATGTTTTTGAAAGTTAAAAGAACTATACAGAAAACTTAAAAGAAAATAAAATTTTAACTTTCATGAATTGAATTGATTTAAGAAACACAAGTTTTCACTCAGGATTGAACATTCCTATCAAGTTGACAATATGCTCAAAACGGGATTGATCAAAAGCCTTTGTGAAAACGTCAGCAAGATTGTCATCCATGTGAACTTTAACAAGTTCAATTAAATGTTTTTCAGCACAATCACGGATGAAATGATGGCGAATTTCTATATGTTTAGTTTTGGAATGTTTCATCGGGTTATTTATGATAGACAATGTGGCATTGTTGTTGATGAACAAAGGAGTTCCAGTGAAGTTCAAGCTGTAGTCTCTCAATTGCTGCTGAATCCACAATATCTGAGAGCAACCACTCGCCGCAGCAATGTATTCTGCTTCACAAGTGGAGACAGAAACCGTTGACTGCTTCTTACACTGCCAGGAAACCAGTCTGTCTCCTAAGAATTGACATCCACCAGAAGTTGACTTTCTGTCAAGGTTACAGCCGCCATAGTCTGAATCAGTGTAGGCTTTGAAGTCGAATGACTGCTGCTTAGAGTACCAAATACCCAATCGAGGTTTCCCTTTCAAGTATCTGAAAACTCTCTTCACGGCTATCATATGTTACTCCTTCGGTTGAGACTGAAACCTTGAGCACAAGCACACAACAAACATTATATCGGGTCTTGAAGCTGTGAGATACATAAGTGATCCGATCATCCCACGGTACAATCTGCGATCCACATCCTTTCCATCTTTGTCAGGATGCAGACCATGATTGACTGGGATAGGTGTGCCATAAGTACTGCTATCATTCATCTTGTATTTTGACAAGATGTCCTGCACATACTTAGTTTGATGTAGATAAATGCCATCCTTTCTTTGACTGACTTGCAGACCCAGGAAGAACGACAATTCACCCATGTTACTCATTTCAAACTTGGACATCATCACCTGCTCGAATTCCCTACACATCCCTTGATTTGTAGATCCAAAAATAACGTCGTCTACATATACTTGTACAAGGAGAATGTCACCTCCTGCTTTCCTAATAAAGAGGGTTGAGTCAATCTGTCCACGGTCGAAACCATTAGACATTAGATACTTAGATAATGTCTCATACCATGCCCGCGGTGCTTGATGAAGACCATAAAGTGCTTTGTCGAGCTTATATACTTTATTGATATTATGTGGATCTTCAAAGCCGGGGGTTGAGTGACATAGACCTCTTCATGTACTTTTCCATATAGGAAAGCACTCTTCACATCAAGTTGATAGACCTTGAAGCCGATATATGTGGCATAAGCCAAGAACAGTCGAATGGCCTCAATTCTAGCAACTGGGGCATATACTTCCGTGTAATCCAAGCCCTCTTATTGATAAAAACCCTGAATAACCAATCTTGCTTTGTTCTTCACAACCACATGACGATCATCCGTCTTGTATTTGAACACCCATCTGGTTCCAATTGGCAGAAAGCCTTTTGGTAAGTCAACCAAATCCTACACGTGCAACTTTTGGAACTGGGACAATTCATCTTGCATCGCCTCAATCCAGCAGTTGTCCGTGAGAGCCTCCTTCACATTCTTCGGCTCTAACTGGGACACGAATGCAGCTTGCAGACATGTTTCCATGACACCAGTGTCAAGTATCTCCGAGTAAAGACTAGTGTTTTCTATAATGGTTCGATGACGAGTCTGAACACCGGCATGCGGATCACCAATAATGTTGTCGATTGGATGATTCTTATGCACTCTCGTCTCTGGTACATTCAGTTCCTGAATTTCTGAATCAAGATTCTTGACTAACTCCCCCATTTCCTGTGTTCCAGAAGAAGATTCAATGTTAATTGGATCAGCTGGAGCTTCATTTCCTATAGTTGTGTCAGGATTAGCTTGAGCGTCATCTCCATCAACATGAACATCTTCACTGTTATCACTGTCATGAGTTCCAAATGCAGACGCAACATTGGAATCAGGAGTTACAATCAGTACAGTAGCACGAGTAGAGAAACTAGAGTCATCGCCGCCACCCAATAATTCATAAACATGTGCGGCGTCAACTGCAGATAGATCAGGAAGATTGAATGACTTGAATAGCGCATCATAATCAAAACCCCAAGCTGGACCTGTTGGTTCTGGTGGAATGCTGTGTTTACTGCAATCAACTTCAAACCATTCCTCGACAGTACGAGTTCCTATATTGTACACTCTCTTGCAAGGCGAGTTGGCAACGTATCCTAAGAAGATGCCTTCCACCGCTTTTGCATGAAACTTAGACTGGTGGTCTTTGTATTGTAGCAATAAAGAACAGGGACTACCAAAAGGAACTAGGTAATCAAGATTGGGAAGTCGATTGTTGATCAACTCGTAACAAGTCTTGTTGTGCCTCTTCACAACCAGAACTCTGTTTAAGACGTGCCAAGCTGTATTAATTGCTTCCCCAGAAAGTGACAGGAAGCTTTGCATCCGACAGCATAGTCCTTGCAGTCTCAATCAATGTTCTGTTCTTCCGTTTTGCAACTCCATTCTGCTGAGGTGTGTATGGGGCGCTGAATTCATGACAGATCCCCTTCTTGAGACAGAAAAGTTCCATCAAATTATTCTTGAACTCAGTTCCGTTGTCACTCCTTATTCTTCTAACCTTCAGCTTGCAAAGAGATTCCAAGCTCAGGATTAGGTATTGAAGAATATCAGCAGTCTCGTCCTTTGTACCTAAAAAATGCACCCAAGAAAAACGTGAGAAATCATCAGTTACAACCAGACAGAACGACTTACCTCCAATACTCCTGATACTTATGGGGCCAAACAGATCCATGTGTAATAGCACCAAAGGGGAATCAATGGAGTTTAGGAGCTTGGGCTTGTGAGACTTCCGCTGCTGTTTTCCCTTTTTAAAAGGCATACAGTCATCTGCAACGGTAAATCTCAGCTTAGGAACCCCGGTTACAAACTGTTTCGGACAAGATGGTTCATTTTACAATAAGAAAATATGTCCGAGTTTCCTATGCCACAAGATAGAGTCAAGCTTTGTCGCTTTGGTAAGCAAACAAGTAGCAACTGATGAGGTGGTTGTTGCCACGCTCATATCAATCTGATAGGTGTCGTTTGTCCTTGGCGCTCTCATCAGGATCCAATCTTCGGGAACTTCAAAACTAGGCTTGAGAATCAAGAATTCATTCTTATCAAACATCACCGAGTACTCCTTGTCGCACATTTGGGAGACACTGAGCGGGTTATGCTTCAGCTGCTCGCAAAAGTTGACATTGTCAAAACTGACACAACCATTTGATACCACGCCTTGACATGTGATACTGCTGCCTTTCTCTCCAGCAAAGGCCACATAGCCGCCTCTGAATGGTTTCATGTCTTGAAGCAAGGCCATGTTTCCTGTCATGTGCCGGGAGCATCCACTATCTACATACCAGCGGTTAGAGATAGTACCCTTCGGACGTCCCTGCACGAGTCACAAAAAGAATTAGTTAGCTTTGGAGACCCAAGCCATAGTGGTCTTGGGTCGTCCATCCTTTTCAAAATAAACTACCTCTTTTAACTCACAGTCGTGATGACTGTTCAAAATGGATGAATCTTTAAAAGAATTAGGACTAGGAGACCGAGAATTTTTAGATTTGATAGTCCAAGACCTCTTCTTTTTCTTAATCGGAACAGTAGACTTATGTTCAACAACAGCAGGTGAACTAGTGGAAGCTTCACCTGATTGAACTCCAGTCAGCTGTTCTAGCTTTCTCAACCTCCTATTCCTTCTCCTTCTCTGTGGCTTAGAGAGTTTTACCACAGGTTTCTAACCAGTACATGTACTACCAGAGGTAGATAAACAAGGTACAACAGGTTGCTTTACCTTTCTTGAAACAGATGATTTGGCCTCAGATTTGATCTTTGGCTTTGCCATCGGTTTAACTGTGGTTTCACCACAATTTGTTTTGGACATTTGGGAGGTTTCACTAATGGCGACTTAGGGATGACAGCCGGTTGTGAAACAATAGGCCGTTTCCCTTGGTTCTTTGGAGGACAGTTCACAAAAATGTGACCAACCAAGCCATAGTGAAAGCAAGTCCTCTTGACTGTGTAAGTCCTCCTATAAGGCTCATTAGATCAAGCATTAGATGACTCAACAATATGAGCAGGAGGGGTTGGTTTGTGAATAGGAGTTTGACCCGATACAGATTGGTTCTTGGGAGTATAGTATTTTTGCAAATTTTCTTTGTAACCAAGCCCATAGTGAGCTGAAAAAGCCTCTTTCTTTACTTGATTAAGATTTTTATACCCACCATAAAGCATTACCTTTAATTTATCATTAGATTCAATGATATCGGGTTCAGTTAAAATAGAGTTATCACTATCAGTGATAATGTTTTTCTTGACTTTCTGATCAGATAACAACTCCTCAGATACTACTCCTTCAAGGCAAGTGTTAACCGACCCATCATCAGAAGCAGTAATGAACTCCTCATTAGATGTGGAGTTAGCCTTACTTGAGGAATCATCCTTTTTAGAGGAATCATCCTTTCCTGAGGACTCATCAAGACAAGTTAGATCAATGTCATCCTTTACTACGCTGTTGACAAACTTCCCGCTAACTGGTGGAGGAATGACATTAGTACCCAGCCCTAAGCCATTCATTTGCCTCACTACAGATTCGTAGTGTTCCACCACAAAACAAGAGTTTTTCAACTTCTCATTAGAACATTTCAACTGCAAGATTTCATTTTACAGCTTGTTAATTTCATTGTTCCTTTTCTCCAACCCCTTATATGCAATATCCAAGTGAAGCTGTTGATCGCTCATTTTTAGTGAATAATCAAGTTTTTTCCTTTTTCAACGTTTCAATTGAATCTTTAAATCATTTTTCATTTTCTTTGTAGCTTAACGCTGCAATATGAAGGGGTTCGACCTTGTCTTGAAGCTTAGAATTTTCAATTTTTAAGCCTAGACACTTGGAACAAGAAATAACAGAAAAAGGATTAGAATCTACCTTAGTTGATGAACTTGTTGCCTCTCCAATAGCCATGAGAGCAACAGCAGTAGTAGATTCCTCTTGATCAGCTACAGAAGTTTCCTTTTCTTCAGCTTCCCTTTTCTCAGCTTCTATTATCTCCATGATCTCAGCCATGAGACCAACCTTAGTTTGTGCAATGATGGCATCTTCCAGATGAACACCCCAATCAAAGCTGTCGTCCTGTTGAGCTACCAGTGCATTGGACGAACCACCGTGGCTTTGATAGTGGTTGTTTGTGTTGTTGTAGCCGTGGCTGTTTCCTTGGCTAGGTCTGGTGAAACCCGAAGCCGGTGCTCTGTCTTTCTGACATTCACGAGCAAAGTGTCCAAAGTTTAGACACTTATAGCATTTGGCCTTGGATTTGTCAAAACCAACCTTGGCATTAGAATGCCCGCCAATGAAATTTCTTCCTGTTCTGTTCAGGAAATGCTTGGCTCTCCTCAAGATCATGGCCATATTCCATTGAATATCCATGTCCTCCATGTCATCAGCATCCACTTGACTAAAATCTTCTTCAATTGTCCCAGGATCTGTAAGCTTGCCACCTATGAAGTTCTCGTAGGCCAGCATACAAGATGAAAATAGTGCTACATGATCTTCAACTATTTTGGCTATAGCTGTTTGGTTAGCTGAAGTTGTAACGGGAGGATTTCTTGAGGTGTGTTGTTGATGAGATCCAGAACCTGTTCCAGATGCATAGCATGCACGACCACCACAACCATTTGAGTGGTCTTCTTCAGTAAAGTTTCCAGAGAAAAGGGCAATTCCAGAGCCCGAAGATTTGGTTGTAGAAGACGTCCCATGATACATAGAAGGGTCTTGTATTCGAGGTCTTCCTGAGCTCTCCTCCTTTCTAAGGTTCATGTTATGAGCTTGAACCTTTTCAATTGCCTCCTCCACTGTCATTTCATAGAATTTTGGATTCTCTATCATCAGGGTTGTGTACATTTCAAACCTTGGTGGCAAAGCATCCCGAAACTTTTCCACCAACTCTTCATCGGGATACTTGAGCTCAAAAGCTTTCAATTCTGTCTGCAGATGATAGAATCTAGAGATGAGGTCATCTAAAGACTCATTCTCCAAAAATCTGAAGCATTCATACTGCTTCCTGAGTAGATCCCGTTTACTCTTCTTGATATCACTATTCCCCTAGAATCTTTTCTGTAACGCCTTCCAAAGATCCTTAGAGTTGTCATAACCTCTGAACCTGTGGAACAACTCCCGATTCAATGCCATAATGATTGAACCAAGAGTCTTCTTCTCTCTATCATAAGCTTTCTTTTCTTCTTCATCGAGTTTAGAGATAGGCTTAGGCAGTTCATCATCAAGATAGATGTGTGTGGGATGCTTATATCCTTCTAGGATTGGTATCCATAACAAAGAATAGGTGTATGAAATGTAATGCTCAAAGCGTGCCTTCCAGTTAGAATAATCATTTACATTTAGCAGCTTTGGCGGTTTCTGAGGAGTACCGATCTCATTGTCATAGTTTAAAAGGTTTCTATGGTTCTGAAGATTCTACATGGTGAACACTTAGTCAAATTTCAAAAAAATCAGAGACACTTGCGCACTTGATATTGGCCTTGCGCACTTAAAGGAATGGTCTTGCGTATTTAAGATTTGCTCTTGTGTACTTAATAAGTACGCAGGAGTAAATGATAAGGACGCAGGATATAACTTAAGTACGCACAAGATTAGTCTTGCGTATTTAGTAAGTACGCAAGAGATTAGTCTTGCGTATTTAGTAAGTACGCAGCAAGACTTAACTTTTTGCCAGATATGGTAAGTACGCAGAACACCTTTTCACCAACTCTCACCAAGCTATTCCGGTCACTGGAAACACACCGGAGATGGAAAAAATTGTACGAATGAACAATCAAACTGAGCCAAAGGGTCAGAAACTTGTTTCTAACCAACCTTTGATGCTCAAAACACTCAAAATACACAACAAAAGTCGGTTTTTTGAGTGATTTTGGCTTCTAAAATAGTGCTCAAGAGCTACCCCTATTTTATCACAAAAATCAACAAAAACACCTCCTTTTGCTTGTAAAACTCTATAGAAAACTCTCCAAACTCACTCACAACACTCGAAATCAAGAGCAATGCTCTGATACCACTTGTAGGTCCCTCGGGTGTGTCGGATCATCACATGCAAGTGGGTCTACTAGTCGGACCGGGTGCGGAATACCCGTGACCAGGTGGAGAGTCTTACAACACAAAGTAAACAGACAAGAGAATCACTTTAAACTTTCGTCCATTTTAAACACTTGAAGGTTACAGAGAGAAATACTGAGATTACAAGTTCTGCGTATTTGCTACTGTGAATGCCTCTGAGATTGCGTTCTTATCTACTGTCAACCATTCCTATTTATACACGACCTGATGCATGCGCACTTAGCAAGTGCGCATGGCAATTTGCTTATGCGTACTTAGCAAGTACGCAAAGGTATTCTTGCGTACTTGCTAAGTACGCAGGAACTATCTCCTGCACACATACAAGTGCGCAAAACACTTAGAGAAATCTGCAACAATCAATATGTAAAAGTAAATACAACTCGATAACTAACACATACAGACACTTACAAACAAAGACAAATACATACATGAAAGTACTAAACTAAGACTCTATCTATCCAGAGTGTTTATCATAGGAAAGTGCTTCAACAAAAGGAAAATCATGGTGAATGTCGACAGGGGTCGAATCTGTGCTTTAAGTGTGGGAAGTCGGGCGACTATGCCCGTGGTTGTCAAGGCGCCTTGAGATGTTATAATTGTGGAGGAACGGGCATTTAAGTTGGGATTGTCAGAAGCCAAAGGACGCGGGGAAAGGGAAAGAGGCAGAAAAGCCAAGGGCTTGAATGAGGGCATATGCCTTGACTCAAGAAGAGGCGAGGGGAGACCCTGACGTGGTGTCTGGTTCATCCTTAACAACACCTTTGCATTTGTACTCTTTGCCTCCGACACTAGTAAAAGTTTTATATCCTCTACGTTCTGTGATCGAATAAAGTGCACGATTGATAAAGTAGAACAAGCCTTTAGCGTAGAAACTGCCGTGGGTAAAACCACGAAAGTGATAGAAGTTATAGACAACTTCCTGATAAAGATAGGTGACCATAGGTTCCCTGTTAGTTTGTTTGTCATGATATTGGGAGGGTTCGATGTGGTACTAGGAATGGATTGGCTGGATGCCAAAGAGGCGCGAATTGTCTGTAAATAGAAGGTTATCCAACTTAAGGCTCCTATTGGTAGCGAAGTCACGATTTATGGGGATGGAGATATCCCAAGGCCAAATGTCATTTTGATGATCAAGGCAGAAAGATACATGGGGCGCGAATGCGAGGCTTATCTGGCGCATGTGATTGATAAAGATAAAAAAATGACGTAACTGAATGATATACCCATGGTGTGTAACTTTCCGAAGGTGTTCCTAGAGGACTTGCCGAGCCCGTCGCGAAAGCACCGTACCGACTAGCACCACTTGAGATGAAAGAGTTGATGACACAATTGGAAGAATTTCTAGTTAAGGGCTTCATAAGACCAAGCATTTCACCTTGGGGTGCTCCGGTTCTATTCGTAAAGAAGAAATATGGGTCTATGAGGATGTGCATCGATTACAGAGAACTGAATAAATTAACGGTGAAGAACTGATACCCGCTACCTAAAATCGATGATCTACTTGACCAACTGCAAAGCGCGAGTTGGTTTTCAAAAATTGATTTATGGTCGGTATATCATCAGTTGAAGGTGAGGGAGGAGGATATACTGAAGACCTCGTTTCGTACACGGTACGAACACTACGAGTTTTTCGTGATGTCCTTCAGATTGACAAACGCCCCAGCAGTGTTTATGGATTTGATGAATAGAGTTTGTCATCCGATGGTAGATCGATCGGTAATAGTATTTATAGATGATATTCTCATCTACTCAAGGAGTGAAGGCGATCACGACTGTCACTTGCGAGAAGTAGTAGATACTCTGAAGGAGGAGAAGTCGTATGCCAAATTTTCCAAATTTGCGTTCTAGCTTAGGGAAGTTCAATTCCTAGGTCACGTTATCAACACGAACGACATTATGGTTGATTCGGTAAAGATCTTATCGGTGAAAGAATGGGACATCCTGAAAATGTCGACCAAAATACAGAGTTTTTTAGGATTGGCAGGCTACTATCGGAGATTCATACAGGATTCTCTCGAGAATAGCCTCTCCTCTGACGAAGTTGACAAGGAAAGAGATCAAGTATGAATGGGTCCAGTTCAGTCAAAGGCTTTTGAAGAGTTAAAGAGAAGTTAACTCAAGCACCGGTATTAGCCATACCCGAGGGAAGTGAAGACTTAGTGGCAATTACGATGCTTCTAATCTGGGATTGGGTTACGTTTTAATGCAACGGAGAAGGGTGATTGCATATGTGTCATGCCAACAAAAGACTCACTAAGTCAACTACCTGACTCACGACTTAGAGCTCACAACAGTCGTCTTAGCACTAAAGATCCGGAGGCATTACCTCTACGGGGTGAAGTGCACTATCTACACCGATCATTATAGTCTGAAGTATTTCTTCGAACAGAAGGAGTTGAACATGAGACAAAGGCCTTTGCTGGAATTGTTGAAAGATTATGATTGTGAGATCTTGTACCACCCAGGGAAGGCAAACGTGGTGGCTGACGCCCTGAGCCGAAAGGAGAGACCTGCTCCTATCAGGGTGAAAGCATGCCAACTAGTGGTGAGGCCTGATCTTATGACCGAGATTGGGCAGACATAAGATGAAGCACTTAAACCAAAAAATGTAAAGAAGGAGAGAATGGTGGGTCAATAAGAATCACTAGAGGTTAACACCCTCGGTGTTCGGACTCGGTTTGGCCGGATCTGGATACCCAAAGGAGCCGAAACTTAGGGCTAAGATTCTTGACAAAGCCCATAAGTCTCGTTATTCTATAAATCTAGGCACTACGAAAATGTATCAAGACTTGAAGAAGGATTATTGGTGGCCGGGCCTAAAGAACGTTGTAACCTCTTATGTAAGCAAGTGTCTGACTTGTTTGAGGGTGAAGGTCGAACACCAAAAGCCCTGCGGTAAAACCCAACCATTGGATATACTGGAGTGGAAGTGGGAACACATCACGATGGACTTCATCAACAAGATACCTCGCACAGCTAAAGGTTTGGACACCATCTGGGTGATTGTGGACCGATTGACGAAGAGCGCTCACTTCCTGCCAATTCGTGAAAAGTTTTCATCTTAACAATCGGCGGAGGTGTTTATAAATGAAGTTGAAGCTATTCATGGGGTGTCGTTGTCCATTGTCTAGGACAGGGAAACGCTGTTTACCTCACGTTTTTGGAAGAAGTTTCACGGAGCGATGGGTACTAGACTTAACATAAGCATAACATATCATCCTCAAACAGATGGTCAGTCTAAAAGGACCATCCCAACCCTAGAGGATATGCTTTGTGCCTGTATCAAAGACTTCGGTGGAAGTTGGGACAATCACCTACCGCTAGCAAAATTCTCTTACAACAACACCTATCACTCGACGATAGGTATACCACCTTTTGAGATGTTGTATGGAAGGCAATGTAGTACTCCGCTATGTTGGGGAGAAACTGGTTAGAATGAGTTTGGGAGTTTGGATGTTGTCAAAGCTACATCCGACAAATTCGGTCAGATTAAGGCAAGAATAAAGGCTGCACAAGACAGACAGAAATCTTACGCCGATCGGAAACAGAGGTCCCTCGAATTCCAGATCAGAGATCTCGTGTTACTCAAAGTATCTCCTTTGAAGGGAATAATCCATTTTGGTAAAAGAGCAAAGTTAAGTCCGAGGTTTGCCGGACCGTTTAAAATATTGGAACGGGTAGGGGAGGTGGCGTATAGACTGGATCTACCTGATGATCTAAGTGGGATTCATCCTACTTTCCATGTGTCACACTTGCAAAAGTGTTTGGCTGATGACACAGCCCACGTGCCGCTCTCGGAGATCGAGGTGGATAACCGTCTAAACTATATTGAAGTGCCCATGGCCATAATGGATAGAAATGAAAAGTAATTGCAGAATAAAGTAATTCGATTGGTTATGGTACAGTGGAAACACTGACGGGATTCAGACGCCACTTGGGAAAAAGAGGACGAGATGAAGGAGTCATACCCGTAGGTGTTCGAATCATAAATGGTTTCGAGGACGGAACCTCTTATTAGGTGGGTAGACTTGTAACATCCCAATAACCGACATATGTAAATGGGCGAAGTGGAAGAACAAGGAAAGAGATATGAGGACGGGCTTAGAAATGATGGGCTTCACCCATGAGAAGCTTCCCTTAACCCTAGCTATCCATATATCAGCCCTCATTTGCATTAATTTTGAGAATTCGTCTATAGAGAGACAGAATGGGTGTTCTAGAGAGAGAAAGTGGTGAAAACTTGAAGATTGACTCAAGAATTGCTCCAATCTGCTTCTCTATTGTTTGTGAGCAAGATTAGAAGAAGAAACCGTCGATTTTGAGGTAAGAATCCAACCTAAACCCTCTGTTTTCAGTCTAAATCGGTTATGGGGTAAAACTAGGGTTTTGATCTTGAAAAACATGGTTTTTACGTTTGAAATGGGGTATAAAGCACTGGTTTGAGCTTATGGGAGTTAAACAAACGATTTGGTCATAAAAAGTTGCAAAATTGGGGTAAAAGGGGTCTGAAAATGAAGATCTTGATGTGCCGACACTAATATGCGACACCATTTCTTGAGGCGAAACTAGTCGCGGCCACTTGGAGAAGACGAAACCTGGTGGGATGACATAAACGTGTGGCGTCACTAAAAAGTGTGGAGTCATCCCGAAGTTTTCCAGAGATTGGGACACGTGTCATTCCATCGACGACACTATTTTGACTACACTGTGTAGTGTCGCCATGAATGTGAATGACATTAAATCTAACGACATTAAGTCCATAACGAAAGTTCTAGCACCACTGATGGTGTGCCTGGCGACACTGATCATGTGCAGACAAAACTAAGCCTGGCGACACTGATCTTGTCCAGGCGAGACTAAGTTAAATGATAGAATCCATGTGTTGACTTATGTGCATATCAATTAGCATGTTAGCACCAACTAGACGTCCGATTCAGGTTAAGTTACGAACGAACAGGTGAGTCAAGAATGCCTATTTACTTGATTCTAGGGTGATGTGCATACTTAATGAATGCTTATGAAAAGATGAATGAAATGAAATGTTTATGAATGACCAATTTTTGAAAGAAACGATGTAAAAGAATGGTTTCAAATGAATGAAAAGGGTTTTGTGAATGAATGTAACCTTTTATGAAAAGAAATGAGCGAATGTTTTAAAGAAGTCATTACATGTCTAATCTGTTTAACGAAGGAATTGACGAATGAAGTCTGGGGATGTAAGTCCCAAGCCTTATGGCACGTGTTGCCATAAGTATAACAGGGGTAGCGCCTATGTGGCCTATCAATGGGTATAACGGTTGTCAACTGGCGGGGGAAGGGTAACGACGATTACTCGGGGTTAACGTGACCCGGGAATGAAATCACTTGGGGCTTGCGGGTTCTAAAAGTGGTAAAAGGAACGGAATGAACTTCGACCTATGATTCTTAACGGCGATGAATGTTATTATCTTACAGGCCTATGAGCCGTAAGGGCGATGATGCTACCTTATTGGCTTACGAGTCGTGAGGGCAATGAACAAAAGGAAACGAAACGGACGGAAAGAACGATGATACAGATTTAGAAAAATATATGTATGACTTGATGAATGCTTAATGATAAATGTAAATGATAAATGAATGTATGCCCTATTTTCTTATGAATGCTAAAACACTAATGAACGATTGAACGAATGATAAACCATTTCCTAAAACAAATGAAAGACTTGAACTCACCAGCGTTAGCTGACTTTTAGTATGCATTTCGGGTTAAGGAATGAGGAGAATGTGATGTGGATACTGCTTGGCTATTTTGAGGATCTGTGTGATTGATTATGAACGATGAATGCATTAAACGAGACGACGTAGGTCCTCATGGCACTTCTAAGAATCGTTCTCGTGATAAGACGTGTCGTTAACTCGAAGTGCAGAATCCAACGAATCAACGATTGCATACACAAAAGACAATAGAGACAATCAAGTAAATAACATTCATGCTTGTATTCCAATTCTCAATAGAGTTTACAGACTCAATCAGACCAAATCATTCAACTCTGTTTTCTTTCTGATCCTCTCTAAAACAGACTCTGTAAACCCTATTTATAGACATCTGACCTGCATTAGGCGAACTTAACAAGTTCGCCTCTAACAGACTAAGAGAACTTAACAAGTTCGCCTCAGATAGACTTAAGCGAACTTAACAAGTTCGCCTCTGTTAGACTAGGCGAACTTAACAAGTTCGCCTCTAGCATAACTTGCATAAACACTTAGAACATTTTACATTACAAAAACATAAAGACATTAGATCTAAACTATTACAAAGCTTTTGTCATTACAAACTACGTCCTAACAGACTCCCCCTTGACAATAGCTTGATCTTCAGTCTTCTGTCTTTATGATGAGCTCTTCCAATTATCCGGTAATCTGCTGCCTGCATGCACTCCATATCTTCTACATATCTCCAACACTCTCTTGTACTGCAATCCTTGTTCTTTCCATTCATCAATGTACATGATCTCATTCTTTCTCAACGTCCTCTGATCTTTCTTTGAAAAGTTAATAAGATTCATTGCGTCAAAGAAACACACAATGACCTTACAATGACCTTATTGTCTTTATCTTCAATCCTTGCTTCACCAGTATTAACATCTACATACCACCATTTCATATTCCCAAGGAAATCTTTAGGAATCTTCTTCAATGGTATTTTGTGTACAACACGTACTGGTTTGAATTTGTACTTCCAGGTCACTTTCCCAGTCTTTTGATCTATGTTCTTCACTCTCTTTCCTTTTTGAGGCTTTAGCCTTTCATACTTCCCTGAACCACCTTCTCTCTTGATCAGATTTGCAATCACATCAGCTAAACCAAACTTGGATCTATTAGTAAGTGGCCTTGAAGCTAGAACATTCATTTCACACCTTGGCAAGGTATTGAAATACTTGATCCTCGGCTTTAAGTACTGAACACCATCAGATCTTTTAATAGCAAATAATTTTGTGTCATTATCATAAAACCAACTTATGATTCTTCCTACACACCTCTCTTAATTCACATAGTTTTCTTTCTGAGCAGATTGTGCTTGAGACTTGGGTAGCACCTTCATCCAGCTATTCACAACTTCTCTCCACTGTTCTCTAGTCATACCTGTATTTCTGTACATCACAGGTTCTTCATTCACCTTTGGAGACTCAGTGTGAGTAGTATCAGCTTCAGCATCTTTATTGGATTGAATGTTTTCATCATCAGTATCAATCTTAGAATCAGCAGTATCTTCACACAGTGTGATGTCTTCAAATGAGTCCATAGAATTTGTTACTCCTTCATAAGTAAACTCAGGAATAACATCATCTTGGATGAAGTTATAAGGGACATTAAGACCATCACAGCCTTCATAAATCAATTTATCTTGACCTTTCTCTATCTCTATCTCCACTATCTCTCCTTCTTCTATTTCATTATCTGACACATCATCTTCTATGTCATTGAATAATTCATCAATGTCATCACGACATGCTATCTTTTAAGCTTCTTCCTCCTTTGACTCTGCAAAGAACTCCAATAATAAAATTTCTTCTTCATTAACTCCAGAAGTATCTTTGTTTCCATCAATGGATTGTGATGTCGACTCCCCCTGAACTTTAGATATAGGATTAACGTCAGCGTATTGACGACCACCCTTAATATTACCAGAAGGATCATTGTCTTCATCATCATGTCTTTGAATAGACTCAGTGTAACATGTATCACGTATCCTTAACTCCCCTTGAGCGTCAAGACGCTCAACAAGTTTGGACACTAATGCCTGCATAGCAGCAATCTGCGTAGCTTGAGTCTGAATCACCAGCTGTCGTTGAGTATCAGTAGATACAAGAGTATCCACCTGAGTTTATAAAGCAAGCGCTTGAGATTCAAGGAAAGTAATCCTATTAGAATCAGAAGGCTTGGAAGGACCTGCCGAAGATTGAGGAATCGAAGGACTAGGAGTAGGAATAAGCACAGGAGGAACAGGAGTTAGAACAGGAGATTGATCCTTAGAACTTGGAGGTGTAACTGTTAAGGAAGCAACAAAAGTAGCATCCTCTTCACCCTGTGAAGATTGAGCAGCAGCAATTGAAGCAGACATAAGCTTTTGAGTTTTAGGATCCGGATTAAAATCACTATCAGAACTCTCATCCACCAATGTTCTTTTTCCAAGTACTGATCCGGAAGGAGGATCCCGAACAGACTTACGTCTTTGTCTTCTGGCTGTAGATTTAGTACGTTTACCAGCATTAGCCAATGGTATACTAGCCAACCTTTCATAATGATTTGAGGGAAAATCTCTAGATTCATCATATTCGGTTTCTTCAGAAATAGGTAAAATCATATCACTTGAGCTAGAACTCGACTCATTATCTGTTACAACATTCCCTTCAGCTTTATTAATGGGTGAGTTCACAACGTCATCAACAAAATCATCCATATTCATCCCTAGATCTTGTTCATGTTCATGAATGACCTCTTCTAGAACAGGTTCATTAACAGGTATATCAACCTGAGCTTGTTGAATTGGAACTTGTTCTTGAATAGGAATTTGTTGTTGTATAGGAGATTGTTGTTGTTGAAGTTGTACCTGTTGTGGAATAGGTTATTGTAGTTGTGGTTGTTGAATATTCGGACCTTGCACTTGAGCTATCTCATCAGGATGAAACCAGTTGTCATTCGGTGGTTCAACATAATCAGGATTGATTAAGTGACCAAACAATGGAGTATTAACGGGAATCAACTGTGCATTCTGTTGTTTCACCTTAGTGCAATCAATAAAGATACGCTTGGACATCGGAGTCAAAGTTAATCGAATCGGATGCTGTGGGAGATTAGGAATAAGATGATTCAGAATCATTTGGATAAACCTAGGATACATAAGAAATCCTTGACCTTCAGTAGGTATGATTTGCATAACCATCTCCCGATAAACATAACGTGCAAAATTGAACCGTTTGTTCAAGATCAAAGCTACCATAGCAGCTTGAAGAGCAATCTTTAATCCATCTGTACCAGCTTTACGAGGAGATAGGCATTGGATAATCACATGCATGAAGTATCTCCATTCACCAACCAAACCACCCTTACGAGCTTGTGTATCATTAGGTCTTCCACGGTAACCCATCCTCTGAAAGAATCCTATAATCAATGTACTAGGATATGACATAGGATCATCAGCAGCACAACCTAGAGCAAGAGCAGCATGAATAGTTTCTTCTGATATTGCAATCTCCGTATTGTTTACAGTGGCACGAAGAACATGAGGTTCTACGTCAGTATCTTGATGAACTGTGTCCCAAAATTGCTGAATATACACCAGACTAATGTATAGATCTGCAGATAATGCAACACGAAGTCGTGAACGATTCAGAAATACAATAATTCCTTGAAATTTGATGCCCTCTGACATGTTAGGATCTAACAATGCCACCTGGTTATGTTTGTATTCGACACGACGAGCCATCTGAAAAATATTTGGACAACAAACACATTAGACAAATAACAAACACAAAAAAAAATTGAAACAAAAAAAAAATTAAAAAAAAATTAACAAGTCCAAAAACAAAAAAATTAACAAGTCCAAAAACCGTTCTGACCCCTAGGAGAACTTAATAAGTTCACTTAGTGTTGCAAGAGGCGAACTTAATAAGTTCGCTTGGACAAGTTCGCTTGAACAAGTTCGCCTGAACTAGTCTGCCGTTTCAAATTCCAAACAGAAATCAAATATCGTCAAATCGATTGAAAAACATGAAATAAGCATTTGAATCACATCTATTAGCACTAATGAATCAATATCAATGATCAAATTTAAGATTTAAGTCCGAATAACCATCAAATTAGGGCAAAACAGTCCCGATGAAAAAACCAACTGAAAAAGGTAATTTTCGCACGATTGAACGGATGAAATTCGATGAAAATACATTAGTCAAGTTCGTATTTTAAATCCGAACAAGAATAAATCGGTAAACAACCCAACAACCACTGATTTTAAAATTTTAAAAAAAATTCTCCAAACACAGAACAAGTTCGCTTGAAAGTTTGAAGAAGATGAGTGATTAAGTTCGCCTGGACAAAACCTTATACAAATTAAGTTCGCTTATTTAGGCGAACTTGTTAAGTTCGATTAACAAGCCCTAGGCGAACATAATAAGTTCGCTTCACCAACATCAGGCGAACATATTAAGTTTGCTTCAACAGAGTTAGGCGAACATAATGACTTCAACTTTTCCCTTAATCAAATTTTTTTTATCAACTTTCAACCCATCACTTCTTGAACTTCCGTCAGCAGTATGTATTTGATCCAATCCCGAACAATTTAATAAAAGCTTAGAATTTTCATGGAAAATAAAAAAAAAAACAAAATCTTTTTGAATTTTATCTATACAAACGGAATCGCATATTTTTGGATTGTTATCTGTACAAACGGAATCACATATTTTTGGATTTTTATCTGTATAAACTGAAATCACATATTTTTGAATGAACATCATTAGTAAGAAGATCATATCAGTATCCGAGTAGTTCATTACACATTTTAGCAATAACCAAGGGTAACCTATGATATGAAACAATCCAACTCATTATTGTGCGCTTTACATCTTTTTCATTTTTATACATTCTTTTCGGTATTTGAACAATATTTGAAATGATACGCGATAAATTTCAAAATAAGTGAAATCAGATTATGAAATGCTCAATTATTCATACCGAATTTGTAATATAAAGCATGAATTCTTAAATTTGTCAATATTATATGATTTGAAACTATAAGCGTTTATTCTCCAAACTCATGTGATTTAGTACCATTTAGATGAATAACATCATGTACCCCACATATATGCCAAAAAGAAATAAAAATTGCACTATCTTCAAGACATATACATTTTATTTTAAGATTAGATCAATTTCCAAGATGAAATTATCTCATTTAGCACAAGAATAGAAGCAGATCCTAAAGGATGTAAGAATCATGATGATTCAGAATCAGAAGATTCTAATGAATTGGCTGTACAATGAGAATCAACAGATTCAGGTATGAGGATCCAACTATTATCTAGATAAGATTCAATGGATTCAGACTAGATGATGTATCTAACTGATCCAAGGGCTAATATATGTTTCAACAGATTTTGAAAGCATATCTTAGTTCAACAATACATTGCATGTTTTTCGGGGCATGGGCAGTAATGTGAACTGAAATAGATTTGTGCTAAAGATATAATTTGATATTGGTCTCATGAAATTCGTTAAAACCGTATATTCTTTATCTGATAATGATCTTTTACACACACACACCTAGACATATAATGGATTCAAATCACAGATGTAATCATATCATATTTAATTTTCACACTACTATTAGTTTCAAAACGCTTCTAGTCTATTGACAATTTAAGTTTCAAAACACATACACAAATTTAAAAAAAATTATCAAGATTAGAGCATTCACAACACTATCATTTCTCATTTATGCAGACTTTGAAATTTAGATCAAATCAACTCAGTTTAATCAATCATAAATCAAAGGTCTACTAAGGTCGTGTGAACTGAACTAATCACTCATGTACTATCATTTCTTCTCTAACTTCAAATGATGTCAAATTTTATATTTTTCACTTTGTTTTGAATTTTTATAAATTAAGAGCTTTTTGACTGAAAATTTAAAATGCAGAAATGTAATAAAGCAATAAAAGAAATTAAAAACAAAATTTTCCATGAAAATCTGATTTTGAAAACCTTTTATTCGGGATTGATCATACCTATCATTTTGATTAGAAGTTCAAACATGGTACGATCAAATGCCTTGGTAAACAAATCAGCAAAAATTATCATCAGTATGAACCTTTACCAGCTGGTACGATCAACCACCAAAATCAGAATCAGTATAAGCATTGAAATCAAAGTTAGAACCATGTGGATACCATAGTCCCAATCTTTGTTTTCCTTTCAAATAACAAAAGATTATTTTTACATCTATTAAGTGAGATTCTTTTGGTTTTGCCTGAATATGGAACAGATTCACACAGCGAACATTATATCCGGCCTTGAAGCGGTTAAGTACATGAGAGATCCAATCATTGCTCTGTAAAGTCGACAATCCACATCTTTTCCATCCTGGTCAGAATTCAACTTATGATTGACCGGAATCGGAGTATCATATGGGGTACAATCCTCCATCTTGAACTGGTTCAAGATGTCTTTGACATACTTGGACTAATGAATAAAGAAACATCTTCCTTTTGATTTACTTGTAAACCTAAGAAAAACGATAACTCTCCCATAGCTGACATTTTAAACTTCGACTTCATAACACTCTCAAAATCTTTGCATAACCCTTCATTTGTTGAGCCAAAAATAATATCGTCCACATATATCTGCACCAGTAGGTAATCTCCCTCTGATTTCTTTATGAATAAGGTCGAGTCAATCTTGCCACAAAAAAAGTCATTTGCTAAAAGATGTGTGGACAATGTTTCATACCACGCCCGAGGAGTCTGATGAAGACCATAGAGGGCATTATCAAGCTTGAAAACCATATTCGGATTAAGTGGATCTTCAAACCCCGGCGGCTGACAAACATAAACCTCCTCCTTGACCTTTCCATATAAAAACGCACTTTTCACATCCAATTGAAACACCTTAAAACCTTTATAAGAAGCAAAAGCTAGAAACAGTCGTATAGCTTCAAGCCTCGCAACAGGCGCATAAACCTCGGTGTAATCAATTCCCTCTTGTTGATTGAAACCCTAGACAACTAATCTTGCCTTGTTTCTTACCACGACACCTCGATCGTCTTTCCTACATTTAAACACCCATTTAGTACCAATCGGATACACACCCTTCGGAAGATCTACAAGATTCCAAACCCTAAGTTTGTCAAACTGAGCAAGTTCTTCCTGTGTGGCCTCTATCCAATTGTTATCATTTAAATCCATTTCAACATTTTTGGGTTTGATCGGAGAAATAAAACATGAATGTGAGCAATCATCAAGAACACCAGAATCTTTAATACATGTATACAAACAAGTATTGTCAACAATAGAACGTGTTTTCACTCCATCCTGCAAATTCCCGATTATATTTGTCACCGGATGATCTTTGATTTCCTTGATGGACGCAATCTCAGGAACCGGCAAGACTTCAACATGAGTTGTATCAGATTGATAAGACAAATCATGATTAATTGGAATTTCCAAGTCTAAATTTGTAGGAATCTCCCCGAATCTTGTGTCGAATGTAATGGATCATCACCCAACAAAGGTTCAGCAGAAGAATCTTGAAAAATAGCATTGTCTTCCTCACTCTCTGAATCTTGTGGTCCTGAACAAGAAGCAACATTAGGATCGGGAGCAGAAGTAGATGGAACCGATGAATGTGGAACTGCATTTGGTAGAAAGCCATTGTGCTGTGCATCCTGACATGAATCATAGAGAACAGCAGCTTCATCAGGAGAAATATCAGAAGGGAAATGAAAAGACTTGAATAAGTTTTCATTATCAAATGCCCAATCTGGTCCAATCGCCATTTGAGGTAAAGACCGATTTGAACAGTCAATATAGAACCATTCTTCAACTTGGCGCGTCTCTTTGTTATAAACCATCTTGGTAGTAGAATTTGCAACATACCCTAGAAAAATCCCTTCAACAGCCTTAGCACTAAACTTGGTTGGGACATCTCTAACCTTCAACAGGGTGCAAGGATTACCAAAAGGTAGTAAATAATACAGATTCGGCTTTCGATTATTCAGCAACTCGTAGCAAGTCTTGTTGTGTCGCTTGACGGTCAAGACCCTGTTCAAAACGTGACACGCTGTATTCACAGCTTCAGCCCAAAAAGTAACTGGAAGCTTAGAATCTGCAAGCATCGTGCGTGCTGTTTCAACCAACGTCATGTTCTTTCGTTCAGCAACACCTTTTTGTTGAGGAACATATGGCGCACTGAATTCATGATGAATTCTCTTTTGTAGACAGAATAAGCCCATCTTGCTATTGTTGAACTCGCTGCCATTGTCACTCCTAATTCTTTTAACCTTCAGATTGAACAAATTCTCCAAACCCAGAATTAAGTATTGTACCAACTCAGTGGTTTCAGCTTTAGAAGAAAGAAACTTAACCCATGAAAATCTAGAGAAATCATCCGTTACTACCAAACAGTATGATTTTCCACCAATGCTCCTGATACTAATCGGACCAAACAAATCCATATGCAGCAGCTCCAAAGGAGTTACGATAGAATTCTTCGATTTAGATTTGTGTGATTTCTTTCGTTATTTCCCCTTCTTGCAAGGAATACAATCATCAGGAACTGAGAATTTCATCTTCGGAATACCAAGAACCAGATCATTCTTAACAATATAGTTCATCTTCCGATAGTTGATGTGAGCTAGCTTCCTGTGCCACAAAATAGAATCTGATTCCGACGCCTTGGAGAGAAAACATGTAGGAATTGAATCTGTTGTAGTAGCGACACTCATGTCAAGGACATACGTGTCATTTCTCGTCGGAGCCTTCATGAGAATCCATTCGTCAGGAATAATGAAACCCGGTTTCAAGATATAACACTCAGCATCATTGAAATGGAACGAAAACTTCTTGTCACAAACTTGAAATACACTCAAAAGATTGTGTTCAAGCTGCTCCACATAATTCACCTTCTCAAATTTGACTTTGTCATTCTTTAAAGTACCCTGTCCAGTTATGTACCGGCCTTTATTACCCGCAAAAGCGACATAACCTCCATCAATATTTTTAACATCTTCAAGCAATCTAATATTCCCTGTCATATGTCGAGAGCAACCACTATCCACATACCATGTATTGTTGATAGTCCTCCTTGGTTGTCCCTACATAAACAACGAAAATCAGTTAGAAATAGGAACCCAAGCCATTGTGGTCTTGGGTCGTCCAGATTGATCAAAATAAACAACTTCTAGCAATTCACAATCAATGTTATCATTAACCTTTGGAATAGAAGTTTCACCATCAGACTTTTTCAAAGAAGACACATTTTGATTATTTTGAAAAGCATTATTTGATATATTATTATCAGATTCAGATGTTTTCAAAATTTTCTTCAATTTTTTGTTTCGTCTTCTCCTTTGTGGTCTAGACATTTTTAACTTCAGAATGAGAATCTTTTGAAATTCTAACATGAGGAATCTCAAGTTTCTCTTGACAAACAAATGATTTAGAATTCAATTTATCCTGCTGTTTAAATCCAGAGGATTTAACAAAAGATCGACAGGACATATTTTTCTCCAAACTAAATGATGACTTTCCCTCATCTGTTCTTTTTAGAATCTTCACCACTTTTGGTTGTGAAGGAACAGTCTTCAATTTGCCCTGGTTCTTATAAGTACAACTGACCAGAATGTGACCAGCCTCGTTGCAATGAAAACAAACTCTTCTCTCTTTATAAGTTCTGAAATAAGAAGTGTTCTTTAAGTTTTAGGAGCCATCAGAGGAATAAGCTTCAGAAGATTTTCCAGAACAGTTTACTGACTTCTTTGGAACATAAACCTGTGTAGGCACCTTTGATGAAAGCACCTTTTGATGACCAGCAGCGACAAAACCACTTGACTGTAAAATTAGGGAAAGTTTAGGTGTAACAACTTTCACCTCATCAGGTTCAGTCAGAATGCATCTATCACGGGTAACAGTTTTTACAATTGTTGGTTCATCAAGTTTCACCTCTTTTGGAATACCTTCGACCTTCTTCTCATCAAATATCTTATCCTCAGAATCAGATTCATAAACCATATCCTCACCAGTTACCGGATTGACTTTCAACACTGTTTTTGGATCTATTTCCTCTTCATGTATGATTTCAGGTTCAACCACATAATTTGCATTAAATAGTGGAGGAACAAATCCAATACCAGCAACCCGCTTAGTAGGATCAGCATTTGAATTAAAATAATCCAAAACAACCGATGAATTTTCAAACTTTTCCAACTTTCTATGAAGTTTGATCACCTTAGACTCTTTGTCAGAAATTTCTTTATTCTTTTGAGCAACAACTTCATTTCATTTTTCTATCTCAGCATAAGCCATATCTAGATGATAAGCTTGTTCTTTATATTTTAACCCTAGAGAATTTAAGTCTCTTTTCAAAGACTCAATTCTATCGACGCACAATTTATCATTATCTTTCAGTTTCTGATTAACTGAATGCATCGATTTCATATCACAAATCAAGTTTGTGTTATCATCCATGACCTTTTGCAATTTATCTTTTATAATAATGCAGTTAGGACAGTAAATGTGACTAACAGAGTCTTTTACCTTTGACGGATCAGACATGTCTACCTTGAAAACTTTGGCAATGGGAATATTCTCTGAATCAGCACCATCTGAAGCATTTTGTGTTAGAACAATATCATCTTCAGCAACACCTGGTGCAACATCAGAATCAATATTCTGCACTTGTTCTACATTTTCATCAACAATCTGCACACTTTCCCCATCACTCGAACCATCACTCGAACTGTCATCATCAATCACCTCTTCTGATTTTTCAGAATGAATTTCTGCTACAAAGGCTTGACTTACAGCACCCACTAAATCTTCCAGATGAATACCCCAGTCAAAGTTTTCATCGTTCTGTGCAACCAATGCCGATGATGCAGATGCATGATTTGAATTTCCAGATGAACCATGTGATTGATTACGATTATTCTAAAAATTATTCTGCTTCTTCTGAGAATCAAACTCAACCTTTTACTTTACACACTCTTTAGCAAAGTGACCATACTCTTGACAGTTATAACAACGCACTTTGGTTTTATCAAATCCCATGCGTGATCGACTATTAGACCCAATATACTTTCTGCCAGTTTTCTTCAAGAAATCCTTTGCTTGACGCATCAACATGGCCACATTCCATTGGATGTTCATTTCTTCTAGATCAACAGGGTCAATCTGTCTAAAATCTTCTTCAATAACCTCAGGATCATGAATTTTCCCTCCAATAAAATTCTCATACGAAGCCATGAATGAGGAAAAAATAGCTAGATAATCATCAGCTACCTTTTGATTTATATGAGATCCAGAAGATGTAGAAGCTGTTGTCGCAGAAAATCCAGAATGACTAGAATGACCAGAATGAATAGGAACTCCAGAACACTGATCATTAGAAGAATTTTGAGCATCGCCAGAAAAGAATGCCACTCCTGTACCAGTTTTACCAAAAGTCTTGGCAAAATACATTGAAGGATCCTGGATATGCTCCATGTTAGTCTCTTTCTTCTTCATATTCTGGTCATGTGATTGAATCTTCCCAAAAACTTCTTCAAGAGAGATGGTTTTGTACTTGATATTTTCTTTTATCAAAACCGTATACACATCAAATTTTGATGGTAACGCCTCCAAGAAATTATCGTTAATTTCTTCAGTCTCATACACCACAGAAGCACTCGACAGTTGACTAAGCAGATGATAGAATCTGGTAGCAAGATCATCCAAGGATTCATTTTGAAAATGTTTGAAGGCCAAGAATTGCTTCTTCAGTAGCTCTTTTCTACTCTTCTTTACATCCAAACTACCTTCACATATTTTCTGTAATGCTTCCCACAGTTGTTGAGAAGACTTGAATTGTTTGAAACTGTGATATATTTCCTTCGGAAGAGACATCGAAATACTTGCCATCGCTTTCTTTTCCCAATCAAACATCAACTTTTCTTTAGTAGTTAACGCTGACACCGGCTTTGGAACATCATCCTTTCCCATCCACGAATAAGTCGGATGCATATAACCTTCTAAAATAGGAATCCAGAGACTGGTATCGGTAAAAGATACGAACTGATCAAACCTATCTTTCCAATTAGAATAATCAGCAAGATTCAACAACTTTGACGGTTTTTGAGATGTACCAATCTCATTATCATAATTGAACATATTCGTTACCTGTACCATATTTGCCATTTTCCTGAAACTTTCTAAGTGTTGAACACCCACTACCCTTAGGCGAACATAATAAGTTCGCTTCTGTGATACCCAAGCGAAGTTAAGATGAAGCGAACTTAATAAGTTTGCTTAACCAGAATCCAGAAAATCTGATTAAGTTTGCCTAAAAATAAGTTCGCTTAATTTGTGAGAAGCGAACTTGACAAGTTCGCCTGCTAAGTTCTCCTGCACACCAAATCAGCAAGTTCGCTTGCTTCAGCAAAATCAAAATCAAGAACAGTTTAGTCCAAAAACCGCAAACCAAAAATTAACATAAAACTTCATGATTCACTAATTTGAAGGAATTAGTCAAAATCTAACCGTAGGATTGTGTAATTTCTCAATTAGAACCTTTCTATCGGATCAATTTCTTCAAAATCCTCTTCAAAAACACCAAATAAGAACCAAATTAAGCTTGAAAACTCCATGGAAATGAAAATTTCAAAGATGATGAATTTCTTGTCAATTTGCATACAAAACCGTCTAGAATCACCAAGAATCACGAGCATAGTCTCTGATACCACTTGTAGGTCCTCATGGCACTTCTAAGGATTGTTCTCGTGATAAGACGTGTCGTTAACTCGAAGTGCGGAATCCAACGAATCAGCGATTGCATACACAAAAGGCAATAGAGACAATCAAGTAAATAACATTCATGCTTGTATTCCAATTCTCAATAGAGTTAACAGACTCAATCAGACCAAATCGTTCAACTCTGTTTTCTTTCTGATCCTCTCTAAAACTGACTCTGTAAACCCTATTTATAGACATCTGACCTGCATTAGGCGAACTTAACAAGTTCGCCTCTAACAGACTAAGCGAACTTAACAAGTTCGCCTCTGATAGACTTAAGAGAACTTAACAAGTTCGCCTCTGTTAGACTAGGAGAACTTAACAAGTTCGCCTCTAGCATAACTTGCATAAACACTTAGAGCATTTTACACTACAAAAACATAAAGACATTAGATCTAAACTATTACAAAGCTTTTGTTACTACAAACTATGTCCTAACAGACGAAGACTTTAAGACCAAGGCGGACGCAATCGGGATTATAGATGGAGATCTTGAACTATGTGTGAGATAGAAAGATTATTTATTCTGTTTTGTTATCTCTTAGACCAGTCCGATTTTCGTTTGATGGCTCGAACAAAACTGGACAATATTTCCTAGTTACTCGGTTTATATGTTTTATTTATTTTTGTGGTTGTGACATTATATAAGATAATAATTAAACCGCAAGTATGTTATAAAACTTCTGACACAATCTTAAAACGACGAGAAATTTTAAATTGTTTAAAAGATTTCTCGGAAAGGTTATTAAATAAAAATGTTTTTATTTAAATGTAAAACGTGTTCTTTAATAGTGTTATTTAAAACCATTTTAAAATAATTAAAGAGTTGATTAGTTTAAAACGCGATTAACGACCAATTTATATTAAATAAGGTATTTAAAACTGGATCATGTCGAGTGTTGAAAGGCGTTTCACGAACTAAAATAGTAAAATCAGTTTACTAAAATGTTTTTGACCCTTAATCGGTATTTTAAAACATTAAAGAAAATCCCAAATTAAAATCGATATTTCTACGCCACCCTAGATTGTCACACTTCAACTGATCTATCTGAACCCCCGGTGTTAGTGAATTACCCTGCATCTGGCCCTACGGTTTTGGTTGAAGGTAGAGCCGCGATTCCTGATTTACTTAGGCCGGCTCTACGGTTACGATTGAAGGACAAATATCACTTAAGTCGTTTAAGTGGGCGTAGTTGAGGGAAACGTATCTAAGCTTAACAATACTCATCATGCCCCTCAAACCGAGAGTTGTGTTGTTGACACAATTGGTAATCGTTACCTACCTACCTAGCCGTGCCAGTGGAAAGTGCTCAGCCATTCACTGAGTTATGGTGAACCGGGATCTCACTCCTAATTATATATTTTTGCAATTGGGTTATAAATTTTATTAGGACGGTGTGCTTGAAAATATTAAGACTTTATTTTTAAATTGTGTACATGTGTAACGAAATCTATTCCGACTCCGCTTTCTCTCTAAACTTTATGCTTTATCAAAACAAGCTCGAAGGAGGAAACTTCTCTCAGTGGTACTGAATCTTGAGAAGTGTTCTTAAGGAGGAAAAGAGATCATATGTTCTAGAAATTCCATTTCCATCGATTCCACCCACTAGCGGCTCCAAAGTGCTTTGGAGACGATACGTTGAGGATTCGAACGAGGTGTCATTTGTGATGCTATCAACAATGTGAGATGAACTTCGTCGAGAGCTAGAATATTATCCTACATATGATACGACATGCGAATTGAAGAAAAAGTTTCTCTAAAATCGTAGTGAGCATTTTAAAGTGCTCAAGTCCTTATCAGGTTGTATGGAAACAGGAACTGGGATAAGCTCACATTTTTCTAAAATGATGAGAGACATTGACAGCCTAAAACATCTTGATTTCAACATCAACCAAGATATGACAATAGACTTCATCTTTATGTCATTTTCGGTTGAGTACGGAGAGTTCTGCATATTTAAATGACCTGTTTTATTTTTCTGCAAAGCCTCATAATGGAATTTATGAGATAGAGGTCCATGAGAATAACGTTCTATTCAACATCTCCTCCAAACGTGCAAATTAGATTTCAATGACACGTATCTATGGATTGTAGACTTGGACACATAAACAAGAATCGTTTGAAGAAACTCCAGACCACCGGAATTTTGAATTCCAAGGGTCAAGAGTCATTTGACAAGAAAATAAAAGAGTTTGTCAAGAACGAAGATGAACTGTGTGTCTACAGGAAGGCGAGTGGGAGCTATATCACTTTTCTGATTCTGTATGTAGATGATATACTACTCATTGGAAACCGTATCCCTATGATACAAGACGTAAAGTCTTGGCTAGGTAATTGTTTCACAATGAAAGATCTTGGCGAAGCCGCATATATTCTGGGAATTAAGATCTATAGAGATAGGTCAAAGCGACTTATAGGTTAAGTCAAAGTGCATATGTTGATAAGGTCATTCGACGCTTTTCAATGTAAGAAACTAAGAGGGGATATTAGCCCATGGCACATGGAACTATACTGAACAATAAACAGTGCCCTTAGTCTGACAAGGAAAAGAAGAAATTGGAAAGTGTTCCATATGCTTCTGTAATTGGTTCCATCATGTATGCCATGTTATATACTAGACCAGACGTATCATACGCATTAAGCATGACTAGTTGATATCAACAGAATCCTGGTGAGAGTCACTGGACAACTGTGATGAACATCCTTAAGTACTTTAGAAGGACTAAGGATATGTTCTTGACATATAGATGACTAAAAGTAGAACTAGCTATAAGATGTTACACTGATGCTAGCTTCCAGACAGCCCGAGATGATTCTCGATCACAAACGGGATATGTGTTTGTTTTGAATGGTAGTACTGTCACATGGAAAAGTATTAAGCAAAGTGTTGTTGCTCAATCCACCACCGAATCAGAATACATTACCGCTTCAGAAGCTGCAAACGAGGCTGTTTGGATGAAGAAGTTCATTGCTGATCTCGGGGTAATGCCTAGCATTCAGAAACCAATCGAGATACTGTGTGACAACACTGGTGCCATTACTAAAGCCAAGGAACCAAGGTCAAACCACATCACGAAGCACATACTCAGGAGATTTAATTATATGAGGGATATATTGGAACGGGGAGACATCGTGTTAAACAAAGTTAACACAGATTAGAATCTAGCGGACCCGTTCACTAAGACTATGCCTCAAGCTATACATGAGGAACATGTTGATAAGATAGGCCTTAGATTTGCTAGACAGTGGGTTTGATATGTAATTTAGTATTTGATGCTTTTGAACAATATAGTTACATTAGTATTTTATTTTGATTTAATGGTTAAATGCATTATAAATATATGTTTCTATTTTTTGAATATGGTAATATCTATCGATCCTTCGACTCGAGGCACATATTAGAACTAACTTTGAATGAAGTTTGTTCTTTGACCATACCTAACGTTGTTTCGTAAAAGGCAGTAATAAGGGTATGATTGGGAATAAATCTGAAGTTAAGTGGGAGTTGTACGTGACCAAAGGAATTATGTTCTCCTTTGATTAGGAGTTGGACATTCTGGCGCCCAACTTGATTCGAACTGGTATAAAACACATGGCTATGCTCAAACTAAGAGTAGTTTGTTTAGACAACTTTAATTGGTAATGAGAACAAGAATGGTTGAACAACATATGAGAAATGACTTGCATCCATGTCTCATGTTCAACGAATGCCTTAAACAGAAAGGATACACAGATATGTTTACCATGACCATTGTACTTGGTCAAGTAAGAGTTACTTGATGTCACACCTGTATCACATGACAGTTATCTAACCAGAGTAGTACTCCAATAGATATGTTCCCAAGAAAGAACGACGGGTCTAGGAGAGATTTATACACCACTCTTTACTTAGACAGAACATTCCGTTTGTCAGACCGGTCAAAAAGTTGCCTTTTAATTACTGTGACGTTGATACCAAAAACACATAGCGGAAGACTTAAAAGGCATAACTTATTTCACTTCATATATAAGAATGTTTTACAATAAGGATCGACTGGTAAATACAACATGTAACTCTGGACTTATAGTTCATGGAGAACGTGCCATCCATTTAGGCCTTACGGCTACACAAGAACCATCCCTCAGTCATCCCTATCTCAAAACCTCTGTACATCTACTGGAATGCCAACTACAAGCAAAGGGTCACCTGTGCTAAAAAACATTTGAAAATATTTGGATCAGCACAAGGCTGGTGAGTTCATAAACAAATCATGTTTTCATAATCATATACATCATACGAAACGACCATCCATCCAATCCCCACCAATGGCCACACAAGGACCCTGAGAATTTATTATGTATATATACTGAGACCTTCCGGCTACTAGCCACACAAGGACCAGTCTAAAAACAAGAGGATCAGTCTTGTCCCTCAGTCCCATCCCATTCCCAACTGTAATAAGCGCTATTCACAGGTATATATACATGGAATTCAAAAAGGGATCCGACTTGTTTCGATAAAAATCATTTCAAAATATTTTACATCGAGCACAGTTTAGAGGAACTCACCTTAAGCAGAACCTTAAATCATATTCAACAATATCATAATCAATAAACCTATCTTAGGTTTGCAGAAGATAACCTCAGGGTGTTCAGAAACCTTACCTCGACACTATCTACGGCATTTTGCGGACGAATTGCTAGAAACTGGATCCATCTACGTCAACCAGAGCTCGGGAATGGAATCACCAAAGTGTGTGTGTAATTTTGAGGTGAAATGGATGTGAGAAAACTGCTGGGATTGAACTTCTATTTATAGCGCAAGTTCCAGGTCCGTGACGGTCAGTCACCTAATCTGGGCGGCAAACGTAACAGACCGTTACGCCCCGTGATGGACCTTCAAAGGGTTACACGTGTCAGGATTGCCCGTTAGTTAGCATACACGTGCCATCTCCTGGTTCATCGTCGTGATGCGCCAGTAACGAACCGTTATTTCTTTGTGACGGCCCGTCACAGTCACAAATTTTCCTTTTTGTCATTTTTGGCCCTTGAACTTTTGGAACTTTGTACTTTTATCCATTGGGCTTTTCTTTTGAATATTTTTAGTTTCTATAATACTTGGGAATTGTCCGGATGTTACAAATCTCCCCTTCTTAAAAGAATTTCACCCTCGAAATTTAATATCAGTCAAACAAATGAGGATACTTAGTTCTCATCTGTTTTGTTAATTCCCAAGTTTTATCAGCACCTTTCCGACCTTGCCACTGTACTAGCACCATTGGTATCGTTTTCTTTCTTAGCTTACGATTTTGTGTTCCTATGATCTTAACGGGTTGCTCGGTGAATTGTAGTTTATCATTGATATAGACATTATCTAGTGAAATTGCCTGATCGGGGTCTGCTAAGCACTTGCGTAGACATGACACATGAAATGTGTTATGTATACCTTGTAATGTTTCTGGCAGTTCTAGTTTATATGCTACAGCTCCAACTCTTTCAATAATTTTGTAAGGCCTAATATATCTTGGCCCTAATTTCGACGTTTCCAGAAACGTACAATACCCTTCCAAGGTGATATTTTCAACATAACGTACTTCTAAAGGGCATTGGCATCTATCTGCATAACTTTTCCTTTGATCTTGTGAAGCTTTCAATCGTTGTTTAATCAGTTGTTTCTTGTAAGATTTCTGGTCCAGATAGTTGGCTATCTCCCACTTTCGTCCAAAAGATTGGAGTTATGCATTTCCTACCGTATAATGCTTCAAAAGGTGCAGCTTTTATACTTGAATGGTAGATGTTGTTGTAGGAAAATTCTATCAGTGGTAAATGACTATCCCATCTACCTCTAAATTCAATTGCACAAGCCTTTAGCATATCTTCTATGGTTTGGATTGTTCTTTCGCTTTGTCCATCGGTTTGAGGGGTGATATGTTGTACTCATATTGATTCGAGTTTCCAACTCTTTTTGGAAACTAGTCCAGAATCTAGATGTGAACCAACTATCTCTATTAGAGATAATAGATAACGGTGTACCATGGCGGCTCACAATTTCATTGATATATAGTCGTGCTAGCTTATCCATTGAATAATTCTCATTGATAGGAATAAAATGTGCCGATTTGGTTAGTCTATCAACCACAACCCAAATAGCATCATGCCCTTTCTGATTTCTTGGCCGTTTTGTGACAAAGTCCATTGTAATCCTATCCCATTTCCACACAGGTATCTCTAACTGTTGCAGTTGACCTACGGGTTTCTGATGTTCAATTTTGACTTGAAGGCAAGTCAGATATTTCTCTATATACTGAGCTATAGATCTCTTCATGTTTGGCCACAGTAACGAGTCTTCAATCGTTTATACATTTTATCCACTCGAGGATGTATAGAGTATTTAGATTTGTGAGCTTCGTCCATCACTGTCGTTTGAATTTCCCCAAGTCTAGGAATCCAAATTCTGCTTCCAAATCTTAATATTTCGTCATCGCCTTTGGTTAGTAATTTCTCTTTACCAACCACATGTTATTTCTTGATGTTATCTTCTTGTAATGTTTGAATTAGAAATTCCTTGATCTGATTCATCCAGTCTAGTTTGATTTCTAACCTTAACGCTCTTATCTTGATAGACTTGATCCTCACCTTCCGGCTTAATGCATCTGCTACAACATTAGCCTTCCCGAGATGGTATTTGATCTCACAATCATAATCATTAATGAGTTCCATCCATCTTCTCTGTCTCATATTCAATTCCTTCTGATTGAATATATGCTGGAGACTTTTATGGTCGGTATATATCACACACTTTGTGCCATACAAATAGTGGCTCCAAATTTTTAGAGCAAACAATATGGCACCAAGTTCAAGATCTTGTGTGGTATAGTTCTTTCATGAATTTTAAGTTGGCGTGATGCGTAGGGGAATAACCTTATCTCGCTGGATCAACACACAACCTAGACCAATTCTGGAAGCATCACAATAGATGACGAAGTCATTATTTCCTTCGGGTAATGCTAAGATCGATGCAGAGCTAAGTTTCTGTTTAAGAGTTTTGAATGCTTCTTCTTGCTTCTGACTCCATTCAAACTTCACAGCTTTCTGTGTTAAAGTAGTTAATGGTGAAACAATCTTGGAGAAGTCTTGTATAAACCTTCGGTAGTATCCGGCTAGACCAAGAAAACTTAGAACCTCAGTTGGTGTCTTGGGAGTTTCCCATTTCATGATTGCTTCAATCTTAGCTGGATCCACTTGGATTCCCTGATTATTTATGACCTACCCTAAGAATTGTACTTTGTAGGTCCTGACGATAGGGTCCCTATGCTAGAATGATTCTAGTCAGGAAATAACCAACAAAACAGCTATATAGAAGCTGATTGATGATGATAATGGCAAACACAAATGAAGAGCAACACACACAAGAACATAAAATTGTTGATTCTATTACTTCCACTATGAAACAATTACAATAAAGCACCTAGAATTACAATTAGAACACCTACAACCTCCTACCTATTTTCAAATTGACTATAGTAACGACGGGTGAATCAAGAGCTGCATAATTAGGTTTTTGGTCGTCTATTCTATTTATAGAAAACATAGAGAGAGTCACCATGAAGATTACCGACTATCAACAGTCGGCCGGCAACCGACTTAGCGACTCTCAAGAGTCGTACAAAAACCTAGATTACAAAAGTTACAACTAAGCCCCTATAGATATCAGGAATACAACGGTTTCTTAGGTTCCAACAGTTTCCCCCAAAACCGTTGCAATCCTGAATCTTTAATGCTCCTTGGGCCTCTCCTCCTCAGATTTCTTTGGATGTACTTTCTCCTTCATCTTCATCTTCATCCTCAGATTCATCTTCTCCTTCAATGTTGAAAACTTCAAAGACGTTATGAAATGTCAATGGTTCCTCATTGTCTCTTGCCCTTAAACGATTTAGTTCCTTCAAAATATTCTCTGCTCCCTTCCTGATCATTGCCAATGCCTTGGCAACACTCCTCATGTTTTTCTTCAGTATCTCATTCCACCTGTTCTGCTTGTTCCAACGAATTTTTATTCCTAAGATATCTTTTCTCTACTTCTCATGGGATTTTCTTAGTGCACAAATTTCAGACTGGAGATTGTCTAGTTCAGTAAGCTTCTTTTCAAAATGAGGAGGTGGAGAAGGTGCATCCTTTCTTGAAAACACAGCGTGTTTCTTGGTGGCAGATATTGATTGTTTGGATTTGACGGTAGGAGGAAGAGCTTGATTTTTGGTGGGAGAGTGATGTGTTCCGGAGGTTCCCTCGATCTGCATAGGCGGAGGATGCCTTAGTGCATCAAGAGTCATTCCGGCTATGAAATCGGCTTCAAATAACTTCATCGGTAAGGAGAGGGGTGATGGAGCTGTCTTGTTAGATTCTTCGTTGTTCTCTTTGATAGAACAGTCTTGTCGACCTCATCAGACCTTCTCCATGGCTTGGTATAATTGCCTTTTCCTTCTTCTTTCCGTCAGAGACTTCAATAGCTTTTCCTTTTGCTTTTCTTTTTGCAGCTTCTATCTTGGATTCCTTTCTTGATGAATTTTCTATGACGGGTATATTTGAGCCTTCAATCCTTCTCTTCACGGTGTTTTAGCTTTCTTCAGACGAGCTTTCGATTTCTGGGATGACTTCTTTCTTAAGCATTTTCTTGAAAAGAGGAGTTTCCTTTCCAGAGAAACTATGATGATTTCTCAAAAGATTAGTATAAAATCGGGAATCAAGTTTTGAGAATGTTATTGGGATTCCTTTTTGTGGTAGTTTCTTGAGAAGGTGATTCAAAATCATTTGGACAAAGCGAGGATACATCAACTATTTGTTCTTTATAACATTGCTACACATGTAGTCGAATATGTGACGAGAAATGTTGCAGGTTTCATGATTGCAAACTTTCACCATGACTCTTCCCCATTTTAATCCAAGGGCATCATAGCCTCCCTTTTGTGTGATATAGAGTGAATGAAAATGTACATTTTCATTTTCCAGTCCTTAGATAATCCTTTCTTCAGAATTTCACCCTTTCTTAATGGCCCCTCATAACCGAGTTCCTCAATGAAGCGTCTTTCCACTTCTTTCTTGTCAATTGTGTAAGGTTCAAGAGAGTTATCCAGTAAAATTAATGCTTCTTTGACTGTGCTTTCAAACGCAACCACCTCTTGTCTAACAACAGTGGATCTGATAAGAGGTTCACTGGTAATCGAGTGTAGAGAGGCTTCAACATTTTCCTAGAATTCTAATATGAGATCCTTGTAGACGGGTTCATTCCATTTGATGGCGTAGGATATCCTGCTTTGTAAAAGCCAATCAGTTACCTTGGTGAATTCTTCACGAATGGGTTTGGGAAAGCTGATGGCCATATTATGACGATGGTCGCTTATGAGCTCTTCCGCAACCATTATCTGTGCCCACAATATTAGTAAGTCAATGATATGCAAAGAAATTAAGTTAAACTAAAAAGAAATTATTGTGATCGTCGACAGTCGGCTCAAAGTGATTGTCTGCTAATAGAAGACAGTCGGCTCATACACAAAGAGAATTGTTCGGAAAATCGATCAACATATAAAAGGTCGGTAGAGAGAAATTTTAGAAAGTCGGATCCTTTAGACTTGGTGACAGCCGGCTTTACGAAGTGAACAGTCGACGGTTAATTACCCGGTATACTGAAGAATCAGCCCGTATTCGACTGATAACAGTCAGGCACGATTTTTGAACTCGCGTTCAAGGAATCGATGATCAAGGCTAGTAATGAGAATCGGCTAACACTAGCCGATTCTATTCATCTTCTTTATCTATACAGTCGGCTATTAGGGAGATGAGCAGTCATCTTTGTTTCAGATCCAAAATTTGATAAAAGCCTCCACTTTGATGTTGTATACATGATCTACTGAGCCAAAAGATATTAAAAAACAAGTTTATAACCATAAAAATACCTTGATTCGATGCAAGAAACACACAAAGAACAATGGGTCAGAAATAAAGGCTTTGAATGGAGCAAAGAGTTTGATCGCCGAAAAACTCTCAGTACAAACTAGGGTTTCAAAAAGTGAAAGAAAAATCCCCCTTTTCAAACATATATATGGGGTAAAAATTTGGGGGCCGACACTTAACAGTCGGCCCAACAGTCGCTTATGGAAAAACACCAAACAAATTTGAACTTTTGACCAAAATAAATCGAGTTTCGAGCTTGATTTTTGAGATAAGGACCTATGAGAATTTGTACAAGGATATATATATAGCAAAAAAATTTTAGAGCAATCCTTAAAACTAAAACGAGGCACAAACGATTAAAATGTGTTTTAAGGACATAGAACATGCAAACCTGTTCTCATGGAATCATTCCGACATAACTTGTCACGCAACCTTTTCTTATTGCATATTGGATGTCCACGGCCTACGAATGACTATTGGTATACTTGTCCTTTGAAACCCATGCACAATTCTTTCAACATACAACTAGCGAACGTTTATCATGATTTGGTAAAAATTAAGATGAAGTCAGTGTTCCCCACACTTATCAGGTATAACCTACCCGTCCTCATGGTCTTTTGAGTTCGATGATGGGAGCTTCAGGTCTATGCCAATGCATAATCAGAGAAGTTAATCATTGAGAATCCTAAGATAGCTAATGGAGCATAACTAGCACATATCCGTGAACTGATCAGGAAATCTTTAAAATATTTTTGGATCATAGACACAGCACGTCGGACTTACATGTTCTGATTATTGAAAATAAGGTTGGATTTACTTGCACATCGGACTTACAAGGCATGTTTTTGTCAAGAGGATCCCTTCACGGTCACATGAACCTAAAGAGGAAAATATGTATGTATATAATATGTAAACACTAACATTGTGTATCTTTTTTGTTTTTGTTCCTAATGCATGACTTTGACATTGCGTGTCTTTTGCTTAAGATTTACAATTTCAGTACTAGGATGCACATCATTGGTGTCTTTTGCTTGGATTTGCTCATCGTTGCATGTCTTTTATTGACCTAATGCACGTCATTGCGTGTCTTTTTGTTCTTTTTTCCTTTTCTTTTGAATACGTATATATAATAAGGACTCCCAACCCCTTTGTGATGGGACTATGGTTATGTGGAGACCTGGACAAGATGGGTATACACTTTTCAGCAGTCATTGTCTTTGTCACTGAGTTGCAGTGTATTTGTTTAAATGCTGAGCCTACCAACATGTCCTTCAGTATAACCGCTTCCCCTTTTGATCCTAAACAGTGATCAAGTATGTCAGTTCCTCTATCATTTCCCACGATAACAGTTATGCAAAAGCAGCAATGAAACACATATATTTCAAACAAATTTTTTTTCTTTTCTATTCACAGAAACTTTCCCCCGAAAATTTTATTTATAGACAACCTCTTTAAATGGAATTTTCTAAAATAAAAAATATTTTTGCAGCTCAATCATCTACTCATTCTGGTAAAGAAAATATTTTTGGATTTTTTGAGAGAAACTATGAACAGATATAAATATACAATGCATGAGGGATAGAAGATGTTAATCAAAGTTCAACAAACTGAATTTCTGCATGAGATTAAGAAACTTGGATTTATCACACGCCCTCATGAAGATATCAGCTTTTTGAACGTTGGTGTTCACTGGAAGGACTTAAATACTCATTCTCATATGCATCCCGAATGGCATGAACCCGCACATTGATGTGCTTTGGTTTTGAATTATAGATAGGGTTCTTCACGATTTTTACACAAGCCTCATTGTCGATGAATATTGGAGTCTGCTTCAAGTTGATACCATAATCCATTATTTGATGCTGAATACAGAGGATTTGAGAGCAGCAACTGGAAACAGCGATATACTCAGCCTCTGCAGAAGAGATGGAGACAGAAGTTTGTTTCTTGCACTGCCATGCCACCAGACAGTATCCTAAGTACTGACATCCTCCTAACATAGACTTTTTCGTCAAGCTGACATCCACCATGATCACTATCAGAGTGGGCAACCAAATCAAAGCTATTGGCTTTTGGATACCAAAGCCCTTACTTGGGAGAGCCTTTCAAGTAGCGAAAGATTCTTTTTACAGCGACTTTATGGCATTCTTTGGGATTTGTCTGATAACGTGCGTAATAGCAAACAACGAACATGATGTCTAGACGACTGTACTTGGCTTTCGTTCTGGTGCCTGACAATAGGTTTTCGTTCTGGATCAGCAGAGATGGGAGTTTGAGCAGCAAAAGGTGTTGACGCTGCTTTGGATACAGTCATCTGGAAATTTTTTAGCATATCTTGAATGTACTTGGCTTGATGAATCAATGTTCCATCATGTGACTGCTTCACTTCTAAACTGAGAAAGAACATGAGCTCACCCATCTTGCTCATTTCAAATTTGGCCTTCATAATGTCCTCAAAGTCTCTACAAAGGTTCTTATTGGTCGACCCAAAGATGATGTCATCCACATAGATCTGCACAAGCATAATATCTTTTCCAATCTTCTTCTTGAATAAAGTCATATCAATCTTCCCTCGTTCAAAGCCATTCTATAGAAGATAAGTTGACAGAGTATCATACCAAGCTCTTGGAGATTGATGGATTCCATACAGAGATTTGTCTAACTTGTAGATGCGACTCGGATAGTCTGGATCTTCAAACCCTTGAGGCTGGCATACATAGACTTGTTCCTTGACTTTCCCACATAAGAATGCACTTTTAACGTCCATTTGATAGACCTTAAAGTTCTTGAAACACGCATGAGCGAGGAAAATTCTTATTGCTTCCAAACGAGCAACGGGAGCGAACACATACTCATAGTCAATGCCTTCTTCTTGGGCAAAACCTTGCACAACCAACCGTGCCTTATTCTTGACAACAACGTTTCTTTCACCGGTCTTATTTCTGAAGACCCAACGAGTACCGATTGGGTACTTATTCTTTGGTAGGTCAACCAGATCCAAGACTTTTAATTTCTTGAACTGAGCCAGTTCTTCCTGCATTGCATCTATCCAGCTTAAATCTTTTAGGGCCATGGAAATATTCTTTGGAACATCCTGTGAGAGAAAACAAGCACATAGGGTCGTGTTGTAATGAGTTGAATAAATTCTAGTATGAAAACCTTCAGTGATTGGCCCAATCACATTCTCCAAAGGATGATTTGACATAGTTTTGAAAGATGGCCCATCAGCAACTTCAACTGAAGGTTCATTAAATTTTCATCAGGAATAATCGGCCCAACATTATTATTTTCAGAATCCCTGTCAGAGCCGACCGAGGGATCATTTTTCAAGTCCTGGTCAACATTAGTATTCCAGTTGATGTTTGACCGGAACTGACATCACCAGGAGTAGTATTAGCAGCTTAAGAATGAGAAGATGTTATTGTACTGTTAAAGAGACAGGCAATGGATTAGCAATAGCAGGTGTGATTCGTGTTGAGAAAGGCAAAAATTCATCTTCTGCTTGGATGGACAAAATGAATGATGGTTCAACGGATGAAGATGGTTCAGGTATTAGTGGTGCAGGAGGAATGAAATTATTGAAGATAATATCTGCATCATAGAACCGGTCGGGACCAGTTCCAGTCTTTGTAGCATTAGCTTCTTGCAGTCAACATAAACACGGTAGGCTTTTTGAGATGACGAATATCCAATCAAAATAACATTCATCACCAACTGCAACAAACTTTGCAAGATTCTCAGTTGTTTTCAATAGAGTACATGAACATCCAAAGGCTCTGAAGAATTTGATCAGGGGCTTCCTTTCGTGAACCAGCTCATAGGCAGTCTTGTTATGAGCCTTGACCACAAGAGCACTGTTCAGGACATAATTTGCAATGTTAGCTGCTTTAGCCCATAAAATGATTGGCAGCATTGAATCTATCATCATTGTTCTAGCAGCTTCAATTAATGTTCGGTTCTTTCTTTCAGGAACTCCATTCTGCTGTGGAGTCCTGGCAGCACTGAATTGTCTAGAAATTCCTTTGCTTTCACAAAATTCATTCAAGACATGATTTTTGAACTCGATGCCATTGTCACTTCTGATAGAAATCACCAAACGCTTGTAGATTTTATCGATTTTGAGAATCAGACTCTTCAATACTTCAGTAGTTTCATATTTAGTTGATAAGAAATTAACCCAAGAGTACCCGAAGAAATCATCTGTCACAACCAAACAATAAGTGTTCTTAGAGAAATTGAAGAGGAACAGTAATGTAAGGCCTTGTTTTACTAAACGATTGACGGGACCAGAAAGGTCCATATGAAGTAATTAAAGAGGAACAGAAATGTAATTCAGTGCTTTAGACTTATGCGACTTTTTGTGATGTTTGTCTTTAGCACAGGCCATGCATATTTTAGAAAAATTGAAGTCCTTGGATAACAGACCTCTCATAAGGTCTTGTTTTACTAAACGATTAATGTTTTTAAAATTCATAAGCCCAAGTCGACGATGCCAGAGCAGTGATTCAGAGTCAGATGCTTTCGACAGTAAACAAGTAGTAGCTTTTGTTTCAGGATCATTCATGTCAACATTGTAGGTGTTGTTTCTTGTTGGAGTCCTCAGCAGAATCAGATCTTCTGGAACAACAATTTCAGGTTTGAGAAAGATGCACTCTGTATTGTTGAACAACACAGATAGCTATTTATCATAAACTTGTGATACACTCATTAGATTGTAGCAGAGTTATGGAACAAGATTCACTTCCTCCAGAGTGAGACTTCCATTGCACACACTTCCCTATCCGGTAATCTTTCCTCATTTATCGTCACCTGCAAATCTAACGTATCCCCATCGATATTTCTGAAGTCAGTGAGCAGATTTTTTTGCCCGGTCATGTGATGCGAGCACCCACTATCAACATGCCATGAATTATCAATAGTCCTCCTGGGAAATCCCTGTCACATATAAGATAATTTATTGAGAAACCAAAACCCAAGTCCTTTTCAACTTGGACGGAACATCAATTTTAACATTTTTATCAGTTCTGGTTCTCCCCCAACATGTTATGATAAAAAGGATTGTGATCTTGTTGATGTCTATTAAAATTTCCCACAATATGCATCATAGGTCGTTCAAATTTGACCCAATTATCATGATAAGTTGCACTACTGCATTGCCTAGCAGTATGACCGCCCTTCCCACAACTAAAACAATTAACATGCTTAAAATATTTTCTTTTATGTGGCGGTTGATAAGACGATAAGGATGATTGCTGTTGAACTCAAACTTTGATTTACTTTTTGCTTTTGCCTTTGGTGAATTTCTCCTTCTTTTGATCAACATGAGTGGTTGACGAATCTTGATCAAATTCTTTATCAACACTTGTCATTTAATTTGCTTCTTCATCAGGTGCATTGTATGATTCTGCGGATATTTCAAGAGATATGTCTGAATCATATGCACTTTCATCACTATCTCTTGTAGACAAATAGTCTGAGTCACTTTGACTTATTGATGATGGGTGAAGACTGGAATTTCCCCTGTCATAAAATTTTCAAACTAGTTTCTTGACACAGTATAAATCGAATCATTAAAACAAACATCGTTCATAGAGATAAAGTCATTACAACTATTGTGTTCATTACAATTAGAGTTAAAGTCAACTATCCTAGAACATGATTCACTACTGCTATCAACAGAGCCTGAATTACATGACTCTGGATTCTGGGAATTTAAATACAAACATGAAGATAAAACAGATTCTCGTTTGCATTCCTTGTGGCCCAATCCAGCACCACAATCATCCCTAACATCCTCATCCTTTTCTTTTAAACTTGCAGTATTTACATTAGTAGTAGAAACAAATAATTTTGCAAGATCGTTTTTAGGATGTGGAGATGGAATGGGGTCATAATGACCATGAGTGGGAGGGTGAAATAGTTTCCTTTCAAAGTCATTCGAATATAAGTATCCCACCCCCTTTTTCACAAAACCAGGAGTATTTTGACAATCTAGCATAGTATTTTGTGCCTTTTTGCTAACATTCCACTTGTCAATAATAATTTGCAATTTAACAAATTCATTTCTGGAAGAGGTTAGTTTTTCAGTTAAATCGGTGATAAAAAATTCCTTTCTATAGACAAACTCTTTTAGGGTTTGGATTTCTTGATTTGCTTGGTTCAAACTGACTTTGAGAGAAATCTCGCTCTTTTTTATTTGATTGAGGATAGCAAGAGCATCATCTTTCTCACGAATAATGAGTTCGTTTAAAGTGCGATAGTGAAAAATAATGTCAACACAGTCAGAGGAAAAGAGACAAGATTCTACCTTAGGTGGAATCAACTCAACATCAGTTTTCCTGCAGATGCATCCTTGATTATAGCTTCCATCACCATTTGCTTTAGTTCAATCACTTGTACTCATCGGAGAATTAACATGATCTGTTGAGCTAAAACTGGGACAGGTGTCCTTCTTTTCCTCACTTACCTTCACTGCATCCATGATCTTGATGATGACATTCTCAGTCATACTTCCTTCAGTGTCAATAACCTGACTCTCTATCCCCTGAATAGCAAATTGTCTAAGGAGAGCAGCAGGACCAATAGAGTCAGTGTTGACGATAATCCTTCTCAGCACCTCATTCTTCTCCTTTTCAACCAGACTTGATTCCATCCCATGAACCACAAACTGAGTAGATGAAGTATTAGCTACGAGTGCCTTGCACACCTCAACCTGAGCTTCTTCGATTTCATTGCTCCAATCAAAGTCGTTTACTAGCAAAGCATTTACTGGTTCTTTAGCCTTCTCAATCTGTTCTTGGCCATCAGTAATTACCACAAGAGTGGGAAGAGGTAGAGCATCGGTAATAGGATGGGGACATTCCCTCTTGAAGTGTCCAAGTTGCTTACATGTTGGAGCATGTTTTGTGATAACAGGCCTTGTAATAGATTAGTCTTTATGTTTAACGTTTTGTTTGTTTTGTATTGTAAAAGTTTAAGTTTGCATAGGCGAACTTGTCTAGTTCGCCTGGTATAGTTGAGGCGAACTTATTAAGTTCGCCTGGACTAAGGGAGGCAAACTTAATAAGTTTGCCTGGCCTAAGAGAGGCGAACTTAACAAGTTCGCTTGGTGTATAGTGTGTGGCTATAAATAGTTCATGAGTGATTCAGATCTGTAGAGAGAAGAAGAGAGAAGAACTTAGAACAGAGGATTCATTCGTGTGTACTATTTGTGAGATAATACAAGAAGCTTTCATCGAAATCGTGTTTTGTGTGATTGTTTTACTTTCGGTATTATTCGAGACGTACGTATACGATAGGATTCTGCACTTCATAATCGTATTACGTGTTTTATAGCAGATATCGATCAGTAGACCCGCTGGGACCTACAAGTGGTATCAAAGCTTTTTCACTACAAGATGGTGATTTTCAGAAGTTTCTGTGTTCCTGAAAGTTTGCTACTTTTTGGACTGAATTTTGATTGATTCCTTCATTTTTGGTGTTGTTTTAACAAAATTGTTCCGATAGAAGCATTCTAAATTGATATTTGAAGAATCCTACGGAAGGAATTTCTCTAATTCATTCAAAATCAAGATTTAAGGAGATTTTTTGACCTGTTCGTGCATTTGGGTTAGAACTATCCTTCGTGTTCTTCAGCTGATGCGGGCAAACTTGTCATTCTGTTACAAGCGAATTTGTCAGAGCGAACTCGTTATGTTCGCTGGATTTGAACTAGGCAAACTTAAGTGGCGAACTTGTTAAGTTTGCTTCATTCAAACTAGGCGAATTATCTTTCTTTTTGGGTTTCCAGGTTGATCAGAAGGAGGATGGTTTTTATATTCATCAAACAAAGTATGTGGCTGATATTCTCAAGAAGTTTAATATGGAAAATGCTTCAGCTTCCAGCACTCCAATTCCAGTTAATCACAAACTAGATTCTGACCTGAAAGGGAAAGAGGTGGATTGTCTATTATACCGTATATATATACTACATGTCAATTCAAATTGTCAACATTATAAAATTTGAAACTACAAGCGTTTTTATACCACATTCTTGTGAGTTAGTACCATTTATATGAAGACAATGTGTACCCCACAAATATGCCAACAGAAATATAAAATTTGCATTATCTTCAAGACATATTGAGACCTATGCAAAGTTTAGATCAATCTCCAGGATGAGACAATCTCAATTAGCACATCAATGAAATCAGATCCCAAAGGATATATTGAATCAGAATGATTCGGAATCGAATGATTCATATAGCTTGGTTTGGATGAAGTATCATAATTCATAGTAACATAAAGATTGTACCGATGGAATTCTTCAACATAAGAATGATCAAAGAATCTATTGATTCAATGACATAAGGTAGCGTGATCCAACTATTATCTGGATATATTCAATGGAATCAAGATAATTGATCCAAGGGTGAGTATATTTTCCAATAAGTTGTCAGAAACATATCTTAGTCCAACTTCACATTGCATGCTTTTCGGGACATGGGCAGTAAAGTGAACTGAAACATTGTGCTAATCAGTATAGTCCGATATTGATCTCATGAAATACTTAAAGTCTCATATTCTTTATCTGATAATGATCTTTTAGCACATACACTCGGCATACCATGGGTTCAAATCACAATTGTAACATATATCATTATGTTTTCACATTACTAATGGACTAAAAACGCTTCTAGCCTATTGACAATTCAAATTACATGTAAATATTCAAATTAAAATTTAAATGTAAAATGTCATGCAGTCATGAAGCTGTCATTTCCTGTTGTTGCAGACGTTAGAAGTTTAGATCAAATCAAGCAAGCAAAATCATAAGAGCAGACACCAGGTAATCAATCTATAGTCATGAATATGTGATCACCTACTGATGTACTATCATTTCTTCTCTAACTTCAAGCAGTGCTGATTTTATCTTTTTCAATTTGTTTGAGTTTTTTAGAAAGCAAGAAAACTATCTAAAAGTAAAGCATAAAACTATTTACTGTTAAATAATCTATAAAACTAAAAGAAAAATAACTTCCATGAAAAACCTTTTGAAAAACCTTTGTCACGTTGGATTAGTCATACCAATCATTTGAGTAAGAAATTCAAACCATGAACGATCGAATGCTTTGGTAAATAAGTTGGCAAAATTGTCATCCGTATGAACTTTCACCAACTCAATCAGCTTCTTCTCTTCACAATCACGAATAAAATGATGTCGAATCTCTATGTGCTTATTTTTTGGATGCTTCACAGGATTTGTTGTGATCGACATGGTGGTTGTGTTATCAATCATCATTATTGTCCCTGTAAAGTTCAAACCATAATCCCTCAACTGCTATTGAATCCAAAGGATCTGGGAACAACAACTAGCTGCTGCAATATATTCTGCCTCACATGTTGAAATTGCAACTGAGGTTTGCTTTTTGCATTGCCAGGACACAAGTCTATTCCCTAGAAATTGACAACCACCAGATGTTGATTTTCTGTCCAGACCGCAACCTCCATAATCTGAATCTGTAAAAGCTATAAAATCAAAGTCAGAATAAAATGGATACCATAATCCCAACCTTGGTTTACCCTTTAAGTATCTAAAAATCCGCTTTACAGCAATAAAATGAGATTCCTTCGGCTTAGACTAAAATCTCGAACATAAGCATACTGCGAACATGATATCTGGACGTGACGCTGTCAAATACATCAAAGACCCGATCATTCCTCGGTATAATCGACAATCCACCTCTTTCCCTTTCAAGTCAGAATCGAGTTTGTGATTAACTGGAATTGGAGTGTTGGAAGCTGAAGCATTTTCCATATTAAACTTCTTGAGAATATCAGCACCATACTTTGTTTGATGAATATATAAATTCATCCTCCTTCTGATCAACCTGAAGACCCAAAAAGAAAGATAATTCTCCCATGCTGCTCATCTCGAATTTCAACTTCATCACTCTTTCAAAGTCTTTACATAGATCAACATTCGTCGAACCAAAAATTATGTCATCAACATAGATTTGAACAAGTAATAATCATTTTGATGAAAAGGGTAGAATCATTTTGACCACGCTAAAATCCATTTTCAAGTAAATGCACCGATAGAGTTTCGTACCAAGCACGAGGAGCATGATAAAGACCATACAACGCTTTATCTAATTTAAAAACCTTTTCAGGAAACTTGGGATCTTCAAAACCAGTTGGCTGTTTCACACATACCTCTTCCTTTACCTTTCCATATAGAAAAGCACTTTTTATGTCCAATTGAAAAACTTTGAAACACTTGAAAGAAGCCTAAGCTAGAAACAATCGGATCGCCTCTATCATGGCAACTGGAGCGTAAACATCGGTGTAATCAGCACCTTCTTGCTGATTAAAACCTTGAACAACAAATCTCGCCTTATTACGTACCACAATCACGTTTACATTTGAAAACCCACTTTGTGCCAATAGATCTTGAACCCTTGGGTAAGTCTGTTAGGACATAGTTTGTAATGAAAAAAGCTTTGTAATAGTTTAGATCTAATGTCTTTATGTTTTTGTAATGTAAAATGTTCTGAGTGTTTATGCAAGTTATGCTAGAGGCGAACTTAACAAGTTCGCCTAGTCTAACAGAGGCGAACTTGTTAAGTTCGCTTAAGTCTATCTGAGACGAACTTATTAAGTTCGCTTAGTCTGTTAGAGGCGAACTTGTTAAGTTTTCCTAATGCAGGTCAGATGTCTATAAATAGGGTTTACAGAGTCAGTTTGTAATAATCAGAAAAACAAAATAGAGTTGTACGATTTGGTCTTATTGAGTCTGTAAACTCTATTGAGAATTGGAATACAAGCGTGAATGTTATTTACTTGATTGTATCTATTGTCTTTTGTGTATGCAATCGTTGATTCGTCGGATTCCGCACTCCGAGTTAACGACGCGTCTTATCACGAGAACGATCCGTAGAAGTGCCATGAGGACCTACAAGTGGTATAAGAGCTTATGCTCGTGATTCTTGGTGATTCTAGATGGTTTTGTATGCAAATTGACAAGAAATTCATCATCTATAAAATTTTCATTTCCATGGAGTTTTCAAGCTTAATTTTGTTCTAATTTGGTGTTATTGAAGAGGATTTTGAAGAAATTAATCCGATAGAAAGGTTATAGTTGAGAAATTACGCAATCCTATGGTTTGATTTTAACTAATTCCTTCAAATCAGTGAATTATGAAGTTTTATGTTGATTTTTGGTTCGCGGTTTCTGGACTGAACTGTTCTTGATTTTGATTTTACTGAAGCAAGCGAACTTGCTGATTTAGTGTACAGGCGAACTTAGCAGGCGAACTTGTCAAGTTCGCTTCTCACAAATTAGGCGAACTTATTTTTATGCGAACTTAGTTAAATTTCTGGATTCTGGATTAAGCGAACTCATTAAGTTCGCTTCATATTAAGTTCGCTTGGGTATCACAGAAGCGAACTTATTATCTTCGCCTAAGGGTAGTGGGTGTTTAACACTTGGAAATTTTTCAGGAAAATGGCAAATATGGTACAAGTAACAAATATGTTCAATTATGAAAATGAGATTGGTACATCTCAAAAACCGTGCGAAGTTGTTGAATCTTGCAGATTATTCTAATTGGAAAGATAGGTTTGATCAGTTCGTATCTTTTACCGATACCAGTCTCTGGATTCCTATTTTAGAAGGTTATACGCATCCGACTTATTCGTGGATGGGAAAGTTGCTGTTTGATAGGGAAAAGAAAGCCATGGCAAGTATTTCGATGTCTCTTCCGAAGGAAATATATCACAGTTTAAAACAATTCAAGTCTTCTCAACAACTGTGGGAAGCATTACATAATAGATGTGAAGGTAGTTTGGATGTAAAGAAGAGTAGAAAAGAGCTACTGAAGAAGCAATTCTTGGTCTTCAAACATTTTTAAAATGAATCCTTGGATGATCTTGCTACCAGATTCTATCATCTGCTTAGTGAACTATCGAGTGCTTCTGTGGTGTATGAGACTGAAGAAATTAATGATATGTTCTTGGAGGCATTACCATCAAAATTTGATGTGTATACGGTTTTGATAAAAGAAAATATTAAGTACAAAACCATGTCTCTTGAAGAAGTTCTTGGGAAGATTCAATCACATGACCTGAATATGAAGAAGAAAGAGACTAACATGGAGCATATCCAGGATCCTTCAATGTATTTTGCCAAGACTTCTAGTAAAAATGGTACAGGAGTTGCATTCTTTTCTAGCGATGCTCAAGATTCTTCTAATGATCAGTGTTCTGGAGTTCCTATTCATTCTGGTCATTCTAGTCATTCTGGATTTTCTGCGACAATAGCTTCTACATCTTCTGGATCTCATATAAATCAAAAGGTTGCTGATGATTATCTAGCTATGTTTTCCTCATTCATGGCTTCGTATGACAATTTTATTGGAGGGAAAATTCAAGATCCTGACGTTATTGAAGAAGATTTCAGACAGATCGACCCTGTTGATCTGGAAGAAATGAACATCCAATGGAATATGGCCATGTTGATGCGTCAAGCAAAGGATTTCTTGAAGAAAACGGGCAGAAAGTATATTGGGTCTAATAGTCGATCACGCATCGGATTTGATAAAACCAAAGTGCGTTGTTATAACTGTCAAGAGTATGGTCACTTTGCTAAAGAGTGTGTGAAGCAAAAGGTTGAGTTTGATTCTCAGAAGAAGCAGAATAATTTTCAGAATAATCGTAATCAATCACATGGTTCATTTGGAAATTCAAATCATGCATATGCATCATCGGCATTGGTTGCACAGAACGATGAAAACTATGACTGGGGTATTCATCTGGAAGATTTAGTGGGTGCTGTAAGTCAAGCCTTTGTAGCAGAAATTCATTCTGAAAAATCAGAAGAAGTGACTGATGATGACAGTTCGAGTGATGGTTCGAGTGATGGTGAAAGTGTGTAGATTGTTGATGAAGAGATAGAACAAGTGCAGAATATTGATTCTGATGTTGCATCAGGTGTTGCTGAAGATGATATTGTTCTAACACAAAACGCTTTAGATGGTGCTAATTCAGAGAATATTCCCATTGCCAAAGTTTTCATGGCAGACATGTCTGATCCGTCAAAGGTAAAAGACTCTGTTTGTCATATTTACTGTTCTAACTGCATTACTGTAAAAGATAAATTGCAAAAGGTCATGGATGATAACACAAAATTGATTTGTGATATGAAATCGATGCATTCAGTTAATCAGAAACTGAAAGATAATGATAAATTGTGCATCGATAGAATTGAGTCTTTGAAAAGAGACTTAAATTCTCTGGGGTTAAAATATAAAGAACAAGCTTATCATCTGGATATGGCTTATGCTGAGATAGAAAAACGAAATGAAGTTGTTGCTCAAAAGAATAAAGAAATTTTTGACAAAGAGTCTGAGGTGATCAAACTTCATAGAAAGTTGGAAAAATTTGAAAATTCTTCTGTTGTTTTGGAGTATTTTAATTCAAATGCTGATCCTACTAAGCGGGTTGCTGGTATTGGATTTGTTCCTCCACCATTTAATGCAAATTATGTGGTTGAACCTTAAATCATACATGAAGAGGAAATAGATCCAAAAACAGTGTTGAAAGTGAATCCGGTAACTGGTGAGGATATGTTTTATGAGTCTGCTTCTGAGGATGAGGTGTTTGATGGAAAGAAGGTTGAAGGTATTCCAAAAGAGGTGAAACTTGATGAACCAACAGTTGTAAAAACTGTTACTCGTGATAGATGTATTCTGACTGAACCTGATGAGGAGAAAGTTGTTACACCTAAGCTTTCCCCAATTTACAGTCAAGTGGTTTTGTCGCTGCTGGTCATCAAAAGGTGCATTCATCAAAGGTGCCTACAAAGGTTTATGTTCCAAAGAAGTCAGTAAACTGTTCCGGACAATCTTCTGAAGCTTATTCCTCTGATGGCTCCTCAAACTCAAAGAACATTCCTTATTTTAGAACTCATCAAGAGAGAATAGTTTATTTTCATTGCAACGAGGCTGGTCACATTCTGGTCAATTGTCCTTATAAGAACCAGGGCACATTGAAGACTGTTCCTTCACAACCAAAGGTGGTGAAGATTCTGAAAAGAACAGCTGAGGGAAAGTCATCCTTTAGTTTGGAGAAAAATACGTCCTGTCGATCTTTTGTTAAATCCTCTAGATTTAAACAGCAGGATAAATTGAACTCTAAATCATTTGTCAATCAAGAGAAACTTGAGATTCCACATGTTAGAATTTCAAAAGATTCTCATTCTGAAGATAAACTGTCTAGACCACAAAGGAGAAGACGAAACAGAAAATTGAAGAAAATTTTGGAAACATCTGAATCTGACAAAAATATATCAAATAATGTTTTTCAAAATAATCAAAATATGTCTTCTTTGAAATAGTCTTTTGGTAAAACTTCTATTACAAAGGTTAATGATAACACTGATTGTGAATTGCTAGAAGTTGTTTATTTTGATCAATCTGGACGATCCAAGACCACAATGGCTTGGGTTCCTATTTCTAACTGATTTTCGTTGTTTATGTAGGGACAACCAAGGATGACTATCAACAATACATGGTATGTGGATAGTAGTTGCTCTCGACATATGACAGGGAATATTTGATTGCTTGAAGATGTTAAAAATATTGATGGAGGTTATGTCGCTTTTGCGGGTAATAAAGGCGGGTACATAACTGGACATGGTACTTTAAAGAATGACAAAGTCAAATTTGAGAAGGTGAATTATGTGGAGCGGCCTGAACACAATCTTTTGGGTGTATCACAAGTTTGTGACAAGAAAGTTTCGTTCCATTTCAATGATGCTGAGTGTTATATCTTGAAACCGGGTTTCGTTATTCCTGACGAATGGATTCTCATGAAGACTTCAAGGAGAATTGACACGTATGTCCTTGACATGAGTGTTGCTACTACAATGGATTCAATTCCTACATGTTTACTCTCCAAGGCGTCGGAATCAGATTCTATTTTGTGGCACAGGAAGCTAGCTCACATCAACAATCAGAAGATGAACTATATTGTTAAGAATGATTTGGTTCTTGGTATTCCGAAGATGAAATTATCAGTTCCCGATGATTATATTCCTTGCAAGAAGGGGAAACAATGAAAAAAATCACACAAATCTAAATCGAAGAATTATATCATAACTCCTTTGGAGCTGCTACATATGGATTTGTTCGTTCCGATTAGTATCAGGAGCATTGGTGGAAAATCATACTGTTTGGTAGTAACTGATGATTTTTCCATATTTTCATGGGTTAAGTTTCTTTTGTCTAAAGCTGAAACTAGTGAGTTGGTCCAATACTTAATTCTGGGTTTGGAAAATTTGTTCAATCTGAAGGTCAAAAGAATTAGGAGTGACAATGGCAGCGAGTTTAAGAATAGCAAGATGGGCTTATTCTGTCTACAAAAGGGAATTCATCATGAATTCAGTGCGCCATATGTTCCTTAACAAAACGGTGTTGCTGAACGAAAGAACAGGACGTTGGTTGAAACGGCAGCACGATGCTTGCAGATTCTAAGCTTCTAGTTACTTTTTGGGCTGAAGCTGTGAATACTGCGTGCCACGTTTTGAGCAGGGTCTTGACCGTCAAGCGACACAACAAGACTTGCTACGAGTTGCTGTATAATCGAAAGCTGAATCTGGATTATTTACTACCTTTTGGTAATCCGTGCACCCTGTTGAAAGTTCAAGATGTCCCAATAGAATTCAGTGCTAAGGCTATTAAATGGATTTTTCTAGGGTATGTTGCTAATTCGACTACCAAGAGGGTTTATAACAAAGAGACGCGCCAAGTTGATGAATAGTTCCATATTGACTGTTAAAATCGGTCTTTACCTCAAATGGCGATTGGACCAGATTGGGCATTTGATTATGAAAACTTATTCATGTCTTTTCATTTACCTTCTGATATTTCTCCTGATGAAGCTGATGTTCTCTATGATTCATGTCAGGATGCACAGCACAATGGCTTTCTACCAAATGCAGTTCCACATTCATCGGTTCCATCTACTTCTGCTCCCGATCCTAATGTTGCTTCTTGTTCGGGACCACAAGATTCAGAGAGTGAGGAAGACAATGCTATTTTTCATGATTCTTCTGCTGATCCTTTGTTGGGTGATGATCCATTACCTTCGACACAGGATTCGGGGGAGATTCCTACAAATTTAGACTCGGAAATTCCAATTAATCATGATTTGTCTTATCAATATGATACAACTCATGTTGAAGTGTTGCCGGTTCCTGAGGTTACTTCCATCAAGGAACTCAAAGATCATCCGGTGACAAATATAATCGGTAATTTGCAGGATGGAGTGAAAACACGTTCTATTGTTGACAATACTTGTTTGTATACATGTATTAAAGATTCTGGTGTTCTTGATGATTGCTCACATTCATGTTTTATTTCTCAGGTCGAACCCAAAAATGTTGAAATGGCTTTAAATGATAACAACTGGATAAAGGCCATGCAGGAAGAACTTGCTCAGTTTGACAAACTTAAGGTTTGGAATCTTGTAGATCTTCCGAAGGGTGTGTATCCGATTGGAACTAAATGAGTGTTTAAATGTAAGAAAGACGATCGAGGTGTCGTGGTAAGAAACAAGGCAAGATTAGTTGTCCAGGGTTTCAATCAACAAGAGGGAATTGATTACACCGAGGTTTATGCGCCTGTTGCGAGGCTTGAAGCTATACGGCTGTTTCTAGCTTTTGCTTCTTATAATGGTTTTAAGGTGTTTCAATTGAATGTGAAAAGTGCGTTTTTATATGGAAAGGTCAAGGAGGAGGTTTTTGTTTGTCAGCCGCCGGGGTTTGAAGATCCAGTTAATCCGAATATTGTTTTCAAGCTTGATAAGGCCCTCTATGGTCTTCATCAGGCTCCTCGAGCGTGGTATGAAACATTGTCCACACATCTTTTGGCAAATGATTTTGTTCGTGGCAAGATTGACTAGACCTTATTCATAAAGAAATCAGGGGGAGATTACCTACTGGTGCAGATATATGTGGACGATTTTATTTTTGGCTCAACAAATGAAGGGTTATGCAAAAATTTTGAGAGTGTTATGAAGTCGAAGTTTGAAATGTCAGCTATGGGAGAGTTATCATTTTTCTTAGGTTTACAAGTAAGTCAAAAGGAAGATAGTTTCTTTATTCATCAGTCCAAGTATGTCAAAGACATCTTGAGCCGGTTCAAGATGGAGGACTGTACCCCATATGATACTCCGATTCCGGTCAATCATAAGTTGAATTCTGACCCGGATAGAAAAGATGTGGATTGTCGACTTTACGGATCAATGATTGGATCTATCATGTACTTAACCGCTTCAAGGCCAGATATAATGTTCGCTGTGTGCATCTGTTCCAGATTCCAGGCAAAACCAAAAGAACCTCACTTAATAGCTGTAAAAAGAATCTTTCGTTATTTGAAAGGAAAACAAAGATTGGGACTATGGTATCCACATGGTTCTAACTTTGATTTTAATGCTTATACTAATTCTGATTTTGGTGGTTGTTGTTTGGATAGGAAATCTACAACAGGTGGTTGCCAGTTCTTGGGTAATCGACTTGTTTCCTGGCAATGCAAAAAGCAAACCACAGTCTCCATTTCTACATGCGAAGCAGAATACATCGCTGCTGCAAGTTGTTGTTCACAGATCCTATGGATACAACAACAATTAAGAGATTACGGTTTGAATTTCATAGGAACCCCTATGCTTATTGATAATAATGCTACAATGTCTATAACTAATAATCCTGTTAACCACAGTAAAACAAAGCACATTGATATTAGATATCATTTTATTCGTGATTGTGCAGAGAAAAGGTTGATTGAGGTGGTAAAGGTTCACACTGATGATAATTTTGCTGATTTGTTTACCAAGGCATTTGATCGTACCAGGTTTGAATTTCTAATCAAAATGATAGGTATGATCAATCCCGAATAAAAGTTTTTCAAAATCAGATTTTCATGGAAAATTTTGTTTTTTTTAATTTCTTTTATTGCTTTATTACATTTCTGCATTTTAAATTTTCAGTCAAAAAGTTCTTAATTTATAAAAAGTCAAAACAAAGTGAAAAATATAAAATTTGACATAATTTGAAGTTAGAGAAGAAATGATAGTACACCAGTGATTAGTTCATTTCACACGACCTTAGTAGATCTTTGATATATGATTGTTTAAAGTAATTTGATTTGATCTAAATTTCAAACTCTGCATAAATGAGAAATGATAGTGTTGTGAATGCTCTAATCTTGATAAATTTTTTTTAAAATTTATGTATGAGTTTTGAAACTTAAATTGTCAATAGACTAGAAGCGTTTTGAAACTAATAGTAGTGTGAAAATTAAATATGATATGATTACATCTGTGATTTGAATCCATTATATGCATGGGTGTGTGTGTAAAAGATCATTATCAGATAAATAATATATGGTTTTAACGAATTTCATGAGACCAATATCGAATTATATCTTTAGCACAAATCTATTTCAATTCACATTACTGCCCATGCCCCGAAAAACATGCAATGTATTATTGAACTATGATATGCTTTCAAAATCTGTTGAAACATATATTAGCCTTTGGATCAGTTAGATACATCATCTAGTCTGACTCCATTGAATCTTATCCGGATAATAGTTGGATCCTCATATCTGAATCTGTTGATTCTCATTGTATAGCCAATTCATTAGAATCTTCTGATTCTGGATCATGATGATTCTTATATCCTTTGGAATCTGCTTTTATTCTTGTGCTAAATGAGATAATTTCATCTTGGAAATTGAACTAATCTTAAAATAAACTGTATATGTCTTGAAGATAGTGTAATTTTTATTTCTGTTTGGCATATATGTGGGGTACACGATGTTTTTCATCTAAATGGTACTAAATCACATGAATTTGGAGAATAAACGCTTATAGTTTCAAATCATATAATATTGACAAATTTAAGAATTCATGCTTTATATTACAAATTCGGTATGAATAATTGAGAATTTCATAACCTGATCTCATTTATTTTGAAATTTATCGCGTATCATTTCAAATATTGTTCAAATACTGAAAAGAATGTATAAAAATGAAAAAGATGTAAAGCGCACAATAATGAGTTGGATTGTTTCATATCATAGGTTACCCTTGGTTATTGCTAAAATGTGTGATGAACTACTCGGATACTGATATGATCTTCTTACTTATGATGTTCATTCAAAAATATGTGATTCCGTTTGTACAAATAAAAATCCAAAAAAAAAATGTGATTTCAGTTTATACAGATAAAAATCCAAAAATATGTGATTCCGTTTGTACAGATAAAAATCCAAAAATATACGATTCCGTTTGTATAGATAAAATTCAAAAAGATTTTTTTTTTATTTTCCATGAAAATTCTAAGCTTTTATTAAATTGTTCGGGATTGGATCAAATACATGCTGTTGGCGGAAGTTCAAGAAGTGATGGGTTGAAAGTTGGTAAAATTTTGATTAAGGGAAAAGTTGAAGTCATTATGTTCGCCTAACTCTGGTGAAGCGAACTTAATATGTTCGCCTGATGTTGGTGAAGCGAACTTATTATTTTCGCCTAAGGCTTGTTAAGCGAACTTAACAAGTTCGCCTAAATAAGCGAACTTAATATGTATAAGGTTTTGTCCAAGCGAACTTAATCAGTCATCATCTTCAAACTTTCATGCGAACTTGTTCTGTGTGTCGAAATTTTTTTTAAATTTTCAAAATCAGTGATTGTTAGGTTGTTTACCGATTTATTCTTGTTCGGATTTGAATTACGAACTTGCCTAAGGTATTTTAATCAAATTTCATCCGTTCAATCGTGAGAAAATTACCTTTTTCAGGTCGGTTTTTCATCGTGACTGTCTTGCCCTACTTTGATGGTTATTCGGACTTAAATCTTAAAATTGATCATTGATATTGATTCATTAGTGCTAATCGATGTGATTCAAATGCTTATTTCATGTTTTCCAATCGATTTGAAGATAGTTGATTTCTGGGTTGGTATTTGAAACGTCAGACAGGTTCAGGCGAACTTGTTCAAGCAAACTTGTTCAAGCGAACTTGTCTAGGCGAACTTAATAAGTTCGCCTCTTGCAACACTAAGCGAACTTATTAAGTTCGCCAATGGGTCAGAAGGGTTTTGGACTTGTTAAATTTTTTGTTGTTTGTTTAAATTTTTTTTTTGTTAATTTTTTTTGTTTTGTTTTTGTTTCAAATTTTTTTTGTGTTTGTTATTTGTCTAATGTGTCTGTTGTCCAAATATTTTTCAGATGGCTCGTCGTGTCAAATACAAACATAACCGGGTGGCATTGTTAGATCCCAACATGTTAGAGGCCGTAAACTTTCAAGGAATTATTGGATTTATGAATCGTTCACGACTTCGTGTCGCATTATCTGCAAATCCATACATTAGTCTAGTGTATATTCAGCAATTTTGGGACACAGTTCATCAAGATACCGACATAGAACCTCATGTTCTTCGTGCCAATGTAAACAATACGGAGATTGCAATATCTGAAGACACTATTTGTGTTGCTCTTGCTTTAGGTGGTGCTGCTGATGATCCTATGTCATATCCTGGAACTTTGATTATGGGATGTTTTCAGAGGATGGGTTACCGTGGAAGACCTAATGATACACAAGCTCGTAAGGGTGGTTTGGTTGGTGAATGAAAGTATTTTATGCACGTGATTATCCAATGTTTATCTCCTAAAAAACCTGGTACTGATGGGTTAAAGACTGCTCTTCAAGCTGCTATGGTAGCTTTGACTTTGAATAAGTGGTTCAATTTTGCACGTTATGTTTATCGGGAGATAGTTAAGCAAATCACACCTGCTGAAGGTCAAGGATTTCTTATGTATCCTCGGTTCTTCCAAATGATTCTGAATCATCTTATTCCTGATTTCCCACAGCATCCGATTCGATTAACTTTGACTCCGATGTCCAAGCGTATCTTTACTGATTGCACTAAGGTGAAATAGCAGAATGCAGCGTTGATTCCTGTTAATACTCCATTGTTTGGTCACTTAATCAATCCTGATTATGTTGAACCACCAAATGACAATTGGTTTCATCCTGATGAGATAGCTCAAGTGCAAGGTCCGAATGTTCAACAAAAACAACAACCACAACAACCTATTCCACAACAAGTACAAGTTCAACAACAACAAGCTCCTGTACAAAAACAAATTCCTATTCAAGAACAAGATCCAATTCAACAAGCTCAGGTTGATATACCTGTTCCAGAAGAGGTCGTTCATGAACATGAACAAGATCTAGGTATGAATATGGATGATTTTGTTGATAACGCTGTGAACTCACCCATTAATGAAGCTGAAGGGAATGTGGTAACAGATAATGAGTCGAGTTCTAGCTCAAGTGATACGATTTTACCTATTTCTGAAGAAACCGAATCTGATGAATCTAGAGATTTTTCCTCAGATCATTATGAAAGGTTGGCTAGTATACCATTGGCTAATGCTGGTAAACGTATTAAATCTACAGCCGGAAGACAAAGACGTAAGTCTGTTCGGGATCCTCCTTCTCGATCAGTACTTGGAAAAAGAACATTGGTGGATAAGAGTTCTGATAGTGATTTTAATCCAGATTCTAAAACTCAAAAGCTTATGTCTGCTTCAATTGCTGCTGCTCAATCTTCACAGGGTGTAGAGGATGCTACTTTTGTTGCTTCCTTAATAGTTACACCTCCAAGTTCTAAAGATCCATCTCCTGTTCTAACTCCTATTCCTCCTGTGATTATTCCTACTCCTAGTCCTTCGGTTCCTCAATCTTCGGCTGGTCCTTCCAAGCCTTTTGATTCTGATAGGATTACTTTCCTTGAATCTCAAGTTCTTGCTTTACAAACTCAGGTGGATACTCTTGTATCTACTGATACTCAAAGACAGCTGGTGATTCAGACTCAAGCTACGCAGATTGCTGCCATGCAGGCATTAGTGTCCAAACTTGTTGAGCGTCTTGACGCTCAGGGGGAGTTAAGGATACGTGATACATGTCACATTGAGTCTATTCAAAGACATGATGATGAAGACAATGATCCTTCTGGTAATATTAAGGGTGATCGTCAATATGCTGACGTTAATCCTATATCTAAAGTTCAGGGGGAGTCGACATCACAATCCATTGATGGAAACAAAGATACTTCTGGAGTTAATGAAGAAGAAATTTTATTATTGGAGTTCTTTGTAGAGTCTGAGGAGGAAGAAGCTGAAAAGATAGCATGTCTTGATGACATTGATGAATTATTCAATGACATAGAAGATGATGTGTCGGATAATGAAATAGAAGAAGGAGAGATAGTGGAGATAGAGATAGAGAAAAGGTCAAGATAAAGTGATTTATGAAGGCTGTGATGGTCTTAATGTCCCTTATAACTTCATCTAAGATGATATTATTCCTGAGTTTACTTATGAAGGAGTAACAGATTCTATGGACTAATTTGAAGACATCACACTGCCTGAAGATACTGCTGATTCTAAGATTGATACAGATGATGAAAACATTCAATCCAATAAAGATGCTGAAGCTGATACTATTCACACTGAGTCTCTAAAGGTGAATGAAGAACCTGTGATGTACAGAAATACATGTATGACTAGAGAACAGTGGAGAAAAGTTGTGAATAGCTGGATGAAGGTGCTACCCAAGTCTCAAGCACAACCTGCTCAGAAAGAAAACTATGTGAATAAAGAGTGGTGTGTAGGAAGAATAATAAGTTGGTTTTATGATAATGACACAAAATTATTTGCTATTAAAAGATCTGATGGTGTTCAGTACTTAAAGCCGAGGATCAAGTATTTCAATACCTTGCCAAGGTGTGAAATGAATGGTCTAGCTTCAAAGCCACTTATTAATAGATCCAAGTTTGGATTAGCTGATGTAATTGCAAATCTGATCAAGAGAGAAGGTGGTTCGGGGAAGTATGAAAGGCTAAAGCCTCAAAAAGGAAAGAGTGTGAAAAACATAGATCAAAAGACTGGGAAAGTGACCTGGAAGTACAAATTCAAACCAGTACGTGCTGTACACAAAATACCATTGAAGAAGATTCCTCAAAATTTCCTTGGGAATATGAAATGGTGGTATGTAGATGTTAATACTGGTGAAGCAAGGATTGAAGATAAAGACAATAAGGTCATTGTGTGTTTCTTTGACGCAATGAATCTTATTAAATTTTTAAAGAAAGATCAGAGGACGTTGAGAAAGAATGAGATCGTGTACATTGATGAATGGAAAAAACAAGGATTGCAGTACAAGAGAGTGTTGGAGATATGTAGAAGATATGGAGTGCATGCAGGCAGCAGATTACCAGATAATTGGAAGAGCTCATCATAAAGACAGAAGACTGAAGATCAAGCTATTGTCAAGGGGGAGTCTGTTAGGACATAGTTTGTAATGACAAAAGTATTGTAATAGTTTAGATCAAATGTCTTTATGTTTTTTTAATGTAAAATGTTCTAAGTGTTTATGCAAGTTATGCTAGAGGCGAACTTGTTAAGTTCGCCTAGTCTAACAGAGGCGAACTTGTTAAGTTCGCTTAAGTCTATCTGAGGCGAACTTGTTAAGTTCGCTTAGTCTGTTAGAGGCGAACTTGTTAAGTTCGCCTAATGCAGGTCAGATGTCTATAAATAGGGTTTACAGAGTCAGTTTGTAATAATCAGAAAAACAGAACAGAGTTGTACGATTTGGTCTGATTGTGTCTGTAAACTCTATTAAAAATTGGAATACAAGCGTGAATGTTATTTACTTGATTGTCTCTATTGTCTTTTGTGTATGCAATCGTTGATTCGTTGGATTCCGCACTCCGAGTTAACGACACGTCTTATCACGAGAACGATCCGTAGAAGTGCCATGAGGACCTACAAAGTCAACCAAATCCCAAACATGCAATTTATCAAATTGAGCCAATTTTTCCTGCATGGCCTCAATCCAACAATCATCATCCAAAGCCTCAACCACATTCTTAGGTTCAGTTTGAGAAATAAAGCAAGCATGTAAACACGTCTCCAAAATACCTGTATCCACAATCTGAGTATACTAACATGAATTTTCTGCAAGTGTACGATGCCTCGTTTGAACACCCGCATTCAAATCACCAATAATAGTTAGTTGGATGATGATGCTGATGCTGATGCTGATGAATCATCAAATATGTCCTGGAAATCAATTGAAGACTCCTGAAACACTGTTTCATCATCGTTAGAGTCATCATGATGTGTTGTACCCGAAGTTGAAGCTACATTCGGATCAACTGAAGGAGTATCCACAATCGGAATAACCGAACGAGGATCAACAATTGAATCATCATTGCCGTAGGACTGATAGAGTATTTCAGCTTCAGCAGGAGAAAGTTCAGGAATAACATTGAAAGATCTGAATAATGCATCATAATCAAATGCCCAAGAAGGACCTTTTGCATCCTGAGGAACAAAACAATTATCACAGTCAATATGAAACCACTCTTCAATTTGACGTGATTCTTTGTCAAACACTCTCTTATTAAGAGAATTAGCAACATATCCCAAGAAAATTCCCTCAATCGACTTCGAGCTGAATTTCGTAGGAACATCGCGAGTCTTTAACAAGGTACATGGATTTCCAAAGACAAAAGATACGCCAAATTAGGCTTTCGATTGTTCAACAATTCATAACAAGTTTTGTTGTGTTTCTTCACGGTCAAACCCCTATTGAGAACATGACAAGCTGTATTTACGGCCTCTGCCCAAAAAGTAACCGACATCTTTGAATCAGATAACATAGTACGAGCTGTCTCAATAAGAGTTCTATTCTTCCATTCAGCAACACCATTTTGTTGAGGAACATAAGGAACACTGAATTCATGATGGATACCCTTTGTCAAACAGAATAAACCCAAATTTCCGTTCTTAAATTCTGTACCGTTGTCACTCCGAATTCTCCTGACTTGCAAATTGAATAATTTCTCAAGGCCCACAATTAGGAACTTAAGAAGTTCAGATGTTTCATTCTTAGAAGCAAGAAATTTTACCCAAGAAAACCTCGAATAATCATTAGTCACAACCAAACAATAAGATTTTCCTCCTTCAATCTTGACACTAATAGATCCGAACAAATCCATATACAACAACTCTAGAGGAGTCACAATTGAATTAATCAACTTCGAAGGATGAGAATTCCTGTGATGCTTCCCTTTCTTGCATGGAATACGATCTTCATTCACATGAAATCGCATAACCCGGACACTAGAAATCAACCCATTCTTGACAAGATAATTCATTTTTTCTGAAATTAACGTGAGCCATTTTCCAGTGCCACAAAGTTGAATCGGACTCAAAAGCATTCGAAAGAAGACACGTTGGAACAGACGACGTTGTTGTTGTCGTGCTCATGTCTAGCATATATGTACCATTCTTTCGAGGAGCTCTCATAAGTATCCAATCTTCTTGTATCACAAATCCCGATTTTAGAACTAAACATTCTGACTTATTAAAATGAAATGAGAAATCTTTATCGCAGACTTGCGAAACAGATAACAGATTATGCTCCAACTGCTCAACATAGTTGACTTTCCCAAAGCTCAATCTTCCATTCGATACAGTTCCTTGGCCAGAAATATTTCCTCCTTTCTTACCCGCAAAGGCAACATATCCGCCTTGAATTTCTTTCACATTTTCCAATAAATTAAGATTACCCGTCATATGCCGAGAACATCCACTGTCAACATACCAGTGGTTGCCAACATTCCTCCTTGAAGTTCCCTGCATACAAAGAGAAACAATTATTTAGTAATAGAGACCCAAGCCATTATGGTCTTGGGTCGTCCTGATTCATCAAAATAAACAATTTCTTTTGACACACAATCTAATTTCTCCTGAATTTTAGGAGATGTTGTCTCCGAACTAGAAACAGTAGATTTTGGTTTCCATTTTGATGTCACTGGAATATTTTCAGTCACCTCACTACCTCAACCTTGTCATTTACCACTGTTTTCTCAAGAAGTTTTCTCAGACGTTTATTTCTTCGACGTCTTTGTGGACTAGACAAATTTTCTTTTGGATAAGTAGTTTCCACCTTCTTCACAACTTTCACAGACTCAACTTGCACATACTCAGAAGCAGGATGAACATTTGGCTTCTTTACATCACTATCCACAGTCATGTGTACAGATTTTCTTGATGGATTCACAAAAGAACGTGCCAACCTTGGATTTTCTAGACATTTTTCCAAGATTTTGTTTGGACAGTCTTTCATGATATGACCAACAATATCACAATGAAAACAAGATCGTTTTTCCTTGTAAACACGCACATACGTTTCTTTCTGAACCTTGAAAGAATTAGATGATGAACACTGAGACATAGTGTTTGATGAATGAACAACCTTATGAGATTCCTCTGCAAGTTTCTCTTTGCAAAAATCAAGCATGTCTCTTGGGAATCAAAACCTCCACTTACAAAAGATTTAACTGGTTTAAAACTAGGTTTATGTTTTGGTTGTTCACTCACATCATCCGGTTCATATAGATTGCACCTGTCTCTGGTCACTGTTTTCACCACAACAGGTTCCACATACTTACATTCTTTTACTGTGCCTTCAACCTTGTCTGAATCAAACACATCATCATCTGTTGAATCATCATATACTATGTCATTTCCAGTAACAGGATTGATGTTCAACACAGTTTTTGGTTCGAGATCTTCAACCAAAACTTCCTCAATTACACTCGGGGAATAATTTGCATTAAACGGTGGACAATAACCAACAACATTAGGACAAAAACCAACCCCACCAATAACCTTTTCACGCAAAGTTTTATCATTATAATAATCAAACAAGAAACTTGAATTCTTATAACATTCAAGCTTTCGTAACAATTTTGTTACTACAGATTGTGACACAGCAAGTTCATTAATCTTCTTTTCATATTCAGCATATGACGCATCGAGATGAAAATCTTGGTCATTTACTTTGTTTTGCAAAACTTTGATATCATTTCTCAAAGAGTCAACTTTAGTTTTCAAAACAGTTTCATTTTCCTTTATCTTTTGGTTCGATGTGTACATTGATTTCATGTCACATATAAGATTAGTGTTATCATCACACAATCTTGTAACTTTGAATTCTAAATCAATGCATTTTAAACATGAGTCAAGTTGTTGTACCTTCTTAGAATCAGCCATGAATGCATTTCCTTCAGCTAACATCTCTGCAATCTTTTCAGTAACCTTTCCAGCAGCTGCATCAGTCAATAATTCTTCATTTGAAAACTTTGGTGCACTTTTCTGAAGCAGTGACTCTTCATTTTCATTTACACTCCAAGAATATGCAGAGTCACTATCAGAAGAACAATTTTCACTTCCATCTTCAGGATGAACCTCAGCCAGAAAAGCTTGACTAACATGAGCCACTATATCTTCCAAATGAATACCCCAGCCATAATTTTCATCTTGCAGAGATATCAAAGCTGTAGAAGTACTTGGTTTGGATGGATTGTCTTAAGAGTTAGAGGGTCCTTGATTCTGATTTCTAGATTTAGTACACTTTCGAGCAAAATGACCAAATTCTTGACAGTTATAACACCTCACCTTTGACTTATCCATACTCATCTTGGTCTTGCTTGACGCTCCAACAAACTTCTTCCCAGTCCTGTTCAAGTGATCTTTTCCTTGTCTCAACCACAAAGCCTTGTTCCACTAAATATTCATTTCCTCTAAAGTATCTTTATCCAGATGTTTAAAATCCTCCTCAATCATATCGGGATCAGTGATCTTACCACGAATAAAATTTTCATAAGAGGTTAAAAATGAAGCAATCATTGCCATCATATCATTTGCTACAGATGAAGATAATTTAGTACAACATGAATGACTATCATTCTTGTTATGAGCTTAACATCCAAAGTTTGAAGCAACAAAACATGTATTCCCTTTAGAAGAACTATCGGTAGGAACATCAGACGATTCACCTGAAAACAAAGCAACTCCGCCAGATTTTGGTGTACCTTTCCCAAAATAAATGCTTGGATCTTGATAAACTGTGTCTTTCTTTTGCTTTTGCCATCAAATCTTCAAGACTAAGATCATCAAATCCAAATTGTTCTTTGATCACTATTGTGTACATCTCAAAATGTGCTGGTAAAGCATCCAAGAATTTTTCAAGAATCTTCCTGTTTTTATAGGTAATGTCATTGTATATGTACGGAATCCTATCTAGATTCCTATTAAACTTCTTCTTATTAAACTAGAATTGGAGTGATAGTGTAAATATTATATTTCCTGTTTTTGGTAAACTTTGCATAGGTCTCAATATGTGTTGAAGATAGTGCAAATTTTATATTTCCTGTTTTTGGTAAACTTTGCATAGGTCTCATTATGTCTTGAAGATAGTGCAAATTTTATATTTCTGTTGGCATATTTGTGGGGTACACATTGTCTTCATATAAATGGTACTAACTCATAAGAATGTGGGATAAAAACGCTTGTAGTTTCAAATTTTATAATGTTGACAATTTGAATTGACATGTAGTATATTGCAAATTCGGTATGAATAAGTTAGCATGTCATGATTTTGTTTACTATGAAGTTTATCGCGCATCATTTCATAAATTTCTGAAAAAGGAAAAGGTCAATATTCAAAGACCATGAAAAAGAAAGATGTAATGTTTGTGAGCGGTTAGTGAATGAATAGATATTTTCAAAAGATTTAATTGTTTGTTAGCTGAGCTAAATATCTGTGTATATGCAGAATGCCATAGGTTCACCCTTAGATCTGCTAGGGATTTTATATTCAAAATGGGTATGTGATACATCAAAGATACTGATATGATCTTCTTACTCGCAGTGTTTGACCAAAAATATGTGATTCTGTATGTATAGAGAAAAACCAAAAAGATTTTGATTTTAGTTATAGTGTTACTGCTTTATTTCATTAAGAAAATTTAAAAAAAGAAAATTCAAAAAGATTTTGTTTTAATCTTCCGTGAAAAATTCTTATAACTTCGGATTGAGACTGTTGTATAGGTTGCAGTTTATATGGGGTCCTTCTCCCAATATAATACTTGGTTAAAGGAAATACAACACAAAACATCTAGTTCAGAGGATATGTGTAGGGAATTATTTGTCAAAGAATTGGACGAACAAGACTTAAAGATAAAGACCAAGCTGTTGTCAAGGGGGAGTCTTTTGGAGCATGTTTTGTGACAACAAGCCTTGTAATAGATTAGTCTTTATGTTTAATGTTTTGTTTGTTTCGTATTGTAAAAGTTTTAGTTTGCATAGGCGAACTTGTCTAGTTCGCCTGGTATAGTTGAGGCGAACTTATTAAGTTCGCCTGGACTAAAAGAGGCGAACTTGTCTAGTTCGCCTGGTATAGTTGAGGCGAACTTATTAAGTTCGCGTGGACTAAAAGAGGCGAACTTAATAAGTTCGCCTAGCCTAAGAGAGGCGAACTTAAAAAGTTTGCCTGGTGCAGAGTGTGTGGCTATAAATAGTTCATGAGTGATTTAGATCTGTAGAGAGAAGAAGAGAGAAGAACTTAAAACAGAGCATTCATTCATGTGTACTATTTGTGAGATAATACATAAAGCTTTCATCAAAATCGTTTCTTGTGTTATTGTTTTACTTTTGGTATTATTCGAGACGTACGTATACGATAGGATTCCGCACTTCGTATTCGTATTACGTGTTTTGCAGTAGATATCCATTAGTAGACCTGCTGGGACCTACATTACAATTGTAGCATCTCAGTTTAGACTTATCAAAACCTGTGAATTTTCCACATAGACGCTTCTTTCCAGTTCTATCCATAAATCTTTTGGCTCTCAGATTTAGCATGGCCAGTTGCCATTCAAATCAACTTCTTCCATGTCATCTGGGTCAACTTGGAAGAAATATTCAATGTGGCTCACTCCTGCCATTAATTCACCTGAAACTAGAGCTTCATAACTGTTGATAAATAGACTAAACAAGGCCATGTGTTCACTAGATGGGGTTGGAGCAGAATTATTATTCTTAATACATTTTGATTCATTGCTTGGCTGATTCTGCTGATTGCTGACGGGAGCGGAAGTCATAGTAGGAATGGCTCCGGATGTGCTAGCAGCATTGTTTGATGAGGTTGGAGCAATAAAAGCAGCATTGGTTGGTGCCATGGTTTTGGTGTACCCTGTTTGATTCATTGACGCTTTTCAATGTTCATTTCAAAGGACTTTAGGGTATTGATTACATCAGATAGAGTGGACGCTTCATTCACATACTGTCTTTTGATCAACATACATTGTATGTTGCATTCCTGAGGTAGAGAGTCTAGCAGCTTCTTAATCATATCAGAATTTCTGATGACCACTCCGGATTGCTTCAATTTGCTTGAAATTTCCATGAACCTTGAGATATGTTTACACAAACCTTCTCCTTTAATACTCTTGAAGGTATCATATTGTTTCTAGCACATATCTTTCTTCCCTTCTTTCAAGTCTGAATTTACCTCACAAAAGTCACACAACGCCCGCCATAAAGTTTGAGCCGTCTTGTACTCCGCGAACATGTTCATGGTGTCAGCACGAAGAGCCATATTGATAGCACCGAAGGCTTTATAGTCTCTTAGGATCAGAAGTTTGTCTTTTTTCGTATAAGCAGCAGGATCAGTTTGAGCTACTACACCATCAGCTCCAGTGGTCATAGGACAGTGTGGACCATTAGTTAAAGAGACCTAGTGACCGAAGTTAGTTATGTAAAAATACGCCATCGTGCAGTTCTTCCAGTTAGGGAAATCATCGGTGGATAGGAGCTTGGGAGGTCTAGACATGAAGTCGGTCTCCAAATCATCTTGGGTAATAGAAGTAATAGACATATTGAATCAAAGACAACACAAACTAACACAGATAAAAAGAAACTCAAAGAGTCGGCTCGAAATCAACTAGACAGTCGGCTCGTAAGAGTCGGCTGATGAAAGAGAACAATCGGCACCACCACAGGGTAAATCAGAAAAACTCACTCGGAGTGTCGGCTCAGAAGAGTCACCACCTCACAAAAGTGAGTCGTAAACATGTGTTTACTGAGAGAGTCGCTGGGAAAACAGAAAATCGGCCCAGACAATCGGCCAAATCAAGTGACAGTCGGCTCTGACAATAGAGTCGACCCTGGACAATTGGCTCAAGAACATCAACGTACTCTTTTTCACACAATAACACCAAATCAATCACAAAATGCTCGGATCTAAACCAAAATGAAAATTAGACCTGTCAAACTCTTCACAAACAAGTTTCTGAGAGAATTTCAATACCAATTTCTGAACATGATACAAATCAAGCCGGAGATCAAAGAAATTTAGGTTTCAACAAAAACCCCAAAAACTCACTAAAATCAAGAGCACAGAAGGCTCTAATACCAATTTGTAGGTCCTTACGATAGGGTCCCTGTGCTAGAATGATTCAAGTTAGGAAATAACCAATAAAACAGCTATATAGAGGCTGATTGATGATGATAATGAAAAACACAAATGAAGAGCAACACACACAAGAACATAAAATGCCTGATTCTATTACTCCCATTATGAAACGATTACAATAAAGCACTTGGACTTACAATTAGAACAACTACAACCTCCTACCTGCTTTCAAATTGACTGTAGTAACGACGGCTGAATCAAGAGCTGCATAATTAGGTTTTTGGTCGTCTATTTATAGGAAACATAAAGAGAGTCGCCATGAAGATTACCGACTATCAATAGTCGGCTAGCAACCGACTTAATGACTCTCAAGAGTCGCTAACGACTCTTGACCAAAAACCTAGATTACAAAAGTTATAACTAAGCCCCTATAGATATCAGGAATACAACGGTTTCTTAGGTTACAACATACTTCTTGTTTCCAAAAATCGCATTTGGAAAACCTAGCGTACAATTTATCTTTTCTAAGAGTTTCCAGAATTATCTGAAGATGTTTAGCATGTTCCTCTTGAGATTGAGAATAGATAAGGATATCGTCTATGAACTTTATAACAAATTTGTCCAAGAATGGTTTACAAACTCGGTTCATTAGGTCCATAAATGCTGTAGGGGCATTTGTTTGACCAAATGACATAACCAAAAATTCGTAGTCTCCATATCGGGTTCTAAACACAATCTTAGGTACATATTCTTCCTGTACCTTCAACTGGTGATATCCATATCTAAGATCAATCTTTGAGAAGTATTTAGCTCCTTGCAACTGATCGAACAAATCACCTATTCTCGGCAATGGATATTTGTTCTTTAACGTGAGCTTGTTTAGTTCTCGATAATCTTTTCACATACGCATGCTTCCATCTTTCTTCTTTACAAACAAGACTGGAGCTCACCAAGGTGAAGTACTTGGACAAATGAAACCTCGGTCTAATAATTCTTGAACTTGCTTCACCAATTATTTTAATTCAGAAGGTGATAGACGATATGGTGCTCTAGCTATAGGTTTGGCTCCAAGAATAAGCTCGATTCGGAATTCGATTTGTCTATCTGGTGGTAGACCAGGTAATTCTTTCGGAAATATATTCGGGTGATCACATACTACAGGAATGTCCACAATTTGTCGTTCGAGGTATGAGTCTAAAACATAAACTACGAATACACTACATCCTGTATTTACACATTTCTTAGCCATAGCTACAGAAATAGTTTCAATTTTATTCTCATCACTGTCGCATTGTATCAACATAGACTTTCCGTTTGGCCAACAAATCCTAACAGTCTGTTGATCACAATCGATATGAGCATGATATTGGTTCAACCAATCCATCCCAATGATAACATCATACTTGCTCATACTCACTGGCATTAATTCAATCACTGAATTTTTGTTGCCCAGAGTCATTCGCATATGATTCCGTTATTCTAATATGTTCTCCACTTGCCGTCTTAACTATGTAAGCATGCTCAAGTAGGGTAGGTTTCATGCATAAATGCAAACTAAAGGGATCTGAAACAAAACTTCTATTTTCTCATGTATCAAATAAGATTTTAGCATAAATATCATTAACTAGGAACGTACCAGCTACCATTCTGGTATTGTCGTTTCTCTTTCCATCACCTATTACAAACACCCAACCTTTTGCCCCTCCTCCGAGCTTCTGCTGTACGGTTTGGTACAAGTTCTTGCTATGTGTCCCATTTCATTACAAGTATAACATTTCAGGTTTGGACAATACGAGGAGATATGCCCTGGTTTCTGGCATCTATAGCATTTCACCTCTTGGGAACTTCTTGGTGAGTTATTTCCCTGTCTCCTAGGAAACTTAAAATTTCTTGGTCTGAACTGATACATGACTTCGTTACTTTTCCTCTTTGCTTCCACCGGTTTAAACTCAACTGCCTTTTTAGCCTTCTTCTTGGCTTCTTGAGCTGCCTCATCACCATATATCATGGCACTCAATGACAAAGCTGCATCCATCGTTTATGGTGCAGCGGTTTTAACTAAGGTACGCACATTTATTGGCAATGTTTGATTCTTCGGGACTCAGTGTCACTAGATATGGCACTAATTTTGACATTTCATCAAATTTAGTTACATACTCTTGATGTGTCATTGTTCCAACCTCTAGACACTGAAACTGCTGCTCAATCTTATCAAGTTCGTTCTGAGGACAAAACCATTGTAGAACCATTTCTTTGAACTCATTCCACTTCATGTTGTCCACAGCTTGTTCCTCTCTATCTTTCTTTAGTTTCTAAGGATTTGTCAACAAACTTGACTACCTGATCGTTCCTGCATTCACAGAGCTTAATAACTGCTTCCGTCTTTGTTATCCATTGAGTAGCATCAATGGCTCCTTTTTTTGCGTCAAATGGATTATGTTTACATCCTTCGAAGGATTTGTAATTGCATCCTTCATGATTCTCAGTTCTCGTTGCACAACTAGTGTTGGCGTTTCTGTTTGTGCCTTCCACGTTGTTGGTTCCTCCTTACTGGTGAGAAGTTCGTCTAACAGGCCAGGTAGTGTTATTCATAATGCCTTCATCACATCACTGGCCATAGTATCTTGGAATTGAGTTTCAGACATAATTACTTCTCCAGTATGAGGATTTGTGTTATTATTGTTCTCGTTCGTCTCATGATGATTGTTAGTATTAGTGTTATTCTCGGTCTCCATATGAGATCTAGTGACCGGATTATGAGCTCTTCCCCTTCCTCTTCCAACCATGGTTAAGTATACACACATATGTATTATATCGGAATTCGTATAATTGGCTATGATCCAGAAAATAAAAAATTAAAGACATTTGGCCAAGAATGTAATTAATTATCTGCTTTCTTGATATTCTTTGTTATATTCATAATGATAATCAACACCTTAACCTATATCCTATGGCATTCTAGCTATTCTCAGAGCTCTTAGTTAAAGTCTAGATACTAATCTTTCCTATTAGTATCTAAATCCCTTAAACTGCGGCTCTGATACCAACTTGTCACACCCGTAACATAGGACAATTATCTAACTAGAGTAGTACATCTAACAGATATGTTCCTAGGAAAGAATGAAGGGTCTAGGAGAGATTTATACACCGCTCTTTCCTTAGATAGAACATTCCGTTTGATAGATAACTACATACCGGTCAGAAATTTGCCTTCTAGTTAGTAGGACGTTGATACCAAAAACACACAGTGGAAGACTTAAAAGTCATAACTTATTTCATTTCATATATAATAATGTTCTACAATAAGGATCGACTGGTAAATACAACATGTAACTCTGGACTTATAGTTCACGGAGAACATGCCATCCATTCAGGCCTTACGGCTACACAAGAACCTGCCCTCAGTCATACATATCTCAAAACCTCTGTACATCTCCTGGAATGCCAACTACAAGCTAAGGGTCGCCTATGCTCAAAAACATTTGAAAATATTTGGATCAGCACAAGGCTGGTGAGTTCATAAACAAATCATGTTTTCACAATCATATACATCATACGAAGCGACCATCCATCCAATCCCCACCAATGGCCACACAAGGACCCTGAGAATTTATTATGTATATATACTGAGACCTTCCGGCTACTAGCCACACAAGGACCAGTCTAAAATCAAGAGGATCAGTCTTGTCCCTCAGTCCCATCCCATTCCAGAATGTAATAAGTGCTATTCACATGTATATATACATGGAATTCAAATAGGGATCCGACTCGTTTCGATAAAAATCGTTTCAAAATTTTTTACATCGGGCACAGTTTAGAGGAACTCACCTTAAGAAGAACCTTAAATCATATTAAACATTATCATAATCAATAAACCTATCTTATCTTTGCACAAGATAACCTTAGGTTGTTCAGAAACCTTACCTCGGCATTATCTACGGCATTTTGCAGACGAATTGCTAGAAACAAGATCCTTGTACGCGAACCAGAGCTTGGGAATGGAATCAGCAGAATGTGTGTGTGATTTTGAGGTGAAATGGATATGAGAAAATTGCTGGGATTGAACTTCTATTTATAGGGCAAGTTCCAGAGTCCTGACGGACCGTTACTAGTGGTGACGGTCCGTCACCTAATCTGGGCGGCAAACGTAATGGACCGTTACTCCCAGTGACGGTCCGTCATAGGGTTACACGTGTCAGGATTTCCCCGTTAGTCAGCAAACACGTGTCATCTCCTGGTTCATTGTCGTGTTACGCCCGTAACGGACCGTTATGTCCTATGACGGTCTGTCACCACCGTAACGGACCGTTATTTCCTTGTAACGGTCCGTCACAGTCATAAATTTTCCTTTTTGTCATTTTTGGCCCTTGAAATTTTGGAACTTTGTACATTTATCCCTTGGGCTTTTCTTTTGAATATTTTTAGTTTCTATAATACTTGGGAATTGTCTAGGTGTTACACTTAAACACAGGGAAATGGTTGACGGTTGTAATACGTCATACCTTGCTAGGGGCAGTGAGATGCAACTAGGCGTCCACCACTGTCTACGTTGAACCGATTAATTGATGAATCGTCTAAGTGGGAGATTGTTGGATATAGGATGTCCAATCCTCAATTAAGTCAACGTTACTATCGAGGTACGATCCAAAGAGTTCCACTTTGGGCAACGAACAAATTGATAATATTTAATTATAAATATTATAGTTCACGATAGATTGTTTTTAAATTAACGATTATAAGTAAACCTTAACTCTCAAACCCGGATATCAATCCTAGCCACCACAAAATTTTCGTAAGAGAGGAAACCCCCTCCCTTTGCGATCGTCCGTCGCCAGCCACCACCCGACGCCGCCACCGTTTGCCGGCCACTACCCATCGCTGTCGTCGTCGCTGCCCTGCGCCGCTGCCACCTGTTTCGTGGGACTGTTCTTGTCATGTTGCGGGTATCGTGATTAGTCACTAGCGAGACGCTCGTTGAACCAAAGTGTGAATATTTTGGTTAAATCGTCAAAGGTATAAATATTTACCCGTTATGGTTGGATTTAATTATTGTTTATACACATGTAATCGGATCACTGGCGGGATCCCAGTTTAAAAGTGTTAATCGTACTAATTGCATCCGGTGTTAAATAAGGTTAAAATATATTTTGTTTTAAAAGTTAAAACTGGTACGAGGATTCCCAACAGTGGTGGGGGTTGTACCAGACATCATGGTGGGGCACCCATTAACCGAAGGCAGAACGATGAAGAAAGCATACATGTAAGCCTTGTGGTAAGCCAACATGTGCTAGAGGACACCCTTGTAGTTGAACAACAGTACAGTTTCGAACCTGAAGTGAAGATGACACTGGCTCAGGAAATCATCAAGAGAAATTAGGCCACCTTGCTGACTCTGTTGACCGATGCAATGAAAAGCACGAATTGGTCAGCTGGTAATAACCCTTGCACCGAGGGACATGTTATCACTGTGAATGACGAACCGCCTGCTCATAGCTATGACTACAAGTCCTTCAAGGTGTGCGCCCTGCCGATACTCACTGGTACAATGGACGCGATGGCAACGTTTGACTGGGTGATCTGAATGGAAGCTGCCATCCATCTCAGCAAATTCCAAGTGGTTCAGATTGTTAAGTTTGCAGCGAACTCTCTGAGGGAAATAGCATCCCACTGTTGGGAAGTGGTGAGGCAGACCAAGGGTGGCAGGGTCGTCTATACAGTGTTGTGGAATGAGCGAAAGAGCTGGTAATCGAAAACTTCTGCCCAAGAAATAAGATTGAAAAGGTGGAAAGAGAGTTTCTGGATTTGAAGGCCGGGAATATGGCTCATCGGCAATACACCACAAGATACAATGATTTGGAGCGTCTGTTGCCACACTTAATCACCACCGATGAATGGAGGATTGCCTGCTATGTCCAGGGGTTGTCTCCTAAAGTCCGCATGTTTATCAAAGGGAATACCCCTCAGACATTCAGTTCAATGGTGGAGTTGAACAGTGGAGTGTATGATGACTTGACCTTGGATGATGAAGTTGTAAAGGAGCCCAAGAAAAAGTTGACCTTGCGTGGTAAACACATTGGTGGAAAGTTATTCGAGCCAAATGATAAAAAGGAAAGACTGGGCGGACAAACTTTTTGTGAGAAATGTGGAAAAGAACATGAGGATGAATGTCGACAGGGTCGAATCTGTGCTTTAAGTGTGGGAAGTCAGGCCACTATGCCCGTGATTGTTAAGGCGCCTTGAAATGCTTAAATTGTGGAGGAACGGGGCATTTAAGCCGGGATTGTTGGAATCCAAAGGACGCGGGGAAAGGGAAAGAGGCGAAAAAGCCAAGGGCTCGAACGAGGGCATATGCCCTGACTCAAGAAGAGGCGAGGGGAGACCCTAACGTGATGTCAGGTACGTTCATCCTCAACAACACCTTTGCATCGGTACTCTTTGACTCTGACACTATTAAAAGGTCCTTCCCAAAGATATTTTATACCAAATCATATAAATATTTTACATGTTAGTTGTTTTAAATCAAATAGAGATTTGAATTTTGAATTTGAAATGAAAGAATCATACTAAATGAAGAAGCTTTCATATGTGATTTAACATAAAAGACACAAACAACATTTTAAAGGATAAAAACCAAAACCGAAGTGGAAAGGATCAACCATGGTTTATGACAAACATAAGAAATATTACCTATTTAGTGAGACGAGAACGGTGCATCGAACACTTAGGTACAAAAGATGCTAAAGGGTACATTGCAAATTACATAGAACCATTACATGTTACTAAAATGAAAAGTGTACCAATAGAAACATAATCTAAACAGTGAACCAAATGTCTAAAATCCAATCAACAATCCTAAAGTACATTTTCCAAAACTAAATATGACAATTCGATCCCAAAAGAGAGCCCCCATAAAGTCCATTGCTCAATTCGATTTACCTGAAAAGCATATTTCGAAAACGGTCAACTATATAGATACTTGGTGAGTTCGGAGGTTTTGCGACTCTATAAAAGTTTACAGTAAAATCCAAAAGTGATCAAAATCCGTTAGTTAAGTACACATATATTAGAGAAGCATAATTATTGTAGTCCCGAAATTCTTATTTAGTGAAGAAAAAAAACAAGAACACACAAAGATTTTCATTAAATTCCTTTGATTGATTTGCAAAAGATGATTACAATAAAAACCCCAAATCTCTCTAAAATGTGTGCTAATTATTTACTATATATAGCCGAATTACAATTTAGGATAAATACTATTAAGTCCCTATAGTTTGACTAATCATATTAACTCTATCATGAACAAAAATACTAAATATATTTTGCCTAAACAAAATATATTTTTATAACCGGAACACTTTTGATGATCATGACTTGAGCTTCATACGTCAATCCATGGCCCGAACTTCTCGTGTTGACTTTGACTCGTTGACCTTGACTTTGACTTTTTGAATTGATAACATTAAACTACAAATTTAGACCCAATAATCTCCCCCTTAGACTAATGTTATCAAACTCTTGAATCATCTTCAGAACCGTAACTCAATGCATATAGTGATCTTCAATTTGCTGATGATCTTGTTCTCTAAAAATCTCCCTCTTTTTGTATGCACCCACTTGTCAAGTAGGAACAAACTTTTCCTACTCTCTTTACTGAGTGATATAGAAGATGTAGGAGGAGTATTCCTAGCTCGGTATCTTTTGCACTCTTGAGGAAGCATGTTCTTTGGTTTGGTATCTTGCTCAATTGATGATCGGCCATAATTGAAGCAAATAGACGAGGTAACCTTTTTTTCAATCACAAACACAATGCCGAATTCTCTTTATACAAATTTAAATTACAGACAAACCGGATTCATCTGTCGAGTGCAATGAAGTGAATATCTCAAACGTTTTGAGACACTGTCAATATGATATGGAAGACTTAAAAAATAACAAGAAATAAAACAAATGATCACAAATCAAATCTTTTTGCCTTTTTTATATTTTAAGAACTTCAACCCAATGAGATGTAGAAAGGACCTGATGCGAGATCATACTGATTCAACTTGTCTAGGCACACGTCAACTTTCATCCGGATAGCCACGACTTAAGAACGATTGCCGGTATGTTTGTACTCTCAAATCCATGCACCATTCTTTCAACATACATTCAGTGATTATTTATCATGTTTTGGTAAGATTTAGATGAAATCAGTGGACCCCACACTCAGACAGGTAAAACCTACCCTTCGTCTTGGTCTTTTGAGAGCAAGTGATGAGAGCTCCAGTTATATGTTCACACATTAGCAAAGTAGATGGTCACCATGAGAAACCTAGATATATCTATTTGAGAATAACTAGCACGGTCTAAGAACTGGTCAAGGGATCTTTAAAGTTTTGGTTCAGGGAAATATCACGACAGACTTACATGCCTTGATTATGAAATAAGCTGGACTTACATGCACGACGGACTTACAGCCATGTTTTTTTTTGTCAAAAAACCCTTTGATCAGTTACAAGAACCCAAAGATGAAAAATATATACGTATACATATCTTTTGATTTTATTCCTAATGCATGACATTGCCTTTCTTTTTGCTTAAAAACTTTTGCTTTGCACATCATTGTGTGTCTTTTGCTTTGCACAATCATTGTGTGTCTTTTGCATTGCATGACTTTACATGACTTTTATTTACTATATATAGGACTGTAAATAGTCATCTCGTAACCCCTTTGTGAAGGGTTTCAGTTTGTGTAGACCTAGAATGAGATGGGTATGCCACTATTCAAAAGTCGTTATGTTTATCACCAAGATGCAGTTTACATGTCTGAAATGTTGAATCTACCGACTCATCCTTGCTTGAAGCTGTAACATCCTTCAGATCCTTTCCACATGAAGACACAATTAAATAAGTTCCTATCATTTCTCGTATCAAATCACAACCATTTTTCAATATGCACCAAACATCATTCAATTAGTACGACTATATACAAACCTATAAAACAGAAGTTAACTAAAAATGAAGTCTTCCACATCAGGCAAACAAGGAGTGTGAAGTATGTCAGCAAGAAAAATCAATGTGTTAAGATAGTGTCGATTCTGGAACCGGTTTAAAAATCATACCCAAACATGTTTGTTTTGCTTCTTAAACATGTACTTGGAACAACCACTGTCAATAACCGGTGTTACTAACAATCCTCCTAGGCTGTTCCTGTAGGGAATCCTTGTACCAGTTTTAACTTTTAAAACAAATTAATTTAAACCTTTTAAATAAGTAAATCATATTTAGTGAGCGAAAGTGGATGTACATATTAAAGGTTCAAAACCGAGATCCCGCCAGCGCTCCGATTACACGCGTATAAACAATAAAATTAAACCAACCATAGCGGGTAAACAATTACACCTTCGACGAAAAATTGAAAGGTCAAACACCTTGGTTCAACGAGCGTATCGCTAGTGACTAATCACGAAACCCGCAAGAGAACGAGAACCATCTCACGGTTCATGAAAATTGAAGACGCCGCAAGGCTGGAGACGGCGGCAGACGGAACAAGACGGTGGTCTGGCGGTGGTTGTTGGCGTTACACGGAAACTAAGAGAGGGGAGGGGGGCGCAAACCTTGATGGTGATTAGTTTTAGGGTTTTAGTGTCAAGGATTATTTATAATCCCTTAACTTGCAACCTGCACCCCCGGGGTATTAACGTTTAATCCCCATGCAATTAACCATTAATTATGTAACACCCAAAATTTCAACCAAATTTAACCTCCAAATACGCGGAATTTAAGTCCCATAAAATGCCCTTGAGAAATGACACATGTAATTACGAAAAAACGACAATGACATGTTTTTCTTTAAAAACAACCAACTGACATATCAAAATAACAACAAGTTTTAACATCCAAGAGATATGTAAGGCCCCAAACCGGGCACCCTATAGTTGGTTCTCATAGCTGGTTAACCTCTTTAAAATCTTGTGTTATAAATCAATATACAACGGAAGTCTTTCAAAAAGAATAGTTACTATTTAAAAACGATATCGTCATTAAGTTTACCTCACGAATGCCTCTTTAAAATGAGTTACGCACATACAAAGTCAGCTACGCTGAGTGAGTTCTAATAGTTTAATTCAACAAAAGCCAACTCGTCTCATTCATTATTTATTTCTGCTCAAGACACTCTGGTCTTTATAAAATAGTTATAATTTAATAATAGATAGATAACCCTCGTTATCTTACAATTATCCCAAATGATTCACCACCCCAGACTCAACCCACCATTTTAATCTCGTAAGCCTCTCCGACATGGATCGAACTTACCACTCTTCATAACTCAAGGTTTACCACACCAATTAACCATACTCTGGTTATCTCAACCACCCTCTAGACCCCAGCTTAACCGGCCCTAACCAAGACCCTCACAAAACAACTGACATAACTCTTGTAAACACCTCATCAAAATCCTGACACAACGGTCAATCTAACTCTACTCAACACATTAATACTATATCATGCACAATAAATATAACTCCACACTTGTATGCAATTCAACACATATATATATATATATGCACACAAACACATACCTCATCACTGCACCCTCGTCACGGTTACCCTCGTCGGGGCGTTCGACACACCCCGAGCTCATCGTTAACCTGCTCAGAACTTGCCACCTTTGGTGACCTTCCGAAGGACTTATTCCTCCACAATCCCGTTTGCTGTGTCATAATCACAACAATGCAAACACAATACCCGCCGTGTCACAAGGACAACGACACAATAATAATTCATGCCGAATAACATGGACAACGACACAATATGCACAACACATGTATAAACACATAACATTATACTACATGTACATGACTCATTAACTGCACCTACACTTCACACATAGCACTAGGATAAAATATCCTACACGTATTCGTAAGTGTTTAGCTCGTATTCCTATCAACCCCGACTAACCCATAACACAATACACTGCTACTATAGCGACACACATACAATTACTATGGCTCGTTATCTAAGCACATACCTCGTACGTGCACACCCTGTATCACCACCTAGTCGTACCCGGACGACATGTAAACTCATTGCCCGACTCACCATTTACTAGGTCACAAGACGACCCACGACCATATACCCACCATTAACCTACACATCCTAAGAGCAACACATTATCCCTAAGCCCATATTTGAATACATAAATTCGTAAACTCATCGGGTTACATCCCAAAACTAGATACACATTTAATGTAGTAAAACACATCTCAAAAGTATATACGATAGCCCCAAAAATGTTGAAAAAATTTAAAAGAGGGGATTAGAAACTCACCGATTATTCCGCGTCCAAATCCTAGCTTCGTAGCACGCGTGCATGCTCAAACCCCAAACCTGTCAAACGTATGATCACACGACCAGGATACGTATAAAACATACGTTGGGTAACGGGTAACTATATAATAATACCCCAAGTCGCATCTGCTTGTCGATCCAACTCCATGAAACCCTAATCTCATGTCACCTTCGTACCAGATCGTTCGTGACCCGTTTAGAACTCGTGCTCATGCATGCATGTGTGCCATGCAATAAACTTAGCCTCAGAGGTCACTTGTTCTCGAGTTGAGCTCCCCATGCACATTCAAAATCCGCATGCAAACCCCATGCTCGTTAAACCCTATTCGGGTGTTAAGCGATCCCATTCTCATCCTTATTCGTCCTCGTGAATCACCATCGTGTTCCTTCATTCCGCTCTTCCTTGCATCCCCGCCACCTTTCATGCCCATAGAAACCCTAATCGGGTTCTTTCTCTCGTGGGGACACCCCTACCCAGCCACCTTGCAGTCCACCGCCATGGAACCCCTCCACGGCAGGATTCCATGGCTACCGAGTGCCACCGCTGGGCAGCCACCATCGAGCACCATCACCTCACGCCATTACGCCTCGCATCACCATCGACGAGCCACTGTTGCCATAGCCAAACACCTATACCGTCCTCCATTGCCCACTACAGTGAGGCACCAACATTTCCAAACCATTCACCCGCTAACCATCTAGTTCGTAACAAGGGAAACGAGAATATAAACAAGTAAACAGAAATACCTTGCTTGATACGGGAGTCGTACACCCTAGACCACCTCGTCATCCTCCTTCTCCGAATCTCTCTCTCTTTATTGTTCGTCCCTCTGCCTTCGCAAGTCCCCTAGGCCGAATGTCCTAGGGTTTTCCTTAAAACTCTTATTTAAACCCAGAAGGTTTACATCCGGGTCCCTGCATTTCCGCTAACGCGTGTTTCGATCTCAAATTTACATTAAATGACTAACTCGTCCCCTAACTTTGATAATCTGAGCTTTACGGGAAATCTGATAGCCCAAACAATTTGAAAGAGGCTTGGTTCGACTAATAACCTGGTTCATTTAGTTCTTGAATTTCTGATTAAAATAGGATTCGTCCCCGAATCCTGCGTCGGTACAAACCAACAAAACCCATCCTTCTATTCATGCTTGTGCAACAAAACCCTTAGGTGTCAATTACTCAATGTATACCTCAACATAGTCTTCTTTTGTTACATCTAGGTCACCATTCTTAGTGTTCAAGGACGTTTTCTCTGCTACCCGCTTTCAACTTTGGGATTTGTAGGTTTCACCTACTTATTCCCTTATGTCTCATCCCTTCGCAAAACGACTACATCTGCCACTACTGCTATACAAGCTTGCGGTACAGTTGCCTTTTCCCTCGTATAACCCTAATGAACTCGTCATTCTGACAATCATCCTCCAAAGTAGGCTCCATACTTTGATCGTCATCCCACGAGGATTTCCCAAACTCAAATCCACCGCCTACCCATAAGAGTATTACTCCTGCTCTTCTCCGATGATCTCCAGGACCTTGTGTAAAGCTACACCGGTCTCCATTAAATTCCCCTACCATAGTATCCCTTCACTTCATTATCACGCATCCATGCGTCCCTTAAGTACGTACACACCCAACACTAGGGTCACCCTCATTAGCTCTAGATGTTTCTCAAAAGCTCTTTAATCACCGCCATGTCTGTTACAACAACCACACTCCTACTTTACTTGTATGCTCCACAGGAGCTTGCTTTAAGATAGCCTTTCAATTACCAGCGTAGGCACCTCCTTCCTGGTCACTTATGTGCAATCCTGCACTTGTCCCTCTTGAGTTTTACTTTCCTCATTTTTGCTCTACTATTATCATGCGATCATCGACCACATTTCATTTATCATGCACTAACAAGAAGCCCATCTGCTCACAAGCCTCAGCTATCTGTTGTCTCGTTCAGGGAAGACATCCCTATTCCTCTTGTATCTCACATCGACTGAATCCTTCATCTGGAATGTGTTCCATGAAGGCTCTTCGTCACCTTGTTATCTCCGTGCTGAAATCTTCAGCGTCATTACCTTTAGCTCATCATAAACATTTCTGGTCAAGCGTCCACGTAAACGCTTTCATCATCTACTCTCACAGCTCCGCCCATTGGCTTCGTGCTCCGAATTACCGAGATATAAGCATAGCCATCTCTTAAGAGCACCTCACCGATCGTCTAAAAAGACGTCAAACTCCTCGCATCACCTCGATGTATCAACTTCTAGAAAATCGTCACGATAGAAATACTGTACTTGAGCACGCTGACCACCCGTCCTATGCACGACTAAGCGTGTACTACAAGGACACACACCGGCACAAATAACTATAGAACACACACTGTTCTACACATGTACTGGTAACCCCAAACTCCAAATACACATCACGAGCACGCACACCACTGCTAGATTTGATTAAATTTATGTGCATAGAATATGACCTCGTCATTTATAGACACACAAAATCCTGAACCTTACCTCTTACTCACTACAATGGTAGCCTCTACCACAAGTCATCATATACTCATATAGAATTTACTCGGTCGTACCCATACTGGTCGTACCCATACTTCATGATGATACACTACTCAGTCTAGACACAAAACCTACCTAAACTTTCATACACAAGATATAAACTATTTTGTTTCCCCACAGGATCTGGTCCTGAACAAGCATACCTAGACATAAGGTATGTAACTACAACTTTCCCACAGGACCTCGTCCTGAACATTTATATATACCAAAGATGTATATTTATGATTTCCCACATGATCTCGTCCTAAACAGTTACACAAGGTGCAACACAACCCTTACACTTCAAACATCACCAAAACATAACACATAGGTGACACTATCTTAAGACCATAGACACAGGAAAATAATCAAAACCCAGGTCTACATAGGTCTACTCATACCGTCTAATCAACCAAGTTCTAGCATCACATAAAAGATTACGTTTACTATGAACTCACGTTGTTCAAAAGGTAATCACATAATCACCCATAATTAACACTGCACCACCAATAACAAGCTATCACACATGCAACTATCATTAACTACGTTTTAAACCATCACATGGCAAGATTCACTGTCAAGGTTAAAATCAAGCAATTGAAAAACCAAGAACACATATTTCGTCTAAAAAGTGCTTGACGGCCATTACTCAAAATGCTCTAGTCCTCTCGTGGTCACCACCACTGCTCTAGTCATTGAACAAGTCAAAGATATCACCCACTTGTTCCTCGTCGTCAGATTCCTTCAGCAAGTTGGTTCCTGATTCGGTGTTGTGTCTCGAAGGCTGACTCCTGACTGCAAATGCATGTCTTCTTCTCCAACTACCTCTCCTGTAAAAGGAGCTACTGAGTCCACCTCACATAGTTGCCTTGGTAGTACTGGGAGCATTAGGTGCCGGAAGAACCAAGATCACCTCTTGTGCTGGTAGCTCATGCTCATCCTCAGCCACCTGTGGAACCACCGTCAATGGAACAGGTGCTAAGATCCGTCTTCTCCAAAAGATAACCGTGCGAATAGCAGCCACACGTCTAGCCCATCGTTCTGTCAACCTCCTGATAAGAGCTCCCCGCCTAATCCATTTAGTTTGAATCGTCATGGCCATCGGTACCTACACAAGATAGAACGTTGGAGTGATTACTATGGGCGTCAAATTCAGAATATGAGCGTATTATAGACTGCCAAATCACGGGGATCAAATGCAATTTGGTGGTCCACATTACTGCTCGGATTCTAAACCTTCCCCATCATATTCACACTAGCTTTCTATCTTTCATACACCCCGGATTCACATGCATCCCACACAACCCACATAGCACCACACAATAATCTAGCAAGTCATCATCTTTATCACAATTTCACACCATCTAAGGTTACACACAAAATTACTAAATCATATCGACACACCAAACTATCTCACATAGTTACAAATAATGCTACTCCACATTACTCAACTCACATCATGGTCTTACTTAATCATACCACACAACTTCACGTAGTTCTACATACTACCACACATATCACTCCACATGATCCCACACGGAACCATAAATCACTTTACCTAGTGTAACACTACACAAATGGAAGGTAATAATTATGGCTCAACACGAAAGATGTACCTCTTGTGTAACATTTCTGATTTTAGTATTCCTATTTCAATTCAATGTAATGTATTTCGAACTCAATACCCGTGCACTGTCTTAATATTTTCTCGCCGTAAATTAAATGCAAGGATTCTATACAAATTCGTAAGTTTTACTCGATCATATACAATTAAAACGCTATACACGAAACTATGTTAATCAAACTTATCAAATCTGAAAAATCAAAGACTAAAGTTGAAAAATATCAAGAAATCCTAGTCTAGCACGATCGTGCTTTGTCCTAGCACGGTCACGCCAAGTGCTTTGGCACGGTCGCGCGACTTGCTTTGGAACGATCGCGCCCGGTGCCTAAGCACGGTCGCGCCTCTCTTGGGCACGGTCGCGCCTGCGTAACAGTCAAAACGTAAATGAGATTCCAAAAACGCTCGATCGTTCGAATTCAAACCCGATTTACGTTATACCTTCGTTATCAAAGAAAATATCTTGGTCAATCGCAACTATTACCATCAAAATACAAAACTCCTCTCTAGAAACCGTCGATCATTCTCTCAAAACTCAAATCCCTCATTTCGATCAAATTTCTCCCAAGCAGTCAAGGAATCCTTTTCAGCAATCTCCTCTATTATTATTGGACTCCGTGGTTTAGCCGGAATTGCAGTCGAAGTCGTCGGAAGCCGTTATCGCCGACGCCGAAACTTTCTTCTACCGCTTTCTATCAATCCGATACTCTCCAAGGTAATTATCACCTTTTTCTCAGTCGATTTAGTCCTCATAACAAAAGCCCTCTGTTAATTGGGGCTTCCATAATAGAAATCATCCTGAACCGGATATCTCATTTTAATAAAAATGATTTAATCGAATCCATACTTAAACACGATTTACATGCAATTAAATTATATGAAAAGACTCGTAATAACTCAATAATCAAAAGCCCTATCAATTCCATCATTTAAAATACAAGATTTATCCAATTCGTGTCTGTTTTGGAAGAGACACGGTCGCGCTAATCATCTAGCGCGGCCGTGCGTCATGAAACGCGGTCGTGCCGAATAGCAGCGCGGTCGTGTCCTCCTGTCCAGACCTAGTCATGCCCTTTGGGCTAGCCTCTGTGGTGTCTAAAAATCATAGACACGACCGTGCCGAGCCAAGGCACGGTCGTGCCTCGTGAATTGTCCAAGTTGGCCTCTATTTGATCAAACCCGGTCGCGTCCCGACTAGCGCGGTCGCGCCCGTGGTTCGAGCGCGGTCGTGTCCTTCCCAGGCACGGTCGTGTTTAGGTCAGAGTCTTTGATCAGAATTATTGTTGTTTTATTTTAATCTGTAAAAATTCCAGATTAAGTTTTTAAATAAAAATAGTTAGTTTTATAAAAAGGTATTTGAAAAGATCAAATAAGTAATCTTGGAATAAATGGAAAATCATTTAATTAAAAGTTTATAAAATTAAATTTGTTATTAAACTTTTCATTTAAAACATTTTATTTGTAAGTTACATACTTTATAAATAGATAAATAAAGATTATTTATTTATTCTTCATTTTAAATAAAAACATTTATTTATTTATTAAATTACATTTAACACATACTTTATTTTCATAATCAATGATTTTATAAATATTCTATTTTACTATTCAATTCCCAACCTTAATCAAAATGTTTCAAAAATATTTACTTCAAAACTTTATATATGTTATTCAATACTTTTAAATACAAATCAATAGTTTTATACACAAATTCAACCTTCATTTTTAGACTTAAACTTTGTGCACATATTTGATTCAATATACATTATTATCTAGGTTAACTCGTGCGTATCAAGGATTCTTATTTTATCTATACTCTTTGTTAGCGACACTTCCATACCAAGTGAGTATTCACAACCCCTTTTTACTCTTTTACACTTTTGGGGTGGAACATGAACTTTATACACATTACACATTTACATTTACACAAACAACACAAGTGCAAAATCCTATTTACATACATGTGTGCAAAATTTGAGCTTGAGTGCTAGATGTGCTAATCTTTGTGAAAACTTATATGCAATCATTAACTATACAAGCCGACGGTTTTCAATGATAGATCTATTGAGTCTGACAAACCCACCCAAGTGGAGGTGATTGATACCGACAACACAATTTGCATACTAGTTACAACGGTTTGGTTGTACTTGATTACACAATAGCTGCTCCCCATAAATGCCTTATTTTATCATGTTTTGTAAAGGATTTGTTTTCAACTATATGCTATCTATATACAACTGTGTTATACTCACCAACTTTTTAGTTGACTTTATTTTATTCATGTTTCAGTCCCTAATATGTGAGAATGATTCAAGACGTGCTCAATATAGGATTTGGACTTAGCAATTTAAATCAAGAATTCTATGAGTTGTTTTATGTTTCTTTGTTTGAATTTGGTTTGTACTTGGATTATTTGTAATGGAAATTTGACTTTAATATATTTCAATTTAGTCAACCATGTGCTATGAACAGTCTACATGTCCCGCCCCGATGATTCCGCCATCGGTCGGGGTGTGACATCTTGGCTCGCGGTTACGCGTGGTGGCATTCGTTTCACCCTCGTCCCATTTTCAGTTTAAGTTAAGGCATTTTATTTGTTAAAAAACATCGATTTTCTCTTAAACCTGGCTCTGATACCAATATGTAAGGCCCCAAACTGGGCACCCTACAGTTGGTTCTCATAGCTGATTAACCTCTGTAAAATACTTGTGTTATTAATCAATCTACAGCGCAAGTCTTTCAAAAAGAATAGTTACTATTTAAAAACGTTATCGTCATTAAGTTTACCTCATGAATGTCTGCACACCAATCCGAGTAGCACCGCTCCCAAGCCAAGAAAACTCGTCCTGTTATCTCACCTGTAAAACAGTTTAACGTACAAACAAAGTCAGCTACGACGAGTGAGTTCTAATAGTTTAATTTAAACAAAAGTCAACTCGTCTCATTTATTATTTACTTCTACTCAAGACCCTCTGGTCTTTATAAAATAGTTATCATTTAATAATAGATAGATAACCCTCGTTATCTTACAATTTTCCCAAAGGATTCACCACCCCAGACTCAACCCACCATTTTAACCCCGTAAGTCTCTCCGACGTTTACCACACCTATTAACCATACTTTTGTTATCTCAACCACCCTCTGGACTCCGGCATAACCAGCCCTATCCAAGACCCTCACAAAACAACTGATATAACAGTTGTAAACACCACATCACAATCCTGACACAATGGTCAATCTAACTCTACTCACCACATTAATACTATATCATGCATAATAAATATAACTTCACACTTGTATGCAATTTAACACACATATATATATTCACACAAACACATACCTCATCATTGCACCTTCGTCAGGGCGTTCGATACACCCCGAGCTCATCGTTAACCTGCTCAGAACTTGCCACCTTTGGTGACCTCCCGAAGGACTTAGTCCTCCACAATCCCGTTTGCTGTGTCATAATGACAACAACGCAAACACAATACCCTTCGTGTCACAAGGACAACGACACAATAATAATTCCTGCTGCGTCACATGGACAATGACACAACACGCATAACACATGTATAAACACATAACATTATACTTCATGTACATGACTCATTAACTGCACCTACACTTCACACATAGCACTAGGATAAAATATCCTACACGTATTCGTAAGCGTTTAGCTCATATTCCGACCAACCCCGACTAATCCATAACATAATACACTGCTACTATATCAACACACATACAATTACTATGTCTCGTTATCTAAGCACATACCTCGTACGTGCACGCCCTGTATCACCACCTAGTCGTACCCACACGGCATGTAAACTCGTTCACCGACTCACCCCTTACTAGGTCACTATACGACCCATGACCATATACCCACCATTAACCTACACATCCTAAGAGCAACACATCGTCCCTTAGCCCATATTTGAATACTTAAACTCGTAAACTCTACGGATTAGACCCCAAAACTCGATACACATTTAATGTAGTAAAACACGTCTCGAAAGTATGTATGATAGCCCAAAAATGTTAAAAACTTTTAAAAGAGGGGATTAGAAACTCACCAGTTATTCCGCATCCAAATCCTAGCTTCGCAGCACGCGTGCTTGCTCAAACCCCGAACCTGTTAAACGTATGATCACACGATCTGGATACGTATAAAACATACATTGGGTAACGGGTAAAAATATAATAAAACCCCGAGTCCCATCTGCTTGTCAATCCAACTCCATGAAACCCTAATCTCATGTCACCTTCGTACTAGATCGTCCGTGACCCATTTAGAACTTGTGCGCATGCATGCATGTGTGCCATGCAATAAACTTAGCCTCAGAGGTCACTTGTACTTGAGTTGAGCTCCCCATGCACGTTCAAAATCCGCATGCAAACCCCATGCTCGTTAAACTCTAATCGGGTGTTAACCGATCGCATTCTCATCCTCATTCGTCCTCGTGAATCACCATCTTGTTCCTTCATTCCGCCCGTCCTTGCATCCACGCCACCTTTCGTGCCCATAGAAACCCTAATCGGGTTCTTTTCTCATGGGGACACTCCTACCCCTTCACCTTGCCGTCCATCGCCATGAAACACCTACACAGTCGGCTTCCATTGCCACCGAGTGCCACCACTTGGCAGCCACCATCGAGCACCATCACCTGATGCCATTACGCCTCACATCACCATCGCCGAGCCACTGTTGCCATAGCCAAACACCTCAGCTGTCCTCCGTCACCCACTATCGTGAGGCACCACCATTTCCAAACCATTCACCCGCTAACCGTCTAGTTCGTAACAAGGGAAACGAGAATATAAACAAGTAAACGGATGTACCCTACTTGATACGGGAGTCGTACACGCTGAACCACCTCGTCGTCCTCCTTCTCTGGCTCTCTCTCTTTGTCGTTCGTCCCTCTGCCGTTGCAAGTCCCCTAGGCTGAATGGCCTTGGGTTTTCCTTAAAACTCTTATTTATACCCAAAAGGTTTACATCCGGGTCCATGTGTTTCCGCTAACGCATGTTTCGATCTCAAATTCTCATTAAACGACTAACCCGTCCCCTAACATTGATAATCTGAGCTTTACGTGAAATCACATAGCCTATGCTATTTGAAAGAGGCTCGGTTCGACTAATAACCCGGTTCATTTAGTTCTTGAATTGCCGGGATGTTACAAGATAGTTCAAAACAAGTTAGGTGAGTCCCGATAATGAGTCACAACTCCAAACATATACAACCATCCAAAAAGTAGAGGATCCAACCAACGCGAAGCTTGATCTGAGACATCATACCTGAGCTTTACCTACAATGGAAGCACCAAAAATAACACCATTAGTAATGATACAACATTGCACAATAACCCCAAAGTTCTTAACTCCCCAAATCTCCAAAAATTCCCAAATCCACCAACTGGCATATGGGTCGGCGTATGACAGACCCCCACCGGCATCCCACACTCCGATCTCAGGTCTGCACACCCAAATTTTTAGTTTTTGACCTTTTCGACCATCCCGACTCGACCCATAGTCGTTTTAAACCACCAACAACATTTTATGAATGGTTTAAACACCTTACATCCCTACCATACTTTGTGAGGTTCTAAAGACCCCAAGGCACCACAAACGACTATGTGAAGTTCATGACCTCAATTAACTTTTGGGTGTGGTTGTAGGTCTCAGCAGGTCTATTGATCGATATCTGCTATAAAACACATAATACGAATACGAAGTGCGGAATCCTATCGTATACGTACGTCTCGAATAATACCAAATGTAAAACATCACACAAGACACGATTTCGATGAAATCTTCTTGTATTATCTCACAAATAGTACACACGAATGAATCCTCTGTTCTAAGTTCTAACTCTTTCGTCTTCTCTCTTCTCCTTTTCTCTCTTCTTTTTTCAGATCTGAATCACTCATGATGTAACATTCCTGATTTTTCGCCCCTGTTTTAACTTTATTTATATATATCGTCTCATACAATAACAACATTACACATAAACCCTATATATGTCCATATATATATTATGCCACATTAACTATTAATTTCTTTACATATATCAATTCGAAACCATTTTAACCTTGTGTTACGTATTATCTCTTTAATTTATGTATAAAATGTAAAGGTATATTTGAGTATGTATATCAGTAAACATTTTATTACTATAAATGTATGTAAATACAACTCAGGGATTTCAATACATGATGGCTGGAAGAGTGTGTAAGCCCACGAGGAATTTTGGCTAAGGAAAGATAGGGTACTTAAGTGTGTCTTAGTGACCCACCCCTCTTTCCTGGGAATTCTCCTTAGGGATACATTACTTATAGGTCAAGTGTATTTCTAAAATACTATCGTGAAGGTTCGGCGTTATGACTAGTCAAACTCTAAAACCCATAAGAACTTCTATATTTGACATTTCATATTTCATTATCACTTACAACTTTTTCATTGCTTTTCTGCTAGACATGGACTCCTACCCTCCTCCCTCCCCGGTTTACCGTCCTGGATCAGAATCTGATTGGGAGGAAGACGCTGAGACACCCGTGTATTGGTCACCAACACCCCCAGCTGCTAGGCCAAGGTTTGATGTAAGGGCGGACTGGATTAGGAACACCGACCCGAGACTTCAAACACCTGAACCACCCATACCCATAAACCCGTATCATACACCTCACCCCCATAATCAATTGCCACCCACACTAAGAGACCCATACCTAATGTCCGACCCGTACCTTCCTAACCCTTGGGTAAGGCATACCATGGCACCCTCTGGTGTTATGGGAATTCCAACCAATGACTTCCATCAATATGTAAGAAATTCGGAGTTCGAGAGGCAAAGGATAGAGCAGGGAGTGATACACGACCTGCAAAGACAAAGAATGGATAGCCTAGCAAACCAATTAGGGTACCAAAAGGAGTTAATCTCCATCCTCGAAAAGGAAGTACAAGAACACCGCACGGAGACCGCCAGGGCTGAAGCCAGATCTACTACTCGAGTGACCATAGCGGTGCTCATCTTGGCGATTATCTTCTTCCTAGTGGGAAGCTACCAGAGACGTTAGAAGAAGCTTCTACTGATTTCCTTTAAATTTTCAATTTGAGAACCATTTCCCTATGTTTTGAATAATGTTTAACATTTCAGCATTTAATCAATTCCATATATTTCAACTCTACAGTTATTGTTCATTGATTTGACCCGTGGGGCGTAAATTACACCTGTTATATTCCCATCAAATTTTCCCAAATTTCACTCCTTTCATTCAACATGGTTTAGTACATTACCAACAATCTCTTTCATTAAATAAATCATCATATTTTGTGATTTAAACAAAACCTCGTTATCTTGTTTAAACAAAATGTTTATCAAATTTTTAGATAATATCAAAAACATAAATTTTCCATAAAACTTTTTCACCTAATAAGGAAAGTTAATGCAATCAACTTTATAAAAAAATATTTTTTTCTTTTGACTGATAAATAGTTATGATTTTTTTTTCTCATTAAAGTAAATAATTCCAAATTTTGGCTAAATTAATATGCTACTACTTGTTTAGTCAAAAGTTGAAATTTTAAATTAAAAATATTTTCTCATAAATTGCATATTCATTTAAAATATGCGATTCAATGATTTCACTACTTTATATGTCCACGACCAAAAACAAATTCTCACTTTCTATGTTCAAACAAAGACCCGTATTTGTAAACACAATTCCCGAATATTTTCAAAATCTACTCGTTACCTTTCACTTGGAACTTCAAGAGACGAACCATACCACGTAGACGTTAACCCTTTCCACCAACCACAATGAGATTTGAGGACTTGAACCTAACTACCACATGATGCAAGAACGCCAAACAACACGTTTGTCCGCAGCACTCGATCACATGCAAAACCCGTTAGTACACATCGCACGCGAAGTTCAATACTCACGTATACACGTTTACAATATATCCAACGCAACCACATGATACATGAAACTCAAAGAACCTCAATATACCCAATGCTACACAAATTGCATAATACGTGAAACTAGTTTGCCTACAAATTACAATTTGCTCGATTGATCACGTAATGCACGAAACATGTTTACTTGCAATACACCTGCTACTAGATTGAGCACATGATACACGAAACTTAGTTGTTTGCAATATACGTGATGCATAACAATTGCTTGATTGATACGAAATTCTAGATTGACCCCCCCTATACATGAAATTCATTTGGTTACAAAGTACATTATACTAAACGGTGCACATCATACAAAATACATGATGCTAAGATGTCAACATCATACGTGAAATTTATTCCATACAATACTCGTGATATTATATTGTTTACATTCTATTTGAGATCTTATAAATTTACAAAATACATAACGCTAGTTGTTCACTCTACACAAAAGACTTGTGTGTTTACTTTATACACGAAACAAAATTTGCTTACAATTATTGCAGTCGATTGATTTCATTATACGCAAGTCATGGTCATGCACTTTGTTCACCAAAGTGGAAAACCATAATACATTGAAACGACTCGGGGTTTGACGTATTCTTGTTCAAACACGAGCAAACTAAGAAACTTTAAGCTATTCTACTTTACTACTTTTTAGTTGCGAACTGACCTGATTAGGGACATAGTTACTTGTTAGCAATTTTTATGTGACAACAATAGACGTGATTAGAGTGAAATTGCACCCCCCCCCTTACCCGCACACAACGAAACGATCTATACGGACCATACGATGATCTGAATAATTACGGGTGCACACGGAATTATAAAAATCAGCGCATGGAAACTATAGAGAAATTTTGTCGTGTGTGGTGACCCAAAACTTATCATGATATGTAACAACGAAACTGAAATAATATGACAAGGGCATGGTGGATACGCCGATGGTACTTCCTATACATAAGTGTCCTATCATATTATCATGAGTAGCGTTGCTCGTGTCATGTGAAATTTTGACCCAGACCAATGTTTATGAAATCTCTTACCCTTTAACAATTTTGAGCATACTAGATTATATCGTACACAAACCCTAAATTTCAAAACTCCCACCTCTTTCTTGAATTTTAGTAGCCTTTATTAGTTAAATTTCGGGATGAAATTCCCTTAACATGGGGAGACTGTAACATTCCTGATTTTTCGCCCCTGTTTTAACTTTATTTATATATATCGTCTCATACAATAACAACATTACACATAAACCCTATATATGTCCATATATATATTATGCCACATTAACTATTAATTTCTTTACATATATCAATTCGAAACCATTTTAACCTTGTGTTACGTATTATCTCTTTAATTTATGTATAAAATGTAAAGGTATATTTGAGTATGTATATCAGTAAACATTTTATTACTATAAATGTATGTAAATACAACTCAGGGATTTCAATTCATATACTTCACTCATATACATATATATATATATTTATATACAATCATGAACGTATACATACTTATATACATACAACTATTAACCTTATCCTAGTAAAAATAGTTGTTTGTTTCTTTTCAAAGCAAAGTCACATTTTTTTTACATGTTTAAATAAAACCTTATGAACTGGTTTAGATTAAATCTAATAAATCTGGTTTTTATAAAGTTTATAAAAAAATCAAGTTGGTTTTACACCCGCAAATAAATTCTAATCAATTAAATAGTTTGAATCAAACCCTCATAAGGCAGTTGACTTTTCAAAGTCAAACTTCCATCGAATTCAATCCAATCGATTGAAATTCGAAGGTGTTAATGATCAGAACCTGGACTAGAATGTTACCACATAAGTTTCGGAGGTATTGAAATTCCCGTAACCGCCCCTTTACCAAACAGCAATCAATTCGGGCGTTACTTGAAATTGAATCTGTATAACGAGTCCAGCACATACGAAACACCCTTTTTGAACTACCCAAACACACAAATCCATCCCACTTCGTCCCTAGAACTTGATTCGAATCCGAAGAATACCAAGTCGGAGACTTTAGTCGTCCTCCTTCTACACGCTATCTTTCCAGGTAATTCTTGCACCTGTAGATTCGTTTTGATCCACTTAGCAAAAGCCCCATGTTTTGGGCGTTGGTCTTTGCCTAATCGGGGGTGATTAGAGGGCTAGGGTTTCGGGTGCGAAATAGGGAAGAAGAAGGTTTGGGGCCATGACGTTAAAACCTAATCGTTTCAGTGTTTTGTCAAGGCAATTGCCCAGTTAGTCTGGTTAAGACCCTTGACTCATGCAAGGAAGGTCGCGGGTTCGAGTCCCAGCCCCGCACCTTTCCTCTCTTTTTGCGTATTTTGAAAATCGTTCCCTTGTGCCTCCCGTTTAACTTCTAACGAAACGTAGTTATCATCACAGTTGGCCTACTGGTCCAGTGGTTGGTGCTCAATGCTATCACCGGACAGACCCGGGTTCGACCCGGGCAGTGTCCATTTATTTTTAAGACTATTTTTTTATCTCCAATAATTTTATAAAAAATATTTTTATAAACCTTGGAACAATTGAAGCAGAATAAAAACAAAATCCTTAATTTTCCATATGAAATTTGATTTAATCCAAATTAAAAGTGTTAAATTATGTATTAACCTTTTTAAATCAAAAACTTAAATTATTTAAATAAATTTATAAATGAAAACGGTTTAATTTTTATAAAAGTCATAAAAGATTAAATTTATTTAAAACAATCAAGACTTGTTTTTACACACCTTTATAGATAAATATCATTTTTACATACCTTTCTAAATAAATAAATAAATTATTTATTTAAATAAAATAAATCATACAACAAATTTTTATATAACTAAATTATTTAAGTAATAATAATTATTTAATTCATTTAGTTATTCGAATTCAAAACGTGGTTTAAATATTTTAAAACTGTTTATCTAAACCCCCCCTCAGTATGGAACATTTCATTTAAGTTCGAACCACTAATACTTACCACTCTAACACTTGTCACACATAACCGATTCAATCCTAGACTTAGACTTAGACTATTGTGCATTATTAATGCAATATATATTACACTTTAGGTTAACTTGTGCATCTCAAGGATCATTATACTACTTAGTATTTGTGCTAGCTACGCCTTCGAAACAAGTGAGTATTTCACAACTCCTTTTACTCTTTTTTCACTTTTGGGGTGAAACATGAACTATATACAAATTACACGCTTACATTTACACAAACAACACAATTACAAATCCTATTTACATTCATGTGTGCAATTTGAGCTTTATGCCCGAGTGCTAGGTGTGCTAACCTTTTGTATGCTATTATGTGCAATCATTAACTATTCAAGCCGACGGTTTTCAATGATAGATCTATTGAGTCTGACAAACCCACCCAAGTGGAGGTGATTGATACCGACAACACAATTTGCATACTAGTTACTAAGGTTTGATTGTACTTGGTTACACAATAGCGACTCCCCATAAATGCCTTATTTATCATGTTATGTAAAGGATTTGGTTTACAAACTATATGCTATCTATGTACAAACTTGTGTTATACTCACCAACTTTTTAGTTGACCTTATTTTATTCATGTTTCAGGTGCTTTCATATGAGTTTGATCAAGACATGCTACACATAGGCTTTGGACCTAGATAATCTTAATTCAAAAACAAATTGTATTTCATTATGTACATTGAATTTGATTCGTATTTGTTTGAATGGAATTTGATTTAACATATTACAATTTAGTCAACCTTGAGCTCATGAACAGTCTTACATGTCCCGCCCCGATGATTCCGCCATCGGTCGGGGTGTGACACATGAACTATTATAGCCACACACTCTACACCAGGCGACCTTGTTAAGTTCGCCTCTCTTAGGCCAGTCGAACTTGTTATGTTCGCCTCTCTTAGTCTAGGCGAACTTAGTCCAAGTTCGCCTCAACTATATCAGGCGAACTAGACAAGTTCGCCTATGTGTAAGGCCCCTTTCCCGGGTAACCTCACTCGTTGGATTTACTCATAAACATAGTCATAAATACTGAACTTAGATTAAAAACATTCATCATTCAATTACATAACATAACATAACTTGACAGCGGAAGTCTTAACACATATATTAAAGTGGGATGTCAGTCTTGTGTCGGGTAACCTTCACGCCATCACACGACCTTTTCTTCCTTTACCTGAAATGTATACTAAAAGTCAGCTAACGCTGGTGAGTTCTAGTTTAAAACTATTAAGTATGACCATTCTTTTCTTTATAAGTATACATAATTATATACATACATTTCTACAAATACGTATTCATAGCTTTTACTTTTCTTTCTTCATTCTTATGTGATTACATAGATATGTATTCACCTTTTCTTTTCCTTAACATTCATTGGTCATACACATAAGGGTGATCAACCCATCTTACGGTACGTATATCACAAAGACATACGCCCTCGAACTACCGTCGTAGCCCTTTTACTCGTCCGGTCCTAGAAACCGTCCGCCTTAACTTTGGTCTGGCCATCCTTCGGCCGTCCTTCTTTACCGTCCTACCGTCGTAGTCCGTCATATTCGCTCGTCTGCCCTAAGGCATCCGTTTCCCACTTGAACTAACTATACAGCCGAATATTGATTTAGCGTCTTACTCCACCGTAGTGGCCTTTATTTAGTCTACCCTTCTAGACTTTCTTTCCTAGCTGCATAGTAGTCAAGTGGTCGTCCGGCTACCATAGTAGTCGTTAGCTTCGTTTCCGTTCATAACGTATACATACATTCTTAACATGTAATATATGTTTATAAAGCAAGATTTCATTATTTACGTTATACTATTCTTTCATTCATTCCTTGTAAACATACGTGTCGTTCTTTGTTCGTCGTTCATAATTCATTTTCATATGTATCTACACATATACCTTACTATATCACGTATGATCACATTGACCTTCATATTATTTATTCATTTAGTGTATACACTTCAGCCCCAAAACATTTATAAATCATTGCACATAACATAGAAAGGGGGGCACATAGAACTCACCTGATAGGCGGGTCCCTGAAGTATAATAGCTGGTTTCGAAACGTCACTAAGGTCACCCACAATCTGTATAATAAAGTCATACATATAAGGTAGGGCTCCTAAATGACACTAGACATTACTGTTCTTGAACTCAGTAGTTTCGGGAGGTGGGTCGCATCGAAACTATGGTAGTTTCGAGCTATGGTCTTACACTCGAAACTAGGTAGTTTCGAGTCATGAGATCCTATCGAAACTATGGTAGTTTTGAGTCATTAACTTATGAAAAATCTTAGTAGTTTAGGTTCAAGGTGACACTCGAAACTAGGTAGTTTCGAGTCCTGAGTTCCTATCGAAACTATGGTAGTTTCGAGTCATTGGCTGCTATCGAAACTAGATAGTTTCGAGTCAAACATGACTATCGAAACTAGAGTAGTTTCGATGGGTCTGCATGTATCGAAACTATAGTTTCGAGTCATGGGTCTGCATCTTCCCTGACCAGAACCTTGCTCCAGCCAACTTATTTCCAATCGATTAAACCTTGAACATTTTACGTTAAACACCTTCCTTTATCGTTCTTGAGTTCAAATACGTGATTTGTTTCAAGTTTCATATGCAAAAATCGTATCTTTATTTGATTTAAACCCGAGACATGCAAAGACTCAGAATCAGAGGCGATGCTTACCTCAACAGGCCCGATTTCTGTTGCTATGCGTTGAAATGGTGGAGACGGATGATTCCCGAGCCCTTGAGTCTTCTCCTTGCGGTTTTCTTCACAAGCCGATCGCTCTCTCTCTCTAGTATTCTTGCGCAGGAAGATGAAATGAGAGGGGTTTGGGGTTGAAGCTGCTGTTTTGTAATGGGGTTCCCCCTTTTCTTTTCGGCCCATGGGCCGAAATTTTGGCCAAGCCCACTTTATTTCCCTTTTCTATTTGTCTTGTCATTATTTGGGATGTTACAAGTCTACCCTCCTTAATGAGGTTTCGTCCTCGAAACCTGTTACACGTTAAACAACTGGGGATACAGTTCCTTCATCTCGTCTTCTTTCTCCCAAGTAGCTTCGGACCCCTTCCTGTGTTTCCATTGTATTTTGACTAAAGGGATCGACTTATTGCGTAATCGTTTCTCAGCTCTGTCAAGAATAGCTATTGGTTCTTCTACATAGTTCAAGCTGTTATCCACTTCGATTTCGTCATAAGGTATGCGAGCCGTATCGTCAGCAAGGCACTTGCGTAAGTGTGATATGTGGAATGTAGGGTGAATTCCATCGAGCTCATCTGGTAAGTCGAGTTTGTAAGCAACTCGGCCAACTCTTGCTATGATTTTGAAAGGCCCGACAAACCTTGGGCTTAATTTGCCACGTTTTCTGTATCGGATAATCCCCTTCCAGGGTGACACTTTCAATAGTACCATGTCCCCTACTTGAAATTCTAAATCCCTTCTTCTCTTGTCCGCGTATGATTTTTGTCTGTCTTTTGCGGCTTTCATGCGTGCTTTTATCTGGTCAAATTTTTCAGAAGTAGCTTTGACCACTTCGAGACTTGCAAAGTCTTTCTGTCCAATTTCCCCCCAACAAACCGGGGTTCTGCATCTCCTCCCATACAACATCTCAAACGGCGGCATGCCAATAGTTGAGTGATAGCTATTGTTATATGAAAATTCTATCTGCCAATGGTAGATGGCTGTCCCAGCTCCCACCAAAGTCAATGATACAGGCCCGGAGCATGTCCTCCAAGGTCTGAATGGTTCTTTCAGATTGACCATCGGTCTGAGGGTGGTAAGCTGTGCTGATGTTTAGCTTAGTGCCCATCGCTTCATTGAATTTCTTCCAAAACCTTGATGTGAATCTAGTATCCCTGTCGGACACAATTGACAGCGGCATACCATGTCTGCTCACAATTTCCTTGATAAAAATTTCTGCTAGTCTTTCTGATGAAGAAGTCTCACGTATTGGCAAGAAGTGAGCACTTTTCGTCAAGCGGTCGACGATCACCCATATGGTATCATTGCCTTTAGCTGTTCGCGGTAGCTTGGTAATGAAGTCCATCGTGATCTCCTCCCACTTCCATTCCGGTATTGGTAATGGTTGCATTTTACCGCATGGTTTCTGGTGTTCGGCCTTAACTAGTGAACAAGTCAGGCACTTGCTCACATATTCAGTCACATCGTTCTTCATTCCAGGCCACCAGTAGTCTTTCCTCAAGTCTTGGTACTTTTTGTTTGTCCCGGGGTGAATAGAGTAGCGAGACTTATGGGCCTCGTCAAGGATTTTGGCCCTAAGTTCACCAATCTTAGGTATCCACATCCGGCCAAAACGAGTTCGTACACCGTACGTATTGGTTTCCAGGTTACCCTGTTGTCCAACTATTCTTTCGCGTTTCACATTTCTCTCTAACAGTGCTTCACCTTGTGCCTTTACTATTTCATTCATTAAATCTGGTGTTATAATCAATTGACACGCCTTGATTCTAATAGGTGTCGACTCTTCCTTCCTGCTTAAGGCGTCAGCCACTACATTTGCCTTGCCTGGGTGGTATAATATTTCGCAATCGTAGTCTTTTAGTAGTTCCAACCACCTTCTTTGTCTCATGTTTAATTCCTTCTGCTCGAAGAAGTACTTCAGGCTCTTGTGATCGGAGTAGATGGTGCATTTAACCCCGTACAAATAGTGTCTCCATATTTTTAACGCGAAAACCACTGCTGCCAACTCCAGATCGTGAGTCGGGTAGTTAACTTCATGAATCTTTAGCTGCCGCGAGGCATAAGCAATAACTTTTCCCCTTTGCATAAGTACACAACCCAATCCTTGACCCGAAGCGTCGGAGTAAACTACCAAGTCCTCGTTCCCCTCAGGTAAGGTCAAAATTGGAGCTTGGGTTAATCGTGTCTTCAATTCTTCAAATGCGTTATTTTGGGATGGGCCCCATTCATACTTTACTTCCTTACGTGTCAGCTTTGTCAGTGGCGAGGCTATTCTCGAGAAATCCTGAATGAATCTCCGATAGTAGCCTGCCAATCCCAGAAAACTTCGTATTTCCGTTGGCGTTTTCGGGATGTTCCATTCTTTTACCGTTTCGATCTTTGCAGGATCCACCATAATGCCGCCTGGGTTTATGACATGACCTAGTAATTGGACTTCTCTAAGCCAGAACGCGCATTTGGAGAATTTTGCATACAACTTCTCCTGCTTCAGAACTTCTAATACCTCTCTTAGGTGACAGCGGTGATCACCTTCGTTCTTTGAGTAGATGAGAATGTCGTCAATGAAAACTATAACTGATCGATCCAACATTGGTCGGCATACTCTATTCATTAGATCCATAAACGCTGCTGGTGCGTTGGTTAGTCCAAAGGACATCACGAGAAATTCATAATGTCCATAACGCGTACGGAACGCAGTTTTCGGTACATCTTCCTCCCTCACTTTCAATTGATGATACCCCGACCTAAGATCGATCTTAGAGAACCAACTCGCGCCTTGTAATTGATCAAAGAGATCGTCTATTCTAGGTAGTGGGTATTTGTTCTTTACTGTTCGTTTGTTCAATTCTCGGTAGTCAATGCACATGCGCATGCTGCCGTCCTTCTTCTTTACAAATAATACCGGAGCGCCCCATGGTGAGATGCTCGGTCTTATAAAGCCTTTCTCTGTTAGCTCTTCCAATTGTGACATCAATTCTTTCATTTCTGACGGAGCCAATCGGTAGGGTGGTTTGGCAACGTGTTCAGCTCCTGGCAGTAAGTCAATCTGAAATTCTATTTCCCGATCGGGTGGCAAGCCAGATAGGTCCTCTGGGAACACTTCTGGAAAATTGCACACCACGGGTACATTTTTTAGCTCTTTCGTTTTCCTTCTATCGTCAATAACATACGCCAGATAAGCTTCGCAGCCGCGCCTCATGTAACTTTCGGCCTTGATCATCGAGATAACGTTCGGTATTGTGCTATTCCAGTCACCATAAACCGTAATCGGACTGCCGTCAGTGGCCTTGAGATGTATCATCTTTCGTTTACATATGATTTGAGCTTCGTTGGCAGCTAACCAATCCATGCCCAATACTACATCGAATCCTCCTAAGGTTAGAAGGTACAATTTAGATGGAAACTTATGGCCCTCTATTTCTACCATGCAATCGTCAGTCACTTGGATGACTACTGAGTTTTTACCAATAGCAGTTTGTACGCTAAAGGCCCTTATAAGGCTAGTGATTGTGCAGTCTAATTTGCGGCTAAATGCAGTGGATATAAAACTTTTACTAGCACCAGAATCAAACAGAATAGCAGCATGTTCATCATTTACTAGGAACGTACCCGACACGACGTCAGGGTTTCCTCTTGCTTCTTCCTCGGTTAAAGCATAGGCCCGAGTCCTAGCCTTTGGCTGTTCCTTTTCCTTTTCTTTTCCCGAACCAGATTGGCCGGCCTTCCTGCAGTTCTTTGTCAGATGTCCAAACAATCCACATACTTGACACTTGACGTCTCTTACACATTCTCGAGAGAAGTGCCCCGGCTTCCCGCACTTATAGCATGTGGTGGTGCCGATTTTACATTCGCCAAGATGTTGCCTTCCACATTTCTTGCATGTTTCATATTCGTCCGACCTTGGCTTCTTAGTTTCAGTTGTTACGTTCCCTCTTCCTGTGCCTCTAGACGGGTTCTCCCACTTTCTCTTTTGGGTCTCTGTTGGTGGGTCCTCATTGGCATAATCGTCGTAGACGATTCCGCTCAGATTCACTACCGACTCGAAGGTCGAGGGTAGGTTAGCTTTTACATGAACACGGACCCGTTGTGGCAATCCCTTAACATAGTACTTGATCAAACGATCTTCAGTTTCCACCAGGTGTGGTACTAGTTGAGCCAGTTCATTGAATCTTGATGTATACTGGCGATGAGTCTTGTTGCCAGCCTTGAAGTTCAGGAACTCGTTCTCCACACGATCAATCTCATTTTGTGGGCAGAACTTTTGGATTACGAGCTTTTTCAAGTCTTCCCATGTCATTCTGGCAAGAGCATGTGGTGACTTTGTTCTTTGAATATTTCTCCACCAACCTAGTGCTTCATTGGTGAAAGAATGAGCAACATATTTAACAGCTTGGTCTGGTCGACACTCGCTGATGTTGATGACTGCGTTCATCCTCTCGATCCATTCGAACGTGGCCACCGAATCCTTGGTTCCATCAAACTTAGGTGGGTCTCCGTCCTTGAATCCTTTGTAAGTACACCCACGATTGCTTGATGCCACTTTTACTTCATCCCCGTCACTATCATAAATTTTCTCTTCATTGTTCCCTTCATCCTCCTCTTTACTTTTCTTTATTGCCTCAGATAGTAGATCAGGCAATACCTTCTTCAGTGTGAGCACAACTTCACGGGCAATAGCATCCCTGACTTCGGGTTCCAACTGTATCGGCCCTGGATTGTCGTCTCCAGTTGGGGTCACTTCTGTTTCGTGTACACTCTCGGTGTGTTCCGCGTGCACACTCTCTTCTTCTTCTAGTCTTTGATTCAACGGAGGTCTACCTCGTCGGCCAGTGCGACCGCCTCGGCGTCCAGTTCTTCCTCCGCCAGCCATAATTTCTTAATTTCCTGATAGTCATAAAGGGAATACATCAATGTCATTACTTCAGATCATAGTTTGGAACAGTACGAGCAAGGTAAATTTTTAATTACAGTGACCGGTTTGTGATTACTAATTTACATTGCTTTTCGGGTTCAAAACTCTTCAAATCGGTTGTGACATTGACATCTATTTGTTCTAAGTTAAGGTATCTATCCTTATTTAGAGCATTAGCTTTAGTACTTACTTACCGTGCTGCGTTGGCGTTGGTTACCCATACTGACATCCGTGCGTTGGTCCCATAATCAGTTTGAGTCCAGACATTTAGGGATGTCTGAATCTCTCAAACTATTGCTCTGATACCAACTTGTAAGGCCCCTTTCCCGGGTAACCTCACTCGTTGGATTTACTCATAAACATAGTCATAAATACTGAACTTAGATTAAAAACATTCATCATTCAATTACATAACATAACATAACTTGACAGCGGAAGTCTTAACACATATATTAAAGTGGGATGTCAGTCTTGTGTCGGGTAACCTTCACGCCATCACACGACCTTTTCTTCCTTTACCTGAAATGTATACTAAAAGTCAGCTAACGCTGGTGAGTTATAGTTTAAAACTATTAAGTATGACCATTCTTTTCTTTATAAGTATACATAATTATATACATACATTTCTACAAATACGTATTCATAGCTTTTACTTTTCTTTCTTCATTCTTATGTGATTACATAGATATGTATTCACCTTTTCTTTTCCTTAACATTCATTGGTCATACACATAAGGGTGATCAACCCATCTTACGGTACGTATATCACAAAGACATACGCCCTCGAACTACCGTCGTAGCCCTTTTACTCGTCCGGTCCTAGAAACCGTCCGCCTTAACTTTGGTCCGGCCATCCTTCGGCCGTCCTTCTTTACCGTCCTACCGTCGTAGTCCGTCATATTCGCCCGTCTGCCCTAAGGCATCCGTTTCCCACTTGAACTAACTATACAGCCGAATATTGATTTAGCGTCTTACTCCACCGTAGTGGCCTTTATTTAGTCTACCCTTCTAGACTTTCTTTCCTAGCTGCATAGTAGTCAAGTGGTCGTCCGGCTACCGTAGTAGTCGTTAGCTTCATTTCCGTTCATAACGTATACATACATTCTTAACATGCAATATATGTTTATAAAGCAAGATTTCATTATTTACGTTATACTATTCTTTCATTCATTCCTTGTAAACATACGTGTCGTTCTTTGTTCGTCGTTCATAATTCATTTTCATATGTATCTACACATATACCTTACTATATCACGTATGATCACATTGACCTTCATATTATTTATTCATTTAGTGTATACACTTCAGCCCCAAAACATTTATAAATCATTGCACATAACATAGAAAGGGGGGCACATAGAACTCACCTGATAGGCGGGTCCCTGAAGTATAATAGCTGGTTTCGAAACGTCACTAAGGTCACCCACAATCTGTATAATAAAGTCATACATATAAGGTAGGGCTCCTAAATGACACTAGACATTACTGTTCTTGAACTCAGTAGTTTCGGGAGGTGGGTCGCATCGAAACTATGGTAGTTTCGAGCTATGGTCTTACACTCGAAACTAGGTAGTTTCGAGTCATGAGATCCTATCGAAACTATGGTAGTTTCGAGTCATTAACTTATGAAAAATCTTAGTAGTTTAGGTTCAAGGTGACACTCGAAACTAGGTAGTTTCGAGTCCTGAGTTCCTATCGAAACTATGGTAGTTTCGAGTCATTGGCTGCTATCGAAACTAGATAGTTTCGAGTCAAACATGACTATCGAAACTAGAGTAGTTTCGATGGGTCTGCATGTATCGAAACTATAGTTTCGAGTCATGGGTCTGCATCTTCCCTGACCAGAACCTTGCTCCAGCCAACTTATTTCCAATCGATTAAACCTTGAACATTTTACGTTAAACACCTTCCTTTATCGTTCTTGAGTTCAAATACGTGATTTGTTTCAAGTTTCATATGCAAAAATCGTATCTTTATTTGATTTAAACCCGAGACATGCAAAGACTCAGAATCAGAGGCGATGCTTACCTCAACAGGCCCGATTTCTGTTGCTATGCGTTGAAATGGTGGAGACGGATGATTCCCGAGCCCTTGAGTCTTCTCCTTGCGGTTTTCTTCACAAGCCGATCGCTCTCTCTCTCTCTCTAGTATTCTTGCGCAGGAAGATGAAATGAGAGGGGTTTGGGGTTGAAGCTGCTGTTTTGTAATGGGGTTCCCCCTTTTCTTTTCGGCCCATGGGCCGAAATTTTGGCCAAGCCCACTTTATTTCCCTTTTCTATTTGTCTTGTCATTATTTGGGATGTTACACTATGCAAACTTAAACTTTTACAATACAAAACAAACAAAACGTTAAACATAAAGACTAATCTATTACAAGGCTTGTTGTCACAAAACATGCTCCAACAGACTCCCCCTTGACAACAACTTGGTATTTATCTTCAAGTCTTGTTCTTCCAATTCTTTGACAAATAATTCCCTACACATATCCTCTGAACTAGATGTTTTGTGTTGTACTTCCTTTAACCAAGTATTATATTGGGAGAAGGACCCCATATAAACTTGCAACCTATACAGCAGTCTCAATACAAAGTCATAAGATTTTTTCATGAAAGATTAAAACAAAATCATTTTGAATTTTTCTTAGAAAAGATAAAAGAAAACGTAAAGAACATATATTTTTTAATTTTTCAAACTTTAAGCTAAAACTCACTAAAATCTTTTTGAATTTTCTTAATGAATTAAAGCAGTAACACTATATCAACTAAAATCAAAATCTTTTTGGTGTTTCTCTGTACATACAGAATCACATATTTTTGGTCGAAACACTACGAGTAAGAAGATCATATCAGTATCTTTGATGTATCACTTACCCATTTTGAATATAAAATCCCTAGCAGATCTAAGGGTGAACCTATGACATTCTGCATATACATAGATATTTTGCTCAGCTAACAAACAATTAAATCTTTTGAAAGTATCCATTAATTCACTAACATCTCACATATATCACATCTTTCTTTTTCATGGTCTTTGAATATTGACCTTTTCCTTTTTCAGAAATTTATGAAATGATGCGCGAATCATGACATGCTAACTTATTCATACCGAATTTTCATTATACTACATGTTAATTCAAATTGTCAACATTATAAAATACGAAACTACAAGCGTTTTTATCCCACATTCTTGTGAGTTAGTACCATTTATATGAAGACAATGTGTACTCCACAAATATGCCAACAAAAATATAAAATTTGCACTATCTTCAAGACATATTGATACCTATGGGAAGTTTAGATCAATCTCCAGGATGAAACTATCTCAATTAGCACATCAATGAAATCAGATCCCGAAGGATATAATGAATCAGAAGGATTCAGAATCGAATGATTCATATAGCTTGGATCAGATGAAGTATCATAATTCATAGTAACATAAAGATTGTACCGATGGAATTCTTCAACATAAGAATGATCAAAGAATCGATTGATTCAATGACATAGGGTTGTGTGATCCAACTGTTATTTGGATATATTCAATGGAATCAAGATAATTGATCCAAGGGTGAGTATATGTTCCAACAAGTTGTCAGAAACATATCTTAGTCCAACTACACATTGCATGCTTTTCGGGACATGGGAAGTAAAGTGAACTGAAACATTGTGCTAATCAATATAGTCTGATACTGATCTCATGAAATACTTAAAGTCTTATATTCTTTATCTGATAATGATCTTTTAACACACACACCCGGCATACCATGGGTTCAAATCACAATTGTAACATAGATCATTATTTTTTCACATTACTAATGGACTAAAAAGGCTTTTAGCCTATTGACAATTCAAATTACATGTAAATATTCAAATTAAAAGATTATATATAAACTGTCATGCAGTCATGAAGCTATCATTTCCTGTTTATGCAGACTTTAGAATTTTAGATCAAATCAAGCAAGCATAATCATAAGAGAAGACATCAGGTAGTCAATCTATAGTCATGAATATGTGATCACCTACTAATGTACTATCATTTCTTCTCTAACTTCAAGCAGTGCCGATTTTATCTTTTTCAATTTGTTTGGGTTTTTCAGAAAGAAAGAAAACTATCTAAAAGTAAATCATAAAACTATTTACTGTTAAATAATCTATAAAACTAAAAAAAATAACTTCCATGAAAAACCTTTTGAAAAAACTTTGTCATGTTGGATTAAGCATATCAATCATTTGAGTAAGAAATTCAAACCGTGAACGATCGAATGCTTTGGTAAATAAGTTGGCAAAATTGTCATCCGTATGAACTTTCACCAGCTCAATCAGCTTCTTCTCTGCACAATCACGAATAAAATGATGTCGAATCTCTATGTGCTTAGTTTTTTAATGTTTCACAAGATTTGTTTTGATCGACATGGTGGCTGTGTTATCAATCATCATTGGTGTCCCTGTAAAGTTCAAACCATAATCCTTCAACTGCTGTTGAATCTAAAGGATCTGGGAATAACAACTGTCTGCTGCAATATATTCTGCCTCACATGTTGAAATTGCAACTGAGGTTTGCTTTTTGCATTGCCAGGACACAAGTCTATTCCCTAGAAATTGACAACCACCAGATGTTGATTTTCTGTCCAGACCGCAACCGCCATAATCTGAATCTGTAAAAGCTGTAAAATCAAAGTCAGAATTAAATGGATACCATAATCCCAACCTTGGTTTACCCTTTAAGTATCTAAAAATCCGCTTTACAGCAATCAAATGAGATTCCTTCGGCTTAGACTGAAATCTTGAACACAAGCATACTACGAACATGATATCTGGACGTGACGCTATTAAGTACATCAAAGACCCGATCATTCCTCGATATAATCGACAATCCACCTCTTTCCCTTTCAGATCAGAATCTAGTTTGTTATTAACTGGAATTGGAGTGCTGGAAGCTGAAGCATTTTCCATATTAAACTTCTTGAGAATATCAGCAACATACTTTGTTTGATGAATATAAAAACCATCCTCCTTCTGATCAACCTAAAGACCCAAAAAGAAAGATAATTCTCCCATGCTGCTCATCTCGAATTTCAACTTCATCACTCTTTCAAAGTCTTTACATAGATCAACATTCGTCGAACCAAAAATTATGTCATCAACATAGATTTGAACAAGTAATAAATTTCCCCCTTCTTTTCTGATGAAAACGGTAGAATCAATTTGACCACGCTCAAATCCATTTTCAAGTAAATGCACCGACAGAGTTTCGTACCAAGCACGAGGAGCCTGATGAAGACCATACAACACTTTATCCAATTTAAAAACCTTTTAAGGAAACTTGGTGTAGGTCCACATGACTCATCTACATATCGATCTCGTGACAGGACGTCTCGATAACACGGAGTGCGGAATCCTTCGTGTTAACGTATTGTATAGGAATTGACAATAGAAATAGAAGGTAAATAAACTTCTCTTTGTATATCACCAAACATAAAGTTTACAAGATTCACTGAATACAATCGATTAAGTCCTTACTTACCAGAATCTATAAACACCTATTTATAGACACAAGCTCTGCAGTAAGCGAACTTAACAAGTTCGCCTCAAATAGACTAGGCGAACTTAACAAGTTCACCTCTAATAAGCTAGGCGAACTAGACAAGTTCGCCTCTAGCGGAACTTGTTCTAACACTTAGACAAAATCTATACAATTACATAAAAACATAAAGACAGTAAGACCTAAACTATTACAAAGCTTTTATCAGACAATCTATGTCCTAACAGACTCCCATTTGACAATAGCTTGATCTTCTGTCTTCAGTCTTTATGATGAGCTCTTCCAGTTATATTGTAATCTACTTCATGCGTGCACTCCATATCTCTAACAGATCTCCAACACTCTTTTATACTGCAATCCTTGTTCTCTCCATTCATCAGTAAACATAATCTCATTCTTTCTTGTTTATGAATGAATGAATGTTTTTAATAAATCGTACGAATGCTTTAACTGAAGTTTTGAAGTAAAAGAAGCGAAGGTTTACGAAAGACACAAACGAACGAATCTGCCAATATTCCTTAGGGAATGAAGGTTAAGGGTATGGGAAGTATGTTATGGGCCTTTACCTTTTAGGGGCCTATGTGGCTGGCCAACTGTTGTACAACAGGGGCGATGACGGTCGCCAAGGGGATTATCGTGATCCTTGAAGTTTGGTACGATTTACCTTACGGGGTAGTCGTGCTTGAAGTTTGGTACTTGTGCCCTACGGGGCGCAGTGCTTGAAGTTTGGTACGTGTCATCCTTGTGATGCCGTGCTTGAAGTAGTGTTGAATAACCTAAGTATCGGGCCCTAGGAGTTCTTCACCCGAAGGACAGTACGGTGATTGATGGGCCTAGTGGTGGTGATCTTTAGGTTATTCAGCCAGTATGTGACGTTTGGATTTGACGGTTACGAGAAGGCGCAGATTCGATATGTTCGTTGACTTATGTTTAAGAAGTGTTATGTTTTGTTATTGCATCATTTTACGTACGCTTTTTATTAAATGAAGTATGAAGCTATGTTTTTGGCAAATTATTTGAAGTTAAAGTTTTATGTTAAAACTAGAACTCACCAGCGTAGCTGACTTTTAGTGTGCACATTCAGGTTAAGGCAGGTTATGAGGATGGACGGTGATGCTTGGCTAGCGAGAGGAGTTACCCGACTGACTATGAAGACTGGCATCCCGTTATGTTTAGTTATGATGTATTTATGTATTAAATGTTTACGCTTCCGCATTTATGAACAATGATGATGTTATGTTTGAATGAAATTTTCTGCTGCGTTATTTGATATTCATGTTTAAGAACTGTTTGTGAATGAGTAAATCCAACAAGTGGGGCCTCCCAGGTTTGGGGCCTTACACCCACAAGCCGTTTGTTTATTCCCCTTATTTCCGTTATTCTTTTAGTTGTTATTTTTGGGATGTTACAAGTCTACCCCCCTTACAAAAGGTTTCGTCCTCGAAACCTGTCAAAAGTCGAACAATTGTGGGTACGACTCCTTCATCTCGGTCTCGGTTTCCCACGTGGCTTTAGATCCCTTTCGGTGTTTCCATTGGACCTTAACCAGTGGATAACCTTATTTCGTAAACGTTTCTCTTTCCTGTCTAAGATGGCAACGGTTCTTCGATATAGTTAAGACTGTTGTCGACCTCAATGCCAGCAAGCGGTACATGAGCTGATTCATCCGCCAAACTCTTTTGCAAGTATGACACATGGAACGTAGGATGAATCCCGCTTAACTCATCAGTAAATTCCAACCGATAAGCAACTTCTCCAACCCGTGCCAGGATTCGAAACGGTCCAACAAACCTTGGACTTAACTTTCCTCTCTTTCGAAATCGTATGATCCCTTTCCAGGGCGACACTTTCAACATTACTATGTCCCCGATATTAAATTCAATAGGCCTTCGCCTTTTATCCACATAGGATTTCTGACAATCTTGCACGACCTTCATTCGTGCTTTGATCTGATCAAACTTTTCCGATGTTTCTATTAAAACTTCGAGACTTCCCAACTCCTTGTATCCTGTCTCACCCCAACAAACCGGGGCCGTGCATCTTCTCCCATACAACATTTCATAAGGCGGCATACCTATTGACATGTGGTAACTATTATTGTAGGAGAACTCGGCTAATGGCAGGTGACTGTCCCAACCACCGCCGAAATCTATAATGCAAGCACGGAGCATGTCTTCCGACGTTTGGATAGTCCTTTCAGACTGACCATCCGTCTGTGGGTGATATGTTGTGCTGATGTTTAACCTTGTGCCCATTGCTTCATGAAATATTTTCCAGAACCTTGCCATGAATCGTGTATCCGGGTCGGATACAATCGACAATGGGACTCCATGTCGTGCTACAATTTTCGTGATAAAACTTCAGCTAACTTTTCCGAAGAGAATGTCTCTCGAATAGGTAGGAAATGAGCACCATTCGTCAAACGGTCCACAATTACCCAAATGGTGTAATCACCATTAGCTGTACGAGGTAGCTGGGTTATGAACTCCATGGTAATGTGTTCCCACTTCCATTACAGTATCTCGAGGGGTTGGATCTTCTAATGCGGTTTCTGGTGTTCAGCCTTTACCTGTGAGCAAGTCAGGCACTTGCTAACATACTTTGTCACCTCATTTTTCATTCCATGCCACCAGTATACCTTCCTCAGGTCTTGGTACATCTTAGTGGCACTAGGATGGATAGAGTAGCGAGACTTATGAGCCTCATCTAAGACTTTGGTTCTAAGTTCGCCACCCATGGGTATCCACACACGTCCAAAACGTGTCCTTACACCAAGGGTATTATATTCTAGCTTTTCTGGTTGACTAACCATTCTTTCCTTCTTTTTATTCTCTTACTTAAGTGCCTCAACTTGAGCCTTCTCAATCTTTGTCATCACATTCGGTGTTACCACCAGCTGGCAAGCTTTTACTCTAATAGGAGCTGGTATGTCCTTTCGGCTTAGAGCGTCGGCCACCACGTTTTCCTTTCCAGGATGGTAAATGATTTCACAATCATAATCCTTCAAGAGTTTCAACCATCGCCTCTGCCTCATATTCTGTTCCTTCTGTTCGAAGAAGTAATTCAAACCATTGTGGTCGGAGTATATGGTGAACTTCACTCCGTAAAGGTAGTGCCTCTATATTTTTAATGCAAATACAACGGCAGCAAGTTCCAAATCATGGGTTGGGTAATTTACTTCATGAACTTTCAGTTTCCATGACACGTACGCAATCACCCTCCCACGTTGCATCAGTACACACCCCAATCCCTGACCAGAAGCATCAGAGTAAACTACCAAGTCCTCATTGCCCTCGAGTAAGGCCAAGATTGGAGCTTGGGTTAGCTTTTTTTTTCAGTTCTTTAAAAGCCTCTTCTTGAGTTGGGCCCCATTCGTACTTTATTTCCTTTCATGTTAACCTTGTCAATGGCGAAGCTATTTTTGAGAAATCCTGAATGAATCTCTAATAGTAGCCCGCCAATCCCAAGAAGCTTCGGATTTCAGTTGGTGTCTTAGGGACTTCCCAATCCCTCATCATGTCTATCTTTGCTGGGTTAACCATAATGCCGTTCGGGTTAATGACGTGACCTAGGAATTGGACTTCCCTAAGCCAGAATGCACATTTGGAGAACTTAGCGTGTAGCTTTTCTTCCTTCAGGGCATCCAATACTTCCTTGAAATGACATGCATGTTCACCATCATTTTTAGAGTAGATAAGCATATCATCAATGAACACTATTTCTGATCGGTCAAGCATCGATCGACACACCCTACTCATCAAATCCATGAATGCTGCCGGGGCATTCGTCAATCCTAAGGACATCACGCGAAATTTGAAATGTCCATATCGCGTACGAAACGCGGTTTTTGGTATGTTCCCCTCCCTTAACTTCAACTGATGATACCCGGACCGAAGTTCAATTTTAGAGAACCAACGTGTGCCTTGAAATTGGTTGAACAAATCGTCGATCCTTGGTAAAGGGTACTTTTTCTTCACGGTACGCTTATTCAATTCCTTGTAGTAAATACACATTCTCATAGAAGCGTCCTTCTTTTTCACAAACAGCACCGGGGTACCCCAGGGTGAGATGTTCGGTCTGATAAATCTCTTCTTTAGTAACTTGTCTAATTAGGTCGTTAGCACTTTCATCTCCACTAGTGCTAGTCGATATGGAGCCTTGGCCACGAGCTGGGTGTCTGGTATCAAATCAATTCGGAACTTAATCTCCCCGTCGGGCGGTACTCCAGGCAAGTCCTCTGGAAACACCTCCGGATACTCATGCATAACGGGCACGTCATTTAGCTCCTTCACTTCCTTGCATTTTTCGATCACGTATACCAGGTAGGCCTCGTATCCACGCCTCAGGTAATCCTTCACCTTAATCATCGAGATGACGTTCAGCATCAGGACATCGCAGTACCCATAAACCTTGACTTTGCTACCATCTGGAGTCTTGAGACGAATTACCTTTCACTTACACATAATTTGGGCTTCGTTGGCAATTAACTAATCTATACCTAATACGACATCAAACCCTCCCAAATCCATGACAAACAATTTAACAGGAAATCTATGGCCCTCTATCTTTATCGTGAAATTGTCAACTACTTCCATCACTCTCGTCGTCTTACCTTCAACGGTTTCTACACTAAAGGCCCTTTCTGTCTTACTGGCTGCATATTTCACTCATTTACAGAAGGCGGCTGATATAAAACTTTTACCTACACCCGAATCTAATAATACAGAAACGAAAGTGTTGTCAAGGATGAACGTACCTGACACCACGTCCGGGTTCCCTCTAGCCTCCTCCTGAGTTAGGGCATACGCCCTGGTTCGTGCCCTTGGCCTTTCGGCCTCCTTTCCCTTCCCAGCATCTTTCGGGTTCCGAAAATCCTTGCTCACATGCCCTGTTCCACGAAAGTTGAAATATTTCACGATTCCTTGACAGTGGCGGGCAAAGTGTTCTGACTTTCCACATTTGAAACATAGGTTGGATCCCAACCTATGCTCGCCCAAGTTTTCCTTTCCATATTTCCCACAAACACTCGGCTCGTCCACCCTAGCTTTCTTGTCGCCAACCCCAAACAATTTCCAACCAGTTCGCTTACCCGACAAGCTTAGTTTCTTTTTAGGTTCCTCGATGGCGGCATCATTCAATGCTAGATCATCGTACACCATGCAGCTCACTTCAACCACTAAAGTAAAAGTATTAAGGGTGCTCGCCTTAACAAGCGTGCGAACTTTGTCTGGTAACCCCTGGATGTAACAAGCAATCCTACATTCCTCAGTGGTAATCAGATGTGGCACCAGACGTGCCAGTTCATTGTATCGCGTGGTGTATTGCCGATGGGTCATGTTTCTAGCTTTCAACCCTAGAAAAGCTCTTTCCACTTTCTCAATCTCGTTCCTCGGGCAGAAGTTTTTGATTACCAATTCTTTCAAATCGATCCACATCATCAAATCGACTGTCGTGTCTCCCTTGGTCTATCTTACTCCTTCCAACCAATGAGACGCTTCTTCCCTTAATAAATTCGCAACAAACTTCACGACCTGATCTGCTCGGCATTCGTTGAGATGGATGGCGGCCTCCATACGAATCACCCAATCAAAAGTAGTCACCGCATCCTTCTTTCCAGTCAATATCTGAGGGTCACATGTCTTAAAGGACTTATAGTCAACGTGACAAGCAGTCAGCGCGTCGTTTTCTTCAATGATCGGGGCACCACTTGCCAGGTTAGACCCGCCCGCCCCGCTTGCCTTCCTCATAGCCTCGGCCAACAATTATGTCAAAGAGGCTTTCATCATTTCAGTAAATTGCCATGCTAGAGCCTCTTTTACCTCTGGTTCGAAAGTGAATTGTTGTTCAATCACCGGGGTCTGTTCATCCTCGTGCAGGATAACCTCCGGGTCTACATGGACACTTGCCTCCTCGCTGTACGCTTGGCGAGCGGGTGCCATACCGCGTCGTCCGGTACGACCCCCACCACGCCTTCCGCTTCTTCTTCCTGCTATTTCGTTCTATAAGGACAAGGAATCCAATGTCATCACGCTAGTTAACAAATTGAAAAAACAAGTATTGTAAGATGTTAATATACACTGGCCATCTAAATTAACCATTACACTACCTCTCGGCTTCTATTTGACCACCTTTATGATTTCATCAGAACGTATGTCCTATTCTATTACTTTCTAAGGCATAACTATACATTCTACCTTCATGTCTGATGTTGTGGCTCGAGTTACCCGTACTGGCATCCGTTACTTGGTCCCATTTTTAGTTTAAGTCTAGACATCAGGGATGTCTGGATCTCTCAAACTATTGCTCTGATACCAACTTATATGGCCCCAAACCTGGGAGGCCTCACGTGTTAGATTTACTCATTCATAATTAGTTCTTAAACTTCAAATAACATAAAGCAGCATAATAAACGCCATTACATTGTTTGCAAAATAGCAACAAATTAAAATATTGTCTTAAACATTTAATCATTCAACATTCAAATGGGATGTCAGTCTCATAACGCCGGGTAACTCCTCGAGTAGTCAAGCAGTATCCATCATTTCACACCCCAACCGACGGCTGAATACGTCGAGGCGGGACATGTAGACTGTTCAAAAGCTCATGATCAAACTAAATTACATAATTTTATTAAACTGATTTAAATATATAAATACATATTGATCAGCAAACAAAATCTAACAACAATTCCAGTTTATTTGTCACTAGGTCCATATGCTCCTAAGTGATAAACTTGTACTTCAAACAATTCGCCCTAAAACATGTTGAAAATGAGAGGGTCAACTATAAAAGTTGGTGAGCATACATAGGTTTAGATTTCTCATGCAGTTTTCAAATGATTTATACAATTCATATGACACATGGTAAATAAGGCATTTTATGTAGAATCTATAGTCGAAACTAGGTGTACAATCAAACCTTGTGACTGAGGCATAACACGCAGGTTACCCTAATGTAGAGTCGGTAACAATCACCCTACCTGGGTGGTTTTGTAATACACAATAGATCTATCATTGTTACCGTTGGCTTGTACAGAGTTAATGATTGCACGAGTACGTCATGTATGTGTAGTTCAACTCATAGCATTCAAGCACAAAAGCACAAATTACACAAATAATCATAATGTAGAATTGTATATTGTAATTGCTAATAGTTTCAATGAAACTCATGTTTCACCCCAAAATGTACAAAAATGAAAAAGTAGCTATGTAAACTGTGACATTTCGGATTTTCATTCGCGCACTTGTAATATGTTTATCGTGTAATCATTCTCAAATTAAATAAAATACAAGTGTTTTTATTTAGTTTTATACAATAAGTATTTTATTTTTATTTTTACGGATTTAAAATAATCAAAATTTTATGAGTTTTAAAAACTTATAAAAAAAAATTGTCTTATGATAATAATAATAATAATATAAGTTTATAAATTATGTTTGAAAATTTAAAGAAATTAGATTAATTATTTTTATAAAAGTTAAGGGGTTGTTTCGAAACTTTTTAAACCAGAAGGTTTTAAGTTAAAAACCGGTTAAGGGACTAAACATGGACAAACCAAACTATAAGGACTCATCCGTAATTATCTCAGGGGCTAAATTAAATCAAAGCCAAACTCCAGGGACTAAATCTGCCAAAACCCTTTTCACAAATCCGGTTATCCCCTACATTGTCCGGCGGTCCGAGATAGTTTCCGGCGAACACCCCGACAGGGCTGTTCCTCGTCTTCCCCATTCGAACAAAAGGCCCCGACCAATTGGTCTCCCCAACATACGAATCGCCTGATCTTGTTGGTGGCCGAGAACCCACGCCCCGAATTCGAGCCCGACAGTCAACCTCCACGCGTATTTAATAGCTCGTTAGTTTCATCTCGTCCAGACGAGTGTCGGGACGTGCCCAATTGCACGCTTTGTCATAAGAAACGAACTCGGCTATAAATAGCCATAGCCGGACCTGCTCGAGCTCGCTACCCCTCTTCCACCCAATCTCACTCCAAATTGAAGGCACCATTACAATCGCCATCTCTGCGTGAAGCTGTGACCAAGGTTGTAAAGGCTAATCCCATCCAGAAGCTCGATTCTCATTCTGGACATTCTCGGATTTAAGACTCTGCCGTCCAGCCCCTTTGCGACCATGTAAGAATCCTCAACTTCGTTTCTTTGCCTTCTGTTATCATAAGGCAAGCTGAACCAATCGAAGTCACGACTCCAAAACATCGATTACCAGACAAACTATTGTTCTGAAAAATTTCTGTTTTATTTTCTAAAGTCTGGGCCATCGAAACTACCTAGTTTCGATTGAGTAAATGGTCAATCGAAACTAGTAGTTTCGATAGATGGTAGTTTCGACAGCCTGTGTATCACTTATAAATGATCAATCGAAACTAATAGTTTCGATAGATGGTAGTTTCGACAGCCTGTGTATCACTTATAAATGATCAATCGAAACTAGTGGTTTCGATAGATGGTAGTTTCGACAGCCTGTGTATCACTTATAAATGATAAATGGAAACTAGTGGTTTCGATAGATAGTAGTTTCGACAGTTCTGTTTGTCACTTGTAAATGGTCAATCGAAACTGGTAGTTTCGATTGAACACAGTTTCGATACCTGTCACGACTATAAACAGTTTCGATCAAATCAGTACTTTCAAGTAAACCTGGACCAACTTTTATGCAAATAACACTAAGAAATGTTATCATAAACCTATACACAATTAAATACAAATACGCACATGTAAACATACAATAATACCCATTCATCTACATAGGGTTTCAACGTGCTTAGACTTCAACATCTTTATCACCTACACGCGTGGAAAAATACCCGCTTGCAAGGTTAGTTACATAGCCCCTATTTTACATTTTTATACATTTTGGGGTGAAACATTATTCATGCTACTCACATTGTTTATATGTGTTATACATGTGGACTATATGCTTATTATTTGGATGTACATACATTTAAACACAAGACAACCAACTGTAATATTGATAGATCTATTGTGCCTAACCAGCCCACCCGGTTAGGGTGTTTATTACTGCATACTCGGATATAGCCGCGTGTTATATTCAAACATACCGGATATAGTGGGTAACTATATTCAAACATTACCGGACTTAGCTGTTGTGCTCTGTTCAAGCGCGTCAAAAAAGGTTTGAATTGTGATTAGATAAATGATACACCATATATATGCTATGTTTAACAAGATAAACGATGAGTTGCAAAACGTTTTATCTACTATTTATCAGAACTACAAACCTATGTACTCACCAACTTTTTAGTTGACACTTGATTTAAATAATGTTTCAGGTTTGGATATGTGATTGCTTGTCAAAGATTTCTCCACTTATGAACTATGGACCTAGTTAAATAAATCAACGTTTTGAACTAGACTAGGTTATTTGAAATGTATTGTATTTGGATCTTTGTTGTCTTTAAATTTAACTAATGAATTATGCAACATTTTAGTCATCATGTGCTTATGAACAATCATTACATTGTCCGCCTCGATGATTCCGCCATCGGTCGGGGTGTGACAGATTGGTATCAGAGCCATGGTTATAGGGAATTAGGTTATTAGACACAATGACCTAGACTATAACCCTAGGACTCCCTTTTATGTGTTATGTGCTAAATGATAAATTGCTATGTGAATTATTTGTAGTTAGGTATTATTTGAATTTTCCCGAGTTTGGTACATGAGACTTATACACATACATACAAGGCTTTGATACATGATACATACTTTACATACACATTTGACAAACAAACTTATGCAAACAAATACACTACCTATCCTTATCCATACTCTTTACTAATCTGTATTAATTGCAACAATTCCTACACATTTTATACTCATAGACTCTTAAGTCTATCAAAATCTTGAAAATCTCGTCAACGACTTAATTTCTTGAGACCAGTAAAGGACACGTGCAATCTGGAAGGGTGACACCTGTACATTGGGTTTTCTTTCTAGGAAATCATTTCGTATAAATCCAAATAAACGGACCCGTATGCTTTCCTGGGAATTCTTGAAGTGAGTGTTTACCTATAGGCTAAAGCATGTCTCTTCGAAAGTTTCGGGGAATTATTTAACGTTGATATGTCAATGTATTCGCAAGGATACAATCCGAACATAAACTCAAAATTTGGGGACGTTATAGCAAGATAGGAAGAACTACACGAACATGCAAAGCAAATCATTATTACGGGTGCACACGTAATGACGATTTGTAGTGCATGCAAGTCTCGGCAATTCCTATTATGCAAATAATGCTCTATAACATCATGTCCTACCCGAAATAGATGACTTAGTTTCCCCCATCAACTTAGAATAAATACACATGCACTGGCACGCGTCATGAGGAATCCCGTTTTTCTGCTTACATTATTTCCTGCTATAACTCGTATATATCCATCCTATCTAAAATATTATTGTCTTTTCTTATCGTGTTAGAATGCCTCCTCGTCGTGCAAACTCTAGCACTTCCAGCCCGGATCTTGCTACTCTTCTTGCCCAGCTAGTGGGGCAAATGACCCAAGCCAATAACAACAGTGACGGGTCTCACAACATCCAAGGAAACGGTGGTACCAACCCGCCTCAATGCACGTTTAAGCACTTTAACTCGTGCAATCCTACAAAATTCTTCGGTACTGAAGGTGCTACCGGCCTATTGCAATGGTTTGAAAGCATGGAAAGCACATTCCTAAACAGTGACTGCCCCGATAATCTTCAGGTTCGCTATGCCACAAGTGTACTTCAAAAGAGAGCCCTCACCTGGTGGAACGGTGAGAAACGCACTCGTGGTGTTGAGGTTGCTACATCTTTATCATGGGATGATCTGAAGAAAGCCATGACTGAGGAATTCTGTCCTCGAAATGAAATGAGGAAGCTCGAGACTGAGTTTTGGGATCTTGCCCAAGACAGCGGTGATAATCTGGCTTACACCACCCGGTTTCAAGAGCTAAGTCTGTTGGTGCCTCATATGATCACTCCCCTTGCTCTGGGAATTGAAAAATACATAGGCGGGCTGCCTATGCAAATTCAAGATGTTGTGTTAGGAAGCAATCCTCCTACACTTGAAGCTGCTATCCGTCTATCCGCTACGCTATCCGACAACCATGTCAAAGCCGGGACCTTAACAAGAAAGGGTTCCAAGAAGGTTGCCTCCACTCTTGTGGCCGTCAAAGATGTAAAACCCGAGTCTTCTAACCGCAACAAAAAACAAAAAGGTCAAAACTTCGCAGCCGTGACTCCCGCTGTACCTGCTATTCAAGTGGCCCCTTTGGGTCAAAACCCGAAACCTTATCTAGGCCCGAATCCCCAATGCCAGACCTGCAAGTACCATCACCCTGCCAACTTACCATGCCGATTGTGTTCGAGCTGCGGACGATATGGACACGTGGTCACTACTTGCCGTACCCGTCCTCCCATCCATCAAGCTGCTCCAGCCAACCGTCCAATCTATCCGGCACCTCTCAATGGTCGGGCATGTTACGAATGTGGAGACCCAAACCATTTCCGTGACCGATGCCTAAAACTTCATCATCACGGTGGTCCTCAAGGACGAGCGTTTAATATAAACGCCAATGAGGCTCAAGCAAACAACGACGTGATAAACGGTACGTTTCTCGTAAACAATCATTATGCATCCATTTTATTTGATACCGGTGCGGATAGGAGTTTTGTGTCTCTTACCTTTGAATCTCGACTTGCTAAACAAAGAACGAAACTTGACAATTCTTATTCCGTGGAGATAGCAAACGGAAAATCTATTACCATAAATTCTGTTATCCATGACTGCAATCTCGAGCTTAATAGTCATGAATTCTCCGTTGATCTCCTTCCAATGCAATTGGGAAGCTTCGATATTATAATTGGCATGGACTGGTTATCCAAGCACCATGCCGAGGGTATTTTCTACGAAAAGTGCATTCGTATACCTCTCCCTTCGGGTGACACGTTAGTTATTTTCGGTGAAAAACCGTGTCGTGGTCTTCAACTCATGTCTTGCACATTAGCACAAAAGTACTTGCGGAAAAAGTACGTTGCTTTCTTGGCCCACATAGTTGACACGAAAGACAAGGGTGAGAAATTACAAGACATTCCAACCATTCGAGATTTTCCCAAAATATTCCCCGAGGATTTACCTGGTCTTCCTCCCCCTAGACAAGTGGAGTTTTGTATTGACCTTGTGCCCGGGGCAACTCCCGTGGCAAAAGCCCCCTATCGTCTTGCACCTTCCGAGATGCAAGAGCTTGCAAGTCAATTACAAGAACTCTCATCCAAAGGATTCATCCGCCCGAGCCATTCACCTTGGGGTGCTCCCGTGTTGTTCGTAAAGAAAAAGGACGGATCGTTTCGAATGTGCATCGATTATCGTGAACTCAACAAGCTTACAATTAAGAACCGTTATCCTTTACCCCGTATCGACGATCTTTTCGATCAGCTTCAAGGTTCAACGTGTTTCTCCAAGATTGACCTTCGTTCCGGGTACCATCAACTTCGTGTTCTTGATGAAGACATTCCGAAGACTGCCTTTCGGACTAGGTACGGTCACTACAAATTCATGGTCATGCCATTCGGTTTGACTAATGCACCTGCGGTCTTCATGGACCTCATGAACCGTGTATGCAAACCTTATGGACAAGTTCGTGATCGTTTTCATTGAAGACATTCTCATCTATTCTAAAACGAAAGCGGAACATGAACAACATCTTCGTTTGATTTTGGAACTCTTGAAGAAAGAACAACTATATGCCAAGTTCTCCAAGTGTGAATTCTGGCTAAAAGAGGTTCAATTTTTGGGACACATAGTCAACGATAAGGGAATTCATGTGGACCCGGCAAAGATCGAGGCGGTAAAGAATTGGAGTACTCCTAAGAATCCTACCGAGATTCGTTCATTCCTTGGACTAGCAGATTACTATCGTCGTTTCATCTCAAATTTCTCTAAGATTGCGGTTCCACTCACTGCCTTGACTCACAAAGGTAAACCTTACGAGTGGGGACCCAAGCAAGAGGAAGCTTTTCAAACTCTCAAGCACAAGCTCTGCAATGCTCCTATTCTAACTCTTCCTAGTGGTAATGACGACTTTGTCGTTTATTGTGATGCATCCAACCAAGGTCTTGATTGTGTTCTAATGCAACGTGGCCAAGTAATTGCATACGCATCACGTCAGCTCAAAATCCATGAGAAGAACTACACGACCCATGATCTCGAGCTTGGTGCTGTCGTTTTCGCCTTGAAAATTTGGAGACATTATCTTTATGGCACCAAATGCGTGGTTTTCACCGACCACAAAAGCCTCCAGCATATTTTCAATCAAAAAGAGCTTAATATGAGGCAACGTCAATGGATTGAACTTCTTAACGACTACGACTGCGAGATTCGCTACCACCCCGGCAAAGCAAATGTTGTAGTCGACGCCTTGAGTCGTAAAGAACGTATCATGCTTCATAGTGTTTATATTCATAACGATATCCAAGCCCATATTCTCAAAGCACAACACACCTCGGTTACCGAGGGAAACATGTATCAAGAGATGGCATGTGGTGTAGAACTCTTGCTAGAAACCAAAGCCAACGGTCTATTGCATTACTTGGACCGTATCTGGGTTCCCGATCGCGACGATCTTCGTATATTTTTGATGAACGAGTCCCATAAAACTTGAAATTCGGTACATCCCGGAGCTGATAAGATGTACATGGGTCTCTGTCAACAATATTGGTGGTCCGGCATGAAAAAGGATATTGCCCTCTTTGTGGCAAAATGCTTAACTTGTTCTAAAGTGAAGGCCGAACACCAGAAGCCTTCCGGACTCCTTGAAAAACCTGAAATTCCCATGTGGAAGTGGGAGAACCTTGCTATGGACTTCATCACCAAACTCCCACGCACTTCTAGTGGGCACGATAGTATCTGGGTTATTATCGACCGACTTACAAAGTCTGCTCATTTCTTGCCTATTCGTGAGGACTATCGGGTCGAGAAATTGGCTCGGATCTACATTAATGAAATTGTGAGTCATCACGGAATCCCTTTGAACATCATCTCCGATCGTGATTCGCGTTTTACTTCCCGATTTTGGCAATCATTACAATCAGCGCTTGGTACTCGTTTGGATTTAAATACGGCTTACCATCCTCAAACTGATGGACAACCGAGCGAACAATCCAAACTATTGAAGATATGCTTAGAGCTTGTGTCATTGACTTTGGTGGCAATTGGGATTCTCACCTACCACTGATTGAATTCTCCTACAACAACAGCTACCACACAAGTATTAACATGGCACCGTTTGAGGCTCTTTATGGACGGAAATGTCGTTCACCGATTTGTTGGAACGAAATTGGTGAAGTACAAATCACCGGTCCCGAGCTTATCCGTGACAACATTCGGATAGCAAGGAGTCGGCAAAAGAGCTATGCCGACAAGTGACGAAAACCCTTGGAATTTCAAGTTGGAGATATGGTTCTTCTAAAGGTATCACCTTGGAAAGGCGTAGTCCGATTTGGAAAGAAAGGAAAACTTGCACCTCGATATGTGGGTCCATTCAAGATACTCGAAAGGGTAGGAAAAGTGACCTACAAACTCGATCTCCCTTCAGAACTTAACAACGTTCATCCAACCTTTCATGTATCAAATTTGAGAAAGGGTCTAGCCGACGAGAATCTCCACATCCCTCTTGACGAAGTGCGTATTGACGAAAAAATGCACTTTGTTGAAAAACCCGTGGAAATCATGGACCGAGAAGTTAAGAAACTCAAGCGTAGCCGCATCCCCATTGTCAAGGTCCGTTGGGAGTCTAAACGTGGACCCGAGTTCACTTGGGAACGTGAAGACCAAATGAGGACCAAGTATCTGCATCTTTTTCATAGCCTCTGCTAGTTGAATTTCGGGGCGAAATTCCTTTAACATGGGGAGACTGTGACATTTCGGATTTTCATTCGCGCACTTGTAATATGTTTATCGTGTAATCATTCTCAAATTAAATAAAATACAAGTGTTTTTATTTAGTTTTATACAATAAGTATTTTATTTTTATTTTAACGGATTTAAAATAATCAAAATTTTATGAGTTTTAAAAACTTATAAAAAAAAAAATTTGTCTTATGATAATAATAATAATATAAGTTTATAAATTATGTTTGAAAATTTAAAGAAATTAGATTAATTATTTTTATAAAAGTTAAGGGGTTGTTTTGAAACTTTTTAAACTAGAAGGTTTTAAGTTAAAAACCGGTTAAGGGACTAAACATGGACAAACCAAACTTTAAGGACTCATCCGTAATTATCTCAGGGGCTAAATTAAATCAAAGCCAAACTCCAGGGACTAAATCTGCCAAAACCCTTTTGGCAAATCCGGTTATCCCCTACATTGTCCGGCGGTCCGAGATAGTTTCCGGCGAACACCCCGACAGGGCTGTTCCCTGCACCTCGACAGCCGCTACAGGCATCCCTGAACTCGTCTTCCCCATGCGAACAAAAGGCCCCGACCAATTGGTCTCCCCAACATACGAATCGCCTGATCTTGTTGGTGGCCGAGAACCCACGCCCCGAATTCGAGCCCGACAGTCAACCTCCACGCGTATTTAATAGCTCGTTAGCTTCGTCTCGTCCAGACGAGTGTCGGGACGTGCCCAATTGCACTCTTTGTCATAAGAAACGAACTCGGCTATAAATAGCCATAGCCGGACCTGCTCGAGCTCGCTACCCCTCTTCCACCCAATCTCACTCCAAATTGAAGGCACCATTACAATCGCCATCTCTGCGTGAAGCTGTGACCAAGGTTGTAAAGGCTAATCCCATCCAGAAGCTCGATTCTCATTCTGGACATTCTCGGATTTAAGACTCTGCCATCCAGCCCCTTTGCGACCATGTAAGAATCCTCAACTTCGTTTCTTTGCCTTCTGTTATCATAAGGCAAGCTGAACCAATCGAAGTCACGACTCCAAAACATCGATTACCAGACAAACTATTGTTCTGAAAAATTTCTGTTTTATTTTCTAAAGTCTGGGCCATCGAAACTACCTAGTTTCGATTGAGTAAATGGTCAATCGAAACTAGTAGTTTCGATAGATGGTAGTTTCGACAGCCTGTGTATCACTTATAAATGATCAATCGAAACTTATAGTTTCGATAGATGGTAGTTTCGACAGCCTGTGTATCACTTATAAATGATCAATCGAAACTAGTGGTTTCGATAGATGGTAGTTTCGACAGCCTGTGTATCACTTATAAATGATCAATGGAAACTAGTGGTTTCGATAGATAGTAGTTTCGACAGTTCTGTTTATCACTTGTAAATGGTCAATCGAAACTGGTAGTTTCGATTGAACACAGTTTCAATACCTGTCACGACTATAAACAGTTTCGATCAAATCAGTACTTTCAAGTAAAGCTGGACCAAATTTTATGCAAATAACACTAAGAAATGTTATCATAAACCTATACACAATTAAATACAAATACGCACATGTAAACATACAATAATACCCATTCATCTACATAGGGTTTCAACGTGCTTAGACGTCAACATCTTTATCACCTACAGGCGTGCAAAAATACCCGCTTGTAAGGTGAGTTACATAACCCCTATTTTACATTTTTATACATTTTGGGGTGAAACATTATTCATGCTACTCACATTGTTTATACGTGTTATACATGTGGACTATATGCTTATTATTTGGATGTGCATACATTTAAACACAAGACAACCAACTGTAATATTGATAGATCTATTATGCCTGACCAGCCCACCCGGTTAGGGTGTTTATTACTGCATACTCGGATATAGCCGCGTGTTATATTCAAACATACCAGATATAGTGGGTAACTATATTCAAACATTACCGGACTTAGCTGTTGTGCTCTGTTCAAGCGCGTCGAACAAGGTTTGAATTGTGATTAGATAAATGATACACCATATATATGCTATGTTTAACAAGATAAACGATGAGTTGCAAAACGTTTTATCTACTATTTATCGGAACTACAAACCTATGTACTCACCAACTTTTTAGTTGACACTTGATTTAAATAATGTTTCAGGTTTGGATATGTGATTGCTTGCCGAAGATTTCTCCACTTGCATAAACTCACCATCGGTCGGGGTGTGACATAAACTCACCTTGCAATAAGAAGTTTTTGTATGCCACACACGTATATTGTTTGTTGCATAAGGTTCAAGCTAACTTCAAGGTTAACTGTCACACCCCAACCGACGGCGGAAAACGTCGGGGCGTGAAGCTGTGCAGACTGTTCATAGCTCATGGTTGATAAAGTTTGAATAATTTAAACATTCATTTTCATTACACGTAGCAAGTTCATACCATACAAGAACCAAATGTAGCGATTACAAACTATAAATAGTTTAGATTAATTGCTAGGTCCAAATCCTATATGTAGCAGCTTGTAATACTTCAAACATTGTCACCTGAAACATGGTTAAAAACAAAGTCAACTAAAAAGTTGGTGAGAATACATAGGTTTTCGTGTCATGTAATAGAATATAGTGTTGTGTGTATACAATTCATACAAACATGGCAATTAAGGCATTTATGGAGAGATACCATCGTGTGACCTGGTAGTGCAATCAAACCTTTGTAACTAGCATGCAAAACAAACGCGTGTTGGCAGTAACAGTCACCCTACCTGGGTGGGTTTGTCAGACTCAATAGATCTATCACTGTTTACTGTAGGCTATAAAATAGTTAATGATTGCACGTGAATAGCAAACTGCGTGTTGGTCTACACACCTAGTACTCAAGCACAAAGCTCAAAATTGTAACACATGATTGTAGGGTGGAATTGTATATTGTGTAGTTTGTAAACATAGTAAATAGAACGCATGTTCCACCCCAAAAGTTTGTAAATAGAGTAAAAGAGGGGCTATGTAACTCACTTGTGTTGGAGCGTGTAGTTTGCACAGATCAACAAAAATACCAAGCGTGTTGTAGGTCGCTACGTTTGACCTATTGAATGAGGGTATAACGCGTGTCACTATTTGTGTTATTTTGTGTCCAAAGTGGGTTCGTTGGTGGTTTGTGTGTTTAGGGTTGGTTTTGGAATAATAAATTAGTAGCGATATATATATATATATTTATTTAAATAAAATTTAATTAAACGATATTTGTTTAAATCAATATATATATATATTTGTATAAATAAAAATGATTATATAAATTCACTATTTCATCGGTTTTGAAACTATCGGGAATTAATCGTTTTAAATTTCTAAATCAGCGATTTGGTATATAAATGATTCCCGGGTTTTGGGATTTTATAACTTAAATTTTTTATAAACAAGTTTTGAAATGTTTAAATAAAAACACATTAAATTAAGTTTGAAAATAATAAAATTAAAGTTTCTGGTCAAGGAGCACGACCGTGCTCAAGTAGGGCACGACCGCGCTCGTTGCCGGGCGTGACCGTGGTGGTCTGAGAGCGCCCGTGGTCGAGTCAGAAGGTACTTCCTAGGTTCTGGACATAGAGCACGACCGTGCTCGTATCTGGCACGACCGCGTCTAGTGTTTGTTTTTGGTCAAGACTTGTTTGCTCGGTAAGCACGACCGGGCCACACCTGGGGCACGACTGTGCTTGGTCAGGCACGACCGCGCTCAGGGATGAGCGCGACCGTGTCGGGCCTTTTTCAGACACAATTCGATCGATTCTTATATTAATACCTTCTAGATTCTTAGGGCTTTCACTTAGTGGATGATTACGAATGTTTCTACATAGTTTAATTGTATTTATATCATGTCTAGAGTGTAGTTCGAGTAAAATTTATGTTTCGGCTTTTTGGTTCAAAATCGGATCGATTTGAGTGTTTCTACAACGAATTGACATAGGGCTTTCGTAGTAGAGGTAGATACAAAGCTGAAGACGTGTTACTTACTTGTTGAAAGTGGGCAATTGAATGCGGTCGGCTACGGGTCGAGCGGCTTCGTTTCTTGGCGATCAATCGGACGACAGAGGTGTTGTGAGCGTCGAGTGAGAGTTCTGAGAGATCGAGTGGGTGTATAAGAGGGTGTAGGAAACGTGCAACTGACTCTATATCGACGAATTTGAGAGGCTCGGTTGTGGTGTGAATGGGATTAATTAATTGTGCAAATTGGACGACAATTGATGCGTGTTTTAGACGAATTTCAGTCGAGTATGGTCTGACGCGCGAAGACCGGCTTTTCTTTATTTTAATTTTCACGAATTCAGAAGGTATGGTATGGTTTGACTTTCTGCAGTCAAGTGGGTTCATCAGCGCGACCGTGCCTATTTTAGGCGCGACCGTGCTTAGGTCGGCAGGCGCGACCGTGCCTAGTCCTAGGCGCGACCGTGCTTGCCTAGTTTTGTAGTTTTTTTGAGTTTTGTCAGTTTTGGTTCTCGGGGCTTGTGAGATAATTGCGTTTTTGTTTAATTTGTTATTGTAATAGAATAGTTTGTATATGTAACTGCATCGTAGTTTGTTTGTACACGAATCGAAACTGAAATGTGTTTGTTTATTGAAATCAAACGATTACATGATGAAAATCAGAAATGTTACAGTCTCCCCTTGTTGAGGGGATTTCGTCCCGAAATTCAACTACTTGAGGCTGCAGAATTGGTGAATAGGTGAGGATACTTGAGTTTCATTTGGTCTTCACGTTCCCAAGTAAACTCAGGACCACGTTTAGAATCCCAACGGACTTTGACTATAGGAATGCGGCTGCGTTTGAGTTGCTTGATCTCACGGTCCATGATTTCCACCGGTTTCTCGACAAAGTGCATCGTTTCATCAATGCGCACGTCGTCAAGAGGTATGTGGAGGTTCTCATCAGCAAGACATTTCTTCAGGTTGGACACGTGGAAGGTTGGATGAACATTGTTGAGTGCTGGAGGTAGCTCAAGTTTGTAAGCCACTTTCCCGATTCTTTCAAGGATCTTGAACGGGCCTACGTAACGAGGTGCTAGTTTGCCTTTCTTTCCAAAGCGGATCACACCCTTCCAAGGGGATACTTTGAGAAGCACATGGTCACCCACTTGGAATTCCAAGGGTTTTCGTCGCTTGTCGGCATAGCTCTTTTGTCGACTTCTCGCTATTCGGATGTTGTCACGGATTTGAAGGATTTTGTCGGATGTTTCCTGAATTAACTCGGGACCGGTGATTTGTGCTTCACCAATCTCGTTCCAACAGATAGGAGAACGGCATTTGCGACCATAAAGAGCTTCGAATGGAGCCATGTTGATGCTGGTGTGGTAGCTGTTATTGTAGGAGAATTCAATAAGTGCTAGATGTGAATCCCAATTGCCACCAAAGTCTATGACACAGGCTCTCAGCATGTCTTCGAGGGTTTGGATTGTTCGTTCAGTCTGGCCATCAGTTTGGGGATGGTAGGCTGTGCTTAAATCCAATCGTGTGCCAAGTGCCTTTTGCAGAGATTGCCAAAATCTGGAAGTGAAACGAGCATCTCTGTCGGAGATTATGTTCAAAGGTATGCCGTGTCGACTTACAATTTCGTTAATGTAGATTCGGGCCAATTTCTCAACCCGATAGTCTTCACGGATGGGCAGGAAGTGTGCGGACTTTGTGAGACGGTCAATGATTACCCAAATGCTATCATAGCCGTTTGAAGTACGGGGGAGTTTAGTAATGAAGTCCATGGCTAGATTTTCCCATTTCCACACGGGGATTTCCGGTTGTTCAAGTAAACCGGAAGGACGTTGATGTTCAGCTTTAACTTTATTGCAGGTTAGACATTTTGCAACATAGAGTGCAATGTCTTTCTTCATACCAGGCCACCAATACTGTGGTCGAAGATTGTGATACATTTTATCCGCACCGGGATGGATAGAATACCGAGACTTGTGTGCTTCAGTCATGAGGAATTCTCGGAGATCATTGCGATTGGGAACCCAAATACGATCCAAGAAATAAAGCAAGCCATTGTTTTTAGTCTCTAGTTGGAATTTAGCACCGCACGACATTTCCTCATACATATTGCCCTCGGTAATCGAGACGTGTTGAGCTGCTAGAATACGGGTTTGAATGTCGGAATGAATCTTGACACTTTGGAGCATGACGCGTTCTTTACGGCTCAGCGCATCGGCTACAACATTAGCCTTACCGGGATGATAACGAATCTCGCAATCGTAGTCATTGAGTAGTTCAACCCAACGTCGTTGCCTCATGTTGAGTTCTTTTTTATTGAAGATGTGTTGGAGGCTTTTGTGGTCGGTAAATACCACACATTTCGTGCCATATAGATAATGTCTCCAAATCTTCAAGGCAAATATGACTGCACCTATGTCACACCCCGCCAAGGCGGAAACGCGAGGCACGACGTTCACTGGTTTCCAAAGCATATGATTACCGCAAACACATACATGATAAATGGATACATAAATGAGTTTAAAGTTTTACATTACAAAAATGTAATCTGCATTTACAAAAAGTTAAGATTTCACAAAATATGACTCAATTCAATGAGTTATACAAGGGAAATCCTCCTTGAGTAGTATCCATCGTGCATGCATGTAATCTACATTGCTAACCTTGAAATCACGTTCAGTTACCTGAAAAACATACTTAAAATCGTCAACACGAGGTTGGTGAGTTCACAGGTTTAATCAAATAGTTCTTTGCAAAATTTCATTGTTCGTAAATAGTTTCAGTTGTATGTGATAAACAGAATAAGAATTGTTGACCCATTTGTAAACTAGCTAGGAATACAAATAATATGTTCCTACATGAGGCGTAACCAAACCATGACAATTGTACACGCCCCTAATTTCGTTATCCGGTTCTATGCGGCCATAAATCCTCCATATTGTGGTTAGCGCGACTAACCATGACCGGGAGACGTCACTCTCCATAGTACTATTCATAGGACCCTAGGCTACAGTTAATGGTTACTACATTGTTCCAGGGGACTTTTCCGGCCTCAAATTGTTGTTCTCATCTCATGTAAACATACAAGTCGTGTCTTATTCTCTTGTTATCCCATAAAATAATTGTAAGTATGTTTTTCCCCCAAATATTGAAAACAGTAAAAAGGGGCCGTGAAACTCACCTTGAGTTTGTGTATATACTTGTGATAAAACTTGTTGTAGTCAACCTTGACTATTCGTACCCTAGATACCAAGGGTAAATTGTTGTTAAGACCAACGTCTTAATTGTAAATTGTTCACCGACCTTGTAAATCTGGTCGTTTTTGTTTGAATATCTCCTTAGTTGTTCAACACATGTTTTGTTATAAAATAGTTTTGAGTTACTGCCCAACTGGGACTGTTGTACAGGTGTCGAAACTTCTTAGTTTTGATTGGACAAATGTGCATCGAAACTACTTAGTTTCGATGGAGTAGTCAGGTGTCGAAACTTCTTAGTTTCGATTGAGTAAACTGGGTATCGAAACAACCTAGTTTCGATTGAGTAAAAGGTATCGAAACTCCCAGTTTCGATTGACCAACAGGTATCGAAACTCCTAGTTTCGATTGAGCGACAGGTATCGAAACTCCTAGTTTCGATTACTGGACTTCTGTTTGACAGAATCAGTCCTGCATATTTTGTTTTAAAACTTGAATTTGACACTCTTTTCTTGTTATCTTTCTTGCGTTTAAATAAGATGTAAGTTTAGCTACGGTTTTAAAGAACATAATATGAAAAATATCGAGTTTTTACCTTTAAAACCGAGATGAAAATGATGAAGAAAACAGAGAATGGTCTTGACTCTTTTGCTAAACCCTTTTCAGAAATACTTGAAAACACTGAATCCTGATGGTTTTTGTCTTAAAACTTGGCTTTGATTTTGAAGATAAATGGGAAGTTTTCCGTATGAAAATGAGATAAATAAAAGGTTCGTGAGAGTTTTGAGTGATGAATTGATAGAAATTGAGGGTGGTATGGCCTTTATCTGCATTTCGCAAGTATGGTATGGGTTTTCTCTGCACTTCGGCCAAGAAGTCAAGGGTAAGTTGGGTTTAATTAGTATAATAATTAGATTTAGGTATTAATATCAATTATAGTTTTAAAGGGGTAGATAAATCCGGTTTAGATCCTCCACAGTATTATAAATTTATTCTGAAAATAATTTATTGTTCTACGTAAAGTTTGTGGAAATAAAATATATATGTTTCTCTGGTTATTTAAATTAACCACTAGTGTTCGAATTTGTCGGTTTATATAACACATGAACCGGTAACTCCTAGAATTACCAAAATGTGAAATGAGACAATGTTCGGTTTTTGTTAGACCTTAATGTCCTTGTTTGTGAAATTAAATAAATCACAAAAATAATTATAATGTAAACTCGTTTATTGTAATGTAAACTTGTTCATAATGTGTACGGATATTGACCTGAAATGTCGGGTGTCACAACCTAGCTCTAGATCATGCGTCGTATAGTTCTTTTCATGGATCTTGAGTTGCCTTGATGCATAAGCGATTACCTTGCCTCGTTGCATGAGAACACAACCAAGGCCTAGGTTAGAGGCATCGCAGTAGACGACTAGATCATCGTTTCCTTCTGGAAGAGTCAAAATAGGAGCATCACATAACTTCTGTTTAAGAGTTTGGAAAGCTTCTTCTTGTTTTGGCCCCCATTCATAAGGTTTACCTTTATGTGTCAAAGCGGTGAGGGGAACAGCAATCTTGGAGAAATTAGAAATGAACCTTCGGTAATAATCCGCTAAACCAAGAAACGAACGAACCTCGGTAGGGGTTTGAGGAGCACTCCAATTCTTGACAGCTTCGATCTTGGCAGGGTCGACATGTATTCCCTTTTTATTGACAACATGACCCAAAAATTGAACCTCCTTTAGCCAAAATTCACATTTGGAGAACTTGGCGTATAATTGTTCGGTTCTCAGGAGATCCAAAACCAGTCTAAGGTGCTGTTCATGTTCTTCCTCAGTCTTGGAATAGATCAAGATGTCATCGATGAAAACGATCACGAATTTGTCAAGGTATGGTTTGCACATGCGGTTCATGAGATCCATAAAGACAGCAGGTGCATTGGTCAGCCCAAAAGGCATAACCGTGAACTCGTAATGACCATATCTTGTTCGGAAGGCGGTCTTTGGAATATCTTCTTCTCGGACACGCAGTTGGTGATAACCAGATCGAAGATCAATCTTCGAGAAACAAGTAGAACCTTGGAGTTGATCGAAGAGGTCGTCAATCCTAGGTAACGGGTAGCGGTTTTTGATTGTAAGCTTGTTGAGCTCTCGATAGTCAATACACATGCGGAATGAACCATCCTTCTTTTTAACAAACAAGACTGGTGCACCCCACGGTGAATGACTTGGCCGTATGAAACCTTTGTCAGCGAGTTCTTGAAGATGACTTGCAAGTTCTTGCAATTCGGAAGGTGCAAGCCGGTATGGAGCTTTAGCCACAGGGTTTGCTCCGGGTATAAGATCGATTCGAAACTTTACTTCCTGAACAGGTGGAAGACCGGGTAAGTCATCGGGAAAGACTTCGGGAAACTCCCGAATGATGGGAATATCTTGTATTCTTCTCTCCTTGTCTTCTTTTTGAATCACATGAGCTAGGAAAACCATGCACTTCTTTCGAATGTATTTCTGGGCAGTTATGCATGACATCAGTTTGAGTCCTTTGCAAGGTTTCTCGCCAAAGACTTTCAATATGTCTCCCGATGGAAGAGGTACTCGGATGTACTTTTCAAAGCACATGACCTCGGCATGGTTTTTAGATAACCAATCCATGCCGATGATGACGTCAAAGCTTCCCAATGGCATTGGTATAAGGTTGACTGGAAACGTGTGACCATTGAGTTCTAGTGAGCAGTCATGAATGATGGAGTCAATAGTGATGGAGTTTCCATCCGCTACTTCAACGGTGAAGGTTTTCTCGAGTTTGGATCGTGTTTTTGCAAGTAAAGGTTCAAAGTTAAGTGACACAAAACTCTTATCGGCTCCGGTATCAAATAGTATAGATGCAAATTGTTTATTTACAAGAAACGTACCGTTGACCACATGATCGTTGGCTTGGGCTTCATTGGCGTTGATGTTGAAAGCACGCCCACGAGCTCCGCCCTGATTATTGTTCACAAGCTTTGGACATTGGTTCCGGAAGTGGTTCGGGTTGCCACATTCATAGCATGCCCGTCCATTTGCATTGATTGGAACCACTTGATTAGCTCCGGGTTGATTAACCGGGTTGGCTTGAGTAGTAAGTGCCTTTTGTCGGCAGATATTGGCCGTATGGCCAAGTTTCCCACAATGATTGCAAAGGCGACATGGGACAGTTTGTGGGTGATGATAGTTGCAGTTGTTGCAGAGTGGGTAGGTACCTCCATAAGCTTTCTTGGCTGGATTTTGAGCCAAGGGTGCAACTTGATTAATTGGGGCGGCTGGAGTGACTATTGCAAAATTCTTCGCCTTTCTCTTCCTGGTGTTTCGATACTGTTCGTTTTGAACTTCTTTGACATGAGTAGGAGGAGTTGTGGTGTCAGAAACTTTCTTGGCCCCCTTTTTGGTAAGAGTACATGCTTTAACGTGATTATCGGTCAGTGTGGCAGCTAGACGAATAGCATCTTCTAGGGTTGCAGGATTTCTTCCCAGAACAGTGACCTGGATTTGTCTCGGTAGGCCACCGATATATTTTTCAATACACCTAGAAAAAGGTGTAACCATGTGCGGTACCAGCATGCTGAGTTCGTGGAAACGGTTAGTGTACGCCAAGCTTTCACCGCTATCTTGGGTAAGATCCCAAAATTCCGCTTCCAGTTTCTTCATCTCATTTCGAGGACAGAATTCCTCGGTCATGATCCTTTTCAGCTCATCCCATGGCAGAGCCATTGCTACTTCTACTCCCCTTGTTCTCTTTTCCCCATTCCACCAGGTTAGTGCCCGTTTTTGGAAGACACTAGTGGCATGGCGGACACGCAGATTGTCCGGACAGCCACTATTGAGGAAGGTGCCCTCAATACTTTCGAACCATTGAAGGAGTCCCGTGGCTCCTTCGGTACCATAAAACTTCAGGGGATTGCAAGAGTTGAAATGCTTGAAGGTACATTGTGGCGTGTTGGCACCACCGCCACCACCAGTATTAGCACTACCACTGGCGTTCCCATTGTTGTTGTTATTGGCTTGAGTTAGTTGAGTTACCAGCTGAGTGAGGAGAGCAGCAAGGTCGGTATTATTGTTGTTGTTGGCATTGCTGGTATTGGTGTTGGTGCTATCGTTGGCGTTGTCGGTGTTGTTGCGGTTGATGTTACGACGAGGAGGCATTCTATAAAAAGAGAATGATACAAAAGTGTTGTGAGAATTTATAAAAATCCGTTGAAATTTAGGATAGGAGGAATAATAACACATTTATTTCATAGTTCGGATTGTTTTCAAGTAATCACATTTCTACTTGAACACAATGACATATTAAGGTTAATTAGACTTATATAATTTTCAAGGAGACGTGCTTTAGCCTATAGGTAAACACTCATCCCGGGAATTCCCAGGAAAGCATATGGATCCCTCGGTTGATTGGGATTTATATGAAATGCTTTCCTAGACAGAAAACCCAGAATACAGGTGTCACCCTTCCAGATTGCACGTGTCCTCTAATAATTAACAGAGTCTAAAACCTTAACGGGTATGAAAAATATTTTTGATAGGCATAGGTCCACGAGTATGAGTTTTTCCACAAGTTATGGCGATGATGACATAGAAGCAGTTAAGGAGGATATGCGGCTTAGGATACGGGTATGGATATGATTTATTTTATTATTTACGTATGCTTATTAAGTCTTGTAGTCTAAGCAATTTAAGTATCAAATAACTAACACATAAGGCATGTGACATATAGCAAATAGCACGTATCACATAAAACATGTAGCATGGCATTGTTGGGTGTCCTAAAGTTATAGTCTAGGTCAATGGTGTCTAATAACCTAATTCCCTATAACCAAGGCTCTGATACCAATCTGTCACACCCCAACCGACGGCGGAAAACGTCGGGGCGTGAAGCTGTGCAGACTGTTCATAGCTCATGGTTGCTAAAGTTTGAATAATTTAAACATTCATTTTCATTACACGTAGCAAGTTCATACCATACAAGAACCAAATGTAGCGATTACAAAATATAAATAGTTTAGATTAATTGCTAGGTCCAAATCCTATATGTAGCAGCTTGTAATACTTCAAACATTGTCACCTGAAACATGGTTAAAAACAAAGTCAACTAAAAAGTTGGTGAGAATACATAGGTTTTCGTGTCATGTAATAGAATATAGTGTTGTGTGTATACAATTCATACAAACATGGCAATTAAGGCATTTATGGAGAGATACCATCGTGTGACCTGGTAGTACAATCAAACCTTTGTAACTAGCATGCAAAACAAACGCGTGTTGGCAGTAACAGTCACCCTACCTGGGTGGGTTTGTCAGACTCAATAGATCTATCACTGTTTACTGTAGGCTATAAAATAGTTAATGATTGCACGTGAATAGCAAACTGCGTGTTGGTCTACACACCTAGTACTCAAGCACAAAGCTCAAAATTGTAACACATGATTGTAGGGTGGAATTGTATATTGTGTAGTTTGTAAACATAGTAAATAGAACGCATGTTCCACCCCAAAAGTTTGTAAATAGAGTAAAAGAGGGGCTATGTAACTCACTTGTGTTGGAGCGTGTAGTTTGCACAGATCAACAAAAATACCAAGCGTGTTGTAGGTCGCTACGTTTGACCTATTGAATGAGGGTATAACGCGTGTCACTATTTGTGTTATTTTGTGTCCAAAGTGGGTTCGTTGGTGGTTTGTGTGTTTAGGGTTGGTTTTGGAATAATAAATTAGTAGCGATATATATATATATATTTATTTAAATAAAATTTAATTAAACGATATTTGTTTAAATCAATATATATATATATTTGTATAAATAAAAATGATTATATAAATTCACTATTTCATCGGTTTTGAAACTATCGGGAATTAATCGTTTTAAATTTCTAAATCAGCGATTTGGTATATAAATGATTCCCGGGTTTTGGGATTTTATAACTTAAATTTTTTATAAACAAGTTTTGAAATGTTTAAATAAAAACACATTAAATTAAGTTTGAAAATAATAAAATTAAAGTTTCTGGTCAAGGAGCACGACCGTGCTCAAGTAGGGCACGACCGCGCTCGTTGCCGGGCGTGACCGTGGTGGTCTGAGCGCGCCCGTGGTCGAGTCAGAAGGTACTTCCTAGGTTCTGGACATAGAGCACGACCGTGCTCGTATCTGGCACGACCGCGTCTAGTGTTTGTTTTTGGTCAAGACTTGTTTGCTCGGTAAGCACGACCGGGCCACACCTGGGGCACGACTGTGCTTGGTCAGGCACGACCGCACTCAGGGATGAGCGCGACCGTGTCGGGCCTTTTTCAGACACAATTCGATCGATTCTTATATTAATAGCTTCTAGATTCTTAGGGCCTTCACTTAGTGGATGATTACGAATGTTTCTACATAGTTTAATTGTATTTATATCATGTCTAGAGTGTAGTTCGAGTAAAATTTATGTTTCGGCTTTTTGGTTCAAAATCGGATCGATTTGAGTGTTTCTACAACGAATTGACATAGGGCTTTCGTAGTAGAGGTAGATACAAAGTTGAAGACGTGTTACTTACTTGTTGAAAGTGGGCAATTGAATGCGGTCGGCTACGGGTCGAGCGGCTTCGTTTCTTGTCGATCAATCGGACGACAGAGGTGTTGTGAGCGTCGAGTGAGAGTTCTGAGAGATCGAGTGGGTGTATAAGAGGGTGTAGGAAACGTGCAACTGACTCTATATCGACGAATTTGAGAGGCTCGGTTGTGGTGTGAATGGGATTAATTAATTGTGCAAATTGGACGACAATTGATGCGTGTTTTAGACGAATTTCAGTCGAGTATGGTCTGACGCGCGAAGACCGGCTTTTCTTTATTTTAATTTTCACGAATTCAGAAGGTATGGTATGGTTTGACTTTCTGCAGTCAAGTGGGTTCATCAGCGCGACCGTGCCTATTTTAGGCGCGACCGTGCTTAGGTCGGCAGGCGCGACCGTGCCTAGTCCTAGGCGCGACCGTGCTTGCCTAGTTTTGTAGTTTTTTTGAGTTTTGTCAGTTTTGGTCCTCGGGGCTTGTGAGATAATTGCGTTTTTGTTTAATTTGTTATTGTAATAGAATAGTTTGTATATGTAACTGCATCGTAGTTTGTTTGTACACGAATCGAAACTGAAATGTGTTTGTTTATTGAAATCAAACGATTACATGATGAAAATCAGAAATGTTACATTAACCTATGATTTAATGATATAGTTGTATCAATGATGTGTCCAAATGAATAAAGGAGGTTCTAAGGTGCAAGGGATTGGGTGTGAGTGTTCTCATAAATGATTATTCGACTTCAAATAATATTTATGTAAATTTTTAATAATTGTAGGGTAGTTTGTATACGTAAAAGAATAAATGAATGATTTATTTTGTTTGTAGATAAATAAATAACTGTATATGTGAATAAATAATTTAGTTGAATAAATAAGAGAATAATTAGAGAGTAAATAAATAATTTTCTTTTTATTTATTTAATTTAATTCCCATGAAAATTTGGTGTTAAAAGAAATGTTCTAATTAATTAATAATCAAATTGTAATTAGTTATTAATTAAAGTATGAAATTTGATTTAAATAATTTATAAAAAGATACATTAAATAAAGAATCTGTAAAACTTTATAAGGCAAATGTGTTTATAAGGATAACCTCATTTTTATTCCAAAATATTTTATAAGTTTTATTTATAAAAGGGATTTTGGTGTTAAAAATTAAGGCAAGGCCAAAAATATGAAATATTATAATATATTAATATTTATAAGGGTTTCGTTGGAAATAATTAAGTAAGTTAGCCATGTGAAACTACTGTTTAAGAAAATTTCGATTATTGGGGTTGATTACTAAAAGAATCATTTAATTACAAATATCATATTATTTGTGAAATTAATAATAATAGTATGATAAATATATAAATAAGCAAACATTATCAAATGCTAATAAAATCGTGTTTTTACTAATACGTCGTTTTTAAAGGATTAAGCAAATATATATATATATATATATATATATATATATAACCTTTCAGTTTAATCAATACCATACGTTACAACTTCGATGTTTTATAGTTTTAAAAGTTATATAAATAAAATAGTAGGATTTATGTTCAAACACAATGTTTGTCATGTTTTTTAGAATATGTATTAGTAACAAATTAATACAAGCGTAATAATAATGTTCGAATACTATTCGTTATCCATTTGTGATAATAGTTAAGCGTAATTATAAAAATATATACATTAATTGTAAACTCTTGAACATTTAGAGAGGAATTAGTTTACAATGATAATTTTTATATAACTATATGGATATGGGTGTGTGTTTGAGGGTAACTACAAGGAAAAAACAATTAACCCAAAAAAAAACAAACAAGCAGGCCGGGTTTTGAACCCGCGACCTTGTGTATATCTGTTTAGCGCTTTAACAAGTTGGTCTTGAGCATCTGTTTGTTTAAAATATCAGAACATAACGATTTTATAAAACAACAAGGACCTGTTGTCTTCTTCATTAAACATAACAGATGCAACAAAACTCCCCCCCCCCTTCAAATCCTAAACCCGAATAGAGTACCAGGCTATCAAAAGTATCGCTAAACCCGGTCGTATCAAGAATGAAGGAGACAGGGATGAATGGTTACCTGATTTTGACCTTGAACCATTGCCAAAAGAGGGATCCCGTACCACCAGTATCGATCGCGTCTGGGAGGAGGAAAGAGCGGATTCGAGTGGTGAAATGGATTGTAAGATGCTGGGAATTACATAAGGTGATAGGAAAACGTGTTTACAGCCGGTAATCGAACGAAACTTGCGAGATTGAGCTTGATTTACGGGTTGTTTTCAAAGTTTCCTTTTTTAATCGAGTTTTGAGTTTTTGTGATTAATGAGTGAATGTGGATGTTTTAAAGTTGTAAAAACGTGTGCGTGATTCAAGGATTCACGATTTGGTCGAATATGGTAACACGCTTGATTGAAATTTGTCGGATTTGAGAGATTGAATGTTCGATTTTGAATTTAGGAAGTCAAAATCTGTTGTTGGGATATCTAGGGTTCAAGAGGGGTTCACAAAGGGTTCAACCCTAATAAAGGGACTCAAATGTTAAAAGTGGGGGTTCTTGGGCTAGGAGAGGGTTTAAGATATATTCATTTGTTTTAATTTCATTTTATTTATAAAAAAATTGCTTTTATAAGATATATATATAAAAAAATATGTAATTGCTATTATAATTACTTAAGTAAATTTCCTTTTTTTTGTGGAATTATAAATTGCACAAATGGTTTATTTATTAAAATCCAATGTGTATATTAATACACATTCATTTGTATTTAAATAAATAAATATAACTAAAAAGGAGTAAACACATGATTAAAGTTCATAAGTTTTGCTTTAACTAATATAACAATGTATATATATATATATATATTTATATATATAAATATACATACATATGTTACATAGATATAATAGGAATTATTATGTTAATGCAAAGTTTGAAAATTTGAATTGATAAACGTTATAATGATAATTAATGTGGTAAGTACGAGTTTTAAATAAAGTATATTATTATTGTATAAAATAATACGAGAAAATCTTGGATGTTACACATCATCCGTCATCTAATCTTAACCTGACATGCATACTAAAAGTCAGCTAATGAATGCATATAGAATAATAACCTAGTTTGTGTTCAACTAAGTTTAGGTGATGTCATATTCACCAATGCTACATAAGTTTACAAGAAACAAAGTTTGTATCCTTGATCACATAATACAATTGGATACTTAGACCTATTGTTTGAGAATAATATCTTCCATAATTGTGGTACCAATAGTATATTGACCTAGTTCTTAATTCACTAAGTCTTAATGACGTACCTTGTCTAGAATTTCAATATGGGTATAAATCTGAAAATTAGGTGGATGTTTCAGTCTAGAGCATCTGTTTGTTTAAAAGATCAGAACATAAAGATTTTATAAAACAACAAGGACCTGTTGTCTTCTTCATTAAACATACCAGATGCAACAAGACTCCCCCCCCTTCAAACCCTAAACCCGAATCGAGTACCAGGCTATTAAAAGTATCGCTAGACCAGGTCGTATCAAGAATGAAGGAGACAGGGATGAATGGTTACCTGATTTTGACTTTGAACCGTCACCAAAAGAGTGATCCCGTACCCCCAGTATCCATCGCGACTGGGAGGAGCAGAGGGCAGATTCGAGTGATGAAATGGATTGTAAGATGATGGGGATTACATAAGGTGATAGGAAAACGCGTTTACAGCCGGTAATCGAATGAAACTTGCGAGATTGAGCTAGATTTACGGGTTGTTTTCAAAGTTTCCTTTTCTAATTGGGTTTTGAGTTTTTGTGATGAATGAGTGAATATGGACGTTTTAAAGTTGTAAAAACGCGTGCGTGATTCAATAGGGGTTCACAAAGGGTTCAACCCTAATAAAGGGGCTCAAATGTTAGAGGTGGGTGTTCAAAACTATAACAAGGGGGTTCTTGGGCTAGGAGAGGGTTTAAGATTTATTCATTTGTTTTAATTCCATTTTATTTATAAAAAATTGCTTTTATAAGATATATATATATATATAATATCTAATTGCTATTATAATTACTTAAGTAAATTTCATTTTTTTTTGTTGCACAAATGGTTTATTTAATAAAATCCAATGTGTATGTTAATACACATTCATTTGTATTAAAATAAATAAATATAACTAAAAAGATGTAAATACATGATTAAAGTTCATAAGTTTTGCTTTAATTAATATAACAATGTGTATATATATATATATATATATATATATAAATATACAAACATATGTTACATAGATATAATAGGAATTATTATGTTAATGAAAAGTTTGAAAGTTTGAATTGATAAACGTTATAATGATAATTAATGTGGTAAGTACGAGTTTGAAATAAAGTATATTATTATTGTATAAAATAATACGAGAAAATCTTGGATGTTACAGTATCCCCTAGTTGAGGTAATTTCGTCCCGAAATTCAACTGACGTAGGCTACTGAATTAGGAAAGAGATGAGCTTGGATTCTCAACAAGGTTTGGTTGTCGGTTTGAGGAGTATAACTGATGACAAGGTTCCGGTTTGATACTCAAGGTCAGATCAGGTCATTATGTCAGGCATAGATGGTGGTAGTGGATTTTGTTTGAAGATGACTAAGGAGGAAATTGTTGAAACAAAATTTGGACTCCAAAGGTGGGACACGTCATTTGAGATGGACACGATGAGGATTTGATGGTTAAAGCTTGTTTAGGATAGGATTCTTACCTCAAAACGACGCCCTTCTTCAGCTGGTCTTCACCAGAGAGTGGAGATAGACGGAGAAGCGATTATGGCTCAAACTGGGACTTTCTCTCTCTAGAAATGGTGTGGAGTGTTTAGAATGCAAATAGGGGGGGGAACTAGGAGGTGAATCAGGGACTTAAGCCCATTCCCTCCACAGTCTTGCCTCTTGCGCCCACATCCGGCTCGTCAACCAGGCCCAAGACGCGGCCCAATCTCGCGGCCCACGAGCCGTTTGTTTATGCCCCTTATTTCCTTTATTCTTTTATTCGTTATTTTCAGGATATTACAGAATAAGAACAGTCGTATTTATTGTGTTAGAACTAGTTATTCATAGCAGATTCAATACACCGATACAATAATCAAGAAACAAGATTGGATCAGAAACACATAGTTAACGGTGTAAAACTCAAGTGTTTATTAGATTTTGCAATAAATTCTCATACAAAGCTTTCAAACTATACAAGTATTTATACTAAGAAGACAAACTATGAATTCGTCCGAAATACATTTCGGGCGAAATGTATTTCGTCCAAAAATGATTTTGTCTGAAAAAGATTTCGATCGAAATCTTTTATCTACAAAGAAATTCTTCCGTCTTCAGCTCTACCAAACTGTTTTATATGCGATGGCCTACAATTAGTTCCAACAATCTCCCCCTAGGCCATTGCATATCAAAAAACGAGAATTCTGCCAAGCTCCCCCATACACTTTGCATCATCAAAGTTGGATCTTGGACTTGAATCTATAACTTTCCAAACTTGTCTTGGTTTAGCTTTAACTTGCCAATCTCATTTTGGTTTTGACGTCCAAAACATCTTCAACCTACTTAAGACTTTTAACCTACTAAAGGTTGTAGCAGCTTTTTCTTGAACCTTTCTCTGTGGTTGAGGAACGACCTTTTTGGGTGACTTTTGTTTCTTGATATAGTAATCTCTTGCTAAATGACCCTGCTTTCCACAGCTGAAACATTTCTTCAAAACATAACATGTTATTTGATAAGTCCCTTTTTGAGATGCTGACTTGTCTTTAGACTTGACTTTTTCTCTACTCCTTCTTTTACAAACATAATGGAGCAAATTTATTAGAAATGAATGGGATGACATTAGCATTAGGTGAACTCTTTTTCTTGAACCCTAAGCCACCCTTATGTCAAAGTAATCCCCACATTCTTGACTTACTTCACATTTTGCACTGTCACAATCATCACCAAAAGCAAGATCACTTGAAATCTTAGATTTAGTTTCATTTACTTCAGAATTTATCTTTGGCTCTAACGAGGGATAAACATTTGGCACAAATGGCTCTGGAATGTATGGTTGAGGCATATGTGAATAAAATCCATTTGTATAAAATGGATGAGGAACACTTTTGTATCCAATCTCGCTATTCGCTTTATCATTAACTTTAGCCTCAATGTTTTCACCAGTACCTTTATATCCTAGCCAATGTCGTAAAAGTCACTAGGCGCTCCCTAGTCGGAGCCGGGAGTAATCGAGAAGTACTCGGCCTAGGCGGAGAGTACTCGGCCTAGGCCTAGAGTACTCGGGCCTCGACAACCTACCTTGTAGCGATTTGTAAGGCCCCAAACCCGGGAGGCCTCACTTGTTGGATTTACTCATTCACAAACAGTTATTAAACCTGAATATCAAATAACACAGAGGAAAATTTCATTTCAAACATAACATATCATTGTTCAACACGCGGAAGTGTAAACATTGTCAAAACGTAGACATAACATAAACAACTCATAACGGGATGCCAGTCTTCATGATCAACCGGGTAACTCCTTTCGTCAGCCAAGCATCACCGTTCAAGCTTCATACCTGTCCTTAACCTGAATGTGCATACTAAAAGTCAGCTACGCTGGTGAGTTCTAGCTTTACATAGAACTTTAACATAAACATTTTTCCAAAAACATAACGTTCATTTATTTAATAAAAGCGTACGTAAAGCATGCAATAAATTATCATCATCATAACATCGTAACATAGCATCATAACATAAGTCAACATGAACCGAATCTGTGCCTTCTCGTTAATTCCAATTCCATACATCATGGGTTGGCGGAGAAACACCGAAGCACGCCACCACTAGGCCCTTCAACACCGTATTGTCCTTCGGGTGGAGAACCTAGGGCCCGATACATCAAATCCCTTCAACATTGATGTCGCTCAGACGGTCTACTAAAATAATAACAAAACCTAACCTAGACTCCAAAGTAATAAAAAGGAGTACCTTCAACTAAACCGCACTGACAGGAAAGTGTACCTATCGAGTGTAGCACAGCTTAATGGTAAATCGGAATATCGAACCCTAGAGACACTACAATAATAATACTAGACTCTAACTCGGACTAAATATTGATTTGGTTTGGGGGGTTTACTACACTAAATATTAAATTAAGGAATGCAGCAAACTAAGGTCGACTCAACTATCAAGAACAGAGAACTACAAGTGAAATCAGAAGATGGGAAGAATACTACCTTGGTCGGAATCCTACTTGCAGAGTACAACTTCTACCGGTTATGGAACTATAATGGATCTGGGTTTCTAATGAAACAACTCTAGACAGCCTAGTGGATCCCAAATCACTATCAGGATGTCACCAACTAAGTAACCTAGAGATGTAATAACTCACCAGATGGTTGGATCACCTCTCAGGTATTTCCAACTATGATAAAGTACCCTAATAGACAGATTACCTCTTAGTCTCACTGTCCACCAAAACACTCAAAGAATGCACGGGGTAATCTCAAGATAACAACTATGACACGAATAGCAAGAATCACTAGACACCTAATACCGACTTCCTCTAAGACAGCTGACACTCGGATTTCTAATGACGAAGACTAAACGACTAATTCTCACCTCTCGGGTATTGAAGTAGGATACACATTTAATTTTAATCTGCAATCAAAGACAAATCCTATGACTACTATGTCTAGCAAACCACCCTAATCACAAACCCTAAGATATATGACCAAGATACGCTAATCAAACTGGCAGACAACCACAATCAACGCAAGGAATTGAAATCAAACACAAGATCAGATCTAAACATGCATTAACATCACAATAATCAACTCAAGATCTTCTAAAAATCATAAACCCATTAATTGAATACAAAAATCGAATAAAAACTGAAACTTTAACAAATATTCATCATGTGACCTAGGCAATATCAAAGTTCTAGCCTAGAATCATGCTTAAACAACCAAACACAGAAGTAAAAACATAAACCATTGTATCAAACAAACAAGTCAAGATCAAACGAAAGAGAATTGGAACCCGAAAAGCTATCTCTAACCACCTCGGATCCTAAAGCTCCAAACTTTAACTCCAATTAGCTTCTTCTCTCCCAAAATCGTCCTAGAACTCTCTCTGGACGGCTAAGATACAAACTCTTTTTGAATGGGAATCAAATTCTATTTAAAATCGATTTTTAGGGTTTTCTCGGATTTTCCTTCCCTCGCGTACCGCGAAACATTTGGGTTTGGTACCGCGAGGAACAAAATAGTCGCGGCCGGTTTTCCTTTCCCTCGCATACCACGAGGACTTGAAAATCATCATTTTTTCATTTTGAACCCTGGACTTTTTTCCGGCTTCGTTCTCTTGCTTGGTTTCTTCACGTATTCACTTGTAGTTCATATGAGCACCTGCAAACATAACAAAGACTCAATAGTATACAAAAACGACTCAAAACAATTACAAAACTAATTAAAAACGCACTCAAACAATGGAATAAAGATGTGTGCTTTGCACTACATCAAATATCCCTACACTTAACCTTTTTTCGTCCTCGAAATAAAATTGCAATGGAATCTTAACTTAGATCCAACTTCAACATTCATAATTACCAATTAGCAAAACATACTCACGCGTTAAAAAGCAATAATCAATATTTATGTCCGATTAAACCCAAGCACCAACTTTCAAGCCCCCGTTACGTGTTCTAATATTACAATTATCAAGCATATCAATCAATCTATGGGACTCACACTTAACAGTTACAGCTCTACCTAATCCCGTCTCACGCTCATGTTTAAGCACGGATCAAATCATATAGATTTACCCTACCACATTAAACTAAAATTTACAGGTTTCAGAAATCAGATGAAATATGAATGAATGGATGATATATGAGCATTAATAAGCAAGTGAACTTTCATCTAGAGGCGTTTCAACCAAGTCAGTATCCCGAAAGGTAACACATAGACTAAGTCATAATCAATAAGCACATATGAATCAACCTAGTGGTGTTTCAATCAGGCTGGAACCCGACGTGTAACACGTAGGCGAAACTTAGATCTCAATCAAATAAGCTCAAGAATTATGGAATATGGATGCGGGCGCCACCGAAACTCAGATTTATTCTCATAAAAAGAGAGTGGTGTGCATGAAATTTCAAAAACCTCTAAATTTTAACTTAACATGGTACCTATCACCCTATGTTGACAGTTTCAGTATTACCGACACCCTAAGATGAATATCCATAAGATATCATGATTTTAATCAATTCCTAAACAACACAAACATGATATTTAAGCTTTACTAGCTAGCTGGCTCTACCAAAACATCACTAATTAGACGCGTTTTCTATTATTTACATTTAAACCCAAATAAGATCCAGTTGTACTATCATTTTCCACGTATATGCAATTATTTCCAAGGATATTTTTCAAAATTCTTTATTAATTTTTTTTTGTATTTCTGAATTTTTATAAACAAGATAAACTAGCTAAACTAGACACTCACATGCCCACACTTGAAAGACACATTGTCCTCAATGTGAAGTAAAATACAACTAGAAATAAAAATGCAAAAATAAAACAAAAATAGGAAGCGACTTAGCTGGTAATGTAGCAGTGAATATATCCAACTTCCTTCATCCTTATGTGCACTGTATAGCATTTCGGTCGCGGTTGCACAGACTGCTAGGTTTCCTTTACAAACTTCATATAAGTGATAATCGATCCCGCCCAAATAGAGATTGAGTACGGGCAGAATGATAAAACCTGCAAAATAAACCTCACCACAAACCCGCATCAATAAACTGACTCAAATTAAAATAAAAGACTCGACTGACTCAAACTGACTCACTAAGAATTTAAAGACTCAGGACAGATGGCATGCAGAGAAACGTACTCAATGGGTGGCAAACACATAGACATGAAAGCCACAACAAGGTCGGTCATCGGTCATGAACGGTTTCAAATTCCCCATGGTAATGGTGAATGATGTTGATTATGATAGAGGATGGATGATCATGATAATGGATGAATGAATGATGGATAATGGATGGTGATGGTGAATATGGAAAACCATGGAAAACAAGGGAACAAGGCAAAACCATGGGGTCCCCACGTACCGCGAGAAAACAAGCGGCCACTACTCACGTACCGCGAGGGAGTGGCATTTAAGCCGGCCCTTATTTCTCTCCGTTGCGTACCGCGAGGAACAGGGGCATAATCTCTCGCGTACTGCGAGGGCCATCTAGTGACAGAAAGTTTTGAGGGTTTTTGTACTTAGAAAATTTTTGACCCCGCCAATCTTTTTCACCTAAATTCCATAAAACCCTATTCCAAGCGTAAAAACATATGTAAAAATACCTGGAACTTCATTCCCGACAATTTTCCTCACCGAATCAAGCGCGAATTCCTGCAAAATATGACACATACAAAAACACGCATACCGAAAACACATAAAAAGACACGGACTCAAACCAAGTAGGACACACAAACTCTACATCCTAGGCACTTGCCCGGGACTCAAACAAGTCTATCAGGAGGCTTATCCTTGATCCTAACCGGTACCGCTTTCATTACCGGTCCTCCACAGCCTCATCAAGCTCCTACTTCTATCAAACTATAAATGTATATCATATGCACCAATCCAGTCTTTCCACCACAACTTAAATCTACCAGGTCCAAAGATCACCTGGTTCAAGTACTTCAGCAACCTGTCACCCCTAAACATCCCCACACTTGGAGTTTTCACTCTCTAGATTAACAAACTCACTCAACCCTCGGAGTTTCTTATGGGGCGGCCTAGATTTAGTTAATGACTCGGCTTCTATCCCCTCAGTATGGACACAAGTACAGGTTAAAGGCTTAATATGTGATATCACTAAATCTGTGGCCTCTAACCTCTCGTCCGGATCACCAAGATCCTCAACTCTCTCCACTACAGGTGGCTCGCAAACTATCTTCCCCACTTGTGCTAATATCTCGCTTAAGCTGAAATCATCATCGCTGGCATCTAAGAATGCGGACCCTACTAATTTCTTTTCAAACTCCTCCAACCAATCCGGAGGCTCCTCAATCTTTCCTTCTTTAACCCTTTCAACATCATCCTTTCCTGGACTTGAGTCCCGATGTGCGTCCACGAAGGCATCAAGCATGCACACGGAGTGGCTATGCTCGCCAACATCCTTCACGAACTGTGTAGCATTGAAGGTAGCTGACTCATCCCACACACAAAGTGTGAGCTTCCCGTCAAAGACATCAATCATGGCCTTAGCGGTAATTAGGAACGGGCATCCTAGGATGAGTGGGACTCTATCGTCCACTTCCATATCTAGAATAAAAAAATCCACAGGGAATACAAACTTTCCTACTTTAACCAGAAGATTCTCCATAATTCCCCGTGGATACTTGACTGAGCGGCCAGCCAAGGAAATGATCTTGCGCGTAGGCTGCGGTTCACCTAGGTCTAGCTGCTTATAGATAGAATATAGCACCAAATTGATGATAGCACCTAGGTCAGCTAATGCGTGGTTAAAAGGTAAACTTCCCATAGACACGGTATCGTGAAACGACCCGAATCCCGCAGCTTCTCTGGCAACTAGTTCTGAACCACCGCGGAACATTGCTCGCTAAGTGAGACTTCAGAGATCCCCTCTAGCTTCTTCTTGTTGGAAAGAAGATCTTTGAGGAACTTGCCATACTTTGGCATATGCTGGAGGACCTCTATAAAGGGAAGATTGACCTTGAGTTGTTAAACATATCAAGAAAGATACAATATTCCCTAGCATTCTTATATGGCAGCAAGCGCGCTAGGTAGGGAACACGACTCAAGTCAATCTCGGGGGAATTCATCTCCACCCCCTTCTTCTTCTTCTCCTCTGCCCTCTCGGCAGGTTTCTCCTCTACTATTTCCTCATCCACCGGCTCTTCCTCTCCTACCGGTATCTCCTCTAGTATCTCCTCCTCCGCCTGCTCTTTAATCATCTTAGCATCGATCGCAGCGAATCGAGCTCTCCAAATTATCTTCTTGACCTCTTCAGGTGACGGAATATTATGCTTACTCGAGTGGGAGTCATCCTCTACAACCTCTTTCTTCTCCACACTCCTGACTGACACGGCCATCACTGAAGCGTTGGAGCTTGAAGATGGACCTCCCTGTCGATCTTTCAAGATCTGAGCGATGTCTCCTACCGTGCGTTGTAGATCCTGGAATGCTGATTCTTCAATATAGTGTCGTGGCTATCCAGTCTTTGCCTCGTGTCCTTGTCTTGCTGGACTAAGTGGGCAAGCAGTTGTGTTTGATTCTCGAGCATCTCTTCGATCTTCCTTGTATTGACACTGCTTCTCGAGCTCACTCCAACTTCTGCTCCTCCATACTGCTACTGACGACCATTAAACCCAGGTGGGCTATTTCCAGATCTCCATCCCGAGCCATAAGTATCTATGTTATTATACCCTCGGTTCTGGTACTGGTTTCTAGTATAGCTCACATGCTCCTGATTATTAACGGGGTAATCTCGGGTGTCGTGGCCTACTCTGCACACTTGACACCGATGATCACTGAGCTTCAGCTCCTTAACCTTGTTAGCCATTGAGGCGAGTGCAGCAGCCAAGCTAGTCTCAGGAGTGACCTGATGCACACCTCTAGGAGAAGAGGCGGGTGCTTTAGCAGTAGGAATGGAATTCCTAACACAATTTGGATGTTGTTGTTCGGCTTGAGCGAAGCTCTCGAACATTTCCTCTCACTCATAAGGCTCGAGTCTCTCCATGATATGACCTCCTGCAGCTGTGTTGAACATTTGTGCTTCTCGAAGGTGAGGCCATTATAGAACTTCTCCACTAGCGCCCAGTCGGAAAGACCATGCTGAGGACATCGGCTCAACAGCGTGTTAAACCGCTCCCAGGCCATGTGATAAGGCTCGTCAGGGTCCATCCGGAACGAATGGATTTGGTCCCGAAGGCGAGCGGCCCTGGAAGGTGGATAGTACTTCTTATAGAATTTGGCTTGAAGATCCTTCCATGTGGTGATAGAATTGTCGGGAAGGGTGTCAAGCCAAGTAGATGCATGACCAGAGAGCGAGAATGGGAAGAGACGCAAGTAGATAGCATCCTTAGACACACCCGTGACATTGAATGTTTCACATATCCGTGCGAAGCGACAAATGTTCTGGTGCATCCTCATCCTCCAGGCCATGGAATTGAGTAGCATGAGTGATTGTACTCATGACATGTGACGGGATCTGCCATGTGTTGGTGTTCGGAATAGTGGGGCGAGTGATCGAAGATATCGCGCCCGTGACCCCATCACTGGCCCTTTGGTGCACAATACGTCTCGCTGGTGGGTCAGCTTCGCCCATGATAGGAAATGGGATTGGGCTAGTAGAACGTACCTGGGATTTGGAAAGCTTTTTCAAACGCTCCTGAAAGTGGCGGGTGCGCTCGTGAAGCTCTCGTTCGGGCTCTGGAAAAGTTGAATAAGGTGGTGACCCCTGCGAACGAGTATTGTGCATAAACTGACAAAAGAACAAAAGAAAACAAATAAAGACTCACAAACAGAAGGACTCGACCGTATGTTAGACACTCAGATAGCATGTAGGACAAGCACAGAAGACAAGCAAACTCACAAGACTCAAAAGAAAAAGAAAATAAAATAAACCAAAAATCACTTAAAAGAACTAGTCAAAGCTAATATTGCTATTGCCAAGTGTCCCCGGCAACGGCGCCAAAAACTTGATGTCGCCAAGACGGTCTATTAAAATAATAACAAAACCTAACCTAGACTCGTAAGTAATAAAAGGAGTACCTTCAACTAAACCGCACTGACAGACAAGTGTACCTATCGAGTGTAGCACAACTTAATGGTAAACCGGAATATCGAACCCTAGAGACACTACAATAATAATACTAAACTCTGACTCGGACTAAAGATTGTTTTGGTTTGGGGGGTTTACTACACTAAATATTAAACTAAGGATTGCAGCAAACTAAGGTCGACTCAACTATCAAAAACAGAGAACAACATGTGAAATCAGAAGATGGGAAGAATACTACCTAGGTCGGAATCCTACTTGCAAAGTACAACTTCTACCGGTTATGGAAACTATAATGGATCTGGGTTTCTAATGAAACAACTCTAGACATCCTAGTGGATCCCTAATCACTCTCAGGATGTCACCAACTGTGACACCCAGCATTTCAGGTCAATATCCACATTTCATAAACGCACGTTCATAATTATTATTTCCTGATATTTTATTTTGACTAAGTAAAGTCAAGAAGTCTAGCAAAGAAGTTTGTTCCAAGTCTAGTAAACCGTAAAGAGTTACTAGAAAAAGTAAGCAGGATAACCCGACTTAATGCGAACGTAAATGGTTAAATAAAATAACCAGAAAAATATATATATATATATATATTACACAAAATTTACGTTGAGCCAAGATTCTAATATTTTCTTCAACGAGCCATAAAATGGTTAAAAATTATAATACCGTGAAGAATCGAAACTGAATTAAATTACCCCTTTAAAACTCTAATTGATACTAATACCATAATAAATTAATATTTAAAAATTGTTATCATTAACCCCAAACCCACTTCTTGACTTTCTTGGCCGAGAGTCAGGGGAGCCATGCTCCCACTTGCCTGATTCACTTTGATTCAGATGAAAACCATGCCCTTCAGTCGAAACTTCACCATTCCTTTCAAACCTTCTCTTTTTCTTACGGAAAATTCTCAATTCCCTTTCAAATCGAAGTCCAGTTCAAGGCAAAATTCATCAGATTTCGGTGCTATAAGAAGAGTTCCCAGTGTATTCTCAAGAATCGAGCTAAGGAGCTCAAGATCATTCTCTGTTTCTCAGAAACCATTCTCTGTTTGAGGTAAAAACTCAATATTATCCATTTCATTTTCTTTAAAACCGTAGCTGAACATGTAAATCGTTCAAACGCAACTAAGATAACAAGAAAAGTGTGTCAAATTCGAGATTTGAACATAAAAATATACAGAGTGAATTCTGTAAATCAAAGTGCAGATATCGAAACTATAGTTTCGATACCTGTTAGTCAATCGAAACTGGAGTTTCGATACCTATTGATCGAAACTAGGAGTTTCGATACCAGTTATTCAATCGAAACTAGGAGTTTCGATACCGGTTGTTCTATCGAAACTAGGAGTTTCGATATCTATTTACTCAATCGAAACTAGGAAGTTTCGATACCTGTGTACAATCGAAACTAGGTAGTTTCGATACTATTCTTGCCAATCGAAACTAGGTAGTTTCGATACCTATTTCACTCAGTCGAAACTAGGAAGTTTCGACATCTGTTCTGTTCAATCGAAACTAAGAAAGCTTAGATACCTGTTCATCAGCCCCATAAGGCAGTAACTCAGAACTATTTTCATAACAAAACAAGGTTGGAAAAACTAAAAAGATAATTAAAACAAAAGTAATCAGATCGGCAAAGTCAAGTGAACAAATTGCGTTTAAGACGAGTAGTTTTAACGTGTATGTTATCCTTGTGTAAATAGGATACGGATAGGCGAATCTGCCGTCATTCAAATATTTGCTAGCATTCATACTGTCGAGGTGAGTTTCACTAATCCCCTTTTTCTAAGTTTTTGAAATGATTTGGAGTGGAAACATACTTGTAAAAGACTTTTGTGTATAAATGAATGGAACTAATGATCTGACCGTATGTATGTATTGAGGGAACAATAAAGCGCTTAAAGTCCTCGTAATAAATTAGTAACCATTAGCTATGGATTTAGCCCGGGATTATATGAATAGTACTATTGGGGGTGACGCCTCCGGTCATGGTTAGTCGCGTTAACCAGGGGTCAAAATGGCCGAATGACCGCATATTGTCTTACTCGCAGAAAGGCGAGGGGAGGCACAGAAAGTTGGGGTTTGGTTACGGTCTCGTACATTACATACTATTTTGTATTCCTTGCAAGCTTACAAATGGGGTCAATAGATCGGATTAGTAATCATATTCATTGGTAATACATACAAAAGAGTTCTGATCAGGTTAAAATGATCAGGTTTTACACAAAAGAGTTCTGATCAGGGTAAAGTGATCAGGTTTACATAAAAGAGTTCTGATCAGGTTAAAATGATCAGGTTTTACACAAAAGAGTTCTGATCAGGGTAAAGTGATCAGGTTTATCAAAAGAGTTCTGATCCGGGTAAAGTGATCAGGTTTTAAAGTAAAGAGTTCTGATCAGGGTAAAGTGATCAGGTTTAACAAAAAGAATTCTGATCAGGTTAAAGTGATCAGGTTTAAACGAAAGAGTACTGATCAGGTTTAACAAAGAGTTTTGGTCGGCAAAAAGATCAGATTTAAACATTGGGTTTATGATAACTCTTTATAATAACTTGTGAACTCACCAACCTCGTGTTGACAGTTTTAAGTATGTTTTCAGGAAATTGAACGTGGTCATCAGGTTAGCAATGTAGGTTACATGCATGCACGTGGATACGGCTTTTGGGAGGATTTCTCTTGTATAACTCATGGTCTTGAGTCATATTTGCGAAATCTTAAACATTTGTAAACTCAAATTGATATTTTGTAATGTAAATATTTTAAATTCAGTTATGTATCCAATTACATGTATGTGTTTGCGGTAATCATATGCTTTGGAAACCAGTGAAAGTCGCGCCTCGCGTTTCCGCCCTAGCGGGGTGTGACACCAACTAAGTAACCTAGAGATGTAATTACTCACCAGATGGTTGGATCACCTCTCAGGTATTTCCAACTATGATAAGGTACCCTAATAGACAGATTACCTCTCAGTCTCACTGTCCACCAATACACTCAAAGAATGCATGGGGTAATCTCAAGATAACAACTATGACACGAATAGCAACAATCACTATACACTTATACCAGCTTCCTCTCAGACATCTGACACTCGGATTCCTAATGACGAAGACTAAACGACTAATTCTCACCTCTCGGGTACTGAACTAGGATACACATTTAATTCTAATCAGCAATCAAAGACAACTCCTATGGCTACTACGTCTAGCAAACCACCCTAATCACAAACCCTAAGATCTATGACCAAGATACGCTAATCAAACTGGCAGACAACCACAATCAACGCAAGGAATTGAAATCAAACACAAGATCAGATCTAAACATGCAATAACATCACAATAATCAACTCAAGATCTTTTAAAAATCATAAACCCATTAATTGAATACAAAAATCGAATAAAAACTGAAACTTTAACAAATATTCATCATGTGACCTAGGCAATATCAAAGTTCTAGCCTAGAATCATGCTTAAACAACCAAACACAGAAGTAAAAACATAAACCATGGTATCAAACAAACAAGTCAAGATCAAACGAAAGAGAATTGGAACCCGAAAAGCTATCTCTAACCACCTCGGATCCTAAAGCTCCAAACTTTAACTCCAATTAGCTTCTTCTCTCCCAAAATCGTCCTAGAACTCTCTCTGGACGGCTAAGATACAAACTCTTTTTGAATGGGAATCAAATTCTATTTAAAATTGATTTTTAGGGTTTTCTCGAATTTTCTTTCCCTCGCGTACCGCGAAACATTTGGGTTGGGTAATAGTCGCGGCCGGTTTTCCTTTCCCTCGCGTACCATGAGGGAATTCTCTGGACTTCTCGCGCACCGCGAGAACTTTAAAATCAACATTTTTTTCATTTTGAACCCTGGACTTTCTTCCGGCTTCATTCTCTTGCTCGGTTTCTTCACATATTCACTTGTAATTCATACGAGCACCTGCAAACATAACAAAGACTCAATAGTATACAAAAACAACTGAAAACAATTATAAAACTAATTAAAAACACACTAAAAAAATGGAATAAAGATGTGTGTTTTGCACTACATCAGATACCAACCAGTACCTTAGGCATTGTTCCCTCGCGAGGAATAGTACCTTCCATCGGGATACCAGTAATCCCATGGGTGACCGTTGTCACCCCATCGTCAACCAGTTATACAACCGTTAGCCAGGCACAAAGGCCCCCCGTAAGGGTAAGGCCCATACATACATACACTCCCTAGCTCCCGTAGGAACTCGTAGCAGATTCGTTCATTCATGACTTTCATAAAAAAAAACCTTTACTTCACTTCAGTCAAAGCAGCATACGTTTTATTAAATAACATTTCATTTGTAAATCTTTCATAAACTTCATTTTGGCAAAACATTTCATAATCACGTTTCATACTTCATTTTTAAAACACCATTCGTGAACTTCATTTTTGTAAACATCGTTTCGTATGTATGCAGACCAGCCCAAAACATCATTAAAACATATAACAGAGGGCTCTAGAACTCACCTGATAAGCTAGTCTCGGCTGTCCTAAACAAAGGCCCAACTACGTCATGTACGATCTGGATTGAGTAGTTAAATACACATCAGACCTAATTCCGACTCTAACAGTTTAACCATTCTGAATTAGGCGAACTTAAGCTATGTTCGCCTAATAGAACCAAGCGAACACGCCTGGCGAACTTACCAAGTTCGCCTATACTTACCCTTCAGCGAACTTACACAGGTTCGCCTGTTATGGACTTCTAGCGAACTTGTCAAGTTGATAAGTTCGCTACATTAAGTTCGTCTAAACTCCCCTAACAAGTTCGCCTACGGGGCTGTCTTATTCCTCAAGAACCCTAGATCCATGCATGTGGATTTGATTTCGTCAAGACCCCAACTTTCTACATTCAAAACGTTCGTTTTTCATTCTAGATGCTAGATCTATGTTTATATTTAGGTTTCATACGTAAAAATGTCATCTTTTTATCTAAAACCCGAAAACCCCAAAATGAACAAAAACTCAGATCTAGATCAGATCGTTACCTGTATCGAGCTTCTGATTCGGAGGTTTTGGTCACGAGCTATGGAGTGACACATTTCTTCAATCTCGGGTCGATCCGCCAACTTTATCTCCCTACGGTTTCTCTCTCTAGAACTTGCAAATGAAATAATGGTGGAGTGTGTTGGATATTTAATGGGAGGAGACTCCATCCCTCAAGTTCACCCTCCAAGTTTGCTGGCCCATCCGGCCCGGCCCGGCCCGTCCCGTCACGCCTTGTTCATTTATTCCGTTCATCTAGTGTTTAACCCGTTATTTTAATAATCGTTTTATTTTTGGAATGTTACACGATTACTCGGGAAGTACTCGGCCTCGGAGACCTTGTTTTACAACATTGATCCTAGCCCATCAGTTACATTATCATGTATTTGAACTTCAATTATCCCACTTGTAACTTTCTCTGAAATGTTTATTTTATCAACCTTAATTGCTGTATTTGATACTTTTTCCAACCTCTCTGTCATTAATTTCTTCTCTGTTTTTTTCAGCAATCAATAGTTGAATTTCATAATTCTTTCTCTTTAACTGAAGCTTCAAATGAGAATTCTCTTTGACGCAGTCATCAAATTTTCTTTTATACTCATTCTCACGATCTTTTAAAAAATTGTTTATAGTATGTGCATGATTCAGTGCATCCATCAGATGTTGATTTAGTTTCTTGTAATCAGTAATTTTCTCAAAACATTCCATTGAACACATATTTTCATTGAGTAGTTCAGAATAAGCTTTAAGTTCTTGTGATTCTTGCACTGCTTCAGCAACTAAATGGGATTCTATACGTTTACAATTTCCTTGAAAATCATAACCATAACCTCCTTTGATCATTATTATGTTCTTATCCGCTTTGAGTGCATCCCACTGTAACTTAGCACACAAATCCTCTAATGTGTTATATTTTAGTCTTTTTATTTCTGATGTACAGTTTATACATCTCCTATTCCTATGGTTGAACATTGTGAAATTTATCCATGACTTTTGACTTTTCATATTCAATATCAACATCCTTTAGATAATTTATCAATCTCACATATTTGTGATATTGGTCAGTCAAAGATTCTCCTTCTGCACATGTGAAAATAGAGAAATTTGATCCTCAGGGATCTGTGTTGTAACATTCTTTGCTTGTGTTCGTTTGCCCTTATCCAGACTACAACTTCAAGAACCACAACATCCTTTGCTATCATCAGATTTGAAACCACTTTCACTACATTGACCACCACTTCTAGAGAATAAAGCTACATTCACTGAGATTGTTGAATTTGATTTCCAGAATTATTCATCTCTTTTCTTTCCCTCTAACTCGTACAACTTCAGAATGCATATTATATCATCAAGAGACTTGTTCTTGAAGTCAGGTGTTGTGTTTTTAATCAGCATGCACGGTATGCTCCAAGAATCTGGTAGTGAGTCCAACAACTTCTTGCAGACTTCATACTCCTTTATATCAACCCCTATCTTTCTCAGCCTGTTAATCAAGGTAGTATAATGAGTCACCTGCTCACTTAATGTCTCTCCCTTGATGTAATTGAACATATTGTACTGCTTTAAGAGAAGATCTGTTCCGCTTTCCTGAAGAGCTGCATTTCCTTCAAACCTTAAACACAAAGCATTCCAAAGACTCTGTGCTATTTCTACTGCTTAAAGTTTAGGTACAGTTATGTTCGGAGTGCAAGAATAATAGACCCAAAAGCTTTGTTGTCTCTTTCCACTAACTTCTTATCATCTTCTGAGTATTGGTCAGGATCAGCAATGGGTACCATCCTACCTGCATTAGCCATCATTGGTGTATGAGGTCCTTTAACAATCAAGTCCCAAAGGGTATGTTTAGTAAACCAAAAGAAAGCTTTCATCTAAATTTTCCAATTTGAAAATTCTGACACTGATTTCATTATGACATGGAGCTTTTCCCAAGTTTCTTTCAACTCCGTAAACCTTTCCAGCCATCTCAGTTAAACAGTCAAACAACTTCCAAAAAATAAAGAAAATCACAACTCTGGAGATTTCGTACGAAATCTTTTTCGGACAATAATTTCGTTCGAAATTTTTTCGGACAAAAAAGAATTTTTGGCACTGAAATTCCTGACGGCTAATTTTCGGACAACAAAGATTTCGAACATGCTTTTTTGGACGAAAACTGTTGCTCGAAAATGATTTCGGTCGAAATCTTGATTTCACTTCCTTCAACAAGAGATTTCGAATGATGCTTCCCAAGAACGCTAGATCAGACCTGCAACTCCCGAAACTAAAATCAAGCCCCGAAAACCACTCCAAACTCCATCTCCATTGTTGTATATTGAAAATGATCCAATTTGAAGACTTTTGAATCTTGAAAAGTTGAAAACTTGAATCTTGCTAGAAACCCCAAAACCGAGCACCGAAAGCTCTGATACCACTTGTTAGAACCGATTATTCATAGCGGATTTAATACACTGATACAATAATCAAGAAACGGGATTGGATAAGAAACACATAGTTAACGGTGTAAAACTCAAGTGTTTATTAGATTTTACAATAAATTCCCCTACAAATCTTTCAAACTATACAAATATTTGTACTAAGAAGACAAACTATGAATTCGTTCGAAATACATTTCGGTTGAAGTGTATTTCGTCCGAAAAAGATATCGGTCGAATCTTTTATCTATAAAGAAATTATTCCGTCTTCACCTTTAGCAGACTGTTTTATATGTGATAGCCTACAATTAGTTCCAACATATTGTAAGGTTAAAAGGGTAATTTTGTCACACCCCAACCGACGGTGGAATACGTCGGGGCGGGACATGTACACTGTTCATAAGCACAAGATCAACTAAAGTTTTATATATTAAGATCATCCCAAGTTCATAACATTATTCAAACATAACACAATTAACATTTAAAGGAAAATAAAGTACATCAATATGATCAAATGTTTAATTTAACTAGGTCCACATTCTTATGTGTAGCAACTTGAACAAGCACTCAAGGATTGGCACCTGAAACATGATGAAAACATGGTCAACTAAAAATAGTTGGTGAGAATACATAGGTTTTGACATCACAAATAGTTTCTAAGTGTTTGTATACAATTCATATGAAGCATGGCAAATAAAGCAATTAGGGCTTACAATCAAACCTTATAACTGATAGGCATAACACTTAATGTTACCCTTATGTAAATGTCGGCAACAATCACCCTACCTAGGTGGGTTTGTCAAACACAATAGATCTATCGTTATTAACCGTCGGCTTGTACAGAGTTAATGATTGTACTTGCACTAATGTATGTAAATGTAGTTAGAACTCATAGTGTTCAAGCATAAGGCATAAATTGCACATATGTTCACAATGTAGAATTGTATAATGTAATTGCAAATAATGTTTAATGAAATCATGTTCCACCCCAAAATGTATAAAAATGAAAAAAGGGGCTATGTAAACTCACATGTAATAGTAGTTGCAGATCACACGAATAAGATGTTGCACTAGGGATTAGCTAAAATCCAAGGTTAACCTATGATCGAATTGTATAAATGTATCAATAATGTGTACCAATGGCTAAAGAGAGTTCTAATGTATAGGGGAATTGAGTGAGGGCTTTGTTAAGTGAGTGTATAATTGTTTGAGTTCCAAAAATGGTTATGTGGCCTCATGTAAAAGTATGTGTGTGTAAAAGTATGTGGTTTCATTTGTGTTGTAAATAGTTGAATAGGTGTTATTATGGATAACCCAATTATGTACTTTAGTTTATGATGAATAAGTAATAATATGAAATACAATAAGTTTGAATAATTGGATAAATAAATAAAACCCTTTTATCCATTTAATTTGGTTATTAAAACAAAAGTGTTTCTCAAAAGTTAATGGTCTAGTTGCTTAGTAATTAAAACTAAAATTTAAAATATTTTAACGAAATATATATATTGTCGTAATTATTTATTAGTTAAAAGTGTGGTGTATCATTTTAAATGTTTAAGAAAAAATAGGTTATGCAAAGAATTGCCAAGGAACATAGGTTTTTGTAAAACGATTAAAATTTACGCCCTAAATACAATTTATAAACCAATTAAATTAATTGTTTAAAATGAAATTTTTAATTAAAAATTTATTAGGTTTGACCCTAATGATAATTGATAAAAATGGCTCTACACAATTCTAATCGTATAAAATTTGGTCTAAGTATTATAGGATAATTTCTACAAGTGAGAATAAGGTTTAAAAATGATTTAAAAAAAAGGAGCTAGTGGGACTCGAACCCGGGTGGGCTAGGTGAAGGCCAAGGGGACAAACCACTGTTTATAGGTTAGTTCGAATTGTGTTAAACAAGAATGGCAATGAGTCCGGGTCCAGGGGCACGCAAAAGGGGCAAAAAGGTGCGGGGCCGGTTTCGAACCCGCGACCTCTCTGTGCAAGTCAAGTGTACTAACCGGTGGACCTGGGCTAATGCCTTGGTAGATATGGGGATGCTGAAATCTTAAAACTAACACCCTAATTCCCCCTTCGTCCCCAGTATGAAACCCGAACCCTACCCACCTAATTGACCGTGTTCGAGCACATATACAAGTCCGTAATGATGGGGCTTTCGATCTATGAATCAAAACGAGTTTAATGATATCTATCTTACTTGAAATGGTTATGGGATGGTGGTGTTCGGCTTGGACGCACAAGTTTGAGTTTGTCGGAGCTTGATTGTGCACAAAAGCCGAAATTATTTGTGTTTGAGAGTTTAGAATGATTGAAAATGGTGTCGCGTGTGTGTGTGAGTTATATATTTCAATTTCACTTGAAACGTTCAATTTGATTTGGCGAGGTTTGAAACGGCTACGGGGTTGATTTCCGAGTTAGTTTGTCATGATTTGATTAAACTGTTTCAACACTGGGGTTTGAATTCGTTCGTATAACACTTATGCACGTTTTGATGCCATTAACCATGATTAAAATCACGAATTGAAACTGAAATCAATTGGGTTTGACTTTGGACAGTCAAAACCGACGAGTGGGGTTAATTTGTTTGATTTATACGCAATTAATTCCTCAAGAGCATTCCGTCAGGACCGAATAACGTTCTCGAAGGATCCAATAGGCATTAGCATTCGTGTATCGTTGATTTGGTAATCGAATTTGGATTCAGTTGACTTTTCTGGGTCAAAATACAGTCTTGTTGACTCCAAAAAGTCAAAATACGTGTTAAAGTCCAAATTGGAATACAATAGTTCAAATTCGAAGGTCCAAGTACATGGGGGGGGGGTCAATTGAGAGTCCAATTGTCCGGGGGGGGGGGGGGTCAAACAAGTTTATTTGACTAAAAACCTTTGAAATTATATATATATATATATATATATATATATATATATAAATTGATTTTATTTATAAAGTTTACGAAGACTATATATGTTATAAATTTAAAAATTATTTACCTGAAAAGGTTACATATATAATTGTTTAAAATCACCAATTATTTTTATGTTCTTTCTTTAATAATTTCAAATATATAATTATGTTTGCATACATGCATTTAGGAATATATATATATATATATATATATATATATATATATATATATATATATCACTATAAAATACATATATAAGAGTATGGAATACATGCTTAAAGCCTCTAAGTCACATTTGGAAATAATTGGTGTAATGATATTTATACATATATGTGTGTTTATTGTAAAATCCAAAACATGAACTTGTGTGGATGAAATCTGAAATTGAAACACTTGTAATCACAATGCATTGAACTAGAATGTTATCATTTTACAGAACAAATTACTCAAAAAATAAATGATGTTACAAATTTTATAAAAGAGGGAGATATATGTAATTTAAGTTTTGGGTAGTGTATATACGTAATTAGAGTTGAAAATAGGGGGGTATATGTAATTCTACCTTTTTAAAGTATTCACTTTTAATGATAATTTCAAAAAAAATTGAGTTAATGGTAAATTGATTTGGTAAAATGTTTATTTATGTAATTGTTCAAAAAAGAAAAGGAGCTAAATATGAAAATATTGAATGGAGGATGTAAATGTGGATTTGGGGGGTAAAACCTTATGGGATGGAATCTAATGATGATATGTGTCAACTTATTTATTCTTTATTAGCTTAGAACTCGTGTATTACACACGGGGTGAAAAATATCAATACATAAAGTTTCTTTATATATATATTTTACAGGTGTAAAAATATATTACAAATACTAAGGATAGAAAAAAAATTCAAAATATGTAAAAATTAATATATAATTGGGTTTCTAAAATACGTTAATTACTCTTTAATGTAATCTGAATTTCATTTACTATTTGATTGAAAATAAATGTTACATAATTAGATTTCAAAGTTTCTTATATTAAGGGTAATTCAAAATAAATGTGTTTTATTAGTATAATTAGTATTTTCTTTAAAAATATATTATTATTAAAAGATAAAGGTGTATTTAATAAGAGAGAGAGGCGAAAAAAAATGATAAGACTTATAAGGTCCTATTTCTCCCGAGGATCTTCAATGAACAAATTCAACAACGTGTTGAATCTGGCGAAAATAGAAACTACATGTGATTAGTAGGAAATCAAAGAGTACGAGAACACAATAACTATCAAACGATTGTATATTACTGAATAATCTTCTGAATACAATACAAAACGTCTAATCACTCGTCTAACCCAAATACCGAGACAAAACTAACTATTTATAGCTAATTACACAAAGTACTCTGTTTCCTATGGGCCTGGGCTTGCCGAGAACTAGAAGTACTCGGCCCATCAAAAGTTCTTGGGGCGAGAATGCTACACAAAAGCATGTTCTCGCAAACCAAAAATGTAACACCTCAAAAATTTCCTAGAACTTAAAGGAATAAACTTGCCATAATTCAAAGTTAAAGGCCTAATATGGGAATATTTAAAGTTCATGGATTAAAAACGAAAATTCTGAAAATCAAAGGGGTAGCAGACTGCTACACAGAAGCTTAACTGTCCGCTACGTGGTCAAGAAGGCTTCAATGATTACACGCCACGTGATTGATGACTAGTGGGTGTAAAGTGACACGTGGAAACCCTATGGCGGACCGCCATGGTATCCTTAGCGGTCTGTTAGCCGCAATCGTCCGTGGCGGACCGACATGGTGAAGCATTGTGGTCGGTTACTTGGTCCCTAAGTCAAATTGCAGCTGGAAGCGATGGCGGACCGCCACCGTCTTGTGTAATGATCCGCTGTGGGTGTACTTTTGCCCTATAAGTAGAATGGACGAGTTCCACACATCAACACACACTTTCCACACACACAAACTTCGGATTAAATACCAGTAATCTAGGTTTGTGTAATTAAGTAATGCTATTACCTCAACAATATCTCGGCTTATCGTATCTGTAATATGGGAAACACCTCGGACAAAGCTCCTAGATAGTGAGTTCTTAAACTGTGATGCATTTAAAATAACCATGGCTCTGTTATACTCCATTTTTAAGCATGGTTAATTTATGAAAACATTTTTGGTATCTTCAAACGATTACACCGATTGTTTATATATAACGCATTCTAAGCGCTTACTGTGTTTCACATGACCCGTGGAATGGCATGTTGGACAGGACCCGTGGAACGGTCTTTAGTTATATATATACTGAATGATTACTCTTAATTGTCTATAAGAGGGGTGGAACTCCATGACTTGTTAGATATATGATGTCCGATCGTCAATTAAGTCAACGTTACTATTAAGGTACGATCCAAAGAGTTACACCTTAGGCAACGAACAAATATATAAAATTTAATTGTTAAATGTTATTCACGAAAGACAGATTTATTAAATGGTGAATAAATATTTAATGAAATATTTATCGGAGATTGAAATAATTAATTATCTGATTAATTAATTATTTGCGGGAAATAAATATTTAATCAGTTAAACATTTAAATATTAGATTTTACTAATTAAATTATGATTAGTAAATACAAGGGTTATAATAATTAATGGTTAATTATTACTGCGGTAATAAGTGTTAATACCATAGGGGACCAGTGTGTAAATATAATGTTTATAAATATAACATTATAATCAAAACCTAAACCCTAATCCCCACTACCCTAAAATCGGCGCTACTTCCCCCCCTTGTGATTTCGGTCGACGCCACCACCACCACCGTGCGCCGCCCTGTCGCCGGCCATCACCGTCGCAAGCCGCCATCGCAACCGCCGTGTAGATCGGCTTCCCTTCTGAGCAAGCGTGTGACGTTTTGCTGCAGGTTTTTCGTGTATGAGTCAACTAGCGTGACGTTCGTTGAATTGAGGTGTTTCGGATCTGGTTATCGTCAACTAGTCTGTTTCGTGTATAAATCTGAACATCCTACGGTTGGTTATTTAATATTTTTTATACGCGTGTAATCAGATCACTGAAATGAATCCATATCTGATTTGGTAAAGGTACTATTTAATCGCTTCCGCAAAATATATCTTATTTATTTATTTAAAAGGTTTAAATAATTATTGTTTTAAAAGTTAAAACTGGTACCTTGATTCCCAAGATGACCGTGTTCAAGATAATTTGGCCGGTCATTTTGATAAACTTATTTGGTTTATGAATTCACCAGCTTTGTACTGACCCATTTTTATCAAATGTTATTGAGCGCATCACAAGTAGTCAATAGAGGAGGCATTCCAGGACCTGAAAGAACTGATGAACCAGATGATGGGCATTCCTGGAACTACAAGTCCCGAACTTGATATGTTCCTTGTTAGGAACGATGATGAAATGATGTAACTTTTGTTAATATGATGTAAACAATGTTTCAAATGTGGAAATAAACGATGATGGTCTAGTTTTCATTTTGTGTTCTGTACCATGCGTCACGACTAACCAGTACCTGGGACTGAGTTGTGAGAAGTTGGTATCAGAGCCATAGTTTAAGGGATTTAGATACTACATGAATAGTATCTAGACTTAAACTAGGACTCTAAGAATAGTCTGAAATGCCTTAGGATAAGATTAGGTGTATACATTCAGTACCACATATAACGAGAAATACGTAGAAATCAGATAATTAAAGGGATTTTGGCAAAATGTTGTTAATTTTTGAATTTCTGGATTATGACTAGTTATACGAATTCTGATGCTATACATCTGTGTGGAGGTACTAATGGCCGGACATGGTAGAGGACAAGGCAGATGTAGAGGCAAGAGGCCCAATAGTAGGTCCCACACCCACGATACGACGAACACGAACACCGAGCCAAATGAAAACGCCAATATGAATACTAAACCCGAACAACATGTGGAAGAAGTAATCATGACTGAAGCTCAATTTCAAGGAGCGGTGGCATTCGATGTCACCCGAGTACTCCAGACGACCCTATCTGGAATCCTCGATGATGTTCTCAGAAGGAGGATAGATCCCAACGGTTTGGGAAACCGAAATGAAGGGACAAGTGGCGCAGTTCCTCGAATAGAAGACACCCTTCACACCACTCCTATAGGAACACAATATGGGAACAACCCGAACTAATGAAACGGTTGGAATGGCAACCCAGAACGCGGGAATTCATGGTCAAGGATGCAATTACAAGAACTTCAGTGACTGTCACCCGAAGCCCTTCAATGGAAAGAAGGATGCCATTGTAGCAATGCAGTGGATCACATCTATGGAGGCAGTAATAAAGATGAGTGAATGTAGGGCAGATCAAGCCATAAAGTTTGCTGCACACTCATTTGAGGAAGAGGCTCTTGACCGGTAGGAATCACTTAAGCAGACAAAGGGAGAAGCTTTTTCTGATAAAATGACTTGGGAGGACCTAAAGTCTTTGATTGTTAAACGATAATGTCCACAAAATGTTGTGGACAAGATTGAATCCGAGTTCCTTTGGTTTGAGGTAGGAACTATGATTCACCAGGAGTATACAACCAAGTTTAACGAAATGGCCAAGTTGGTGCCACGTTTGGTTATCCCGAGTCAAGAAGAGTTAAATGCTATGTTCAAGGCTTACCACCTAAGGTTCGTACTTTAGTAAAGATTACTTCACCAAAAACAATAGATTCAGCTGTTCAGCTGAGTGCGGTGATGTACGATAAGATGGCAGCCCAAGAGCCACCAAAGGTGGATCACATGAGGAAACTAGAAGAAGTGGTTTATAAATTTAATGGGATTATATTAATTATTAGTTGTGGAATGTGTGTCCACACTCTCCTATGGTCGAAAATTTGAATATTTAGGCTACTAAAATGTTAAATTTTTATAAAATTTAAGTTATGTGGGGTTAAAACTTGTATCGGGTATTTATCTCGGGTTTTATTTTACGTGATTAATTACCAATAATTAATAAAACATTAAAACCCATCAAAATACATAAAATTTAATAACTAATAATAATATTAGGTGCTAGTTGGTGTATTGTATCTAATTAATACGTAAGAACACGGATACATTCCGTTACCGAGTGATTTACCGGACGAAAATCACCAATTATGAATTTTCTTTGCCAAATCAAAATTTTCACTTATAGAATATTATTTTAAGCTAAACCGAGCTTTTTGACCTAAATCTGGACTTTTGAATTTTACCGGGTCGTCACCAACGTTCGTTCCGGACGGTTTACCGAATTGCGACACTAAAATTTCTAAAATTACCAAATGCAGGACCATACATTTAAAAACACTTTTCTAGGCTTAAAATGACTTAACTAAACAAATGTCAAGTTTATTAAAGCATATACAACTTCTGTTTCACGAACGGTTACAGTACGGATAACACACTAACAATACGGATGATAACCTGGAAATCTACCGGATGTCACAGTCTCCCCTAGTTTAGGAAATTTCGTCCCGAAATTTAAACTGCTATGATCGTTTTGCTTCAACTGGAAACAAATGGGGATACTTCTTTTGCATCTGCTCTTCGCGTTCCCAAGTGAACTCCGGACCACGCTTGGAGTTCCACTTAATCTTCACTAACTTGATCCGACTCCGCCAAAGCTTATGAACTTCCCAATCCGTAATCTCAACGGGTGTAACACTTGCCACAAAAATGTCCAAGAAATACCAAGGTTAGAACCTTAAGGACTTGTTGTACCTAAAGAACCTAAGTCTAGGGTTGAAAATGAAAATTTATGAAAATAGCTAGATATCGGACCGACATCACCTTCATATCAGTCCGACGTGAATAAGGTTGTTTATATCGGATTGAGGAGAAGCTCAGTCAGATATCGGACCGATATCCATTCTCACAACGATCCGCAATGGAAGGATAGGTCATTTATCGGACCGACATCATTCCATATCGGTCCGCAAACCTCCTCTCAGCCGCAATTTGTGGTGCTGACACGTGTCCAATGACTCAAACCCAATGATGGGACGTGAGTCTATATGTCAGACCGACATGGTCCACATAACAGTCCGACATGCACCAAAAACATGTGCGGTCCAATCAGGAGTTGACATTTAGGGCTGACATGGGCATAGCTGGATGTCGGGCCGACATCCCATTGATAACGGTCCGACCAAGACCCAGAACTCAGCCTATAATAAGTTGGACGATCTCAGTCGATTTTCTCATCCCAAACACGATTCCAACTTCCAAAACACGTTCCAGGTGATCCCTAGCCCACTCCTGACGATCCCGGTTCAACTCTCGCTTGTTGTAGTGCTCAGATTAAGAAGAAAAGCTCGTAGAAGTGCGGTTACGCTAGAGAAATCAAGTTAAGAAGCTAGTCTATAAGCTTTCGACTTAGAGGCTCATTCCTATAAACTAAGGTGAATACTTTATCTCTCTGAAAACTTATGTTAAACATTTTATTTACGAAAATGGCCAAATAAAGGTTAAGGGAGTAATGCTCAACGTTCACCTACGTGTAAGCATTCGGGCCATAAGTATACGTAAAACTTGCAAGGGATACACGGGTCACGGGTGAAAGTCTCAGATCGCGGTTGGTACTTCCCTTTTTAACAAATGAGGAGACATGAGTCCCCGTTGTTATAAAGACATACTACCAGTGCATACAGTGGTCCAATAGTAAGGACATGAGGGCCTGCTGATTGTGTAGATTGAACATAAAGTTGTGATTATCGAATTAATACTTGTTTGTGCCAAATGCTTTTTAGTGTCAAGATAATTGTATTCACCGGCATTCGCGCTGACGTTTCATTTTCAAAATGTTTTCAGGAAATCTATAAAATGTGATGGAAAAGTGATAGGGCGGGTAGATATGAGATCTGACCCATGAAATGAAAGGATGGAATGCACGTAGGATTCTCAGGCCTCGTGTAAAGGGAAATCCTAAAGAGATGAAAAGGAGATAGGACCAAGGAATTGATCAACCCTGAGTCGTATTATTTCCAGTGGCTTAAACTTGTCCATAAGAGACAAGGAATGTATTTTATATCAACTCTGTTTTGTAATCAAATGAAAAGGTATTTAAATCCCTATCTTTATGAAAGTAAATACAAGACTTTTGTTTTCCAACTGAGTTTTGATATTTACAATTACAACTCTTGAGGTTGAAAGAATGAAGAAACGATCCTTTTTAAAGACTTCCACTGTATTTATAAAAACTCTGAAATCAAAGCAGGTGATACCAATCGTTTGTCGCACACGTCCATGGGGTGCCTGAGGCGGGGTGTGACAGGGTTGGTACCAGAGCCATAGGTTTTAGCGATTTAGATATTTGTAAGTAGTATCTTGGCTTCAACCATTAATGTTTTTAAGAAAACAAGGTAACCTTCTGATCGGTATGTAGTTATCTGACGAACGGAATGTTCTGTCTAAGGAAAGAGCGGTGTATAAATCTCTACTAGACCCGTCGCTTTTACCTGGGAACATCTCCGTTGGAGGTACTACTCTGGGAAGATAACCATCCTTGTAGAGATTTAGTTAAAATAAGAATATTAGCCTTAGTATCTAAGATAAGTACTAATATTTCAAGATTGCAGATGTCCGGAGATAATCCCGTTTTTGTTTACTATGATCCTAATCGTCCGATTAAACAAGAATCCCCGGAATACCATCCACTGGGTTCCAAAATGAATCCTATATCATCACCCTATTGTAACGATGATCCATTTTCCATTCTTTCGGATAACCCTATTCCTGAATCCCATCCCCAGTCCTATGATACTTCAAGTCAATGGATGGATGCTGGATCAGATTTCAGCAATTGGAATACTGCTACAGCTGAATCTAGTCATACTCAGCAAAACATATCAGCAGAAGAAGATCCATCTGAAGGATCTTATCATTATGAACCCGCTTCTAAAAATTCCAAAGATTATCCGTTCTTTAATAATACTTCAGGAAATTCTGATCATCAATCTTATAATTCTGAATCCCCAGTCCTATATGATCCCTATATGTTTACCATGGTCCTTTTGAAACTTATTTCCAAGGTCCTTCAGGATACCAAAATGCTTATAACAATATTATGGTTGGACTTCGTAAACCTCCACCAAAATATGGTTATGAACATAGTATGCCTTCTTCTCATATCGAGTGCCTAGATCGTTCGTTACACCAAACGGACGAAATGACATGAAAGAAAATCATGGACAAGGCAAGAACCAAGTTCTATGGGCAACAAGTATACGAGTATGGAGAAAGCTTGATGACTCTTGGAGAAGAGCTAATGAAAGATTAAATCTTTTATTGTATTTTGTTTCCTAATGTAATATACTTTCTTAATAAAATCGTTTTGCTTTTTTTCAGAATGGTTGGAAAAGGGAAAGGCCATAGATTTGTTCGTAAATTTTCTCCTACTAATTACTTTGAACGTAAAACGAATGAAACGACTATAGAAAATAATGAGAAAACTGAAAGTTCAACTTTCAGAAGCCTAGGAGAAATAGGAAACCCTAGTGTTCCCTATAATTCTTCTATAAGTTTTCATTCTGCTTCTACCGCTGGGAGTTACAACGTCACTCCAATATATTCACAAAATTTTCATGGGGGGTACGTAGAAATGCCTTGTGAAAATAAATATGATCCCAAAGAAGAAGAGCTTGCTGACTCTAATATACCTTACGTTCCGTAATATGAGACGATTCCCATCCCTGCTCCTCATATAAATAAGAATGCATTGGGAAGTGAGAGGGAACAAATGTTGTTGAATCGAATAGCTGAACTCGAACAAGAAAAAGCTGAAATTGAAACTCGAAACGCTTTGTTGATTCAAGCTCTTGAAGAAAAGACTTTTAGAAAAATCTAGGAACAATGATGTACTCTTTTCTTGCATATAACTTTTAACAAACCGGACCTTCTTACAATACGATAGGAAAGTGGAAACAAGCAGTGATTGATAATACTGCTGGAATTCCTGATTCTCGTAAAGAACGGCAGAAATTGATTGCAGAAGGAGTCAAGGATTCCCTCCCAATTATTTTTACTGAAATGGAAAGGAGACAAGCATATAAGCTATCTGGTTAACCCTCGATTCCAAATTCTGTCCATTCTCAACCATTGACCCAACCTACCGGAACCATAACTCAATCCAAACCCATTACTTTCAAACTAGAGGGTTCTGCTACTCATCTAACCAAGAAGACTGAAAGGGAGAAATATTACCATAATTCATCCGAAGATGAAGGGAGGGTAATAATTACGACCATATAGAAAAGAAAATGAGATGGTTGGATGTACTTATAAAATGTTCTAGGATTGCAAACCCTTTAATTTTTCTGGAAGAGAAGGAGGGATAGCCACTTTGAGGTGGATAGAAAAGACTGAGTCTGTACTCGCAATTAGCAAATGTGCGGAGGAAGACAAGGTTCTATATGCCTCCAATCTATTTAAAGATCAAGCTTTAGAATGGTGGAACAACATTGTTGCTGCTAAAGGAAGAGAAGTGGCCTATGCAATAGGCTGGAGTACTTTTAAAGAAAGAGTTGAAAAGAAGTACGTTCCCCAAAATGAAAGGGAACAGATCGAAGGGAAATTTCTAAGTCTGAAGATGACTGGAACCAATCATCAGGAATATTCGACTAAACTCCTTGAGTATGCGCGAATAGTTCCTCATCTAGTAACCCCTGAATCTAATCTAATAAAGAGATATATTTGGGGTTTGATCGGTGAAATCCGCGACATGGTCAAGGTCGCAAATTGTGAAAATCTTGATGATGCTATGGATTTAGGAGCATCATTAACCAGTAGCCTGATTAGAAACTAGGAGGATGGGAAGAAAAAGAAGGAATCTGGACAAGTCCCTAGTGGATTCAAGAAATCAGCCTTTACTCCCCGAAATAGCAACTCTTCTATCCCTGAGTGTCCAAGGTGCAAGAAAAGGCACTTAGGGTAATGTCGATCTGGACCTTATTACAACTTATGCAAGAAATCTGGACACAAAACTGAATATTGTTTTAGAAAAGGGCCGATTACTTGCTTTAAGTGTGGCAAAACTGGCCACATCAAAATCAATTGTCCCAAGCTAAAGAAACCTGATGGGACAGGTCCTAAGCTTGTAGATGGAGTGAAAAAGAATGCACGAGCATTCGTTATTAACACTCATGAAGCAGCAGGTATGCCCGATGTCATTACGGGTACATTTCTTGTTAATGATATTTATGATCGAGTTTTATTTGACGCTGGTGCAAACCAAAGTTTTATAGATCATAGATTATGTAGATTGTTAAATAAAACTCTAGCTAAATTAGACAAGAAATATGTGGTAGAAACTGCCAATGGTGACCTCGTCCAAATCTCTGAAATACTGAACGATTGCCATATCACACTCTCAGGACATATTATACATGCAAAACTGTTGCCAATGACTTTGGCAGGTTTTGATATCGTTCTAGGAATGGATTGGTTAGCTTCTAACCAAGCCCACATCCTGTGTGATAAGAAAGCAATAGAACTTCGTTTGCCGAAAGGCAACATTCTTACGATCATCGGCGATAAATTATCCAACTCTGTAGGAATAATTTCCATGTTAAAAGCCACAAAGTACTTACAAAAAGGATGCTTAGCATACCTTGTAGCTGTAACCACTGACACCAAAAAGAAGATTGAAGATGTGCCGGTTGTGGCTGAATTCTTTGATGTTTTTCCTGACAAACTGTGTGGAATTCCACCTGAAAGAGAACTGGAGTTTAGAATTAATCTAGTACCCGATACGGCACCAATTGCTAAAGCCCCGTACAAATTAGCTCCAACTGAGATGGCAGAATTAAAGAAACAATTAGATGAACTACTTGAAAAAGGATTCATAAGACCAAGCTCATCGCCTTGGGGAGCACCGGTCTTGTTTGTCAAAAAGAAAGACGGTTCGATGCGTATGTGTATCCACTATCAGGAACTAAATAAAGTTACGATAAAGAACCGTTATCCACTCCCTAGAATCGACGATCTTTTCGATCAACTCCAAGGAGCCCGCTGTTTTTCCAAAATCGATCTTCGTTCTGGTTATCACCAAATAAAAGTCCAGGAAGAATACATTCCCAAAACTGCTTTCAGAATTCGGTATGGTCATTATGAGTTCACGGTAATGCCGTTCGGACTTACTAATGCACCAGCAGCATTCATGGACATGATGAATCGAGTCTGTAAACCTTACATGGATAAATTTGTTATCGTATTCATTGACGATATCCTTATCTATTCTCGAAGTAAGGAAGATCATGCCAGTCATTTGAAAATCTTACTTAAACTTTTGAGAACAGAAAAGCTATATGCTAAGTTCTCAAAATGTGAATTCAGGTTGACAAAAATTCAATTCCTTGGACATGTCATTAATGCTGATGGCATCCAAGTTGTTCCTGTTAAAATCGAAGCAAAATACAAATGGGAAATCCCGAAATCGCCAACTGAAATCTGAAGTTTCATTGGATTAGCTCGTTACTATCGGAGATTTATCCAATATTTTTCTCAAATTGCTGTTCCATTAACTTCTTTAACTCGCAAATTAGTTAAATATGAATGGGCACCTAAGCAATTTCAAGCTTTTGAAACTCTAAAACAGAAACTAACTCAAGCACCCATACTGGCTTTACTACATGGAAATGAAGGCTTTTCAGTTTACTGTGATGCTTCACACACCAGCTTTGGTTGTGTGTTAATGCAGGGAAACAAAGTTATTGCTTATGTTTCTCGTCAATTGAAAACTCATGAAAACAATTATACGACTCATGATTTAGAATTGGGCGCCATAATCTTCGCACTGAAATTATGGAGGCACTATCTATATGGAGTCAAATTCACTATTTTCATTGATCATAAAAGCCTAAAGTATATATTAAGTCAGAAAGATCTGAATATGAGGCAACGACGTTGGATGGAAGTCCTGAATGATTACGATTGTGAAATCTGTTATCATGAAGGCAAAGCCAATGTTGTAGCCGATGCCTTGAGTAGAAAAGAACATGAGAAACCTAAACGAGTTCGTGCTTTAAGACTCGATCTTTAAATCTATCTTATCACTCGTATTAAGGAATCTCAACAGATGGCTTTAAAAGAACCCAACCTAGAGAAAGAAGGTTTGGGCGGCATGATTGAATAACTGGTCAAAGGCGATGATGGAATTCTTAGAATGAATAAGAGAATCTAGATTCCTATTTATGGGAATACTCGTGAAGAAATTCTTGAAGAAGCTCACAAATCTAAAAACACCATGCATCCTGGAAGCGATAAGATGTATAAAAACCTAAAAGCCAATTATTGGTGGATAGGGATGAAAAAGCATATCGCTATCTATGTTGCAAAGTGCTTAACCTGTTCTCAAGTTAAAGTTGAACACCAAAATCCGTCTGGCTTGTTACAGCAAATTGAAATTCCAGTCTGGAAATGGGAAATGATAACCATGGATTTCATCACAAAACTTCCCCGGACAAGTCGTGGGAATGATACCATCTGGGTTATCATTGACATGCTTACTAAGTCTGCTCATTTTCTTCCCATGAAAGAGACATTCAAAATGGATAAGTTGGCACAGCTATACGTTAACGAAACTGTAACATTACACGGTGTGCCATTATCTATCATGTCAGATAGAGACAGTAGATTTACTTCTCGATTCTGGCAAAGTTTTCAAAAAGCCCTGGGTACGAAATTAAATCTTAGCACTGCCTATCATCTTCAAACAAACGGGCAGAGCGAAAGAACCATTCAAACCCTTGAAGACATGTTAAGGGCTTGTGTTATTGATCTTGGAGGAAGTTGGGATGACCACTTACCTCTAATGGAATTCTCCTACAATAACAACTATCATACGAGTATACAGGCCGCTCGTTTTGAAACCTTGTATGGTCGTAAATGTCGAACTCCAATCTGTTGGTCTGAAAAAGGAGAAAATCAGTTATCCGGACCTGAAATAGTTCTGGAAACAACTGAGAAAGTTAATCAAATAAAAGATAGATTAACAGCAGTTCGTGATCGTCAAAAGAGCTATGCTGATAGGAGAAGAAAGCCATTGGAATTCAACGTCGGTGATAACGTTCTGTTAAAAGTTTCACCATGGGAAGGTGTTGTAAGATTTGGAAAGAAAGGAAAACTAAGTCCTAGATTTGTAGGACCATTCAAAATCTTGAAAATAGCTGGGCCTGTGGCCTATCAACTCGAATTACCAGAGGAGTTAAATGGAGTACATGATGTATTCCACGTATCAAATTTGTGCAGGTGTCTGGCAGATGAATCTCTAGTAATACCCCTATAAGACGTAGAGGTAGATGAAAAGTTGAAATTTGTGGAACAACCTTTGTAAATCGAGGACAGGCAAGAAAAGAGATTAAAAAGAAAGAAATTGATGATTGTGAAAGTAAAATGGAACTCCAGACGTGGACCTGAGTACACGTGGGAACATGAGTCAGAAATGAAAAAGAAATATCCTCACTTATTGAAATAATCTCGAGGACGAGATCAAAACAAGGTGGGGAGGATGTAACACTTGCCACAAAAATGTTCGATAAATGCCAAGGTTAGAACCTTAAGGACTTGTTGTACCTAAAGTACCTAAGTCTAGGGTTGAAAATGAAAATTTATGAAAATAGCTAGATATCAGACCGACATCACCTTCAAATCGGTCCGACGTGAGTAAGGTTGTTGATATCGGTCCGAGGCGAAGTTCAGTCAGATATCGGACCGAGGCAAAGCTCAGTCAAATATCGGAGTGATATCCATTCCCATAACGGTCCGCAATGGAAGGATAGGTCAGTTATCGGACCGACATCATTCTATATCGATCGGCAAACCTCCTCTCAGCCGCAATTTGTGGTGCTGACACGTATCCAATGACTCGGCCCTAATGATGGGACGTGAGTCTGGATGTCAGACCGACATTGTCAACATAACAGTCCGACATGCACCAAAAATATGTGCGGTCAAATCAGGAGTTGATATTTAGGGCTGATGTGGGCCGACATCCCGTTGTTAACGGTCCGACATAGTCCCAGAACTCAGCCTATAAATAGTTGGACGATCTTAGTTGATTTTCTCATCCCAAACACGATTCCAACTTCCAAAATACATTCCAGGTGATCCCTAGCCCACTCCCGACGATACCGGTCCAACTCCCGCTCGTTGTAGTGCTCAGATTAAGAAGAAAAGCTCGTAGAAGTGCGGTTGCGCTAGAGAAATCAAGTTAAGAAGCTAGTCTATAAGCTTTCGACGTAAAGGCTCATTCCTATAAACTAAGGTGAATACTTTATCTCTCTGAAAACTTGTGTTAAACATTTTATTTACGAAAATGGCCAAATAAAGGTTAAGGGAGTAATGCTCAACGTTCACCTACGTGTAAGCATTCGGGCCATAAGTACACGTCAAACTTGCAAGGGATACACGGGTCACGGGTGAAAGTCTCGAATAGTGGCTCGTACTTCCCTTTTTAACAAATGAGGAGACATGAGTCCCCGTTGTTATAAAGACATACTACCAGTGTATACAGTGGTGCAATAGTCCGGACATGAGGGCCTGCTGAATGTATATGGTGAACATAAAGTTGTGATTATCGAATTAATACTTGTTTATGCCAAATGATTTTTAGTGTCAAGATAATTGTATTCACCGGCGTTCGCGCTGACGTTTCATTTTCAAAATGTTTTTAGGAAATCAATAAAATGTGATCGAAAAGTGGTAGGGCGGGTAGATATGAGATCTGACCCATGAAATGAAAGGATGGAATGCACGTAGGATTCTCAGTCCTCGTGTAAAGGGAAATCCTAAAGAGATGAAAAGGAGATAGGACCAGGGAATTGATCAACCCTGAGTCGTACTATTTCCAGTGGCTTAAACTTTTCCATAAGAGACAAAGAATGTATTTGATTTCAACTCTGTTTTGTAATCAAATGAAAGGGTATTTAAATCCCTATGTTTATGAAAGTAAATACAAGACTTTTGTTTTCTAACCGAGTTTTGATATTTACAATTACAGCCCTTGAGTTTGAAAGAATGAAGAAACAATCCTTTTTAAAGACTTCCGCTGTATTTATAAAAACTCTGAAATCAAAGCAGGTGATACCAATCGATTGTCACACTTGTCCAGGGGGTGCCTGAGGCGTGGTGTGATAATGGGTTCCTCGAAGAAGCGAAGCTTTTTGTCGATATGAACTTCTTCAGGTGGCAACACAAGCATCTCATCAGACAGGCACCTTTTCAAGTTTAATCGATAAGCAACCTGGCCAACTCGAGCTAGAATCTCAAAAGGTCTAACATAACGAGGGCTAAGCTTCCCTTGGTTGCCAAATCTAACAGACTCCTTTTCCAAGATGAGACCTTCAACATCACCCGATCCCCAACTTGGAATTCTAACGGTTTTCGTCGATTATCAGCGTAACTATTCTTGCGATCCATGGTAGCTTTTAATCTATCTTTTATTCGAAAGACTTATCAGTGGTCTCTTGAATAATCTCAGCTACAGTAAATTGTTTATCACCAACTTCTGCCCAACACAACGGAGAACGACACTTCCGACCATACGACGCTTCAAACGGTGCAGCCCTAATACTCGTGTGGTAACTGTTATTATAAGAAAACTCAGCCAACGGTAGATGAGTATCCTAACTACCACCAAAATCAATAACACATGCACGAAGCATATCTTCAAATGTCTGGATGGTCCTTTCGCTTTGACCATCAGATTGTGGGTGATAAGTAGTACTCATATCCAAACGAGTACCCAGAGCTTTCTGCAATGACTGCCAAAACCTTGAAGTGAATCGACCGTCTCTATCGGAAATAATAGAAACAGTAACACCATGACGAGAAACAATTTCCTTCATATACAATCTTGCTAATTTCTCCGTCTTATCAGATTCCTTAATCGGAAGAAAATGAGTAGACTTTGTTAACCGATCCATAATTACCCAAATAGTGTCATAACCACTAGACGTTCTGGGCAATTTCATGATAAAGTCCATGGAGATACATTCCCACATCCACTGCGGGATTTCAGGTTGCTACAAAAGCCAGACGGCTTTTGATATTCCCCCTTGTAGGTCCCTCCGGGTAGGTGTGTCAGATAGTAATCATGTGAGTATGTAGTCAACAAGTACGGAATCCTCGTGACTAGGTGGAACAATGTACAACGACAAATGTAAACATGAACAACAACAAAACACTCATAATTTAAATACACGTTCTATTATAACGAGGTGTTTCAACACAAGTACAAACATCGGAGAATGACTTCTGGACTGATACTGACCCATGCGTACTTGTGAGTTGGGTTACATCTATGTAAAATGTGAAACAAACCTAGCTATTTATAGGCCTGTGTCATGCGTACTTATAAGTATGCATGAAGATGCGTACTTATAAGTACGCATGACCAAGGTGTACTTAACAAATATGTAGGAACAATCCTCTATGCGTATTTGTTTGGTACACACTACACAAAACTTACAAAACAAGCATCATACAAGACAAGTTAAAAGACAAGTAACTTACAACTCGATCAACAAAGACAATCATACATACATACAAATACATGAAAGACTGGTTTGTAGAAACCAAAAGCTTTAACATATTCCAGAGTGTCTATCACTAAAAGATGCTTCAACAGACCCCCCCCTTGACAGCAGCTCTGGATTTCTTCAGTCTCTTCAGGAACCTCCAGCTTGACCTCCGCCACCTAGCCTTGACTTGTAGTCATAGCAGAATTTCACCAACTTGTTGTAGCGGGTGGCCAGCAGCTTCATCCACTCATCGGTGTGTATGCAGTATTTGTCAACCAACACCTCTAGATCTTTGATAGAAAAAATTGATGAAACAGATTTCATCAAACACCCTCACTATCTCCTTCAAACTTGGCTTCTCGATCATCACAGCCTCACCGGTTACTGGGTCTACATACCAGTACCAAAGGTTTCCCAACACATCCTGAGGAATCTTCCTCAGTGATATATGGGTCTCGCACAATACTGGATTGTAGACTAGCTTTTTTAAGGGCTTGTGTGTCACTTGATGAATTTGGTTTTATCTTTGACACGCCTCGATACTTGAGGCTTAAACACTTCAACCTTCCCTCAACAACCCTCCTTCTGTAATGTTCCCCATAGACATTTAGCTACCGCAAAGGATGTATTGCTGCTGAGTTCACGATTAGCTAGATTGACTAGGTTATACTTGGGTAAGGAGTTAAATGCTTCGGTTGTTAGTTTAAGATAACGTTTGATTGCAAATAACCCTTTATCGTCTTTAAATTTAACAAAAAGAATCATGCCTGCAACACCATGTTTATCTGTATATTGTGGCTTGTACCACGGGGCTTGCTCTGGCTTCTTAAACCACTCCTGAGGAACCCTCCTCCAGGAGCTACCACTGTTGCTTGCTTCATGAACGGGAATGGATTGAGAGGCCTCAGCTGTTGTTGCCTCACTACTAACACAAGCAACTTCAGTCTCAGCCGGTTCGGGTACAGTAGGGGCTTCAAAAATCTCCCTAACTTCTAGTTGATAGACTCCCTTACCATCTCCCTTGGGAAATTCAATTACCACATCATCTCCTTCTTCATCCCACTCATCACCTGAATCTATTTCTCCTTCCTCGATTTCCTCCAACGCTCCAATCATTTCTTCCTTTGTTAAATCTAAATCTGGCTTGGTAGATAATTCTTCTAACATTTCCGCCACAGACTTACCCTTGTCACTTCCACTAACTGTTCCTTCTCGGGTCGATTCTCCTTGTGCCACTGGTGTTACTGAAAGTGAAGCTGAAACAGCTTGTGTCTCACCTCCAGCATCACCTGATGGATCGGCACTAGGATCCTTATCATGATCCTTGTCACCAGTCAGGTCAACATGGTGACAGGCTTCCTCTGCCTGTTTGCAGGTCTCCCCCTGAGACCCAAGCTGGTTCAGTAGTTTTGTAAAAATGCCTCTCTTGGATCAACTTCACGGGTTGTTGTTGCTTCTCCCATCTCATGAATAGTGTCAGAAAATAGCTCATAAATGTCAAATGGATGACCCATATCTCCAAAATCTATCGAATGAGTCATGGGTGGAAAAGTACCAACAGTAACAGCTTCTGGCAGGGATGTTGTTGGGATGACAATCGGTTATACTGTTGTTGTTTCTACTATAATAGACCCGGTCATTATAGGTAGGGCTGCAGTTGAGATCTGGATTGAGATAGCAGGAAGAGAGACTATCTGTGGAGTCGTCTCTCGTAAGGTAGGAACAATTACAGGTGTAATCGTTCTTTGTTTGCGTCTGCTATATAATTGGGTTGGTGCTTCAGGAGTCCTTTGAGCGCGAACACGAGCATTGATTTCCTCCATGACCACATGCCACGGACGATCGGATCTAAATTTCTTTCTTCTTTCTATCACATGCCCTGGTTCCACTTCAATTTATGAGCTTTCTTTGTTGAGTTCAAAATCACTGTCTGAGTTATCCTGACTTTGACGCTTTGAGGATGATTTAGGAAGGGATCCCTGAACAATCCTATGTGGATGTGCTTGATCGGGTGCATCATCGGATTCGAACGAATCAAATACAGTTCTCTCAGAGTCCGATGCCTCCGCACGATCATCACTATCACCAACACTTGGTTCATCATCAGAATCATCATCATGGTGTTCAACTTCTTCTTCTTGTTGTTATTCTTCATCTGAATGATCACTTAGTTTAGGTTCAGAATTAACACTGTATCATCTATCATCAGTCTGGGCAATATATGCTTCATTGATTAAATGCCCAAACAGAGGTGTGTGAACGGGTATGGGCACTTCAGTTCCAGCCCTCATAAATTGTACAAATACCCTTTTATCCACATGTGTTCACCTGTAATCGCTGTCCTATTTGTGGAAGATTTGGAAAAAAGTGATTGATAAGCAGTTGGACAAAGCGAGGATACAGAAGAAACCTAAATCTGTCAGCTGCGTCAATTTGTTCTAACATGGACTTGTAAATATAGCGTGAGAAATTATAGCCTTTGTTCAGTGAAAAACCTACCATAGCTGATGCAAGATCATGTCCCATAGCATACTTACCTGCTTTACGTGCATAAATGTACATAATCATGATATGGGCGAAGTATCTCCATTGGTCTAACAACCATCCTTTCTTGTATGATGGGTAGTCAATTCTGCCAACATATCCCATTCGTTGTCTCCAACAGCCATCTATAACATAATCAAGATAAGCAGTGGGATCTGTGGCCTGGTCATTGAACTGTAAAACTTGGCGGATTGTGTTTTCAGATATAGCTATTTGTTGGTTTGCTACAGTAGCCCTGATCACATTTGGTGTAACTTGACAATCCAGTTTTGCTATATCCCATAATTGTTTGATATAAGGTCGGGAGACTATCGGGTTAGCCGAGATAGCATAAGAAATCTTTGAGCGGTTCAGAAAGGTCACAATCTCTTGATAGTTAACAGCTGCACCTCTCTATTTGGGATCGGTCAATGCCAACATGTTGAACTCATCCGTGTAACCTCGTCTTGCCATACCTGCAAATAAACACAATAAAACAAGATTAGACACTTTAATGAACAAGAAATACCTGCATTAAACATAGACACATAAGTATGAAATTTTGACTTAGAACATTTTTCAGCATTATGCTTGTAGAACCAAAGACTGATTGCTACCAAATTATTCTAAGTACAAATGCTGCAGATAGGCTTATCAGCAGCATTCAACACATATGGCTGCTGATAGGCTTATCGGCAGCATTCAGCACATGTTGCTGCTGATAGGCTTATCAGCAGCATTCAACACTGGTTGCTGCTGATAGGTTTATCAGCAGCATTCAACACAAGTTGTTGATGATAGGCTTATCAACAGCATTATTCTCATTCTTGCTGCTGATAGCTATGTCCCTTGAAGACAAATCGTTGCAGCTGACTATCCATGCCAAGCGTCACTGACAACTTTCTGCAAAAGCAACTGACACACTCAAAGCAGAAGGAACCTCAATGGAGCAACCAATGATGGATGACAATGCTCTTCCCCGAGCATGCAAACAATGATGAAAAAAGTAAACGCTTCAATAAAGTTAGCTAGTTTAGCTTTAACGTGTATTATTAGCTTTTGTGTAAAAGATCAACGGTCTGTGTTTGATCTGATCCTTAGAATCAATGGCCTGTCTTGATTCTAAGTTAGTATAAATACTGTGTAAACACTTCAATTGTAAGTGTGCTTTTTGTGCTTCTTCACTGAGTTTTCATTTGTAATCGTTTATTCACAAAGCTTAATACAACAGTGTTCTTATCAGTATTCTTTCTGTTTACTCGATTGTAATTGTGTAGTTGATATTGTTTCCGCCAATCTCAACTAAGAATAGAACCATCTTGTAATTTCACGATCCTACAAGTGGTATCAGATCTTTGGCTCAGATTAAACAAATTCACACTTGTTTAATCACTACTGGTTCTATTCAAAACTATCTCTTTGATCAAAACACCCGGTGTCACAAATCACAAATCAAAAATGGCTCAAAACAATGGATTTGGCGATATTGGAAGCATCATCAGACCACAAAGACTGGTGTCTGGAGAAAATTACGAGCAGCAATACGAAAACTTTGTCTGCAATAAAGGTGAGTCACTAACCAGTGTGTATAACAGGTACACTTACTTGGTAGGAGAGCTGCAGTGCTCTAAAGTGAAGCTGGAAAATGAAGACATTCTCAAAAACTTCATCAGATCTCTTCCTAGTTGCTGGACACTTTACACAGTGTCAATAAGAATAACTGAGAATCTGAAGACTCTGCAGATGACCGAGCTCTTTTGTATGCTAAAAACCTTTGAATTAGAAATAATTCAAGCCAAAGAAAGAAACTCAAGCCATCAATCAGCCTCTTCCACCACCTCTCCCGCGCTTCACTCTGACCACTCAGATCCTAGTTCAAGCGACTATGATCCTACCAGACAAGCACACCAAGCTCAGCCAAGAAAGCAACAACAGCAACAGGTCAAACCTTTTGCACAAACTGCAGCCTGTGCAGCTGTTGGAACTATTGACTTTGACTGGAGCTTCCAGCATGAGGATCTTTCTGCCAACAATCAAGCTCTCATGGCAGACACATTAGAGGTTTCCTCTCTAACTTCAGACACATCAGAGGTACCACCAAAGGTATATGAAAATCTATGTACTCAAGAGTGTATTGATAAGGTCCTTGGATATAGGAAACATAACCAGAATCTCATAGATCAAAATGAAGAATTTCACCAAATGAAATATGAATTTAAAAGGGTCGAAGACAGTTACAAAGAAAAAACTAACTGTCTAAAGAAAGAGATTTCATCATTAAAACATGAACAAACCAATCTTGAAACTCAGATTAATGATCTACTGGCCAGATTAAAAGCCACCAGAGCAGAATTGGCAGAACAAAAGGTTCATGTCGACAAATATGAATTTGCATCCAAAAAGCTGCAAAGACTGTTGGATGCTCAAGTCCATGAGAAGGTAAAAACTGGACTTGGGTATAACAATGGTCAGTACAATGCTGTTCCTCCTCCTGCTGACTACGTTGCCATCCATGAACCAAGCTTCAATCTGGCAAATCTTGATATGGCCAACAGAAACCTTGATCCTTCAATGGATGAACCTCTCATCGAAGACTGCACTACTTCATCAGAATCTGAGTCAACTCACTCAGACTATGATGAAACCAGTTCATTTCCATCTGAAGCTGTTCTGAATAGAGATGCAGTTCCTGCTGTTCTTCCAGCTGTTCCAGCCCCTGTACCATTCAAACAGATCAAAATTAGCTATCCTCCAGAAGGTAGGAAGCTAAATACTGAAAAGGGCCAGTCCTCATCTTCAGTCCAGCCAAGGAAGGTGTTTGACATATGTCATGCGCCTTGAGAAAGGGTTCCATATGTTCAAAAAACATTGGAAGAAGCTACTTTTGAGCACAACAAAGCTCACCCTTGGAATTTCAAAGACCTTTTCGAAAGAAAGGATTATGTGTGTCTCTCATGGGATAAACTGGCAAAATCATGTTTTGTCTGTGGGAAATATAACCATACTGCCAGCACCTGCTTCTACTACCTTCAGCAGCAAAGAAATCTCAAGCAACATGCCTTTGAGAATACAAAGAAGAATAAACAGGTAAGAAGTTTTGAAGCTAAGACAACTAAATTCAGAAAATCTCTTTCTCCACCAAGGGAGCAGTTGTCAAAACCTCAACAATCTTGCATCATCTGTGGAGAATCAGACCACTTTGCTACAAACTGTAAGTTTAACCCTTTCAACCAGATTCTTCATCAAGCCCCTCAAAGACAAAGGGTAAAGAAGGATCATCATACATCGGTTGTTAGTCCAGTTAAGCCCAAGAAAACGAAGCAGAAGCTTTCAGCAGCAACCAAATCTGCTGCTGATAAGCTAACAAAGTCCGCAGCAAAATCTGCTGCTGATAAGGCAAAGCTATCAGCCACAAAAGTGTCAACTGCTGATAAGGCAAGATCCAAGGCAAAGCCTTCAACAGCAACCAAGTCTGCAGCTGCTCAAGTAAAATCATCAGATACAACGTCTGCTGCTGAAAAGGCAAAGAGAGCTGGAAAACCACCAACTCAACAATGGAAGGCAAAGAAACCACCAAGCATCATCATCGGTTCAGTTGAGTGCATCTATCCTTTGATGTAAATATGTCTGTCTTATGTTGTAAATAAAAGTTATAAGTCAGCAGCATTTTTGCCTCTCAGCTGCTGACAGGTTTAAATTTTCAGCAGCAAAGCCTTTGCCACTGATCGCTTTAAGTTATCAGCAGGAACAAGTTTCCTGCGGACAGCTTTAAGGCGGTCAGCAGCAACCATTTTGCTGCGGAATGAATACAACAGTCAGCAGCACCCAAATCTGCTGCTGAAAGACTTCACTATCCGCAGCAACCAAGTTTGCAGCGGATAGCTCACCATCGGCAGCAACCAAGTTTGCTGCTGATGGGTAAAACAAGTCTACATTAACTTTTACCCGAGGTAAAAACTACTCTCAGTCTTTACCATGACTGCTCGAGTGTTTTACAGCTGTAACAATGAAAAGTGAATCAGGTTGTACTGTACAAGTAAAGTTTCTTTTTCTTCGTCTACCGCTATATCACAATCTCAAACGTTCCCACAACCTCTTCACATTCAATTCAACCCTAATCTCCCATCACTTTCTCTCCCGTCCCCACAGCATTCAAAGCCCTCCATAATTAACCACCATTCAAACACCCTTCTCTCTTCCCTCCAAATCCATAACAATGGCAGGCGCAGACATAAACAACCCCAACGACAAGTTTTCCCCATATCACAACCTCACTGCATACCTAATAAAGGGCAAGAAATCCGAAGGTTTCGATGATATGATCGACTTCCTTTGTCGGTCCAAAATCCACCATGCCTTAACAGTCAACCCAACCATATATACTTCCCACATGGAAGAGTTTTGGAGCTCAGCCATGTATTCTACTGACCAGGGCACTCCCCAAATCAGAGGCACAGTAGACGGAAAGGAGATGATTATCACTGAAGCAAAGCTCTGCCAACACCTCAAGCTTCAGGATGAAGGGGACGCCATCTCTTATCCAAGAGACGTATACATGAGGACCTTTGTATCCATAGGGTACGCTGGGAATCAAACAGAGTATACGATAGAGAAGGAACTCATGGGTCCCAAATGGAAGTATCTCTGCCACACTCTTCTCCAATGCATATCCCAGAAGAGGAGTGGCTGGAACCAACTTAGCTCCGGACTTGCGTCGGCAATTCACGGTATGATAACTGGGGCGGGTTTCAATTTTTCCCACCTCATTCTTGAAGGTTTGAGATACAACCTTCAAGAAGGGGTGAAATCACAGTTCTTCATGTACCCAAGATTCTTGCAGGAAGTGTTCAACATTGAGCACCAAGATCTTTCAAAAACTGCAAGAATCTACATAATGCTGGGACATAAGAACAACATTTTTCAAAGCATGAGAACAGTTTCATCAAAGTTCTCAGGGGCCGATGTTCCATTGTTGTCTACAATGTTGAACACGCAAAGTGCCCAGGGTGACAGTTCAGCAAACCCAGTTGATACTGATCCCACACCCTCCACCTCACTGCCACAAACTCAAACTGCTGCTTCCCTTGATCGAACCCATATGCATTCTACTGAGGATGTATAGGCACATACTTTACTCACCCACAGTTTGATTGCTCAACCGGAACACAGGGCCCCGGTTGTATCCAAATATACAAGGAAGAGGGGCAAGAGAACTCCTTCTTCTCTTGCCTCCATGGCCCAAACCCAAGCCAACATCCCTCACTCAGAATCACAACATTCTAGTGAGAATATCATAAGGGAAAGCCACACTGTTAGGGAGACTCCTTCGGAAGTCTCTCTATTAGGATTAGGATCACTTCCCGGATCCATAGAACAGCCCTTTGAGCCATTCATATCTTCTTTGGACTTAAGTGTTGAGGAACCTGACCAAAGTGATGTACCTTCTCCAACTACCACTATCAAGGAGGTACTGATTGGTCTTGCTTCCGAAACACCCACCCAAGTTCTTCACCCTTGAAGGTCCACTCTAGGAGTAATGAAAGAGTGGATGTGGAAGAGGCTGTCACTACTGCTGGTCCATCAAATAACCAGGAGGACAGTGACAACATCTTTAAGACCTCAACCACGGCAACTCATGGTGAGGGTGTTTCCTTGGAAACTCCCCTCACTGAGAGGAATCCCAGGCGCCAAGAAACCACGGGTGATGGGGATGCTGAGGCTCGGCCTACGGCCCCATCTGGGTCCAAGGATTCCACAACTGTGGATGAGGACAGTCTGAAACTAAACAATTTGGAATTGACGGCCAGGGTGGCTATGCTAGAGGCTGAAGTGTCCAAACTAAGACACCAAGTCTCTATGCATGAAGCCCATCAATGCCCAACTTTAGCCACTCCCTCTTTTGTATCAGTAGGCACCCAAACTGATGCTTACCTGTCTACTGATGCAACCAAAAAGGGGGAGATGGTCTCTATGGAGGAAGACACAGACAGTCTTGACGACTGGATTCAAGAGCAGGTTGAAATTCAAAGCTCACTATTCAAGCCGGCTTTTGTACAAATTCATGACTTGCCAGTCTCAGATAACGAAGCAGAAGAGACTTCTGAAGACTGGAAGTTGGTCGTCAGGGCTGTTGATGAAATGCTGAATGATGCTGAAGACACAGAACAAACAAATACATCATTCAGCATCCTTCCTGAAGCAGCAGCCATCATAAGTCAATCCATAACCCCCCAACTCCTTCAAACAACACAGAAGCTAGAATTTGACTCCATTCTAGCTTGGGGGTATGATGGATCAGCTGAGAGATTTTGGATTGGATGGGAGTTTAGTGGTGTAAAAGAGCTAAACTGGAACTCTCTCAATGCCCTCCAAGTCCTACAACTGCATTTAACTAACTGCATCAACACTTCATCAGATCTCTCAGCTGAACTTGCCATTGGCAGGTTCCATGACTTGATGGAGGATAACCTACCCCACTTCCAAAGACTAATACAAACAGCAAAACGGGTAGCTTATCCTGAATCTTCGGCAGCAGCAGAAAGAAGACTGACTCTTAGAAGACTTGACATTATAAGGAGCAGTCTTCTCACTAACGAAGAAATTTGCTGCTTAAGAAGATTTCTGTACTCCTTCATTGTCAAAGACTTAGATGTGCTGGGATGGACAAGCACTAAGTCTCTTGACCACACCTTCTTACTAAGCAACGGCTCCTCTCTCACCATCAACACCAGGAACATCTTGTCACTTCCTACAGACTTTCTCTACAAGATCTTTCAACTCAGGGCAAACATCTGCAATGTCAACTCACTTGAAAGCCAGGCAATGATAGCTACTGTCAGAGCCAAAATTGAACAAGTAGGAAGAATTACTGAGGCAGTATATGTGTCAAACTCTGACACTGACACTGACTCAGCTTCCCCTCGAGTAGACATCTGCACTGCAGCATATGGGTCAAGATCAACTATCAAAGAAATGCTGAAAGAAGTCACAAGTCCAGAGTGCAAATCGAACGAGGCCAATGACCTTCCCATGTTCACATTCTAAATTGCCAATGAAGCTGAGGCAGAGATCCCAATAGCAGCATCATCATCTGCTGTTGTGATCAGTGAATCTGAAGCAGAGGCATCCAATGTAAACAAAGGAAAGGGAATCATGACAGATGAAGATGAAGAGAGGTTGCTAAAAGAGAAAAGAGAGAGGGAAGAGAAAAGAAGAAGAAGAGAAGAAGAGGAGATGGCTGACATGAAAAAGGCTCAAGAAAGAAAAACAGCCATTCTCCTAAGGGAACAAACCATCCAGCTGTATGCTAAACAGCTGGATGAACTGAAAAGAAAGATTCCTACAGTTGACCGGATTGAAGAAGATGCAGCTCTTGCTCTTCAATTGCAGGAACAATTCAATAGAGAAGAGGAAGAATTGGAGAAGAAGAAGAAAGAAGAAGCTAAGTTCAGAATAACCGATTCTGAACTAGCTAAAGAAATGAGGGAGGAGTGGGTAAAGACTCTAGTCTCTCAAGGTGAGGATGCAGATTACCTTGAGAAACTATCAACTAAAGAAGTCTACAGAGCCTTCATGGGTCAGCAAGGTCAGTTGGCAAAGAAGAAACATGCTAAAGAAGAAGAAAAAGCCAAAGAACAGTCCAAAAAGACCATTGCCTTTAATAAACGGACCCATGAAGAAAGGAAGGTCATGATTGACTTCCTTAAGGCTAGAGGAGAGAATGGAAAGAGGCTAGGTCCTATGAACTTCATGAACCTGCAAGCCCTCTACTTCAAAGTCAAGAAGGATGAGGAAGAAAGAGTGGGCAAGAAGGGATCCAAGAAAAGGGTACCTATTCAGGAAGAAGGAGAAACAAAATCAAAGAAAACCAAGCCTTCTCCCTCACCTACCTCTTCCTCAGTCCAACAACCTTCCACTCTCCTCCCCAAAACTTCCACTCCTCCACCCAAAAAGTCCAAACCATCTCACCCAGCCCCCACTCATCAACAGCCTCCCTTGAAGAAATCCAAACCCACACCTAAACCAGAAGACTCAAGAGACATAGTTGATTGGGTCTATAATCCACATGATCAAAGGTTTGAGATCTTCAGGGGGAGAACTGAAAGAAGAAGATCTAACTACAGATCTGTTGATGAAATTCTGCAATTGCCAGATTCAGATCTTGGCAGAATTCTGGAGCTAGGTGAAGCTCATGAGCCTGCAAATGAGAGTGGGAAACTTCTTGTGCTAGCAATCAAACACAACTTCAACCCTAGCAAAGATGTGATCATTGACATCAAACCACTCAAGTCCCACTCTCCATTTGTAAGTTGGTCCTATAATGTTGATCTGGACGAGTTCAACTTAATTGATGTAAGAAAGCAGAAGATGAGATGTTCAAGAAAAACAATCTACAAAATGCCAAATAAAGACATCAAGACTCTGTCTGCACTTCCACTGAACAATCCCAGCAAGGATCCAAGAGGCTATGAGGTTGAAAGGATAGTCAGCCACATGCAAAAGCTTCAGCAGCAAAGTAATTAGAAGAATTTTGGTTGCATCAGTCTAGGGGGAGTTTGTAGAACCAAAGACTGATTGCTACCAAATTATTCTAAGTACAAATGCTGCTGATAGGCTTATCAGCAGCATTCAACACATATGGCTGCTGATAGGCTTATCAGCAGCATTCAGCACATGTTGCTGCTACTTGTTGCTGCTGATAGGTTTATCAGCAGCGTTCAACACAAGTTGCTGCTGATAGGCTTATCAGCAGCATTATTCTCATTCTTGCTGCTGATAGTTATGTCCCTTGAAGACAAATCGTTGCAGCTGACTATCCATGCTAAGCGTCACTGACAACTTTCTGCAAAAGCAACTGACACACTCAAAGCAGAAGGAACCTCAATGGTGCAACCAATGATGGACGACAATGCTCTTCCCCGAGCATGCAAACAATGATGAATAAAGTAAACGCTTCAATAAAGTTAGCTAGTTTAGCTTTAACGTGTATTATTAGCTTTTGTGTAAAAGATCAACGGTCTGTGTTTGATCTGATCCTTAGAATCAAGGGTCTGTCTTGATTCTAAGTTAGTATAAATACTGTGTAAACACTTCAATTGTAAGTGTGCTTTTTGTGCTTCTTCACTGAGTTTTCATTTGTAATCGTTTATTCACAAAGCTTAATACAACAGTGTTCTTATCAGTATTCTTTCCGTTTACTCGATTGTAATTGTGTAGTTGATATTGTTTCCGCCAATCTCAACTAAGAATAGAACCATCTTGTAATTTCACGATCCTACAATGCTTCATGCGTATGTATAAGTACGAATAGACACCAATGGCCATGCGTACGTATCAAGTACGCATGTACAACATTAGTCATGCGTACTTGTAAGTACGCATGCTTTACGCAAAGTTCAATTTTGTTCAAGTCTGAAATCTCAAAATCAAGGTTTATGGTCTATGAATCTTGTCTGTATGGTGTCAAAAATGGCATAGGAACTCAATGTGACTTGTTGTAGCATCAATATTACCAACACCCGACCCCCATTTGATGGTACAGGGGCCGACGCCAAGTTACGGCTCAAACCAAGATCAAAAATCCAAACTAACACGTTAAAGTGATGAATTTTGTGTTAAACGACTTAGATTGATGATTAGAAACATAGATGATTGCTTAATTTCACATGCAAACATCCATTTGATCCCAAGAATCGGTAATCAAAAACCCTAGTCTCAAGAACACGAAAATGACTGAATTTTGGATGTTTTAACGGTTGAAATTGATTGAGATTCTCACCAAATAATCTAGAGATGTTATTACAACTGATTCTGTGATTGAAAATGGTTTTGAAACACAAAAATTTTCGAGGCAAAATGAGCAGGTGTAGTTCTGTAGAAGAGGAGAATTTGAATGAAGAGTAAATGCGTTGTGCCATTATATATACCCTGCTCTACAGGTCATGCGTACTTATGTAAGTGCGCATGATTAACATCATGCGTACTTAACACGTGCGCATGAATTAAGTCATGCGTACTTAATATGTACGCATGGTTTAAGCTATGCGTACTTGCTTAAGTACGCATAACTTATAACCTGCTTGACTTTTAACTCAAAAACTTTGTATAAGTAGTATTTGGAGACGAACATGATAGATATGTTCAATTGTAGTTGTAACAAAGACGTTTCTGGAAGTTATGAAAATATTTTTGGATTTTTCCAAAGAATTAGAAACAAGCAGTACATGAAATCTTTTTGTCTTTTGTAAAGTTTAAGCTAAAAACACGTCGAAAATCTTTTTGTCTTTTTTTTTGAGAGAATAAACAAGATATTGAATAATAGAATACTTACAGTGAACGACTTTTTGATCAAGTCATGAGCAGAGGATCATATCAGGCTAAGATACATAGCAAAAAGTGATACAAGCTAAATTTCAAAGAAATAAGGATCATATCATGACATACTTACATCAATTAGAAATACACATCATGTTAATTTAAGTTGTCAATATTATAAGAGTTGAAACTATAAGCATTCTTGGATCAAGTTCATGTGAGTTAAGGTACCAGTTAAAGTTCTACAACGAGTACCCCACAGTTATGTTTGCAGAAAGTAAATGAATTATTTCAAGACATCTAAGATTTTCCCAAGGATTATCAGAATCTCAAGGTTGAAGTTACATTGTTTAGCACAGAAAAATCAAGCAGAATCCATAAGGATTATCAAGAATCATAAGATTCAGAATCGAGTGATTCATTTGTCTTGGTTTGTGAGGTTTATCATTAATGAATATTTGTAATGATTCAGGCTAATGGATATGGAATCCGAAGATTTGGGTAAGGGGATCCAACTATTATCTGGATATTTTCAATGGAATCAGATGTGATCCAAGGGGATAGTATATGCTTAACGGTTGTTGTTAAGACATATCTTGCCTCAAATTCTCATTTATGGGCAGTGAAGTGAACCGAAAAGTTGTGCTAAAGACATAACCCAAAAATGGTCTCAAAAGATAATACTAGCCAAAATCTTGCATTCTATTTCTGATAATGATCTTTTAATTCATCTTTTACAAACGCATGCAACATAACATGGGTTCAAATCCCAGTTGTAGTAGATTTATTTAGATTTTCACACTACTAATGATTTATTGAATGCTTCTAGCCTACTAACAATTCAAATTAAATGATAATTTATAAAAGATTTAAGTAGTCATGATGCAATCATTTCCTAATTACGCAGTCTAAGAAATTTAGATCACTTATTGATATGCAATCATTTCCTCTTGACTTCAAATGACATTGAAATTTTTGATTGTTTTCTATTTTGTGTAGTTTTTCTTAATAGTTTTAACAGAAGGTAAACTAAAAAGAAAATAAATGTAACTTCCAAGAAACAATTTTCTTTTAAAAAATGATTTTCATTCAGGATTGAACATTCGTATCATGTTGACAAGATGTTAAAAACGCGTACGATCAAATGCTTTGGTGAAAAGGTCGGCAAAATTATTATCCATGTGAACTTTGACAAGTTCAATTAAGTGCTTTTCAGCACACTCACAGATAAAGTGGTGACGAATTTCAGTACGTTTTGTCTTGGAGTGTTTCACCGGGTTGTTTCTGATGGACATGGTGGCATTGTTGTCAATGAATAATGGAGTTCTAGTGTAGTTCAAGCTGTAGTCTCTCAATTTTTGTTGGACCCACAATATTTGAGAACAGCAGCTTGCAGCAATGTGTTATGCTTCACATGTTGATATTGAAACTGTTGAATGCTTTTTACACTGCCAGGAGACCAGCGTATCTCCTAAGAACTGACATCCACCTAAATTTGACTTTCTATCAAGGTTTCAACCGCCATAATCAGAATCAGAATAGGCTTTGAGATCAAAAGACTGTTTCTTGAAGTACCACAGACCTAATCGGGGTTTCCCTTTTAAGTATCTGAAAATCCTTTTTACAGCGATCAAATGGGATTCCTTCGGTTGTGATTGAAACCTCGAGCACAAGCATACGGCGAACATAATATCCGGTCTTGAAGTTGTGAGATACATAAGAGATCCGATCATCCCACGGTACAATTTACAATCCACATCCTTTCCATCTTTGTCCGAATGCAGACCATGATTAACTAGGATAGGTGTTCCATAAGTTGTACAATCATTCATTTTGTATTTTACAAAATGTTCTGCACATACTTAGTTTGATGTAGATAAATACCATCCTCCCGTTGACTGACTTGTATACCTAGGAATAATGACAATTCACCCATATTGCTCATCTCAAACTTAGACTTCATCACCTGCTCGAATTCCTTACACATCTCTTCATTTGTAGACCCGGAGATGATGTCATCAACATATACTTGCACAAGTAGAATATCACCTCCTGCTTTCCGTATGAAGAAAGTCGAGTCAATTTACCCTCGGTCGAAACCATTGGACAGTAAATGCTTTGAAAGAGTCTCGTACCACACCCTTGGTGCTTGATGAAGACTATAAAGTGCTTTGTCGAGCTTGTATACTTTATGGGGATTAAGTGGGTCTTCAAAGCCAGGCGGCTGAGTGACATAGACTTCTTCATGAACTTATCCATATAGGAAAGCACTCTTTACATCTAGTTGAAAGACTTTGAAGCCAACAAAGGAGGCATAAGCCAAAAACAGTCGGATGGCTTCAAGTCTAACAACTGGGGCATATACTTCAGTATAATCCAAGCCTTCTTGTTTGTAAAACCCTTGAACAACCAATCTTGCTTTATTTTTCACCACAACGTGTCGATCATCTGTTTTGCACTTGAACACCCATCTGGTTCCTATTGGATGTACACCTTTTGGTAGATCAACTAGATCCCACACATGCAACTTTTGGAATTAGGACAACTCTTCTTGCATCGCCTCTATCCAGCAGTTGTCAGCTAGAGCTTCCTTCACATTCTTTGGCTCTAGTTGTGATACGAATGCAGCATGCAAACATGTTTCCATGATACCTGTGTTGAGAATCTCAGCATAAAGACTTGTATTTTCACCAACAGTTCTGTGACGAGTTTGAACACCGGCATTAGGATCTCCAATGATGTTGTCGATTGGATGATTCCTATGAACTCTCGTCTCTGGTACAATGGGTTCTTGAATATTTGTTTCAAGGTTTGTGCTCATCTCTCCTGTATCAAGTACATCAGAAGAAGATTTTATGTTGACTGGATCAACTGGAGCTTCATTTCCTACACGAGTGTTAAGATCAACTCGAGCATCGTCTCCCTCAACATTAGTATCCTCTTCAGTGTCATTTTCATGTGTCCCAGATGAAGATGCAACATTAGGAATAGGAGTAGGAATAGGAACTGTTGTTCTTGTTGAGAAATTGGATTCGTCACTGCCACTACAATATCGAAACAAATTTGCAGCATCTTCATCAGATAGATCAGGATGGTTAAAAGACTTAAAGAGAGCATCATAATCGAATCCCCAAGCTGGACCTGTTGGTTCTGGTGGAGTGCTGTGTTTACTCCAATCCATTTCGAACCATTCTTCGATTGAGCGAGTTTCAATATTGTACACCCTTATGCATGGTGAGTTGGCAACTTATCCTAAGAAGATGCCCTCCACCTCTTTTGCATGAAACTTGGATTTACGGTCTTTATATTGTAATAATAATGAACATGGATACCGAATGGGATTAGGTATTCAAGATTGGGAGGTCGATTATTGATTAACTCATAACATGTTATGTTGTGTCTTTTCACCACCAGAACTCTATTTAAAATGTGACATGCTGTATTGACTGCTTCTGCCCAGAAAGTTATTGGAAGTTTGGCATCTGACAGCATCGTCCTTGCAGTTTTAATTAAAGTTCTATTCTTCCTTCCTGCAACTCCGTTTTGCTGAGGTGTATACGGCGCACTAAATTCATGAAGAATACCCTTCTTTAGATAGAAAAGCTCCATCATGTTGTTCTTGAATTCTGTGCCATTGTCACTCCTTATTCTTATAACCTTTAGCTTGCATATAGATTCCAGACTCAAAATGAGGTATTGAAGAGTTTCCGCAATCTCATCTTTAGTACCTAGAAAATGCACCCAAGAAAAACATGAGTAGTCATCAGTTACTACCAGACAATATGACCTACCACCAATACTCTTGATACTTATAGGCCCGAAAAAATCCATATGTAGGAGCTCCAAAGGGGTATCAATGGAGTTTTGGATCTTTGGTTTATGGGATTTCCGTTGTTGCTTGCACTTTTTACAAGGCATATAATCATTTGCAACGGCAAATCTCAGCTTAGGAACCCCGGTTACCAAACCGTTTCGGACAAGATGATTCATTTTTCGATAAGAAATATGTCCTAGTTTCCTATGCCACAAGATTGAGTCTAATTCTGTTGCTTTGGAAAGTAAACAAGTAGCAACTGATGAGGTGGTTTTTGCCACACTCCTATCGACCCGATAAGTATTATTCGTTCTTGGTGCTCGCGTCAGAATCCCCTCTTCAGGAACCACGTAACCAGGCTTTAGAACCAAGCATTCTAACTTATCAAACATAACTGAGTATTCCTTATCGCAAATATGAGAATCACTCAACAGGTTATGCATCAGCTGCTCACAATAGTTGACGTTGTCAAAGCGGATACATCCGTTAGAAACCACGCCTTGACAAGTTATGCTTCCTCCCTTTTCTCCTACAAAGGCCACATAGCCGCCTCTAAATGGTTTAGTTTCTTGAAGATCCTGTCATGTGTCGGGAGCATCCACTGTCAACATACTAATGGCTTGTAATAGATCCCTTTGGATGTCCCTGCACGAGTCAACATAAATTAGTTAGATTTGGAGACCCAAGCCATTATGGTCTTGGGTCGTCCGTTTTTCTCAAAATAAACTACTTCAATTAACTCGCAATCATGATGATGATTTAAGAAGGGTGACTCTTTTGGAGAGTCAGAATCGGATATTTGAGAGATATCGAGTTTCTTTTTCCAAACTTGTTTCCTTTGAACAGTAGGCTTGTTTTTGTCAACACCAGGTGAACTAGAAGAAGATTCACCTGGTCGACAATTAGCTAGCTATTCAAGTTTCCTTAATCTCTTATTCCGTCTCCTTCTCTGTGGTCTTGAGAGTTTCACCACTTGCTTCTTAGGTTGTGTACTACCAGGGGTAGATACATAAGGAACATCAGATTTCTTATTCCATTTTACAGCAGATGGTGTAGCCACATTTTTTGGCTTAACCGTATGCTTGGATGGTTGTTTTGGAAATTGATTCTTGAATTGCTTTACTGATGGAGTCTTCAGGGATACAGTCTGTTGTAGGACAACAGGCTGTTTCTCCGGATTTTTATATGGACAGTTCACCAAAATGTGACCGAATGTACCACAGTGAAAGCAATTCCTTCTTTCTTTAAAACCTTTTCTGTAAGGCTCATTGCTTTTAGACGTTGATGACTTATTTTGATGAATATTCGGACTGGTTTGATGAACCTCATGTTGTGCTTGACCTGATGGTGATTGGTTCTTGGGAGTATAGTGTTTATCAATGTTTTCTTGAAAATTCATTCCCAATTTGTTAGCAAATGTTTCTTTCTTATTTTGCTTTATGGTTTTGAAACCCTCATAAAGCATCATTTTCAATTTATCATTTGATTAAATCAAGTCAGGCTCTGTTAAAATGCAATTGTCACGGTTACTGACATTGTTTTTGTTTATTTTAGGTTCATCAAGCAATTCCTCTGAGACAACACCTTCGACCTTGTTGTCCTCGGAACATTCATCAGAATAAAATTCTTCATCAGATGATGAATTGGCCTTACCAGAAGACTCATCCAAAAGGGACAGATCAATGTCGACCAGCCCATTCACAAATTTGCCGTTAAGAGGTTGAGGAATGGCATTAGTACCTAAACCTTTGCCATTCACTTTTCGTACAACAGAATCGTAATGTTCCACCACAAAACGGGAGTTTTTCAATTTTTCAATTTTGTCAATTAGTTTAAGAATCTCATTTTGTAGTTTGGTTATCTCGACATTCTTTTTCTCTAACTCTTTGTAGGCAACATCTAAGTGAAATTGTTGTTTGCTGATTTTGATTGAAAAATCTTGTTTATCATTTCTAAGATTTTCAATAGACTCGTTAAAAAGTTTTTCATTTTCTTTATAGTTTAGAGCTGCTCTACGTAGAGGTTCGAATTGATCATGGATTCGATCATTCTCTTTTTTTAAGTTTAGACAGTTAGTACAAGAAACAACAGCAAATGAATTAGAATCTACCTATTTTGACGAGCTAGACGCCTCTCCGATTGCCATTAGAGCAAATGCAGATTCCTGTTGATAAGTAGCAGCAGCTTCCCTTTCTTCAGCTTTCATTATCTCAACGATTTCTGCCATTAATCCTATCTGTGTTTGTGAGACTATGGCATCTTCCAGGTGAATTCCCCAGTCATAGATGTCATCTTGTAGAGCTACTAGTGCATTGAATGATGCTCCTTGATTTTGACTGCGGTTGTTGTTGAAGTTCTGGTTGTTGAAATTTTGGTTGCTTCCTAGACTTGGCCGAGTGAAGCCTGAGGCTGGTGCTTTATCTCTCTAGCATTTTCTAGCAAAATAGCCATAATTCAGAGATTTGTAACATTTTTCCTTTGATTTGTCAAACCCAACTTTCGCATTTGAATGCCCACCAATGAATACCGGTTCTATTCAAGAAACGTTTCGCCCTTCTTAGGATCATGGCCATATTCCATTGTATGTCCATATCTTCCCTGTCATCTGTATCCACTTGATTGAAATCTTCTTCAATAGTTTTGGGATCAGTAAGTTTTCCACCTATGAAGTTCTCATAGGCAAGCATGTAGGAAGAAAATAGAGCAACATGATCTCTGCAATCTTGGCAATTGCACTTTGGTGAGTAGATGTAGACTGATATGAACCAGACCCTGATGCCACAAAACGTGTTGAACTACCAAAACCCCTAGGATTCTCCTCATCTTGAGTAGTATTCCCAGGGAATAGAGGAATTCTTGAGCCCGATGTCTTTGTTGTGGAAGGGGTTCCAAAGTACATTGACGGTTCTTGAATTAGAGGTCTGCTAGTGGTCTCCTTCTTTCTTAAATTCATGTCATGTGCTTGAACCTTTCCAATTGCTTCGTCGATGGTCATCTCATAGAACTTTGAATTTTCTCTTAGTAAAGTTGTGTACATGTCAAATTTTTGAGGTAAAGCATCAAGAAACTTTTCCACAAGTTCTTCGTCAGGATATTTTAATTCATAAGACTTAAGTTCAGTCTTTTGATGACAGAATCTGGAAATAAGTTCGTCAATGGATTCATTTTCCAAATATCTGAAACATTCATACTGCTTTCTTAACAGCTCTCTCTTACTCTTTTTGAGATCACTGTTACCCTCAAACTGTTTCTGTAAAGCTATCCAAAGATCTTTTGACGTGTCGTAACCTCTGAAGCTGTGAAATAACTCACGTGTTAGGGCCATGGTAAGTGAACCATGTGCTTTCTTCTCTAAGTCATATGCCTTCTTTTCTTCTGCATCAAGCCTAGAAATAGGTTTAGGTTGCATTTCACCAAGAAATTCATGTGTCGAATGTTTATACCCTTCTAAGATAGGTATCCACATACTTGAATCGGTGTATGAAACATATTCTTCAAAACGCGCTTTCCAATTGGAATAGTCATTTACGTTCAATAGTTTTGGTGGTTTCTGTGGAGTACCTATTTCATTGTCATAATTTAACATACTACTGATGTTATGGAGGTTTGCCATTGTGAAAGACTTCAAAAGTTCAAAACAACTTGTGTATATGAACTTGGTCTTGCGTACCTGTCAAGTACGTATGCCCAAAAATGGACTTGCGTACTTATAAGTGCGCATGAACAACTACACACAGATTTTCCCTTGCGTACTTGTCTAAGTACGCATGAAGAATAAGTACGCAGGAGCTAAGTACGCCAGGTACTATATACACATGAATCAGTGTGCAAAGTTAATTTTTGAACAAGTGTATCCACTTGTCTGATCAACTAGTGATCTGAGCTGGTTGTTGTATATGACCAATGTGGTATAATCACTTAATCATATTCTTGATTCTAAACAGCTATTGATGAATGGATCATCAAATCAACAACAACACAAAGACGGATGTAGGGATTTTTCAAAGATGAACAAGTATGGAACAAGACTATGAGAATCACATATGCAGATGTAATCAGAACAACATTTTGTCGGAAAGTGTTCCTAACATGCTCACAACACTCAGAAATAAGAGCAAGTGCTCTGATACCACTTGTAGGTCCCTCCGGGTGGGTGTGTCGGATCGCGATCGTGTGAGTATGTAGCCTAGTCAACAAGTGGGGAATCCTCATGACTAGGTGTAACAACGTACAACGGCAAATGTAAACATGACAAACAACAAAACATTCATACTTTAAATACACAGTCTATTATAACAAGGTGTTTCAACATAAGTACAGACACTGGAGAATGACTTCTAGACTGATACTGACTCGTGCGTACTTGTGAGTTGGGTTACATCTATGTAAAATGTGAAACAAACCTAGCTATTTATAGGCCTGGGTCATGCGTACTTATAAGTACGCATGAAAAAGCTTCATGCGTACTTACAAGTACGCATGACCAAGGTGTACTTGACAAATATACAGGAATAATCCTCCATGCGTATTTGTTTGGTACACACTACACAAAACTTACAAAACGAACATCATAAAGGACAAGTTAAATGACAAGTAACTTACAACTCAGTCAACAAAGACAATCATACATACATACAAATACATGAAAGACTGATTTGTAGATACCAAAAGCTTTATCATAATCCAGAGTGCCTGTCACCAAAAGATGCTTCAACACGCCTTCACTCTCGAGCAAGTTAGACACTAACTCACATATGTGGCAATTTCACCTTTCATGTTGGGCCACCAATAAAGCTCCTTCAGATCTTTATACATTTTATCCAATCCTGGATGGATCGAATACTTTGACTTGTGAGCTTCATCCAAAACCAGCTCAAGAAGATTTCCAAAACGTGGCACCCAAGCACGATCCATGAAATATAGAATTTCATCCGTCTTTGGAATCAATTCTTTAACCATGCGCCGCAAATCTTCGGCTTCAACATTCTCTGGCTTCAGAGCCTCAAGCTGTGCTTCCCATATTTGAGTTGTAAGACTCGTTTGTATGGTTAATCCTAAAGCGCGAACTCGTTAGACTTTATCTCGAACTTTCCTGCTCAATGCATCCACTACAACATTCGCCTTGCCCGAATGATAACGAATTTCGTAATCGTAATCATTAAGAAACTCAACCCATCGACTCTGCCTCCTATTCAGATCTTTCTGATAAAAAATATGCTGGATACTTTTGTGGTCCGTGAATATCGTACACTTCATACCGTAAAGGTAATGCCTCCAAATCTTGAGCGCAAAAACCACTGCTCCTAACTCCAAATCATGAGTGGTATAATTCTTCTGGACCTTTAACTGACGCGAAGCATAAGCTATCACTTTATCTTTCAGCATCAAAACACAACCAAGGCCCTGAAGCGAAGCATCACAATATACCACAAATCCATCGGTTCCTTCAGGAAGCGATAAAATAGGAGCACTACACAACTTCTCCTTCAACAAATGAAAAGCGGCTTCCTGTTTTTCACTCCAATCGAACTTTCATTCCTTTTGAGTCAATAGTGTCAATGGCTGCGCTATCTTGGAGAAGTTCTCCATAAATCTTCGATAATAACCCGCCAAACCCAAGAACTGATGCACCTCCGTCGGAGACTTTGGCGCACTCCAATTCTTGATTGCTTCAATCTTCGCGAGATCCACATGTACACCTTTCTCATTAATGACATGTCCAAGAAAATGAACTTCTCGGATCCAAAACTGACATTTAGAGAGCTTGGCATACAACTTCTCATTCTTTAACAACTCCAAAATCTCCTTGAATAAATAAGAATGTCTTCGATGAAAATGATAACAAATTTATCAAAATAAGGCTTACAAACCCTATTCATAAGATCCATGAAAACTGCTGGAGCATTTCTCAAACAGAACGGCATAACTAGAAACTCATAATGCCCATAACGCATTCTGAACGCGGTCTTCGGAATATCTTTGTCAACGACTCTCGGCTGATGGTAACCTGAATGCAAATCAATCTTCGAATAATAACTCGAGCCATGCAACTGATCGAACAAATCATCAATCCTCGGTAACAGATACCGATTGTTGATAGTGAGTTTGTTCAATTCTCGATAATTGATGCATACCCTCATAGATCCATCTTTCTTTTTAACGAAAAGAACTGGAGCTCCCCAAGCTGAGAAACTCGGTCTGATGAATCCTTTGTCCAATAACTCCTGCAACTGATTGGACAACTCCTTCACCTCTGACGGTGCCAATCGGTACGGCGCTTTAGCGATTGGCACTACAACAGGTACAAGATCGATCCGAAACTCGACCTGTCTTGACGGTGGCAAACCAGGCAAATCTTCAGGAAAAACTTCCGAATAATCACAAACCACGAGTATATCTTCAATTTTTGGTTCTTCAACCTTCGCATCGACAACATTAGCTAAGAATGCTAGATACCCTTTTCTGCAAAAAACTTTTGTGCCTTCATGACATTCACGAACTTCAAAGGCGATCTCTTCACTTCACTGTGAATAAGTAGAACTTCACCACTTGGAAGAGGAAGACGAACGATCTTCTCATGACAAGTAATTTCCACACGGTCTTGGATATCCAATCCATACCGACAACAACATCAAAACTACCAAGCTCAACAGGTAAAAGATCAATGTCGAATGAATGATCTTCAAACTTTAACGAACAGCCTCGAATAACTTCACCAGATTCAATAATCTTACTGTTTGCTAATTCTATATTATAGCCCTTATCTGACTTACTCGACTTTAAACCAAGGAATGGCTCCAAATCTTTAGATAAGAAACTTAGATCGACTCCAGTATAAAAAAAAATAGAAACAGATTGATTATTGATAAGGAACGTACCCGTGACCACAGACGGGTCTTCCCTATCCGCTCCTGCATTCATTTCAAAAGCATGGCCTCTAGCATTCGCTGGCTTCAATTTCGGGCAATCCTTCATGAAATGACCCTCGGCACCACATTCGTAACACCCACGACGATTGGCATTACCAGAATTACCCGCATTAAAATTTATCGTCGTCTTAGATCTACAAACCGGAGCTTGATGCCCCTATTTTCCGCATCTTTCGCAAACGGTTTTCCCACCAGAAGAACCAGACGCATTTGCAACATAAGCCTTATCAGAATTCTGATTTCTCTTCTTCTTGAAACCAGAACGATTCTTGAGGAATCCCAAATTCTTCCTTTTTCATCAAAGGGCTTCTTCTCAACGTCACCAAACTTTTCACCAGCCTCGACTACCTTCTTTCCCAAATCACCAACTTTGGACCAAGTCTCCATACGAACTGCATCATCGGTCAACGAGAACGCAAGAGTGATCGCGCTCTGCATAGTGGTAGGATTCGATGAAGTAACCATACTGCGAATCTGAGGTGCGAGACCCCAAATATACATCTCAAACGGAACGTACTCTGGCGTGACCATTCTGGGAACCAATCTTGCAAGCTCGTTAAACCAGGTGGTATAGGTACGAACATCTACACCAATCATCACATGATTCCAGAACTCAGCCTCAATTTTCTTCAACTCATTTTGCGGACATAATCCACGCAATAACATATCCTTGAGTTCGTTCCAGGAGAGACCATAAGCTGCATCCTCTCCCAAAGATTGCAACTGAGTGTTCCACCACGTTAACGCTTCATCAGAAAACGAACAAATTGCATTCTTAGCCCGCTGCTCATCTGTACAACCACTGATCTTGATTATTGATTCCATCTTCTCGATCCAGCATATGATATCCAAAGGACCTTCGGCACCAGAAAACGGACTTGGGTTACAAGATTGGAAGGTCTTGTACGTACATCCTTGCTGTTGCTGATTACCGCTGGCATTCCAATTAGCATTCTGTTGCGCGATAGCCGCCGCAATTTGTTGCGCGATAACCTGAGACAACTCTTCTGAAGATGAAGGAAGTGGGGTTGAACCACTCGATCCGCCAGTCCTTGTTGTTGGTGTCATAGGTAATTTCTTCTATAACGAATAAAATAAATTAGACAACATTCTAAAAATAAATATTGTCAATGGACGCAAACAATAAGAATATAAGTAAACATCACAACATGCTGAACAACATCAACCAAAACGACATCAATTCCAACATAGTAATAACATAAGGGAAATTTCGTTAATAATGATAACGTGTTTAATACATAACCCAAAATGTGGTGAATTTATAAATCATCATAAAACAAATTCAGAAATTTTCCAAGTCATACTACGACATAATCCTCCAAAAGACACAACATTCAACTACATCAAAATATCAGTATCAAATACATCCATCCACTAATGCTAACTACAACCGAATACGACCACAAAAAAGCTACATCGGCCCGACAGAAGGACCATTCTGCAGGATCGATGATATCACGGTACCACACATACAAGAGTAAGCCTGGGTGAGATCCAGACTCACCGCCATCCCTGACATCTGTTGTTGGACTGCTAACAATCCAACCTCAGTCACTCCTACCCTGTCCTCCAAAGCCTACAATCTCTGCCCGGTCATCACTCCGGCTACCTCTAAGTCAGGAAATGCATCTTTTTTATCGCATCCTCCTTGAGTAGCCTTTCCTCATCCAATGTGAAGAAACGACCGTAATGGGCATCCGAAACTTCATCTAGACACTCGACTTTACCCTTCAAAACCTGAACCAAGCTTTCCAACTCCGTAATCCTAGACTCATACGCAGCGAATAGTCGCCGCACTGAGTCATCCAAAACCATACCTCTACCTGCTGCTGACGTACCCTCGATCTCATAAACGGACCTCTCACCCAAAACAACGCCCACACCAACAGGCCTGGCAAGCACATCACCTACACACCCTGCTATGGCACCCTGCACCGGTTTTTGCGGGGGTGTACACCATCCTTATATCCTTAGGTGGTGGGGTGAGAGCACGGTCAATCGGTTCCCATGCCTCATCAACAGGAACAGGAACATCAATAGCAGATTCACGAATGACAGGGGATGCTGGCCTATGTGCCCTAGACCTGTTGGGTCGGGTAGGAGATGAGACGATCTCAGTATCATCGGGTATCCACCCACAAGTCTCCTGTTGGTTCCAAACAGATGGGAGGCCTGTCTTAGAGTCTCTAATATAAAAACGTCCAGCTGGTAAAGGTACAGTCAGGTCAATAGCCTCAGTATCTGAGCTTAGGTCAACAACAGGGATGGAAGCAGACATCTGTGACAAGAAAAGGTTATCCGTACTAAAGTGGTCAGCTATGCACATTTTAATAAAAGACATGTTTTAAAGACGCACAAAAATCCATGTACGACTCAATGCAAATGCATGCGACGCTGGGAAAGAAAACGTAAAAAAAAATTATTGGTTATAATCTTGATTTTTTTTGAAAACATTTTACTAGTTCACTATAACCGTCGGCTCAGATGCCAACTTTTGTCACACCCCAACTCGCAGCGGAAGACTTAAGCAAGTGTGGTGCCAACGGAAGATGCTACCATTAAGCAAACACAATGTATAAAATCATGGATATATTATTTTAAAGTAGTTCAGTTGTCAACATTACAAAAGATTATTAAAAGTGTTTAGTCACCAAAACCAAAGTTTAAACACGACATTAGATGTTGACATTAGGTCCTGACAAGTTTGCAACCATAAAAACCGAATTTCATTCCCCAATGCTAGAGCTAATTACCTGAAAAACATGCCAAGTAAAATATATCAACATAAAGTTGGTGAGTTCACAGGTTTTATCAATATAAAAAAAATATATACTATATATTTTTGAAAAAGGTACGTGATGAAAGTTTGCAAGGCCTCACGACTAGATCGAAACCAAGAGCCCATAATCAAATCCAAAACCAACGCCCGAAGACGCCTCAACATATAAAGCTCCCGTTACACAAGGACCATGACACCTGGCCAGGGAGCGGGCTGTCACGCCCAATAGATCTATCAATATATCCAGCGGTCCCTTCTACGGAGATTAATGATTATGAATGTGGGACCGAATCCCCATGAGAGCGTATTCATCAGGAACTACTAAATAGCTACAATACCTCAAGGCTATCTAAGTTCACGTTCCACACACTGTTATACTCATCACAAAACCAATTTACCTTTTCCGGCATGTTTCTCCCCCGATATTTGAAAACGTAACAAAACATTTAAAACCTTTAAATAGGGGCCGTGAAAACTCACCTTAACGCGTATGCTAGCAAAGAAAGACTATCCAAGGAAAAGACCGAGATACCCGCACCCTAGAACCCAAGGGATATATTTACGGTCAATCACATCTCTATCATGTATTTGTTCACCTAAACTACCAGACTTAGTTATGTTTCTTTTTTGAAAATGGTTTACCCAGACGATCCGTTGGTGACTCGATCAAGGTCAATTTATATTCTACTAAGTGTCGATTTAACCATTTTAATCAAAAATACCTAGCACCATTGGTTTTATTCAAAACACAATTATTATTATTATGTAAAATATATATTTACGTGAAAATATCCCACGGTAAGCTTTTAATGCGTTTAATACCACGATTCATATAACATAACCTGAATGCACCAATTTACAAATAAACACACTATATGCATATGAAATGTCACTAAACATGTTTAGCACTCAAATATAAGCAAAAATGCATTTAAGTCAACAATTTCACATACTTAGCCATTTTTATGTATTTAGTAATTTCCACCAAAATTATATTTTTATTATTAAAAATATATAAGCATATGTATAGTATTTTATTCACAAAAATACTAAATCTTGGGTTATTATGTAAATGAAAATATATTTTTCTTACAAAAATATATTATTTGACTATTTACACATTTTAAATTCAACGGTTACTGTTTATACGCTAAAACCGAAATGGTAGCTTTAATTAAATGGTTTTCAATTCTATTATATAAAACACTTATTTTACTTAAAATATGCTAAATTACCCATGGTAAAACTCATTTTAACCATAAGTTCATAAATTTACTAGACTTTGTAAAAATTCATATTTACTTGTATATTTAACCGGTTTACCGAATTTTAAAAGTAAGAACCGACACCTAGACATGCAATAAAATCCAAATTATGTTATAAACATTATTATAAGTGATATGAACTCATTTTTACATCAAAGTTGCTGTTCTAAAATTTATACAAAAATATGTATTCTAACACTTTAAAAGACCGTTCTAAGCACTATTTACGCATAGTTTTTAAGGATTAACGTCCATACTTATGATCAAACACTTAGATAAGTTATATTACATGTTTTTACCATAAATTATATGTTTAGGACCTGTTTTGTTTCAGATTTACAAAACAGTGAAATTACATGTGTTTTAAGTGTCCAAAATAGTCGAAATATACGTATTTTGCTATATAATACTAGTATATATGTCTTATGTCTTTTAGTCCTTTATCCATGATCATATATTATGTATATGGTACTGATTTCTTTTACTTAAATCTGTCCAGAATTTATCTTGTGTAAAACTCACTAATTTAGGTGTTTTCAGCATGAAATAAAGTGAGTTTTATACTTTATAATATATGTAACATGTTTTCAATCCACTTTTTATCATTTGAAGTTGTTAGATTACTTTTTAGCACTTGAATAACACATGTTTTATGCATTAACTTTCAGATTTGAAATAAATGATTGCATGCATGAATAAAGACTCAAAAGGCACAATCAATCATATGCCCAGTTTTCTTGAAATCAACTACAAATCCACATGCATGCTTCCAACAACTTTTTAATTAACATTTTTATGACCAAAATGCACCTTTACATCAGATTCAAAAGGTTATTTTTGTTGGAGAAAAATGAACATGAAGATCATCCACTTAAACAAGTAAAACACTACAAAATCAAAACTCAACATACACATATGCATGCATGCATCTCACGGTTCACTCACACACTTACACACCCTTTTTAGCTTTGTAAAAACCCATATTTTAAAAAACCCAAGAAAGATTTGGTGATGGGTGAACTATTTTTGTTTTAAAATCAACAAGAACAAGGATGAACAAATAAGAACAATATGAATCAAAAGTGAGTTTTATACCCTTGAATCCTTGAAATGAATATGATAGTGGACTTGTAAAAAATTCCAAAATCCAAGATGTGGCTTGTTTTGCTTCCAAGGCCTTAAACAACTTCACCAAGGCAAACACAACATGAAAATATATGAAGATTCAAGATTGTTCTTGATGAATGAAGATGAAAACTCAAAGAAATAGGAGAGAAGGGGGGGTTACGACCAAAGAGAGAGAGAGAGAGGTGAGAGAGTGTAGGTGAGGGGGTTTGAGTGTTAAATGGGAGATTTACTGGAAAGAGGAAGATTTAATGGGATTATATTAATGATTAGTTGTGGGATGTGTGTCCACACTCTCTTATGGCTGGAAATTTGAATATGTAGGCTACTCAAATGTTAATTTTTTATAAAATTTAAGTTATGTGGGGTTAAAACTTGTACCGGGTATTTATCTCGGCTTTTATTTTACGAGATTAATTACCAATAATTAGTAAATCATTAAAACCAGTCAAAATACATAAAATTAAATAACTAATAATAATATTAGGTGCTAGTAGGTGTATTGTGTCTAATTAATACGTAAGAACACGGATACATTCCGTTACCGGGTGATTTACCGGACAAAAATCACCAATTATGATTTTTCTTTGCCAAATAAAAATTTTCACTTATAGAATATTATTTTAAGCTAAACCGAGCATTTTAACCTAAATCTGGACTTTTGACTTTTACCGGGTTGTCACCAACGTTTGTTCTGGACAGTTTACCGAATTGCGACACTGAAATTTCTTAAATTACCAAATGCAAGACCATACATTTAAAAACACTTTGCTAGGCTTAAAATGACTTAAATAAACAAAAGTTAAGTTTATTAACGCATATATAACTTATGTTTCACGAATGGTTACAGTACGGATAACACACTAACAGTACGGATGATAACCTGGAAATCTACAGGATGTCACATAGCGGACCGCTACCCAGGAGCTTAGCGGTCCGCTATGTGGTCAAGAAGGCTTCAATGATTACACGCCACGTGTCTGATGACTAGCGGGTGTAAAGTGACACATGTAAACCCTATGGCAGACTGCCAGGATATCCTTAGCAGTCCGTTACTTGGTCCCTAGGTCAAATTTGCGACTAGAAGCGTTGGCGGACCGCCACCATCTTGTGTAAGGGTCTGCTACGGGTGTACTTTTTCCCTATAAATAGAATGGACGAGCTCATTGTTTGAGCATCAGTTCCACACATCAACACACACTTTCCGCACACACAAACTTCTGATCTTCCGTTTTCCAAAACCTCGGTTCACGAAAGACCGGTTTCAAGCATTCCGCCTCCAATTGCCATAGATAGTGGTGAGGTAAGGTTCCGATCTCCCATTAAGCCTTGATTAAATACCATTAAGCTAGGTTTATGTAATTAAGTAATGCTATTATATATCTTGGAGCTTTGTCCAAGGTGTTTGCCATATTACATATATGAAAAGTCGAGATACTGTTGAGGTGAGTTCTTAAACTGTGATGCATTTAAAATAACCATGGTTCTGTTATACTAAATTTTTAAGAAAGGTTAATTTATGAAAACATTTTGGGTATCTTGAAACGATTACACCGATTGTTTATATATATAATGCATTCTAAGCGCTTATTGTGTTTCACATGACCCGTGGAATGGCATGTTGGACAGGACCCGTGGAACGGTCTTTGGTTATATATATACTGAATGATTACTTATAGTTGTCTATGAGAGGGGGTGGAACCCCATCACTGTGTTCAAGATACTTTGTCCGATCATTTTGATAAACTGATTTGGTTTATGAATTCACCAAATTTATGCTGACCCATTTTTATCAAATGTTTTTTAGCACATCACAGGTAGTCAATAGAGGAGGCATTCCAGGACTAGAATGAGATGATGGGCATGCCTGGAACTATAAGTCCTGAACTTGATATGTTCCTTGTTATGTACGATGATGAAATGATGTAACTTTTGTTAATATGATGTAAACAATGTTTTAAATGATGAAATAAAAGATGATGGTTTAGTTTCCGCTGTGTGTTCTGTACCATGCGTCATGACTAACCAATACCTAGGACTGGGGTATGACAAAAACTAACTAAACTATTTTCTGAACAATCCGGCGATTCTTTGATGCTTCAGCCTATTAGGTTTGGTCCTTACAATCCCCCTAGGCTGATGCACTCAAAGCATTCATAGTATATCGATGTCAGTTGAATGATCACCACCTCCTACATAGAGGCCTTTAACAATAGCAGTAGCCAATGCCTTCACAAACGGATTTGTATCTTTTTAACTTGACTCTGGCACAAACAACTGCTTCTTTGAGAGCCTCATCATATCTTCCTTCCCGAATTTTAACAGGTCTATAGGATCAACAATGGTGAATTCTTTATCAGTACAGGGAATATCAAGATATCCAATTATAGGACTGTCTGACCAATATTCAAGTTGACTTAGAGATTTGTTAGGCAAAGCTTTGTGCACTGGAACATACTTCATTGTCTTTGGAGGAGGAAAGATCTCCATTATAAGAGTCTTCTTTGTGATGCCATCTACTATGATCTTTGACCTCTTCCTTTTCGGCTGAGAAGGCTGAATATTCTTGAAACCATTCATGCATTCAGAATCAAGAAATGCAAGAAAGCTCCTAGCCATGCCAATATCACCTGGATTATAAAAAGGCAGTTTGTTCAAACTGTATAGATCATATCTTGGCAAGGATCCGAAGTCATTTGGAGATGCATAATATTCAATCCTTCCATTATTCTCATCATCGAACATCCAACTAAGAATAGGTGAACGATCGTTCCCTTGAGAATTAAGTTCCTCTGAAGATGTGATGTAGTGAACTTCCTATGGAGGTATAAACTTAAACCATTTCTTCTTTTCTTCTGCAGTATAAATGCATTCAGTTGGTGCAGAAGATGCTATCTCCTCAGGAATATTAGATGATTCCACATCAGGATCGGCCGAAGACTCCACAATGGGAGGAGAACTACCTTTGGAGAATAAATCGCCGCCAATGCTGGTAATTTCCTTTCCATGAGCACTAAGAGATATAGGAGAGGTTGCGACATCAACATCGGTGTTAGTCTTTGCATCTTCTGTTTCTAACTCCCCCATAATCAAATCATCATACACAGTTGAATCATTATCAAACAAAAAGAACATACTTGCTTTAGCCATATCTTCATCAAGTTCTTGTTCAAATTCGAAAGATAAGTCATTTTCAGACCATTGTGCTTCTTTAGATTCTGACACAGGGGTATAGACAACCATAGCCTTTGAAAGATCTTCTTGGTGGCTATCGTCTTTGCTATGATTACCCTAGTCTTCCTCTCTCTTCTCACTATCATCATCATTGCCTTTGACATATGTATCATCGTCATCACCATCATCACCTTTATCTTCACCATTACCACTACAACCTTGAGAAGATTTCTTCTTTCTTTTCTTATCTTTCTTCTCCTTCTTTTTTCTTCGTATTCTTTCCAACTCATTCAAGACAGATTCCAGTCCTTTTTTCAAATTATTCATCTTCTTGTCTTGTAAGATCATAACTTTCTTTAACTCATCAATTTGGCTCTCCTTTTTTGCCATTTGTTATTCTAAGACGAAAACTCGCTGCTATAGAGAGTCAACGTCAACTTGGACGTATTCTGAAAATTTTGGTTCAGAAGCAGGGGCTTTGCCTTTACATTGTGGTAGAGTGACGGTTGGTGGTGTGACTGGTGTTGACTATTGCGGGAGTTGTTAAGAAGCTTTAGCTTTCTTCCTCGGATTAAGATCGACTTCAACGACGTAATCTTCATCAGAAGTATCACTTGCATATTGAGATGAGGTAGTAGGAGGAGGTTTCCCAGCTGCCTTTCTCCTTATTAATAAGCTCTTGTGATATTTGTTTATTGGTACTTCTTCTCTCTCACTCTCTGTTTCTATTTCTAATGAATCAAATTCCTCACCCTCAAAGATTCCTTCCAAATCTTTAGTTTCCTTAACAATCTTCTCTACTCCCTCAGACCCCTCAGCTTGACCTTCCATCTCTGAGTCAAAATTAAGATCATAAAGATTCATATTTGTCATATTATACATGTCTTCCACATACACAGGCCGCTCAAATGTTATAATTGAACTCATCCTAATGTTCATCTGCTAACTGGGCCTATGGAGCAACCGGTTCTTCAAGTTGTACTTGAACCTGTGGTGGCTCACGCCTACGTCGATGACGTGGCTGCTGTGGTGGCTGTTGCTGTTGTTGTTGTGCCTACACACCTTTAGTCTCGGGAAATTCCCTCAACTTTTATATGGGATTAAGGTTCAGAAAGTGACCTCCCTTATTCATAACCATGTAGGAGAAAATGCTTTTTTTCCATAGGCTTGATAAACAACATCCCTGGTGTTTGAACCAGTTCAGCGTGATTGCAGTTGATAATGATTTGTAAGAATATTGGTTACATCAGGAACATGGCTTTCTTCTTTCCTGAGAGATTGCTTCTCATTTCATTGAATAATATTCTTGAAAAGTTGAAGTTCTCTTTTGTTACTAAAGCATAGACATCTAATGACATATTGTCATTTAATTCATCATATCCACCTTTTCTTCCTGAGATGCACTGATTTACCACGTGAGCTAGGTATTTCCAGTATGGTGGTAGAAGCCTCTTCTCAATAGTGGGCAAACTTCCCTCACAACTCATTCTGTTAAATGTACCTCTTTGGAAAATTCTGATGGATAAGACACATCAACACCAAAATTCAAACTCTCTCGTATGGTTGCTTCAGTAATGGCAATCCTTTCCCAGCAACAGTTCTAATAATTATATTCACTTGGTTTCCGGTAACCAAGTCAGCAGAGCTCCAAAAAAATTGAATGAAACTTTCACAAATCTTTGGATGCTCAGAAATAGCATAATAATATCTCGAAGCCCTTAATCCGACGATCATAGACTTAAAGAAGATTTGTTTCTGTGGTGGATCCTCAAGATAGGCAAACTCATTATGATCATTCACGAACTTTAAGTTGGCCATTTCTGCATGCAACGAATCAAGTTAGTCACAAGCATCAAACATGATAAAGTCCAAGTAGTCGGTTTAAAGTTCTCACACAAGTACTCCCCAACAAAAAGTTCTCGCGAAGCACCAAGTTCTCTCTAGAAGACAAAGTTCTCGGCCTGAAAACATTGGTTGAGAACCTTTGAGAATCCGAGAACTTTAAAAAGTTTTCGGACCGAGAACTTATCAGATGCAGAAAACCGACAACTATGGATTCATCTAAATCTAATTTCAAAAGGAGATTTATGATCAAAGTAATGATGGATCCAAGGTCGTTGAGTGTAGGCGATCCAAAGTAACCGATCAATTTCAGTAGAAACTATCAAGCTCCCTCTCAATCGGTCAAAGCAATTTAAGAAGCTTTTCAGGATGGTTTAGGTCCGAAATCTATCCAAATATTCATGCCAAGTGCTCAAACTCATACCTATGAGGTCGCAATAGTCCATGTAATAATCACTAAGCACCAAGTTTGATTAGAACACAAGAAAGCAGGTTCACGGTATTAGGCAAGAGAGAGTAGATGCACGAGTTCTCGGTAGGTGAGGTCCACCCGTCGTGAACTTCAACCCATTATATACCTCTCTCAAGTTCTCGGGCCGAGAACTTTCCTTTTTTTTAAAAAAAATTAAACCTTTTTCAGAAATTTTCACAAGCGCCTCCTCACATCGGGATTATCAAGTCGAACATGAATGGCCATTTTTATAAAAGAGACACAAAGCTAAAAAATGAAATAACTTAAGCTACGCTAAAACACAAAATATTTTTTTGTTCTTTTTGACAATAGTAAAACACACACGAAATACTAAGTTAAATTACTAAAACACAATATTTTTGAGAGAAATTATGTTATGGTATCATATCATTCTAGAGCAGACCAAAGCACACTTATCAATCGTTCATCTATTTGGATTGGTCAAGGTGATTGTCAATATACTTATCCTTTTGAGCTTAAAACTTGATACCTTAGTTAACAAGCAAGCAGTGAATGTATTTATCATGTTTTGGGTAAGATTTATTCATGACTTAGTGGGTCCCACACTCATATCTCAGAAACCTGTATTTATTTAACTGTGAATTACGTGAGTTTTTGATGAACTTAATGGACCCCACAACTTATCGGGTAAACCTTCCCTTCCTCATGATCTTTTGAGTACCTAAACTATATCTATTAGAGCATAACTAGTCTGGGTTTGTGAACTGATAAGAGGACTCTCATAATTTTGCCTAGGGACACAGCACAACGAACTTATTTGCCCTGAATTCGTCAAGAAACCCTTAGAATAGTTACCATGGCCCAAAAAGAAAAATATTTACATATAATTATGTATGCGCTTTGGCATATCTTTTTGGTGTATGACATTGCATATCTTTTTGTTTATTTCTGTAGCACGACAATGCATGTCTTTTTGCTTAATTTTCTGCTTTGTAGATAAGCTTTTCACTTTATTGAGTGTTTTTTGCATTTTGCACACAAAGCATGTCTTTTATTTACATAGAATATACTAGGACTTGTAACAAGTCAACTCGCAACCCCTTTGTGAAGGGTCTCGGATTATTCAATCCTGATTAAATTTGTTTATCCACAGTTCAACAACCTTTATATTTAAGTGCTTAATTATTAACACGAAATACTTATTACATTAATCTATGAGATGTTCCCCTCTTCGGATATAACCTTAATGTTTAAGTGAAACGCTATCCTGCTGTCTTTATAGTTTTAGCTGAGCCTATCAACATATCACGCAGAGATCCTAATCTTTCAGCTATAGGCCTTATACATGATCATCTAATCTCTAAAATGATGTACTATCATTTCCCAACAGACAGAATTCTCAAATTTTTTTAATTATAAAACAAACAACAAGACTCAACATAAATGAAATATTTTTGGTATTTTTAATTTTTAAGGACATAAGACTCAAAGATAAAATCTTTTTGTTGTTTTAAGAAATTTCTCACCCTAAACTATTGCTTTTGAATACTAATAAAACAAAACAAAATTTAACCTAAGAAAAATAGCAAAAATATTTTTGATGAGCGAACCGGCAACCCTTTAATCAAAAGAAATCATTTTTAGACATTCAACCAGAAAATTAAACCTGGCTAACTCAAAAGCTTTTGTGAAAATATTGGTAGCATTATCATCAGTGGAAACTTGCTCAAAATGAATGTGCTATCTTTCAAAACAATCACGAATATGATGCACCCTTATGTCTATGTGTTTGGTTTTAGAGTGTTGGACTGGGTCTTAAGAATCTGTAAAACAGCTTCATTATCACAGAAAATAGGAGAGTCAGTGAAATTCAAACCATAGTCCAACAATTGGTGTTGCATCCAGATGACCTGAGAACAACATGCAGACGCGGCGACATTCGAAAGTAGAAGTCAAAACGGTGTTGTGTTTCTTGCACTGCCATGACACTAGTCTTTCCCCTAGAAACTGGCATCCCCCAGTTGTTGATTTTCTATCCAGATTGCATCCTCAATGATCACTGTCTGTAAAAGAAAACAATTTAAATTTTGAGTCTTTATGATACCAAAGACCAAGTCGAGGCTTGCCCTTTAAGTATTTAAAAATTCGTTTGACATCATTAAGGTGAGAGATTTTAGGGTTAGCCTGGTATCGTGCACACTTACAAACAACAAACATGATGTCTGGACGGCTGGCAGCCAGGTACATTAACGAGCCAATCATTGACCTGTAGAGATGTTGATCAATCCCCAGTTCACCTAAATCTGGAGTAAGAACGGGTCGAGTCACCATGGGAGTCGAGGCCGGCTTGGAGTCAGCAAAGTTAAACTTGACTAATATGTTATTAACATACTTTTCCTGATGGATTAGAATAACATCATCACCTCTTCAAACTCTTTGCATAGAATATCATTAATTGACCCGAAGATGATGTCATCTACATAGATCTGAACGAGAATTAGATCATCATCCAGTTTCTTGAGAAACAATGTCTGGTCGATGGCTCCACAAGTATAGTCATTTGCAAGAAGATGCTCTGTTAGTGTGGCACACCATGCACGAGGTGCAAGATGTAAACCATACAGAGCCTTATCTAATTTATAAACGTGTTGTGGGTGATTTGTGTCTTCAAACCCCGGTGGTTGACACACGTAGATCTCTTCCTGAACCTTTCCATACATAAATGTTGTCTTCACGTCTATTTGATAAACTTTAAAGTTCATATACGAAGCATAGGCCAAAAAGATTCTAATGGCCTCAAGACGTGTAAAGGGTGCGCACACTTCTTCATAATTGATGCCTTCCTGCTTATAAAAACCATGCACAACCAATCGTGCCTTGTTCCTGACTGATACCCCACTGTCATCTTTCTTGTTGCGAAAGTCCTAGCGTGTTCCGATGGGCAACTTGCCTTGCGGTAACGGCACAAGTTCCCATACTTTCAGCTTCTCAAACTGCATAAGCTCCTCCTGCATTGCTTCTACCTAACTTGCTTCATTTAGTGCCATCTTCACATTCCCGGGCTCGATTTGAGAAATAAAGGCAGAATACAAACATACATTGATAACTCCATATTGACTCCTTGTTTTCACCCCGTCAGCGAGAGGACCGATGATTGGCTCTACGGGATGGTCTTTGTTTGTTTTTAGAGTTGGAATCTAATTCTCTTGCAACATATCCGCTATGTTAGTAATATTCTGATTGGTATCTTCAATGAGTAGTGTGGTTACGGGAATCGGCTCCACTATAACGATTGGATCAGGAATCGTATCCTGAGATGATGAACCATTGCCAGATGTAGCGGTCTCTGTATTGACTGAAGATGTACCATCAGACGCTTGATGAGTTGCTTGAGGTGCGGTGTCTGGAAATTGAGCTGTTGTTGATGAACCTTGGTTAGATGAAGTAGCTACATTCGCAACCCGATAATCAATGTCGTTGTATTTGAAGAAACCATTACCTGATTCTGCATAAAAATCAGAATACACGTTAAATAGCCTAAATAGAGAATCATAATCAAACACCAAATTTGGACCAGAATCCGCATCAGTCTTGTTCAACTCTTGCCAATATGTAAGGCCCTATTCCCTGGTAACCTCACTTGTTGGATTTACTCATAAACATAGTCATAAAACCGAGCTTAAATTAAAACATTCGAATTCAATCATTACATAACGTAACATGACATGACATAACAACGGAAGTCTTAACAATTAAATACATAACATTGTCTTAACATATAATAAGTGGGATGTCAGTCTTGTGTCGGGTAACCTTCACGCCATCGCACGACCCTTTCTTCCTTTACCTGAAATGTATACTAAAAGTCAGCTAACGCTAGTGAGTTCTAGTTTAAAGACAATCATACATAATATTTATCTTATCATGAGTATTATATATATGTTATATATATGTATATATAATTAACTTAACATTCGAGCTTTTACATATTATTTGCTTTACTGTTCTCACATAACATTCATATTAAGTATATACATATGTACATACATACTTACTTGGGGAGAACATTCATTTGGCCATAAACTTAAAGGTGATCAACCCATCATACTTGTCGCAAATGTCACAAAGACATCGCAGTGAGAACTACCGTCGTAGCCCTTTTCATTAACAGTCCGGCTCTAGAAAACCGTCCGTCGAAACTTAAATCCGTCAGGCAAACTTTGTCCGTCCGCTCTTAAACCGTCCTACCGTCGTAGTCCGTCATTTTGTTCGTCTGCCTTAGGGCATCCATTTCCCATGCAACCATTATGTATGCAACCGTTCTACTTGAGTTAAGGCATTTGCTTCGACCGTCCATTAGTGCCTTTTTATACGTCCTAGCTTGCGAAGGAACGTTTTTGTCCCGGTTGTAAAATAGTCACGTGGTCGTCCATCTACCGAAGTAGCCATTGTCATAGAAGGGTTCATAACATTTACATACATTCATAACATGCAATATATATAATATAAAGCAAGATTTCATTCATTTACGTTATGTCCTTCTTTCATTCATTCTTTATAATCATACATTTCATTCTTTGTTCATAATTCTTTTTCATATATAAGTTTATATATATATATATATATATATATATATTTGTATACCACGTATGATCATATTGACATTCATAGCATTTATTCATTTAGTGTATACACTTCAGCCCCAAAACATTTAAAATAATTTACACATAACATAGAAGGGGGCACATAGAACTCACCTGATAAGCTAGTCTTGGTTGTCCTAAACAAAGGTCCAACAACGTCATGTACGATTAGAATTAGATAGTTACATACACGTCAGACCCAATCCCGACTCTAATGGTTTAATCATACGGAATTAGGCGAACATACTGACTTTACTAACTTGTATGCTTTCTGCGCACTTAGTAAGTGCGCAGGCCCTTGCTCATGCGTACTTGACAAGTACGCAAAACATTCTTCTTGCGTACTTGATAAGTACACAGGATCTTCCTCATGCGTACTTGATAAGTACGCATGACATCCTTCTTGCGTACTAGATAAGTACGCAAGACCTGCTTCCTGGACAAGTCTGAAATTCTTGCATGTTAATCTGATCATGCCAATCTTACAATTTTCTTTGATCAAAAGGTGCGGTTTTCATTCTAGATGCTAGTTCTAAGCTTATTTTCAAGTTTCATCCATAAAAACGTCTCATATTTAGCTAAAACCCGAGAAACCTCAAAACGAACAAAAACTCAAATTATGGTCGAATCGTTACCTGGATTGGAATTCTGATTCGGAGGTTTTGTTCATGAGCTCAGTAGTAACGTGCTCCTTCAATTTCGGGTCGATCCATCAACTTTCTCTCTCTAGACCCGAGCTCTCCTTTCTCTCTCTAGATTGCAAGTGTTGGTGAAAAATGAGAGTCTAAGCCTGCCTCGACCCTTATATACCTGGGCTTCCCTCGACTCGTTGGAGCCGAGCCCAAGCCCATCCGTTTTTCTTTTGTTTTATGACGATTAAGTCTCTATCGCGTTATTATTTACTAAATTACTATTTTTGGGATGTTACAAGTCTACCCTCCTTAAAGAGGTTTCGTCCTCGAAACCGCTTATACGTTAAACAATTGAGGGTATAGTCCCTTCATCTCGTCTTCTTTTTCCCATGTAGCTTCTGACCCTTTTCTGTGCTTCCATTGTACCTTGATTAAAGGAATCGACTTATTGCGTAGTCGTTTCTCAGCTCGGTCAAGAATGGCTATCGGTTCCTCTACATAATTTAGACTATTATCCATTTCAATCTCGTCATAAGGTATGTGAGCTGTGTCGTCAGCTAGGCACTTGCGTAAGTGCGACACGTGGAACGTAGGGTGTATTCCACTAAGCTCAACGGGTAGGTCGAGTCTGTAAGCAACTTGACCCACTATCGCTAAAATCTTGAAAGGTCCGACAAACCTTGGACTTAGTTTGCCACGTTTTCTGAATCGGATGATTCCTTTCCATGGTGATACCTTTAATAGTACCATGTCCCCCACTTGAAACTCTAAATCACTTCTTCTCTTATCCGCGTATGATTTCTGTCTGTCCTTTGCGGCTTTCATTCGTGCCTTGATTTGATCAAACCTCTCGAAAGTAGCTTTGACCACTTCGAGACTTACGAAATCCTTTTGTCCAATTTCCCCCCAACAAACGGGGGTCCTACATTTCCTTCCATACAACATTTTAAATGGCGGCATGCCAATAGTCGAGTGATAGCTGTTGTTATATGAAAATTCTGCCAATGGTAGATGGCTGTCCCAGCTCCTACCGAAGTCAATGATACAGGCCCGAAGCATGTCCTCCAAGGTCTAAATGGTCCTTTCCGATTGACCATCGGTTTGGGGGTGGTAAGCGGTGCTGATGTTCAGTCTAGTGCCCATTGCTTCATTGAATTTCTTCCAAAACCTTGACGTGAATCTAGTATCCCTGTCGGACACAATCGACAGCGGCATACCATGTCTGCTCACAACTTCCTTGATAAATATTTCTGCTAGTCTTTCTGACGAAGAAGTCTCACGTATTGGTAAGAAGTGAGCACTTTTCGTCAAGCGGTCGACGATCACCTAGATGGTATCATTGCCTTAAGCTGTTCGCGGTAGCTTGGTAATGAAGTCCATCGTGATCTCCTCCCACTTCCATTCCGGTATTGGTAGAGGTTGCATTTTACCGCATGGTTTCTGGTGCTTGGCCTTAACTAGATGTAACATCCATGATTTTCCAATAGTATTTTGTTGATAATGACACTCCATTTCAAACTCATATGAGTCCAAAATAATATGATACAACGTGTATAAATTCAAAGTTTTAACATTTTATTTACATATTATTCATGTATATTGATATATGTATGTATATTTATATAGATATATTTAAAAACTTTGTAAGTTGATTTAAAAACCAAACTTATGAACTTCGATGTCGTAATTACATTTTTTATATGTATATACCTAAATTTGTTTATAAATATAAATGTATATTTATTTATCATACTAAATAAACTTTAAAAAAAAATTTGTAATAGAAAATCTTTCCTTAATATAAAAAAATTTGTATAGATATATTTAAAAACTTTGTAAGTTGATAATTATAGATAAATAAATAATAAGTAGAACTTTATAAATTTTATAAAGTTATAGTTAAATTTTCATTCCTTAAGTTAAGGGGGCCGGAGTGTATTTTATCAAAGTTAAAGGGGAAAATCAAAGTTTAATTCCCTGCTTCTCCCCCTCCCCCTCGATTTTCCGGTAGGCCTATTCCGGCCACCCTCGTTTTTCCGGCAACGATTTTTTTTTAACCCAATCTTTAGTAAATCGACGGTTACAGGTCTCCATTCGAACCGAGTATCTTGGTATCACTTTTACGCGTTTTAAAGCTGTCAAATTTGCAATCAATGTGTGCTTAATCACTTCCACAAAAATCGGGTTTCCCAAACATAGAAAACGCGTGTTCAACCCTTATAAAACTTACGAATTCGGTCATTCTTAATCACACCACACTCGTTAACCCATTCCCCTACTTGAAAACGCTCGCCTGTGTTCCGTGTAACCACCGCCACCACCACCACCGAAACTCAGGTGCTTGCCGCTGGCGATCGATTGAAGCACCATTTCAGGTATTCTAACTACCATTCTACTCATTTTTACACTTCAATACAAAGCCCTAATGTTTTGATTTTAGTCTGTAACTAATCAAATCTAATTCGGAGATTTAGGATTTTCAATCGCATGGTTTGGGGAAGATGACACTTGAAACCTTTATGTCAAAACTCATTATTTCCCAAACTTTACCAATACATCAGGCTAGAGCAACCGGTTAAACCTCTCGACACCCACATCAGAGGTCGCGGGTTCGAGCCTGCCACTACTCATTTCTTTGTTATTTTTGTTTGGACCTTCCCAAACTTATATTTTTGTTGTTTTCCTGATTTGCCATATTCATACACACACACACACAGATATGAATATACATATATAAACACATTTATTCTTATAGAGATAAGAAGGTTTAAATTTCATAATTATAACTATAACAAAACACTTGCAAATAATTTTGGCATCTATTTTATAAATTTTTATTGTTATAATTCTTTTAAGTAAAAAGCATATTTTCTAAAAAGCGTTTTAATTATCACGAACAACGTATGAGCTTTATTACTTCTAAGTGTATATTATTTCGTTCATTATTAATATGTAATTCTAGAACATGACAAACATTGTTATTTAAAAGTTATAAAAATGTTAAAACATCATAAGCTTTATTAAATGAAAAGGGTTATATAAAAATATTTAAACGTTTAAAAATGACGTAACCTGTAACATATTTTATTTATGATACGCTCTTATTAGTGTTATTAATATTAAAAATTTAAATAATCATTTTATTAATACTATTATTACTTTTACAAATAGTATGGCAAATATACGATTTCTTAAGTAATTAATCTCACTAGTTGGATTTTCATAAACAGTAAATATTACAATTTGAATAACTAATTCAGTCATTTCAAATGATATCTATATAAATATTATTTTATATAATATTTCAAAATGATAACCATTTTAAAAGCCAAATTTTAAGCACCTTCGACAGTGTCTTAAATATATAAGTATTGTAGTTATTATATTAATATCATTTTACAAATGACACTCATTTTTGACACCTAAATCCCTTTTATAAATACAAACGTCATTTATAAACTCTATTCGTATTCCCGATCACTCATCCATTCTAACATCCTAAAATCCCAAATCGTTCCTTTGTGGTTTCTTTAACCGTTTCTACATTATAATAACCTATTTTATTCAACTTAGGGCATTCTTAATTCTTGTTGCTACAAGTTACAAGCTCAACCCTCTATTTATTCAAGGTGAGTATACAAGCCCCTTTTTCATTTTGTACTTTTGGGGTGAAACATGATTTACTCTTTGAAACTTTTTGCATAGACATAAACACAATTCAATAATATGATATTATGTGTTATGTGCTTTATGCTTGAATGCTATGAGTTAAGACTACATATACATGACATTAGTACAATCATTAACTCCGTACAAGCCAACGGTTAACATTGATAGATCTATTGTGTCTGACAAACCCACCCGGTTAGGGTGTTTGTTACCGACTTTACATAAGGGTAACCTGCGTGTTATGCCTCAGTCACAAGGTTTGATTGTACACTTAGCTTAACTGTAGATTCTCCATAAATGCCATATATACCATGTATCGTATGAATTGTATAAAACATTTTGAACTTTACTTGTGGTGTCAAAACCTATGTATGCTCACCAACTATTTATAGTTGACCCTCTCATTTTCATCATGTTTCAGGTACCAATGCTTGAGAATAAGTACAAGTTGCTAGAGAACACGTTAGGCACTTGCTCACGTACTCTGTCACATCATTCTTCATGCCAGGCCACCAGTATTCTTTCTTCAAGTGTTGATACATTTTGTTTGTCCCAGGGTGGATAGAATAGCGAGACTTATGGGCCTTATCGAGTATTTTGGCTCTAAGCTCGTCAATCTTAGGTATCTACATCCGGCCAAACCTAGTTCGTACACCGTATGCATTTGCATCCAAATTCCCTTGTTGTCCTACTATTCTTTCCCGTTTTATATTTCTTTCTAATAGTGCTTCATCTTGTGCCTTCGATATCTCACTCATCAAATCTGGTGTTATAATCAGCTGACATGCTTTGATCCGTAGAGGTTCCGATTCTTCCTTTCTGCTTAAAGCATCAGCCACCACGTTTGCCTTGCCTGGATGGTACAATATCTCACATTCATAGTCTTTCAGTAGCTCTAACCACCTCCTTTGCCTCATGTTTAATTCCTTTTGCCCGAAAAAGTACTTCAGGCTTTTGTGATCTGAGTAGATGGTGCATTTGACTCCATACAGATAGTGTCTCCATATTTTCAATGCGAAAACAACTGCTTGTAACTCTAAATCGTGTGTTGGGTAGTTAACCTCGTGAATCTTTAGTTGTCACGAGGCGTAAGCAATTACCTTTCCTCGTTGCATAAGTACGCAACCTAAACCCTGACCCGAAGGGTCAGAGTAGACTACTAAGTCTTCATTTCCCTCAGGTAGTGCCAAGACTGGAGCTTGGGTTAATCGTGCCTTAAGTTCCTCAAACGCGTTGTTTTGGGTTGGACCCCATTCATATTTCACTTCCTTTCGTGTCAACTTAGTTAGTGGCGAGGCTATTCTTGAAAAATCTTGAATGAACCTTCGATAGTAGCCTGCCAATCCCAGAAAACTTCGTATCTCTGTTGGTGTCTTTGGGACGCTCCATTCCTTTACTGTCTCGATCTTTGCAGGATCCACCATGATTCCGTTTGGGTTTATTACATGACCTAGGAATTGGACTTCCCTAAGCCAGAACGCGCATTTGGAGAATTTTGCGTACAACTTTTCCTACTTTAGCACCTCCAGAACCTCTCTTAGGTGACAGTGGTGATCACCCTCGCTTTTCGAATATACCAGTATGTCATCTATAAAAACTATTACCGATCGATCCAACATTGGTCGACATACTCTATTCATCAAATCCATGAACGCCGCTGGTGCGTTGGTCAATCCGAAAGACATCACGAGAAACTCATAATGCCCATAACGCGTGCGAAACGCGGTCTTTGGTACGTCTTCTTCTCTTACTTTCAACTGATGGTAACCCGACCTAAGATCGATCTTTGAGAACCAACTCACACCTTGCAGTTGATCAAAAAGGTCATCTATTCTAGGCAGTGGGTATTTGTTCTTTACTGTCCTCTTGTTCAACTCGCGGTAGTCAATGCACATGTGCATGATGCCGTCCTTCTTCTTTACAAATAGTACCGGAGCACCCCACGGTGAGATGCTAGGTCTAATAAATCCTTTTTCTGTTAGTTCCTCTAGTTGAGACATCAATTCTTTCATTTCTGATGGAGCCAATCGGTAGGGGGCTTTGGCAATGGGCTCAGCTCCTGGTAGTAAGTCAATCTGAAATTCTATTTCCTGATCGGGTGGTAACCCAGGTAGATCCTCAGGGAATACTTCCGGAAAGTTGCACAGCACAGGTACATTCTTGAGTTCATTCATTTTCATTCTATCATCAATAGCATATGCCAGATAAGCTTCGCAACCGCGCCTCATGTAACTTTCGGCCTTGATCATCGAGATGAGGCTCGGCATCGTGCAATTCCAATCCCCATAAACCGTCATTGGACTGCCGCTAGGAGCTTTGAGGTGTATCCTCTTACGTTTACATATGATTTGAGCTTCGTTGGCAGCTAGCCAATCCATACCCAATACTATATCGAATCCTCCTAAGGTGAGAAGGAATAATCTAGAAGGGAACTTATGACCCTCTATTTCTATGATACAATCCTCTGTTACTTGAAATACTGTCGAATTTTTACCAACGACAGTTTGTACGCTAAAGGCCTTTACTATGGTGTTGATAGTGCAACCTAGTTTATGTCTAAATGCATTAGATATAAAACTTTTACTAGCACCAAAGTTAAATAAAATAGCTGCATGGTCATCATTAACTAGGAATGTACCTGACACAACATTAGGGTTTCCCCTTGCTTCCTCCTCAGTCAGGGCGTAGGTTCGAGTCCTAGCCTGCGGTTGTTCCTTTTCAGCTTCCTTTTCCTTTCCCGAACTGGATTGTCTGGTTTTCCTGCAATCCCTAGTCTGGTGTCCATATCTTCCACAACTTTGGCATGTAACATCCCGAGTTTTAGGGCGCGAAAGAATTCACGAGAATTAAAAATTTAAAATAAGAAAAAGGGAAGCGGGCTTGGGCCGGGGTGTATGGGCTGAAAGGGGCAAGGGTTTGGGCCCTTATAAGCCCCAGGACTAGCCCAAAACCCTCACTTCCAACACATTTTCGGATTCTAGAGAGAGAAAGTGAGAGAGATCCTAGAGAGAGAAAGTCTCGGTTTTCGGATTAGAGCTTCAAGGATCACTAGCAAGAGTCTCTTGAGTGTTTAGCAACGAAAAGGAAGTGATTACAGGTAACCGATTCTCCTAGATCTGAGTTTTTGTTCGTTTTTGGGTTTTTTTGGGTTTTGGGTTAAAAGGTTATGTTTGAACAGATGAAACTAAAAGATGAGCATAGATTTGAGTTCCTTAATGGAAAACAAATGTTTTGAATGCAAACAGGTTCGGGATCTTGACATGATCAGACCCAAATGCGAAAGTTAGGGTTTTTCACGAAGAACAGGTCGTGCGTACTTATCAAGTGCGCACAGAGCAGTTCCTGCGCACTTGCTAAGTGCGCAGGAAGAGGAACCTGCGCACTTGCTAAGTGCGCAGGAAGCAGGGTCTGCGCACTTGCTAAGTGCGCAGGCATCAGGCTGGTAAAGTCAGTATAGTCACCTAAATCAGAATGGTTAAACCATTTAGCGTTGAGTTAAGTCTGATACGTGTCAATTGTCATGATTGTTCAGATTGTGTGAGATACAGTAGACAATTGCAGCTAAGATACCATGTGAGTTCTAATCCCCTTTCTGCCTTCTTTAGGGGTGGTGTGCATACTTAGTGTAAAGCGTTTATTATATTTTATATATTATAAACTGAAAGGAAAAGTTATGTTTTAGTGAAAAGTTTAAAAGAGGCAAAAGTATGTTTTGAGGAGAGTATATCTATATTATGGCAAGCGTTTACTATATTTCTATACATAAACAAAGGCATGATATAAGTGCTAGTATGTTTTCAGTAAAGCAAGATATATTATTTGGCAAGCGTTTACTATATTTATTATACATAAACAAAGGCAATAATATATGTGTTAGTATTTTCAAGTAAGCAAGATATATCATTTGGCAAGCGTTTACTATATTTTTATATACATAAACAAAGGCATATTATATATGAAAGTTATGAACAAGATTTACAGAAAGTTTTATGAACAGTAAAGTGAACAGCTTTCCTTCGGGAATGTGTACCAGTTTGTAAAGGTCCTTGGGACAGATGTTATTTGTACAAGATGTCAGATATGGGTTCTACCCATTAGTAAGAACCTTAGGGTTCGTTAACAGTTGTACAATTGGGATGAGTGATAGCGGTTGCTCGGGAGGTCCACGCAATCCCCCATGTACCAGTTAAGCGGTATTGATCACGAGGACAATACCCGGTGTTGATCACGAGGACAACATCGTGTCATGTGGTGTTAATCACGAGGACAACATCAAGGGGTCATGAGGACCCAACTATGTTAAGCGGTATTGATCACGAGGACAATACCAGTAGTGACAAGGAATTGACGGTTAAGTGGTACTGATCACGAGGACAATACCAGCAGTGATAAGAATTGACGGTGAAGCGGTATTGATCACGAGGGCAGTACCAACAGTGACAAGGAATTGACGGATACTTTACGAATGTTTTAAACTATTTTTGAAAAGTGAGTTGCCTTAAGGGCAGTATGTATGTATTAGTAAATCTTTTGTATAATTGATTTAAAAGTAAACGTTAGAACTCACTTAGCGTTGCTGTTTTTAGTATTCATATCAGTTAAGTGCAGGTGTAGTTGATGGATGTGGATGCTTGGCTTAGCGAGAAGGGTTACCCGAAGATCAGTGTCTGGCATCCCGATTATGTTTATGTCTATGTTTCTTTTGATTATGTTGATTAAGACAAGTTTCAGTTGTATTTGGCAAATTATGTTTAGACATGTTATGTTTTCGCTGCGTATGTTGAAGTTTAAATTGTTTCCGCTGTGTTAATGAATGTCTTATGTTTAAAGTGCTATGTGTTGATGAGTAAATCCAACAAGTGAGGCCTCCCGGGTTTGGGGCCTTACAAGTTGGTATCAGAGCCATAGTTTGAGAGATTTGGACATCCCCGATGTCCAGACTTAAACTGAGAATGGGACCAAGTAGCGGATGCCAGTACGGGTAACTCAAGCCAAAGCATCAGAAGCGTATAGTAAGTAAAGTTTACCTTTTAGAGTGCCAAGATAAGAATAGAGGCTTTAGTGGAGCCATGAAAGTGAATAAATAGAACAATAAGAAGTGATGTAATGGTTAATTGCAGATGGCCAGTGCATATTAACATCTTACCTTACTTATTGTGTTCTACATATTCCCTAGCATGATGAAATTAAATCTTTTGTTCTCTATCTTTCAGTTAGAAATGGCTAGACGTGGAGGAACTAGAGGGGGTGGAGGAGGAAGACGTGGTGGGCGTACAGGCCGCCACGGTGGAGCTAGCACAAACCAAGTGATTGAGGGGAGTGTTCACACTACCCATACTGATACGGTAGTCAGTCAGCACAATGTTGAGCATGCAGAAGGAGATGACCAACCGTTTGAGTTTGAACCAGTCGTACAAGCAGCTCTTGGCCGTGAGTTTACCCGGCTGCTGAAGGAAATCTTACCAGCCATACTAGACGAAGCGTTAAGAAAGGCTAAGGAAAACCCCAACGTAATCCCAGCCACTGAAGGGCCAGTGGTGCTTCCAGCCATGGGAGGACCAGTTCTGGTGGAGAATGTTGCACCACCTACTCGCGGATGCGATTACAAGGAATTTCGTGGTTGTGATCCCCCTGAGCTAACTGGGGAGAAAGAAGCAGCTGATACTTTAGATTGGATCAATGGCATGGAATCCACCATCCGCCTCAGTGACTGCAGACCGGATCAAGCGGTCATGTTCGCAGCTAAGTCACTGAAGGGAGAGGCAGCACACTGGTGGGAGACTGTGAAACAGGCTAAGGGTGACCAAACAGTCGAGCTAATGAAGTGGAGTGATCTGAAAGCGTTAGTAATTGAGAAGTTCTGCCCCAAGAACGAAGTCCACAAGGTGGAGAGAGAGTTCCTGACGTTGCAAGCCGGACTCATGACTCACAGACAATATACTTCCAAGTACAACGAACTGGCACACCTGGTGCCTCATCTTGTAACCACAGAGGAGAGGAGGATTCATTATTATGTTCAAGGGTTGCCTCCAAAGATACGTACCTTTGTAAGGGCCAACACACCGAGTACCTTTGAGTCGGTGGTTGTTTTGAGCGGAGTTGTCTATGATGACATTGCCTCTGAAGTCATTTCTGAAGCACATAAGAAACAAGCGGCTAAGTGGACTGGGGAGGAACTTCAGGGTCCTAGTGATAGGAGGTCAAGGTTAGAAGCAGAGGGTCTATGTGGAAAATGTGGGAAAAGGCACGGAGGAGAGTGCAGAGCTGGGCAGGCGGGATGCTTTAAGTGTGGCAAGTTTGGACACCAATCACGTGACTGTCCGGTGAAGCCTAGGTGCCACAACTGTGGGGATCCGGGGCATTTGAGCAGAGACTGTAGAAAGCACAAAGAGCCGGAAGCGGAAGGATCCGGAAAGGGTAAGGGTGCAGAGAAGGAACCTTACATCAACAAGGCCACAGCAAGGGCTTACCAGATGACTCAGTAAGGTACGTTGCAAACTCTTAATTGTGATATGCCAAGTTTATGTTATTATTTCCTTAAATGATTTGTTAGCCCCATCAGCTTAGAAGCCTTAGAACTAGATATTACCCTGATTAGACCCTTAGCGGTAGTTAATCACAATGGCCTTCATGACCAACCTGCCTTGCATAGCTACGGTTTATGCCACCCATTCTGTGATTTGCTGTAAGTATAGCTTATGGCAGGTTTCGAGGACGAAACATATTGTAAGGAGGGTAGACTTGTAACATCCCGAGTTTTAGGGCGCGAAAGAATTCACGAGAATTAAAAATTTTAAATAAGAAAAAGGGAAGCGGGCTTGGGCCGGGGTGTATGGGCTGAAAGGGGCAAGGGTTTGGGCCCTTATAAGCCCCAAGACTAGCCCAAAACCCTCACTTCCAACACATTTTCGGATTCTAGAGAGAGAAAGTGAGAGAGATCCTAGAGAGAGAAACTCTCGGTTTTTGGATTAGAGCTTCAAGGATCATTAGCAAGAGTCTCTTGAGTGTTTAGCAACGAAAAGGAAGTGATTACAGGTAACCGATTCTCCTAGATCTGAGTTTTTGTTTGTTTTTGGGTTTTTTCGGGGTTTGGGTGAAAAGGTTATGTTTGAACGGATGAAACTGAAAGATGAGCATAGATTTGAGTTCCTTAATGGAAAACAAACGTTTTGAATGCAAACAGGTTCGGGATCTTGACGTGATCAGACCCGAATGCGAAAGTTAGGGTTTTTCACGAAGAACAGGTCGTGCGTACTTATCAAGTGCGCACAGAGCAGGTCCTGCGCACTTGCTAAGTGCGCAGGAAGAGGAACCTGCGCACTTGCTAAGTGTGCAGGAAGCAGGGTCTGCGCACTTGCTAAGTGCGCAGGCATCAGGTTGGTAAAGTCAGTATAGTCGCCTAAATCAGAATGGTTAAACCATTTAGCGTTGAGTTAAGTCTGATACGTGTCAATTGTCATGATTGTTCAGATTGTGTGAGATACAGTAGACAATTGCAGCTAAGATACCATGTGAGTTCTAATCCCCTTTCTGCCTTCTTTAGGGGTGGTGTGCATACTTAGTGTAAAGCGTTTATTATATTTTATATATTATAAACTGAAAGGAAAAGTCATGTTTTAGTGAAAAGTTTAAAAGAGGCAAAAGTACGTTTTGAGGAGAGTATATCTATATTATGGTAAGCGTTTACTATATTTCTATACATAAACAAAGGCATGATATAAGTGCTAGTATGTTTTCAGTAAAGCAAGATATATTATTTGGCAAGCGTTTACTATATTTATTATACATAAACAAAGGCAATAATATATGTGTTAGTATTTTCAAGTAAGCAAGATATATCATTTGGCAAACGTTTACTATATTTTTATATACATAAACAAAGGCATATTATATATTAAAGTTATGAACAAGATTTACAGAAAGTTTTATGAACAGTAAAGTGAACAGCTTTTCCTTCGGGAATGTTTGCCAGTTTGTAAAGGTCCTTGGGACAGATGTTACTTGTACAAGATGTCAGATATGGGTTCTACCCATTAGTAAGAGTCTTGGTGGCTCGTTAACAATTGTACAATTGGGATGAGTGACGGCGGTTGCTCGGGGGACTACGCAATCCCCCATGTACCAGTTAAGCGGTATTGATCACGAGGACAATACCCGGTGTTGATCACGAGGACAACATCGTGTCATGTGGTGTTGACCACGAGGACAACATCAAGAGGTCACGAGGACCCAACTATGTTAAGCGGTATTGATCACGAGGACAATACCAGTAGTGACAAGGAATTGACGGTTAAGTGGTACTGATAACGAGGACAATACCAGCAGTGATAAGAATTGACGGTTAAGTGGTATTGATCACGAGGGCAGTACCAACAGTGACAAGGAATTGACGGATACTTTACGAATGCTTTAAACTATTTTTGAAAAGTGAAGTATGTAGACTTTTGCCTTAAGGGCAGTATGTATGTATTAGTAAATCTTTTGTATAATTGATTTAAAAGTAAACGTTAGAACTCACTCAGCGTTGCTGATTTTTAGTATGCATATCAGTTAAGTGCAGGTGTATTTGATGGATGTGGATGCTTGGCTTAGCGAGAAGAGTTACCCGAAGATCAGTGTCTGGCATCCCGATTATGTTTATGTCTATGTTTCTTTTGATTATGTTGATTAAGACAAGTTTCGGTTGTATTTGGCAAATTATGTTTAGACATGTTATGTTTCCGCTGCGTATGTTGAGGTTTAAATTGTTTCCGTTGTGTTAATGAATGTCTTATGTTTAAAGTGCTATGTGTTGATGTGTAAATCCAACAAGTGAGGCATCCCGGGTTTGGGGCCTTACATGGCACTTGACGTCCTTCAAACAATCTCGGGAGTAGTGCCCGGCCTCCCGCACTTATAACACATGGTGGTGCCGATTCGACACTCGCCAAGATGTTGCCTTCCACATTTCTTACATGTTTCGTATTCATCCGACCTTGGTTTCTTAATTTCAGCTACTACATTCCCTTTTTCGGTGCCTCTAGACGGGTTCTCCCACTTTCTCTTTTGTGTCTCAGGTGTCGGGTCCTCATTGGCATAATCGTCGTAGACGATTCCACTCAGATTCACTACAGACTCGTAGGTCGAGGGTAGATTAGCTTTCACATGAACACGGACCCTTTGAGGTAGGCCCTTCACATAGTACTTAATCATTCGTTCTTCTGTCTCCACCAGGTGGAGTACCAGTTGAGCTAGTTCATTGAACCTGGAAGTATACTGGCGGTGCGTCTTGCTGCCAGCCTTGAAGTTTAGGAATTCATTTTCCACTCGATCAATTTCATTCTGGGGACAAAACTTTGGGATTATCAGCTTCTTCAGATCTTCCCATGTCATTCTGGTCAGAGCGTTTGGCGACTTTGTCCTATGAATGTTCCTCCACCAACTTAGTGCCTCATTGGTGAAACAATGAGCAACATACTTAACCGCCTGGTCCGGTCGACATTCACTAATGTTGATTACAGCGTTCATCCTCTCAATCCATTCAAACGTAGCAACTGAATCCTTGTTCCCATCGAACTTGGGTGGGTCTCCATCCTTGAAACCTTTGTAAGTACACCCACGATTGCTTGATCCCACCTTTACTTCACCCACATCACTGTCATACACTTTCTCTTCATGGTTTCCTTCATCCTCCTCTCTACTTTTCTTTTGCGCCTCGGATAGTAGATCAGGCAATACTTTCTTCAGAGTGAGTACGACTTCACGGGCAATAGCATCCCTAACCTTTGGTTCTAACTGTAAAGGCCCTTGATTGCCGTCCCTAGTTGGGGTCACCTATGTTTCGTGCACACTCTCAGTGTGTTCGGCGTGCACCCTCTCTTCCTCTTCATGCCTTTGATTCAATGGAGGTCTACCGACTCGGCGTCCTGTTCTTCCTCCACCAGCCATAGTTCCTAGTTTCCTGATAGTTATAAGGGAATACATCAATGTCATTTCTTCAGATCATAGTTTGGAACAGTACGAGCAAGGTAAATTATTAATTACAGTGACCGGTTTGTGATTACTAATTTACATTTCTTTTCGGGTTCAAAACTCTTCAAATCGGTTGTGACATTGACATCTATTTGTTCTAAGTTAAGGTATCTATTCTTATCCAAGTGCATTAAATTTAGTACTTACTTACCGTGCTGGCGTTGGCGTTGGTTACCCATACTAACATCCGTGCGTTGGTCCCATAATCAGCTTGAGTCCAGACATTTAGGGATGTCTGAATCTCTCAAACTATTGCTCTGATACCAACTTGTAAGACCCCATTCACGGGTAACCTCACTTGTTGGATTTACTCATAAACATAGTCATAAATACTAAGCTTAAATTTAAAACATTCGAATTCAATCATTACATAACGTAACATGACATGACATAACAGCGGAAGTCTTAACAATTAAATACATAACATTGTCTTAACATGTAATAAGTGGGATGTCAGTCTTGTGTCGGGTAACCTTCACGCCATCGCACGACCCTTCCTTCCTTTACCTGAAATGTATACTAAAAGTCAGCTAACGCTGGTGAGTTGTAGTTTAAAGACAATCATACATAATATTTATCTTATCATGAGTATTATATATATGTTATATATATATGTATATATAATATACTTAACATTCGAGCTTTTACATATTCTTTGCTTTACTGTTCTCACATAACATTCATATTGAGTATATAAATATGTACATACATACTTACTTGGGGAGAACATTCATTTGGCCATAAACTTAAAGGTGATCAACCCATCATACTTATCGCGAATGTCACAAAGACATCACAGTGAGAACTACCGTCGTAGCCCTTTTCATTAACCGTCCGACTCTAGAAAACCGTCCGTCGAAACTTAAATCCGTCCGGCAACCTTTGTTCGTCCGCTCTTAAACCATCCTACCGTCGTAGTCCGTCATTTTGTCCGTCTTCCCTAGGGCATCCATTTCCCACGCGACCATTATGTATGCAACCGTTCTACTTGAGTTAAGGCATTTGCTTCGACCGTCCATTAGTGCCTTTTTATACGTCCTAGCTTGTGAAGGAACGTTTTTGTCCCGGTTGCAAAATAGTCACGTGGTCGTCCGTCTACCGAAGTAGCCGTTGTCAAAGAAGGGTTTATAACGTTTACATACATTCATAACATGCAATATATATAATATAAAGCAAGATTTCATTCATTTACGTTATGTCCTTCTTTAATTCATTCTTTATAATCATACATTTCATTCTTTGTTCATAATTCTTTTTCATATATAAGTATATATATATATATATATATATATATATTTGTATACCACGTATGATCACATCGACATTCATAGCATTTATTCATTTAGTGTATACACTTCAGCCCCAAAACATTTAAAATAATTTGCATATAACATAGAAGGGGGCACACAGAACTCACCTGATAAGGTAGTCTTGGTTGTCCTAAACAAAGGTCCAACAACGTCACGTACGATCTGAATTAGATAGTTACATACACGTCAGACCCAATCCCAACTCTAATGGTTTAATCATACTGAATTAGGCGAACATACTGACTTTACTAACTGGTCTGCTTCCTGCGCACTTAGTAAGTGCGCAAGCTCTTGCTCATGCGTACTTGACAAGTACGGAGAACATTATTCTTGCGTACTTCATAAGTACGCAGGATCTTCCTCATGCGTACTTGATAAGTACGCATGACATCCTTCTTGCGTACTTGATAAGTACGCAAGACCTGCTTCATGGACAAGTCCGAAATTCTTGCATGTTAATCTGATCATGCCAATCTTACAATTTTCTTTGATCAAAAGGTGTGGTTTTCATTCTAGATGCTAGTTCTAAGCTTATTTTCAAGTTTCATCCATAAAAACGTCTCATATTTAGCTAAAACCCGAGAAACCTTAAAACGAATGAAAACTAAGATTATGGTCGAATCGTTACCTGGATTGGAATTCTGAGTCGGAGGTTTTGTTCACGAGCTCAGTAGTAACGTGCTCCTGCAATTTCGGGTCGATCCGTCAACTTTCTCTCTCTAGACCCGAGCTCTCCTTTCTCTCTCTAGATTGCAAGTGTTGGTGAAAAATGAGAGTCTAAGCCTGCCTCGACCCTTATATACCTGGGCTTCCCTCGGCCCATTAGAGCCGAGCCCAAGCCCATCCATTTTATTTTTGTTTTATGACGATTAAGTCTCTATCGCGTTATTATTTACTAAATTTCTATTTTTGGGATGTTACACAATCAATGTAGTAGGATTCAACTATCTGCTTTGTCCTCTTGTTGTACACCCTGTATGCTGTCTTGCTAGATGAGTATCCTACAAAGTAGCATTCATCGCCCTTATCATCAAATTTGGACCGGAGAGATTCATTATGCAGTAATGTACATAGGAACCAAAATGCTCTGAAATGGCTGACTTTGGGTTTCTGATGAAACATAATCTCATACGACGCCTTCATATGATGCTTGTTGAGAAGCACCCGATTTTGTATGTAACACGCCGTATTTTCTACTTTAGCCCAGAAGAATACTGGCAACTTTGAGTCAGAAATCATTGTTACAGCAGCTTTGATGAGGGTGCAATTCCTTCTTTCAGCAATTCCATTCCGCTGTGGAGTTCTAGCAGCACTGAATTGTCTCGCGATTCCCTTACCAGCACAAAAATGGTCAAGATTTTCATTATGAAACTCTGTACCATTGTCACTTCGGATCGTCTTGATCTTCAATTATGTTTGATTCTTGACAAGGATCATAAACTGCTTCAATTTATCTACTGTCTCACTTTTCTTACTAAAAAAGAACACCCAAGTAAATCGTGAGTAATTGACAGTAATAACAAGACAGTATGATTTCTTTCCAAGGCTCATAACACTTACAGGACCAAAAAGATCCATGTGAAGCAGTTATAGAACCGACTCAATCGAATTAAACAACTTCGGCTTGTGTGGCCTTTTGTGCTGTTCACCTTTTGCACAAGAAATACATTTTAAGACTTCACAAAAATCTTTCAAAGGCAAACCCACGACATGATCTCCTTTTACAATTCTGTCTTAGTTTTTAAGATTTATATGACCCAAACGACGATGCCACAACATGGAATCATTTTCAAGAGCTTTAGAAAACAGACATGTATTAGTTAAAGAAGACTCATTATTCATATCAAGTAAATAGGAGTCCTTACACCGATGTGTTCTCATTAAAACCCATTCTTCAGGGACCACAAACCATGGCTTTAAAACCAGACACTCTTTTTCAATAAAATGAGTGGAAAACTGTTTATCACAAATCTGCGACCCACTCAACAAGCTACGGTTCAATTCAGACACATAATTCACATCCTCGAAACAGAGAGTACCATTTGTTACTATACCTTTCATTGTGATATGCCCACTTTTATCTCCTGTAAAAGAAACAATCCCTCCATCAACAAACCAAAGAATGTTGACAGGCCTCCTTGGTTATTCCTGCATGGTAGAACATTTTAGTTACTTACCGGAACCCATGCCATTGTGGTCATGGGTTGTCCTGACTCATCCAGATATGAAAATTCTTGCGGTTTCATATCTCTCCTATCACTGAACGCAGTTGGTGCTGATGGAACATTAGGTTTGCATGTCAAAACAAATTTTAGTTTTGAAATTGTTTATTTTCTGTTGGAGTGACGACCTTTTCTTTTCCCTTAACATATTGTGCTGGTTTCTCAACTTTATTTTGTTTATGTTTTAAAGCTTTATTTTCTCTAAAGATGGGTTGAGGTCTATGCATAACATCAGACTGTCTATCTGGGTATTCAACTGTGGGCTTGTTGTGATTAATGGCCTTTGATTTGCCAACCCTCATTGGCTTAGAATGGACATTAGCTCTTCGTATAACATTCAGATATCTAACAAAGTGTTCATGGTTATGAACACAGTTTATAGCTAAGTGTCCGGGATTCCCACAGACATAACACATTTACCTTGGCGGATACGGGGTATGATGACCTTTGAGGAGAACCTGTGAAACAACCTGCATTTTCACAGTTCCTAGAAAACTCCTATCAAACATTATGTCATCATTTCCCACAACATTCCTATCATAAATGTGAATCCCCTTGATCTGAAATATTCCAAGCAATACAATAACGAACAATCTCCTGGAAAGGCGGAATCAATCCAAGAGACTTTAAGATTGAAAATCGACGAATCAAACAACGAATCTAAGATAATACGCCATCAAACTGAGATAATCACCAAACATCATCTTGTATTCACTTAGAGAATTAGTACCAATCAGTAAGACAATACTATGAACAACGGAGATACAAATCAGATACGAATTCTTCTTTTTGTAGCTTTCAAATACAAGACATATATATAGAAACAAGATTTCGTCCGAAAACTTTAATTGTCCGAAAAAAATTTCGATCGATAAAGTTTTCGGTCAAAAACTTTACACTTGAGCATATATCAAAATAGAAACTTGAATTCGATGGACTACTAGGATCCAACAATCTCCCCCTATTCCATTGAATCCCAAGTTCTATGTCTTGTCTGCATCCTGCTTCTTCTCAGGCTTCACTTTCTTTGAATCCAGATCCTGTAACCTTTTCTTGATTAGTCTAGCTTCAGCTCTTAGAGATAAACAACGAGACACCACTCTCATATACAACTTTGCTTCGTTCTTTTCACCAAGATCATATCACACTGAATCGTGTTATAGTACAAAATCTTTAGATCTTCATCTGAAAAGCTAACTAAATTCATCGGATCAAAGATTCTGACTTCAGGAAGTCTCCTTTGTTGAATAACTGCTTCATGTGATAAAGAATCATAGAACCACTTATAAAAATCCTTGATGAAGCTCCTTTTTCTTTTAGGTATATACACAGCTGTCACAGTGTCAGCTGGTTTGACAATGTATTTGTACTTGATCTTCTCATTTGTTCTGTATTTCTTCTTGATCTTTCTTCGTATAGGAATTTGAGGCTGAAAAGATGTAAAACTATCTTGATTGTACCTCAAAAGCAGAAGCTCGAGTATTGTTTGATTCATTAATCATCTTCAAACGACTGAGATCTCTTATATCCCGTCTTGGTAGTGTCTGTAACTTATGACATGTATCAAAATATTGAATATCACCAGCAACCCTCTTGATCACATACATCTTCTTATCATTATCAAATTTCCAACCCAAAATAATTCCAGTCAATGCCTTTCTTGGATTTCTGATTCATTGTGTAATTCTTTCAACAGTTGATGTTTTTTCATTAATTTTCCACCACGAGCTCTTATCATAAGAAGCTTTCTTTTCAGTAGAATCCTTCTGAGCTTCATCTGTTTCACTTTCTTCAAACAATTCATCAAAAGGATTTCTCTCGTCAACCACTTTGTCTAATCTTCCAACTTCATTCCCGTCACATTCAACGTACGTTTGTTTTTCCTCATATTCATGTTTCTCAGACTCTTCATTATTTGCTCCACTTCCACCAATTCTAGAACCATCACTACTGCTATCATCATCATCAGAAGGATCAACATTATTTTTCTTAATATATGTGATAATAGCATCTTCATCTTCCTCTTTTTCATCTTCTTCCTTCTACTTATCGTCATCACCTACCTCCATTCCCTCACCTTATTGATTAATAAGTGAATCAACATCAAACATATCATGTGAACCAAAAAGATCAGCTCCTTTAATTGGAGATTCAGTATGTTGTGATTGATTCAACGTTGAATGTCTTTGCTGTTCTTTATTCTCTTGCATGGGTTGACTAGTGACATTCGGTATTGAAATAGACATTCCAAGACATTTTACAAGATCTTGCACAATGCTTTGCAGATTATCTATCTGTACTTGTTGCTCATCAAGCTGCTTTTGCTTCTTTGAATCACTTGTCTTTAACTCTCTAATTTCTCTTTCATTTGAAGATTTGAAACGTGAGTCTTCAGTTGACTTATAATATTTGTAGTTTCTTGAGTTGCAAATTTTAGAAACTCCTCATCCATCAATTTGTAATCTTTATAAGCCTTTTGTCTAACAGGATCCGGAACTTCTTTATCCTTTCCTTTTCCTGAGTACCTCTGTGCCATAGTCTTCAATCTCTTTTGTTCTGGTTCTTTAATTATGATACCTTTAAACGGAGGAGGTCTAGAAGGCACATGCTTTTCAGCTTCAGTAGCTTTCCTTTTGATTGGATTTTCAGTTGCCGTTGCTGGAATTTCTGGTGTTTCAACACTTTCAGTTTCTTGAACTTTCTCTGTTTCTTTAACTGGCTCATCAACGGTTTCTTTCTCAACTACAACTTCTGTAACAACTTCAGGAATAATCATAGGAGCTTGAACATTTTCAGGATTGTTTTGCACTACATTCCTATCACCTCCTTCACCACCTTCATCATCATCATCTCCTTCATCATCACCATCATGATCCTCTACTTCACTACCTTGAATATCATTCAATTCATCTTCGACACCGAACTCGGGATCAGGATTCTCTTCAATCATATTTTGAAATAAAGGTGTCAATGTCCCAGTAAACTTGCTTTTCTTCCTTATGGTGTTCATGCTACTGAAAATTATTTCTGTCATTTGATCCAATGGAAGCTCAACCCCGTCATTAGGTAGATCAGGCAATAGTGTATTGATTATCATTTGTAAGAATCTTGGATAAAGCAGAAACTTGTTGTTCTGTCTTGGACCCACAAAATTATTAATCATAGTTTCAAAAATCATTCTTGAGAAATTGAATCTACGGTGAGTTGTCAGACATAGCAAAGCTCTACTAAAAACTTCACCAATTTGATCAAATGCTCCTGTCCTCGGTCCAAGGCAATGAATGAATACATGTACTAAGTACCTCCACTGTTTCCCTAACAAAGTCTTTGTCACTTGCCTTCTTGGAAGGTCTCCTTCATAGCCCATTTCTCTGATTATCTGCATCACACGTGTGTAACTTATTCTGTATGGAAAACTGACATTGTCTCTGAAATTTAGAACCTCTCTGATAATTTGTTCAGAAATCTTGATCTTCTTTCCACCAACTGTACTTTCTATCTAGATTTCCTTGTTAACATGCTTATATTCAACGTTGTTCCAGAATTCTCGAATTTGATTTTCATAAACAGTAACTTGTGTTGATATGGCAGTTAGAATTATTGATTTATTCCGAAACCGAACTATTTCTTCATATCCTCTTGATTTTCTTGTGCTAGCTGTCAAACACGCACAGATGTTGTGCCTTGAGTCAAACTTTAAACTCTTCATAGCTGTTCAAGACAAGTAACAAAAATCAGTCAAAATCCAAAATTTTCCAACTCCAAAGATTTCGATCGAAAATTATTATCCGAAAACTATTTCGATCGAAAACTCCTGCTCTAAAACTTCTGTTAAACATCCTTTTCGAATGAAAACAATTTCTTTATAGAAATTTCCAACTCAAAAGTTTTTGGACGAAAACTCACATAAAACCTGATCGAAAACATTTTCGATCGAAAACCTCTTCGGACATATTAGTTGTTTTCATTTCCACCCGAGACAGATTTCGATCAATTCATACAAGTTTTCGGACGATTTATACAATATTTCGGACGATTCATAAACATTTAAATTCTAAGGCAATGGATCTATCTAATCTTACTCTAAGAGTCCAGAAAAGCATACCTTGATGTCGGAACTTTCACGAGAACTCACATTCAACTTTGCTCGAAGATTTTGCACGAAAACACGACACTTGATAAAATCAAAAATCAGGCTCGAAAACTCATACAGAGGTGGTGAAATGATTTCGATTGAAAAGTAGACATATATATAACTTTTGATATTTCAGATGAAAAGACTTTTCGCATACGACTTTTCGATCGAAAACAATTTCGGACAAAAGATTTCGTACAAAAACTTTTTACTTGTGAAATTTTGAATGTTATTTTTTATTTTTCTTTATCCAATCCTGATATCATTAAGTCCTGTTCCAAAATTTTAATGTTTTCAAATGTAAGAAAAACAACAAACAACAAAGAAAAACAAATTATACTTCAAACAAAATATTAAAACAAAAACACACACATAATACTTTTTCAGAAAAACCAGCCTTTTCTCATGTTGATAAACTGAATTGACATAGGATCATAAATGCACACTGTCTTAATAACACTTCATATCAAGTCAGGGTCTACTCAGTTCAACGTTGATTGACAGTATCTTAATCCACAAAAATTCATGCATCATGTTTCAGCAAATATTGTGTGACAGTTAAGGTAAGATTAATCAATACAATGTGTACCCCATAATCGAGATGGAAAGAACTGAGAATCAACACAAATTTTCACCGGATCATGATCCAATCACCAGAATGAAGGTATCGTTCTTAGCACAGGAAAAATAATCCAAGTGGATTTGAATGGAATCATATTGATTCAGAATCATTTTGATTCATTGTCTTGGTTTCTGAGATAGTACGAAATCATATTGATTCATATGAGTTGTGAAGAGTATATATGCAGAATCATGAATGATTCGGGTATGCGGATATCCGTAAGATATTGGATATGTCAATTGAAATCACGAATGATTCAAAGGGCGAAACCGACCGACATCCTGGTTTCCATCCGAGATTTTGACCAGAACCATCAGCTGTATTAAGGTGTTTAACTCTAAATCATATATTTGACGGATATAGTCAATAGAGCAAACAAATTATGCTAATGATGTGTTAGTATTTATACATCTTTTTGGCACAAAACTTCGCTCATTTAATGATCAATTCTTGGTTATATTCAACGTTTAGACACTTATTTGCTTCATTTCATGTTTTGTAGGTTTTTGTGAAGCTTGGTGAATAAACAAGAAGATTCCAGGATAAAAAAGTGAAGTTTAGGGTTTCTGTGATGGAGGCACGGTCGTGCCCCTATTTGGCGCGACCGCGCCAAGCTCCAAAACCCTAAGCACGGTCGCGCCCACATCTGGCACGACTGCGCCAAGCCAAATTCCAAGGCACAACCGTGCCTTGGCCACCCACGGTCGCGTGTCATCTCATGAGTCTGAACAGCCGTACATCCTTGATCAGTGGTACCCAATGGAAGCTAAGGATCGGTTAAACCTCTGTCACACGGTCGCGCCAAGACCTAGACACGACCGCGTCCATGTCTTAGGCACGGTCGTGCCTTCTCTCCTGGCACGGTCGTGCCTCCCCTTTTCTATTTAAACAGAACTTAATTCTCATTCAGACATTCAGCAACCCAGGGGAGAAACCTACTGTTCCAGATCGAGTTTTCTTTGTTCCAGCCATATTTCAAGATTCTTGGAGAGGATACAACACCAAGAGGATCACCATACATCAACAACAACATCTAGGCTTGGAGGAGTGGTTTGATTCTTGTTTTCATATCATGTTTCTCTCTATTTTTCCCTGCTTACTTGTAATTTTGATGCTCATGATGAGCTAAAACTCCTGTTCACTTTGGTTTAGATGAAGTTTAGATACATTTGACAACATTCATGGATTATTGGCAACTATTGTGTTAATGTTATGACAACCGTATGATTATTCTTTGATGAAATTATGTATTCAAGTATTTTGAGTTGTTTACAAGATTTGTATTTGTGTATGTCATATTATGTTGGAAAACTTATGATTTATGCTTATATTTATGGATTGGGGTATGTAATTATACTAGTTTATGGCATTTGACTAGGAATGCTGAATGAAGTCTTGTTTATGAATCATTATATTTGTATGTGTAACCTTATTCTTATGTTTGGAAAGACAAAGCATTTGTTATGATGTGTCATATTTAGTATTATGTTTATCTAGGAATTGTTGACACATCCTCCTAATTTATATAACCTTTATATGAACATTGTATGTTGAAGAAATGCATATTGTTGTCTAAATTAATCAACTTGAGGTGGATAGTGTGTTGTTCATTTTATCTTTCCAACTAGTTGTTGGATTAGTGTATCTTAATCGGAAGCTAGTTCAATCTTCATAAACATTGACATGATTATTAAACATGTGAGCCTCATTGTATGACTTTAGGTGGTTGGTTTGTGTAATTCATACTAGCTTTCTGAATAGTCATTTGATTAGATATCTTTGACGAGAATTTAGTCAATTTATGTATCGTGTATTTGCCATGCTTCTATGAATGTATTGAATGTATTCTAAATGGATTCGACACCGAAGTGATATTTTCTCCTCGATTGTTTGATTTGTGACTTTAGTCTAGTTTTATATTCTTACATAGTAGTTTAATAAAAAAATCAACTTAAACATCTTTTACCCATACTTGATTGAATCTTAGTCCCTGTTTATTATCGCATCCCATCGTGTCCACAGATTGATATCCGGTTCTTACCTTTACTATATTGCTATCCGACTGGTACACTGCCCGGTGTGTGTGATTAGTATTTTGTGAAAACCCTTTCTAAAACTAATTGTGTAAAAATATTTATAAAAATATATATATAGTTTACACGCATCAAGTTTTTGGCGCCGTTGCCGGGGACACGGTTTTGCGATAACGATTGGAATTAATTTTTAGTCATTTAGTATATATATTTTTGTGAATATCATGTTTTTCTTGTTGTTATTTGCGATTTTGTGTGTATAGATATTTTTCGCATTTTACTTGTTATTTTTAGCTTCATTTGTATATATATATATATATATATATATATATATATATCTTGGTTTTTATTCCATTTTATTTCTTTTATTTTTATTTTTTTATTTTATTTTCAAATTTTTTTTTATTTTTATTTTATTTTATTTTATTTTTATTTTTGTCTAACCTGTGTTTTCTGTGTCCTAGGTTCGCGTATTTAAATCTAACTTGTCGTGCAGATCGTGTATGTTCTCAACTCCCGTCGAAGAGGTTCTTGAGCCGTCTTCCGAGCCGGAGCGTGATCTTCATCGGAGATTGCGAGCCCGTTCCCGATTTGTAGCCCGGTTACTCGAATTTGACGAGGTTGTTGTTGACGAGGTAGAGGAGATGGCGAACGAGGATGCGGGTCGAACGCTTTCGGATTTTGGCAAACCGACACTTGAGGGTTTGGAGTCGAGCATCAATAGGCCGACAGTTGGAGCACATCAGTTCTAGATCAAATCCAGCATTATACAGATGGTACAGAACATGTGTCAGTTCGATGGCAAGGATCATGAGGATCCTAATACTCATTTGGCCGGTTTCTTAGAGATTTGCGTCACTTTCAAAATTCGTGACGCTACCGACGATGCTATTGGGCTCCGGTTGTTCCCGTTTTCCTTACGGGATCGAGCCAAGGCTTGGTTACTGTCACTTCCCCCTAGGTCCATTAGTACTTGGGACCAGATGGCTGCTAAATTCTTAGAAAAGTACTTCCCTCCGGAGAAAACATCGAAGTTGAAGGCTAGGATTCTTTCTTTCCAGCAGAACGACGGGGAGACGATCTATGAGGCGTGGGAGAGATTCAAGGAACTAATGAGGAAGGTTCCCCACCATGGATTGTTGAAGTGGCAGCAGTGTGCGACCTTTTACAATGGTCTGGAGATGACCGGGAAGCAGCTGATTGATGCATACGCGGGTGGAGATATTGGAACAAAGACACCCCAGGAGGCGTATGATTTGCTAGAGAAGGTGGCAGCGAAGAGCTACACTCAGCATACTTCCCGAGCGAGAACCCAGAGGCAGGGTGTCCATCACGTGGATGGAATTACCTCTTTAGCTGCCCAGGTGGAAGCACTTTCCACCAAGATTGATCAGATGCACGTCCACAAGGCCCAGTCCTTGTGTGGGTTTTGTGGTGGGGCGCATCCCACGAGTGCTTGTCAGGTTGGGGATCAGGGGGCCCACGAGCAGGTTGATTTCATGTCCAACCAGAATCGCCCCCAGAATAATCCCTACAGCAACACATATAATCCGGGGTGGAGGAATCACCCGAATTTCAGTTGGAAGTCTGGCAACAATAGCCAGCAACCACCCGGATTCACTCAGCGCCCCCCATTCCAGCATCAGTCCCACCAGTCTCAGGGACAGAGTTCCCAGTTTTGACCTCAGCAGGGCCAGCTTCAAGGCCAAGGTTCTAGCAGCGGTCCACCACCCGCACCTGAGGGTAAATCCAGTTTGGAGGACATGGTTGCACGGCTACTTGCTAACTCAGACAGTCAGAATCAGTTGGCAGAGAAGTAGAACCGGTACATGGAGGAGCGTTTCCACACGCATGAGACTGAGTTGAGGAATCAGAAAGCTTCGATCCAGACCATAGAGAACCAGGTCGGGCAGATCACGAAGCTTCTTTCTGAGAGACAGCCAGGTGGCCTGCCTAGCAACACTGAGCCCAATCCCAATGCTCATGTGAAGGCCATCACTTTGAGGAGCGGTAGAGACACAGGACCGGATCCACAGGTTCCTGTGCACGAGCCATCTGAGGAGGAGGTTGTGATTGAGATTCCTGATGAGACACCGCCGAGGGGTAAATCAGCGAGCACATTGCGCCCTCGCGAGCCTGTGAGAGATTATACTCCCGCCATTCCATACCCAGGCAGATTGAAGAAGCAGAAGATGGAGGAGCAGTATGGTAAGTTTCTTGGGTTGTTTAAGCAGTTGCATATCAACTTACCATTCGTGGAGGCTCTGGCTCAGATGCCTAAGTATGCGAGATTCTTGAAGGATATCCTCACGAATAAGAGGAAATTGGAGGAGTTATCTCAGGTGACGCTGAATGAGGAGTGTTCGGCGGTGATTCAGAACAAGCTACCGGAGAAGAGACGAGATCCGGGGAGTTTTACCATCCCCTGTTTGATAGGTAGCTTGTCGGTTAGCAACGCCTTAGCTGACCTTGGTGCTAGCATTAACCTCATGCCATATGCGGTCTTTGTTAAGCTTGAGTTGGGAGAACCTACACCGACACGCATGAGTATCCAGCTGGCCGATCGCTCGGTCAAGTATCCGCGAGGGATAGTGGAGAATATGTTGGTTAAGGTTGATCGTTTTGTGTTTCCTGTAGACTTTGTGATTCGAGACATGGATGAGGACAAGAATGTCCCTATTATCCTAGGTCGACCGTTCCTGGCCACTGCCAAGGCCCTGATTGATGTGTATTCGGGGAGGCTTACACTGAGGGTGGATGAAGAGGAAGTGACCTTTGACGTAGGGAGATCCATGCAACATACCCAGAATCAGGATGATTCACTCTACTTTGTTGAGGCTGTTTATTCTTTTGTGAGTGATCATCTCCAGGACACAGCTGAGGAGGAGTCCCTGGACACCCAGATTGTAGGGGGGAGACATTTGATCCAGTTGGTGAGGATCAATTTGTTGAGCAGTTGCATAGCCAGGTGAGCTATGAGTTTCCCCAGTGTTCAGCGGTTTTTGCTATGGTTGATAGAGAGTCTGAGCCGATTGAGCGGCCTTCTATTGAGGACCCACCACCTGTTGAGCTTAAGGAGCTCCCGAGCCATTTGGAGTATGCCTTTTTAGATGGTGAGTCTCGATTACCCGTCATTATCGCCTCTGATTTGACGAGTGATGAGAAGGAGAGGCTACTGGAGGTGCTGAAACAGCACAAGCAGGCTATTGCATGGAGGATTATGGACATTAAGGGAATTAATCCCTCTTTCTGTACCCATAAGATCCTTATGGAGGATGACTACAAGCCCGCTGTGCAGCACCAGAGGAGGTTGAACCCGAATATGCAGGAGGTAGTGAAGAAGGAGGTGATTAAGTTACTGGATGCTGGTTTGATTTATCCCATCTCCGATTCTCCTTGGGTTAGCCCGGTTCAGGTCGTCCCTAAGAAGGGAGGCATGACTGTCATCACCAATGAGAGGAATGAGTTGATTCCTACTCGTACAGTCACCGGTTGGAGAGTTTGCATCGATTACCGCAAACTCAATGATGCTACTCGAAAAGATCATTTTCCCCTCCCGTTCATTGATCAGATGTTGGAGAGATTAGCGGGAAAGATGTTCTATTGTTTCCTGGATGGCTTCTCAGGCTACTTCCAGATCCCGATTGCTCCTGAGGATCAGGAGAAGACGACATTCACATGTCCCTATGGCACATTTGCTTATCGGCGGATGCCATTTGGATTGTGCAATGCTTCGGCCACTTTCCAGCGTTGCATGGTGGCTATTTTCCATGATATGATTGAGGACTCCATGGAGGTTTTCATGGATGACTTTTCTGTGTTTGGGAGTTCCTTTGATCATTGCCTCGAGAATCTGGAGAGGATGTTGGCTAGGTGTAAAGAGGCCAATTTGGTGTTGAACTGGGAGAAATGCCACTTCATGGTGAAGGAGGGCATTGTGCTTGGGCATAAGGTTTCACGTGCGGGGATTGAGGTTGATAAAGTTAAGATTGACACCATATCTAAGCTGCCCGACCTCTGTGAAATCTATTCGGAGCTTCCTTGGTCACGCGGGCTTTTACAGGCGTTTTATCAAAGATTTTTCTAAGATTGCCCGACCGATGACCCAGCTTTTTGAGAAGGAAGCCCAGTTCGTGTTCTCCGACGAGTGCCTCAGTGCATTCGATTTGTTAAAGGAGAAGTTGGTGAATGCCCCTATCATGGTGGCTCCTGATTGGAAGCTGCCATTTGAGATCATGTGTGACGCGAGTGACTTTGCTGTTGGGGCGGTCTTAGGACAGAGGAGAGAGAAGCAGTTTCACCCAATTTATTATGCGAGCAAGACGCTCAATGACGCACAGGAGCATTACACCACGACAGAGAAGGAGCTCCTAGCCGTTGTCTTCGCTTTCGATAAATTCCGGTATTATCTCGTCCTATCAAAGACCATTGTATTCACCGATCATGCAGCCCTTCGGCACCTGTTCAGCAAACAGGATGCCAAACCCCAGCTAATCCGGTGGGTTTTGCTGCTTCAGGAGTTCGACATTGAGATCCGCAATAAGAAGGGCGCAGAGAATGTCGTAGCGGACCATTTGTCCCGTCTTGAGTTCTCAGCTTCATCTGAACTTGTGGGGTCATCCATAAATGACAATTTTCCCCACGAGTTTCTCATGCACATACAGACACAGGATGAGGAGTGTCCATGGTTTGCTGATTTTGCAAACTTTCTTGCTAGTGGGATTGTGATTAAGGGCTTAACGCATCAGCAGAAGCGAAAGTTCTTTGCGGATGTGAAGCACTATCTTAAGGAGGATCCCTATTTGTTTCGAGTCGGGGCTGATCAGATCGTGCGTAGGTGTATCTTTGGAGATGAGGCACGTCAGGTGCTTAGACACTGCCACGCAGGCCCGACAGGTGGACATCATGGAGCTACCTTGACCGCGAAGAAGGTCTTTGACGCCGGTTTCTTCTGGCCTACCATCTTCCGGGACGCTCATGAGATGATCCGAGCTTGTGATGCTTGCCAGAGGGCGAGCAACATTTCATCAAGGAATGAGATGCCCCAGAACAGCATCCAGATTTGTGAGATTTTTTATGTCTTGGGCATTGACTTTATGGGACCTTTCCCAGCTTCTCGTGGCAACTGGTATATCCTAGTTGCTGTTGACTATGTTTCTAAGTGGGCCGAGGCTCAAGCCTTGCCTACTAATGATGCTAGGGTGGTTGTTCAATTTCTGAAGAAGCTGTTCTCTCGCTTTGGTGCCCCCAAAGCCCTTATCAGTGACCGTGGGACCCACTTCTGCAACGCCCAGTTGGAGAAGGCTCTATCACGATATGGTGTGAACCATAGATTCTCCACAGCCTACCATCCACAGACCAGTGGACAGGTAGAGGTCACAAACCGGGGCATAAAGCGGATTCTAGAGAAGACGGTTGGTCAGAACCGTAAGGATTGGTCGGATAGGTTAGATGATGCACTTTGGGCCTGCCGGACTGCCTATAAGACGCCTATTGGTACCACACCATTTAGGTTGATCTATGGGAAGGCGTGCCATCTTTCGGTGGAGTTGGTGCATAAGGCCTATTGGGCATTGAAGGCGGTGAATCTTGACTTGGTGAGCGCGGGTGAGAATCGGTTCACTCAGATTCATGAGCTTGATGAGTTGAGGAATCAAGCCTATGCAAACTCCACGATCTACAAGGAGCGCACTAAGAGTTTACATGACCGACGCTTGAAGGACAAGAAGGAATTCCTAGTGGGTGGTCGTGTGTTGCTTTACAACTCTAGGTTGCGTTTGTTTCCCGGGAAGTTGAAGTCCCGATGGACGGGTCCTTACACGGTTAAGGAGGTGTTTCCTTATGGGACCGTCTAGATTGAGCATGAAGATGGGAGGATCTTCAAGGTTAATGGTCATCTCTTAAGCCATATATTAACGGACCGGTTGACCCGGCATTAGAGGTAGTTGACCTCCACCCCAAGGACAAATGAATTCGGGGACTTGAGTCTAGATAACGACTAGTTAATAAACTTAGCCTGTTTCGGTAACAATTCTTAGATTTTGTCTGATTTTTATCTTCTTATTTTTATTTTTTAGGATTTTACCATTTATTTTTGAGTTTAGGTGATTGGAACGTGTTTTGGATCGAGCGGATTTGGGATAATGTTTGGAATGTCTCAGGTATGTCTTCTGAATTTTTAGCAATTTTAGTTTGGAAGAATCGCAGTTGGGTTTGGTACAAGCTGCATAAAAAATCAGGGTTTTCTGTCTGCTGGGCAGTAGACACGGTCGTGCCTTCCTATAGGCACGGTCGTGCCTCTAACCTAGGCGCGGTCGTGCCTCAGTTATTGGGGGCGATTTAAATGACTTTTCAAGGCAGATTTTTCAAAAAAAAAAAAAACCCCTAACCTCCCAGCAGAACGAAACTCCCTCCCCTCGGCGATCTTCTTCCCCGTCTCCACTTCCAGATTCATTGTTTCCGTTTCTTCGATTTCAGGTACGCCCCCGCAATCCTAATCTCTTCGTTTTATGATTAGGATCATCATTTTATGTTGGAATTTCTAGGGTTTTATAGATTTTGTTGTTTTGAACTTCATTATTAGTTGTAAATAAGTAGAACTTGTGAGTTTTAGTTCCTTTGATAGTTACTTGCAAAATCCCCTTCATAAACATGTTGGAAATTGTGATTTTTGAATTCTGAAAACCCTAAAATGGGTTGAGCACGGTCGCGCTCATGACCAGGCGCGGTCGTGCTCGGCTTTTGGAATCTCAGGAAAACTTGGTTTGGTCAAGCACGGTCGTGCCTCTTATGAGCGCGACCGTGTTCTCTTGAGTTTGCTTTAGCGCGGTCGTGCCCTTACCTGGCGCGACCGTGTTTCCTTTGTTGGGACTGCCCGTGGTCGGCCACAGCGCGACCGTGGGCTTGGATTTTGACCTTGCCGCGGTCGTGCCCATTTCGAGGCACGGCCGTGTCTCCATTGTTTTGCCTTGGCGCGGTCGTGCCTGGACCAGGCGCGACCGTGTCTGTCTTATTTGTGTGCCCGTGGTCGGCCAAGCACGGTCGTGGGTTTCCCAATTTGACCTAGGCACGGTCGTGCTTATTCTTTAGCACGGTCGTGCCCCTTCATAAATTTTGGGCAGAAACTTCATAATTCCATATAGCGTCTTCATAACCGTTCTAATTTCATCTTTGTTGTTGTCTTGCAGATGGTAGGCAACAGGGACCACCCGTACCTCGAGTTTGATATGAACGAGCATGAAAACGAGGCGCGACTGGATGTTTTGTGGCCCCGCCGAGGCCGGATTTTAGCCGGTCGTCATTTAGAGCCGGCCGCTATAGATGCCATTGGTCAGAGGGACCGATGGAATGATCTTGTCACCGCCCCCTGGCGCCGGTTGTTCAGGCTTCACGCCATACAATACATAGAGCTCGTGATGGAGTTTTTCTCCACTTATGAGTTTGATTACCCCTGCGCGGATCTTGAGCAGCCCGAGACTGTTAGGTTTAGGTTAGGCGGGGAGTGGCGCGTGATGTCTGTCGCCAGATTCAGGAGACTTCTGGGGCTGTACACTCGAGGTGGATAATGTGTTGTTCATATTATCTTTCCAACTAGTTGTTGGATTAGTGTACCTTAATCGGAAGCTAGTTCAATCTTCATAAACATTGACATGATTATTAAACATGTGAGCCTCATTGTATTACTTTAGGTGGTTGGTTTGTGTAATTCATGCTAGCTTTCCGAATAGTCATTTGATTAAATATCTTTGACGAGAATTTAGTCAATTTATGTATCGTGTATTTGCCATGCTTCTATGAATGTATTGAATGTATTCTAAATGGATTCGACACCGAAGTGATATTTTCTCCTCGATTGTTTGATTTGTGTTTTTAGTCTAGTTTTATATTCTTACATAGTAGTTTAATAAAAAAATCAACTTAAACATCTTTTACCCATACTTGATTGAATCTTAGTCCCTGTTTATTATCGCATCCCATCATGTCCACGGATTGATATCCGGTTCTTACCTTTACTATATTGCTATCCGACGGGTACACTGCCCGGTGTGTGTGATTAGTATTTGGTGAAAACCCTTTTTAAAACTAATTGTGTAAAAATATTTATAAAAATATATATATATATATATATAGTTTACACACATCAGCTAAGAACTCATCAAGATCCTGGTCTCATGGTATGACAAGATTCACTTTGCATTCGAATGATGAAAGTACCGATATTCGATGTGGGTAAAACACAAAGATTTCAATTTAGTTAATCACACAAATATCGCCTAATTTATACATGCAGAGCCTACCAACATTTCAATAATTGTAACCGATGTCACCATCGTATCCAATTCATGCGTAAGCTCAATACACAAATATACTATCATTTCCTATTTGCAAATCAATTAGTCACACATAGTTCATTTTACAGCACAATATGAATTTCAATATCTCTTTTTCTCTTTTGCACACACACAGATAAAACAAACACTTCACAGATGATAATTTTATTTATTTTCTTCTATTCTCCCCCTAAAATTGTGATGCAATTAATTGAATCTAAACAAACACATAAAAAGCACATTTTAGAACAAACATACAATTCAACACAATTTTAATACTAAAAGAAAATCTTTTTGAGGAACATAAATGGTCTTTCAATCAAAAAGACGGATTTTATTAAACGGATTTTTTTAATAAAACATTTACTCAAAAAGATATCATCTCCAACATTTGTACCATAGAGTTAAACCGATTAGTTGAAAATGCTTTTGTAAAAATGTCGGCTTTTTGCTTAAGGTATCAACATGGACCACCTTTTTTATCTCCAGCAAAAGCAACAAAACCACCTTCAAATGATCGAAAATCATTCAATATCTCTCTTTGTCCAGTCATATGCCTTGAGCAACCTCTATCAACATGCCAAGCAAAATTAATAGTCCTCCCAGTTACAACGTATCAAAATCTGAAATTTTCACAACTCTTGAGACTTCGAACGAAATCTATTTCTAACAGACTTTTCGATCGAAAACTTTGATATTCGGACAACAAATTTCTGATGAAAAGATTTCGGACAAGATCAACTTTTCGAATGAGATTTCGAGCGAAAACAGATTCCGGCTCCTTTAAGTGAGATTTTGGACACTTCAAACTCATCACCTTCAAACCGCACCTGTAACTGATCCGACTATGAAATCAACCTCCAAACCCAATCCCATTAGTCATCTCCATAAAAAATTGATCAGTAAACTCAATAATGGCAGTAGAATACACTCTAATCGATCCTCAATCAAAGAAAATATATGTAAAAACTTGAAATATCTAGAACTTCAACCATAAGCTCTTATACCACTTGTGAATCCCCTTGATCTACAATATTCCAAGCAATACAATAACGAACAATCTCCTGCAAAGGCGGAATCAATCCAAGAGACTCTAAGATTGAAAACCGACGATTCAAAAACGAATCTAAGATATTACGCCATCAAACTGAGATAATCACCAAACATCATCTTGTAATCACTTAGAGAATCAGTACCAGTCAGTAGTACAATACTATGAACAACAGAGATACAAATCTGATACGAGTTCTTCTTTTTCAAGCTTTCAAATACAAGACATATATATAGAAACAATATTTCGTCTGAAAACTCTAATTGTTCGAAAAAGATTTCGATCGAAATCTTTTTCGATCGATAAAGTTTTCGGTCGAAAACTTTACACTTAAGCATATATCAAAATAGATACTTGAATTCGATGGACTACTAGGTTCCAACAATAAACTCTATGATTTTTTCTAAAACAACCCCTTTCTGTTCTTCTAACATTTTGCTCAAAACATGATGATGATTATCAAATTTTGAATAAAACCCGTTTTTGGTAAAACGTTGAGGCAATTGTTTAGAGTTGGACTGACTTATCGACGTTTATGACCATCTCCCTTTTGGGAACGATTTTTGTTTTTAACAAATTTGTGATTTTCAGCATTAGCAATTTGTTTCCCTTCTTTTTCAAAATTACCACTTTTAACAAACGTGGTTTTGACCCCTTTACGAAAAATATCGTTTTGTTAAAAAGCAACCTTATCCAAATTAACACGTAAACGATAATTAAATGAAGATGAATTGTTCTTAAAAGACTTAGACTTAGACTTTAGACCTTCCTCCTCATCATCACTCTCACATTTTTCCACTATGCCTTCTACTAATCCTGTTTTTGCACAAGACTTAGACAATGCTCACACATTTGGGAAAAGGACAAGCAGTTGTAGGAGTAGATTGCTTTGATGATGAAGGTTGATCAGGATTACATCCCACACCATAAACCATCTCAACGTCTTCAGGGTAGTCATTTGGCATACATGAAAAAATTTTCATTATATGGATGTGGCACAACATGATACTCTACCCCTGGATTCCCTTTCTTCCTAACATGGGAATTAATCAGATCATACACCACCGATCGAGAGTGATCAATTTTCTCGATCGTCAGTTTGGTGTTTCCAACTGATTCAAAGTATCATTACGTTTTAAGCTAAGGTCGTCTAATCTTTTTATAGCATCTCGATAAATACATTCCTTGTTGCTTAAATCCATTTGTAATTTTGCAACATCCTTTTTACTAGCTTCAATTTTATCTTTAAAAATTATATTTGAACGTTTGTGTTCAGAGTTGGCATATCTAGTTGAGTTATTTCTTTGATCAAAAGATCAATATCATACTTATATCTATTTACTTTTTCTACACAGTTAGCAGGAAAAAAAAATCTTTGTTTTCCTCAACATCTTCGACTTTTGCCATGAGAGCATGATTTATCATCTTCACCTCTAGAGCATTTATCTGATCGCCCTAATCATAACGAGAAGTCTGCTGAATAACCAGTGCCTTGCTTTCATTGTAGGTAGTTGCTTCACTTTCTCCTGATTTGTTGGACGAGCTACCTTTTTCATCCTTTGATTCAGCGCACTCCCTGGCAAAGTGTTCAGGCTTGTTGCAATTGTAGCACAATGAAAACCAATCTTCTTAGTTCCAGACTCCAGCCCCTCGAAGGAATTCCTTCCAGCTCTTTTGATAAATTTCTTAGCACGATGGACAACCATAGCCATATCAAGGTCATTAGAGTTAGTCTGATCCACGTCATCCTGCACCATGTTTGCTGGAGTAAGCCTTCCAGCAAGCAAAGCATTGTAACTGTTCATGAATACACTGAAGAGAGACACATTTTCTTCAACTGCTTTGGTGCTATATTCACAAGGCTTTGACTGAGTTGTTTGCTGAATAGGAGTAACAAAGGCTGTCTGAGTACGAATAGTGGGCATATGAATTGAAGACATACTTGCTATCAGTGCATTGTTTTCAGAAACTGCAGAACTACCCATCTCAGCAATATATTGGATATGCCTTTGATGATCATCCATTTCATAAGATCTCAGAATTGAAATCAACTCACTTAGAGAAGTGGTGTACATGTTTTTAGTACGCTTTATAGTAGTGATGTTGAAATTCCAATTTATAGGTAGAGAATTGAGCAGCTTTTTGTTAATTTCACCTTTAGTCATCTCGATTCCTGCAATGCTTATTTCTATTGTCAAGTGTGACAACCTGTTAATCTGAGCCTATAGAGTCTCTCCCTTTACATACTTGAACATGTTAAATTTTTGCCTCAACATGTCCTTCCTGCTTTCTCGCATATCCAAATTTCCTTCGAACCTCTCAATCAAGGCATCCCACAGTGACTTAGTTGTCTTGAATTCTTTGAATCCTTGAGCAATCTTAGTAGACAATGCCATAGTTAAACCGACATATGCTTTCTCATCCTTCTCCTTTTGAAGTATTTCCTCACCCACATACAAATCTAGGTCCTTTGGCACAAACTCATTGTTCTCATTTCGAAACATGGGAATAGTAGGTCCTTTCTCAATATACTTTCATAAAGATGCATCATTAAACCTAGCAAAGTTTTCATACCTATATTTCCAGTTGTCAAAGTCATCAGCATTAGAAAGTCTAGGAGGTCGGTTGGTGGTACCAATCTCATTATCCATTGCTGCAATGAGGTTTTGAGCTGCCATACTTAAACATCGAATAAGAAACTGCACAAAGTAAAAGAACCAGAAAGTATTCGCCCAAAGTTCTCGGTACGAGAACTTTTAGCCCAAACAAGAACTTTGAATAAGCGTGAACTTTGGAACCAATGAGTACTTTGAAACAACCGAAAACTTTGAAAAGAGAACTTGAATCCGAATACTTCAGAAACACGACAACTTAAATTTCCAACTACTTGAGAACTTCAAAAACCCGAAAACATGCAAACCGAGTATCTGCCACCAGAGAACTTAAAAACATAATACCCAAAAGATCTCAGAGGAGCGCCTACCGACTACCTAGCCGAGTACTTCACCTAGAACTTTCCGAGAACTGGGTATCATCTCCAATCTGTTCCGAAAAAACACTCACAACGATTTGAAATGATCGTCCAGTCGATCAAACAACAGTAAATATGAAGAACAACGCCTAGTTCTTCAAGAAAATCGATATAAAAATAGTCCAAAATCGATGAATCTGTCCAGAAATACTTCCAAAACACACAAGTCAGTCTAAAAATGAAAACAATAACTTTGATACCTCACAACCCAGAAAAATCCGTTGTAAGCTTCACCAAATGAGCACTAAGGCTCTGATACCAATTGTAAGGTCCAGTTTCTCCTAAGGATCTTCAATGAATGGATTCAACAACGAGTTGAATCTGGCAGAAACAGAAACTACACGTGACTAGTAGGAAATCAAACAGTATGAGCACACAATAATTATCAAACGATTTTATATTACTGAATAATCTTTTGAATACAGTATAAAATGTCTAATCACTCAACTAACCCGAATAGTGAGGCAAAACTAACTATTTATAGCTAATTACACAAAGTACTCGGTTTCCTATGGGTCTAGCCTTGCCGAGAACTAGAAGTACTCGGCCCATCAAAAGTTCTCGGGCCAAGAACTTTTACAAAAGCAAGTTCTCGCAAACCAAAACTAACTATATTATTTTCTGAACAATCCGGTGACTCTTTGATGCTTCAGCCTATTAGGTTTGGTCCTTATAAGAATGAATATGGAGACGACATGTTTCATGAAAAAACTTTTATTTATTAGATAGTATATATTAGAATAGAGATGTTATAGTTAAACAAAATAAAAAAAATTATGATATTGTGGTTCATTTGTGCAAAATTATGGTCCAAATGAGGATGAAGACTAGTTAACGATCAAGCTAAAACTCACGACCTATCACAAAGCAATATCATGACCTGAGGTTTCGGTATTCAAATCAAGCTCAAAAAACTCATTATCTATACAAGCTACTAGATAGTGATATCTCTTAAGAGGTGTTCAGTATTTGAATTGGGCTAAGAAAACTCGAAATTTGATTCGAATAAAAATTTACAATTTCGAAATTCGATTCATATTTTCGAGATCGAATTGAATTTCAAATTTGTGATTTTCGATTCGATTCAAAATGTGAATTAAATTATAAGTATAATTTATTATTATTTTTTCTATATACATGAAAATTGGGTCCTAACTTTGTGTTGTTTAATTTAATAATAGGGTGTAAGATCCAAACCCAATTAGTAAGTATTCATTTACAAGTATCCAACCCAAATCCAATTAGCAAACACCTAAAATCTAAATTCCTAATATCATTTAGAATTTGAAACATCCTCTCTCAACTTCAAAAGCCTCCATCTTCACCGTCCATAATATCAGTGAAGTATGAAACCCGAATACTAGTCAACAACCCCCATCGTCCCTCGTTATCGACAGTCCGTCAACGTCCCTCATTACGAAAATCCACTTGACACTTTATTTTGAACTTTTTATCATTTACTAGTTTTGAATTGTATTTTCGATGTTACAATTTAGATTTTGGTCATTTGACATTTTAATGTTTCAAGTTTGCATGAATTTTGAAAATATAATTAAAATATTTTTTTTCGTTGAATTCGAATCGAGTCAAGTCCAATTCAAATTCTAACTTCTAATTGACTTGAATTCTGAATTTAATATGAATTTGAATTCTGAATTCGAATCAGTTTATTAGATCTATTTCAAATCCAGCTTCAAAATTTTAAAATTTGCATAATTCGAGATTAACTCGAATTTGAATCGATGAACACCCCAAATCTGTTGAGATCGAGTTGCTTTGAGCTGAGTGGTTTGTAAGTAAGAGTAATAATTTGCAGTGGGATTGAAACGATTACTTAAATCTAGACAAGCTACAATAAAGAACACATAAATTAACCGTCATAAGTCATCACATATTGAATTACATCAAGAGAAATGATAACATATTATACAATGATCAAACGCTCCCCTCAACATGATAATCTAACTCACACACATACACACTTTTGTTCTTGCTTGGGCTGAAGTTCTCAAATTAAAATTGCATACAAAGCTTATCAGTTGATTTTGTCCAACTGAAGTTGCTCTTGGATCTAGATGCACAAGTAACAACATATGTCATTGTTGCCAATGACTCTGATCCTAAAGGGTATTAAAATGAACAACAACATTTGATCAATGGTTAAACGAGTTTAGTGCGTTGATGCGAAATGGGTTGTGAGGATATAATTATTTAGAGAAATAAATATATCTAATTTCAAAATATTAATTGTTTTAAGAAGTAATAATTAGAATTAATATTAAATGTTAAATAAAAGTTTATTTGGAATAAACGTTTATTATTTAAAGAATATTTATTATATAATCTAGAATTATATAATACGGGAACTTCATATAAATGTAACCAACTTTTTAAATTGTTCCAATTAAGTCACTCAAACTTTTTTTGTCCTGATTTAGTCACTCAACTTTCAGGTAACCTGCTAATCATATACTTTTTACCTGTTTAACAGGTTTTCATGATGACGTAGCATTTATTTTTCGTTTTCTTTTTATTAATATGCTTATGTGGAATTAATATATTTTTTAATTTTAAAATTAAAAAAATATATTTCTTAAAAGAAATTTTTTGAAACATCACGTGAGTAGTGAGCGTATGAAAGAATAATAAAGAATTGTTTTTTAAATTTTCAATTAAAAAAAGTAAATTAATTTCACGCTAGCATATTAAGAAAAAAATGAAAAATAAATGCTACTTCAGCATGTTAAATGCCATGTAAGCATGGAAACCTGTTAAACAGGTAAAAAGTACATGATTAGCACGTTAGCTGAAAGTTGAGTGATTAAATCGGAACAAAAAAAGTTTGAGTGAGCTAATTGGAACAGTTTGAAAAGTTGATTACATTTTTATAAAGTTTTCCCTATATAATAATAAATATTTATTTATTGATTTTCTAAAATATATATTTATACATATTAAATTCGAAAACGAATAATAAATATAATTCAAATTGGATTTGAAATTATCTCTAAAACTTGATCAAATTTATTTAATAATATATTTGGTCAATCCTTGGTTGGAGATAAGCCGAAATGCTGGGTTTTAAACATGTCTTTTAGAATATTTTGCACCGGAAGCTAGTTTACACGTTTAGATCTAAAGATTTTAGAAAACAAAACCCATCAAGGATCCATATGAAGTTTATGAAACTTAAAATAAAACATGCATACGGTGTTTTAGAAACAACAACCTTTGATGAGTAGTGGTAGCACAAACGAAGGTGGTGAAGATGCAAGCACTGACTTCTTCTTCTAAAGTGATGCACTCTAAGCAATGAGCTTCCAAGATGCTAGTCTTTGATGTCAAGAACACATACACCTACTAAAACTCACCTTAGTAGTGTATGTAATAATAATTCAAAGTATTTCCAAGAACAAACTCAAACTAAATCAATAATATGTTAATTTCAGGGTGTTCTTGGACACTTATCATTCAACTTTTGTTCTTCCTTTTGCTCACTAAAAATCTCGGCCTTGTGGAAGAGTGATATGGCATAATTTTTTTTCTTAATCTCGCATGTCTCATTCACAAGATTCCCATCTCTTTGAAGGCGCAAAAAGGTAAGGCATATGGTACCTCTCTTACTTGTAAGACCAAAGCTTCACTAAATCAAAGACAAATGCAAGTCAAGAACACATACACCTACTAAAACTCACCTTAGTAGTGTATGTAATAATAATTCAAAGTATTTCCAAGAACAAACTCAAACTAAATCAATAATATGTTAATTTCAGGGTGTTCTTGGACACTTATCATTCAACTTTTGTTCTTCCTTTTGCTCACTAAAAATCTCGGCCTTGTGGAAGAGTGATATGGCATAATCTTTTTTCTTAATCTCGCATGTCTCATTCACAAGACTCCCATCTCTTTGAAGGCGCAAAAAGGTAAGGCATATGGTACCTCTCTTACTTGTAAGACCAAAGCTTCACTAAATCAAAGACAAATGCAAGTCAAACAAGACAAAAGGGCATGTACCTTGTGGATTTCGGCCAGCTATGGTCTTCAAATGGAAGGAGGGAAAACAAGGGATAAAAGCATGTGTAGAGCTTTCCCAAAAAAATTGAAAGAGTATGTGATATGCCCTAAATTATATATGTTTTGCATGCGAAATAATCCTCATATTATGGTACTAATTAAATAAAAGTCTTGCATTTGATACTTAAAGCATTTATATTTCATAATTGCAGGATATTCGGTGTCTTGAAGTAACAAAGCTAAAGTCACTCAAAAAGGTCAAGAAATCAAGGCTTTGGAGGACCAAACCCGAGCTTTGACCCCCAAGAAGTCAACCAGGGTCAACGAAAGTCAAACCAGCTACTAAAAGACGAAGCAGGGAGCAGGAAGGGGGATGCACGGCCGTACATCCCATTGCACAGCCGTGCAAGGCCCTCATTGCTCCCCAAGGCTCTAGTACACTATCATGGGTACCCTGTTTGATTCCCTAGGTATTTGCACGCTTGTGCAAACCAATGCATGGCCGTGCATTGCTCATTTTAAGGCCTATAAATAGATGGCTTGAGTTATTCATTACACACACCACAAGATACATTACCAGAGATCAAGAGAGTCTGTTTATGTAATTTAGAGTAGAGAGTAGAGAGTCTCCTCTTCTTTATCCGCAATAGGGGAGCCTACAAAACTCAGCGCTACGCTAGTTAATATGGCCATTCGTGGCTAAACTCTTTATATTGCTAGGGTGAAGATGAAGTTTGGTTTATGTTAATGTTTAACGTATTAAACTAGTGGTATGTTTATGTGTTTAATTATTCGCTCTTAAAACCACCTTCTAGGGGGGCTTTTTATTATTTTCTAAAAATGTCTTTACACTTGTGTTCTTAATTTCAAAGCGTAACACCATAAAACCTTTTTAATCAAACTTCTCTTGAAACTTGTACGTCTTTATACAAGTAGATTTTGATAAGCTAAGGATTGGTTAATATGAATAAGGTCGTACGTCTTTATACGAACTTGTTATGAGACCAAGAATTGGTGAACTCATGTTGGCAACAGTACGTCTTTATACATGGTCCCATTGTTGCATCGCCTCCCGGTGAACAAAGTCTAATCACTCTTTTATTAATAATAATTAAGCATTTAAGTTTGATGTCATAAACCAACTCGAAGATAACACCAATGAGTTGAGGGTAACGATGTCCCTAGCTGGGAGTCCTACCATTTTATTATTAAAGATTATAATTCGTGAACCAAATGTTGTGAAAATGAGGCTCTAGCGGTGTACCATTCACACATTTGTATTAGTCATACCACCGGATGAGTCAACTTAACATTAGCATATACCAAGCAGATTAGAAGCCCAAAGCAATACTCTTCATGACCTGATCATCCTCGAGATATTTACTTTCCTGCTATTTACATTTCTGCTACACATTTGTACTTTTATGTCATTTACTTTAGCATCATTTACTTTTCTGTCATTTACTTTCCTGCTTCACAAGCACACAAAACCCACTTACTAATTAAACCGGCTAAACGATAACAAAAGTTGAGTATTGGAACTCGACCGTGTCCATTGGTTCGATACTTGGTTCGTACCTAAACTATATTATGTTGTGATACATACACTTACCTATTGTGTGTGTTTTAAGTTTGAGAATTTATTATTTTATAAATTTAAAACCTGATCTCGTGAAACCTTATCATTAAAATCTTTTATAACTTAATCACGTGCACATAAAAAAGCAAGTCTGATCAATGACAGCAGTCTAGAATTGGTTCAGATGAAAGATGCTGAATCTCATAGGAGACACGCCTAAGTTTATAAAGGGGCTCATGGCCCGCTTAACATGACAATACATACAAGTGTATAGTGGATTCGAATTAAGTCACACCTATGAGATGTGCGTAAAGTCGAGAAAATAATGCTATTCGATACAACATCCCGGATACTTGGATAGTAGGTTATGACTTCATTCCTAGTAACATGAGCAAACCCTAACTTCGTGTGCCTCACGTATCGCATCGGATATTCACCAGTCTAATGACCGACATACATATTTGAAAGAAGCCAAGATACTACCTAGTCACGAGGTACTAGGTTTAGTTGTGTTATGAGAAGCGACAAATTTCGAGGACAAAATTCTTATAAGGAGGGTAGACTTGTAACATCCTAAATTTCACACTTGAATTAAATTAGGGATGAAAATGTAAATACTACCAATTGAAGGGGGTGCAAGTGAAAGATCTTAAAAACCTAATCCTCCCTTTTATAATTCCAGCCGTCAACTCCCATCCCCAAACCCCTTCCCTCTCGCCAACTAAAAGCCCTACGCACCACCACTGGAAAACCCTGAAATCCGGCCATCTACCTTGGAATTGCTACTCGGTTCACATGGATACTACTAGTCTGGACCGAAGCAAACTCAGGGACGTCACTGTTGAGCCGAAATAGCGCAAAAAAGAGAGAATACCCGGTGATTAGGACTCGCCGGCGCCGGCTGGAACAGGGACCATGATTTAAGTTGAGGATCGACCGTAGATCTCACAGAAACAATGTATCATTAGCCACCGTTGGCAGAATTCGAAGCTGAATCAAAGGTATGGCTTGAACAAGACTTCAATGGAGTTATTTCAGTCGATTCTCAGGTAAGTAAGCTCTTATTTCAATGTACAAGCTAACTTCATGTTTTAGAAGATATTAAATTCACCAAATGATTGATTATTGGATGTAAAAGCTCGTTTGGGACGGCTACGGGTGGAAGAGGAAGTCGTGTTGCTCCTCTCCAGATTCGGACAACAACCTTTAATGCTTGCGGGTCGTGATTCGATCAAATGTGAGGCTCGGTCTCGTTAAAAGTTTATTTGGATGCATCAAGGGTAAGATTCTTCACTAAATCGGTTTTTGATGAAAAATATTGCAAGATGATAAAGATTTTAATAATTATAATGGTTTTGTGATGGTAATGGTAGGGGAATGATGATGATTGTGAAAATGGTGATTAATATTATGGTAACCGGCTCGTCGAGACGAGTTCGTGGACTTTTGAATCACCCGATTCGGAGTCCGTACGGTCAAGTTACGGGGTATGAAATGGGTTCGTATTCTATACGCCGTGTTCGGGAAGGTATATCTTTTCAAACCATAGAATGATAATTAGAAAGTATTGATTTGGGTTTTGAATACCGTGCTCGAGGGGACGTGTAGAGTTTATATTTTTACGGAACCAGTTCAGGCGAATTTAGCATGTTCCCCTGAAGCATGGATGGCGAACTTAGCATGTTTGCCTAATGTAGAAGAGGTGAACTTACCATATGTTCACCTAAGTCAAAGTGGCGAACTTAACCGTATGTTCGCTAAACCTAGGTAGCGAACCTACCATGTTCGCCTAAGCCATGAATGGCGAACTTGCCTAAGTTCACCAAACCCTAAAGATAGAAACGTCCAGTGTCGGTTAGGTCAGTTATGTCACATCCCAAAATCCACTAACGGAGTTTTACTTTTAGGCGCGTGACAAACCAGGATCTCAGTCATTAGTTACTTCAAACGACACTATATGAGTTTAATCAAAATCAATTAAGGTTCAGAGTTAAATGCGAAAGCGTCAATTAATGTAAATGATAGATAATAAACATGATCCATTATTGATAAAACTAATGCGACTCCATGATGCATCCTAGTCCTGATGTGTACCATAATGACCTGAGAAAACATGCTTAAAGTGTCAACACAAGGTTGGTGAGTTCACAGGTTTGTAAGTAAATAAACTGTTTGTGTTTTTACGGGATCTACATACATAAGTCACACATATTGTTAGCTAGACAATGTACAGGTTACTCTAAGCGTTCGCAACCGAAGCTAACTGTTTGTGTTTGAATGCCTTCCGCCATTGCTAACATCAACAATGGCAAGTGTTTAGGACAATTTACACCCGTTTGGCCTCCAATCGTGCTAGAGCGACTAGCCTGGGTGGGGTTTGTCAAACCCAGTAGTACTACTCAAATTTCCTCACTATATAACTTATATTAACGGTTCGAGTGTGTAAGGACTTAGTAAGTTGTGTTTGCGCTTAAGTAAACAAGTGGTAGTGAAATACTATGTGATCCATGTTTGTTTGTGTGCATGTTTCTCCCAAACGGGAAAACAAGTAAAAGGATGTTTGTTTGTGTGCATGTTTCTCCCCAACGGGAAAACAAGTAAAATGATATTTGTTTATATGCATGTTTCTCCCCAACGGGAAAACAAGTAAAATGATGTTCGTTTGTATGTGTGTTTCTCTCCAACGGGAAAACAAGTAAAAGAATGTTTGTTTGTGTGCATGTTTCTCCCCAACGGGAAAACAAGTAAAAGAATGTTTGTTTATGTGCATGTTTTTCCCCCAACGGGAAAACAAGTAAAAGGGGTCGTGAAACTCATCTGAGTTGTGTAAGCGTAGAAGTTAGCACCATACAAGGATGCAACAAAACCACAATTGGATTCCACGCGGACAATCTACGAATGCCCTAGAATGATTTACAATAGTTAGGAACACGTAAGGGTTTGTGACAATGACACGGAAAGGTCGGACGTCCTAACGACACATTTATGAGTAACGAATAGACAAACATGTCATCGGAGTTAAGGAATTTCTTAATTTAATAATTAAGATAGATGTGATACGTATCGAATGTCACTAAATACGAATAATAATAATTTAAATATAATCGTGTGTTTGTACGAATTGAATAATAGCTTTATGTAATAATATAATTAATTATATTATTTTAAATGTGTGGATAATAATTAAAAATGAGTTATAAATCTAAACCCGAGCCTACGGTTGTTCTCCAGGGCTAAATCGTATTAATATAATAATATAGGAAATGGTTTTATAATTAATAAAATATCAAAAATGTGTTTTAAAACAAAACAGGGGTGGAGAGACTCGAACCCGGGTCTCTCCCACCACAGCCACACACTCTAACCAGTCCCGCCCGCTAGGATTTCGCACAAGCATCCGGTTCTGATTTGTTTTAACACGAACACTCCCTGTGTTCTTCCCCCCCCCCCCTTACGCGATCCGAACCAAATCCAATCCCAAATCCATCAATTTCGATTTCGATTGAACAAGGTAGCATAGGGGTTTTGTTAGTCGGCATTATGCGAATCTATGGTGAAGTTTAATTGAGAAAACATTGAGTTTAGGTTAGTAAATTTCCAGTTAGAAAACTCAAAACCCTAGAATATGAACACAAAATCGATTTGATCAATTCTTGTAATAACAGTTGTTGAATTCATGGGGCTTTCAAAGAGTGATGGATTGCGAACCTATCCATATAAATTAGTTGAATTATAATTGTGTCTAGGTTAGAGTTTGATTAACCAGTTCAAACGAAGAACCCTAGTTATCATATTGCTATGAAATCAATGATAAATGTTCAAATTAGGATGGGGCTTTTAAAGGGTGGGTTATGGCGATGCTAAACCTACGGTTTAATTGGATTTAAAATGAGTCTAGGGTGGATTTCGATTAAACCCGAATGTACATGAACCCTAGAATTCTTTCATGGTTAATTCGGTGTTGTAAGACACAATATTCATAGGGCTTTCAATCTAGACACTGAAACGAAGCTAAGGGTATGTTTGATTACCATAATGGATGTCGAATTGAGGGTGCTCGACTAAAACTCAGCTCTGACTTGAGTGTGTTGGTCTCCGGCGCCTCTAGTCCTTTCTCCGGCCAAACTGGTGCGTGCAACAGCTTCTGGGAGACTCGTTTGAGGTGTGTAGGTGCTTAATTCATGAGAAAAACATAAAATTTAAGCGAATTTGATAGTGGTCGATGATAGTGTCGACGGTTATGGGTTTAATGCCCATAATTAGGTTTAATTCGATTAATGACGATGATTAAAGCCTTAATAATGGTCATTAATGGTATGAACCTGTATATTAGTATCAATTCAGGCGAATTTCGGTTATGGTTGAGGATTTGAATCAAGAACAAGTCTAGTTTGACTTTTATAAAGTCAACAGGAACAAAACATCCAATTTTGACTTCAAAAGTCAATAGGATTAGGGTTTGGGCTAATTACACAACTAGTCCCTGTAGTTTTCATCAAATAGTTTGAGTTTATGGTAGAAATAGTCCCTAGGGTTTGTAATTGAGTTAACTAGGTTAAGAATTAACGGATTTGTGCTAACGGAGTTAACTCTAAAAGGCCGGATATATCTTAACGTGTATGAACGATTTATCCAGATTGTGCGAGACATAGTCTGAGCAATAGAGAACACTTGAGGCTAGCATGTCAGGTTAGTTCTAGAAGCCTTTTTTTTAATGTTTTACTTAATGTTTTGGGCTGGTGTGCATACTTACGAAATTATGTTTAACGAAAACATGTTTTACAAAATGATAATTACGAAATGATGTTTTATGAAAGGATATTTACAAAAGGAAAGTTGAAATGTGTTAATGAAACGTTTTGCTAAGGAAATTTACGAACGGTTTACGAACGAAATGTGATTTAATAAAACGTGCGAAAGCTTTAACTGAAATGATGTAAAGGAAGTAAAGGTTTTTATGAAAGTCACAAAATGAACGAATCTACCATGAATTCCTTTGGGAAGCAAGGTACGTAGGTATGTAGGGGCCATACCCTTATAGGGGACTTTGTGGTTGGCCAACAGTTGTACAACTGGGTGGGATAAAGGGGTGACGATGGTCACCATGGGGATTACCGAGATCCCTAATGAGGTACTGTTCTTTGCGAGGGAACACTGCCTAAGGTGAGGTACGAGCTATCCTTTGGGAGGCCATGCTTGAGGTGAGGTGCGTGCTATCCGTTGGGATGCCGTGCTTGAGGTGATTTGACGGTTACGAATGGTTAATGGATGGGTGCGTGTGCTCGATGTAGTGTCGTGCTCTAATGAGGAATTGATGGTTACGAAAAGGCGCTTATTCGGTTTATTGTTGACTTATGTTTAATGTTATGTTATTGCATGCTTTACGTACGCTTTTATTAATAATGACGAATGTTATGTTTTGATAAATATTTAAATTTAAAGTTTTATGTAAAAGTTAGAACTCACCAGCGTAGCTGACTTTTAGTATGCGCATTAAGGTTAAGGACAGGTACGAATGTTGAACGGTGATGCTTGGCTGGCGAAAGGTGTTACCCAGTTGATCATGAAGACTGGCATCCCATTATGATTTGATTATGTTATGTTTACATTTTAGAAAATGTTTACGCTTTCGCATGTTGAACAATGTGAATGTTATGTTTGAAAGAAAGTTTTTCGCTTTGTTAGTTGACATTCATGTTTAAGAACTGTTTGTGAATGAGTAAATCCAACACGTGAGGCCTCCCGGGTTTGGGGCCTTCCACTTTGGTGCATTAAACATGGCACTCCCTTCTGACATTATGAACATGTTTGAAGAATACAAGACTACTCAAACACTATGGGAGGTGTGTGATTTCTATGAAGGTAATTCCGATCTGAAGGAAGGAAAGAAGGATATGCTTCAAAAGCAATATGATACGTTTGGTAGTATCAAAGGTGAAGGACTGTCAAAACACATTGCAAGATTCATGGAAATTTCAAGCAAGTTGAAACAAGCTGGTGTGGTGATCAAGAACTATGATAAAATCAAGAAGCTGTTAGATTCGTTACCTCAGGAATGGAGCATTCAGTGCATGATGATCAGGAAGCAGTATCTTAATGAAGCATCAACCTTGTCATATGTGATCAATACGTTGAAGTCTTTTGAAATGGATATTGGAAAGCGACAGATGAACCAACTTGGCCATAGCAAGTATGGCACTGACAAATGCAGCATTCATAGCACCAATCACGTCAAACAACTCTGGAATCTCTACAGTTGGGATTCCAGCAATGGTTTCCACACCATCCACCAATCAACAGCAAAGCTCGTCAAATACCGCATCTAAAGGAAGTCAGAGTTGTAATCCTACTTCTAACATTTCCACAAAACACATGGCATTATTTGGTTTGTTTGTTAACAGCAATGAGGCACTTCTTGCGGGTAAATTTAAAGCCGGCGTTAGTCATATTGAGGATGTTTTTTAGGTTAATCCAAATGATATGGAGGAAGTTGACTTGCAATGGAAGATGGCCATGTTGACTCTACGGGCCCAAAGATTTATGGATCGTACTGGAAAGAAGCATTTGGAGGAAAATCAGCAGGTTTTTATAAGTCCAAGCTTAGATGTCACAATTGTAAGCTGTTAGGCCACTTCAAAAGAGAATGCCCTCATCCAATCACCAATTCCTTACCCCTCCCTACCATAGTTTCTATCACTGAAGGGAGGGAACAAACTGATATGTTAAAAGAACCTGCTAATGCCTTGATTGTCAACGACTTTGAATGGAGTGATGAGATTGAGGAAGCTCAAGTGGATATCTGCAAAGCTGTTATGACTAATATTCTATCAACTCAATTCATAGTTCATGGAATGGAAACTAGCTTGGTGGAAGAAGAAAAGAAGGGGGTTCATAGAAAGATATTGATCAACACATATTCGATTGGACCAGCTGCTTACTTGAAACACGTTGTCGTTCAAGGAACTGAAAGTCAGGTGATAGATTCGGAAGGAAGCATGAAGCATAATGCCAACATCAAGATTGAGAAAGCTAAGAGTGTTGATGAGGAGAATGCTAGTAACGGGAAGGCTGACTGCTCTAGTTTTGGCTCAATGGATTGAGTTGATTCTCCAAAGAGTGCATGTGATGGAACTCAAACCGAAGGCAATAGAAGATCAGATCAAGGATGCATCTAAAGAAAGAATACAGCAGAGCTGATTCCGCCAAAGGTAAAATCTCGTCTATGTTCTCCAGAATGTGTTGATATGATTGTTCACTACCGCACCTTAAACGATCTTCTCATTCGTGAAAAGGATGACACTCTTGGTCTCCTTAATCAAATTAAGAAAAGTGAGGTTCTTCTCAAAATCAGTTTAAATCAAGCTCAAAATAAAATCCAAACCCTAAAAGAATTTGTGTATAGGAAAGAGTTTTTAATCACTGATTTAACTGAAAAATTGTCTACTTCACGAAATGAGATTGTCAAATTACAAATAATCATTGACAAATGGAATTTAAGCAAAAAGATAAAAGATACCTTGCTTGATTGTCAACAACAACCTGTATACGTGAAAAAGGGAGTTGGTTATTTGGACTCCATTGATTTTGAAAGAAAACTGTTTCATCCTCCTACTGAGGGTGATTACAACCCTATTCCTTCACCTTATCCTAAAAATGATCTTGCTACTATCTTTTTTCGGCTACTAATGTGAATAATGCAGGTTTAACAAAAGGGCAAGATGATGAGGTAGGGGATGATTGTGGTGTTGGATTGGGCCCTAGTGACTACAATAGGGAGTCGATTAAGTTTTCATTCTTAAATTCCAAGAAAGCAGAATCATGTGTTTCAGATTCTGTGTGTAGTAATAGTTAATCTAATCCTAGCTTAGATAATTTGAACTCTAATTGTAATGAACTCAATAGTTGTAATGATTTTAATTCTATCAATGCTTCATGTTTTAATGATTCGGTTAGCATTATAGAAAGAAATCAGTTTGAAAGATTCATGACAAAAGAGATTTCAATTTTCACTCCCACATCAACAAGCCAACGTATAAGTCAAAGCAATTTGGACTATCTGCCCATAAAAGACTGTGAAGAAAGCGAGTGTGACTCGGGTTACTCCACAGACCGATCAACTGATGAATCTGATTTTGAGTCAAGACCAATGACTGAAGTGATTGAATTCATATTCAAAATTGATGAAGAATCAGAAAGAGAAAGATCAACAAAGCATATTGATCCAAGAATAGAACATCACACCAGAGGCAGATTCAGAAAGCCATTCAAAGTGCCATTTCAGTAGTAATCATCCTCATCATCTTACCAACCACCACACAAAAGAAAATCTTTTAAGCATGTTAATTGTTTCACATGTGGAAATGGTGGTCATACTACTAGACAATACAGTCATGCATCATATCACAATGATTGGGTCAAATTTCAAAGACCTAGAATGCATAATGGTGGGGTTAACTATAATACACACCAACATGTTCAAAATCCATTTTATCACAAAATTAGCAATTTTCGTCAAAATGTTAATAATTTCTTAAAGGTACATGTTGGTGGAGAACAAGACTTGATAGAACTGCTGAAGTAACCGTTCCACGCAAGTTGAAAAAGACTTGGGGTTCCAATTTCTCAATAAATTTTCTTGTATGTTATAGGGTATTCCCAGGAGGACTATTAACAACTCATGGCATGTCGATAGTGGGTGCTCTCATCACATGACCGAGCTAAAAGACTTGCTTACCGACTTCTTAATAATCAATGGGGGATACGTTGCTTTTGTCGATGATGAAAAGGGAGGAAAGATCACCGGACAGGGAAATGTGTGGAGCGGAACTCTCACCTTGGAGAAAGTCATTCTCGTTCCTGAGTTATGCTACAATCTCATGAGTGTATCATAAATCTGTGATAAACAACTCTCTATGTTGTTTAATAATGCATACTGCTTCTTCGTCAAACCAGGAATCGTCGTTTCTGATAATCTGATCCTGCTGAGGATTCCTTGAAAGAATAACACCTATGTTGTAGAAATGAATGATCCCGCAACAAAATCTTCCATTGCTTGCTTGTTATCTAAAGCATCTGATTCTGAATCACTGCTTTGGCACCGACGACTTGGTCATGTGAATTTTAAAAACATAAACCGTTTGGTAAAACAAAACATTGTGAGAGGTTTGCCCTCCAAGGATTTTAACTTTTCTGAAAAATGCATGGCTTGTGCTAAAGGCAAGAAGCACAAGAAGTTGCACAAGCCCAAAGCAGTGAACTCTATTTCTATTCCTTTACAATTACTTCAGATGGATCTCCTTGGTCCTGTAAGAGTGAAAATCCTTACTAAAAATTCTTACTGTTTGGTTGTGACAGATGACTTCTCAAAATATTCTTGGGTTAATTTCTTAGCTACCAAAAATGAAACTACTGAAGTGCTGAAATGTCTTATGCAAATTGTGAAGATCTGCAAGCATTCGGTGATTTTAATCAGAAGCGACCATGGCACCGAATTTAAGAATCATGTATTGAATGAAATTTTGTGAAAGCAAGGGAATTTTAAGACAGTTTAGTGCCGCCAGGACTCCCCAGCAGAACGGAGTAGCAGAAAGAAAAAATTGTACGTTGATCGAGGCCGCTTGAACGATGCTGATTGATTCAAAGCTTCATATTATCTTCTGGGCCGAAGCAGTAAACACTGCTAATTATGTTCTGAATCGAGCTTTGGTGGTCAAGGCTCATAACATGACTACCTACGAGTTGTTTAATGGAAGAAAGCCCTTGATTGAATTCTTTAGAGCATTTGGTTGTTCTTGCACTATGTTGAACACAGCTGAGAATCTAGCAAAGTTTAGAGCATTCGGTGATGAATATTACTTCATTGGATATTCATCATCTCAGAAGGCATACCGAGTGTACCATCCCAAAAAAAATAAAACGACGACTAAAATAACGGGTTAAACGCGAGACTAACGAAATAAATGAACGAGGCGTGATGGGCCGGGCCGGATGGGCTTGTGAACTTGGAGTGCAAACTTGAGGGGAGGAATCTCCTCCCTTTAAATAGCCAACACACTCCAGCGTTCTCTCATTTGCAAGTTCCATAGAGAGAAACCGTAGAGAGAGAAAGTTAGCAGATCGACCCGAGATTAAAGAAGTGTGTTACTCCATAGCTCGTGAGCAAAACCTCCGAATCAGAAGCTCGATACAGGTAACGATCTGATCTAGATCTGAGTTTTTTTTTGTTTTGGGGTGTTCGGGTTTTGGATAAAAAGATGGAATTTTTACATATGAAACTTGAATATAAACATAGATCTAGCATCTAGAATGAAAAACGAATGTTTTGAACGTAGAAAGTTGGGTCTTGACGAAATCAGATCCACATGCATGGATATAGGGTTCTTGAGGAAGAAGCGAACTTAGTCAAGCGAACTTAGTCAAGCGAACTTGGAAGCCATAACAGGCGAACTTGTGTAAGTTCGCTATGTGTAAGTTCGTTGTAGGGTATGTATAGGCGAACTTCGTAAGCCAAGCATGATTGGTTGGTTCTATAGGGCGAACTTAGCCTTAAGTTCGCCTAATTCAGAATGATTAAACCGTTAGAGTCGGAATTAGGTCTGATGTGTTTTTAACTACTCAATCCAAATCGTCTGTGACGTTGTTAGGCCTTTGTTTAGGACAACCGAGACTAGCCTATCACGTGAGTTCTAGAAGCCCTTCTTTAAATGTTTCAATAAAATGTTTTTGGGCTGGTGTGCATACATACGAAATGATGTTTACGAAACAATGTCTACGAAATGAGAATTATGAAATGATGTTTACGAAGGATGATATTAGGAAATGTTTTTCCAAACGAAGTTTATGAAAGGTTTATGAATGAAATATTATTTAATAAAACGTACGAATGCTTTAACTAAAATGTGGTAAAGGCTTTGTGAAAGTCACGAATGAACGAATCTGCCACAAGTTCCTATGGGAGCTAGGGTATGTATGTATGTATTGGCCTCACCCATATGGGGGGCCTTTGTGGCTGGCTAACAGTTGTACAACTGGTTGAGGATGGGGTGATGACGGTCACCCATGGGATTACCGGGATCCCGATGGTAGGTACTATTCCCCTTGAGGGAACAGTGCCTAAGGTATGTTTAGTCTTCCTAGAGGTAACGAGCCTTAGGAGACATGTGTATGGTCTTCCTAGAGGTTTATGAAAGGATGATATTAGGAAATGTTTTTCCAAACGAAGTTTATGAAAGGTTTATGAATGAAATATTATTTAATAAAACGTACGAATGCTTTAACTAAAATGTGGTAAAGGCTTTGTGAAAGTCACGAATGAACGAATCTGCCACAAGTTCCTATGGGAGCTAGGGTATGTATGTATGTATTGGCCTCACCCATATGGGGGGCCTTTGTGGCTGGCTAACAGTTGTACAACTGGTTGAGGATGGGGTGATGACGGTCACCCATGGGATTACCGGGATCCCGATGGTAGGTACTATTCCCCTTGAGGGAACAGTGCCTAAGGTATGTTTAGTCTTCCTAGAGGTAACGAGCCTTAGGAGACATGTGTATGGTCTTCCTAGAGGTAACGAGCCTTAGGAGACATATGTTTGGTCTACCTAGAGGTAACGAGCCTTAGGAGACATGTGTTTGGTCTACCTAGAGGTAACGAGCCTTAGGAGACCTGGGTGACGAATGACTTAGAGGTAACGAGCCTTAAGTTTCTCCGCTGGTATGCGATATACGGAATTGACGGTTACGAGAAGGCGCATATTGAGTTCATGTTGACTTATGTTATGATGCTATGTTACGATGTTATGATGATGATAAGTTATTGCATGCTTTACGTACGCTTTTGTTAAATAAATGAATGTTATGTTTTTGGAAAAATGCTTATGTTAAAGTTTTATGTGAAGCTAGAACTCACCAGCGTATGCACATTCAGGTAAAGGACATGTATGAATGTGGAACGGTGATGATTGGCTGGCGAAAGGAGTTACCCGATTGATCATGAAGACTGGCATCCCGTTATGAGTTGTTTATGTTATGTTTACGTTTTTTTGACAATGTTTACGCTTTCGCATGTTGAACAATGTTATGTGTCACACCCCCAAATTCCACTAACAGAGTTTTACCGTTTGGAAGGTGACACACCAGGATCTCAGTCATTAGTTATATCAAACGACACTATATGGGACTTAAAAGTCATAACATAAATGTTCAGAGTTAATGCGGAAGCGTAAACGTTAATATGAAATCAAAAGTAATTACACGCAACAAGCGTCAATCAATATAAATTAGTAAACTGTTTAAAATGTTTGAAATGAATGATATGACAGTAAGACTCCATGCATGTCCTAAGTATGCAACCTGTGCCAAAGCGACCTGAGAAACATGTAAAAAAAGTGTCAACACGAGGTTGGTGAGTTCACAGGTTTCAAGTTTGTAATAAGAGAGTGTTTGCCAGATTATGTACAATCAGTATGCATATCTATAGGTAGCTAGCCTATGTTCATGTCTTACTAAAGCGCTCGCAACCGAAGCTGACTGTTTGTGTATTTGCCTCCTGCCAGGTCTATCAACTCTGGCAAATCTGAGTAGGCTAACATTTCACCCGTTCGATCTCCAATCGAGTTAGCGCGACTAACGCGGGTGGGATTTGTCAAACCCAGTAGTACTACTAAACATTACCTCGCTAAGATCCATATTAATGGTTCGATGTATGATGAGGACTTTCTGTGATAGTGTGTCACGCTTAGCCTCAACAGTAATAACATATGCATTACAATAATCTAAAATAGTTGCGTCATGTTTTCTCCTTCAACGGGAAAAACATGTAACATAATGTTTGTCTGCGTACCTGTTTCTCCCCCACGGAGAAAACAAGTAAAAGTATGATAGTTGGTGTATATGTTTGTTTCTCCTCAATAGGAAAACAAGTAAAATATGTTTGTGTGTAAGCATGTTTCTCCCGCAATAGTAAAACAAGTAAAAAGGAGCCGTGAAACTCAGCTGAACGGCGTAGGTAGGTTCACACTAGAATAAGATTGGAACCACGTGTGCTAGCCTGCAACGGCTTACGTATGCCCTTGAATTATACACATAACAACTAAGGATACAATGGAATATGTGACGACAATACGGAAGGTTGAACGTCCTAAAGAAACGCTCTAATGATTAAGAGTAGATGAACGTGTCCACGTGAATGAGAATTCTTAATTAGGATAAATACGTTTCACGATGAATGACAAATAATATATAATAAATACATTCGAGCGTTTTGTCATTAACTAGAAGTCTAGGAAAATAAATATAATTTATTATATTGTTTTTAAGTTTAGTGAAGTAACAAAAATAATTACATTGCGTGACAAAAATAATAAATTGATTATTTTTATTCGAGAATATAAACGTGACTAATAATATAAATAATTATATTATTTTGAAGCATGACACAGTAACTATTAACACGGTGAAAATAATATACGTATATATTATTTTATTTGGAGTCATGGGTTTAGAAATAATATAAATATATTATTTAAATGTGGTGAAAACAAAAAAAAATGGTTTATAAAACCAAACCCGAGCCTACGGGTGTTTTCCGGCTCATAACATATTAATATAAAAATATAAATAGATGGGGATGGGTTTTATATGAAAAATAATTGTTTAAAATTAAAATACACAAAAAACAGGGGTGAGGAGACTCGAACCTGGGTCTCCTCCCCACCAACACACACACTTAACCATCCCACCCGCTAGGGTAATCGCTACAAAATTCAAAGCAAAAATGGTTTTAATCTTTAACTCTCATGTGCTCCTTCCCCTATCGCATAACCGAACCATCACCTCCCCAAATCCATCGATTTGGGTTTCGATTGGATCAACAAGCTTAGGGGTTTTGTAATTCAAGATATTGCGAACATGTGGTAGTTTTTAATTACAAAATGAACAGGTTTACGTTTGCTTAATTTCTGATTCAAAAGTCGAACTCTAGAACAAGAACACGAATTCGAATCTGATCCAATTCGATATTAAAACTCGTTGGAATCATAGGGCTTTTACTCATATGAACATTGCGAATCTGTGTATAGGTTTTAATTTGATTGAGATGGTATCTAGGATCAAAAGCCCCAAAACATTTTTATAACGAACCCTAGTTTACGGATTATGATCAAATCGATGTTATACATTTAAATTATCGTAGGGCTTTCATTTTACAGAGGATTGTGAATCTACTTATGTAAATTAATTGAATTGTAAACGTGTCTAGATTAGGGTTCGATTAGATCGCTTTGCGATAAACCCTAGCTAATTGTTTTTGATCGATTTGATGATATAAGCCCCAATAATCATAGGGCTTTCAATCTAGGAATGAAAACGAAGCTATAGGTGTAAGAAATTACCAACATGATGCATGAATTGATGACGATCGAGTAAATGTAGGTTCTGACTCGGTGAGTTAACATCCGGCGACACAGACTCTGTCTCCGATCAAATTGGTGTAGGAAACAGACTCTAAGGAATGCGACTAAGATGTATGAACGTCCAATTCGTAAAAATGATGATTGATATGTACGAATTTGTTTGTTTTAGCATTGAGTTCGACGATTACACTTTTAATGGTCATAATTTGGTTTAATTCGTGTAATGATAATGATGGACTGCTCATAAACGATCGTTTATTGCATTAGAGTGCAATTCGGTTATGAATTTGAATAGAAAACGGTTTATGGAACTTGAATTTGGATAAAAGGTCACGATTTTGACTTTCAATAAGTCAACAGAAACACAAAACTCCTTATTTTGACTTTGGGAGTCAACAAACTTGACTTTAGACTAATTACAGCTTTAGTTTCTGCAGTTTGAGTTTAATTTGTGAATCAGTCCCTCTGATTTAATATTCAGTTAACTGTGTTAGGACATAACATGATTTTTAACGAAATTGTTAACGAAGTTAATTTGAAAATTCGAATTGTCACATCATCCCCTAGTTGAAAGAATTTTCGTCCCGAAAATTAGAATAGTACCTTAAGAGTTTGACGTGGAGTGCTTGAATAGATGATGATACTTGCGCATCATCTGTTCCTCACGCTCCCACGTGAATTCCGGTCCGCGTTTTGAGTTCCAACGAACTCTTTCAATAGGAATTTTACTCCGTTTTAGCGTTTTGACTTCCCTATCCATGATTTCTATCGGTTCTTCGATGAAACACAACTGTTCATCGATGTGTAGTTCCTCAAGAGGAACCGCGAGTGACTCGTCTGCCAGACATTTCTTCAAGTTTGAGATGTGAAAGACGTTGTGTACACCACTAAGTCCTTCAGGTAGGTCCGGTTGATACGCTATGGACCAATTCTCTTCACTATCTTGAATAGCTCAACATAACGAGGATTTAGTTTGTCTCGTTTCCCAAAACGAATGACACCTTTTCAAGGTGAGACTTTTAACAAAAACATATCCCCTACTTGAAATTCTAGCGGTTCACAACGCTTATCGGCATAGCTCATTTGACGATCACGAGTTGCTGCCATACGGTTTCTAATTTGAACGATTTTCTCATAAGTTTCAAGTACAAGCTCGGGACCTGTAAGTTGACTATCTCCAACCTCGGCCTAACAAATAGGAGAACGACTATTTCGTCCATATAGTGCTTCAAATGGAGTTGCCTTGATGCTAGTGTGATAACTGTTGTTGTAGGGGAACTCCACCAAAGGTGGGTGAGACTCCCAAGTGTTACCGAAATCAATCACACAAGCTCGTAGCATGTCCTCCAGAGTTTGAATAGTACGCTCCGTCTGGCCATCAGTTTGAGGGTGGTATGATGTGCTCATATCTAAACGCGTGCCTAAAGCTTTATGTAACGATTGCAAGAAACGAGAGGTGAATCGTGCATCACAATCCAAAATGATAGAGATTGGCACTCTGTGCCGAGAGACTACTTCCTTCAAGTAAATATGAGTAAGTTTATCCATTTTTTCGGTTTCCTTGATTGTTAAGAAGTGATCGGACTTTGTTAAACGATCGACAATTACCCAGATGATGTTACATCCGCTAGGAGTTCTGGGAAATTTGTTGATAAAATCCATAGAGATTTGTTCCCATTTCCACATAGGAATCTCTAGTTGTTATAGTAAGCTAGGAGGCTTTTGGTATTCTATTTTGACCTTTGCGTAAGTCTGGCACTTGCTAACATAGGCGGCTATATCAGCCTTCATCCTTGGCCACCAATATAGCACCTTTAGGTCATGATACATTTAACTGGAACCAGGATGAATAGAATAGCGAGATTTGAGAAATTCATCCATTTCAAGTTCTCTTAAGTTCTCGTGCTTTGGAACCCATATTCGTTCAGCACAATAGTGAATGCCATCTGCTTTAACCTCAAGTTGTTTTTCCATACCACGTGTGGATTCCAACGGTAGGTTTTCCTCTTTAAGGGATTCGAGTTGGGCATTACGTATTTTGTCAGGTAGTCCAGGATGGATAGTGAGTTGGAATGCTCGAACTCGTCTGGGTCTAGTTTATTTCCGGCTTAGGGCATTGGCTACTACGTTAGCCTTGCCCGGATGATACTTAATAGCACAGTTATGGTCGTTCAAAAGTTTGATCCAACAGCGTTGTCGGATGTTCAATTCCTTCTGTTCAAATATGCGTTGAAGACTCTTGTGATCGGTCATGGGTAGTGTAATTTTTCTCATAAGCTTTCAATTGACGGGAAGTGTATGCGATAAACTTTTTGCGTTGTATCAACACACAACCAAGACCTCGAATAGAGGTATTTTAATACACTACGAAGTCATCCGTTCCTTCAGGAAAAACTAGGATAGGTGCACTACAGAGTTTCTGTTTTAACAGTTGAAATGCGGATTCCTGAGTTTCGCTCCAGTTATAGGGTTTACCCTTTTTGAGTTAGAGTAGTGAGAGGTTGAGCAATCTTTTGAGATTTCCTCAATGAATTTACGGTAGTAACCAGCCAATCCTAGAAGTTGTCGCACCTCTGTTGGAGTCATCGGTGTTGTCTGATCCTTGATGGCTTCTACTTTAGATTGATCGACATGTATTCCTTTCTCGTTGACTACATGTCCTAGAAGTTGAATCTTCGCTAGTCCAGAATTCGCACTTAGGGAATTTGGCATACAATTTCTCTTGTTTCAGCAATCCAAGAATTAAGTGTAGGTGCTACTCATGTCCTTCCTCGTTCTTAAAATAGATGGGGATGTCAACAATGAAAACAATGACGAACTGATCGAGGTAGGGTTTACACACACGGTTCATGAGGTCCATGAATACTGCGGGTGCGTTGGTCAGTCCAAAAGGCATGACCATAAACTCGTAATGGCCGTACCTAGTCCTGAATGAAGTCTTTGAGGCGTCCCCGTCTCGGACTCTTGGTTGATGATAACCGAATCTAAGATCTATCTTGGAATAGAAGTTTGATCCTTGGAGTTGATCGAATAGATTATCGATGCGGGGTAGAGGATAATGGTTTTTGATGGTCACCATGTTTAGCATGCGGAAAATCCCGTCTTTCTTCTTGGCGAATAGGACTGGAGCTCTCCATGGCGATGAGCTAGGTCGGATGAAGCCTTCATCCAACAACTTTGGCAGTCGTGTGGATAGTTCTGGTAACTTACTGGGTGCAAGTCTATAAGGTGCCCGAGCAATTGGTGCTGCTCCGGGTGCTAGATCAATTTGAAATTCGACTTGACGGTGGGGTGGAAGACTAGGTATATCTTCGGGAAATACTTCCGGATAATCACGAACAATCGGAATGTCGTTGATCTTCTTTCCCTTAGATGGATGCTCGGCAATGAGAGCCAGAATGGCAGGATGGCTCTTACGTAAGCTCTTCTGCGTTTTCATGAAGGATATGATGTTCATGACTGCATCACTCCTCTTGCCTTAGGCACAAAGGGTTTCTTTACTCGGGAGAGTAAGGTGAACAATTATCTTATGACAGATAATCTTGGCTTGGTTCTTAGATAACCAATCCATACCGGCAATTATGTCAAAGCTGTCAAGTGTAATTGGCGTGAGGTCAATGTCAAACTTATGACCAGTCAATCTTAGTTTACATCTCTAAAGGTTTTGAGTTGCTTCTATAGTTTACTAAATTTCTAATAGAGTTGGTGTACGACTTTACCAGCAGAAAATTATGAGGTCACGATGAGGCTTCTAGTGAGACCCGCGCTTATGAGGTAAGCAACAAAGGCTAAGAGGTTCACATGTAGGAAAGATTTTTAATGAGATATAGATATCAGGAGTACAAGGGATAGGACGTATGTTTAACTATTCGCGTTCAACTGATGATCAGTTAGATGAAATCCTTGTTTTCTAATGTCATTAGAACAACTGGATCGTTTTGTGAAAGAAGAAGCCCGTTTACAGAGTTTGATACCCTAGGGTATAAATCAAATTAATCTGAGGATTAGTCACCGGATAATGCATTAGGGTCAATTAGAATTTATTGTTGGAGTGTAAGGAATAACGTGTTAACAGGAAGGAATTCTTCCAATTCCACTTACATATTTGCAGTCGATGGATTTACCATGAGGTTCAACTAGAGTTTCAATCGAGATGGTTTCATTGATCAAGTCTGGATGAGAGTCGTAAGTTCACTAAGAATCTTACATGAATGAAATCAAATGATGGATCCTATGGATGATAGTTCAGTGTGTTCGTAAATACCTTCAACATGATTGTCGCGTCTATCAATTGTTAAACAGGTTTAACGATACCAACTAGTCGTTGAGCGGGTTACGAGAATTTCTACTGTCAATGGAAATATAAGTATGTAGATCATAGAGTAGGACCATTTATCCACACACTAGGTTTCACCAAGACTTACATGCACCTCAAATTATTATTACGTGTGCACCCGTAACGATAATTTGCCTTGCATGCTCACCCTAGCTTTCCCTGTCCTGTGTCAAAATGTCCTTTAGTTTGTATTTCCGGGTACAGAGTGTTGTCAGATATGATAAGTCATCGAGAGGCTTAGTCCGCAACCACAAGTTAATCAACTAGAACTTATATCAGGATGAGTAGTCAGGAATCGTTTGATCCGAGTATTCACTCGAGTTGAAACACAATACGAGAGTCCAATTTAGTGGATTGTAGATGGGAACATGCATATGAAACACGACTTCAAGAAGTGAAACTAATTCATGGATATGAGTTACAGGAAGCAGCAAGGTAGCCGTCCTTTCAACTGAGTCAGAATAGGGTTTGAATATGTGTTCTCAACTTTGTGGTCAATCTATTATCAACAGAATATTGACCAAGGAAGCGAGCCCTTGGCTCGGGAAAATGATGACATCTACGTATCAATGGATTCTGCAATAATGCGTGCAACGGTTTTCCTTCACACGGCGTATTGTTGATAGTGGGTACAGTATGGACTCTCCTCCGACGATCCTTACTCCCAAAGAGATATGTGCTAGCTGAGTGTCGCCCATAACATGGACCTGAGAAATCCCACCATACTCAACAGGTGATGGTGAGGTAACTGACTCTTCCGAACGCTCCGTCTCGCTGCCCTCGGACGGGAGTGGATGCTGTTATGGTGATTCCCCGAGTGTCGTCACTGGGAATGATGATGCAATGCAAATGATGTGTCCCTCGCCAACTGAGGGTGATACAGATGGTATTAACATGCCTACACTGCAATGTATGTATAGTTGCTATATGTATCAGGTATAAGTGTCTGTGCCGTGTAACTAATGTATGAGGTTATAGTCTAGTGTGCAATCCTAGTTCTCTATAACCAATGGCTCTGATACCAATTTGTCACACCCACAAATTCCACTAACGAAGTTTTACCGTTTGGAAGGTGACACACCAGGATCTCAGTCATTAGTTACATCAAACGACACTATATGGGACTTAAAAGTCATAACATAAATGTTCAGAGTTAATGAGGAAGTGTAAACATTAATATGAAATCAAAAGTAATTACACGCAACAAGCGTCAATCAATATAAATAAGTAAACTGTTTAAAATGTTTGAAATGAATGATATGACAGTAGGACTCCATGCATGTCCTAAGTGTGCAACCTGTGCCAAAGCAACCTGAGAAACATGTAAGAAAAAGTGTCAACACGAGGTTGGTGAGTTCATAGGTTTCAAGTTTGTAATAAGAGAGTGTTTGCCAGATTATGTACATTCAATATGCATATCTATAGGTAGCTAGCCTATGTTCATGTCTTACTAAGCGCTCGCAAACGAAGCTGACTGTTTGTATATTTGCCTCCTGCCAGGTCTATCAACTCTAGCAAATGTGAGTAGGCTAACATTTCACCCGTTCGATCTCCAATCGAGTTAGCATGACTAACGCGGGTGGGATTTGTCAAACCCAGTAGTACTACTAAACATTACCTCGCTAAGATCTATATTAACGGTTCGATGTATGATGAGGACTTTCTGTGATAGTGTGTCATGCTTAGCCTCAAAACTAATAACATATGAATTACAATAATCTAAAATATTTGCATCATGTTTTCTCCCTCAACGAGAAAAACATGTAACATAATGTTTGTCTGCGTACCTGTTTCTCCCCCACGGAGAAATCAAGTAAAAGTATGATAGTTGGTGTACATGTTTGTTTCTCCTCAGCAGGAAAACAAGTAAAATATGTTTGTATATAAGCATGTTTTTCCCCCAATAGTAAAACAAGTAAAAAGGGGTCGTGAAACTCACCTGAACGGCGTAGGTAGGTTCACACTAGAATAAGATTGGAACCACGAGTGCTAACCTGCAACGGCTTACGTTTGCCCTAGAATTATACACATAACAATTAGGGATACAATGGAATATGTGACGATAATACGGAAGGTTGAACGTCCTAAAGAAACGCTCTAATGATTAAGAGTAGACGAACGTGTCCACGAGAATGAGAATTCTTAATTAGGATAAATACGTTTCATGATGAATGACAAATAATATATAATAAATACATTCGAGCGTTTTGTCATTAACTAGAAGTCTAGGAAAATAAATATAATTTATTATATTGTTTTTAAGTTTAGTGAAGTAACAAAAATAATCACATTGCGTGACAAAAATAATAAATTGATTATTTTTATTCGAGAATATAAACGTGACTAATAATATAAATAATTATAATATTTTGAAGCATGACACAGTAACTATTAACACGGTGAAAATAATATACATATATATTATTTTATTTGCAGTCATGGGTTTAGAAATAATACAAATATATTATTTAAATGTGGTGAAAACAAAAAAAAAACAGTTTATAAAACCAAACCCGAGCCTACGGGTGTTTTCCGGCTCATAACATATTAATATAATAATATAAATAGGTGGGGATGGGTTTTATATGAAAAATAATTGTTTAAAATTAAAATACACAAAAACAGGGGTGAGGAGACTCGAACCTGGGTCTCCTCCCCACCAACACACACATTTAACCATCCCACCCGCTAGGGTAATCGCTACAAAATTCGAAGCAAAAATGGTTTTAATCTTTAACTCTCATGTGCTCCTTCCCCCATCGCATAGCCGAACCATCACCTCCCCAAATCCATCGATTTGGGTTTCGATTGGATCAACAAGCTTAGGGGTTTTGTAATTCAAGATATTGCGAACATGTGGTAGTTTTTAATTACAAAATCAACAGGTTTATGTTTGCTTAATTTCTGATTCAAAAGTCGAACTCAAGAACAAGAACACGAATTCGAATCTGATCCAATCCGATATTAAAACTCGTTGGAATCATAGGGCTTTTACTCATATGAACATTGTGAATCTGTGTATATGTTTTAATTTGATTGAGATGGTATCTAGGATCAAAAGCCCCAAAACATTTTTATAACGAACCCTAGTTTATGGATTATGATCAAATCGATGTTATACATTTAAATTATCATAGGGCTTTCACTTTACAGAGGATTGCGAATCTACTTATGTAAATTAATTGAATTGTAAACGTGTCTAGATTAGGGTTCGATTAGATCGCTTTGCGATAAACCCTAGCTAATTGTTTTTTATCGATTTGATGATATAAGCCCAAATAATCATAGGGCTTTCAATCTAGGAATGAAAACGAAGCTATAGGTGTAAGAAATTACCAACATGATGCATGAATTGATGACGATCGAGTAAATGTAGGTTCCGACGTCGGTGAGTTAATATCTGGCGACACAGACTCTGTCTCCGATCAAATTGGTGTAGGAAACAAACTCTAAGGAATGCGACTAAGATGTATGAACGTCCAATTCGTAAAAATGATGATTGATATGTACGAATTTGTTTGTTTTAGCATTGAGTTCGACGATTACACTTTTAATGGTCATAATTTGGTTTAATTCGTGTAATGATAATGATGGACTGCTCATAAACGATCGTTTATTGCATTAGAGTGCAATTCGGTTATGAATTCGAATAGAAAACGGTTTATGGAACTTGAATTTGGATAAAAGGTCACGATTTTGACTTTCAATAAGTCAACAGAAACCCAAAACTCCCTATTTTGACTTTGGGAGTCAACAAACTTGACTTTAGACTAATTACAGCTTTAGTTTCTGCATTTTGAGTTTAATTTGTGACAGAATCAGTCCCTCTGGTTTAATATTCAGTTAACTGTGTTAGGACATAACATGATTTTTAACGGAATTGTTAACGAAGTTAATTTGAAAATTCGAATTGTCACATTATGTTTTGTTTGAAATGAAATTTTCCACTACGTTATTTGATATTCAAGTTTAAGAACTGTTTGTGAATGAGTAAATCCAACAAGTGAGGCCTCCCGTATTTGGGGCCTTACAAGTTGGTATCAGAGCAATAGTTTGAGAGATTCGGACACTCTCAGTGTCGAAACTTAAACTGTGAATGGGATCGAGACCGGATGCCAGTACGGGTAACTCGAGACACAACATCAGCCCACCGGTACGACCGCCGGTACGGCCCCCATCACGCCTTCCGCTCTTTCGTTCCGCTAGTTCGTTCTATAAAACAAGGAATCTATTGTCATCACGCTAGTTAACAAATATAATGCAACAAATACTGTAAGATGTTAATATACACTGGCCATCTACAATTAACCATTACACTACCTTTCGATTTCTATTTGACCACCTTTGTGATTCCATCAGATGACAAGTCCTAACTTAACACGTTCTAAGGCATACTATTATTACACTACTTCATACGGAACCAGAAACAGTGTGCACGAAACTGAACGGACTCCCATGGAAGAACAACAATTCACTTTCGAACCGGAAGTGAAAGCGACCCTGGCACGCGAATTCACTGAGTTGATGAAGACTTCCTTTCCGGATCTACTGGCAGAAGCATTAAAGAAGGTTAATGAGGCGGGCGGGTCTAACACGGCGGTTGGTACCCCGAACACTGAGGCAGTTAACGCACCGCTTACCCATGGTTGTGACTATAAGTCCTTTAAGGCATGTGACCCGCCGGTTCTGACTGGAAAGAAAGACGCGGTGGCTACTTTTGACTGGGTGGTCCATATGGAATCCGCCATTCGTCTGAGCGAGTCAAGTTGTGAAGTTGCTGCTAACTCCTTGAGGGAGGAAGCAACTCACTGGTGGGATGGTGTACGTCAGGCTAAAGGGGATGAGGTGGTTGATTCGATGATGTGGAATGACTTGAAAACTCTGGTAATTAAGAACTTATGTCCACGGAACGAGATTGAGAATGTAGAAAGGGAATTGCTGGAGGTGAAGGCCTGGAGCATGACGCACCGGCAGTACACTACCTGATTCAACGAAACCTATGATTCGGTCGTAGTACTAAGTGGCGTGGTATTTGATGATTTGGCACTGAATGTTGTCACTACTGATGAGCCGAAGAAGAAACCAAGTTTTCCGGCCAAACGATCTGGCGGAAGAATGTTTGGAGCTCGAGAGAAGCAGGCTAGAGTGGGCGAGGCCATAGGCTAGAGTGGGCGAGGCCACGGCCTATGGGAAGTGTGGCGGTAGGCATCTAGGTGAATGCAGGCTAGGGACAAATCTGTGCCACAAATGTGGCAAGACTGGGCACTACTCCCGAGAATGCATGTAAGGCATTATATGTTTTAATTGTGGGGAAAGCGGGCACATGAGCCGTGAATTCACTAAACCAAGAATGGGTGAAGCGGGAAAAAGGAAAGGCCCTAAAAAGAAAGAAGAGAGGCCTCAAGCGAAGACTCGAGCATATGTGCTGACGCAGGAACAGGCCAGGGTGGACCCCGATGTTGCGTCAGGTACGTTTATCCTTGAAAAAACTTTTGTATCTGTGTGAAGCTATAAAGTCGATTACAAAAAGTACTAGTTTGAAAGGCTCGTTGGAATTGATCCGCTACTGGATTTACATTATGCGCAACAGAAGCACCTGAAGTACTAAACGGAATAGGTATTAGTTTGGTAATGGTTGGAGCAGCAAACTCGGATTCGACAAGAATCTCATTTTTTGGTAGTACGAATGGGGAATTGGCCTCCGGTAGCACAGCCGAGACAGCGGCGGGTTCTCTGCCCCTGCGGGGATGGAGCGACAGAAGTTTTGAGAATTCAAGAGAAGGTCACGGCGAGACGAGCCGTTTATGATTCGGGTTCCAGTAAGAGTTTTATATCTGTGACTTTTTGTAAACGAGTAAAGTACACTGTAAGTAAGCTAGAAATGGCCTTTAGCGTAGAAACCGCTGAGGGTAGAACTATGAGAGTGACTGATGTAGTTGACAATTCCACGATAAACATAGAAGGCCAGAGATTCCCTGTCAGGTTGTTCGTTATGGTTTTGGGTATGGATTGGCTAACTGCCAATGAAGCGCAAATCATATGCAAACGGAAGATAATCCCACTCAAGGCTCCGGATGGTAGTGAAGTCGAGATTTTTGGAGATCATGACGCCCCGATCCCAACGTCATATCGATGATTAAGGCAACAGATTACTTGAGGCGCGGATGCAAGGCTTATCTGGTGTACGTGATTGAAAAGTGTAAGGAGGTGAAGGAACTAGATGATGTACCCATGGTACGCGAGTACCCGTAGCTGTTTCCAGAGGATTTGCCTAGGATACCACCTGACAAAGAGATCGAGTTCTGAATCGACTTAGTACTAGATGCCCAGCCCGTGGCTAAGGCTCCATATCGACTAGCACCGGTAGAGATGAAAGAACTTATGGCACAATTAGACAAATTACTTGAGAAAGGATTTATCCAACCGAGCATCTCACCTTGGGGTGCTCCGGTGTTATTCGTGAAGAAGAAATACGGTTAGGTGAAAATGTGTATTGATTATCGCGAGTTGAAAAACGAACCGTGAAGAACAAATACCCTCTACCAAGGATAGACGACCCGTTCGATCAATTACAGGGCGCAAGTTGGTTCACAAAAATTGACCTTCAATCCGGGTGCCAGCAGTTGAAGGTGAGGGAAGAAGACATACCGAAAACAGCATTTCGCACGCGTTATGGACATTTCGAGTTCCGCGTAATGTCTTTCGGATTGACGAACGCCCCCACAACATTCATGGATTTGATGAATAGGGTATGTCGACCGATGCTGAATCGATCGGTAATCGTGTTCATCAATGATATCCTTATCTACTCCAACAATGTGGGTGATTACACATGTGACTTGAGGGAAGTGTTGGAAGCCTTAAAGAAGGAGAAGTTGTATGCTATGTTCTCCAAATACGCGTTCTGGCTTATGGAAGTCCAATTCCTAGGTCACGTTATCAACCCGAACGGCATTATTGTTGACCCAGAAAAGATAATGACGGTAAGAGATTGGGATATTCCTAAGATGCTAACTGAACTCCGCAATTTCTTGGGATTGGCTGGCTACTATCAGAGATTCATCCAGGATTTCTCGAAAATAGCTTTGCCGTTGACAAAGTTGACATGGAAGGAGGTAAAGTACGAATGGGGTGTGACCCAGGAAGAGTCGTTCAAGAAACTTAAAGAGAAGTTAACCCAAGCTCCAGTCTTGGCCTTTCCCGAGGGTAATGAAGACTTGGTGGTATACTCTGACCCTTTGGGACAGGGACTGGGGTGCGTGCTGATGCAACGCGGAGTGATCGCGTATGCGTCATGGTAGTTAAAAATTCAGAAAGCCAATTATCCGACTCATGATCTGGAACTTGATGTTGTCGTGTTTGCATTGAAAATCTGGAGACATTACTTATACGGGGTGAAGTTTACCATATCCTCCGACCACAAAAGTTTGAAGTACTTCTTCGAACATAATGAGTTGAATATGAGGCAGAGCGATGGTTGGAACTTTTGAAGGATTATGATTGCGAAATCATATACCATCCTGGAAAGGTAAACTTGGTGGCTGACGCTCTAAGCCGAAAGGACGTGCCGGCTCCTATTAGAGTGAAAGCTTGCCAGTTGGTGGTAACATCGAATGTGATGAGGGAAATTGAAAAGGCTCAAGATGAAGCACTTAAAGGAGAAAACATAAAGAAGGAAAGGATGGTTGGCCAACAGGACAAGTTGGAATATAACACCCTTGGTGTTAGGACACGTTTTGGCCAGATATGGATACCAATGGGTGGCGAGCTTAGAACCAAGATATTGGATGAGGCTCATAAGTCTCGTTACTCTATCCATCACGGTACCAACAAAATGTACCAAGATCTGAGGAAGGAATACTGGTGGCCTGGGATGAAATATGAGGTGACGAAACACGTAAGCAAGTGTCTGACTTGCTCGCAAGTAAAGGCCGAACACGAGAAACCGTATGGAAAGATTCAACCTCTTGATATACCGGAATGGAAATGGGAACACATTAAAATAGACTTATTTATTAATGAAGTATTTATTAATGAACTGTTAGCGCGGCATGGAATGCCTTTGACGATTGTATTTGACTGGGACACACGATTCACATCAAGGTTCTAGAAAAGATTTCATGAGGCGATGGGCACAAGACTTAACATCAGCACGGCATACCAACCGCAAACGGATGGCCAGTCCGGAAGGAGCATCCAAATGCTGGAGGATATGCTCCGCGCTTGTATTATCGACTTCGGGGGCAGTTGAGATAGTCATATGCCGTTAGCCGAATTCTCTTACAACAGCAGTTATCACATGACGATAGGCATGCCGCCTTACGAAATGTTGTATGGGAGAAGATGCAGGACCCCGGTTTGTTGGGGTGAGATTAGACAGAAGGAACTAGGAAGTCTTGAAGTCGTAAGAGAAACGTCAGAAAGGTTTGATCAGATCAAGGCACGAATGAAGGCCGCCCAAGATCGTCAGAAATCCTATGCGGATAAACGGCGAAGGCCTGTTGAGTTCAATGTTGGTGATCGAGTAATGTTGAAAGTATCACCCTGGAAGGGGATCATACGATTCAGGAAAAGGGGAAAGTTATGTACGAGATTTGTCGGACCATTCAGAATAATGGCACGGGTCGGTGAAGTCGCCTATCGGTTGGAGTGGCCTGACAAGTTAGGTGATATTCATCCTACCTTCCTTGTGTCACACTTGCGAAAGTGTTTGGAGGATGAATCGGCTCACGTACCACTTACTGACATCAAGGTCGACAACAGCCTTAACTACATTGAGGAACCAGTGGCCATCTTAGACAGGAAGGAGAAGCGCTTACGTAATAATGTTATTCAATTGGTTAAAGTCCAATGGAAGCACCGAAAGGGATCGAAATCTACTTGGGAAGCGAAGACGGAAATGAGGGAGTCGTAGCCTCAACTATTTGACTTATGATAGTTTTTGGGGACGAAACCTATTGTAAGGGGGGTAGACTTGTAACATCCTAAAATAAATAAAACGACGACTAAAATAACGGGTTAAAGGCGAGACGAATGGAATAAATGAACGAGGCGTGACGGGCCGGGCTGGATGGGCTGGCGAACTTGGAGGGCGAACTCGAGGGGAGGGGTCTCCTCCCTTTAAATAGCCAACACACTCCACCATTCTCTCATTTGCATGTTCTAGAGAGAGAAAACATAGAGAGAGAAAGTTGACGGATCGACCCAAGATTGAAGAAGTGTGTTACTCCATAGCTCATGAGCAAAACCTCCGAATCAGAAGCTCGATACAGGTAACAATCTTATATAGATATGAATTTTTGTTCATTTTGGGGTTTTCGGGTTTTGGTTAAAAGGATGGCTTTTTACGTATGAAACTTGAATATAAACATAGATCCAGGATCTAGAATGAAAAACGAACGTTTTGAACATAGAAATTTAGGGTCTTGACGCATTACCCCTCCAGAACTTGAATATAAGAACGAACCCACACCTTCATAGCAGTCGCCACAAACTTTCTACATCTCTGAAATCGCCGCATCACCCCTCAAGAACTCTGACGAGCTCGAGGAATCCCGACTTCGGCCTTGTGGTCATTCACCTTCAATCCTCAACTAATTCAAGTAAAAATGGTTCCATTCGTTTCGTTTTGATCCATGGTACAAAATCCCCATGAAATCGTGGTCGATGAATCGGGTGGATTTAGAACTTGGGTTTGGGTCGGGGACGATTGGGGGAGATGAGGAACTAGGTTTGGGTGTTAAAAAGAATCTGCATCAATGTTTGGTCAACGCATAGGCCGAGAACAATTGGTTAAGTCATTACCATCACTCAGACAAGGTCGCGGGTTCGATCCCTGCCCCGCACCTTCTTTTTGCGCGTGCCTTGTACTGGAACCCGGTTCCCTTGTGGACTTGGGTTAACAATTAACCAAGCCAGCCTTATAACACTAAGACCAGCTAGGTCTAGTGGCTTGCGCGCTTGTTTGTTGTACTCTGAGCAGACCCGGGTTTGAGTCCCGTGGTCTGCAGTATTTTTTTAAAAACGTTTTTTAAGCCAATTTTAGCCTATTTTTCTTATAAAAGAAAATCATCTAATAAAATTCCCAAGACCCGGGAATGTTTTATGAACTAATTTATCAACTTAATAATTTTGAATAAATTATTTAATCATTTTAGAGGATTAAAAACTAATAACCCCTAACTAAAAATTTATATAATTATTTTATTTAAAACCTCCATTAACTATTTTTATTACCCAATTATTTAGTATACTTATGTCCTCTTTATTTTTCATTTAATTTAATAAGAATTTATTTAACTATTCAATTAATTAAAACATTATAATTTATTAACCTATTTATCTATATGTTTCGTTAAATATTATTTAAACACTTATTCTTTTATTTGTAAATAAACTAATTGTTTTATATATATATATATATATAAACTGGTAATACAAACAAAACACATTACTTACAATAAATAATTACACGTCATTTGACCTATCCCAATTCCCATATACCTTAGTCTCTCGAGCATTGTCATTGATACCTATATAAATCCAATCATAGGTTAACCTCGTGTTAGCTAAACAACTTGTGCAACTACCCATACTTGTGCAATCAAGCTACAAATCCAATATGAGTTTACATACCCCTTTTTCACTTTTACATTCTTTGAGGTGAAATATGATTACATTCAAACTCTTTGCAATTATTACAATTCAAACCTTATGATCATGTGTGCAATTTGTGCCTTATGCATGAACACTATTAGTGCAAACAACATTTACATACTTTTTATGCATAGTGCAAGTGCAATCATTAACTCAGTACAAGCCGACGGTATACAATGATAGATCTATTGTGTCTGACCAACCCACCCGTTTAGGGTGATTGTTGCCAAAAACACTTAAGGGTAACCTGCGTGTTATGTCTATCAGCCACAAGGTTTGATTATGCGCCCAGTGTAAACAATAGTAGTTCTCCATAATTGTCTTATTAATCCATGTATCATATGAATTGTACATCAAAATTTTGATAACACTTGTTGTTTTAAAACCTACGTATGCTCACCAACTTTTTAGTTGAATCTGTTTTCATCATGTTTCAGGTGCCAATAATTGAGGGTTAGATTTAAGAGTCATCACGTAGGAAGTTGCATGACCTAGATAATAAATCAAACTTTGTTTGAAGCACCGTGTTCTCTGTTTTGTCTTTGTTTTAGTGAAACAATTGTTATGAAATTTTGTTTAATGAAATATGTAACTTTAGTATGATCATGTGCTTATGAACAGTCTACACGTCCGCCCCGACATATTCCGCCTTCGGTTGGGGAGTGAAAGATTGGTATCAGAGTCATGGTTATAGGGAATTAGGTTATTAGAAATCCATGACCTAGACTATAACCATAAGACACCCATTTTATACCATACTACATTTTATGTGATCCCTTACTTGTTGGTTTACTTACTAGTGCTTCTATCCTAAGGCTCTTATCCTTCTTACTCCCACCTATGTCAACATCAAAATCCTTAAACCTCATCAAGGCTTTAAACTCTAGTAATTAGTAAGGAACACATGCAATCTAGAAGGGTGACACCTGTATTCTAGGTTTTCTATCTAGGAAAGCATTTCGTATAAATCCAAATCAACCGAAGGACTCGTATGCTTTCCTGGGAATTCCTGGAATAAGTGTTCACTTATAGGCTAAAGCATGTCTTCCTGAAAACTATATGAATTTAAATAACCTTGATAAGTCATAGTATTCAAATGGTTATATTACCAACAGAATACAACCCGAATATAATTATTCTTACCCTTGTGTTGTTTCTTCTATAGCATGCCTCCTTTCCGTGACAACACCAACAACAACAACGACCTTGTTGCACTCCTTACTCAACTTGTGAAGCAACTCACTCAAGACAACAACAACAGTAATGGAAATGCTACTGGTGGTGGAGTTGGTGGTGGTGCCAACCCGCCCCAATGCACCTTCAAACACTTTAACTCGTGCAACCCCATAAAGTTCTATGGTACTGAGGGAGCTACAGGTCTCATTCAGTGGTTTCAAGGCATTGAAAACACTTTCTTCAATAGTGACTGCCCTGTCAATCTCAAAGTCCGTTACGCTACAAGCGTCTTCCAAAAACGGGCGCTCACTTGGTGGAACGGTGAGAAGATGAATAGAGGTGTTGATATGGCAATGGCCTTGCCATGGGATGATGTGAAGAGGTTGATGACTGAGGAGTTCTGTCCTCGGAACGAAGTGAAGAAACTGGAAGCTGACTTTTGGGACCTTACCGAAAACAGTGGTGAAAACTTGGTCTACACAACTCGTTTCCATGAGTTGAGCCTCCTGGTGCCACACATGATCACACCTCTGTCTCGGAGCATTGAGAAACCCTGCCACTCTTGAGGACGATATACGCCTAGCCGCCACGTTAACTGACAACCACGTGAAGGCGGGTATATTGACAAGAAAGGGCACGAAGAAAGTCAACGACCAGGCAACCCCATCTGATACAGCCAAAGTGGACAAGCCCGAACCTTCTTTCCATAATAAGAAGCGCAAGGCTTAGAACTTTTTCGTAGTTACCCCTACTACACCCATCACCCAAGTTGCTCCTGTGGCTCAGAATCCTGACAGAAGGTCATATATAGGTGTCAATCCCTAATGCAACATCTGCAAGAATCACCATTACCCGACCATACGGTGCCATCTGTGTACAATTTGTGGGAAATATGGACATGTGGCTAATACTTGCCGAGTTGGAGCTCCTATTGCCCAAGCCAATCTAGGAAACCAAGTCAATCCACCAGCTGCCAACCGAGCTGTACCGGCTATTGCTAATGGGCGCGCTTGCTACGAGTGTGGTGACCCAAACCACTTTCGAGATCGTTGCCCAAGGTTGGTTAATGCAAACCAGGGTGGTGCCCGTGGGCGTGCTTTCAACATAAACGCCAATCAAGCCCAAGCTAACAACGATGTTGTTAATGTCACGTTTCTCGTCAATAACCAATATGGTTCTATTTTATTTGATACCGATGCCGATAGGAGTTTTGTGTCACACAATTTTGAACCATTACTTGCGAAAACATGAACTAAGTTAGAGAAAACCATTGAAGTAGCGGATGGAAATTCCATCACAATTGACTCTATTGTCCGTGATTGTTCTCTCGAGCTTAACGAACACACCTCCCTATCAACCTCATACCAATGCAATTGGGAATCTTCGATATATGTCAACCTCATACCAATGCAACTGGGAAGCTTCGATAACATCATTGGTATGGATTGGTTATCCAACCACCATGCCGAAGTCATTTGTTTTGAGAAATGCATTTGAATTCCTCTTCCTTCTGGTGACACGTTGCGAATCTCCGGTGAGAAGCCTAACAGTGGACTCAAACTCATGTCTTGCACCATGGCCCAAAAGTACTTGCGAAAGAAGTACGTAGCCTTCCTGGCACACGTTGTGGAAAAGAAGGACAAAGGGATGGAGATTCAAGACATTCCAGTCATTCAAGACTTTCCCGAGGTTTTTCCTGAAGATCTATCCGTCTGCCGCTTGTACGACAAGTGGATTTTCACATCGACCTTGTGCCCGGAGCTAATCCTGCAGCTAAGGCTCCATACCAGCTTGCACCTTGGGAGATTACAAGCCAACTCCAAGAACTTGCTGATAAAGGTTTCATTCATCCAAGTCATTCACCCTGGGGTGCACCTGTCTTATTTGTTAAAAAGAAAGACGGTTCATTCCGGATGTGCATTGACTATGTCTTATTCTAGACCTCTTGAAGAAAGAACAACTCAACGCCAAATTCTCCAAATGTGAATTTTGGTTGAATGAAGTTCAATTCTTGTGTCCATTGTCAACGAAAAGGGAATTCATGTGGATCCTGCTATGATCGAAGCTGTAAAGAATTGGAGTACACCTAAAACCCCTTCATTCCTTGGTTTAGCAGGTCATTATCGTTGATTCATCTCCAACTTCTCCAAGATTGATGTCCCTCTCACTGCCTTAACACATAAGGGTAAACCTTATGAGTGGGGACCAAAGCAAGAAGAAGCTTTTCAAACTCTTAAACAGAAGCTGTGCAATACCCCTATTTTAACCCTTCCTGATGGAAATGATGACCTCGTTGTCTACTGTGATGCGTCAAACCAAGGTCTTGGTTGTGTTCTTATGCAACGACGCAATGTGATCGCTTATGCATCAAGACAGCTTAAGATCCATGAAAAGAATTATATGACGCACGACCTTGAATTGGGTGCGGTCGTCTTCGTGTTGAAGATTTGGAGACATTACCTTTATGGCACAAAATGCATGGTGTTTACTCACCACAAGAGTCTCCAACATATCTTCAATCAAAAGGAACTCAACATGAGACAGCGACGTTGGGTTGAACTTCTTAACGACTACGATTGCGAGATTCGTTACCACCCTGATAAAGCGAATGTCGTAGCCGATGCCTTTAGTCGTAAAGAGCACATTACACTTCATAGTGTCAAGATTCAAGCCGACATCCAAATCCGTATTCTTGAAGCTCAACATGTCTCGGTCACCGAGGGTAACATGTACGAAGAAATGTCATATGGAGTTGAACTTCAATTGGAAACCAAACCCAATGGTTTACTTTACTTCTTAGATCGTATCTGGGTTCCCGATCGTGATGATATCCGTAAATTCCGTATGAACGAGGCACATAAAACTCGTTATTCCATACATCCCGGTGCGGATAAAATGTACAAAGACCTTCACCTGCAATATTGGTGGCCCGGTATGAAGAAGGACATTGCCATGTATATAGCAAAGTGCCTTACTTGCTCAAAAGTCAAAGCTGAACATCAACGTCCTTCTGGATTACTTGAACAACCGAAAATACCCATGTGGAAATGGGAGAATCTAGCCATGGGTTTCATTACCAAAATCCCTCGCACCTCCGGTGGCCATGACATTATATGGGTAATCATTGACCATCTTACCAAATCAGCTCACTTCTTGCCGATCCGTGAAGACTATCGAGTTGAGAAATTGGATCGAATTTACATTGACGAAATTGTGAGCCGTCACGGTGTTCCTTTGAACATAATTTCTGATCGAGATACCCGATTCACCTCCCGATTCTGGCAATCCCTCCAAACTGCCATTGGCACACGACTGGATTTAAGTACGGCTTACGATCCGCAAACCGATGGTCAAACCGAACGAACAATCCAAACTCTTGAAGATATGCTTAGAGCGTGTGTCATTGACTTTGGTGACAATTGGGATTCTCATTTAACCTTGATTGAATCCTCATACAACAACAACTACCATACAAGCATTAAGTTGAGGCTCTTTATGGTCGTAAATGTCGTTCACCCATTTGTTGGAACGATATTGGTGAAGCACAAATCACCGGTCCCGAGTTGATACAAGAAACATCTGACAAAATCATTCAAATCTGTGACAACATTCGAGTAGTGAGGAGTCGACAAAAGAGCTATGCCAACAAACGACGAAAACCCTTAGAATTTCAAGTCGGGGACCTTGTACTTCTGAAGGTGTCTCCTTAGCAGGGTGTGGTTCGCTTCGGGAAGAAGGGTAAACTAGCACCTCGTTATGTGGGTCCATTCAAAATCCTTGAAAGGATTGGGAAAGTGGCTTACAAACTCGAGTTACCACAAGAACTCAACAATGTACATCCAACATTTCACGTATCCAACCTAAAGAAATGCCTAGCTGACGAAAATCTTCACATTCCACTTGACGATGTGCATATTGATGGCACCATGTACTTTGTTGAAAAACCCATGGAAATTATGGATCATGAAGTTAAAAAACTCAAGCGAACTGTATTCCCATTGTCAAGGTTCGTTGGGAATCTAAACATGGCCCAGAGTTCACTTGGGAACGTGAGGATCAGATGAAGCTCAAATACCCACACCTCTTTCCTGATTCAGTAGCTTCAACTAGTTGAATTTCGGGATGAAATTCCCTCAACCAGGGGATACTGTAACATCTAAGGTTTTTCTGATACTAATGAATTGTGCAATAATATAATTTCAATGTCATTTCATGGTGTTACACTAATCACAAATGGCGCATTCATATTTGAACATCATTATGATTATATATATCCACATAGACATATAATTGTTTCACTTAATTAAGGATTTAATTCACATTATGAATGCATAATTATAATTAGATATAAATGCATGGCAATGATACCTTATTGTTATATAAAGCATGACAATATTCATTTGAATTCCATTTTTTTTATTTATTTTATAAACATGTAAGTTAATAACTCCTAAATATATATTTCACATTTTATAAATCATGACAAAATATGTGTATATTATTAAGTAACCTATATAAATAATTGTTAAATTTAAATATATATGTTTGACAATTTATAAACATTTCAAATTTATAGTTTTAAACTTTGTAGAATTTATAAAACTATTTATATAAACAAAAGAATTAAAACAAAGGAATTTGGTTTGAACCCCATTAAATACATTGAACACTCAATTTGAACCTCCCTCTTTTAGTCTTGAACCCCAAACCCGTAATTTGACTTTAGAAAGTCAACAAGAACAAACTATCATCAATTCAATCCCAAACTCCTCAAATTCGGGTATTAAACTGTCACACCCAAACCGACGGCGGATTAAACGTCGGGGCGAACGCGGTTGTTCAACAGCACAAGGTTGACTATTAAAGTTTCAATATTTTATTTATAATAGATTCAAAGGTTCAATACAAAGGAAATAACAAGTATACAACATTTATTTAATAAGTAGTCTAGGTCCAAAGTGTCCTATGTGATCACAAATAAGTCTCACGATGTAGAACCTGAAACATGTGAAAAAATATGTCAACTACGAAATAGTTGGTGAGATACAAAGGTTTTGACACAGTTTAACAAGTATTTGAAAAGAATTACAATTCACTATGATATATGCATTCTATAATGTAAGTATGAGAAAACAAGCATGTTAGACATTGTGCATATCAACCCTCCAACCAAGTTTAGGCATAACCCGCAGGTTACCATTATAAGTCTCAAGTTTAAAGTTTAATTCAGTAACAATCACCAAGGGCTCCCCCCCGAAGGGGTCAATCAATCAAGGTGGATTGGTCAAATACAATAGATCTATCATTGTTACTATAGGCTTGATCAAAGTTAATGAATATGCTAGTTTTAAGTTTAATCTAAGCATACAAGTCTCAAGTTTAACACAAGAATAAACACGTAGTCATAGTTGTACAAGAATTGTATAAGTTTAAGAATTTTGAACATGTTTCACCCCAAAAGCATAGAAAGGAAAAATGGGCTAAGTATACTCACTTGGATGATGAATAGTATCCGACACGGATAAGTATTTGCAAGACTTAGAGGGAGAATATCCTCACGATAAGCCTAAGTATGCAAGTTTAAAGATTTAAGTATGATCCTATAAGTCTATGGTAAGGATCTAGGATTTCAAGATCGACTAGGGTTTCAAATAGGATGAGATTGATTGAGTTTATAAAGTTTAAATTTAGTTTTAAAAGGAAGGTTTTGAATGTAAGACTTGGATCTCAATAGCTTAATAAGTTTGTAGTTTTGGAAAAATTATTTAAGTTAAGAATTAAAGTTAATAATTATTTTAAGAGTAAAATAATTATTAAATACATAGTATTTAAATACTAAATAGTGATTTAAGATTTATAGAATTTATTTAAAGTGTATATAGTCATTAAGGATAAATAATTATCTATAAGAATAAACCATATAAATCATTAAAGTTTCAAGTATTAAATATTTATTTTTCAAATTAATATGTAAATAAATATTAAGTACCTATAAGATTGTAAAATAGAATTTCTTATATAGTTTACGTTTTAATGATAAGTTTATAAATGTTTTCAATGTGTAGATAAAACTATAAATGTTTTTAAATAAGTATCTTAAAATAGAGTTTACTAGTTAATAAATACTTAAAGTCTCCATTTAGTTTTATAGAGTTTATAAGTTTAAAATTATTTAGGAAATAACTAAAGTATAATTATTTCTCTTTTAAAATTTATATAAACAAATAAATTTATGTTTATAAAATGTAAATTTTACAAATGTGTAAGTTTAGGATTTATTAAATCAGAGTTTCTCTTTTTATAAAGTTTATAAATAATTAAATAAGCCTTGGTTTAAATAGATATAAGTAGCACAAGTTTATAAGTTTCTGCTTTCTAAATAATATGTAAGTTTCATAAACTATTTGAATTTTTATAACTATTGCATAAGTTTTCTGTTTTTAATTAAAGTTTGTAAATTTAAAGTTTAAAACATAGATAATATAGAAAGCAATAATAAGTTAAAGTTCCTGATTTTTTATTTCTAAAAAAATCATTTGCGATGGAAGTATAAGTTTTATAAAGTTTAGAATTATTTTTATAGTTTTTAACTAAGTTTAATTAATTAAAAATAGTTTCAGAATGTAAAAGTGTAATTAAAAATCATATTTAAGTTTATAAAAACTTCACAGAATTTATAAAAATAATTAAAGCATTTAAAATTGGGTGAAAAAGCATAAAAAAAATAAAAGTATCAAAAAAACTGGGCTGGCCGGCTCGAACCTGCCGGCCCGGGTCACCAAACACACATGCACACTAACCACCCCGACTACGGGTTCGTTAGTGTTATAACTGGAAAATAAAATACTTAAACAAGATCCCGAGCTTGCCCCTAATCCGTATGAACCCTAGCTTTCAATTTCCCAAAAATTGAATCGAATCACCCTCTTTTTATGAATTTAAACAGAGGGCCTTTGATCATCACACGAAAACGATGACGAGGGACCTACGAATTACCTGATTTGGTGTTAGGATGAGGGAGATCGAGCTTGGGTTTGGAGTCGGCTATCGTGAGCTTCAAATCCGGCAATGCCGATGATGAACGACCAAATTGAGGATGTGTGTAGTTAGAGGGTGATGTCGCTAGTCGTTTGCAACTGGTATTTATAAGTGATTTCGACGATTAATGCTTGAACGGTTAGGAGGATTACGGTTGAGGGAATTAAATCCAAATTCGAATCCCCGGGTGATTAGAGTTAATGTCGAGCATTGAATACGGTTAGGTTGGAGTCGCACGTCGGGGGTGAGACTCAAGGTTCACTGAATCAGGCCGGAATTGCGATTTCGAGTAAAAGGGACGAAAAACCGGGACTAGCCGGGATCGAACTCGTGATTTGATTCTGGTTTGAGAGTTTGGTTGAATGGCAAAACAGACCCTTGCAGTTTTGAGTTTTTGTCAAAGTATAAAGTTTAGTTTAAAACAAGTTTCAATAATGACCGTTTCAGTCCCTTGACTTTATAAAATAAATGGGTTTCTATAAAAATCAAATATGTAAAAATTTAATAAGTTTTCTCAAATGATTTTATCTTATAAATTTTTATAAGATTTGTTATAACTTTAAGTAGTTAACATAAATTTTTATTATTTATAACTTTATAAAGTTTTAAGAATCTATATATATATATATATATATATATATATATATATATATGTATATATAGATATATTCACACTTTTAAATAAATTTCACATATACATATACATACATATATATGTTTCAATTATTTATTTAAAATTTATGCCTATTGTTTTAAGGAAATAATTTTAATACGAAATCGAGTTTTTATTTAGTAACACGTGCAAAAGATAGGTCAGAAAATCTCGGACATTACATAAACTATAATTAATCATTGGCAAACTTCCATACGACTGTTATAACACTCAACATCAAGACAATTACTTCAGAAATCAATGGAATTGAACCCATATGGCTCATAGCCGTCCTCGTGTTGCTTTCTGCGTCCTAGACTCAGCTTCGTGAAGACTGAACTTCTCCTCGTGTTGTTTGTGACGAGCATCCGCTAAGAGGGCTTGGCTTTCAGTTGTAGATATCAACTTAATTACCGCATCCTCTAAACTCATCCCGTTACTTGGCTTGTTAGTTCCCTGGAATTATTGACGTGGTTTGAAGTTCTGAGATTGTCTTGGTTGAAACTGTTTTTGTTATCCGAAACCAGATTGTCCATGATTGTTATTATCCTTCCAATTGAAATTCGGATGGTTCCTCCATCCAGGATTATAAGTGTTGCTGTAGGGGTTGTCTGCCGGCGATTTGTTCCGATAAAGTCAACTTGCTCAGTATTAGCAGCGATGCACTTTACTTCCTCAGTAGTCTCAATGATTGCCTTGCCCTTGCTAAGTTGATTAAGTCGAGTGGTGAGGGCGTCTACTTGAGCAGAAAGTGCAGTGACAGTATCGACAGAGTGAACTCCTTGCCTGGCTCCCCTGTTACTCCTTGGATTGCACCATTGATAGATGTTCATAACTATTCCCTCAATTAGGTTGTAAGCTTCTTGTGGCCTCTTGCACCATTGAGTCACTATTGTGCAACCCATTGTAGAATGATGATACTTGTAACCAAACTTCTAGCCCATGACGAGGGCATTTCTTCAACATGTCCTTAAAACGCTCCCATGCTTCATATAGTGACTCACCATCTTCCTGGGTGAAAGTGGTAATATCATTTCTCAGTTTTGTGGTTTTTGACAGGAACTTCTGAGCTAGATCATCCCATGTAGTGATCGACCCGGTAGGAAGAGAGTTTAGCCATGCCTTTGCTCATTCCCTTAAGTAAAAGGGAAACATTCGGACACAAATTGCTTCATTCGAGACTCCGTTCAGTTTGAAAGTGTCACAAATTTTGAGGAAATTTGCAATGTGGGCATATAGATCTTCATCGGGTAGTCCATGGAAAGTGCATGATAACTGGATTATGTGAATGACATGTGATTTGATTTCAAAGTTGTATGCCTCAACTGTCGGCCTTGTGATGCTAGACCCCAAAGCCTCAAGTGACGGTCTTGCAAAGTCGAAAATAGTGCGGTTTTCCACGCCCATTCTTCTATTACGGTTTTCTCGTAATCGGCGGTGAAGGAATCTTTCGGGCTCTGCTAAAGGTTGATATAAACCAGTACTGGAGCTATGGATCATACACTACCTGAAATAAACGTAACAGAAAAACATATGGAAAATATTAAGGTAAAAAGGCTAATCCGTTAACTAGAATCTTTCTTGAAATCAGCGTGTTCCCGGTAACGGCGCCAAAAAATTGATGTGTCATTTTTAATATATAAAAATATATATAATATATTTTTACGACGGGTTTACGAGATCAGGTTTTAAATTTATAAAATGATAATTACTTTAACTTAACAACACACACAATAGGCAAGTGTACCTATCGCAGCGTAATATAGTTTAGGTAAGAACCAAGTATCGAACCAATGGACACGGTCGAGTTCCAATACTCAACTTTTGTTATCGTTTAGCCAGATTAATTAGTGAGTGAGTTTTGTATGCTTGTGAAGAAGAAAAGTAAATGACAGAAAAGTAAATAACGGTAAAGTAAATAACCAAAAAGTAAAAACGTGTCTGATGTGTGTAACAGGAATGTAACTAATAGAATAGTAAATAACAGTAAAGTAAATATCTCGGAAATGATCAGGTTACAAAGAGTATTGCTTTGGGCTTCGAATCCGCTTGGTACGTGATAATGTTAAGTTGACTAATAAAGTGGTATGACTACTACAAACTTGTGACCCTGGTCACCGCTAGAGCCTCGTCCTCACGACATTTGATTCACGAATTATAATCTTAACATTAAAATATTAGTGCCTCCCGATAGGGACAACAGTTACCCTCAACCTTTCGAATGGTCATCTCCGAGTTGGTTTAAGACATCGAACTTAAATGCTTTATATTAGTTGTAAATAGGTGATGATATTTTGCTCATCGGGAGGCGGTGTAACAATGGGACTGAGTATAAAGACGTACTGTTCCCAACATGAGTTCACCAATTCTTGGTCGTATAATAAGTTTATATAAACATGTACGACCTTAAGAACACTGACCAAGCCATGACTTATCAATCTCTGCTTGTATAAAGACGTACAAGTTTCAAAGGAAGTTTGATTAAAAAGGTTTTACGGCCTTACACGTTAAAATCAAGAACACTCACAAATATAAAGACAAATTTAGACAATAATAAAAGCCCACCAGATGGTGGTTTTAAGAGCGAAGAATTAAATACATAAACATACCACTTAGATTAATACGTCAAAGATTAACATACACCAAACTTCATCTTCACCCTAGAAATACAAAGAGTTTAGCGTAACGCTGAGTTTCATAGGCTCCCCTATTGCGGACAAAGAAGAGGAGCCCCTCTACCCTCTACTCTCTACTCTAGACTACAAAAATGGACTATATTGAGCTATACTAATCTCTGGTGCCGAAGCCCTCTATTTATAGGCCTCAGAATGAGCAATGCACGGCAGTGCATTGGATTGCACGGGCGTACAAATACCTCGGGAATCAAACAGGGTACAAAGGACACTGTACTGGGCTCTAGGAGCAGAGGATGGCAATGCACGCCCGTGCATTGGGATGCACAGTCGTGCATCCCCTCTCTGCTGACCAGTTTTGTCTTTTAGCTGCTGCTTGACTTCTTGTGGTCCAATTTTGACTTCTTGGGGGTCAAAGCTCGGGAATGATCATCCAAAAGGCTTGATTTCTTTGTGTTTTTTTATTGATTTTAGTCTTGTTTATATTTTCAACACCGAATAACCTAAAATTAAGAAATATTAACGTTTTAAGTATTAATTGCAGGGATATTAATCAATTAGTACCATAATATGGGGATTATTATGCATACAAAACATGTATAAATTAGAACATATCAATTATTATTAGGGTTAAACCTAATAAATTTTATGAAATTAAAATTTTCATTATAAACAATTAATTTATTTGGTTTATAAATTGTATTTAGGACATAAATTTTAATCGTTTTACCAAAATCTATTTTCCTTGGCAATTTTTTACATAACCTATTTTTCCTTAAAACATTTAAAATGATACACTACACTTTTAACTAATAAGTAATTACGTCAATATATTTCGTTAAATTATCTAAATTTTATTTATCCATTTATTCAAACTTATTATATTTCATATTTTGTTATTCATTATAAATTTAATTACATAATTGGGTTATCTGTAATAACACTTATTCAATTATTTACAACACAAATGAAACCACATACTTTTACACACACCTAATTTTACATGAGGCCCCATAACCATCTTTTGGAACTCAAACAATTATACACTCACTCAATAAAGCCCTCGCCTAATTCCCTTATACATTAGAACTCTCTTTAACCATTGGTACGCATTATTGATACATTTATACAATTCGATTATAGGTTAACCTTGGATTCTAGCTAATCCCTTGTGCAACATCTTATTCGTGTGATCCGCAAACTATTATTACATGAGAGTTTACATAGCCCTTTTTCATTTTTACATACTTTGGGGTGGAACATGATTTCATTGAAAACATTATTTGCAATTATATTATACAATTCTACATTATGATCATGCGTGCAAATTATGCCTTATGCTTGAAGACTATGAGTTTTAAACTACATTTACATACATTAGTGCAAGTGCAATAATTAACTCTGTACAAGCCGACGGTTAACAATGATAGATCTATTGTGTCTGACAAACCCACCCAGGTAAGGTGATTGTTGCCGACATTACATTAGGATAACATGCGTGTTATGCCTTTCAGTCACAATGTTTGATTGTACACCCCGGTTTTAACTAAAGTGATTCTCCATAATTGCCTTATTTGCCATGTTTCATAAGAATTGTACATAAAACATTTGGAAACTATTTGTGGTGTTAAAACCTATGTATGCTCACCAACTATTTTTAGTTGACCTTGTTTTCATCCTGTTTCAGGTGCCAATCTTTGAGTTCTTGATCAAGTTGCTACATATAAGGAATGAGGACCTAGTTGAAATAAACAAATTAAACTTGTTGATTTATTATGTTTTCTTTACATGTTGGATTATGTTTGTTTGAACAATGTTATGCAATTTGAGTTAATTTTAAATATGAAACTTTAGTTTGATTATGAGTTATGAACAGTCTACATGTCCTGCCCCGACGTATTACTCCGTCGGTTGTGGTGTAACAGATTGGTATCAGAGCCATAGTTATAGGGAATTAGGTTATTAGAAACCCATGACCTAGACTATAACCTTATGGAACCTATCTTATGCCATGCTACATGCTATATGCTATTTTCTACATGTTATATGCTATTTGCTACACGTTATGTGCTATTTGCTACATGATATATGCTATCTGATACATGCTATGTGTTATTTGCTTACTACCTTATGTGATTATATACTTAATGCCCTAATTGTTAGACTGCATGACTTACTAGACTCTACCCTAAGTGACAAACTAAATAATAATCCTAACACCCTTATCCTAAACCTCTCATTCTTCTTACCTCCTTCTATATCATCATCTTCGCATGTGGAACATCATACTCATAGACACAAGTCTATTAAAACTCTTAACCCCGTCATGGTTTTAAACTTTGTTAATTATTAGAGGACACGTGCAAGATGGAAGGGTGACACCTGTATTCTGGGTTTTCTGTCTAAGAAAGCATTTCATATAAATCCAAATCAACTGAAGGATCCGTATGCTTTCCTGGGAATTCCTTGGATGAGTGTTTACTTATAGGCTAAAGCATGTCTTCTCGAAAGTTATATAAGTTTAAGTAACCTTGATATTTCATAGCATTCAAATGGTTATGTTACCAAATGAGTTCAATTCAAATTGGTTATCTTTGCATGTTACCCAATGTGAAAAATGCTTGTTTTATTCGTATCAATATCCAAGAAATCCTCATGAATTCTCATCCTTTTTCCTTATGTTGTTTCTTCTATAGCATGCCTCCCCGTCTTACCAACGAGACCAATAATGTGAGGCCCCGAACCCGGGAGGCCTCACTTATTGGATTTACTCATCAACACATAGCACTTTAAACATAAGACATTCATTAACACAGCGGAAACGATTTAAACTTCTCTACATACGCTGCGGAAACATAACATGTCTAAACAAAACTTATCAAATACAACTGAAACTTGTCTTAATCAACATAATCAAAAGAAAACATAAATAGGATGCCAGATGCTGATCTTCGGGTAACTCTTCTCGCCAAGCCAAACATCCACTTCCATCTACTGCCACCTAAACTTAACTGATGTGCATACTAAAAATCAGCAACGCTGAGTGAGTTCTAACGTTTACTTTAAATCAATTATACAAGAGATTTACTAAAACATATATACTGCCATTAAGGCTAAACTTAACACACTTTACTTTTCAAACAGTTTAAAACGTATAATAAACCGTCAATTCTTCTTTACTGTACTGCCCTCATGGCTTACATCCATGAACCGACAAGTACCTGGTCAATGTCCCCATGGCTTACACCATGAACCGACACTACCGCTTAACTGCCAGTTTCCTTTGTCACTACTGTACCGCCCCCATGGTCAACGACCATGAACCGACGAGTACCTGGTCAATGCCCCCATGGCTAACATCCATGAACCGACAATACCACTTATCCGTCAATTCCTTGTCACTACTGTACCGCCCCCATGGCAAACGTCTACGAACCGACGAGTACCTAGTCAATGCCCCCATGGCTAACGTCCATGAACCGACAATGCCGCTTAACACTAAGGGGAGGTTGCGTGGACCTCCCGAGCAATCGCTGTCACTCATCCCAATTGTACAACTGTTAACGAACCCTAAGGTTCTTACTAATGGGTAGAACCCATATCTGACATCTTGTACAAGTAACATCTGTCCCAAGGACCTTTACAAACTGGTACTCATTCCCGAAGGAAAGCTGTTCACTTTACTGTTCATAAAACTTTCTGTAAATCTTGTTCATAACTTTCATATATAATATGCCTTTGTTTATGTATATAAAATATAGTAAACGCTTGCCATAAAATATAACTTGCTTTCTGAAACATAGCTTGTCATAAAATACATCTTACTTTCTGAAACATAGCTTATCATATATATCATGCCTTTCTTTATGTATATGAAAATATAGTAAACGCTTGCCAAATGATATATCTTACTTTACTAAAACATAGCTTATCATATATATCATACCTTTGTTTATGTATATGAAAATATAGTAAACGCTTGCCAAATGATATATCTTACTTTACTAAAACATAGCTTATCATATATATCATGCCTTTGTTTATGTATATGAAAATATAGTAAACGCTTGCCAAATGATATATCTTACTTTACTGACAACATACTAGCACATATATCATGCCTTTGTTTATGTATATGAAAATATAGTAAACGCTTGCCAAATGATATATCTTACTTTACTAAAAACATACTTTTGCCTCTTTTAAACCTTTCACTAAAATGTAGCTTTTCTCTTCAGTTTATAATATATAAAATATAATAAACACTTTACACTAAGTATGCACACCACCCCTAAAGAAGGCAAAAAGGGGATTAGAACTCACCTGTTATCTTAACTGCAAAGGGTCTACTGGATCTCACACAATCTGGACAATCATAACAATTGACACGTATCAGACTTAACTCAACACTAAATGGTTTAACCATTCTAATTAGGCGACTATACTGACTTTACCAGCCTGATGCCTGCGTACTTAGCAAGTGCGCAGACACTACTTCCTGCGCACTTAGCAAGTGCGCAGACTTCCCTTCCTGCGCACTTAGCAAGTGCGCAGGTTCCTCTTCCTGCGCACTTAGCAAGTGCGCAGGCTCCTCTTCCTGCGCACTTAGCAAGTGCACAGGACCTGCTCTGTGCGCACTTGGCAAGTGCGCACGACCTGTTCTTCGCGAAAAACCCTAACTTTCGCATTCAGGTCATATCACGTCAAGATCCCGAACCTGTTTGCATTCAAAACGTTCGTTTTCCATTAAGAAACTCAAATCTATGCTTATCCTTCAGTTTCATCCGATTAAACATAACCTTTTCACCCAAAACCTGAAAAACCCAAAAATGAACTAAAACTCAGATCTAGGAGAATCGGTTACCTGTAATCACTTCCTTTTCGTTGCTAAACACCCACGAGACTCTTGCTAACGATCCTTGAGGTTCTAATCTAAAAACCGGGACTTTCTCTCTCTAGACTCTCTCTCACTTTCTCTCTCTAGAATCCAGAAATGAGGATGGAAATGAGGCTTTTGGGTTGTTCTTGAGGCCTATAAGGGCCCAAACCCTTCCCCTTTCGGCCCATACACCCCGGCCCAAGCCCGCTTCCTTTATTTTTATTTAAGTTTTAATTCCTCGTGAATTCTCTCATGCTCTAAAACTAGGGATGTTACAAGTCTACCCTCCTTACAATAGGTTTCGTCCTCAAAACCTGCCATAAGCTACACTGATAGCAAATCACATAACGGGTGGCATGAACCGTAGCTATGCAAGGCAGCTTGGTCATGAAGGCCATTGTGATCAACTACCACTGGGAGCATAACCTTAGGCTATCTCAAATTCTAAGGCATCTAGACTAATGGGGCTAACTAATTTAGTAAGGAAATAATAACATAAACTTGCCATATAACAAATAAGGGCTTGCAACGTACCTTACTGAGTCATCTGGTAAACCATTGATGTGGCCTTGTTGATGTAAGGTTCCTTCTCTGCAGCCTTACCCTTTCCGGATCCTCCCGCTTCCGCTTTCTTGGGTTTCCTGCAATCTTGGCTCCTGTGTCCCTGTTCCCCACAATTGTGGCATCTTGGGCTTTCCGGGCAGTCCCGCGATTGGTGTCCAAACCTGCCACACCTGAAACATCCCACCTGCCCAGCTCTGCACTCTCCTCCGTAACTTTTTCCATATTTTCCACACAAACCCTCCGCTTCTAACCTTGACCTCTTATCATTAGGACCCTGAAGGTCCTCCCCAGTCCGCTTAGCCGCTTGTTTCATGGGCGCTTCAGAAATGACTTCAGAGGCAATGTCATCATAGACAACTCCGCTCAGAACAACCACCGACTCAAAGGTACTCAGTGTGTTGGCATTTACAAATGTACGTATTTTTGGAGGCAACCCTTGAATATAATAATGAATCCTCCTCTCTTCTGTGGTTACAAGATGAGGCACCAGGCGTGCCAGTTCGTTGTACTTGGAAGTATATTGTCTGTGAGTCATGAGTCCGGCTTGCAAAGTCAGGAACTCTCTCTCCACCTTGTGGACTTCATTCTTAGGGCAGAACTTCGAAATTACTAACGCCTTCAGATCATTCCACCTCATTAGCTCGACCGCTTGGTCACCCTTCGCTTGTTTCACAGTTTCCCACTAGTGTGTTGCCTCTCCCTTTAGTGACTTAGCTGCGAACCTGACCGCTTGATCTGGTCAACAGTCACTGAGGCTGATGGTGGATTCCATGCCATTGATCCAATCTAAAGTATCTGCTGCTTCTTTCTCCCCATTTAGCTCAGGGGGATCACAACCACAAAATGCCTTGTAATCACATCCGCGAGTAGGCGGTGCAACATTCTCCACCAGGATTGGTCCTCCCGCAGCTGGAAGCACCACTGGCCCTTCAGTTGTGTTAGGGCTCTCCTTGGCCTTCCTCAAGGCTTCGTCCAGTATGGCCGGTAAGGTATCCTTCAGCAGTCGGGTAAACTCACGGCCAATAGCCGCTTGCACGGCTGGTTCAAACTCAAACGGTGGGTCATCTCCTTCCACATGTTCAGCATTGTGCTGACTAATCTCTGTCTCAGTATGGGTAGTGTGAACACTCCCCTCAATCACTTGGTTTGTGCTAGCTCCACCGTGGTGGCCTGTACGCCCACCACGTCTTCCTCATCCACCCCCTCTAGTTCCTCCACGTCTAGCCATTTCTAACTGAAAGATAAAGAACAAAAGATTTAATTTCATCATGCTAGGGAATATGTAGAACACAATAAGTAAGGTAAGATGTTAATATACACTGCCATCTGCAATTAACCATTACATCACTTCTCGTTGTTCTATTTATTCGCTTTCATGGTTCCACTAAAGCCTCTATTCTTATCTTGACACTCTAAAAGGTAAACTTTATTTACTATACGCTTCTGATGCTTTGGCTTGAGTTACCCGTTACTGGCATCCGCTACTTGTCCCATTCTCAGTTTAAGTCTGGACATCGGGGATGTCCAAATCTCTCAAACTATGGCTCTGATACCAACTTGTGAGGCCCCGAACCCGGGAGGCCACACTTATTGGATTTACTCATCAACACATAGCACTTTAAACATAAGACATTCATTAACACAGCGGAAACGATTTAAACTTCTCTACATACGCAGCGGAAACATAACATGTCTAAACATAACTTATCAAATACAACTGAAACTTGTCTTAATCAACATAATCAAAAGAAAACATAAATAGGATGCCAGATGCTGATCTTCGGGTAACTCTTCTCGCCAAGCCAAGCATCCACTTCCATCTACTGCCACCTACACTTAACTGATGTGCATACTAAAAATCAGCAACGCTGAGTGAGTTCTAACGTTTACTTTAAATCAATTATACAAGATATTTACTAAAACATATATACTGCCATTAAGGCTAAACTTAACACACTTTAATTTTCAAACAGTTTAAAACGTATAATAAACCGTCAATTCTTCTTTACTGTACTGCCCTCATGGCTTACATCCATGAACCGACAAGTACCTGGTCAATGCCCCCATGGCTTACACCATGAACCGACACTACCGCTTAACCGCCAGTTTCCTTTGTCACTACTGTACCGCCCCCATGGTCAACGACCATGAACCGACGAGTACCTGGTCAATGCCCCCATGGCTAACATCCATGAACCGACAATACCACTTATCCGTCAATTCCTTGTCACTACTGTACCGCCCCCATGGCAAACGTCTATGAACCGACGAGTACCTAGTCAATGCCCCCATGGCTAACGTCCATGAACCGACAATACCGCTTAACACTAAGGGGAGGTTGCGTTGACCTCCCGAGCAACCGCCGTCACTCATCCCAATTGTACAACTGTTAACGAACCCTAAGGTTCTTACTAATGGGTAGAACCCATATCTGACATCTTGTACAAGTAACATCTGTCCCAAGGACCTTTACAAACTGGTACTCATTCCCGAAGGAAAGCTGTTCACTTTACTGTTCATAAAACTTTCTATAAATCTTGTTCATAACTTTCATATATAATATGCCTTTGTTTATGTATATAAAATATAGTAAACACTTGCCATAAAATATAACTTGCTTTCTGAAATATAGCTTGTCATAAAATACATCTTACTTTCTGAAACATAGCTTATCATATATATCATGCCTTTGTTTATGTATATGAAAATATAGTAAACGCTTGCCAAATGATATATCTTACTTTACTAAAACATAGATTATCATATATATCATGCCTTTGTTTATGTATATGAAAATATAGTAAACGCTTCTCAAATGATATATCTTACTTTACTAAAACATAGCTTATCATATATATCATGCCTTTGTTTATGTATATGAAAATATAGTAAACGCTTGCCAAATGATATATCTTACTTTACTGACAACATACTAGCACATATATCATGCCTTTGTTTATGTATATGAAAATATAGTAAACGCTTGCCAAATGATATATCTTACTTTTCTAAAAACATACTTTTGCCTCTTTTAAACTTTTCACTAAAACATAGCTTTTCTCTTCAGTTTATAATATATAAAATATAAAAAACACTTTACACTAAGTATGCACACCACCCCTAAAGAAGGCAAAAAGGGGATTAGAACTCACCTGTTATCTTAACTGCAAACGGTCTACTGGATCTCACACAATCTGGACAATCTTAACGATTGACACGTATCAGACTTAACTCAACACTAAATGGTTTAACCATTCTGATTAGGCGACTATACTGACTTTACCAGCCTGATGCCTGCGTACTTAGCAAGTGCGCAGACACTGCTTCCTGCGCACTTAGCAAGTGCGCAGACTTCCCTTCCTGCGCACTTAGCAAGTGCGCAGGGTCCTCTTCCTGCGCACTTAGCAAGTGCGCAGGCTCCTCTTCCTGTGCGCTTAGCAAGTGCGCAGGACCTGCTCTGTGCGCACTTGGCAAGTGCGCACGACCTGTTCTTCGCGAAAAACCCTAACTTTCGCATTCAGGTCAGATCACGTAAGATCTCGAACCTGTTTGCATTCAAAACGTTCGTTTTCCATTAAGGAACTCAAATCTATGCTTATCCTTCAGTTTCATCCGATTAAACATAACTTTTTCACCCAAAACTCAAAAAACCCAAAAATGAACTAAAACTCAGATCTAGGAGAATCGGTTACCTGTAATCACTTCCTTTTCATTGCTAAACACCCACGAGACTCTTGCTAACGATCCTTGAGGCTCTAATAAAAAAACCGAGACTTTCTCTCTCTAGACTCTCTCCCACTTTCTCTCTCTAGAATCCGGAAATGAGGATGGAAATGAGGCTTTTGGGTTGTTCTTGAGGCCTATAAGGGCCCAAACCCTTCCCCTTTCGGCCCATACACCCCGGCCCAAGCCCGCTTCCTTTCTTTTTATTTAAGTTTTAATTCGTCATGAATTCTCTCGTGCTCTAAAACTCGGGATGTTACAAATAACAACAATAATGATCTTGCTGCCCTCTTTACTCAGCTTGTGAACCAACTTACTCAAGCCAACAATAACAATAATGGTGGAGCCAATGGTAGTACTAACGGTGGTGGTGGTGCCAACCCGACCCAATGCACCTTCAAACATTTCAACTCTTACAATCCCACCAAATTCTATGGTACCAAGAGAGCTACCGACCTCCTTCAATGGTTCGAAAGCATTGAGAACGCTTTTCTCAATAGTGATTGCCCCGACAACCTTCGAGTCCGTTATGCTACAAGTGTCTTTCAAAAACGGGCGCTCACTTGGTGGAATGGTGAGAAAAGGGCTCGAGGTGTGGATGTGGCAATGGCCTTGCCATGGGATGAAGTAAAGAGACTCTTGACTAAGGAGTTTTATCCTTGCAACGAAATGAAGAAACTAGAGGCTGAGTTTTGGGATGTTGCCCAAGACAATGGTGAGAACCTAACATACACAACTTGTTTCCATGAGTTAAGCCTCCTTATGCCCCACATGGTCACACCACTATCTCGTATTTGGGTTCCCGATCGTGATGATCTCCGTACGTTTCTTATGAACGAGGCACACAAAACTCGTTATTCCATACATCCCGGCGCGGATAAGATGTACAAAGATCTTCACCAACAATATTGGTGGCCTTGTATGAAGAAAGACATTGCCCTTTATGTAGAAAAATGTCTAACTTGTTCAAAAGTCAAAGTCGAGCATCAACGACCTTTTGGTCTGCTTGAACAACCGGAGATCCCCATGTGGAAATGGGAGAACCTAGCCATGAATTTCATTACTAAACTTCCTCGTACATCTAGTGGTCATGATAGCATATGGGTGATCATTGACCGCCTCACCAAATCAGCTCACTTCTTGCCTATCCGTGAAGACTACTGTGACGATTCGGATTCTTCGTCCACGCACATGTATTATAATTATCGTGTAATCATTCTCTATTTTAATAAAGCGTAAGAGTTTTATTTGGTTTTATACAAATAGGTATTTTATTTTACGGATTTAAACTAATTAGAATTTTATAAATTTTAAAATTAATATAAAGTTTTATATAAAAATCTAAAGTTAAAAAGTTGTATATTTAATAAAATAACCTATTTAAATAAGATAAATAACTTTTATAAAAATTATTTATAATAATAAAGAATAAAATAAGTTATAAAAACATTTTTAAATTAATTTGATTTAAAAGAAATTAAATTAATTTATTTAAATAAAAGTTCAGGGGTTGTTTTGTAATTAATCAAACTAGAAGGTTTTAAAACAGAAATCGGTTGAGGGGCTGTTTCTGGACAATTTAAACTACAAGGACCCATCCGTATTTAGTTCAAGGGCTAATTTAAGTCAAACCAAACTCCAGGGACTAAAACTGTCAATTCCCAAATCGTTTATCCGGTCACCCCCTTCGTTGGTCTGGCGGGTAAAGCCATTTTTCGGCGAATCCCCGACAGGGCTGTCCCCTGCACCTCGACAGCCGCTACAGGCATCCCTGAGCTCGTCTTCTCCACGCGAACAAAAGGCCCCGACCAATTGGTCTCCCCAACATAAGGATCTTCTGATCTTGTTGGTGGCCGAGAAACCCACTTTCGAATTCGCGCCCGACAGACCGCCTCCACGCATGTTGAATGTCTGGGTAGTTTCGTCTCATCCAGACTAGTGTCGGAACGTGCCCAATTGTACGTTTTAACAAAGACACCAAGCTCGGCTATAAATAGCCATAGTCGGACCTGCTCGAGCTCGCGACCCCTCCTTCACCCAATCTCACTCCAAATTGAAGGCACCATTGCAATCGCCATCCCTGTGTGAAGTTGTGACCAGATTATAAGGCTCAATTCAACTCAAATTCTGGAATTCAAGTTCTTGGTTTTTTCGAACTAAAAGCCTTGCCAACCAGACCCCTTCACGACCACGTAAGAATCCTCAACTTCGTTTCTTCACCTTCTGTTATCATAAGACAAACGGAACCAATCGAAGTCACGACTCGAAACCATCGATTTCCGGACAAACTAATGTTACTGTTTTATTTGCTAAAGTCTGGGCCATCGAAACTACTTAGTTTCGATTGAGTAAATGGTCAATCGAAACTAATAGTTTCGATAGATGGTAGTTTCGACAGCCAGTGTATCACTTATAAGTGATCAATCGAAACTAGTAGTTTCGACAGCCTGAATATCACTTATAAATGATCAATCGAAACTAATAGTTTCGATAGATGGTAGTTTCGACAGCCTGAATATCACTTATAAATGATCAATCGAAACTAATAGTTTTGATAGATGGTAGTTTCGACAGCCTGAATATAACTTATAAATGGTCAATCGAAACTAGTAGTTTCGATTGAACATAGTTTCGATACCTGTCACAACTATAAAACAGTTTCGATCAAATCAGTAATTTCAAGTAAATCTGGACCAACTTCTATGCAAATACCACTGAGAAATGCTATTATAAACTTATACACAATTGAATACTAATACGCACGTGTAAACATACAATAATACCCATTTATCTACATAGGGTTTCAATGTGCTTAGACTTCAACATCTTTATCACCTACACACGTGGAAAAATACCCGCTTGCAAGGTGAGTTACATAGCCCCTATTTTACATTTTTATACGTTTTGGGGTGAAACATTATACATGCTACTCACATTGTTTGTACGTGTTATACATGAGACTATATGCTTATTCTTTGGATGTACATACATTTAAACACAAGACAACCAACTGTAATATTGATAGATCTATTGTGCCTGACCAGCCCACCCGGTTAGGGTGTTTATTACTGCATACTCGGATATAACCGCGTGTTATATTCAATCATATCGGATATAGTGAGTAACTATATTCAAACATACCGGACTTAGTTGTTGTGCTCTGTTCAAGCGCGTCAAACTCGGTTTGAATTGTGATTAAATAAATGATACATCATATATACTTTGTTTAATAAGATAAACAATGAGTGGCAAAACGATTTACAACTACTATTTACCGGAATTACTAAACCTATGTACTCACCAACTTTTTAGTTGACACTTGATTTAAATAATGTTTCAGGTTTGGATATGTGACTACTTGCCGAAGATTTCTCAACTTAAGGACTATGGACCTAGTTAAATTAATCAATGTTTTGAACTAGACTAGGTTATTTGAAATGTATCGTATTTGGATCTTGTTGTCTTTAATTTAATTAATGAATTATGTAACCTTTTAGCTATCATGTGCTTTTGAACAATCATTCTATTGTCCGCCTCGATGATTCCGCCATCGGTCGGGGTGTGACAACTACCAAGTTGAGAAATTAGCTCGAATTTACATTGACGAAATTGTGAGTCGTCATGGTGTCCCCTTAAACATAATCTCCGATGTCACACCCCAACCGACGACGGAATACGGCGGGGCGGACGTGTAGACTGTTCAATAGCACATGATCAAACTAAAGTTTCATATATTAATTAAGTCCAAATTCCCATAAAACTAGTTTAACAAAACATGTACAATCATACAAAGGAAAACAAGTACACCAAATGTTCTATTTATTATTTAGCTAAGTCCTCAATCATGTGTGTAGCATCTTGTAAATGATTTCAAATGTTAGTACCTGAAACATGATAAAAACAAGGTCAACTAAAAATAGTTGGTGAGTATACATAGGTTTTGACACCTCAAATAGTTTCCAAGTGTTTTATACAATTCATATGAAACATGGTTTAATAAGGCAATTATGGAGAACCACTATAGTTAAAACTGGGGCGTACAATCAAACCTTGTGACTGCATACAAAGTTATCCAAATGTAATATCAGCAACAATCACCCTACCTGGGTGCGTTTGTCAGACACAATAGATCTATCATTGTTAACCGTCGGCTTGTACAGAGTTAATGATTGCACTTGCACTATGCACAAAAGTATGTAAATGTAGTTTACACTAATAGTGTTCAAGCATAAGGCACAAATTGCACACATGATCATAATGTTTGAATTGTATAAGTTGCAAATAGTTTCAAATGAAAATAATGTTTCACCCCAAAGATATAAATATGAAAAAGGGGCTATGTAAACTCACCTTGTAATGAGTAGCTTGATAATCACACAAATAAGTTGTTGTTGTTGTTATTGCACCAGTGTTCTAGTTAACCATAAGATTAACCTATGTTTGCCAAAGTATAATGGATCAATAGTTTGCACATATTTAATATAAAAAAGATTAAAAGAAATAAGGACGGGACGATTTGGAACTTTAGGATTTGGAACGGATGAACGGACGAAAGACTATTAAAGATTTGCTTTATTATGATAACGGGTTAGATGTATAAAATCAAGTTATAAGAAAAATAGAGTTTTATAAATTTTTATAAAAGAAAACTTGGCGTCAAATATATAAATTTCTCATTACATTTCTTATTAAGATAATGTGGAAACAATAATATTTATATGAATATCATAAGTAAATATATTTGTTATACGAGTTTCCTATTTAAGAAGATTTTAAATTAGTGGTGTTAATTATTTAATGAGAAATCAATGAATTCTTTTATTTAAAATAAATTTGAATTCCATAAAAAATGAGTGTTTAAATAATGATCTTAATTAATCAATAATCAAATTAAAGTATAAATTTTGTTTTAAAAGTTTCTATATAATAAAAATACATTACATAAAAAATGTACAAAATTTTTCAAGGTAGTGGGTTTAAAAATAACCTGACTTATATTGCAAATAATGTTTATGAATTTGGAGATTTCAAGTAACTATCTTGTTAAAATAATTGTATAAATTAATTATAGTTTTATTAGGTTTTCATCCTCCAAAATGGTTTCTCCCCTTTTTATTTATTTACGACGGATAAAAAGGTTTGCTCATAATAAAATCTATAAAGTAAAATATATTAAATAGATGTCAAAATCATATGTTGGTGTTTTATAGATATGCATTTTTCACTTTTAATTGTGCGAGAAAATATGTATATGGGTGAGTGTATTACAAGGCAAAAGAACAAAATAAAAGGGAACAAACAGTGTAGAGTCCGGTTCAAACCCATGACCTGAGCTGTGAAAGAAAGTGTTAACCAGTTGATCCGGCTTAATGTCTTGATAGGTAATTAGGAAACAAAAATTAAGAATAATGGTGCAGCCTTCTTCTTCCCCAAACCATCCAAGAACTCGAACCCTAGCCCCAAATCTAGCAAGAATACTCACAGATTTTTGAAAACGCATTAGGGCTTTTGCTTGCGGGATTAATACGAGTAGGAGACGAGTAGAAATACCTGGAATGTAGGCTCGATTCGAAGCAAAACAGTGGAACCCGCTTCTGGGCTGTTCGCGATTGGAAGGAGAGAAGAGGTTGATTTTGGGCGACGATTTTTGAGTAGCTAGATGGTAAGGATTACAAAGGACGATAAAACAAACGTTTTATCCTTCAATCGACTGGTTATCAGTAATTTTGAGCCTAAACTCATGGGTTTTCAAACCATAACCGAAATCTCTTTAATGGGTTGAATGGGTTTAAATTTTGCAATTAATTGGCTTGATTTCCGGTCTCTAAATGATCACAACGGTTTGGAAAATTCATTCGAGTGTTTTACGATCCGGATTTATGGATGATTGGGAAGTCTTAGATGCGATTTTGACTTTTTCAAAGTCAAGATTAGATGAATGTTTATTCCAGGGTCCAACTTTAAGAGGGGGTTTCAAAATGAGGGTTCAATAAGGCTTTAAATGAATTTAGGGGGGTTCATGGTTCAAAATAATGATAATTTACATTAAAATTATACAAATTTATTTTTACAAAACAAACACATATATAAAAAGAATAATCTTAAAACTTTTATACATGTCCTTATTTGTTTTATAAAAGTAAATTCTCATTTTTTTTATAAACTTACACCAATTTAACCCTATTTATCTTATTAGAATTAAATCTCCACTTTATAAAATTTAAAGTTCTAAATTTTGAATAATCAATATAACACTTTATTTTATAGAACTCACGGTTTATATATAATGATTTATTTATTATAACAAGGTATATATATATATATATATATATATATATATATAAAATAGAAAATAGCATGTAAATGCAAGATCGAAACTTTGAATCGATACACGTTAGAAAAAAATAATTAATGTGAGAGGTACGAGATTGAAATGAAGTGTCATTATTGTTAAAAAAGATACCAGAAAATCATGGATGTTACAGTATCACCAAGTTGAGTGAATTTCGTCCCGAAATTCAACTGTTGGATGCTACTGAATCAGGAAAAATATGAGGGTTCGGATTTTTAACGAGTTTTGACTGTCGGTTTGAGGAGGTACGATCGATAACAAGATTTGGGTCTGTTACTCAAGGTCAGGCATGAATGATGATAGTGAATTTAGTTTGAAGAGAATTAAGAAGAAAATTGTCGAGGAAAATTTTGGATTCCCAAAGATGGAATGCACTACTTAAAAACGAGAACGATGAGAATTTGACAATCAAAACTTGTTCAGGGTGTAGTCTAACATCTTCAAGAAATGTCACATGATAAAAGGTTTCACAAACATTGGTCAAGGTCAAAATAACATAAAACTTCACGTGACACTATCAACGCTACTCTTGACAATATGACAGAAACACTTACAAAAATTTGAAGTACCATCGGCGTATCCACCATGCCCTTATCATATCACATTAGTTTCGTTACTATATATCATGATAGATTTTAGGTCATAACACACGACATAATTCACTATTTTTTCCATGCGCTGAATTTTATAATTACGTGTGCACCCGTAATTACTCGAATCGTCGCATGGTCCGTATAGATCCTTCCGTTTGTGTGCGGGTCAAGAGAGTGCATAAATTACTTAGTTCATCTCTATTGTTTTCATATATGAGTTGCTAATAAATAATTGTGCCCCTTGATAGTAAGGTCAATCAGAAAACTAAAGAGTAATAATGTGGCATAACTTAGAGTTCTATAGCTTCCTCGTGTTTGAACAAGAATACGTCAAACACCGAGTAGTTTTAAAGTTTTACAGCTTCCTCGTGCTTGAAAAAGAATACGTCAAACCCCGAGTAGCTTTAAAGTTTTATAGCTTTCAACTTTCATGGATAAAGTGAATAATCATGCCTTATGTATGACGTACTCAATTAATTGTAACAATGTAAACAATCTAGTTTCATAAGAAATCTAGTATTATGTATATTACATTTAACCAAGTATCATGTATCATGTGAACGATCTAGTACCATGTATATTGTAAATAACCAAGTTTCATGCTTAGTGTGATCAATCTAGTATTTTGATAAATCCTCATGATTTTTCCCCAGGTTTTAAAAATTGCAAACTTAGCCCAAACATTTGAAACCTGTTGCGTCTTTAACCCCTAGTGTTAACACTGGTTAGTTTTTAACGGAAAGTTAACCCATGTGCTATCCACGTGACTTGCGATTTCAAACATAATCTTAAAAATGAGTTAAAATAAGTAAAAATTAATTAAAAATAAATTTGTTTTTGGTAAAAATCAGTAAAAGTTCATATAAGTAAAAATCACTAATTTTTTATTGATTTTTTCTAATTTTTACTGATATTACTCATTTTTAAGATTAAGTTTGCAATAGTAAGTCGCGCGGATAGCACATGGGTTAACTTTTCGTTAAAAACTAACTGGTGTTAACACTAGGGGCCATTTATGCAATTAACTCTAGAAGTGGAGGACGACGACAGGTCGGCTAGGGTTTCACGGTGTAAGCTTGCAGTAAGGGCCAAACACAGGTGCATACATTGTATGGCTAGGCTTTCACATGCATGGCTTGCGCATGATTTTGAGACCCGGTACATGTAAGTGTACTCTTAAAGAGTTATGGTTTGCATGGTCATGTTGTGCATGCGTGGGAGGAGGCCGGTTCGGGAATGCGGGTTCCTAATGAATCAAGGGCGGTCCGGATCACTTGAACGTGGGAAACTAGGTTTCATGGAATTGGACTGACAAGTGAATGGCACGAGTCTCGGGGTTTTATTATATTGTTATCCGTTATCCAACGCATGTTTTGAACGTATCCTGATCATGTGATCGTACATTTGACAGGTTCGGGGTTTGAGCCAGTGGTCGAGGTGCAGAGCAAGGATTGGGATTCAGCGAAACGGTGAGTTTCTAATCCCCTCTTTTAAACGTTTTACTGTTTTGGGGCTATCGTACATACACGCATGTTTATTAAACGAACGTATTACGAGTTCTGAGTTAAACTTGAAGTGTTTTATGAGATCATTATGTAATAATGAAGCTAAGGGTTGTCATGGGGTCTTGAGCGTGGTTGAACAAGAGTTGTGATGATCTGTGTGTGTCATCTTATGAATTAGTCGAGGCGAGTCGGGAATTTAGCTAGACCTGTGATGGTTATATAAGGAGAGTTATCATGGGAACCCGTACGTGGTTCATTAATGAGTCAAGTAGACACTAGTATGTTGTTATGCGCCATGTGCTTGTTGTTGTGTGTATTGTGTCGTTGCCCTCATGACACAATGGGTATCGTGTTCGCATGGGTCTATGTGGTGTCCATAGTATGTATGGGCTAGAAGTCAGTATGGTGTTTGTGTGTCGTATAATTACTTATTCAGAAAGAGTTGGGTAACGTGTCTAGACGTTAAGAGGATACGTCTAAAGTAAGTGTTTTATTACACACGTAAGTGATCTTTGAAGGGGTGGTGAGTCGTAGTACATGTCCAGGTAGTTTCATGTGTATATATGTGTTACTTTGTGTGCTTGCATTGTTGCCCCGAATGTACGGTCAATAGTGGTGTGGAGGACGGGGTCCTTCGGGGTAATCATTATATGTGTGATCTGATAGTCATCGGGTGGGTGACGTGTCAGTCACCGTATGGTAGATGAAATAGTCATAGTGTGGGTGGCTGGGTAGTCATTGTGGATGACGAGTGTGTCGCTATGTTTAGCGGCGGGGCCCTGTAACAAGGGTGGAGCTAAGCTCATGATGAGTATCCCGACGGGGATAACCCTCACGAGGGTGCAGTGATGAGGTATGTGTTTGTGTGCATTTATATGTGTTAAATTGCATGCAAGTGATGAGTTATATTATTTGTGTACGAGATGATATTGATGTGATAAATAGATGGAATCAATGTGGTGTGTCGAGTTAGATTGACCGTTGTGTCGGGATGAGTACATTGTGTACAGCTGTTGAGTCAGTTGGTTTATAAGAGTCTTGGTTAGGACTGGTAAGTCAGTGTCTAGGTATTGTATGAGTTAATCAGTGTATGGTTAATATATATATGGTAAGTTGTGTGTTATCAGGGTAGTAAGGTCGTTCTATGTCGGAGAGACTCTGGGGTGGTGAATCCTTTTGGGGTATTATAAGATAATAGGGGTTATCCATATGATGAAAATCTGTAAAACTATTTTCTAATGACCAGAGGGTCTTGAGTGGAGATAAACAATAAGTGAGATGAGTTGGCTTTTGTTTAAATTAAACTATTAGAACTCACTCAGCGTAGCTAACTATGTATGTACGTTAGATTGTTTTACAGGTGAGTCTGCTAGACGAGGTATCTTGGCTTGGAAGTGGGGCTACTCGGGTTGGTGCGCATGCGTTCGTCAGGTAGCGTTATGAAATTTAACGAGTTTAAAGATAACATTATTTTGCGAAGACTTCCGCTGTTTATTTAAATGAAAGTTAAAGTACTTTTAATGAGTTTACCTAGTGATGAGAACCAACTGTAGGGTGCCCGGTTTGGGTCCTTACAACCGACCTGGCATATGCTAGTGATTCTAAAGTGAAAACTAAGAAATTAAAAGACATGCCAGTAGTCTATAACGTTCTTGATGTATTTCCAGAAGAATTGCCTAGAATACCTCTAGAGAGAGAGGTATAGTTCAGAATCGACTTAGTGCCTAGTGCTAAGCCAATAGCTAAGGCACCTTATCGATTAGCTTCGTCAGAAATGAAGGAACTAATGTCACAACTCTAAGAGTTATTGGACAGAGGTTTTATACGACCGAGTATGATAAAAGAAGGATGGTAGTACGCATATATGCATAGACTACCTAGAGCTGAACAAGCTGACTATCAAAAATAAATATCCATTACCAAGGATCGATGACTTGTTCGATCAATTACAAGGAGCAAACTGGTTCTCTAAAATCGATCTAAGGTGAGAGATGAAGATATCCCAAAGACTGCCTTCCGTATAAGATATGGACATTATGAGTTCTTAGTAATGTCATTTGGTTTGACTAATGCCCCTGCTGCATTCATGGACCTCATGAATAGAGTATGTCGACCAATGTTGGACCAATCTGTGATCGTGTTCATTGATGATATACTAATCTACTCAAGGAATGATGGAGATCATGCATGTCATCTCAAGGAAGTGCTTAAAACACTTAAAAGGGTGAAACTATATGCATAATTTTCCAAGTGTGTGTTTTGGCTCCTAGAAGTCCAATTATTGGGCCATGTGATAAATGCAGAAGGAATTCTTGTAGATCCTTCAAAGACAGAAACGATGATGAAATGGAACCCGCCAAAGACACCTACGGAAATTCGCAGTTTCTTAGGTTTGGCTGGTTACTATAGAAGATAATGCTTTTCAGAAATTGACTCAGACTCCGGTTTTATCTTTACCGGATGGAATGGAGGATCTGGTAGTTTATTCTGATGCTTTGTATCAGGGACTGGGGTGTGTACTCATGCAACGAGGCAAGGTTATAGCCTATGCTTCGCGACAACTCAAACCCCATGAAGTTTACTACCCAACACATGATTTAGAATTAGCTGTTGAACTATTTGCACTTAAAATATGAAGACATTATCTCTATGGAGTTAAGTGCACAATCTACACAGATCATAAAAGCTTAAAGTATTTCTTTGAGCAAAAAGATCTGAATATGAGGCAGCGAAGATGGTTAGAGCTAATAAAGGATTATGATTGTGAAATCCTGTATCACTCATGAAAGGCAAATGTTGTGGCAGATGCTCTAAGCCATAAGGAAGAGCATCCGCCCATAAGGGTGAAGTCATATACGTTGGTTGTAACTCCTGACTTTATGAGTCGACTCAAAAATATCCAAATAGAAGCATTAAAAGAAGAGAATGTTAAGAAAGAAAGAATGGCTGGATAAGAGAAGTATTTGGAAGAGAATGAATATGGAGTTAAAACTCGATTCAGCTGTATGTGGATACCAAAAATGGGTGAATTTAGAGTTAGAATTCTGGATGAAGCTCATAAGTCACGATATTTGATTCATCCGGGTACTACAAAAATATACCAAGATCTACGCCAAGATTATTGGTGGCCCGATATGAAATTCGATAATATGAAATATGTGGCTAAATGCTTAACTTGTTCTCAAGTCAAAGTAGAGCATCAAAAGCCTTATGGCAGATTGCAACCACTAGATATTCCAAAATGGAAGTGGGAACATATCACTATGGACTTCATAACTAAGCTACCAAAAACAGCTAAGGGTTATGATACCGTATGGGTGATAGTTTATAGGCTAACTAAAAGTGCTCACTTCTTATCGATACGTGAGACTTACTCTTCTGAAAGGTTAGCTGAAGCATTTATCAAAGAAATTGTTTCAAGTCATGGAGTGCCAGTTTCAATTGTATCTGACAGAGACACACGTTTTACGTCATGTTTCTGGAAAAAGTTCCATGAGGAGATGGGAACTAAGTTATTGATTAGTATGACGTATCATCCTAAAACGGATGGAAAAATGAAAGAACGATACAAACACTTGAGGATATGTTGCGTGCTTGCATTATTGACTTGGGTGGAAGTTGGGATAGTCATCTACCTTTGGTAGAATTTTAGTATAACAACAACTATCATGCAGGTATTGACATGCCGTCATACGAAATGTTATACGGAAGAAAATGTAGAACTCCCATATGTAGGGAAGAGGTTAGACAGAAAGAACTTGTAAGCAAAGAAATTGTCCAAGCAATAGGTGTAAAATTAGATCTGGTTAAAGCTCACCAAAAAGCTGCACAGGATAGACAAAAGTCTTATGCAAAAAAAAGGCAAAGACCGATAGAATTCCAAGTTGGAGATTACGTTCTGATGAAAGTATCTCCATGGAAAGGAATCATTAGATTCAGAAAGCGAGGAAAGTTGAGTCCAAGATTTATTGGACCCTTTAAGATTATAGCTCGAGTAGGGAAGGTTGCATATAAACTAGAATTTCCAGAAGAGTTGAGTGGAATCCACTCAAAATTCCATGTATCACACTTACGCAAGTGTCTGGCAGACGAAACCTCTTATGTGCCATTAAATGATATTGAAATAGATGAAAGGTTGAATTATGTCGAAAAGCCAGTGGCTATACTCGACTGGAAAGAATAGAAATTACGAAATAAAGTAATCAAGCAAGTGAAAATTCAGTGGCAACATCGAAAAGGATCTAAAGCGACATGGGATATAGAGGAAGAGATGAGGTAATCCTATCCCTACTTATTTGAGTAAATACTACGTTTTGTGGACGAACCCTTTGTAAGGGGGGTAGACTTGTAACACCCTAATTTTAGCCAAGTATATAAAGTAGAGGGACTAAAATGATCATTAAGTAAAACCCTAGGGGTTAGAATATTATTAGAATAAACCCCAGGGACTGAAAATGAAAATTTCTAAAAAAACAGGCTTAGCGGACCGTTACCACTTGCCTTAATGGTCCGCCATGTGATCAGGAAGGTAGCAATGATTAGCTATCACGCGTCAACTGACTAGCGTACGCATGGAACCCTATAGCGGACCGTCACTAAGCCCCTAGCAGTCCGCCAGCCGCAATCCTACTTAGCAGTCCGCCATAGATAAGTCTAGCGGTCCGCCACGTGATCACCAAGCAAAATTAAGCCGCCTCATTTAGGTAGTGGACTGCCACCCTGTTGGGTATATATATATGAGGCTAACATATCAAATAAATATAAGTGTTGATGTTACCGAATAGATGGGTATTCGGGCTCTGTAACCGTGAACTATAGGTTCATGAGTTGGGTCTTAGGCCAGGCTATGTGAGCCGAGAACATGTATTATGGGCTTAGTATTATTAGGCTTAGTATAAATATGTAACACCTCAAAACTTTCTATAGAAAATAAGGGCTAAAGATGTCAGGAATTGAAGTCCAGGGGTTGAATGGCAAATATACCAAAGACCAAGGGTTAAAAACAAACATTTTTGGAATTTGGTCGATGTCGGACCGACATCTCAGATCATGTCGGTCCGACGTGTAGAGCAGAAGGAAATCAGGAGAATCAGACGCATGTCTGATGACTCAGCCCCAAGTCGGACCGATATGCATTTACAACTCGGTCCGGTATGCGGATGTTGGACCGATATGCTTTTACAACTCGGTCCGACATGAGTCTGTTTTCACCCTATAAATAGATGGTCGATCTTAGCACTTTTACACACACAAATACACCTTCCCAAACACACACACTCTAAAGTTCCGATCCCGAGCCCCGGTTCGCGTACGAGTGTCCGGTTTCCAGCATTGCGACTTCAAATTACCGTAGATAGTGCTGAGGTAGGTTCCGAACTACTTTTTAAGCTTTGGTTATGAATCATTAAGTTAGGATTATGTAATTAAGTAATATTATGATTATCTAGGAGCTTTGCACGAGGTGTTTGCCATATTACTGATTAATAAGCCGAAATACTGTCCAGGTGAGTTCCTAAACTATGATGCATGAACCAAGTCATGACCTTGTCTGGGATGATTGATTTATGAAAACATTTTAAGTATCTTGAAACGATTGTACCAATTGTTTATATATAACGTATTCTAAGCGCTTATTGTATTTCACTTGCCCGTGGAACAACATTTGGACAGGACCCGTGGAACGGTCTTTGGTTATATATACACTGAATGATTGTTCATAGTTATCTATGAATTTGGTTGTTGAAGCCCATGAACAGTGTTTAAGATACTTTGGCAGGTCATTTTAATAAACTATTTTAGTTTATGAATTCACCAGGCTTATGCTGACCCAGGTTTTATCAAATGTTTTCGAACGTATCACATGTAGTCATTAGACAAGGCATTTCTAGGACTAGAATGAACTAATGAAAGATCCAGTTGATGATGGGCATGCCTGGAACTATAAGTCCCGAATGATATGTTCCTTTTAGCAACTATGATAAAATGTTATGTGACATTTTGATTCCACGAATGTAAACAATGGTTTGATGAAATAAAAGATGATGATTTAGTCTTCCGTTATGTGTTTTTGACATCAACGTCATAGTAACTAGAAGGCGACATTCTGACCGGTATGTAGCTATCTGACAAACGGAATGTTCTGTCTAGGAAAGGTCGGTGTATAAATCTTTCCCAGACCCGTCGTTCTTTCCTGGGAACATCTCTGTTGGAGGTACTACTCTGGTTAGATAACTGTCCTGTGTTACGGGCGTGATAAATTGGTATCAGAGCCTCAGTTTAAGGGATTTAGATATTACAGGAATAGTGTCTAGACTTAAACTAGGACTCTAAGATTAGTGTGAAAATGCCTCAGGATAAGTTTGGTGTATACATTCAGTATTACCTATAACGGGAAATACCTAGAAATCAGATAATTAAAGACATTTTGGCCAAGTCTTGTTAATTTCTAAAATTCTGGATTATGACTCGTTATACGAATTCTGATGTTATACATATGTATGTAAGTACAAATGGCGTGATGTGGTAGAGGATAAAGCAGAGGTAGGGGTAGGATGCTCAACACTAGGTCTCGTAACCGCGACATGACAAACACGAATGTTGATCCAAATGAGAACGTAAATGCAAATACTGAACCTGAATAACCTGTAGAAGAGGTCATTATAACTGAGACCCAATTCCAAGGAGAGGTGGCATCTGAGGTCACCCGAGTACTCCAAACAACTTTACCCGGAATTCTTGATGATGCTCTTAGGAGAAGAGAAATTCATAACAGTCTGGGAAACCGGAACGAAGGTACAAGCGGTGCCATTCCCTGAATAGAAGACACCCTTCATACTACTCTTATAGGGAACAATATAGGAACCACTTGATGTAGGTCCTCATGGCACTTCTACAGATCGTTCTCGTGATAAGACGTGTCGTTAACTCGGAGTGCGGAATCCAACGAATCAACGATTGCATACACAAAAGACAATAGAGACAATCAAGTAAATAAACTTCACACTTGTATTCCAATTCTCAATAGAGTTTATAGACTAGTTCTGATCGATCATGTTCTATTCGATATACAAACTGACTCTGTAAACATCTATATATAGACTACTGACCTGCATTAGGCGAACATAACAAGTTCGCCTCTAACAGACTAAGCGAACTTATTAAGTTCGCCTCAGATATACTTAAGCGAACTTAACAAGTTCGCCTCTGTTAGACTAGGCGAACTTAACAAGTTCGCCTCTAGCATAACTTGCATAAAAACACTTAGAACATTATTACATACAAAAACATAAAGACATTAGATCTAAACTATTACAAAGCTTTTGTCATTACAAACTATGTCCTAACAGATTCCCCCTTGACAATAGCTTGATCTTCAGTCTCCTGTCTTCATGATGAGCTCTTCCAATTATCCGGTAATCTGCTGCCTGCATGCACTCCATATCTTCTGCATATCTCCAACACTCGCTTGTACTGCAATCCTTGTTCTTTCCATTCATCAGTGAATATGATTTCATTCTTTCTCAGCATTCTCTGATCTTTCTTTGAAAAATTGATAAGAGCCATTGCATCATAGAAACATACAATGACCTTATTTTCTTTGTCTTCAATCCTTGCTTCACCAGTATTAACATCAACATATCACCATTTCATATTCCCAAGGAAATCTTGAGGAATCTTCTTCAATGGCATCCTGTGTACAGCACGTACTGGTCTGAATTTGTACTTCCAGGTAACTTTCCCAGTCTTTTGATCTATGTTCTTCACTCTCTTTCCTTTTTGAGGCTTTATCCTTTCATACTTCCTCGAACCACCTTCTCTCTTGATCAGATTTGCTATCACATCAGCTAATCATAACTTGGATCTATTAATAAGTGGTTTTGAAGCTAGACCATTCATTTCACACCTTGGCAAGGTATTGAAATACTTGATCCTCGGCTTTAAGTACTGAACACCATCAGATCTTTTAATAGCAAATAGTTTTATGTCATTATCATAAAACCAACTTATGATTCTTCCTACACACCTCTCTTATTCACATAGTTTTCTTTCTGAGCAAGGTGTGCTTGAGACTTGGGTAGCACCTTCATCCAGCTATTCACTACTTCTCTCCACTGTTCTCTGGTCATACCTGTATTTCTGTACATCACAGGTTCTTCATTCATCTTTGGAGACTCAGTGTGAGTAGTATTAGCTTCAGCATCTGTATTGGATTGAATGTTTTCATCATCAGTATCAATCTTAGAATCAGCAGTATCTTTAGGCAGTGTGATGTCTTCAAAGGAGTCCATAGAATCTGTTGCTCCTTCATAATTAAACTCAGGAATAACATCATCTTGGATGAAGTTATAAGGGACATTAAGACCATCACAGCCTTCATAAATCACTTTATCTTGACTTTTCTCTATCTCTATCTCTATCTCCACTATCTCTCCTTCTTCTATTTCAGTATCTGACACATCATCTTCTATGTCATTGACTAATTCATCTATGTCATCAAGACATGCTATCTTTTCAGCTTCTTCCTCCTCAGACTCTGCAAAGAACTCCAATAATAAGATTTCTTCAACATTAACTCCAGAAGTATCTTTGTTTCCATCAATGAATTGTGATGTCGACTCCCCCTGAACTTTAGAAATAGGATTAACGTCAGCGTATTGACGATCACCCTCAATATTACCAGAAGGATCATTGTCTTCATCATCATGTCTTTGAATAGACTCAGTGTGACATGCATCACGTATCCTTAACTCCCCCTGAGCGTCAAGACGCTCAACAAGCTTGGACACTAATGCTTGCGTAGCAGCAATCTGCGTAGCTTGAGTCTGAATCACCAGCTGTCGTTGAGTATCAGTAGATACAAGAGTATCCACCTGAGTTTGTAAAGCAAGCACTTGTGATTCAAGGAAAGTAATCCTATCAGAATCAGAAGGCTTAGAAGGACCAGCTGAAGATTGTGGAACGGAAGTACTGGGAGTAGGAATAACCACTTGAGGAACAGGAGTGAGAACAGGAGATTGTTCTTTAGAACCTGGAGGTGTGACAATCAAGGAAGCAACAAAACTAGCATCCTCCACACCTTGTGAAGATTGAGCAGCAGCAATTGAAGCAGCCAGAAGTTTTTGAGATTTGGGATCCGGATTAAAATCACTATCAGAACTCTCATCCACCAATGTTATTTTACCAAGTACTGAACCGGAAGGAGGATCCCGAACAGACTTACGTCTTTGTCTTTTGGATGTAGATTTAAGGCGTTTACCAGCATTAGCTAATGGTATACGAGCCAACCTTTCAAAATGATCTGAAGAAAAATCTCTAGACTCATCAGAATTGGTTTCTTCAGAAATAGGTAAGATTGTATCACTTGAGCTAGAACTAGACTCATTCTCTATCACCACATTCCCTTCAGCTTCATGAATGGGCGAGTTCACAACGTCATCAAAAAAATCATCCATATTCATCCCTAGATCTTGTTCATTTTCATGAACGACCTCATCTAGAACAAGATCATTAACATGTATATCAACCTGAGCTTGTGGAATTGGAACTTGTTCTTGAATAGGAATTTGTTCTGTACAGGAACTTGTTGTTGTTGAGCTTTTTGTTGTGGAACTTGTACTTGTGGAATAGGTTGTTGTTGTGGTTGTTCTTGTTGTTGTTGAACATTCTGACCTTGCCCTTAAGCTATCTCATCAGGATGAAACCAATTGTCATTTGGTGGTTCAACATAATCAGGATTGATTAAGTGACCAAACAATGGAGCATTAACAGGAATCAATGCTTGATTCTGTTGTTTAACCTTAGTGCAATCCGTAAAGATACGCTTGGACATCGGCGTCAAAGTTAATCTAATCGGATGCTGTGGGAGATTAGGAAGAATATGATTCAGAGTCATCTGGATAAACCTAGGATACATAAAAAATACTTGACCTTCAGCAGGTGTGATTTGCATAACCATCTCCCGATAGATATATCTTGCAAAATTGAAGCACTTGTTCAATGTCAAAGCTACCATTGCAGCTTGAAGAGCAGTCTTTAAGCCATATGTACCAGCTTTACGAGGAGAGAGACACTGAATAATTACATGCATGAAGTATCTCCATTCACCCACTAAACCACCTTTACGTGCTTGTGTGTCATTAGGACGTCCACGATAACCCATCCTCTGAAAGCATCCCATGATCAAAGGATTAGGATATGATATAGGATCTTCAGCAGCACCACCTAATGCAAGAGCTGCACGAATAGTGTCTTCAGATATAGCAATCTCCGTATTGTTGACAGTGGCACGAAGAACATGAGGTTCTACGTCGGTATCTGAATGAACTGTGTCCCAAAACTGTTGAATATACACCAGACTGATGTATGGATCGGCAGATAATGCGACACGTAGTCGTGAGCGATTCAGAAATCCTATAATCCCTTGAAAGTTTACAGCCTCTGACATGTTAGGATCTAACAATGCCACCTGGTTATGCTTGTATTCGACACGACGAGCCATCTGAAAAATATTTGGACAACAAACACATATTAGACAAATAACAAAACACAAACAATATGAAAAACAAATTTAAAACAAAAAACAAAACAAAAAATTTTTAAAAAAATTTCAAACACAAAAAATTTTCACAAGTCCAAAACTCTTCTGACCCCTAGGTGAACTTAATAAGTTCGCTTAGTGTTTACAAGTTCGCCTGAACTGTTTGTCGTTTCAAATTCAAACTCAGAAATCAAAAAGCTTTCAATCTGTGTTGAAATCATGAAATAACCATTGTAAACCAATCGACTAGTATTACTAAGTCAAAAACAATGATCAATTTTAAGATTTAAGTCTGGATAATCATCGATTTTAGGGCAAACATTCACGAATGACAACCTAGACAAAAACCTCACGTATCTCACAATTTAACGGATGAAAAACGATGAAATTACCTTGTTAAATTCGCAATCCAATTTCGATTCTGAAGATACTGATTAACAACCCAACAACCACGTAATTTGAAAATAAAAATTTTGATTACAAATGGTACAAGTTCGCTTAATCGTGAAGAAGATGAAGTGAATAAGTTCGCCTGGTCAACCCTTATTCAGATTAAGTTCGCTTAATTAGGCGAACTTGTTAAGTTCGCTTAACAAGCCCTAGGCGAACATAATAAGTTCGCTTCACCAACATCAGGCGAACATATTAAGTTCGCTTCTCCAGATTTAGGCGAACTTAATGCCTTCAACTTTTCCCTTGAACAACTTTTTACCTACCTTCAATCCATCACTTCTTGAAGTTCTGTCAACAGCATGTATTTGATCCAATCCCGAACAATTTAATAAAAGATTAAAATTTTCATGGAAAATAAAAAATAAAATCTTTTTGAATTTTATCTATACAAACGGAATCACATATTTTTGAATTTTTATCTGTACAAATGGAAACACATATTTTTGGATTTTTATCTGTACAAACGGAAACACATATTTTTGAATGAACATCATGAGTAAGAAGATCATATCAGTATCCGAGTAATTCATCACACATTTTAGCAATAACCAAGGGTAGCCTATGATATGAAACAATCCAAAGCATCTTGTACTCTATGTATTTTTTTTCCAGTATTTGTAAATCATTCAATTTGAATAATATTTGAAATGATACGCGATAAATTTCAATGTAAATGAGATCAGGTTATGAAATGCTCTTTTATTTTATACCGAATTTGAAATATAAAGCATGAAATTCTTAAATTTATCAATATTATATGATTTGAAACTATAAGCGTTTATTCTCCAAATTCATGTGATTTAGTACCATTTAGATGAAAAACATCGTGTACCCCACATATATGCCAAACAGAAATATAATTTGCACTATCTTCAAGACATATACAGTTTATTTTAAGATTATATCAATTTCCAACATGAAATTATGTAACAATCCGACTTTTTAGGTTAACCCCGTTAACTATTCCGTTAAGTTTCTTATTAAAAACTTAACCCCGTTAGTCAAATCTAACCCCAAGGACTAATTCGTCACAAATTTAACTCAAAACTGCAAGGACTAATTGGGTAAATAAACCAAACTGAATAATTTGACTCCCCAAAGTCAAATTTGACAAATATGTATCCTGTTGACTTCTTAAAGTCAAAAATAGACTCTTTGATTTCCAAATTCGCGAGTTATAACGGAATTGAATCAAATTCTGTAATTGATGAACACCTAAATGCTTTAACCGATCATCATTAAGCCTTAATCATACTCATTAATAGAATTAAACGCAAATAATGATAATCATGTTCATAACCGTCGGCCTCGTTGTAATCGATCACCAAATTCGATTAATCCTCGTATTCTACTCTCAAATCAATCGCCTGCAAACCTCTTACGAGACTATCAGAAGATTTCCCACACACTAGCCGCGCCGGAGAAGCAACCAGAGACGACAAGGATCAACCCGCAGCCGTCGAACCCTGTCTTACTCGTGCTCTTTCAATCCGATATTCAACCAGGTAATTGAAACATTCTTTAGATTCGTTTCATGCTATAGAATGAAAGCCCTATCCTAATCAGGGCTTACATTATCGATTTAATCAAAATCCGATTCTAGGGTTCTTAAGAAATCGGATTTGGGGCTTTTGATTTAAGGCTCATTCTCATCGCAATTAAATCATACTAGTAGTTTCGGAATGCTCAGTATAATGAAAACCCCCTGTCAATTGAATCAAACAACATCAAATTTTACAAAATCAGATTCTGGAATTTTATTTGAAAACGTTTTAGTCAAACTATAACCTAGACTCAATGTTAATCCAATTAAACAGTATGGTTAGAATCGCCTTAATCAACCCTGTGAAAGCCCTATGTTAATTCATGTATGTAACATCGAATCTGTGATGAACCGATTCTAGGGTTCATCACGTATTGAGTTTAATCGAACCCTAATCTAGACTTAACCTCAATCAAATTAAATGATATAGTTAGATTCGCAGTTCAATCTTTGTTAAAAACCCCATAAATTCATCAAGTTTTAATACAGGATTTAGTCGAATCAAATCTGTGTTTTTAACCTGGAGTTTCGACTCTGTTTGAATTAAATTAACAACGAAATTGTAACCATTTTTATAATTGGTTACATCATCAGTCTCGCAATCATCTAAGCATCAAAACTCCTATGAATTCTGACCTTATTCGCGATCAAAATTCAGTGTTTGGGACGGGATTCGATCTGGGTATGTTTGGGGAAGGAAATCTCGTTGGGCTTGGTTGTTAAAAGAAATTGGAACTGGATATATTCACGATGACCCTAGCGGGCGGACTGGTTAGAGCGATGTGTGTGTGTGGGAGAGACCCGGGTTCGAGACCGGGCTCCCACATTCGTTTTTCAAACAGTTTTCTGGATTTTTAAATTAATAAAAAATCAAACCTTTTAATATGGTATTATTATATAAATGGGTTTTAACCCGGAAAACAACCCGTAGGCTCGGGTTTGAAATATTAGTTATTTTTAAAAAATATTATACCCGCTCTTATTAGTTATACATTATTATTATTAATAAGTAAAAATATATATTTATATTATTTTTAAACCGTAAACGCGTGTGAAACAATATGTTTATATTATTTTCGAATTGTAATTCATATTATTAAATAACATATATTTATGTTATTTTTATATAACCCCGTGAACCAATCGAGACTAAATAATAATTAGTTATGTTAACCACTCGTATATATATATATATATTATTATTTATGTCGTTCGTCGCGTAAAGTAATTCCTGAACCCGTGGACACGTTCGTCCACTCTCGTTTATTGGAGCGGTTCTTTAAGACGTTCCCTCCGTGTCACAGTCACGATTCCTTTATTCATTCCTAATTTATATATTTATAACTTTAGGACATTCGTAGGTCTTTTGAGACTTACACTCGTGGTTCCAAACTTACTTCTAGTGTGAACTACCTCCAACGCCAATCAAGTGAGTTTCACGGCCCCTTTTTACTGCTTTTAACTTGGGGGAGAAAACATGCTTAAACTGATTTTAGGTTTTGTATTTCATATGCTATCAATGTTAAAGCTAAGTGTAACATGCTATCACCGAAAGTCCTCATCTTATTTCGAACCGTTAATATGGATCTTAGCGAGGTAATGTTTAGTAGTACTATTGGGTTTGACAAATCCCACCCGCGTTAGTCGTGCTAACTCGATCGGATATCGAACGGGTGAAATGTTAGCCTATTCACATGGCCAGTATTGATAGAACCTGGCAGGAGGCAATAAACAAACAGTCAGTTTCGATTGCGAGCACTTGAGCTAAAACATGAACATAGGTTAGCTACCTATAGATACATATTGAATGATCATAAATCTGGTAACGCTTACTTATTTATTTGAAACCTGTGAACTCACCAACCTTGTGTTGACACTTTTTCTTACATGTTTTCTCAGGACGCTAAGCTAAGACACAGGTGCACGTTAGGGCATGCATGGGATTCAACTGCTTTGCTTTGTGTCTATTTATGTTGATTGAGTTATTTTAATGTACTTTGTTTGGTTGGACGTTTGGACTTTTGGACTTTGTTTTGGGCGCGTGTATTTTGCGCATTTACTTTCTTTACGCTTCCGCATTGATACTCTGATTTAAAAGATATTTTCATTTTGAGTCCCATGTAGAGTCGTTCAATGTAACTAGTGTCTGAGATCCTGGTTTGTCACTTCCCAAAACGGTAATACTCCATTAGTTGAAATTGGGGGTGTGACAGATTGGTATCAGAGCCATTGGTTATAGGGAACTAGGATTGCATACTAGACTATAGCCTCACACATTAGTTACATGTCATTTGGATGTTTGGTACTTATACAAAATGTTGCAGGATCATGTCGTCAACACCACCTCCATCACCTAACGCATCAGGGCATAAGGCACCTGTACTCTCGTCCCCGGAGCCCAAAAGGCGCCGGACTACCCCAGTTGACCAAGGCGAACCGAGCAACGCACGAGCATTGGATTATGCTCTCAATTGGGATATGTACCCACATATGATCCAAAGGTGGATCGAAATGGGAGATGTTCCATCACCGTACTTTGGATCCACATCTTCATCGTCTACACTACCTAGCTTACCATGCACCATGGAACAAGCTTTCGCAGCATTTGTGTCTTATATGTTAAAGGAGTTAAGTTTTGTACAAGATGCCACCGAGGAGATACCTAAACTCCTGGAGAATGGACCACAAGTGGAGAAGAATAAGGTAGGAATAGAAAATTTGACTACCGAACTAGCTGCAACGGACCATGTCCACAACCTTTTAGTGGATCGTGTGGCACACCTAGAGACAAGGGCTGACACTATGGATGATGATATGCAAGGAGTTCTGGAGAGATTAGATGCTATGGAAGCTCAGCTACATGTGGCAAACCACACTGCTGAAGGCCTTCAAGAGAGGGTGACTCACTTGGAAGTCCAACTGCAAGCGGCCCTACACCCGGAAGACATTCCAGTATCTGACGATGAGGAGGAACCCTTTGAGGAGGAACTCTTTGAGGAGGAGCCCTTCGAGGAGGAACCCTTAGAGGTGGAACCAGCTGAGGAAGAGCCAGTGGAGATTGATGATGCACAGTCATACGTCTCTTCTGATGACGAGGATATTTGAGGATCTTCCTAATCTACCTTCTTTTCAAGTTTGTTTTTGCTTATGTTATTTCTCTTTTCAAACCTAGATGGGTAAGGTTGTTCCCGTCCAATAAAAGCATGAGAAGTTTAATATTTGAGTTATTTATTTTGTAGCCTTACAATTTATTTAATTTTCAAAATATTAGATGTTGTACCTCTTACTCGTACCTGAATAATGTTTAATATGCGATATATTTCTCATTGTTTTTCATTTGTGATTGTGAAGAAACATGTCTGGGAGAGGACGAGGAGGCCGTGCCGGTGGTCGTGGTACCATCAACATGACGGCAACAGAGCTAGCAGCTTTGATAAACAATAGTGTGGCAGAGGCCCTAGCAGCACAGAATGCTGCAGGTAAATGCTTTAACTATTGACTAGTAGTGTCAATCCTGCTCCTATGAACATCTTTCTAAACTCTATAATTCCAACTCAATTTGTATTTCTAAATCCAGGCTAGCAAAATCAGCAAAATCAACAGCCAGCCTGCACTTTCAAGGCATTCATGGACTGTAAGCCCCACACCTTTAGTGGAGCTGAAGGAGCAGTTGGATTACTTCGCTGGTTTGAGAAGGTTGAATCAGTAATAGCCATGTGTAACTGCCCCGTGGCTAACGAAGTGAAATTTGCTGCTGGAACTTTAGAAGGCCCAGCCCTAACATGATGGAATGCCCAAGTTCAAATGTTAGGACTGACAATGGCAAATGGACTCCCATGGGAGGAATTTAAAACAATGATGAAGGAAGAATACTGCCCACGAGATGAAATTCAAAAGGTAGAGGGAGAATTCTGGAACCTTAAGATGGAGGGTTCGGAAATTGAACTCTACACCACCCGTTCGCACGAACTTGCCACCATGTGCCTACACATGGTGACTCCGGATTACAAACGGATTGAACTATACATTGGAGGTTTGGTACCTCGGATTCAAAGCATGGTGACCTCATCCAACCCTACCACCATCCAACAGACCATCAGACTTGCTCACAAATTGACCGATCGGGCGGTGACGCAAGGAACTTTACCTCCAAGAGGTTCAGTTGCTAAACCCACCGACAGCCACAAACGCAAGTTCGATCACCATTCCAACACCCACAACCACTCTAACTCCCACTCCAAAGGACCCTAACCCAACCAGCAACAGTTTAACCAACAGCAACAACAACAACAACAACGTAGGTTCGAGCCTACCAAGAACTTCAATCAGTCGACCACTTCTGGCCAAAACCAGGGTGGTTATGCGGGAAAGTCCCCGAAGTGTAACAAGTGTAACTTACACCACTTTGGATTCTGCAATCGTTGCCAGAGGTGCGGTAAAATAGGCCATGCTGCTAAGGACTGCAGGGGTGAATTACAAACTAAACAACCCTTTCAACAACCGGGTCTACTAGGGCTTGCTTTGAGTGTGGAAAGGAAGGGCATATTCGAAAGAACTGTCCTCAGTTGAAGAAAGGGGGTAATGGAAATCACAACCCTAATCACAATAACAATGGTAATGGTGGTAATAATGGCAATGGGGGAGGAAATGGTGCGAAAGGACGAGCCTTCGTACTAGGATCTGGAGAAGCCCGATACGACCATAATGTGGTTACCGGTAAGTTCCTCGTAACTAATTTCTTTGCTTCTGTCCTTTTTGACACTGGTTCCGATAGAAGTTTTATATCTAAGAAATTTAGTAATATGATAAAAGGAACTTTATTTCTATTGGAAGATAAATATACAATAGAGATAGCTGACGGTCAAATAATTGAGGCAACTCACATACTTAAAGGATGTAAACTTGAGTTAGCTACACATACATTTGATATCGACCTTATACCGGTCATACTTGGTAGTTTTGATATAATTGTTGGCATGGATTGGCTATCTAAAAACCAAGCCGAAATTATCTGTCGTGAGAGGATTGTACGTATACCTCTCTCGAATGGAGAAACCCTTTCCATCCAGGGCGAAAGATTTGGTGCAGTCATAGGCATTATATCCTTCATGAAAGCACAAAAATGTCTTCGAAAGGGACATACGGCTATCTTGGCCCTTGTTGCTGAGCAGCCGTCAGAAGAGATGAAGATCGAAGATATTCCCGTTGTGCGTGAATTTTTGGAAGTATTTCCCGAGGATCTGCCCGGTTTGCCACCGCACCGTCAAGTAGAATTTCAAATCGATTTAGCACCTGGAGCAGCGTCGATCGCTCGGGCACCTTATCGATTAGCACCCAGTGAATTGCAGGAACTGTCCACTCAATTGCAAGACTTATTGGATAAAGGTTTCATCAGACCTAGTTCATCACCATGGGGAGCTCCGGTATTATTTGTCAAGAAGAAGGACGGTACGTTCCGTATGTGTATTGATTACCGGGAGCTGAATAAAGTTACAATCAAGAACCGCTACCCTTTACCTCGTATTGATGACCTTTTTGATCAACTCCAAGGATCAAGTTTCTATTCCAAAATAGACCTTAGGTCCGGCTACCATCAGTTAAGAGTCCGAGAAGAAGATATCTCTAAAATTGCATTCAGAACGAGGTACGGCCATTACGAATTTATGGTCATGCCTTTCGGTTTAACCAACGCACCCGCGGTATTCATGGACCTCATGAACCGTGTGTGTAAGCCTTACCTTGACCAGTTTGTTATCGTTTTCATCGATGACATCCTTATTTATTCCAAGAACGAGGAAGAACATGAGGAACATCTGCGTCTAATTTTGGAACTACTTAAGCAAGAGCAACTTTATGCTAAGTTTTCCAAATGTGAATTCTGGATTCGAGAAGTTCAGTTTCTAGGGCATGTGGTAAACGAAAAAGGGATACATGTCGACCCATCCAAAATAGAAGCCATCAAGAATTGGGCAGCACCGACGACTCCGACCGAGGTGCGACAATTTCTGGGATTGGCTGGATATTACCGTCGTTTTATCGAAGGATTTTCAAAGATTGCGCAACCTCTCACCGCCCTAACTCAAAAAGGAAAAGCCTATAATTGGGGCGATAACCAAGAATCAGCTTTCCAGCACCTCAAACAAAAACTTTGCAGTGCACCTATTTTAGCTCTTCCGGAAGGAACCGATGATTTTGTGGTGTATTGTGATGCATCTATTCAAGGTCTGGGTTGTGTCTTAATGCAACGCGAAAAGGTAATCGCATATGCTTCACGTCAGTTAAAGGTTCACGAGAAAAACTACACCACTCATGACCTAGAGTTGGGAGCAGTAGTTTTTGCACTTAAGATATGGAGACATTACTTGTACGGTACCAAATGCACCATATACACCGATCACAAGAGCCTCCAGCATATCTTCGAGCAGAAGGAGTTGAACATGCGACAACATCGTTGGGTTGAACTTTTAAATGACTACGACTGTGCGATCCGGTATCATCCGGGTAAAGCTAACGTTGTGGCTGATGCACTAAGCCGAAAGGAAACAAAACCCAAACGAGTTCGAGCATTACAACTTACTATTCACCCTGGATTGCCTGACAGAATCCGTAGTGCTCAACTTGAAGCCTTGAAAGAAGATAACCTACCGTTGGAAGGTACTCGCGGCATGGAAGCACAACTTGAAGTAAAATCTGACCGAACCCGTTACTTTGTCGAACGAATATGGATTCCAGTGTTCGGAAATTTAAGGGAACTAATCATGGATGAAGCTCATAAATCTCGTTACTCCATTCATCCGGGTTCCGATAAAATGTACCATGATCTAAAAGTACTATATTGGTGGCCGAAGATGAAGGCCGATATAGCCACTTATGTTAGTAAGTGTTTGACCTGCGCGAAGGTCAAAGTTGAATATCAAAAATCGTCCGGTCTCCTGCAACAACCTGAAATCCCCATGTGGAAATTGGAACAAATATCCATGGACTTCATTACCAAATTACCCCGAACCCCTACCAGATGTGATACTATATGGGTAATTGTTGATCGCCTAACAAAATCTGCCCACTTCCTAGCCATCAAAGAAACTGACAAAATGGATAAACTCACTCGAATATACTTGAAAGAAGTAGTCTCTCGGCACGGGGTGCCTATCTCTATCATTTCGGATCGCGATGCACGATTCACTTCCCGTTTCTAGCAGTCATTGCATAAAGCATTAGGCACGCGTCTAGATATGAGCACAGCTTACCATCCTCAAACCGATGGTCAAACAGAACGTACTATCCAAACTCTGGAGGACATGCTACGAGCTTGTGTGATCGATTTCGGTAACACTTGGGAATCTCACCTACCGTTGGTGGAGTTCTCCTACAACAACAGTTATCACACTAGCATCAAGGCAGCTCCATTTGAAGCACTTTATGGACGGAAATGCCGTTCTCCCATTTGTTGGATCGAGGTTGGGGATAGCCAACTCACAGGTCCTGAACTTGTATTTGAAACTTCCGAAAAGATCGTTCAAATTAGAAACCGTATGGCGGCAGCTCGGGATCGTCAAAAGAGCTACGCCGACAAACGCCGTAAACCTTTAGAGTTTCAAGTAGGTGACATGGTCTTACTCAAAGTCTCACCTTGGAAAGGTGTCATTCGTTTCGGAAAACGAGGTAAACTGAATCCTCGTTATGTAGGACCTTTCAAAATATTAAAGAGAATCGGACCAGTCGCGTATCAACTGGACCTACCTGAAAGACTTAGTGGTGTACACAACGTCTTTCACGTCTCAAATTTAAAGAAATGTCTGGCAGATGAATCACTCGCAGTTACATGTTGATGAACAGTTACGTTTCATCGAAGAACCTGCCGAAATTATGGATAGGGAAGTAAAAACGTTAAAGCGCAGAAAAATTCCCATTGTTTGAGTCCGTTGGAACTCGAAACGCGGACCGAAATTCACGTGGGAGCGCGAGGATCAGATGATGCGTAAATATCCTAATCTGTTCAAGCACTCCGCGTCAAACTCTTAAGGTACTATTCTATCTTTCGGGACGAAAATCCTTTTAACTAGGGGATGATGTGATATCGGAAATTTTTTTTATTTTATTTAATTTTCGGAACGAAAATTCTTTCAACTAGGGGATCATGTGACAATCCGACTTTTTAGGTTAACCCCGTTAACTATTCCGTTAGGTTTCTTATTAAAAACTTAACCCCGTTAGTCAAATCTAACCCCAAGGACAAATTCGGTCACAAATTTAACTCAAAACTGCAAGGACTAATTTGGTAATTAAACCAAACTGAATAATTTGACTCCCCAAAGTCAAATTTGACAAATTTGTATCCTGTTGACTTCTTAAAGTCAAAATTAGACTCTTTGAATTCCAAATTCGCGAGTTATAACGGAATTGAATCAAATTCTGTAATTGATGAACACCTAAATGCTTTAACCGATTATCATCAAGCCTTAATCATACTCATTAATAAAATTAAACGCAAATAATGATAATCATGTTCATAACCGTCGGCCTCGTTGTAATCGATCACCAAATTCGATTAATCCTCGTATTCTACTCTCAAATCAATCGCCTGCAAACCTCTTACGAGACTATCAGAAGATTTCCCACACACCAGCCGCGCCGGAGAAGCAACCAGAGACGACAAGGATCAACCCGCAGCCGTCGAACCCTGTCTTACTCGTGCTCTGTCAATCCGATATTCAACCAGGTAATTGAAACATTCTTTAGATTCGTTTCATGCTATAGAATGAAAGCCCTATCCTAATCAGGGCTTACATTATCGATTTAATCAAAATCCGATTCTAGGGTTCTTAAGAAATCGGATTTGGGGCTTTTGATTTAAGGCTCATTCTCATCGCAATTAAATCATACCAGTAGTTTCGGAATGCTCAGTATAATGAAAACCCCCTGTCAATTGAATCAAACAACATCAAATTTTACAAAATCAGATTCTGGAATTTTATTTGAAAACGTTTTAGTCAAACTATAACCTAGACTCAATGTTAATCCAATTAAACAGTATGGTTAGAATCGCCTTAATCAACCCTGTGAAAGCCCTATGTTAATTCACGTATGTAACATCGAATCTGTGATGAACCGATTCTAGGGTTCATCACGTATTGAGTTTAATCGAACCCTAATCTAGACTTAACCTCAATCAAATTAAATTATATAGTTAGATTCGCAGTTCAATCTTTGTTAAAAACCCCATAAATTCATCAAGTTTTAATACAGGATTTAGTCGAATCAAATCTGTGTTAGAGCGATGTGTGTGTGTGGGAGAGACCCGGGTTCGAGACCGGGCTCCCACATTCGTTTTTGAAACAGTTTTCTGGATTTTTAAATTAATAAAAAAATCAAACCTTTTAATATGGTATTATTATATAAATGGGTTTTAACCCGGAAAACAACCCGTAGGCTCGGGTTTGAAATATTAGTTATTTTTAAAAAATATTATACCCGCTCTTATTAGTTATACATTATTATTATTAATAAGTAAAAATATATATTTATATTATTTTTAAACCGTAAACGCGTGTGAAACAATATGTTTATATTATTTTCGAATTGTAACTCATATTATTAAATAACATATATTTATGTTATTTTTATATAACCCCGTGAACCAATCGAGGCTAAATAATAATTAGTTATGTTAACCACTCGTATATATATATATATATTATTTATGTCGTTCGTCGCGTAAAGTAATTCCTGAACCCGTGGACACGTTCGTCCACTCTCGTTTATTGGAGCGGTTCTTTAAGACGTTCCCTCCGTGTCACAGTCACGATTCCTTTATTCGTTCCTAATTTATATATTTATAATTTTAGGACATTCGTAGGTCATTTGAGACTTACACTCGTGGTTCCAAACTTACTTCTAGTGTGAACTACCTCCAACGCCAATCAGGTGAGTTTCACGGCCCCTTTTTACTGCTTTTAACTTGGGGGAGAAAACATGCTTAAACTGATTTTAGATTTTGTATTTCATATGCTATCAATGTTAAAGCTAAGTGTAACATGCTATCACAGAAAGTCCTCATCTTATTTCGAACCGTTAATATGGATCTTAGCGAGGTAATGTTTAGTAGTACTACTGGGTTTGACAAATCCCACCCGCGTTAGTCGCGCTAACTCGATCGGATATCGAACGGGTGAAATGTAAGCCTATTCACATGGCCAGTATTGATAAAACCTGGCAGGAGGCAATAAACAAACAGTCAGTTTCGGTTGCGAGCACTTGAGCTAAAACATGAACATAGGTTAGCTACCTATAGATACATATTGAATGATCATAAATCTGGTAACGCTTACTTATTTATTTGAAACCTGTGAACTCACCAACCTTGTGTTGACACTTTTTCTTACATGTTTTCTCCGGACGCTAAGCTAAGACACAGGTGCACGTTAGGGCATGCATGGGATTCAACTGCTTTGCTTTGTGTCTATTTATGTTGATTGAATTATTTTAATGTACTTTGTTTGGTTGGACGTTTGGACTTTTGGACTTTGTTTTGGGCGCGCGTATTTTGCGCATTTACTTTCTTTACGCTTCCGCATTGATACTCTGATTTAAAAGATATTTTCATTTTGAGTCCCATGTAGAGTCGTTCAATGTAACTAGTGTCTGAGATCCTGGTTTGTCACTTCCCAAAACGGTAATACTCCGTTAGTTAAAATTGGGGGTGTGACAAATTATCTCATTTAGCACAATAATAGAAGCAGATCCCAAAGGATATAAGAATCATGATGATTTAGAATCAGAAGATTCTAATGAATTGGTTGTATAATGAGAATCAACAGATTCAGGTATGAGGATCCAACTATTATCTGGACAAGATTCAATGGCGTCAGACTAGATGATGTATCTACCTGATCCAAGGGCAAATATATGTTTCAACAGATTTTGAAAGCATATCTTAATTCAACAATACATTGCATGTTTTTCGGGGCATGGGCAGTAATGTGAACTGAAATAGATTTGTGCTAAAGATATAATTCGATATTGGTCTCATGAATTTCTTTATAACCATATATTCTTTATCTGATAATGATCTTTTACACACACACCCAGGCATATAATGGATTCAAATCACAAATGTAATCATATCATATTTAATTTTCACACTACTATTAGTTTTAAAACACTTCTAGTCTATTGACAATTCAAGTTTCAAAACTCATACACAAATTTAAAAATAGATTATCATGATTAGAGCATGCACAACACTATCATTTTTCATTTATGCAGACTTTGAAATTTAGATCAAATCAACTCATTTTAATCAATCATATATCAAAGGTCTACTAAGGGCGTGTGAAATGAACTAATCACTGATGTACTATCTTTTCTTCTCTAACTTCAAATGATGTCAAATTTTATATTTTTCAATTTGTTTTGACTTTTTATAAATTAAGAACTTTTTGACTGAAAATTTAAAATGCAGAAATGTAATAAAGCAATAAAAGAAATTAAAAACAAAATTTTCCATGAAAATCTGATTTTGAAAAACTTTTATTCGGGATTGATCATACCTATCATTTTGATTAGAAATTCAAACCTGGTACGATCAAATGCCTTGGTAAACAAATCAGCAAAATTATCATCAGTGTGAACCTTTACCAGCTAAATCAACCTTTTCTTTGCACAATCACGAATAAAATGATATTTAATCTCAATGTGCTTTGTTTTACTGTGCTTAACAAGATTATTAGTTATAGACATTGTTGCATTATTATCAATAGGCATAGGGGTTCCTGTGAAATTCAAACCGTAATCTCTTAATTGCTGTTGTATCCACAGGATCTGTGAACAACAACTCGCAGCAGCGATGTATTCTACTTCGCATGTAGAAATGGAGACTGTGATTTGCTTTTTGCATTGCCAGGAAAAAGTTAGAACCATGTGGATACCATAGTCCCAATCTTTGTTTTCCTTTCAAATAACGAAAGATTCTTTTTACAGCTATTAAGTGAGATTCTTTTGGTTTTGCCTGGAATCTGGAACAGATGCACACAGCGAACATTATATCTGGCCTAGAAGCGGTTAAGTACATGAGAGATCCAATCATTGCTCTGTAAAGTCGACAATCCACATCTTTTCCATCCGGGTCAGAATTCAACTTATGATTGACCGGAATCGGAGTATCATATGGGGTACAGTCCTCCATCTTGAACCGACTCAAAATGTCTTTGACATACTTGGACTGATGAATAAAGAAACCATCTTCCTTTTGATTTACTTGTAAACCTAAGAAAAACGATAACTCTCCCATAGCAGACATTCCAAACTTCGACTTCATTACACTCTCAAAATATTTGCATAACCCTTCATTTGTTGAGCCAAAAATAATATCGTCCACATATATCTGCACCAGTAGGTAATCTCCCCCTGATTTCTTTATGAATAAGATTCAATCTTGCCACGAACAAAATCATTTGCTAAAAGATGTGTAGACAACGTTTCATACCAAGCGCGAGGAGCCTGATGAAGACCATAGAGGGCCTTATCAAGCTTTAAAACCCTATTCGGATGAAGTGGATATTCAAACCCCGGCGGCTGACAAACATAAACTTCCTCCTTGACCTTTCCATATAAAAACAAACTTTTCACATCCAATTGAAACACCTTAAAACCTTTATAAGAAGCAAAAGCTAGAAACAGCCGTATAGCTTCAAGCCTTGCAATAGGCGCATAAACCTCGGTGTAATCAATTCCCTCTTGTTAATTGAAGCCCTGGACAACTAATCTTGCCTTGTTTCTTACCACGACACCTCGATCGTCTTTCTTACATTTAAACACCCATTTAGTACCAATCGGATATACACCCTTCGAAAGATCTACAAGATTCCAAACCTTAAGTTTGTCAAACTGAGCAAGTTCTTCCTGCATAGCCTCTATCCAATTGTGATCATTTAAAGCCATTTCAACATTTTTGGGTTCGACCTGAGAAATAAAACATGAATGTGAGCAATCATCAAGAACACCAGAATCTTTAATACATGTATACAAACAAGTATTGTCTACAAGAGAACGTGTTTTCACTCCATCCTGCAAATTTCCAATTATATTTGTCACTGGATGATCTTTGAGTTCCTTGATGGAAGCGACCTCAGGAACCTGTAACACTTCAACACGAATTGTATCAGATTGAAAAAACAAATCATGATTAATTGGAATTTCCGAGTCTAAATTTGTAGGAATCTCCCCCGAATCCTGTGTCAAAGGTAATGAATCATCACCCAACAAAGGATCAGTAGAAGAATCTTGAAAAATAGCATTGTCTTCCTCACTCTCTGAATCTTGTGGTCCCAAACAAGAAGCAACATTAGGATCGGGAGCAGAAGTAGATGGAACCGATGAATGTGGAACTGTATTTGGTAGAAAGCCATTGTGCTGTGCATCCTGACATGAATCGTTGAGAACAGCAGCTTCATCAGGAGAGATATCAGAAGGTAAATGAAAAGACTTGAATAAATTTTCATAATCAAATGCCCAATCAGGTCCAATCGCCATTTGAGGTAAAGACCGATTTGAACAGTCAATATGGAACAATTCTTCAACTTGGCGTGTCTTTTTGTTATAAACCCTCTTGGTAGTCGAATTGGCAACATACCCCAGAAAAATCCCTTCAATAGCTTTAGCATTGAATTTTGTTGGGACATCTCGAACTTTCAACAGGGTGCAAGGATTACCAAAAGGTAGTAAATAATCCAGATTCGGCTTTCGATTATTCAGCAACTCGTAGCAAGTCTTGTTGTGTCGCTTGACGGTCAGGACCCTGTTCAAAACGTAACACACAGTATTCACAGCTTCAGCCCAAAAAGTAACTGGAAGCTTAGAATCTGCAAGCATCGTGCGTGCCGTTTCAACCAACGTCCTGTTCTTTCGTTCAGCAACACCATTTTGTTGAGTAACATATGGCGCACTGAATTCATGATGAATTCCCTTTTGTAGACAGAATAAGCCAATCTTGCTATTCTTAAACTCGCTTCCATTGTCACTCCTAATTCTTCTGACCTTCAGATTGAACAAATTCTCCAAACCCAGGATTAAGTATTGTACCAACTCAATGGTTTCAGCTTTAGAAGAAAGAAACTTAACCCATGAAAATCTAGAGAAATCATTCGTTACTACCAAACAGTATGATTTTCCACCAATGCTCCTGATACTAATCGGAACGAACAAATCCATATGCAGCAGCTCCAAAGGAGTTACGATATAATTCTTCGATTTAGATTTGTGTGATTTCTTTCGTTGTTTCCCCTTCTTGCAAGGAATACAATCATCAGGAACTGAGAATTTCATCTTCGGAATGCCAAGAACCAGATCATTCTTAACAATATAGTTCATCTTCCTATAGTTGATGTGAGCTAGCTTCCTGTACCACAAAATAGAATCTGATTCTGACGCCTTGGAGAGTAAACATGTAGGAATTGAATCCGTTGTAGTAGCGACACTCATGTCAAGGACATACGTTTCATTTCTCCTCGGGGCCTTCATGAGAATCCATTCGTCAGGAATAACAAAACCAGGTTTCAAGATATAACACTCAGCATCATTGAAATGGAACGAAAACTTCTTATCACAAACTTGTGATACACTCAAAAGATTGTGTTCCAGCTGCTCCACATAATTCACCTTCTCAAATTTGACTTTATCATTCTTTAAAGTTCCCTGTCCAGTTATGTACCCGCCTTTATTCCCCGCAAAAGTGACATAACCTCCATCAATATTTTTAACATCTTAAAGCAATCTAATATTCCCTGTCATATGTCGAGAGCAACCACTATCCACATACCATGTATTGTTGATAGTCCTCCTTGGTTGTCCCTACATAAACAACGAAAATCAGTTAGAAATAGGAACCCAAGCCATTATGGTCTTGGGTCATCCAGATTGATAAAAATAAACAACTTCTAGTATTCACAATCAATGTTATCATTAACCTTTGGAATAGAAGTTTTACCAACAGACTTTTTCAAAGAAGACAATTTTTGATTATTTTGAAAAACATTATTTGATATATTATTCTCAGATTCAGATGTTTCCAAAATTTTCTTCAATTTTCTGTTTCGTCTTCTCCTTTGTGGTCTAGACAATTTTACTTCAGATTGAGAATCTTTTGAAATTCTAACACGAGGAATCTCAAGTTTCTCTTGACACACAAATGATTTAGAGTTCAATTTATCCTGCTGTTTAAATCCAGAGGATTTAACAAAAGATCGACAGGACATATTTTGCTCCAAACTAAATGATGACTTTCCCTCATCTGTTCTTTTCAGAATCTTCACCACTTTTGGTTGTGAAGGAACAGTCTTCAATTTGCCCTTGTTCTTATAAGGGCAATTGACCAGAATGTGACCAGCTTCGTTGCAATGAAAGCAAACTCTTCTCTCTTTATAAGTTCTAAAGTAAGAAGAATTCTTTAAATTTAAGGAGCCATCAGAGGAATAAGCTTCAGAAGATTTTCCAGAACAGTTTACTGTCTTCTTTGGAACATAAACCTGTGTAGGCACCTTTGATGAATGCACCTTTTGATGACCAGCAGCGACAAATCCACTTGACTGTAAAATTGGGAACATCTTAGGTGTAACGAATTTCACCTCATCAGGTTCAGTCAGAATGCATCTATCACGGGTAACAGTTTTTACAACTGTTGGTTCATCAATTTTCACCTCTTTTGGAATACCTTCAACTTTCGTCTCATCAAACACCTCATCCTCAGAATCAGATTCATAAACCATATCCTCACCAGTTACCGGGTTCACTTTTAATACTGTTTTTGGATCTATTTCCTCTTCATGTATGATTTCAGGTTCAACCACATAATTTGCATTAAATGGTGGAGGAACAAATCCAATCCCAACAACCCGTTTAGTAGGATCAGCATTTGAATTAAAATAATCCAAAACAACAGAAGAATTTGTAAAATTTTCTAACTTTCTATGAAGTTTGATCACCTCAGACTCTTTGTCAGAAATTTCTTTATTCTTTTGAGCAATGACTTCAGTTCATTTTTCTAATTCAGCATAAGCCATATCCAGATGATAAGCTTGTTCTTTATATTTCAACCCCAGAGAATTTAAGTCTATTTTCAAAGACTCAATTCTATCGATGCACAATTTATCATTATCTTTCAGTTTCTGATTAACTGAATGCATCGATTTCATATCACAAATCAAGTTTGTGTTATCATACATGACCTTTTGCAATTTATCTTTAACAGTAATACAGTTAGAACAGTAAATATGACAAACAGAGTCTTTTACCTTTGACGGATCAGACATGTCTGCCATGAAAACTTTGGCAATGAGAATATTCTCTGAATCAGCACCATCCGAAGCATTTTGTGTTAGAACAATATCATCTTCAGCAACACCTGATGCAACATCAGAATCAATATTCAGCTCTTGTTCTATCTCTTCATCAACAATCTGCACACTTTCACCATCACTCGAACCATCACTTGAACTCTCACTCAAACCATCACCTAAACCATCATCATCAGTCACCTCTTCTGATTTTTCAGAATGAATTTCTGCTACAAAGGCTTGACTTACAGCACCCATTAAATCATCCAGATGAATACCCAGTCATAGTTCTCATCATTTTGTGCAACCAATGCCGATGATGCAGATGCATGATTTGAATTTCCAGATGAACCATGTGATTGATTACGATTATTCTGAAAATTATTCTGCTTCTTCTGAGAATCAAACTCTACCTTTTGCTTCAGACACACTTTAGCAAAGTGACCATACTCTTGACAGTTATAACAAAGCACTTTGGGTTTATCAAATCCTATGCGTGATCGACTATTTGATCCAATATACTTTCTGCCAGTTTTCTTCAAGAAATCCGTTGCTTGATGCATCAACATGGCCATATTCCATTGGATGTTCATTTCTTCCAGATCAACAGGGTCAATCTGTCTGAAATCTTCTTCAATAACCTTAGGATCATGAATTTTTGCTCCAATAAAATTCTCATACGAAGCCATGAATGAGGAAAACATAGCTAGATAATCATCAGCAACCTTTTGATTTATATGAGATCCAGAAGATGTAGAAGCTGTAGTCGCAGAAAAACCAGAATGACTAGAATGAATAGGAACTCCAGAACACTGATCATTAGAAGAATCTTGAGCATCTCCAGAAAAGAATGCAACTCATGTACCAGTTTTACCAGAGGTCTTGGAAAAATACATTGAAGGATCCTGGATATGCTCCATGTTAGTTTCCTTCTTCTTCATATTCAGGTCATGCGATTGAATCTTCCCAAGAACTTCTTCAAGAGACATGGTTTTGTACTTGATATTTTCTTTGATCAAAACCGTATACACATCAAATTTTGATGGTAATACCTCCAAGAACTTATCATTAATTTCTTCAGTTTCATACACCACAGAAGCACTCGACGGTTCACTAAGCAGATGATAGAATCTGGTAGCAAGATCATCCAAGGATTCATTTTGAAAATGTTTGAAGACCAAGAATTGCTTCTTCAATAGCTCTTTTCTACTCTTTTTTACATCCAAACTGCCCTCACATCTTTTCTGTAATGCTTCACACAGTTGTTGAGAAGACTTGAATTGTTTGAAACTATGATATATTTTCTTCGGAAGAGACATAGAAATACTTGACATCGCTTTCTTTTCTCTATCAAACAACAACTTTTCTTCAGTCGTTAACACTGACACCGGCTTTGGAACATTATCCTGTCCCATCCATGAATAAGTCAGATGCGTATAACCTTTTAAAATAGGAATCCAGAGACTTGTGTCGGTAAAAGATACGAACTGATCAAACCTATCTTTCCAATTAGAATAATCAGCAAGATTCAACAACTTTGGTGGTTTTTGAGATGTACCAATCTCATTATCATATTTGAACATATTCGTTACTTGAACCATATTTGCCATTTTCCTAAAAAAATTTCCAAGTGTTGAACACTCACTACCCATAGGCGAAGATAATAAGTTCGCTTCTGTGATACCCAAGCGAACTTAATATGAAGCGAACTTAATAAGTTCGCTTAAATCAGAAATCAGATTTTATTAAGTTCGCCTAAAAATAAGTTCGCTTAATTTGTGAGAAGCGAACTTGACAAGTTCGCCTTCTAAGTTCGCCTGCACACAAAATCAGCAAGTTCGCTTGCTTCAGCAGATTCAAACTCAAGAACAACTTAACCAGAAACCGCGAACAAGGAATCAAAATAAAACTTCATAATTCACTGATTTGAAGGAATTAATCAAAATCGAACCGTAGGATTATGTAATTTCTCAATTAGAACCTTTCTATTGGATCAATTTCTTCAAAATCCTCTTCAAAAACACCAAATCAGAACCAAATTAAGCTTGAAAACTCCATGGAAATGAAAATATCAAAGTTGATGAATTTCTTGTCAATTTGTATACAAAACCGTCTAGAATCACCAAGAATCACGAGCAATAGCTCTGATACCACTTGTAGGTCCTCATGGCACTTCTACAGATCGTTCTCGTAATAAGACGTGTCGTTAACTCGGAGTGTGGAATCCAACGAATCAACGATTGCATACACAAAAGACAATAGAGACAATCAAGTAAATAAACTTCACACTTGTATTCCAATTCTCAATAGAGTTTACAGACTAGTTCTGATCGATCCTGTTTTATTCGATATACAAACTGACTCTGTAAACATCTATATATATACTACTGGCCTGCATTAGGCGAACTTAACAAGTTCACCTCTAACAGACTAAGCGAACTTATTAAGTTCGCCTCAGATAGACTTAAGCGAACTTAACAAGTTCGCCTCTGTTAGACTAGGCGAACTTAACAAGTTCGCCTCTAGCATAACTTGCATAAAAACACTTAGAACATTATTACATACAAAAACATAAAGACATTAGATCTAAACTATTACAAATCTTTTGTCATTACAAACTATGTCCTAATACCCGAACCCATGAAACAGTGGGAATGACAACCCAGAGTACAGGAGTTCATGGCCAAGGATGCTACTACAAGAATTTCAGTGACTGTCACCCTAATCCATTCAACGGAAAGAAAGATGCCATTGCAGCCTTGCAATGGATTACGTCTATGGAAGCAGTAATCAAGATGGGCTAATGCAGATCTGACCAAGCTGTGAAGTTTGACGCACATTCATTCGAAGATGAAGCTCTTGATTGGTGGGAATCAATCAAATAGATAAAGGGAGAAGTTATAACTGATAGAATGACTTAGGAGGATCTCAAGTCTTTGATTGAGAAAAGATACTGCCCACAAAATGCTGTGGATAAGATTGAAGCTAAATTTTTACGGTTCGAAGCTGAAACCATGACTCATCAGGAATACACAACCAAATTCAATGAGATGGCCAAGCTCATGCCACATTTGGTTACTCCTGAATCAAGGAGGGTTAAATGTTATATCCAAGGTTTACCTCCTAAGTTTCGTACCTTAGTAAAAATCTATCGCACCTGAGATAATAGATTTGGCTATTGAAAAGAGTGCGGTAATGTATGATGAGGTGACAGCCCAAGAGCCAGCTAAGATTGATCACAAGAGGAAGCCTGAGGAAGTCATGTATAAATTTAAGCCAGGGAATAATAAATTTCCCAGAAGAGGAGGATTTATTCCCGACCCTGATATAGCTAATCATAGAATGAAGTGCCAAACTTGTACGAAGTTTGGCCATTTTGCAACTCAATGCCCGAATATTAAATGCTTTAACTGTGGAGAGATAGGGCATTATCGGACTTCTTGTCCTAAGCCACCTAAACAGAAAATAGGTGGTCAGAATAAAGGAACATGACGAGTGTTCGTCTTAGGAAGCGGAGATGAACAAAAAAATAAAGCTAAGGAGGTAGCAGATACTTTCTTAATTAATAATATTTACGCCAAGATTTTATTTGATACAGGGGCGAATAGAAGTTTTGTTTCATACGCATTCACCCCATATTTAGGCATAAGACCGATTCCACTTATTGATACCTATGTCGTTGAAACGACAAATGGTGAACAGATTAGGATAACCGGATTATACCCTGATTGTGTCATCAATTTCGGTGACGATAAGGTATTAGTTACACTAATGCCAATGAACATGAATAAATATGATGTTATCCTAGGCATGGATTGGTTAAACCAATACCAAGCCCAGATTGATTGTGACCAGAAAACGGTCCAGATTAATAAAGGAGATGAAAATTATTTGATGATTCAATGTGTTACTGAAACCAATAAGATTGAAATTATTTCTATAGCGAAGGCTAAGAAATAATTAATTAAGGGAAACGATATATTTTTACTCCATGCTTTGAATGTTAAACCCGAAAGACAGATTTCGGATATTTCCATAGTCTATGATCACCCGAATGTACTTCCAGAAGAATTACCCGGTCTTCCACCCGATCGTCAAATCGAGTTCCGAATTAAACTCCTTCCTAGATCTAAACCTGTTTCAAAATCCCCTTATCGCATAGCTCTTTCCGAACTAAAAGAACTGATGAAACAAATCCAAGAACGCTTAGACAAAGGGTTCATTCGTCCTAGTACTTCACCTTGGGGAGCATCGGTACTATTCGTAAAGAGAAAGACGGGAGCATGAGAATGTGCATTGATTATCGGGAATTGAACAAGCCGGCTGTGAAGAACAGATATCCATTGCCTAGAATAGATGATCTATTCGATCGGCTACAAGGAGCCAAGGATTTCTCGAAAATCGATCTTAGATCAGGATATCATCAGTTGAAGGTACAAGAAGAGGACGTACCTAAAACTGCTTTCAAGACCAGATATGGTCACTATGAATTCCTGGTCATGTCATTTGGTTTAACAAGTGCCCCTCTTATGGACCTAATGAATAGGGTTTGTAAACCATTACTTGATAAATTTTTCATCGTCTTTATCGATGATATTCTTATCTATTCCCGAAGCATAGAAGAACACAGTGAACATCTCCGAATCATTCTAGAAACATTGAGAAAAGAAAGACTGTACGCTAAGCTTTCCAAATATGAATTTTGAAAACAAGAAGTGCAATTTCTTGGGCACATTGTGAATGAAAAGGGAATACAAGAAGACCCAAGTAAGATGGAAGCTGTTATGGAATGGGAAACTCCAAAGACTCCGACAGAGATCAGAAGCTTTCTTGGATTAGCTGGTTACTACAGAAGATTCGTTAAAGATTTCTCCAAGATTGCTACGCACTTGACTGCTTTAACTCAGAAATCAGCCAAGTTTAATTGGGGAACGAAATAAGAAGAAGCATTCAACATTCTCAAAGACAAACTAAGTCATGCACCGATCTTAGCACTACCCGAGGGAAATAACGATTTTGTAATCTATTGTGATGCTTCCCGAACTGGTCTGGGTTGTGTGTTGATGCAGCAAGATAAGGTTATTGCCTACGCATCATGCCAACTAAAAGTTCATGAGAAGAACTATTCCACACACGATCTAGAACTTGGTGCCATAGTGTTTGCTTTAAAGATCTAGAGACACTATCTGTATGGTACAAAATGTGTGATATATTCAGACCAGAAAAGCCTCCAACATATTTTTAATCAGAAGGGTTTAAATATGAGACAAAGGAGGTGGATGGAACTCATCAACGACTATGATTGTAAAATTAAATACCATCCTGGGAAATCAAATATAGTAGCAGATGCTTTAAGTCGGAAGGAACGAAGCCAACCGATTAAAGTAAAAGCAAATCAAGGAAATCCAACCAAAAGCATTAGAAGAAGGGAATGTCAAGAAGGAACGTATGGTTAGGAAACAGAAGTTGCTATCCAAAGGAGATAACATAATCATGAGATTCAAGCAAAGAATCTGGATTCCTAAGCTTGGAAATATTCAAGAGAAGGTATTAGATGAAGCACATAAGTCAAGATATTCCATGCGTCCTGGTGCGAACAAAATGTATAAAGATTTAAAGACGCATTAATTGTGGCCAAACATGAAGAGATCGATAGCCCAGTATATAAACAAATGCTTAACTTGTCTTCAAGTTAAGATTGAGCACCAGAAACCAGCAGGACATTTACAGTAGTTAGAATTACCTGTCTGGAAATGGGACCGTATTACAATGGACTTTGTAACTAAGCTACCCAGAACTCAGAAAGGACATAATGCAATATAGGTCATGGTCGATAGGCTGACCAAGTTAGCCCATTTTATACCTATTAATGAAACATACTCTATGGATAAGTTAGCCAGGATCTATATTAATGAAATTGTGAGCCACCATGGCATATCACTGTCTATTATTTCTTATAGAGACACTCGGTTCACATCTAGATTTTAGACGAGTTTTCAGAAAGAATTGGGTACTATGAGTACTGCATATAATCCTCAGACAGATGGATAGAGTGAACGTACGATTCAAACTCGGGAAGATATGCTGAGAGCATGTGTTATAGATTTCGGAGGTAATTGGGATAATCACCTACCGTTAATCGAATTCTCCTATAACAAAAGTTACCATTCAAGTATCAAAGTTGCACCGTTTGAAGCACTATATGGAAGAAAGTGCAGAACTCCTGTATGTTAGACTGAAACAGGAGACAGTCAATTGTCTGGACCTGAAATAATACAGGAAACAATAGATAAAATAGTCCAGATTAAACAACGATTAAAGGCTGATCAAGATTGACAGAAGAGCTATGCTGACAGACGACGACGACCGTTAGAATTCCAAGTCAGAGATTATTTTATGCTAAAGGTCTCACCTTGGAAAGGTTTCGTAAGGTTCAGAAGACGCAAAAAGTTAGGACCAAGATATATCGGACCTTACAAAATTATTGAAAAAATTGGAGAAGTAGCCTATAAGTTAGATCTACCTGAAACCTTACAAGGGATTCTTAATACATTTCACGTATCATGTTTACGCAAATGTTTAGCTGATCCAACTCAGGCTTTTGCACTAGATGATGTACTAGATGATGTACACGTAGGCGACAAGCTTCTTTTTACGAACAACCGATCAATATTTTAGACACCCAGAAAAGGAAATTAAGAAAGAAAGTTATACCAATGGTATTGGTCCAATGGCAATGTCGAATCGGAGCCGACAAGACTTAGGAATTAGAGGAACAAATAAGAGCCAAATATCAACATTTATTCACATTTTAATTTCGAGGTTGAAATTTCTTAAAGGAAGGGAGATTTGTAACACCTCGAAAATTTCTATAGAAAATAAGGGCTAAAGATGTCAGGAATTGAAGTCCAGGAGTTGAAATGCAAATATACCAAAGACCAAGGGTTAAAAACAAAGACTTTTGGAATTTGGTCGATGTCGGACCGACATCTTAGACCATGTTGGTCCATCGTGTAGAGAGGAAGGAAATCAGTAGAATCCGACACGCGTCTGATGACTCAGCCCCAACTCGAACCGATATGCATTTACAACTCGGTCCGATATGCGGATGTCAGACCGATATGCTTTTACAACTCGGTCCGACATGGGTCTGTTTTCACCCTATAAATAGATGGTCGATCTCAGCACTTTTACATACACAAATACACCTTCCCAACACATACACTCTCTAAAGTTCTGATCCCGAGCCCCGGTTCGCGTATGAGAGTCCGGTTTCCAGCATTGCGACTTCAAATTGCCATAGACAGTGATGAGGTAAGGTTCCGACTTACTGTTTAAGCTTTGGTTATGAACCATTAATTAGGATTATGTACTTAAGTAATATTATTATTATTATCTAGGAGCTTTGCCTGAGGAGTTTGCCATATTACTGATTAATAAGCCGAAATACTGTCCAGATGAGTTCCTAAACTGTGATGCAAGAACCAAGTCATGACCTTGTCCGGTATGATTGATTTATGAAAACATTTTAAGTATCTTGAAATGATTGTACCAATTGTTTATATATAACGTATTGTAATCGCTTCTTGTATTTCACTTGCCCGTGGAACGGCATGTTGGACAGGACCCGTGGAACGGTCTTTGGTTATATATAGACTGAATGATTGTTCATAGTTATCTATGAATTTGGGTGTTGAAGCCCATGAACTATGTTCAAGATATTTTGACGGGCCATTTTAATAAACTATTTTAGTTTATGAATTCACCAGCCTTATGCTGACCCATGTTTTAACAAATATTTTTTAGCGCATCACAAGTAGTCATTAGACAAGGCATTTCCAGGACTAGAATGAACTAATGAATGATCCAGATGATGATTGGCATGCCTAGAACTATAAGTCTCGAATGATATGTTCCTTTTAGGAACTATGATAAAATGTTATGTAACATTTTGATTCCACGAATGTAAACAATGGTTAGATGATGATTCAGTCTTTCGCTGTGTGTTTTTGACATCAACGTCACAGTAACTAGAAGGCGACCTTCTGACCGGTATGCAGCTATCTGACAAACGTAATGTTCTGTCTAGGAAAGGACGATGTATAAATCTCTCCCAGACCCGTCGTTCTTTCCTGGGAACATCTCCGTTGGAGGTACTACTCTGGTTAGATAACTGTCCTGTGTTACGGGCGTGACAAAATACATGTATTCGTGACCTAAGTCAGGTTAGCAATTTTTGCAAGAGTAGTTAGACATGTGGAGAGCCGTCTAGTGGTTAGCGGTCATCGTGTTTTTCTTTGTAATTTCGATTAAGCAATACTAATCGTTTTGCTTTGAATCTTGCTCTTAAATCCCCACACCAAGTAGATTCCGCATACTTTGTGTGAGATTTTGATATCGTACATATTTTATTTCGTGTATTTGAAGATCCAACGATCGATTTGGGACTTACAATTGGTATCAGAGCCATTGAAGTTATTCCAGGCTCGGTTTTGGTATCAAAGACTCAAGATTTGAGGTATTTTTTAAAGTTGGCAAGTCAATATGCTGTTTCTGAAAGTTCACGGGTTGACTATTTCACGGGTTATTCATTTCACGGCTGGAGAAGTTCACGGCTGCATTCACGGTTAAGTTCACGGATGAGGATCACGGCCTGAGACGTTCACGGCTGTAGAAGTTCACAAGGAACTTCACGGTTCTGAATCAAGTTCACGGGTGCTGTTTAGTTCATGGTAATCTCAAAGTTTACGGGTTCTGTGAGGTTAACGGGTCCTCTTTAGTTCACAGGATTAAAAACATAAATAAATAAGAAAAATACAAAAAGAGTCTGCTTTAAATTTTATTTCAGTCAAGAAAAATACAAAAAGAGTTTGTTTCTTAGTTCGTTTGAGTTTGCTTACAGTTCAAATGAAAAAAAGTACAAAAGGATTGTGTTTTTGCTTGAGTTGGTAGTTTGCAAATAAATGAGAAGTGATATGAATATTCGTTTCTTAAGGATTAGATCAACACATGTAAGGCACTAAATTGAAATGACTAGGATCTATGTTGGATATGTTGATAGGCTCTTCATTTGATACACTTGAACAAAATAATCTTATGGCCTTAGTGGGAAACATCTCATAGATTAGTGTAATTAGTAATTTCCTGTTAATAATTGAAAACTTAAACATAAAGGTCGATGAACTATGGATAAACCATGCTTTATAAGGTTTGCACAAACCGAGACTCTTCACAAAGGGGTTGCAAGCTGACTTTTCACAAGTCTCTGTATATAGTACATATTAATAAAAGACATGCGTTGTAATGCAAAAAGTGAAAAGACACTCAATGTAAGTGCAAAGCAGAGTTCTAGAGCAAAAAGACACGCAGTGTCGTGCATTAGGAATAAATTCAAAAGATACGCAATGTTAGCACGTACATATTAGTGTACTTGTATATATTTTTCTTTTTGGGAATATGTGACTTGGTAGAGATCTCTATGTTTTTGATCAAATTATCAAACATTCCCTGAACTGTTCATAAACCCATGCTAGTTATGCTCAATTAGTTAATATTTAGGTGCTCAAAAGATCGTAAGGAAGGGAAGGTTTACCTGATAAGCCGTGGGATCCATTAAAGTTCATCAAGAAAGTTACATAACTCGCAGAAAAACAATTACAAGTGTCTAAGATATGAGTGTGGGACCCATTGATTCATAAATAATTCTACCCAAAACATGATAATTTAAATCAGTGTGAAAGACTTAGGTTTGACACTAAAGCATGAGTTTAAAAAGATTTGAATATTAGCAATCTACTTGACCTGTCTGAGTAAATACATGCTGAAAAATATTCCTTGGCCTGTCTAGAGAATGATTTGATCCCATTGCAAACTTCATAAAGGCTCATTGTAATTACTGTGTATAGATATAGGTCTGTTATATTTTTTTTTTCTAGTTTGCTTTGATTTTACTTAAATTTAGTATTAATTTTATTTTTAGTTTATTTCTTTTTGTTTTAGTTTATTTTAAATGACCATTTTCAAATCTTTGAAATCATTGAACCTAAAGGATTAAATTTTTTATAATGTTCATGGGTTTATGTTGTGGCCCATCACAGTTCCCGGTGGGCCCCCACTCTCTGGAAGCTGGGTAAGTTGGAGGATCAAATAAGCCCTTTGTTAGGGTTTTAGAACTTCACGGCTTGCACAACTCTCAAAAGTAATTTATCTCCTTGGAGAATTTATCTCATTATTGGTGCTGAATCTCTCTGTGCTATTTGTTTTCTAGCAAGACTCATTACAAGTTCAGGTACATATATTTTACATCAACGCATCTTTGTGACTTGTTGTAATACCTATTCAGCCATAAACCATGATATATATGAGTTTCATCGATGGGATTTAGAAATTGATGGGGAAAACATGAAATTGAATGGATGGTTATGGTCGAAAGGAGTTGGCGAACTCAGGTGTATGGTTAGAAAGTATAAATTCGAAGTTTAAGTTGATCAATTTGGTCCTTGGAAGCTCCTACGGTGTTACCCGTAAACAGGGGTTCTCGATGTGTTTCTAAAAATCTTGAGCCTCTTAAACTTCCCGTATACGGTTTTTGCTTACTTTAAACCTTTAGATGACCGTGAACCCTAAAGGCAAGGCGAAAACCATATTGTGGGCCATAAACCCTGAAGACCGTAAACCTTAATTTCCGGTGAACCTAAATGGAAACCAAAAACCTATGTTACCCGTAACCTCCTGATATACCGAGAACCCTTGAAACCTCATGACAAAATTAAATTAAATTATTGTTAATTAGTTATGAATTGTGAATTGTGGTGCTAACTTATTAAGTTTTGTACAGAAATGGCGGATATGAGATTTGTTCCTGACCACAATGGCCGTGCCTTCACTTTGGACCCACCTGAGGTGTATGAATACTTCAAGTCTATGGTTGTGGGGTTGACACTTTCCCCCATTAACTTTGTTGTTATGGAAAATCCCATCACCTACAGAAGCTTTATCCAGGAATTCTGGGAGACTGTTTCCATTCATCCCAATGATAATAGGGAAGAGTGCATTTTTGGAGCTATACAGAACCAAAGACTTAGAATATCTGAGGCTGTGATTAGAAATGCATTGTAGTTTGGTGATGAAGCAGGGTATCCAACAAAAGTAGCTGCTGATACTGTCACTCCTATGTTGCTGAGAATGGGGTATGAAGGGAACTACCCCTGAGTTTACAAGAAGTTATTGAACCCCTAAAGGAGATATCTTGCACATGTGTGCATGAATTTCTTATCTGGGAGAAAGGGTGGCTTTTACGAACTAAATGCCACTATCTCCTCTTCTATGGTTGCACTGACCATGAGTTGGAACTACAACTTCTCTAATATCGTGTTTGAGGAGTTCAAAAGTAACCTAAAAGGGGCAATGAAAGACATATTCATGATGTTTACAAGATTCCTACTGATCATTCTCAACAAGAATCATGTTGATCTTGTACCTACAGTGGAAATACTTGATCTAAAAGACATGGGTCCGATGATTTTTAAGTATATGAATGTGAATAAACAAGGCAAGAGAGAATATCTGGGGCTGTATCCCCTTGAGAAGTTTGGTAGGTTTGCTGCCTTGGAAGATGAAGTACAAGAAGAACCGGCTGTTCAGGTTAAAGCCGAGGTCGCTGATGATCATGTAGTTCAGCAGTTACAGCAACCACAGTTACAATAATAACAATAACAAATAGAACCTCAACCACAAGAGACAGTGGTGCCTGAGTCAGACAATACTGAAGTCTTGTCTTCATCTGACAGTGATAGCACTCCGGAAAGGCCTTTAGTACCCATCAATCGATACATGCATTAATTGGAAAACAAAAGGCGATGAGTTGAGAATCCTCCTCTCACCTCTTCGTCTAATCCAACTAACACCGATCCAGAGTATACACTGAATCAAGACCTTCAATCCAGACTAAGAAAAATAAGAGATCCTAGACGTGCTTGTGTGCCACAGACACCAACACCAACACGTTCTTCATCCACACACCGACCACAATCACCACCACCCACTTCAACCCTACCACATACATCATCTCATGTGAGCCCTAATACTGCCACTTTCGATACTGATCAATTCTTTATGTCATTAGCTGAAGCTCACAGAGCTGAGAAATCAAAGAGCAAGAGTCATGTTGAAGCTTCTACTCAAGCTCCCGTGGATCCACATATTCTATGGGAAAGGGTGTTTGTACTGGAACAACAAGTGGCAGCTCAAAACGCTAAAATCATGTGGTATTTGTGTTAAAGAAGAAGCTAGAGGACCCAGAGGCCAAGGATACTGAGAAACAAGATGATGATAATAATGACAATGATGATGATAGTCAGGGAGGTGGAGATGCAGGGGGAAGCAATCAGGGTAATCAAAATGAAGACAATCAAGATGATGACCTTTATATTTTTAATTTTGAAGGGAATCTTGATGATGATCAAGATGATGTGTCTCCTGTAGGTCCCGGGAGCCTCGTCGCGCAGCAGAGATATACGGACCTGTTCTGTGATTTGTGTGGGAAAAAAGAAACGAGACAGAGAAACACGAACATAAACAAAAGATAATGAAACGACACGTAATCCATAACATAGAAGTCATCCCGTATTACAGACTACATACTGAAGGAGTACACATCTCTCATCTAAGCTCACGGTCCAGGGGTCGGGAGAGCTCTTCCCGACTCGGATACCTCTCAACCTAGTTCCAGAGTTCCACCAACAAATGAAGACAATTCTTCTATTTATAGGGGAAGGAACATTACCTGCGTACTTATCTAAGTACGCAGGGTTTGGTCATGCGTACTTGACAAGTACGCAGGGTAAAAGCATTGCGTACTTACTAAGTACGCAGGACCAAACTGGTGTGCAGGCTAAGTACTCAGGAACACCCTCCTGCATACTAGCCACGTACACCGATACATAGAATTTAATCTATAGTTACAAAAACATGCTTCTACATCTCCTGATGACTTGAGTTAAGATAAAGACACAAACCCTGTCGATGCATCGAATGTAGAATTGTTCAATTATTCTTCTGATTTGGAGCTAGAGAGACTAAATCAAGACATTGATGATGAAGTCAATCTATCAAGCTCCACTGCTGAATTAAATGAATCATCAAATGTAGGAGCAAAAACATGAAAAGAACAACCTTACCACCTGGTCCACCTACATAAACTCATGTTACAACAAGCATCAAAGGATTTTATTCTAAGAGAGGTGACAGGTCGGGGATTGCTTCCTGGAAATTTGACAAAGAGAAGAATATGTTCGTGGTGAACAAGAACAGTGGTCGGCTAGAATACTATAAGCATGGTATTGAATTAGTTCCTGGACTAAGCTAGATCTCCAGGAGTTGAATGAAGCACATTTTGTTAAAAGAGGAAACATTTCAAGGGCAGACATATTCTATAAGTTTCTTAATCAACAATGCCTGACCAACTTTGCAGGTATGAAAACTGTTGAATCAAAATTGAAAAAAAAGCAAAGGGTGTGAAGGACCCTCATACTGGAAGGAGTCTGCATAACGTTATCTGGCCAGCGACAAGATCACAAAGAAGGTACATGTTCATAAGAAAGTACCTATAAACACACTAAAGGACTTTCAGTTTTGGGCTTACGATCCAGTTTCTGGTGAAGCTATGATTGTGACTAAAACTACTGACTTTAAAGTTATAAATGTGTTGGCAAGGAGTCAGATCAGAAGTGAACAACTGCTTGAAGAACAAGCTAAGGTTTATACTAGAGCAGTTCCAGATATCATAAGAAAGAAGCTTTATGTGGGCAGTGGATGCCATAACAAAGGTATCAACTTCTGAATGACAATTGATAGCTTAATCCTAGGGGGAGATTGTAAGACCCTGATTGTGTGTAGGATTAAGTATTAAATACGTTTTGGTGTAACCGTGAACAAGGGTTCACAGTTTGGGTGTAATGGGCCGGCTTAGGCCGAGTAATTGTATTATGGGCTTAGTATTAATTAACTAAGTGTATATACTTGTATACCCTAACCGTATGTGGTTAGCGGTTATTGTGTTTTTCTTTGTAATTTTGATTAAGCAATACTAATCGTTTTACTTTGAATCTTGCTCTTGAATCCCCACACCAAGTAGATTCTGCATACTCTGTGTGAGAGTTTGTTATCATTTGTATTTTATTCGTGTGTTTGAAGATCCATCGATCGATTTGGGACTTACACAACCTATGTCTTAGCGGTTCGCTACGGACCCGATATAGGCCTATAAATAGAAAGGTCGGGAATTCGAAGTTGGAGCATCCCACATAGTGTTACACACACAAAAACACACCATTAGGCTCTGATTAGTTGATTCCTGAGTCCCGGTTCACGTAAAGATGTTCGGTTTCCAGCTTTTCCGACTAGTTCCGAATGACTTGGTTATTTCCACTAAGCTAGGAATTTCTGATTAAGTAATGTTATGATAACTTAGGATTGTGATCCAAGTCATTGTGCTGTTTACATTATCACGTCAAGGTTATTTGAAAGAGAAGGAAATTAGAGGTGAGTTCTACCATGCCTCTTTTAAACGTTTTGGGCATGAAGCACAGGATATGAAATGTTTTACATAGATACTCTATCCCATTGAATTTAATACTTTGGACTGGTATCCATGATGTTGCAAGAGATACGAACAATGTCTAAATCCTTAAAACTACATAACGGAGTATTCATGAAATATCAAAGGAATGGTGGGTAACCATCTGACCAGTATGTAGTTATCTGACAATCAGAATGTTCTGTCTAAGGAAAGAATGGTGTATAAATCCCTCCTGGACCCGTCATTCTTTCCAGGGAACATTTCTGTTGGAGGTACTACTCTGGAAAGATAATCTCCTTGCAATATTTTTTAAAAAAGTGGATTATGGTTTTGACACGTAAAAGGTTTTAAGACATGTTTGGTTTACCATGATAAGTGATAAGGATTGCATTGACATAGAATGATTTGACCGTAATGGTCTGTAAAGGAATGTTTTGCCATGTATGGCCAAATCCCACATAATATCTTGCAACTTATGGACAGTTATTGTTATATCTCCGAAAGGGGAAGAATTGAATGTGGACCATTACATTCCTTCATGGTATGTAATGGGGGACCCTTTATAAAGGTAATGGAAAGTGGTGATGACCACCTAAGAGGTTTACGAACCTCAATAATATATAAGTTGTGCAAGAATAAATGTTATGTTTGGGCAAGGCTCATGTGAAATGGAAAAGTAATGTTTTGAAACATGTCATATACAAACCATTTGTACGGATCAAAGATACTTTGATTAAAACTTAGAACTCACCAGCGTAAGCTGACCCGTGTTTAAGCATGTGTGTCAGGTAAGGAAGTAGCCTCGAGCAGTAAAGGCAAAGGGTTAAACTATAGGAATTATGGACAGGCTATCTGGCATCATTCTGAAGAATAGCATTAATTTAAATATTGTACTTTCTTATACGTACTCAAGATAAGTTTTATAAATAAATAAATATTTAAAAAAAAGTCTTCCGCTATGTATGATCTCTGCTTACTATATGTTTATGAGTAAATCCGACAAGTGGCTGGCATCTCGGGTGATCCGGGATGTGGGTGTCACACCATAGAACAGAGCTCTCTTCTGGTTCCTCCTCATGACTTCCCGAGTCATCCATCAGGTCCTCATGTAACAGAGCTCTCTAAACTGTTGCAAGTGGTCGATCTCTCAACCATGCAGGCCACATCCTGGAGGGAAATCATGTACTACTGGCACCGACCTCCTTTTCCATCCAGTCTTTCCAATCATAGCACCACGCGACATGTCACCAACCGAAGCGCTAGTCATACTCGGCGCGTGAAGCGCCAACACTACTCCTAACTCACTGGCATTCCCATCTGCAGCATCCGTCGGCTTGATTTATTGTCCTGCATTCCTCCTAGCAAGAGCTCCACGCCTGACCGACCTCGTATGCTTCGTCTTAGCTCATCTACTCCTACCCAAGATAGAACATTTATGCGATTATTATGGGTAACAAATTCAGAATATATGAGTGAAACTAGACCGCCGAATCACGGTGATCAAATGTGATTGGTTGTCCATGTTACTGCTCGGATTCTAAATGTTCCCCATCATACTCACACTAACTTTCTACCTTCCACACAAAGGATGCACATGCATCCCACACAATCCACATAACACAATGCAATACTACCAAGTAGTCACATGTATCACAATATTTATAACATTCTGCTTACAAAACATAATTGCACACAGAATCCCAAACCACATAATCACACCAAACGGCTTCACATAATGTAGCACTACACAAGTGAAACCCTAACAATTAAACTGAATACAAAAAACGTACCTCTTGACTCGCGGTTACTCGTGGTGGCATTCGTTTTACCGTAGTCCCATTTTCGGTTTAAGTTTAGGTATTTTATGTTTTTAAAACACCGTTTTTCTACATAAACCTCGACTCTGATACAAACTTGTAAAGCTCTAAACCGGGCACCCTACACTTGGTTCTCATCACTGGGTATCCCCCTATAAAATACTTATTTTATTCCAAAACAATTTGCGAAAGTATTAATAAAAATTGATTTTTATCTATTTTAACTCATTATCATTCTCAACCTTACCTTACGAATGCATGCATACCAATCCGAGTAGCACCATTCTCAAGCCAAGATACCTCACCTACAAAACAATCTGACATACATACAAAGTCAGCTACAATGACTGAGTTCTAACAGTTTATTTTAAGTAGAAATTGTTATGGGTTAAATTTCAAGCAGGATCCTGAACGATGCATGATCCGGACATGAAGATCCTAGTAACTTCGGTATCCTGAATAATAATACTACTAACGGCTACTTGTCCACTATCCCTTTTATATGCGCAAGTAAAATGTGTTGACTCATTTGTCCATGAATAATCGGGTGAGAGGCCAAAGAGAACGTGTAAAAGTTGCGAGAGAAGCTCAATAACGATCATATTTGAAGACCGGGTAAAGTTCCGGGATCCTCGGGAAGTTAGTTAGGATCGTTTTTGTATTTAATTAGTGATTTGATCGATTAGCAACACACAATTCACCTAGCATTACTAAACACTCGCAAGAAGCTCTGTAACACTTAGTATTCGATCATTTCTACTCACATTAGTAATCATTTTCATCGATTTATACAAGACCAGGAGGCAAGTGACTTTCAGTCACTTCTCGAGGTTTTATGCCGGCAATCCTTAGGGATTAAGGGCTTTCCTCAAAAACATCCGTGTCGTTTTATTGCTTTATACGCTTTGTTCATCACGAATCTTTCAAGCGCACTACCTCACTTACGAAATTTGGTTACAAAGTTAGTTTATATAATTTTTACCAAAAACAATTTGGCGCCCACCGTGGGGCAAGTGGTGCTTTTCATCTTCAAATCTTTACTAAAATTTGTGTTCAATCACTATCTTTCAAAGCTAATTTCAAAAATGTCATCCCAATCCAAAACTATTTCTGCTTCTGCTCCGTCTTTGAGCTCTGGGTTGGTCAACCCTATTACGCCTCCTCCATTTCAAAAAAGTGTTAATCAGCCGAAGAAAACTACTTCTGTGGTTTTTTCGGGATCCGGAATACCTGCTGGTGGACCTGTGATCGTATCAAACAATGATATCCTCGATCTGTTCTCGGAAATGAAACAACAAATGGAACAACAGAGGAAGACTAACCAAGAGATGTTTCGGGAGATTGAGGAGATTAAAGAATCGAAGAAACCAGTGGAAATGACGACCCCACTGCAACCAAGGATCTTGGATTTTAATTATTTAGGATCCTCAGGAATCCATAAGGGAGACTTTCTTCCCATGCAAACAGGGATCACTACAGCCAACCCGACTCTAGCTGTTAGGGTTACTACAAATCAGGGTCTTGGAGTTACTCCGAGATCATCGTTCCGAAATCCTGAGAACGGTAACACATTCAATCATCTTTCAAATACTAACGAATTTGTGCAGGAGACATGAATCACTCCATCCATGGCCAAGGAGTTAAATAAGTTGAGAGAGATGATCTCCAGTATACCGGGTGTGGTCCAACTTATACCGAAGATGTCCTCTACCAGCCATAGGATCTCCAGATTTGTCACACCCCAACCGACGGCGGAAACGTCGGGGCGGGACATGTAGACTGTTCACAAGCTCATGGTTTGCTAAAGTTGAAGTAATTAAACAATAAGTTTCATTTCATAACTCAAGTAATCATTTACATCATTTACAAGAATTTAAGAATACATGAATCTCCGTATTAAAATTTAAGACTAGGTCCTCAACCCTAAGTGATGTAGCTTGAATCACAACTCAAACAACTGTACCTGAAACATGATAAAATGAGAGGGTCAACTATAAATAGTTGGTGAGCATACATAGGTTTTGACACCACAAGTAAAGTTTAAATGTTTTGTGTACAATTCATATGATGCATGGTTTATAAAGCATTTATGGAGAATCTAAGTTAAGCTAGATGCACAAATGAAACTTTGTAATTGAAGGGCATAACAACACATGTTATCCTGATGTAAATGTAGGGCATAACAACACATGTTATCCTAATGTAGGGCATAAAAACACATGTTATCCTAATGTAGGGCCTAACAACACATGTTAGCCTAAAGTAATGTATTTGTGTTTGCACGTGTATATCATGTATATGTAGCCTTAACAATTAGCATTCAAGCATAAAGCACAAATAAACACACATGATCATATTGTAGAATTGTACGTGTGTAATTGCAAATAGTATTTGAATGTAATCATGTTTCACCCCAAATATGTAAATAAGAAAAAGGGGCTATGTAAACTCACTTGTATGAATTGTGTAGATAGCACGAACAAAAATGAAGCACAAGTGATTCTCAAATCACAAGTTTATCCTAGAATGAAATGTACGGACTTGAATTAATAATGTGCACGGAGTCTAAGTCATGATCAAATGTCCATCGGGTTTGATATGTGTGGATTTGTACAAGGGTTGTGTCATTTTATGTGAAAGGATGTAAGTCAACAGAAGTTTGATATGTAAAATTGTAAGTTCAAAGTATATATGAAAAATAATATTTGTCTTTAGGGTTTATGTCTAATTAATTTAAATAATTAATTTCTTTTAGGGTTTAAAGTAAAAATAAATAAATCTATCTTATTTATTCATTTTATAATAATGTGTCAAACTATAGGGTAAATATATATATATATATATATATATATATATATATATTAGTACATATTAAAACCCTAAATAAATTTGTTAATGTAAAAAGATAATTAATAAATAAATTTGTTTATTTATTTATTATTAAAGTAATGTGTTCTAAAATAAGGAATGTAGTTATTGATATATATATATATTTTTTTTGAAAGAGTTTTATTTGTTTTGAAATCTAATATGTATATATAGTTTAATAGAAAAACAAATGATTTATGAGAATGTATTTTTTTTATAAAAACTTTGTCACAATTTTTATAAAATTAGGAAATTAAATACTTGGTTTTAAAATTTAATAATTTGATTTAAAAATGTATTTTTAAATGATTAAAAAGAGATTTTAAACAACTAAAATTTTAAAATAGATGTTTTATGTTAAAAATTCTAAAATATTGCTTTAATCTGATCTAAATAAAGTTGGGTTTATAAAATAATTTTTATACAATTTTTGGGGCATTAAAATCGGTTTTAAAAAATATAAACAGGCCACCCGGCTCGAACCCGGGTGGCGCCTGAGTGTTCAACCGGGTTTACCACCGGACCAAGTCACGAACCCTATTATAGACTCGGTTGAGAAATTAGTTAACATGTTGCTGGGGTGGAGCCGGGTTTGGCTTTTAGGCTCACGCAAAAAGGCCCGGTCTTGTGGGTTTCGAACCCACGGCCTCTGGTCCGACGGTGCAATGACTTAACTGGTCGGACCAGATGGTTTCGCTGGTATAGACTGATTCGAAAATCTTAAATGCAATGCCCCATTCAATTCGCAATTTCCCTCTTAGAAACCGTATGAACAGATTTAGGAAAAAGTCGGATTTGAACCCGATTATGAATCGTTCTAGTGAATTGACATGGGGCTTTCGATTAGTGGGTAAAAACGAAGTGAACGATGTAAACCATACCTGTGATGGTTGCGTAATGAAGCCTGGCGACTAAACGGACAGAGGCAATGTTTAGGGTGCTAGATCGACGAACAGGGATGGAATGAGACTCAAATGCGGTTTGAGTGAGATTTTATAGGGTCGTGCGAAGGTTCGTGGTGAATTAATTTGATTGATTTCACCTTTAAGGCCTGATTCGATCGCAAGGATTATGGATGACAGCCGTAGCCTCGATTACGCGTTAATCCGGTTGGAATCGAATGAATTGGGTCGGGAAAACAGTCTGAATACATGCGGGACTGGTCTACGCTTGATTTGCGTGATTGAAAGCATCTAATTCCTGAAATTTTGGCAAGGATTTAAGTTTGGTTTGACCCTGAAAAGTCAAACTGTTCAAATTTGAAAAGAGCCGCGAGATTAGATGAATTGAAATGCTATTTGGGCTTGATTATGGTCGATACCCAGTCATGTAAACATGTATTGTCCCCAAACAACATATTTGATCGATTAAGATGGGAAATTTGGGCTGTTTTGACTTTCGAAAGTCAAATTGGGTCAAAAAGGTCAAAAAGGTCAAAATTAAGATTAAAGATGTCCAATTTTCAAAGTGGAGGTTTATGTAATTAGAAGGTCTAAACTTGTTCGTTTAAATTGTAAATATGTGTATGTACATATTTATAATTTGATTTTTTGTTAAAACTTTATAAAGTTTGAATCTTTCTTTTATATACTTTATATAAAAAAACAATCTATGCTATAACTTTTAAAAGTCGGTTATATATTTGCTAAAAAAAACATTCTTATCAGGTTTAATTAATAAACTCCAATACATAAATAATGTTTGTATACATATATTTATAACTAAATAATTATACATATATATACATGTGCTATAGAAATTTATATGTAAAAGCAAGGTTTAAAAAAAATAGAAATATTAATTAGAATAATGGTTTATGTGGCATAATGTGCTTGATTAATTTTTTTTTAAATGTAGTGTTTATTATTGAAATAACTAAAATAAAATAAGGTCGAAAAATTATGGATGTTACAGTCTCCCCGTGTTAAGGGAATTTCGTCCCGATAATTAATTATTGAAGGTTACTGAACCAGGAAAGGGATGAGGGCTCGGATTCTAAACGAGCCTTGACTGTTAGTTTGAGGAGTACAATCGATAACGATATTCAGGTCTGTTTTCTCAAGGTCAGGCACGCATGATGATAGTGGATTTAGTTCAAGAGATTTGAGGAGAAAATTGTCGTAGAATATCTTAGACTCTAAAGGTGATATGCATTACTTGGAATGGGCTTGATGGTAACTGGATGGTCAAGGTTTGTTTAAGATGTAATCTAACATGTTCATGAATTGTTAGGGGGAAAGAGTTTTCACAAAAATTGGCCTGTCAAACAACATAAAACTTTACGTGGCAAGAATAACGCTACTTCTGATTTTATGACAGGAACACTTATATATAGGAAGTACCAGCGGCGTATCCACCATGTCCTTATCATATCGCATTAGTATGGTTACTATATTCCACGATAGGCTTCATGTCATAACACACGACAGATTTCACTATGTCTTCTATGCGCTGGTTTTTATAATTACGTGTGCACCCGTAATTATCCAAATCTTTGCATGGTCCACATAGTTCATCCCATTGTGTGTGGGGTCCAGGGGGTAACACAAAAACACTTAATTCGTAACGATTGCTTTCACGTATGTGTTGCTAACAATAACTATGCCTATAGATAGTAGAGCCAATCAGGTACTAAAGAGTAATAACGTGGCATAATTTAGGGTTCCACAGCTTCCTCATGTTTGAACGAGAATACGTCAAACCTCAAGTAGCTTTCATGGATAGGGTGAGTAGTCGTGCTTTGTGTATGATGTACTTAGTCAATTGCAACAATGTAAACAATCTAATTCCGTGTATAATGTAAACACTAATGTTTCATATATGATCTAGTGTTAGGCATGTTGTAAGCAAATAGACTTCATGTATAGTGTGAACAATTTGGTATCATGTATAAGCAAATATGTATAATGTGATCACTCTTGTATTACATATTTTATGAATGTGTATTGAGTCTCATGCGTATCGGAAACTATCGGATTTTGTAGGCGATCGGGTGTGTTACTTGGCGTTCATGTACAATGTAGGTAGATGAGTTTTAACTTTTAAATTCGTTAGTGCTTATATGGACGGTTAATGGAGAAATGATTCACTTTTTTTTTGAAGTTGGCTAGCAAGCTCAAGTTTATAGTGACAAACCGTAGTAGGTGTAAATAGTTCCGACAATGACAAAAATAACACAAAGGATTACAATGCATAATTCATTCTAGACTAGATCCCTATTCGACTCCATCTTGCACTAGCTTCAATTGGTTTCATCTACTGCCTCGGCATTGACTTGAGTTTCGTTAGTGTTTATGCTGAAGGCACGCCCACGAGCACCACCTTGGTTTGCATTGGCTATCCTTGGGCATTGGTTTTGAGGTGGTTTGGATTAGCACATTCATAACAAGCACGCCCATTAGTAATGGCTGGTACAACTTGATTGGCAATTTGGTGATTGGCTCGGTTCCCTTGGTGGGTTTGACTAACATGTGATCCGGATTGGCAAGTGTTCGCTACATGACCATACCTTCCACAATTGGCACATAGACGGTATGGCATGTTTGGGAAATGGTGATAGTTGCACGTGTTGCACAGAGGGTTGTTGCCTGCATATGGTTTCTTATTATGGTTTTGGGCTAGGGGAGCTACTTGGTTGATTGGTACAGCAGGGGTAACGACAGCAAAGTTACGTTTCTTATTGAAGTGAGGAGGTTTGGGTTTGTCTTCCTTAGAAGGTTCAGAAGGGCTGTTGAGTCAGTGACTTTCTTTGTGCCTTTCCTTGTTAGTGTACCCGCCTTCACATGGTTATCTGTTAATGTGGCAGCTAAGCGGATAGCATCTTCAAGAGTGGCTGGATTTCTTCCTAGGACTGTATCTTGGATTTTCATGGGTAGACCACAGATGTACTTCTCAATACCCCGAGTCAGTGGAGTAACCATGTGGGGTACTAGAAGACTTAACTCATGGAAACGAGTTGTGTAAGCTAAATTTTCACCACTGTCTTGGGTAAGATCACAAAACTCAGCCTCCAACTTCTTCATTTCATTACGAGGACAGAATTCCTCGGTCATGAGTCTCTTAACTTCATCCCATGGCAAGGCCATGGTCACATCCACACCCCGGTTTCTCTTCTCACCATTCCATCAAGTGAGCGCTCGTTTCTGAAAGACGCTGGTGGCATAGCGAACCCGGAGATGGTCAGGGCAATCACTGTTGAGAAAAGTGCTTTCAATGCTTTCAAACCATTGAAGGAGGCCCGTAGCCCCTTCGGTACCATAGAACTTGACGGGGTTGCATGAGTTAAAGTGTTTGAAACTGCATTGGGGTGGGTTGGCACCACCACCACCATTAGTTCCATGGGTACCACTAATGGCTCCATTAGCTTGGGTGAGTTGAGTTACAATTTGTGCAAGGATAGCAGCAATGTCGGTGTTGTTGTTGGTCACGGTAGCACGACGGGGAGGCATTCTACAGATTTGTACAAGACAAGAAGAGATGTAAGAGCTTATGAAAGTTGATTGAATTTAAAAGGGAACAAGATAATAGATGAAGTAGTAAATCATAGTTTGGATTGTACTCGAATAGTTACATAATCACTTGAATACTATGACACATTAAGGTTAATTAAACTCATATAACTTTCAAGGAGACATGCTTTAGCCTATAAGTAAACACTAATCTCGGGAATTCCCAGGAAATCATACGGATCCCTCGGTTGATTGGGATTTATATGAAGTGCTTTTCTAGACAGAAAACCCAGAATACAGGTGTCACTCTTCCAGATTGCACATGTCCTCTACTAGTTAACAAAGTTTAAAACCCTAACGAGGTGTAAAAAATAAGTTTTATGACGTCCCACATGCTATGATGATGATGATTTTAGAGAAGTAGCTAAGAAAGTTATGAGGCTTAGAGTATGGGTAAGGATATTATTGTTTTTAATTTATTATTTAGGTGAAACCTAATAAGTCACATAATATATTAAACATGTAGCACATAGCATGTAGCATATCATATATTCATAGAGGGTCAACTATAAATAGTTGGTGAGCATACATAGGTTTTGACACCACAAGTAAAGTTCAAATGTTTTGTGTACAATTCATATGATGCATGGTTTATAAAGCATTTATGGAGAATCTAAGTTAAGCTAGATACACAAATGAAACTTTGTAATTGAAGGGCATAACAACACATGTTATCCTAATGTAGGGCATAACAACACATGTTATCCTGATGTAAATGTAGGGCATAACAACACATGTTATCCTAATGTAGGGCATAACAACACATGTTATCCTAATGTAGGGCCTAACAACACATGTTAGCCTAAAGTAATGTATTTGTGTTTGCACGTGTATATCATGTATATGTAGCCTTAACAATTAGCATTCAAGCATAAAGCACAAATAAACACATATGATCATATTGTAGAATTGTACGTGTGTAATTGCAACTAGTATTTGAATGTAATCATATTTCACCCCAAATATGTAAATAAGAAAAAGGGGCTATGTAAACTCACTTGTATGAATTGTGTAGATAGCACGAACAAAAATGAAGCACAAGTGATTCTCAAATCACAAGTTTATCCTAGAATGAAATGTACGGACTTGAATTAATAATGTGCACGGAGTCTAAGTCATGATCAAATGTCCATCGGGTTTGATATGTGTGGATTTGTACAAGGGTTGTGTCATTTTATGTGAAAGGATGTAAGTCAATAAAAGTTTGATATGTAAAATTGTAAGTTCAAAGTATATATGAAAAATAATATTTGTCTTTAGGGTTTATGTCTAATTAATTTAAATAAATAAATTCTTTTAGGGTTTAAAATAAAAATAAATAAATCTATCTTATTTATTCATTTTATAATAATGTGTCAAACTATAGGGTATATATATATATATAAATATATATATATAGGTATATATAAATATATATATATATATTAGTACATATTAAAACCCTAAATAAATTTGTTAATGTAAAAAGATAATTAATTAATAAATTTGTTTATTTATTTATTATTAAAGTAATATGTTCTAAAATAAGGAATGTAGTTATTGATATATATATATATATATATATATATTTTTTTTTGAAAGAGTTTTATTTGTTTTGAACTCTAATATGTATATATAGTTTAATAGAAAAACAAATGATTTATGAGAATGTATTTTTTTTTATAAAAACTTTGTCACAATTTTTATAAAATTAGGAAATTAAATACTTGGTTTTAAAATTTAATAATTTGATTTAAAAATGTATTTTTAAATGATTAAAAAGAGATTTTAAACAACTAAACTTTAAAAATAGATGTTTTATGTTAAAAATTCTAAAGTATTGCTTTAATCTGATCTAAATAAAGTTGGGTTTATAAAATAATTTTTATACAATTTTTGGGGCATTAAAATCGGTTTTAAAAAATATAAACAAGCCACCCGGCTCGAACCCGGGTGGCGCCTGAGTGTGCAACCGGGTTTACCACCGGACCAAGTCACGAACCCTATTACAGACTCGGTTGAGTAATTAGTTAACATGTTGCTGGGGTGGAGCCGGGTTAGGATTTTAGGCTCAAGAAAAAAGGCCCGGTCTTGTGGGTTTCGAACCCACGGCCTCTGGTTCGACGGTGCAATGACTTAACCGGTCGGACCAGATGGTTTCGCTGGTATAGATTGATTCGAAAATCTTAAATGCAATACCCCATTCAATTCACAATTTCCCTCTTAGAAACCGTATGAACAGATTTAGGAAAAAGTCGGATTTTGAACCCGATTATGAATCGTTCTAGTGAATTGACATGGGGCTTTCGATTAGTGGGTAAAAACGAAGTAAACGATGTAAACCATACCTGTGATGGTTGCGTAATGAAGCCTGGCGACTAAACGGACAGAGGCGATGTTTAGGGTGCTAGATCGACGAACAGGGATGGAATGAGACTCAAATGCGGTTTGAGTGAGATTTTATAGGGTCGTGCGAAGGTTCGTGGTGAATTAATTTGATTGATTTCACCTTTAAGGCCTGATTCGATCGCAAGGATTATGGATGACAGCCGTAGCCTCGATTACGCGTTAATCCGGTTGGAATCGAATGAATTGGGTCGGGAAAACGGTCTGAATACACGCGGGACTGGTCTACGCTTGATTTGCATGATTGAAAGCATCTAATTCCTGAAATTTTGGCAAGGATTTAAGTTTGGTTTGACCCTGAAAAGTCAAACTGTTCAAATTTGAGAAGAGCCGCGAGATTAGATGAATTGAAATGCTATTTGGGCTTGATTATGGTCGATACCCAGTCATGTAAACATGTATTGTCCCCAAACAACATATTTGTTCGATTAAGATGGGAAATTTGGGCTGTTTTGACTTTCGAAAGTCAAATTGGGTCAAAAAGTTCAAAATTAAGATTAAAGATGTCCAATTTTCAAAGTGGAGGTTTAAGTAATTAGAGGGTCTAAACTAGTTCGTTTAAATTGTAAATATGTGTATGTACATATTTATAATTTGATTTTTTGTTAAAACTTTATAAAGTTTGAATCTTACTTTTATATACTTTATATAAAAAAACAATCTATGCTATAAATTTTAAAAGTCGGTTATATATTTGCTAAAAAAACATTCTTATGAGGTTTAATTAATAAACTCCAATACTTGAATAATATTTGTATACATATATTTATAACTAAATAATTATACATATATATACATGTGCTATAGAAATTTATATGAAAAAGCAAGGTTTTAAAAAAAATAGAAATATTAATTAGAATAATGATTTATGTGGCATAATGTGCTTGATTAAATTTTTTTTTTAAATGTAGTGTTTATTATTGAAATAACTAAAATAAAATAAGGTCGAAAAATTATGGATGTTAGAAGATTCGCTCCACCCATTTGTGACGCCGAGATCTCTAAGCGCTTCCAAACTCCTAACATGAAGTTATACAATGGAACCACATATCCTGAGGAGCATTTCGCGCAATACAGGGAAAGGATGGAAATAAACCCCATTACCATGGACTTAAAGGAAGCCTGCTTATGCAAAGGCTTCGGCTCTACCTTAACAGGATCAACCCTGAAATGGCTACTTAACGTTAAACCTTATTCTATTACTTCGTTTGCTCACTTAATCAACTTGTTTAACAATCAGTTATCTTGCAATAGAACTTTTGAAAGGTTAACAAGTGACTTATACAGGATAACTCAGAACAGCGGAGAGTACCTTTGGGATTATGTCAGCAAGTTCAGCTGGGAATCTCTGGAAATCCCGAACCTTGACGTTGCCACTGCAGTCCAGGCATTCAAGATGGGACTATAGAATGACTCTCAATTTTACGAAGACCTTGTCATAAATCCTTACAGGAACCTTGATAAAGTCAGGAACCGGGCATTAAGGTTTATTAGGCTGGAATATGACAAAAAGATCCAGCAAAGGGTGAATGCTCCGACAAGCTACAGTCAACCTAAACGGAAAGCTGAACCTACACCTTTCAAATCGTACAGATCCAAGTCGTATGCTAAGCCTAACAATCACAGGGTCAACGCTGTAGAAGATGACGAGGACGAGGAAGAATATCCTAAGTTGTCTGAATACTGTTTTTCTCTTGATACAACTGGTTTGCTATTTGCTATGCACGATCTAAGAGAAAAAGCCAGATGGCCTTGCAAATTTGAGAAGGGTACAGGTTGGAAGGACAAGTCCAAGTGGTGTGCTTTCGATGAGGACTTTGGTCACGTGACGAAAATTGCATTGCCTTGCGGAAAGAGATAAGCTACCTCTTAAGCAAAGGGCATCTCAAAGAGTTTCTAGGCAAAGGAAAGAACAAGACTAAGGATCATGACAGGATCCGACAAAGAGCAAAATCCTCGCCGCCAGATGCTAAGGTAATAGGTTTTATATCTGGTGGATCTGATATTTGGGGCACTTCTTACTCTGCAGCAAAAAGGAATGCCAAGGAAGCGAAGACAGAACAAGGGGACAGGCCTATCAGAACCTCCAACTTAACTGAAGAAAAGGTGATATCTTTCGATGAGGACGACATGAATGACGTACAGGATCCTCATCACGATGGTCTAGTAATCACTCTATACATTTCAAACCACTTCATCCAGAGGATATTGATTAACGGAGGGAGCTCGGTGAACATAATTCAGCATGAAGTCCTAAAGAGAATGGGGATCCCGAATTCTGAAATTATTTCAAAATCCTCGGTGCTGGTAGGATTCAAAGGAGAAGTCAAAAACACAGTCGGAGATATAAAACTACCGATATACATTTAATAAATTTTGTGTAATAGATTATTTGTCTTTCTATAATATCATTTTAGGAAGGTCATGGATACACGATATGAAGGCAGTACCCTCAACGTATTACCAATGTGTCAAGATGCCAACCCCTTGGGGAGTGGTAAAGGTGGAAAGCATAGCGATTAACGAAGCAGGCTAGGGATTTTCTAGAAGCTAAAGAACATGATGTTAAAGAGGTATCCCTGGATGCTGAGAATCCAGAAGTAAAGATCCTTGTACGGAGAAATATCCCTGAAGATATTGAAAAAGATATCCTGAACTTCCTCAAGGGCAAAAAAGCAACCTTCGCATGGAAGCACGAAGACATGACATGTATATCTAAAAATATCATAATCCATAGACTTGGAATTGACAAAAGTTTCAGGCCAATATATCAAAAGCGAAGGAAGTTTGCTCCTGAAAGAAACATGATCATCCAAGAAAAGGTGGAAAGGCTTCTCAAGTCTGGAATGATAAGGGAAGTAAAATTCCCAAAATGGCTAGCCAATGTGGTGGTGGTCCAGAAGAAAAACGGGAAGTGGAGATTTTATGTAGACTACACGAACCTCAACAAGGCGTGTCCTATAGATCCCTTCCCATTACCGCACATATATTCAATCGTGGACGCTACCGCTGGCCACGAGATCCTGACTTTTATGGATGCCTCTTCGGGATTTCAACAGATCCAAATGGAACCATCAAATCAGGAAGACACGACCTTCATGACTCCCACAGGTATTTATTGTTACATAGCTATGCTATTTGGTCTTAAAAATGCAGGTGCCACATATCAGAGACTGGTAAACATGATGTTCAAAGATAAGATTGGGGACACTATGGAAGTCTACACAGATGATATGGTGGTAAAATCATAGAAAGCTGATGATCATCTTAGGAATATTAAAGAAGCATTTGATATCCTGGACCAATACAACATGAAGTTAAACCCTTCAAAATGCCACTTCGGAGTGGGAGAAGGAAAATTCTTGGGCTATATGGAAATCAAGAGAGGAATAGAGGCCAGTCCAGAATAAATCAAAGCTATCATTAATCTGAAATTCCCGGCAAACACCAAGGATGTCCAGAGACTGACCGACAGAGTAGCAGCGCTCAACAGATTTATATCAAGATCCTCCGAAAAATGCAAGGAATTCTATGACATCCTGAAGAAGAACAAGAGATTCGAATGGGAAGAGAAACATGAACAAGCACTCCAATCACTAAAGGAATACTTGTCATAAGCTCCTCTATTACTGTAACCAAAAGACAGTGAATCACTTTCCCTATACTTGGCAGTATCCCGAAGCACCTTAAGTGTTGTACTCGTCAAGGATCATGAGGGACAACAACATCCGGTATACTATGTAAGTAAAAGTTTGCTACCAGCGGAAACCAGGTATTCTCATTTAGAAAAATTGATTTTAGCTTTAATAATGGCATCCACTAAACTTAGACATTATTTTGAAACTCATGCTATTCATGTTAAGACTGATTATCCCATTAAGTGTGTCTTGAGAAAGCTAGAGATGTCAGGAAGGATGGCTAAGTGGTCAGTCAAGCTCAGTGCCTATGACCTCATATATGAACCTAGAACAGCGATAAAGTCTCAGGCACTTGCGGACTTTGTAGCTGATTTTAGCAGTGACATTCAACATGAGGTAGGCCTTGAAGTCTAATAACTAGAAGAGTCGAAGGATGAATGGACCTTATTCACTGATGGTGCGTCAAATGTAAGAGGAACAGGTCTGGGAGTCATACTAAAATCGCCACAAGGGGACATAATACCTCAATCCATAAGCTATGAGTTCCAGGCAACTAATAACGAAGCGGAATATGAGGCGCTGATAGCAGGATTACAAGTAGCTCAGGATATCAAGATCAGGTATCTCTAGGTATATGTAGACTCATTATTAATCGCTAACCATTTCAATGGCTCGTATGCAGTAAAGGGGGAAAATTGGCCAAATACCTCGCAGTAGTTAAGCAATTATCCGTGGAATTCCAAAATTTTAACATAACACAGGTGCCTAGAGAAGACAATACTGAGGCTGATGCCCTAGCAAACCTTGCTTTGGCTCTCAGGTTACCAAAAGGCATCAAGATACCTATCATACATATTATGAGCCCAGCAATTGAGAAGATAAAAAAAGTATCCAACACTGAAGAAGAAGCAGATATTCGGGATCTTGAATCTAGTCAATAATCCTGGATTTTACCCATCAAAAATACTTGCAGGATGGTGAGATCCTGAGTGATGAAAAGAACCACAAGGATTTTCGAATGAGGGTATCTCGTTTTATAATTTTACAGAATGTTTTGTATAGAAAATCTATTGCAGGTCCATACTTAAGATGGTTGGAGGATCCGGAAGCACATGAAGTTCTGAAAGATATACACGAAGGCAACTGTGGTAACCACACTGGGGGCAGAGCGTTATTTTTAAGGATCCTGAGGACAGGATATTACTAGCCTACCATGAGGAAAGATGCTATGGATTATTCCCAGAAATGTGACGCTTGCCAAAGACACAACAACATACTCCATCAACCGGCCAAACCTTTATATCAAGTTATCTCTCTGTGGCCATTCATGAAGTGGGGAATGGATATCGTTGGCAAACTTCCCAAAGCACCAGGCGAAAAGGTCTTTATGCTGGAAATGACGGACTACTTCTCCAAATGGATCGAAGTCGCGGCATTTGTTCAAGTCAGAGAGAAAGAAGTCATCTTTTTCATAAAACGCAACATCCTGACTATATTCGGGATCCCGGCCGAAATAATTTGTGATAATGGATCTCAGTTCATTGGCAAGAGAACAACTGACTTCTATGCCAGTTGGGGAATCAAAATGATAACTTCTACCCCAATACATTCTCAAGCCAATGGACAAGCAGAATCAAGCAACAAGATCATCATTAACAACCTCAAGAAGAGATTAGGGGCAAAGAAAGGAAGATGGGCTGAAGAGCTACCGTTTATACTTTGGGCAGACAGGGAAAACCCCATTCTCATTGGTATTTGGTACTAAAGCTTTTCGATCAAAAAGAGATTTTGGACACACTTTTCGGTTGAAAAAACGGCAGACCAAAAAGACTTTTCGATCGAAAAGAGATTTTGGCTCCTTCAACAAGACTTTTCGATTGCTTCTTCTCAAGAACACCAAAAATCAACCTGCAACAATCCGGATGCAAAATCAGACCTCCAAATCGATAGCAAACTTCATCTCCATCAATTTTGACTCAGAAAACTCAAAAATGGCATGGAATAATACTCTGATTCGATAGCAATTGTTGAAAAAACCACTAGAATATCACGAGCTATAACCGAAAGCTCTGATTCCACTTGTGAGTCCGTCTTATCCAGTGATAATCAAGTATCAAGCACTCTGTAACTCTCCTGGAAATGCGGAATCAATCCAAGATTAACAATACCCAAGCGAATCGAATCAAACACGAATAAGAACAAAAACCGCCACATAAATGAAAAACATCATCAAACGGATGGATTCCATTGATAAAGCTTGTAATTACAATGACTAAAAACTTGAGAGATTGTGATTACTACTAATCTGATCAAAGAGCACACATACATGAAAATTGGTAATCACTACTTACAAGTTCAAACAACAAACTATATATAGTAAAAAGATTTCGATCGAAATCTTTGTCCGAAAACGTTTTCGACCAAAAACGTTTTTGACCGAAACACTTTTCGACCGAAAACTTTGAACTTGTACAATTTTAATCTAAAATTTGATTTCTATGGACTACTATGTTCAAACAACTTCAACCGACAGGGTCCTGAATTTGAAGGTCCGCTCAATGGGCTCAATACTGTAGATGGCAGCAACTTTCTTGGCAGTCTCAGGGGAAGCAGGGGATAGGTCAGAAAACTTGCGCGCTACAAAAGAAATCAATAGTCAGTATCCCGGATATCAAATTTTATTGGAATCCTATAAGACAGAACCCTACCCTTAACGATCCATTTGACTGGCAACTTATCCCCATCAGGGATTGAATCTCTTCTCACGAAGAAGAAGTTATTTTTCAAGTTTGAGTCATTCTGAGTTGTTTTCAAGATGAAATGGGTCATGCCAGGTCTGATTTGAAAAAGAAAGCGGGAAGAGCCATGGTTTCTCAGGTTATAAACGTGCGTCAATTCCGAAGTAGAAAACTCAATGGCATGATGACGAATCTGAAATTCCAAGTAGAAAACTCACCGACATGGATTGAGCTTACTACACTATCAACTCGTAATCTACCACATGTATCAACCCAAAGTCCGGTTAACACAACCCACCCCTATACTCCGACCTAACAAGCCTTAACCAAGACTATCACAACGTCAATTGGCACATAAGTTGTAAACATGACATCATCCCGACATAATGGTCAATCTAATTCTCAACATCAAAGCAATAACACCGTAACACAATAAATATCAACTAACACTAGCATGCAACTAAATCACACATAAATGCACACAACAATTACCTTTGAAGGATTTCACCGGTTTCGTCACAGCTAACCTCGTCAGGGTTATCCCCGTCGGGATATTCATCATACTTAGAGAACCCCCTGGGTCTCACCATCACCCGAAGGGCATTCGTCACATAAAGGGACCTCCCGAAGGACTGGACCTCGTTCTCCACAATCATCGATTCTCCGTGTGACAAGGACAACGACTTTAGCCCACACAAGTAACACATAGTAGCACACATGAAAGGACTATGACTCGTTACCTAAGCACATACCATGTACGTGCACCCACCACATCACCTTCTAGTCGTACTCACATGACATGTAAACTAATCCCCCGACTCACCCCAACTAGGTCACTATACGACACACAACCATCAGACTCGTAACTAGCCCACACATACTAAGGACAAGACACATACCCTTTGCCCTGTATTTGAATAATTAGTCGTAACTCATCGGGTTAAACCCCAAAACTCGTAACATGTTTAATTTAATAAACACATCTTGTAAGTATGTACGATAGCCCCAAAACGGTAAAAACATTAAAGAGGGGATTAGAAACTCACCGGTTACGTGGAATCCAAATCCTTGCTCTGCACTCCGATCATTCGCTCAAATCCCGAACCTGTCAAACGTATGATCACACAATCATAATACGTTCAAAACATACGTCGAACACGCATGAATATAAAATAAATCCCGAAGCTCAGTCTCATCAGCTCATCATCGCATCCCCATGAAACCCTAGTTTCACGCGTTCACCCGAATCGGATCGTCCTTGACCCGTTTAGAAATCTGTATACCCGGACCTAGATTTCCATGCACACACGTACGTGATCATGCAAACCCTAATCCCACGAACATAGTTACACGAACCAGGTTATCTTCACACATGCATTCCATGCAAAGCCCTAGCCGAGTCCACCATTTCCAACGTACTAGTCCAACCCATACTCCACCTTCCCTATCGTGCACTATGTTCATGCGTCACCATCGTCTTCCTCATCGGCAAACCCTAATCGGCTCACCACCATGCACCGCCCTCACATTCTCGTCGTGCCACCCCGCATGTCTCATACCTTGCCTCCTCCACCGCATGCCACCGTAGCGCTACCACTGCTGCCACCGTCGTAATAGCCGTCGAGCACCACCACCCTAGTCTGCTCCTCCACAACCAACCCTTCTCGGCCATCGGCAATCACACCACATACCCGTTTCCTCCTTTGTCGGACGACCCCGTCACACGCCATCACCACTACACCTTCTCCCGACCATATGCTACACCCGTATCACCACTACAGCCGGCCACCAACAGCGTCTTCATCTTGGCCGTCGGTCGTGATCATGGAAACCCAAACCCTAATCGGGGTTTTAAACCAAAAACACAAACAAAAACGCGTAAAAAGCATAAACGAGGTTTACCTTGGCTAAACGTGAAGTTCTTCGCTCGAAACCATCATGGAACCACCGTTCTCCGGTCTTCCTGGTGTCCCGCTCTTCCTCCTTCTTGTCGCTGCCGTCTGATCGACATCGTTTGGTCGGTCAAAATTATGATTTAAATAGTATATGGAAAGTCGAGTCGTCTTCACGAGGAATCGGTGGAAATTTCAATTTTTATGTAAATTGGTTTTAGTTTAGAAATTGCAAACTTTGATTCTTTGTTTAAAATTCAATTGAGAAAAAAAGAAAACTCGGTTTCACACACAACTCAATTGTTTAATTAGACACCACATAGACATAGTGTTGGAAAATCAGTTAACGTAGCTATTGAAGACAGGTTCTTGTCAGCAACCTATACGATTGGTTTTGTCATAAACCAGTACAATTCAATTATCCAATTTATTAGTGTCAAGTTAACCCCCTTTAGTCACCCAATCCGCTTCTAGGTTTTATCATCAACCAAATGTGATTGTAAAGAAAGAACTCAAAACTCACAGATAAATTGTTTAAATAAACCAATACATTAATTCGTTCTGTTATTGTGAGAAATTAAATAGATCTAATACATAAACAAAACGAGTTAAGAATAAAACATATATGGACCATCCGCTGGACCAAGCCACAAGTAGTTTAGTCTTGCATCTTCATTGTCTAAAGTAAATTCCTCCTTTTTGTCTTATACTCATGGAACACAGCAGCCAAAAACTCCTTCCTCCTTTGCTGCCGTCAACACTAAAAGGAACCCCCCAGATTCACGTCCAGCCTAAAAACCCAATTCCCTTTGCGTGAATTCTCTCTTCACGTGGGCTTCTAGGCCCAACAACCTTAACTAGCCCATAAAAAGTATTTTGAGCCCAAATATATATATATATATATATATATATATATATATTCATCTTTTACGCTGGTTTACATCAATTCCCACATGAACTCATATAACTGTTTTCTTTTTATAATCATGAAATTTCCTATTAATTGAACGAACTTTAAATTCCCGTTGAACTCCATTTGGTCTTCCTAGTTTGCTGCAAACAAAAGAAACTAAAATAAAATAATAGAATCAATAAATTCATTTGGTTTATTTGATAACATTTAATTCATATTAGTTCATGCAATCTTTCTTTTTCTTTATTCCATCATAATTATTTTGATTTTAACTAAATAATACCAATGATACTAAAATATAAGAATAGCATGATTTTTAGTCGCTTTTATTTGTTAATCTACAAAATGTAAAAACGCTTTAGAGTAAACTGTTTATCACATAATTAGGGTTAAAAACATTTGATTATATATAATTAAAATGTGTAAATCAACCGATCATCACCGTCGTGCGCTCCCCTAGGCCGAATGGCCTAGGGTTTTCCCTTGAATTGGCTTTTAAACCTTTCAGGGTTTACATCAAGGTTCATGTGTTTCTTTTTCTACGCGTTTCGATCCCAAACCGTTCCCTTTTTTACTATTCGGGTCCCTTTATTCTATTAAATCCGATTTTACATGAAAACCTCATCAACCGTCCCGTTAATAGAGATTCATGTCACACATTAGCCTGAATCATTAAAAGTAGATTTTCGGGATGTTACATTACCTATGCTTATGTAAGGTTTTCGTATCGAATAATAGTTATGAAGTTTGTGTAATGAAACCTAATGCGTACCGCATATCATACATACAAAATTTATACTCTATCTCATACTTACCTTATTTTAATGTAGGTATGGCATCATCATTTGATTTATCTGCCGACGAATCTAGTTATATGGTGGCCCGACCACCATACCCGAGGACAACATTCATGATCGGACTTGAACCGACAAGGAGTTCGACCTAACTCTGCACGATCCTCATCACTGTCATGATCCAGGAAAATATCCCATGTGCCTACAAGCTGAAAGTCTAAGCACCAAGTTGGATGCTCGTACCCCCTCTTCCAATAAGAAAGATCACAAATCCGATGCTACCAGCCTATACAACGAGAACACAGTATCAGCCCATGAAAGATTGGAGCTACCCAAACCAAGGACCCGTGAAAATGCTCGAAAGAAAACTCTCGTTCTGAAGCTCACATTCGAAACCATGGAAAAAGGCAAACCATCCACCCGAGCCCCACTAACACCTTCGCCACAAGATTCTTCTCGAGATTATATACAACTATACAGGTATTTTAACCGGAAGGACGAGGTTAATGAGAGCCTTGGGTGGCTAACTTCTCGCGGAAAGGATATGAAAGCGCGTTTGGATTACCATACCGAGCTCACGACTGACATGTAAGGGCAAATGCATGATATGGAACAAGACATCATGCTAAATCTTGACAAGACCATCGCTGCCATAAAGGAAGTTCGAGCAGCTAAGATCCAAAGCCGAGTTGCAATTGCGGTAGCTCTAGTTGTGTCCATCGCTAGCCTTCTTTTTTCTGTTGTACCATTAGACGATATGTGTCTAATTGCCCTACTATATGGTTATGTGTTAGGTATTATGTGTAGGAATTTTTCTCTTGTTGTATTATGTGTCGTTTAGGACCTGTAAACCATGGTATTAAGGCATTAACTACCGTTGTATTCATGCACCTAAATTTTCAATCTATTAATGGGAAAAATGCATTTGTGTTTAAAAGCCTACATTGTGTTACATATGAATTAGCTATTAATACTATGTATATATATGTATATAGTATGCCTCCGAAAAGGAATATGCGACGCACGAACGATGAAACAAGGGATGAATCAACAAACCTAGCCTAATTAGTTCTCAACAACTAGCTGATGCATTCCCCAACCTAATAGCACAAATCAAGGAAGCTATGAGGAACGACACTAAAAACGGTGAAGACGAAGGACGCAACAGCATAACTAATGGAGAAACATATGGCGGAAATGGAAACCGCAAAGGTTGTTCATACAAAGGATTCACCGCATGTAAGACTAAGGACTTCCATGGCACTAAGGGAGCCATTGGAGCCCTGAGATGGATCGAAAATATAGCCAATGTGATCAAAATAAGTGAATGTCTAGATGATCAAAAAGTGAAGTATGCAACTTGCTCATTCCATGGTAAGTCACTCACCTGGTGGAATACCCAAGTACAGACTAGAGGAGAAGAAGTGATTACCTCTATAACTTGGGAGGAACTTAAGGAACTTGTTATGGAGGAATACTGTCCTAGTAACGAACTCCAGAAGCTAGAGGTAGAATTTCATAACTTAACCATGATTGGAGCTGAACACCAAGCATACACCAACCGATTCCACGAATTAACTTGTCTGGTACCGCACATGGCTGACACTGAAGCCAAGAGAGTGGAAATATACATCTACGGACTAACACCTCACATCCGAGGGATGGTCACTGCTAATGAACCAAGTACCCTGAATGCAACCATACTGTTGGATGGATCACTGACTGATGGTGTAGTAAGAGATGGTAAGTTGACAAGGAAAGGGTATGGAGAAAAAGGAAAGTGAAGCGAAGGAAGCAGGAAGAAGACAGTCATTGGGAATGATAGGAAGCCGACGACCACTAAGAACTTCGTGGCCGTCACCCGAGACAAGAAACCTTATAACGGCCCTCTCCTGAAATGCACCAAGTGCAACTATCATCACCTTGGAAACTGCTTTTCATGCAACAAATGCAAGAGATCTGGGCATATCGAGAAGTATTGTAGGAGCGACCCAAGACCATGCTTCAAATGCAGGAGCCCCGATTATTTAGGAAATGTTTGTCCCAAGCTGAACCGCGGTGCAGGAATCACCGCGAATCGAGCTCGTGGGAGAGCCTTTGCCATAGGAGCAAACGAAGCCCGTCAAGACCCCAATGTCGTTACAGATACGTTCCTCATAAACAATCATTTTGCATGTACATTGTTTGATACTGGCACCGATATGTCTTTTGTTTCAATCGAATTTGAACCATTACTTAGACTAGAGTCTAGTAACCTAAATGATGCTTATACTATCAAAATAGCAAATGGTAAATTGATAGAAACTAAGAAAGTAGTTCAAGGATGCACCGTAAACCTTAACGATCACATATTCAAATTAAACCTTATCCTTGTCGAGCTTGGAAGCTTCGATAGTCCAAATCGAGAGGCAGAATCTCTGGATCCGGTATCACTCTCGAATAAAAAAAAGGGTAGAGATGGGTGCGGGAATCACATACATGAACAAAAATATATAAAAGTGAAAAGAACAGATAATTGAAGTATAAAACGTATGATTCTTTGATTGATATGAAAATTAAAAGGTTCCTCACACACTCTACAATTATCTCACCCCAGGGTGAGCTCCCCCTGGGGTGGTGATTCCCTCTACAGACACATACTCCTCCAATGAGATAATCTGCTATTTATAGGAGGCCAAGCACATATGCCTTGTTTTCCAAGCCACCGCCAAATGGGCCTTAAAAACAGGTATCGAAATTATGTAGTTTCGATTGAACAATTGTTCAACTAAAACTAGTAGTTTCGATTGAACAAATGTTCAACCGAAACTAGTAGTTTCGATACTGTAGTTTCGATTGACAGCATTAGTCTCAATTTTATACCCAACAATCTCCCCATAAACTGATGCTATCAATTCTTGTCCGACTCTGTCTTTCGTCTTCATAGATTACCTGATGATCCAATGCCTTTCGTTGTGATTCACCCCCTCAAGTGTAGACCCTCCTATCTAGTAGGCAATTGATAAAGGTTTGAATCCCAAGTATTTAGCAGTAAATAACCATCTTTCTACAAAGATTCTTAACATTTCCGAACACTTGATCAACTTGTGCCTTCTCTCCCCCTAAAAAAAGGTCAATTTTAAGCGGAGGCTCACTTTGTCTTGCATCTTCATAACTCTGCTGATAATCCAAAGCCTTTCGTGGTGATTCTCCCCCTGAAGTGTAGAACCTCCTATTTCTAGGCAAAAGATAAGGGATCGAATCACCATGTAATCAACAACCAATTATCCAGTTCGTCACAAATAAGCTTGACTTTGCTACCCACTGCTCAAACTTGAACTTTAAATAAAGGAATTACGGTCGGCTCAGGCAGAACATCATGTATATTACCAAAGAAACAAAATTTTTGAAAACCCAAAAATGTTGTCTCCAAGTTTTCAGCCAAAACTCCCCTCCATCTATGCAATATCCTTGGAAAAAATTTATCCAAGAGTACTTGGATAGTTATGCCTGTAGATTCGATAGGCTATACTTCAGTCGAAACAATGCTAGTTTCGGTAGAGACAGTACCGAAACTAGTAGTTTCGATACCCTCTAGTTTCGATAGCCTAGTTTCGATAGCCTAGTTTCAACAGCCTAGTTTCGATGTGTTTTACTTCTGATTTAGGGCTTCAACAGTAGTTTCGATAGAACATGTTCATCCTCCACCTAATTTCGACCAAAATCTTCTGCCTCCAACTAGTTTCGATAGAACATCTTTAGCCTTCAGCTACATCGATACCCCCAATACAGGTCTGAAAAATGCTTCAGAAAGCCTTACATCTTCAGTTTTTGACAGTGTGAATGTAGAACAGCAGTCACGAACCTGCTACACATTGATTTCTTCTTGTTTAACGTGTCAATGGCAGTTTTTTCTTGATTTTAGAGCAGATTCGAGAGCAATAAAGAGCCACCATGGCTCTGATACCACTTGTTGGTCCTGAGCAGACCTGCGAGAACAGATCTGCGGAGAAATTATTCAAACAGTCCGGATCGAGAGGCGGAATCTCTGGATCCGGTATCACTCTCGAATAAAAAAAAGGGTAGAGACGGGTGCGGGAATCATATACATGAACATAAATATATAAAAGTGAAAAGAACAGATAATTGGAGCATAAAACGTATGATTCTTTGTTTGATATGAAAATTAAAAGGCTCCTCACACACTCTATAATTATCTCACCCCAGGGTGAGCTCCCCCTAGGGTGGTGATTCCCTCTATAGACACACACTCCTCCTATGAGATCATCTGCTATTTATAGGAGGCCAAGCACATATGCCTTGTTTTCCAAGCCACCGCCAAATGGGCCTGAAAAACAGGTATCGAAACTCCGGTACAACAAGTCGAGTTCCATATTGACTTGATACCAGGAGTTGCACCAGTCACAAAGTCTCCATACCGACTAGCGCCATCAGAGATGCAAGAGCTAGCTAGTCAACTACAAGAACTGTCAGACAAAGGATTTATTCGACCAAGTTTCTCTCCTTGGGGAGCACCTGTATTGTTCATCAAGAAGAAGGACGGATCATTCAGGATGTGCATCGATTATCGGGAACTGAACAAACTAACAATTAAGAACCGGCACCCACTCCCGATAATGATGACATGTTTTACCAGTTGCAAGGATTGACTAACTTTTCTAAGATCGATCTTAGGTCAGGATATCGTCAACTGAGAATCCACGAGGACGGCACACAAAAGACAGCTTTCAGGACCCGCTATGGTCATTACTACTTCTTGGTGATGTCGTTCGGACTCATCAAGGCACCCACAGTATTCATGGATTTGATTAACAGAGTCTGCAAGCCCTACCTTGACAAGTTCGTGATAGTGTTCATTGATGATATTCTGATATACTCACGAAATGAGCAACACTTAAATGTAATTTTGGAACTACTCATGAAAGAAAAACTTTATGCTAAGTTTTCCAAGTGCGAATTCTGGTTGCATGAAGTGCACTTCTTGGGCCATGTAGTGAACGAAAAGGGTAAAAACTTTGAATGGGGACAGAAACATGAGGAAGCGTTTAAGCCACTGAAACAAAAGTTGTGTAATGCTCCTATTTAAGCACTTCCCGAAGGCAATGATGACTTCGTCGTATATTGTGACGTGTCAGGACAAGGTTCTTGTTGCGTATTGATGCAAAAAAGATAAAGTCATTGCCTATGCATCACGACAACTCAAAGTTCATGAGAAGAATTATACTACTCATGATCTAGAATTGGGAGCGGTCATTTTTGCACTCAAAATTTGGAGACATTATTTGTACGATACGAAATGCCTTATTTATACCAATCATAAGAGCCTCCAACACATTTTTGATCAGAAGATGTTGAATATGCGACATAGCAGATGGGTAGAACTGCTTAACGACTACGATTGTGAAATTTGGTATCATCCGGGAAAGGCTAATGTAGTAGGCGATGCCTTGAGCAGAAAAGAGAGAGTTAAGCCCACACGAGTACGTGCATTAGAAATGACAGTCCAAACTACCTTAAAGGCCAGAATCTTGAATGCACAGAAAGAAGTTCTTCGAAAGGACAATCAGAAGGGCGAGCTCTCATGTGGAGCAGAAAAAGAGTTAGAACGTAAGTCCGATGAGATCATGTACTTCCATAACCGGATATGGATTCCAGACTCATGTAATCTGAGAGAACTAATTTTGGATGAAGCACATATGTCTCGGTATTCTATTCACCCTAGATCAGATAAAATGTACAAGGACCTTAAAGAATATTTATTGGTGGCCAGGTATGAAAAAGGAAATTGAACTATATGTTGGAAAATGCCTAACTTCTTCCAAGGTTAAGGCAGAACATCAGAAATCTTCTGGATTGCTGCAATAACCTGAGATCCCACAATGTAAATAGGAGCAAATCTCTGCGGATTTCATAACAAATTACCAAGGACATCTAGTGGCCACGACTAGATTTGGGTCATTGTCGATCGTTTGACAAAATCCGCACACTTCCTGCTGATCAGGGAAGACTATCAGATGGAAAAGTTTGCCAAATTATATGTGAATGAAGTGCTAGCTAGACATGGATTACCTATCTTTGTTATCTTGGAACGCGTTTAGACCTCAGCATGGCTTACCATCCCCAGACTGATGGATAAAGCGAGAGGACGATACAAACCCTAGAGGACATTTTGAGAACATGCGTGGTTGATTTTGGCGTAAGCTGGGTTGCTCATCTACCACTAATTGAGTTTTCGTACAATAACAGTTATTAGACCAGTATCAAGTGCGCTCCATTTGAAGCGTTATATGGACGCAAATGTCGGTCACCTATATGTTGGACTGAGATTGGTGATAGCCAACTCACGTGTCTGGAAATCATTCAAGAAACCACCGACAAGATCATACAAATCAAAGAACAAATAAAGGCAGCCAGAGATCACCATAAAAACTATGCGGACAACAGCAGAAAACCTTTAGAATTTCAAGTTGGTGATAGAGTCATGCTAAAAGTATCACCATGGAAGGGCATAGTACGCTTCGGTAAGAAGGGTAAGCTCGCCCCAAGACACGTTGGACCTTTTGAGATTCTGCAAAGAATCGGTCCAGTTGGATACAAACTTAAATTGCCTCAAGAACTCGGTGGAGTACATGACACGTTTCAGGTGTCGAACCTAAAGAAATGTCTGAACGACGAAACCCTGATAATACCATTAGATAAATTTCGAATAGACGATAAGTTGCACTTCATCGAAGAACCAGTTGAAATCATGGATAGAGATGTCAAGAAACTTAAGCAAAGCCGTATACCGATTTTCAAAGTAGGGTGGAACTCAAAGAGAGGACTAGATGTTACATGGGAACGAGAGGATCAGATGAAACTCTAGTACCCTGCTCTTTTTGAGAAAGCCCCAGTCTCCACCAATTCGGTTTGAATTTCAGGACAAAATTCTTTTTAACAATGGGAGACTGTGACAACCGTCAAATTATCAAGTCCGGGTTATGTATTATATCTAGTTCATTTATGATTTTATGTTAACTATTTGAAACTAGTCATTATACACCGAATTACTATGAATGGTGCATTTCAATTTTATGAGAAATCAAAGTTTAATGCTAGAATGCTATGATCATTGGTGATGAGACAATATGTACATTGAGCTACCTAGTTAATATACAAGGGATACGTGTTAATAATATAAGAAATGTTACATGAACTGCGCGTTGATTCATAACGACGCGAATTAATATTTAACGCTCTATTTTATAAATTCGGGTTAATTCGTCGTTATTTTTATAAACCTAGCTAATATAAATATGTATACATACATATTAGAAGTAATACATACTACATAATATCCTACTTCATTATTTTTAGACCATTTAATACATTTTATGATGAAATGCATGATTATTTTTGTAAAGTTAAAGATACATATATATTTTTACATTCTTAATCACTTAAACACTTACTAATAACTCATACAACATTTATATAAGTGTCTAAACAAGAGTATTCTTTATATAAACCTAAACTTTAATAAAACTAAAAAACGATGCACCCATATCTTATATAAAAACTCAAGGTTTTTATAAAAAATAACTTGCACATGCATCTAATCCTACACTAACTACCATGTAACTCCATTTTGTCTTGTACCACCTTGTCTCCTCCCTCCGCTCCCCCATTTCAGCTGAAAACATCCACCCCACCATATCCCTTTGATTTCAACACATGCTTATTACTATACCTCACAAACTTTGATGCATTGACTACTTGATTATGAGAAATCCACACTATAAATAAAAGCATTTGGCAAAGGGAAAACTTGCACCAAGATCACTCTCCCCTCTCCTCCCTCTCTCGGCCGTAACCCCCTCCACACCCATATCCATTTTGTTCGAGAGTTGTAGGTCGGAATTTCGAGAGTTGTAGGTCGGAATTTCACGAGTTTCAATTAAATCGTCCGAAATCTCTGCTTGAAGGGTCCGAAAACTTTTTTGATCGAAAAAGTTTTCGATCAGATTTTTAGATCGAAATCTCAAGTTTGGTCTGAAATCTCATGTCCGAAATCTCCTTGTTCAAAATCTTTTTCGTCCAAAAAAGTTTTCGTTTGAAAAGTGTGACAGAGTAAAAAAAAAGAATTTTTGGTGGGAAAATTTTTTCATGGTCGAAGTTTTTGGAGGATGTTTAGAGATATGTTTCGGGCTGATTACGAAAAAATTAGGTAGTTAAAAAAATGAGGGAAATATTGATGGCTAACGAAGGTGGTGTACATAAGGTTTTTGTAAATGGATTGAGATATGTTCATCCAGATCTTGTTAAATCATTATGTGTAAATAAGAAAGATAAGAAAAGAAAAGCAAGATAAGACATATTAAAGAAAAGATATCAAGTATTCGCATGTGCTAAAGGAGAATCTTTGATAGACCAGTATCACAGATATGTGAGATTGATAAATGATCTGAAAGATGTTGTGTGGCACCCACATCCCGGATCTCCCGAGATGCCAACCACTTGTCGGATTTACTCATGAATATATAGTAAACAGAGATCATACACAGCGGAAGACTTTAAAGTACTAATTTTTATATCATAACTTGTTTAATGTACATTCAAAAAAAAGTACAAACATCTCTATTCTAATGCCAATTCATCGGAGGATGCCATATAGCCTGCATGATGCCTCTACTTTTGCCCCTTGCCTCTACTGTAGGAGGCTACATCTTTATCTGATACACATGCTTAAATATCTGTCAGCTTTACGCGGGTGAGTTATAAGTTTTTGTCAAAATATCTTTGACCTCTGTCTCATACATAAATGGATTTATACGACACGTAGTAAAACATCACATTAACTTCTTGCCCAAACATAATACTTTATACTCGCACACTTGTCTTTCCAAGGTCACGTTAACCTTCAAGTGGTCGTCACCACTTATACATACCCTTGCACAAGGTGTCTATACTACATTCCACAAACGAATGCAGTACTTCTCTACGTCTTAAGTTGCAAGATATTATGTGGCATTTGGCCAGACGTGGCAAAAATCTTTCTTTCTTTATAGACCAATATGATCAAAATATTTGACATGGCAAAACATGCCAAAACTCTATCTCTTTCTCTTCATTTCTTTGTCAAGACAATAATTGTCAAGACCTCTGCTAGTCAAGGAAAAACCTTGACATCTCTTCCATTACTTATCTGGGTACACCATGATAAGTTCTAAAACGTTTTACGTGTCAAAAAAATTTTCTTTCCAAAATCTTTGTAATGTGATATCATGCCAAAAGGCAAGTTTCCATTCTAATCATTCCTTTCAAAACCAGTCCTTATCCTAAATCCTCGTAAAGGTTTCTCCATGGTATATTAAAGAAGACAAGGTGGTTATCCTCCTAGAGTAGTACCTCCAACAGAGATATTCCCAGGAAAGAATGACGGGTCCAGGTGGGATTTATACACCATTCGTTCCTTAGACAGAACATTCCGTTTGCCAGATAACTACATACCGGTCGGATGGTTACCTAAACCTTCCTTGATATTTCATGAGTACTCCAAAAGCAAGTGTGGTGAAACCACCAGTAAAACCTATGGTAAAGCCAAAGATCACATCTGAGGCTAAACCATCTGTTTCAAGAAAGGGAAAGCATCCTGCTAAACCTTGTGTATCTACCTCTAGTAGTACACCTACTGGTGAGAAACCTGTGGTGAAACTCTGTAAGCCACAGAGAAGGAGAAGGAACAAGAGGTTGAGAAAGCTTGAACATCTGACTAAAATTCAATCAGGTGAAGCTTCCACTAGTTCACCTGTTGCTGTTGAATCTAAGTCTACTGTTCCAGTTAAGAAAAAGAAGAGATCCTGGAACAACAAAGATAAAAATTCTCAATCTCCTAGTCCCAATTCTTCTTGAGATTCATCCATTTTTAACAGTCACGAGTGTGAGTTAATTGAGGTTGTTTACTTTAAGAAAGACGGATGACCCAAGACCACTATAGCTTGGGTCTCCAAATCTAATTAATTCTTTTTGTGACTCGTGCAGGGACATCCAAAGGGTACTATCTCTAATCATTGGTATGTAGATAGTGGATGCTCCCGGCACATGACAGGTAACATGGCCCTGCTTCAAGATGTTAAACCGTTCAGAGATGGCTATGTGGCCTTTGCTGGAGAGAAAGGCGGTAGTATCATGTTTCAAGGCGTGGTTTCAAATGGTTGTGTCAGCTTCAACAATGTCGACTACTGCGAACAGCTGAAGCATAACCTGTTGAGTGTCTCCCAGATGTGCGACAAGGAGTACTCGGTGATGTTTGACAAGACTAAATGCTTGATACTCAAACCTGTTTTTGAGGTTCCTGAAGACTGGATTCTGATGAGAGCGCCAAGGACAAACGACACCTATCAGATTGATATGAGCGTGGCAACAACCACCTCATCAGTTGCTACTTGTTTGCTTACTAAAGCGAAAGAACTTGACTCTATCTTGTGGCATAGGAAACTCGGACATATTTCTTATCGTAAAATGAATCATATTGTCCGAAATGGTTTGGTAACCTGTGTTCCTAAGCTGAGATTTACCGTTGCAGATGACTGTATGCCTTGTAAAAAAGGCAAACAGCAACGGAAGTCTCACAAGCCCAAGCTCCAAAACTCCATCGATACCCCCTTTGGAGCTATTACATATGGATCTCTTTGGCCCCATAAGTATCAGGAGTATTGGAGGTAAGTCATTCTGTCTGGTTGTAACTGATGATTTCTCACGTTTTTCTTGGGTGCATTTTTTAGGTACAAAGGACGAGACTGCTGACATTCTTCAATACCTGATCCTGAGCTTGGAATCTCTGTGCAAGCTGAAGGTTAGAAGAATAAGGAGTGACAAAGGAACTGAATTCAAGAATAACTTGATGGAACTTTTCTGTCTTAAGAAGGGGATCCGTCATGAATTTAGTGCCCCGTACACACCTCAGTAGAATGGAGTTGCAGAACGGAAGAACAGAACCTTGATTGAGACTGCAAGGACAATGTTGTCAGATGCAAAGCTTCCTGTCACTTAAGGGCAGAAGCAGTTAATACAACTTGTCACGTCTTGAACAGAGTTCTGGTTGTGAAGAGGCACAAGAAGACTTGTTATGAGTTGATTAACAATCGACCTCCCAATCTTGACTATCTAGTTCCTTTTGGTAGTCCATGTTCCTTATTGCTACAATACAAAGACCGCAACTCTAAGTTTCATGCAAAAGCAGTGGAAGGCATCTTCTTAGGATATGTTGCCAACTCGCCTTGCAAAAGAGTGTACAATATAGGAACTCGTACTGTCGAGGAGTGGTTTGAAGTGGATTGTAGTAAACACAGCATTCCACCAGAACCAACTGGTCCAGCTTGGGGTTTTGATTATGATGCGCTATTCAAATTTTTCAATCTTCCAGATTTGTCTGCAAATGATGCCGCAAATGTATATGAATTATTTGGTGGCGGTGATGACTTCAGTCTCTCAACACGTGCTATTGTACCAATTGTAACTCCTGATTCCAATGTTGCATCTGCATCTAGAACTCTTAATGGTGATAATAGTGAAGATGTTCATGTTGACGGAAATGATGCTCAAGCTAATCCTAACAATTGTGTAGGTAATGAAGCTCCAGCTGATCCAATTAACATTGAATCTTCTTCTTCTGGAACACAGGATATGGGGAGTTAAGCACGAACCTCGATTCAAAAATTCAGGAACCAAATGTACCAGAGATGAGAGTGCATAAGAATCATCCAATTGACAACATTATTGGTGATCCTCATGCCGGTGTTCAAACTCGTCATCGAACCATTGCGGAGAACACTAGTCTCTACTCTGAGATACTTGACACTGGTGTCATGGAAACATGTCTGCATGCTGCATTCGTGTCCCAGTTAGAGCCGAAGAATGTGAAAGAGGCTCTCGCTGACAACTGCTGGATTGAGGCAATGCAAGACGAACTGTCTCAATTCCAAAAGTTACATGTGTGGGATTTGGTTGACTTGCTAAGGTGCGTACAACCAATTGGCACCAGATGGGTGTTCAAATGCAAGACAGATGATCGTCATGTTGTGGTGAAGAACAAAGCAAGATTAGTTGTTCAGGGTTTTTATCAACAAGAGGGCAGGGATTACACATAAGTATATGCCCCAGTTGCTAGACTTGAAGCCATTCGACTATTTCTGGCTTATGCCTCATATGTTGGCTTCAAGGTCTATCAACTTGATGTGAAGAGTGCTTTCCTGTATGGAAAAGTACATGAAGAGGTCTATGTCACTCAACCTCCCGGCTTTGAAGATCCGCATAATATCAATAAAGTGTACAAGCTCGACAAAGCACTTTATGGTCTTTATCAAGCACCTCGGGCATTGTATGAGACTTTATATAAGCATCTACTGTCTAATGGTTTCGACCATGGACAACTCGACTCTACCAGTGTATGTCGATGACATTATCTTCGGGTCTACAAATGAAGAGATGTGTAGGGAATTCGAAAAGGTGATGAAGTCCAAGTTTGAAATGAGTAACATGGGTGAACTGCCGTTCTTCCTGGGTCTGCAAGTCAGTCAAAGAGAGGATGGCATTTATCTACATCAAACAAAGTATGTGTAGGACATCTTGACAAAATACAAGATGAATGATAGCAGTACTTATGGCACACCTATCCCAGTCAATCATGGTCAGCATCCTGACAGAGATGGAAAGGATGTGGATTGCAAATTGTACCGTGGGATGATCGGATCCCTTATGTATCTCACAGCTTCAAGGCCAGATATAATGTTTGCTGTATGCTTGTGCTCAAGGTTTCAGTCACAACCGAAGAAGTCCCATATGGTAGCTGTAAAGAGGATTTTCAGATACTTGAAAAGGAAACCCCGATTGGGTATTTGGTACTCTAAGCAGCAGTCTTTTCACTTCAAAGCCTACACTGATTCAGATTATGGCGGTTGTAACCTTGATAGAAAGTCAACTTCTGGTGGATGTCAATTCTTAGGAGACAGACTGGTTTCCTGGCAGTGTAAGAAGCAGTCAACGGTTTCTGTCTCAACATGTGAAGCAAAATACATTGCTGCAGCTAGCGGTTGTTCTCAGATATTGTGGATTCAGCAGCAATTGAGAGACTACGGATTGAACTTCACTGGAACTCCTCTGTTCATTGACAACAATGCCACAATCTCCATCACAAATAACCCGGTGAAACATTCCAAAACTAAACATATTGAAATTCATCATCATTTCATCCGTGATTGTGCTGAAAAGCATCTCATTGAACTTGTAAAGGTTCACACGGATGACAATCTTGCTGACCTTTTCACTAAGGCGTTTGACCGATCCCGTTTTGAGCATCTTGTTAACTTGTTAGGAATGTTCAATCCAGAGTGAAAACTTGTTTTTCTTAAATCTATTCAATTCATGAAAGTTAAATTTTATTTCTTTTGAATTTTCTATATAGTTCTTTTAATTTTCAAATATTTTACAAAAATTCAAACAAAATAGAAAATGGAGAAAATTTCAGAGTAATCTTGAAAAAAGAGGAAATGATAGTACATTGGAAATGATTTAAACGTCATAGACTGCTCATATGGGAAATGATTGCGTCATGCTTACTTAATTGTTTAAATTGTTATGTTTTTAATCTGCTTATTTACAAGTAATCTGAATTGTGAGTAGGCTGTAGGCATCTTTGAATCACTAGTAGTGTGAAAACTAAATATAGACTACAACTGTGATTTTAACCAATATATGCATGTGTGCGTGTGTAAAAGAAAACAAAAACATCATTATCAGAAAAAGGATGTTAGATTTTGGCAATAATTCTCTTAAGAGACCAGTTTCGGGTTAGGTCGTTAACACAATTAATGCGGTTCATCTCACTTCCCATACTCACAAGTGGAACGTGTATTCACCCTTGAATCACTCCTGATTCATTGAATTCAAATCCAGATAAAAGTTGGATTCCCCTACCCTAATACTCAAACACCATATTCATTATCCTGAATTATTATACCGATATTCAATGAAGAAATCAAATGAAACCAAGACAAATGAATCACTCGATTCTGAATCTTATGATTCCTGATAATCCTTATGGATTCTGCTTGATTTTTCCTGTGCTAATTGATGTCGCCTCATTCTGGAAATTTAGAAAATCATTGGGAAAATCTTCGATGGCTTAAGATAGTGCAATTTACATTACTGTAGCATATCAGTGGGGTACACGTTGTATATCTTATAATTAATACCTTAACACACAAGAACGTGATACAGAGATGATTATAGTTTCAAATCTTATAATATTGTCAACTTGAATTACTTGTTTATGTGCTTATTACGTATGAATAAATAGTAATCCATGACATGATCCCATATTATTTGATGTTTATCTTGTATCGTTTTTGCTATAAGTTAGCCTGATATGATCCTCTGCTTGTGTCTTTGAACAAAAATAGTGTGTTTGTGTATACGTGTATATTTCTATCTAGAAAAGATCAAAAAGTTTTTAAGTTTGTGTACAGTTCAATTTTAATCAGAAAAATCCAAAAATATTTGTGTTTAACATTCTTGAATTGAATTTGAATCCTCATGATTGAATGCTTTTATCTTGTTCGTTATTTGGCTTGAAATCTTCATAAATTGAGTTGAAAGTTTGTGCACAAAAGGGTCTCTGCGTACTTGATAAGTGCGCATGAGGTAAACCCTGCGTACTTAACAAGTACGCAAGACTTAAGTCATGCGTACTTAGTAAGTACGCAGGAGTTAAGTCCTGCGCACTTAGCAAGTACGCAAGACTATTTTCTGTTGGGTATATATACAGGAATTCCCTCTGCACACTTTTACTCATAAAATTTCGTGTTCCTAACCGGTTTTTCGTCACGATTCTAGTATCATCATTGTCTTAATATCATCTGGTGAGATTCGTAGAGCATTTCATCTATTAAATCTCGACTTAAGAACCGATTTAGAACTTTGAATATTTAGGGTTGAATCTTGATTTTTGGATAAATTTTTGGTTGTTTTGGTAACACACTATAATTAAAACTTGCTTAGAATCAACAATCGATCCTTATTCAGTCCTTAATCATCCTTAATGACTCTTGATTTTGACCTTGACCCCTCGATTGACCGTCGTTTAGTCTGGGTTGTCTTTTAGGTCAAACTTTGACAGGAAAGCAGTTTATTGATGAAGATAGAGGTTCCATAGGTCTTTATCACTGATTTCGACCTTGTGGTGACCCTAATCCACATCAATGTTGATCATTAGTTGAAAAATTGGATCTCTGGAAAAATTTGACTAAGTGCATTTCTTGCGCACTTAACTAGTACGCAAGAAGTAATTCCTGTGTATTTGTTAAGTATGCAAGAACAAATCCCTGCGTACTTGCTAAGTACGCAGGACCAACACTTGTGAAATTTTTCTAAGTCTGAAATTCAGTTCAATGAGTAACTGCTATACTTAGTCATGTGTATTCATTTCCAATGAATCTTCTTGTTCTTATTATGCTTTCTGTGTGTTTTTGCAGTGATGGCTCGTGCCTTTACCAGTGAGTTCAACCTCCTAGCACATACAAAACCGGAATGGAAGGGTGCTGCACTACAATACCGAGAGATAGTTGACTTCTTGAACCATTCAAGGATCAGCTATGCTATATCAGCAGACCCAATAGTATCAAGACCGTACCTGGAGCAGTTCTGGGAAACAGCGGAACATGACTGCACAGTAACCCCTAATGTTATACGGGCTACCGTGGCAGGTCATGACATCGCCTTTTCTGAGGACACCATTCGACGAGTCTTACAGTTTCGAGATCTCGCCACCAATCCAACAGCCTATCCTGACTACTTCATGGATGGATGTTGGAGGCAGCGTATGGGATATGTCGGTGTTCGAGATTATTCTTCCTACAAGAAGATGTGGGTGCTCGATCAGTGGAGGTACTTTGCCCACGTGATGATCATGTGCATCTCTTCAAGAAAGGCGGGGAAGGATGCAATGGGACATGATCTTGCAGCAGCCATGGTTGGCTTATCTCTCAACAGGGGCTATAACTTCTCAAGATACACCTTCAAAGCATTAAATGATCAGATAAATAAGGCTGAGAGGTTTAGATTCCTGTTATACCCAAGATTTGTACAACTACTGATCAATGATGCGTTTCCAAATCTGCCTGCTACTGGGGAGAGATTGCAAGTAAAGCGGGTGGACAAGAGGGTGTTTGCACAATTCTTAAAGCCAGGCAGTGTAGAACCTACCCCTGAGCACACCGCACTCTTTGGCCACCTGATAAATGACGCGTATGTGGCACCAGATGACTGGAGATGGTTTAGTCATGATTCTGAGCCGGAACTCAGTGAACATTCGAATGAGCAACAAGAAGAGGAGGACGTTGAAAGTGAAGATGAATTGTCTGGAGGAGACGAAGAAGAAATTAATGATGGTGCTGAAGGATCCGACTCAAAAGATACAGAGTCTGATTCATCTGATTCTGATGATGCACCATCACAGGTACACTCGAGAAGATTGACAAAGGTAACCCTTCCTGAGTCATCTTCAAAGAGAAAGCGACAAACGACGAGCAGTGAATACAAGCCAGATTCTGACTCTGACGCTGCTATACAAAGACAAATACGTGAAAGTATAAATAAAAACCTGGTGGATAGGCAGCAACAAGCTATTCCTCGTGAGCTGGAGGATCGTGCTCAGAGGCAAGTAGAAGTATCGGCAGCGAGTACTGATTCAGCTTCTACCCCACCTTCACAACAGTTGTACCACCGACAGCGGAGAAGGCCACAAGTAACACTTTATGTGGAGGTCACTTCTATCACAGAGGAGGTTCCTGTGATAGTGACCCTCCATGTACCATCTGTCCATGTGGCGGTGACTACTCCTATTCTTACCGAGTCAGTCACCATCACACCTTCCATCACTCCTACAACCATCATCCCATCCACAATCCCTACTACCACCACTGAACCTATCAGTCAACCCTACAACTATGGAGACTTTACTCAGGGCTTTGACTTTGATAAGATCTTGTCATCCTGTTAGGACATAGATTTGTAATGACAAAAGCTTGTAATAGTTAGATTTTATGTCTTTATGTTTTTGTTATGTAAATATCTAAAGTTACTAAGTGTTTTTACATGTGAGCCTAGAGGCGAACTTGTTAAGTTCGCCTGGTCTATCAGAGGCGAACTTAATAAGTTCGCTTAGGTCTAACTGAGGCGAACTTGTTAAGTTCGCTTAAGCTGTTAGAGGCGAACTTAATAAGTTCGCTTATATCAGAACTTGTGTTTATAAATATAGAGTTTACAGTTTGTTCAATATAGAGGATAGCAGAGCAGAGAGAAACAGAACAGAGAGAAGCAGAAGTGATTATCTTGTAAACTCTATGAAATTTGGAATATAACGAGAAGTTTATTTACGCGTGTTGTTTCAATTGTCGGTTAGTATACAAATGTTAACATGAAGGATTTCGCACTTCGTGTTATAGCAACGTCATATTACGAGTCCGATCAGTAGTTGAGTTACTTGAAGCTATAAGGCTGTTTCTAGCTTTTGCTTCTTTTAAAGGTTTTAAGGTGTTTCAATTAGACGTCAAGAGTGCATTTTTATATGGAAAGGTCAAGGAGGAAGTCTATGTGTGTCAGCCGCCAGGGTTTGAAGATCCATTAAATCCGAACATGGTTTTCAAGCTTGATAAGGCCCTCTATGGTCTTTATCAGGCTCCTCGTGCGTGGTATGAGACTTTATCCACACATCTTTTGGCGAATGACTTTGTTCGTGGAAAAATAGACTCGACCTTATTCATAAAGAAATCAGTGGGAGATTACCTACTGGTGCAGATTTATGTGGATGATATTATTTTTGGCTCGACAAATGAAGGGTTATGCAAAGACTTTGAGGGTGTAATGAAGTCGAAATTTGAAATGTCTGCTATGGGAGAGTTATCGTTTTTCTTAGGTTTACAAGTAAATCAAAAGGAAGATGGTTTCTTTATTCATCAGTCCAAGTATGTCAAAGACATCTTGAGCCGGTTCAAGATGGAGGACTGTACCCCATACGATACTCCAATTCCGGTCAATCATAAGTTGAATTCTGACCCGGAAGGAAAAGATGTGGATTGTCGACTTTACAGAGCTATGATTGGATCCCTCATGTACTTAACCGCTTCAAGGCCGGATATAATGTTCGCCGTGTGTATCTGTTCCAGATTTCAGGCAAAACCAAAAGAATCTCACTTAATTGCTGTGAAAAGAATCTTTCGGTATTTAAAAGGAAAACAACGTTTAGGGCTATGGTATCCTCATGGTTCTAACTTTGATTTCAATACTTATACTGATTCTGATTTTGGTGGTTGTTGTCTGGACAGGAAATCTACAACAGGTGGTTGCCAGTTCTTAGCTAATCGACTTATATCCTGGCAATGCAAAAAGCAAACGACAGTCTCGATTTCAACATGCGAAGCAGAATACATCGCTGCTGCAAGTTGTTGTTCATAGATCCTGTGGATACAACAACAATTGAGAGATTACGGTTTGAATTTCACAGGAACCCCTATGCTTATTGATAATAATGCTACTATGTCCATAACGAATAATCCTGTTAAACATAGTAAAACTAAGCACATCGAAATTCGATATCATTTTATACGTGATTGTGCAGAGAAAAGGTTGATTGAGCTGGTCAAGCTACACACTGAAGATAATTTTGTTGATTTGTTTATCAAAGCATTTGATCGTACCAGGTTTGAATTCCTAATTAAAATGATTGGTATGACCAATCCCGAATAAAAGCTTTTCAAAATCAGAGTTTCATGGAAAATTTTGTTTTTTAAGTTCTTTTATTGCTTTATTACATTTCTGCATTTACATTTTCAGTCAAAAATTGTAAATTTAAAAAAAAAATAATTGAAAAATATAAAATTTGACATCATTTGAGGTTAGAGAAGAAATGATAGTACATCAGTGATTAGTTCATTTCACACGACCTTAGTAGACCTTGATATATGATTGATTAAAATAAGTTGTTTTGATCTAAATTTCAAAGTCTGCATAAATAAGAAATGATAGTGTTGTGAATGCTCTAATTTTGATAATTTATTTTAAAATTTGTGTATAAAATTTGAAACTTGAATTGTCAATAGGCTAAAAGCGTTTTAAAACTAATAGTAGTGTGAAAATTAAATATAATATGATTACATCTGTGATTTAAATCCATTATATGCCTGGGTGTGTGTGTTAAAAGATCACTATCAGATATAGAATATTAGCTTTTAATAAAGATTTTCCTATGAGATAAGTTTCGGGTTATGTCCTTAGCACTATTCATTCGATTTGCTTCAGTGCCCATGTCCAGAAAAGCATGCAATTTGAAGTATAATCAAGATATGTACTTGACAACTTCTGTCAAACATATACTAGCCCTTGGATCATATTGATAAATCATCTTTATTGATTCCATTGAATTCATAATCCAGATAACAGTTGGATCCACGTACCTGAATCTTATGATTCCACAAATATAAGCTAAAACATTGAATCATTCGATTCTGAATCTCATTGTAGGTCCCGGGAGCCTCGTCGCGCAGCGGAAATAACACGATCTGTTCTGCGATTTGTGTGGGAACAAAGAAACTAGACAGAGAAACACGAACAAAGACAAAAGATAATGAAACGAAACGTAATCCATAACAAAGAAGTCATCCCGTATTACAGACTACATACCGAAGGAACACACATCTCTCATCTAAGCTCACGGTTCAGGGGTCGTGAGAGCTCTTCCCGACCCGGATAAACCTTGTTCCAGAGTTCCACCTATAAATGAAGACAAGTCTTCTATTTATAGGGGCAGGAACACTACCTGCGTACTTGACAAGTACGCATGGTTTGGTCATGCGTACTTGACAAGTACGCAAGGCAAAAGCCTTGCATACTTACTAAGTACCCAGGACCAAACTGGTGTGTGGGCTAAGTACTTAGGAACACCCTCCTACGTACTAGCCACGTACACCGATACATAGAATTTAATCTATAGTTAGAAAACATGCTTCTACAAACTCCCTCTTAACTATAGCATCAAATTCTATCTATCTCTAACACTGATATACATCAGTTTACAAAGAATGTCCTAACAGACTCCTTCTAAACTAATGACATCACGTGTCTTCTGGCGAGACTTGATCTTCTGGCATTCCACTTGAGATCTTCAAATCTTCAAACTTCAGTCTTCTGTTGCCGAGTGATGACAAACCCGACTCCCTCTAACTATAGCTTTCATTGTAGACCAAACCAAGTGCTTCAATAAGAACCAACTAACCCAACACAACTCATTGTAGTTCATCCTCTCAGCAGTAACAAACTCCTCACTAGATGTGGAGTTAGCCTTACTTGAGGATTCATCCTTCTTAGGGGAATCATCCTTATCAGAGGACTCATCTAGACAAGTGAGATCAATGTCTATTAAGCTATTGACAAACTTCCCGCTCACTGGTGGAGGAATGGCCTTGGTACCAAGACCTAGACCATTCATTTTCCTCACTACAGATTCATAGTGTTCCACCACAAAGCGAGAGTTTTTCAACTTCTCATTTGTGCATTTTAACTGCAAGATCTCATTTTGCAGTTTGTTGATTTCATTGTTCAATTTTTCCAACCCCCGATAAGCAATATCTAAGTGAAGCTGTTGATCGCTCATTTTTAAAGAATACTCACGTTTTTCCTTTTTCAATGTTTCAATAGACTCTTTAAAACGTTTTTCATTTTCTTTATAGTTTAGAGCTGCCATACGTAGGGGTTCGATTTTCTCTTGGAGCTTAGAGTTTTCAAGTTTTAGCCCTAGACACTTAGAACATGAAACAACAGAAAAGGGATTAGAATCTACCTCAGACGATGAACTTGTTGCTTCTCCAATGGCCATGAGAGCAACAACTGTGGTTGATTCTTCTTCATCAGCTACAGAAGCTTCCTTTTCTTCAGCTTCCTTTACCTTTTCTGTAGCAGCAGTTTCCCTTCTCTCTGCTTCCATCATCTCCATGATCTCAGCCATGAGACCAACCTGTGTTTGTGCGATGATGGCATCCTCCAGATGAACACCCCAGTCAAAGCTTTCGTCCTGTTAGGCTAACAGTGCCTTGGACGTTCCACCTTGGCTTTGATTGTGGTGGTTTGGATTGTTTTGGCCATGGCTGTTTCCTTGGCTGGGTCGGGTAAAACCAGAGGCAGGTGCTCTGTCTTTCTGACACTCACGAGCAAAGTGTCCATAGTTCAGACACTTGTAGCATTTGGCCTTGGATTTGTCAAACCCGACCTTGGCATTAGGATGCCCGCCAATAAACTTTCTTCCTGTTCTGTTCAGGAAACGCTTGGCTCTCCTCAATAACATGGCCATATTCCATTGAATATCCATGTCCTCCATGTCATCAGGATCCACTTGATTAAAATCTTCTTCAATCGTCTCTGGATCAGTAAGCTTCCCACCTATGAAATTTTCATATGCAAGCATACAAGATGAGAATAAAGCTACATGATCTTCAGCTATTCTGGCTATAGCTGAGTCGTTAGCTGAAGACGTAGCAGGAGGATTTCTTGAGGTATTATGATGATGAGACCCCAACCCTGATCCTGAAGTATAGCAAGCATGACCACCACACCCAGTTGAGTGGTCTTCTTCAGTAGGATTTCCAGTGAAGAGGGCGATTCCAGAGCCAGATGACTTGGATGTGGAAGTCGTCCCATGATACATAGAAGGGTCTTGTATCTGGGGTCTTCCAGAGCTCTCCTTTCTTTTCAAGTTCATTTCATGAGCTTGAATTTTTCCTATTGCTTCCTCTACTGTCAACTCATAGAATTTAGGATTTTCCCTCATCAGGGTTGTGTACATCTCAAATTTGGGTGGTAAAGCATCCAAAAACTTTTCCACCATCTCTTCAGCTGGACACTTGAGGTCAAAAGCATTCAACTCAGTCTGTAAATGATAGAATCTAGAGATGAGGTCATCTAAAGATTCGTTCTCAAAGAACCTGAAGCACTCATACTGCTTTCTGAGAAGATCCCTCTTACTCTTCTTGATGTCACTATTTCCTTCGAATCTCTTCTGTAAGGCTTTCCAGAGATCCTTAGAATTGTCATACCCTCGAAAACTGTGGAACAATTCCCGAGTTAATGCCATAGTGATCGAACCAAGTGCCTTATTCTCTCGATCATATGCTTTCTTTTCTTCCTCATCAAGTTTAGAAATAGGCTTGGACAATTCATCATCAAGATAGATGTGTGTGGGATGCTTATATCCCTCAAGGATTGGTATCCATAGTGATGAGTCGGTATAAGAAATGTAGTGCTCGAAACGTGCCTTCCAATTGGAATAATCGTTTACGTTTAGCAACTTAGGTGGTTTTTGAGGTGTACCGATCTCATTATCATAGTTTAACATGTTTCAAAGATTCTGAAAATTCGACATAATGAACACTTAGTCAAAACTCTGAAAAATCAGACACAGTTGCGTACTTGTGATTGGCCTTGCGCACTTGAGAAATAGTCTTACGTATTTAAGACTTACTCTTGCGTACTTGTAAGTACGCAGGAGGAAATGATTAAGTACGCAGGATATAACTTAAGTTCACGCAAGTTCAGTCTAGCGCACTTGTAAGTACGCAGGAGATAACTCTTGCGTATTTAGTAAGTACGCAGAAAACTGTACTTTTTGCCAAAAAAATGTAAGTACGCAGGATACCTTTTCAGCAACTCTCACCAACCTTTTCCGGTGACCTGAAAATCGCCGGAGATGGTAAAAATTGGTCTGATGATTAATGCAAATGAGCCAAAGGGTCAGAAACTTGTTTCTAACCAACCTTTGATGCTCAAATAACTCAAATACACAACAAAAATTGGTTTTTGAGAGATTTTTGCTTCTAAAAAAGTGCTCAAGAGCTACCCCTTTTTTATCACAAAAATCAACAAAAATACCTCTTTTTGCTTGTAAAACTCAGTAAAAACGTCTCCAAACTCACTTACAACACTCGAATTCAAGAGCAATGCTCTAATACCACTTGTAGGTCCCGGGAGCCTCGTCGCGCAGCGGAAATAACACGATCTGTTCTGTGATTTGTGTGGGAACTAAGAAACTAGACAGTGAAACACGAACAAAGACAAAAGATAATGAAACGAAACATAATCCATAACAAAGAAGTCATCCCGTATTACAGACTACATACCGAAGGAACACACACCTCTCATCTAAGCTCACGGTTCAGGGGCGGATAAACCCTGTTCCAGAGTTCCACCTACAAATGAAGACAAGTCTTCTATTTATAGGGGCAGGAACACTACCTGCGTACTTGACAATTACGCATGGTTTGGTCATGCGTACTTGACAAGTACTCAAGGCAAAAGCCTTGCGTACATACTAAGTACGCAGGACCAAACTGGTGTGCGGTCTAAGTACTTAGGAACACCCTCCTACGTACTAGCCACGTACACCGATACATAGAATTTAATCTATAGTTACAAAACATGCTTCTACACTCATTGATTCCTATATAATCCAATTTGGATTCTGCTATTCATGTGCTAAGTGATGTCTCCTCATTCTGAATATTCGGATAATCTTTAGTAAAATCTTATATGTGTCTTGAAGACAGTGCATTTACTTTCTATTTGGCATATATGTGGGGTACACGATGTTTTTCATCTAAATGGTACTAAATCACATGAATTTGGAGAATAAACGCTTATAGTTTCAAATAATATAATATTGACAAATTTAAGAATTCAGGCTTTATATTTCAAATTCGGAATAAATAAAAGAGCATTTTATAACCTGATCTTATTTACATTGAAATTTATCGCGTATCATTTCAAATATTATTCAAATTGAAGGAGTGTAAAAATGAAAAAGATGCAAAGTGCACAAAATTGAGTTGAATGGTCTCATACTATAGATTACCCTTTGGTATTGATAATATGTGTGATGAATTAATTGAATACTGATATGATCTTCTTGCTCATGATGTTTAAAACCAAAAATATGTGATTTCAGTTTATTCAGATAAAAGTCAAAAATATGTGATTTCATTTTGTACAGAAAAAAATCAAAAATATGTGATTCTGTTTGTATAGATAAAATTCAAAAAGATTTTGTTTTTTTTATTTTCCATGAAAATTCTAATCTTTTATTAAAATTGTTCGGGATTGGATCGGATATGTGTTGCGGACGGAAGTTCAAGATTTGACAGGTTGAAGTTGATAAAATTTTTGTTCAAGGCAAAAAGGTTGAAAAGCAATTAAGTTCGCCTGTGTACAGTGAAGCGAACTTAATATGTTCGCTTAAAACAATGAAGCGAACTTAGTCTGCTGTCTGGGGTGAAGCGAACTTAAGAGTGAAGCGAACTTATCTTGTTCTCCGAAGGCTTGTTAAGCGAACTTAACAAGTTCGCCTAATCAAGCGAACTTAATCTGAATAAGGGTTTAATCAGGCGAACTTGTCATTTTCATCGTCTTCCTCAGTTTAGGCGAACTTGACCGAAATTTTCAAAAATTTTAAACTGTGTTGTGAGAGTTGTTTGCTGGTTGTATCTTAATCCAAATTGGATTGCGAATCTAACAAAGGTATTTTCATCGATTTTCATCCGCTAAATTGAGAGTATTTGGTACTTTTTCTCTCGGTTTTACGTCGAAGTTTTTCAACGACTGATTTGACCTAATTTTGCCCAAACATGTAAAATTGATCATCCGATTTGGTTATAAATTGATATTCGACTGTTATTCAACGGTTATTCCATGATTTTATCTTGATTCAATGAATTTTGTTTGTCTGTGTTTGAATTTGAAACGTCACAGTTCAGGCGAACTTGTTCCAAGCGAACTTGTTCGAAGCGAACTTGATTAAGTTCGCCTCTTGCACTACTAAGCGAACTTATTAAGTTCGCCTAGGGGTCAGTAAGGATTTGGACTTGTGAATTTTTGTTGAAATTTTTTTTTTGTTTGAAAATTTTTAAATTTTTTTTTTGTTTTGTTTGTACTCATTATTTTTTTCTAATATGTTTGTTTGTCCAAATGTTTCAGATGGCTCGACGTGTTGAATATAAACATAATCAAGTAGCTTTGTTAGATCCGAACATGACCTAGGCTATGAATTTTCAAGGCATCAAAGGATTTTTGAACAGATCACGTCTTCACGTTGCTCTATCTGTTGATCCTTACATCAGTCTCGTGTACATACAACAATTTTGGGATACTGTACATCAAGATACGGACGTTGAACCTCATGTTCTTCGTGCCACAGTTAATAATACCGAGATTGCCATTTCTGAAGAAACGATACGTGCTGCTCTTGATTTTGGTGGAAATGTTGATGATCCAATATCTTATCCTAGCACTCTTATTATGGGTTGTTTTCAACGGATGGGATATCGTGGGAAACAAAATGATACCAGTTCCACAAATAGGGAGACGGTAATGCAGATCAATCCAGCTAAAGGTCAAGGTTTCTTGATGTATCCTCGTTTTATTCAAATGATACTCAATCACCTTCTTTCTGATCTTCCACAACATCCAATAAGATTAACGTTGACTCCAATGTCAAAACGTATTTTTACCGACTGTACGAAGGTGAAACAGCAGATTGCTGCATTGATTCCAGTCAACACTCCATTGTTTAGGCACTTAATCAATCCTGATTATGTTGCACCACCTAATGACAACTGGTTTCATCCTGATGAAATTGCTCAAGCTCAAGGCTTAAATGTTCAACAACCACAACAGCAACAACCACAGCAACAACAACATCAAATTCCACAAGTACAACTTCCACAACAACAACAAGTTCAACAACAACAGATACCAGTTCCACAAATACAAGTTCCTGTACAACAACAAATTCCTATTCCTGAACACGTTCCTATTCCACAAGCTGAAGTTGATATACCTATTTAGGAACCAGTTCAAGAAGAGGTCGTTCATGACCCTGATCACGATCTAGGAATGAATATGGAAGATTTCGTTGATGATGCTGTGAACTCGCCCATTCATGAACCAGAAGGGAATGTGGTGACAGAAGCTGATTCTAGTTCCAGCTCAAGTGATACGATATCATCTGATGATGATAGCACTGATTCTGATGACTTTAGGGATTTTTCCTCAGGACATTATGAACGGTTGGCTGCTATTCCACTGGCTAATGCTGGAAAACGCATTAAATCTCAAGCCAGACGACCACGACGAAAGTCTGTTCGGGATCCTCCTTCCGGATCAGTACTTGGTAAAAGATCTTTGGTCGATGAGAGTTCTGACACTGATAGTGAGTTTAATCCAGATCCTACACGTCAAAAGTTAATGTCTGCGTCGATTGCTGCTGCAAAATCTTCTCAAGGAGTCGAGGATGCTAATTTTGTTGCTTCTTTGATAATTACTCCTCCAAGATCTAAGGATCCATCTCCAGTTCAAACTCCTGTTCCTCCAGTCATTCCTACTACTTCAAGTCCTTTTATTCCACAATCAATAGCTGGTCCGTCAAAGCCTTCTGATTCTGACAGGATTACTTTCCTTGAATCTCAAGTGCTTTCTCTACAAACACAGGTAAACACTCTTGTGTCTACTGATTCACAACGGCAGCTGGTGATTCAGACTCAAGCTCAACAGATTGCTGATATGCAAGCATTAGTTTCCAAACTCGTTCAGCGTCTTGACGCTCAGGGGGAGTTGAGGATACCTGATACTTGTTACACAGAGTCAATTCAAAGACGTGATGATGAAGACAATGATCCTACTGTAAATATTGAGGGAGATCATCAATACACTGACGCTAATCCTATATCTAGAGTTCAGGGGGAGTCGACATCACAATCACTTGAAGGAAACAAAGACAAAGATATTTCTGGTACTAATGAAGAAGAAATTCTGTTATTGGAGTTCTTTCAAGATTCAGAAGAAGAGGAAGCTGAAAAGATTGCATGTCTTGATGACATTGATGATTTATTCAATGACATGGAAGATGATATGTCGGATAATGAGATAGAAGAAGGAGAAATAGTAGAGATTGAAATAGAGAAAGATAAAGACTATGTCACCTATGAAGGCTATGATGGTCTTAAGGTGCCGTATAACTTCATCCAGGATGATGTTATTCCTGAATTCACTTATGAAGGAGTAACAGATTCTATGGACTCTGTTGAAGACGTCACACTGCCTGATGATACAGCTGATTCAAAGATGGATACTGATGATGAGACAAGTCAATCCAATAAAGGTGCTGAAACTGAAACTACTCACACTGAGTCTCCGAAGATTAATGAAGAACCTGTGATGTACAGAGATACAGGGATGACACGAGAACAGTGGAGAGAAGTTGTAAACAGTTGGATGAAGGTGCTACCCAAGTCTCCAGCACAACCTGCTCAGAAAGAGAAATATGTGAATAAAGAGAAGTGTGTAGGAAGGATCATAAGTTGGTTCTATGATGGTGAATCAAAATTATTTGCAATCAAACGATCTGACGGTGTTCAATATTTAAAGTCGAGGATCAAATATTTCAATACCTTGCCGAGGTGTGAAATAAATGGTCTAGCTTCAAAGCCACTCATAAATAGATCGAAGAATGGTTTGGCTGATGTGATAGCAAACCTGATAAAGAAAGAAGGTAGTTCAGGAAAGTATGATCGGCTGAAACCACAGAAGGGAAAGAGAGTGAAGAACACAGATCCAAAGACTGGGAAAGTAACCTGAAAATACAAGTATAAACCAGTGCATGCTATTCACAAGATACCATTAAAGAATATTCCTCAAGACTTTCTTGGGAATATGAAATGGTGGTATGTTGATGTTAATACTGGTGAAGCAAGGATTGAAGATAAAGATAATAAGGTCATTGTGTGTTTCTATGACGCAATGAATCTTATTAATTTTTCAAAGAAAGATCAGAGGACGCTGCGAAAGAATGAGATCATGTATACTAATGTTTGGAGAGAACAAGGTCTACAGTACAAAAGAGTTTTGGAGATATGCAGAAGATATGGAGTGCATGCTGGCAGCAGACTACCGGATAACTGGAAGAGTTCAAGATAAAGACTGAAGACAGAAGATCAAGCTATTGTCAAGGGGGAGTCTGTTAGGACATAGATTTGTAATGACAAAAGCTTGTAATAGTTAGATTTTATGTCTTTATGTTTTTGTTATGTAAATGTCTAAAGTTACTAAGTGTTTTTACAAGTGAGCCTAGAGGCGAACTTGTTAAGTTCGCCTGGTCTATCAGAGGCGAACTTAATAAGTTCGCTTAGGTCTAACTGAGGCGAACTTATTAAGTTCGCTTAAGCTGTTAGAGGCGAACTTAATAAGTTCGCTTATATCAAAACTTGTGTTTATAAATATAGAGTTTACAGTCTGTTCAATATAGAGGATAGCAGAGCAGAGAGAAGCAGAAGTGATTATCTTGTAAACTCTATGAAATTTGGAATATAACGAGAAGTTTATTTACGCGTGTTGTTTCAATTGTCGGTTAGTATACAAATGTTAACATGAAGGATTCCGCACTTCGTGTTATAGAAACGTCATATTACGAGTCCGATCAGTAGTTGAGTTACCTGGACCTACACATCCCCACTTCATAATGCTGAAGCTTCTACGTCCAGGAATCCTGATCCGAATGATGAAAGGACTGATACTTTGGAAACCCAAGTTGCTGCTCTACTGGAAACTGTTCGGAAATCAAGGGAGGAATCTGAGGCTCAACAGGCTCAGATAAATTCGTTGGTGGACCAGGTTACTATTCTGAGAATCCAGAGGGCTGGGACGCAAGAGAGACTAGCAAATGTGATGGCCCAGAACGAACTACTGATCAAAACAAACAAAATGATTCTGGGTCACAGGTCGTCTCTAGAGCTTCGGTTTGACATGCAGGGAAAAGAACATGAAATGATGGTCAGGTTAGTAACTGACCTGACCAAAAAGCTTGCTGCTCAGGGGGAGAAGGAGAAAGAGAAAGAAAAAGAGAAGGATAAGGCATCTAAACCTACTGGTGATGAGGCTTGTCATCCGGTTGACTTAACTAAGAATGATGACAAAGGCAAGGATCCTAAAGTCGGTCCTAGTGGAAGTGAGCATCAAGCTTTGGCAATCGTGCCCATTTCTGCTATTCCAATGGCTGAGGGGGAGTCGACTCATCAGGAAGGTGGTGATACGTCCGGTGGTGGTGATAAAGGAAAGTCAGTGGCTGATGTTCTTAGAGATCTATCTGACGATGAGATCTTATTCTTAGGGCCTGACTATTCCAAAGAAGCACAGATTGAGGCTCTCGACAATCTTGAAGAAGGAGAGATCGACTATGGTGATGATTGGGATGAAGATGATGATGATGTAGTTATTGAAATTCCCAAGGGCGACGGGGAAGGCGAGTATGAGTTTGAAGATGGAGAGATCTTCGAAGTTCCATCCTTTGAATCTCAGCTCGGCACAGGTTCAGTCGAGACTGCTAGCAATGTTGAAGCATCGACTGAAGCCTCCCCTGCCGACCCTACACCTGTGGATCCAGAGGCACAGAAAAACAAAGATATTCCTGCTAGTTCATCAAAGGATCCGCCTCCAGTCTGGCAAAAGACTTCTATCATAGACAAACACGGAGCAACAGGGATGATCTTAGCTGTGAGGTTCGAGGAAGATAAGCAGTTGTTCGCAATCAAGCGATCTAGGGGGTTCAATACTTGAAACCAACCAATGAAGCTTTCAACTCCTTACCTAGATACGACCTCGTGAACCTAGCAAACCGGGAGCTGCTTGGTCACTCAAATCATGCAGTAGCGATGGGTTTGTGGTAGGTTCTACAGCGTGAAGTAAGATCTAGGAAATTTGAAGTGTTTAAGCCTCAAGTGCCCAAGCGAGTCAAGGATAAGAAAGCTAGACATCCTGTGACTAAGAAAAGCTTAAAGAAACTGGTATACAAGCAGTACTATGTGAAACCAAGATTCACCTGAGAAAGTTATCTCAGGATATCCTCGGTAACATATGGTACTGGTAGGTAGATCCAAAAACGGGCGAGGCAGTGGTGATAGGAAAGGTATGGTCAGATAGTGGAAGCTTAGTACCAAGGGAACTGATCAGAGTATTTGATGAAGTCTTCTTCATTAACTTCTCTGTTAAAGATCTGGAGGCTCTAGCTGACAGGTACTGCATGCACACGGATGAATGGTCAAAGTTCCTTGCTTCTAAATTCGACAAGGTAATCAAGTTTTTCCTTGACTACAAGAAGAAGATGGAAGCTAAAGATGCAGAGCTGTGAAGATCAAAGACGATCCAGAGCTGTTGTCAAGCGGGAGTTTGTTGAAGCACTTTTGTGTAACAAACACTCTGGATAGAGTCTTAGTTTATATACTTTCGTTGTTTGTATTTGTCTTTGTTTGTAAGCGTCTGTATGTATTAGTTATCGAGTTGTATTTACTAATGATTTTGTTAGTTGCTTAATTCTCTAAGTGTTTTGCGCACTTAGTATGTGCGTTGGAATTAGTTCCTACGTACTTAGCAAGTACGCAAGAATACTATGCGTACTTGCTAAGTACGCATGAGCAATTTGCCCTGAGCACTTGCTAAGTGTGCAGAGTTCAGGTCTTGTATAAATAGAATAGGTTGACATTAGATAAGTACGCAGACTATTGTGCACTCAATATTTTTCTCTCTGTAACCTTCAAGTGTTTATAATAGACGAAAGTTTAAAGTGATTCTCTTGTCGGTCCGACTAGCCAACGCACTTGCATGTGACGATCTGCCACACCCGAGGGACCTACAAGCGGCTTTCAAATGAGCTCTAATCTGATCTAACTTTACACCTGTAGCTTTGACAATTTCTTTACTTCCTAACTCTTTCTGTCCAACTTCTCCCCAACATATGGGAGTTCTACACCTTCTCCCGTACAACATTTCATATGGCGGCATGCCAATACTTGCATGATAACTATTGTTATATGAGAACTCTACCAAAGGTAGATGACTATCCCAACTTCCACCGAAGTCAATAATGCAAGCACGCAGCATATCCTCAAGTGTCAGTATTGTTCGTTCACTATGTCCATCTGTTTGAGGATGATATGTCGTGCTAATCAATAACTTAGTTCCCATATCTTCATGGAACTTCTTCCCGAAACGCAACGTAAAACATGTATCTCTGTCAGATACAATTGAAACGGGCACTCCACGCCGTGAAACAATTTATTTGATAAATACCTCTGCTAACCTTTCTGAAGAGTAAGTCTCACGAATTGGCAAGCAGTGAGCACTCTTAGTTAGCCTATCAACTATCACCCATATGGTATTATAACCTTTAGCTGTTTTCGGTAGCTTAGTTATGAAATCCATAGTGATATGTTCCCACTTTCATTCTGGAATATCTAGTGGCTGTAATCTTCCATAAGGCTTTTGATGTTCTGCTTTGACTTGAGAACAAGTCAAGCATTTACCACATATTTCATGATATCGAATTTCATACCGGGCCACCAATAATCTTGACGTAGATCTTGGTACATTTTTGTAGTACCCGGATGAATCGAATATCGTGACTTATGAGCTTCGTCCAGAATTTTAACTCTGAATTCACCCATATGTGGTATCCATATACGGCCGAATCGAATTTTAACCCTATACTCATTTTCTTCCAAGTATTTCTCTTGTCCAGCCATTCTTTCCTTCTTAATATTCTCTACTTTCAATGCTTCTACCTGGATACTCTTGAGTTGAGTCATAAAGTCAGGAGTTACAACTAACTTATATGACTTTACCCTGATAGGAGGATGCTCTTCCTTACGGCTTAGAGTATCTGCCACCACATTCGCTTTTCCTGGGTGATATAGGATTTCACAATCATAATCCTTTATCAGTTCTAACCATCTTCGCTGCCTCATGTTCAGATCTTTTTGCTCAAAGAAATACTTTAAGCTTTTATGATCTGTGTAGATTGTGCACTTAACTCCATACAGATAATGTCTCCATATTTTAAGTGTAAATACTACTGTAGCTAACTCTAAATCATGGGTCGGGTAGTTAGCTTCATGGGGGTTGAGTTGCCTTGAAGCATACGCTATAACCTTGCCTCTTCGCATGAGTACGCACCCCAATCCCTGACAAGAAGCATCAGAGTAAACTGCCAGATCCTCTGTTCTTTCCGGTAAAGACAAATACCGGAGCCTGAATCAATTTCTCCTTTAGCTTTTGAAAAGCAATTTCTTGTTCGGCTCCCCACACAAACTTTGTCTCCTTCTTTGTGAGTTTTGTCAATGGGGTAGCAATTTTAGAGAAATTTTGAATAAATATTCTATAGTAACCAGCCAAGCCTAAGAAACTACGTATTTCTACAGGTGTCTTTGGCGGGTTCCATATCATTATAGTTTCTATTTTTGAAGGATCTACAAGAATACCTTCTGCGTTTATCACATGACCCAAGAACTGAACTTCTCAGAGCCAAAACGCACATTTAGAAAATTTTGCATACAACTTCTCTTTTCTAAGCGTTTCGAGCACTTCCTTGAGATGACATGCATGATCCCCTTCATTCTTTGAGTAGATTAGAATATCATCAATGAACACGATCACAGATCGGTCCAACATTGGTCGACAAACCCTATTCATGAGGTCCATGAATGCAGTGGGGGCATTAGTCAAACCGAATGACATTACTAAGAACTCCTAATATCCGTATCTCATACGGAAGGCTGTTTTTGGAATATCTTCATCTCAAACCTTCAGCTGATGATAACCCGACCTTAGATCGATTTTTGAGAACCGGTTTGCTCCTTGTAATTGATCAAACAAGTCATCGATCCTAGGTAATGGGTATTTGTTCTTTATTGAAAGCTTGTTCAGTTCTCTGCAGTATATGCACATACGCATACTACCATCTTTCTTCTTCACGAAAAGAACTGGAGCACCCCAAGGCGAGATACTCGGTCTTATGAAACCTCCGTCAAATAACTCTTGCAGTTGTGACGTTAGTTCCTTCATTTTTGATGGAGCTAAACGATATGGTGCCTTAGCTACAGGCTTAGCACTAGGTACTAAGTCGGTTCGAAACTCCACTTCTCTTTCTGGAGGTATTCTTGGTAATTCTTCTGGGAATACATAAGGAAAATCACAAACTACTGGCACATCTTTTAATTCCTTAGTTTTCACTTTGGAATCAATAACATATGCCAGGTAGGCCTCGTTTCCTCGACTCATAAACTTCACAACTTTCATCATGGAGATAATCCTGATAGCTGATCTTATCTTATCACTGTAGATTGTAATGCAATTGCAGTCAGGAGTCTGCATCTGAACTTCTTTTTGGTTGCAAATGATCTGGGCATTGTTTGCTGCCAACCAGTCCATTCCTAAGACTACATTAAATCCTTCAAGGATCATTGGATATAGTCTAATGGAAAATCTATGTCCTTCAAGATCGATGAAACAATCTAGAATGACTTCTGCTACCTTCATCGTCTTCCCAATAGTCGTTCGACTTCAAAAGTTTCGGCTAATCTTATGGTAGGCCTAGCTAAGGAAGGATAGAAATCTAGAGAGACAAAACTTCTACTACCTCCTGAGTCAAATAACACAGTAGCAGGTATGTTATTAACGAGAAATATATCTGGTACTACGTCAGGAAGTGCCTTAGCCTCCTCTGTTGTCAAGGTATAGGCCCTACTCTTGGCCATTGGGGTTTCCTTTTCTTTTCCATCTTTAATCACTACTGGTGTTGAAATCTTAAGGGTTGGGCATTCTATAATTCAGTGTCCAAGTTCTCCACACTTATAACACCTCAGTCCTGACTTATTTGGACAATTGGTGGCTATATGTCCTGGTTTACCACAACTGTAGCAAGTATTTGTCCCATACCTGCATTCTCCGGTGTGTAGTTTACCACATTTGGTACATTTAGAACTACCACCATGTTCCTGCTTCTTTCCTCCTCCTCCACCTCCTCCATTCTTCTTATCCTGATTTTCAGGAATGCCAGACCATTTTCTCTTTGATTCCACAGGGCGGGAAATGAAGACTTCATCGTACATGGTCGAATCAAGTTGTACAGCAGACCAAAAAGTCTTCAAGTCTAAAGTCTTTACTAACCTTTGTATCTCGGATGGTAAACCTTGCACGTATCGCTTGATGCATACAGATTCAGGAGTTATCAAATGGGGTACTAAATGAGCCATTCTATTAAACTTGGTAGTATACTCTCGGTGAGTCATACTACCAGCTTCCAGTCTAAGAAAATCTCTTTTGAGTTTGTCCATCTCATTATCTGGACAAAACTCCTTTATCAGCAATCTTTTCAACTCTTCCCAAGTCATCCGGTCAATAGCTTTATCTCCCAAAGCTATGACTAAATTTTCCCACCAGCACAAAGCTTCTGAGATAAATGAATGGGCTGCATATTTGACCTTCTAATCATCTCTGCATACACTAATCTTGATTACTGACTTTATCTCTCTTATCCACTAATGAGTAACAGTGGCATCCTTTGTTCCTTCAAACTTAGGATGGTTTCCGTCTTTGAATGCCTTATAAGGACATCCCTTCTTCCCTTTCTTCTGAGATCTTGCCTCATATGAATCATCATATTCATAATCATAATTGAAATCATCCTCATTCTCATTGTCTAAAGTATTAATTTCTTTTGCGGGTTGAGTCTCATCTTCCATATTTCTATTCTCTTCTAAGCTTGTCAATAAGATTGGCAAAGCCGTATCTAACGCTTTGGCAACATCCATGTCTACAATATTCTTAAATTGTGGATCTACCACAAGCTCTTCTACCCGTTCTTCTCTCTCTGCATGTTCTATCTCTGGTTCGGCATTGGTGGTAGACCGCGTTTGCCTTTTTGGAGTATTGAGATTAACCCTTCCTCCTCTTCTTCCTCTACCTCTACCGGACATTTCTACAAAAGATATGGAGTGTTTTAGTATTCGCAAGATGGATTAATAGCTAGAACACAAGTGTATTGTAAACATTAATAACTATGTCCACAACGAAATTAATCATTTACGCCACTTTCGGTGCTCTAGTTATCCTTCTATTATGTTCGTACTAAAATACTCATACCTTTCTCTTTTACCCTTAGCATCAGGCTATCTTGACTTGCATCTCCACTAGCATTCTTACTGTCCCTTAATCCAAGTTTAAGTCTAGATACTTGGGCAAGTATCTAAATCTCTTAAACTATAACTCTGATACCAACTTGTGGCACCCACATCCCGGATCTCCCGAGATGCGGGCCACTTGTCAGATTTACTCATGAACATATAGTAAACAGAGATCATACACAGCGGAAGACTTTAAAGTACTAATTTTTATTTCATAACTTATTTAATGTACATTCAAAAAAGAGTACAAACATCTCTATTCTAATGCCAATTCATTGTAGGATGCCAGATAGCCTACATGATGCCTCTACTCTTGCCCCTTGCCTCTACTGCATGAGGCTACATATTTACCTGATACACACGCTTAAATAGTTGTCAGCTTTACGCTGGTGAGTTCTAATTTTTTTGTCAAAATATCTTTGACTTCTGTCTCATACATAAATGGATTTATATGATACGTAGTAAAACATCACATTAACTTCTTGCCCAAACATAATACTTTATACTTGCACACTTGTCTTTCCAAGGTCACATTAACCTTCAGGTGGTGGTCACCACTTAGACATACCCTTGCACAAGGTGTCTATACTACATTCCACAAAGGAATGCAATACTTCTCTATGTCTTAAGTTGCAAGATATTATATGGCATTTGGCCAGACGTGGCAAAAATCTTTCTTTCTTTATAGACCAATATGGTCAAAATATTTGACATGGCAAAACATGCCAAAACTCTATCTCTTTCTCTTCATTTCTTTGTCAAGACAATAATTGTCAAGACCTCTGCTAATCAAGGTAAAACCTTGACATCTCTGCCATTACTTATCAAGGCACACCATGATAAGTTCTAAAACGTTTTACGTGTCAAAACCATTTTCTTTCCATAATCTTTGTAATGTGAAATCATGCCAAAAGGCAAGTTTCCATTCTAACCATTCCTTTCAAACCAGTCCTTATCCTAAATCCTCGTAAAAATTTCTCCATGGTATATTAAAGAAGACAATGTGGTTATCCTCCCAGAGTAGTACCTTCAAGAGAGATGTTCCCAGGAAAGAATGATGGGTCCAGGAGGGATTTACACAACATTCTTTACTTAGACAGAACATTCCGTTTGCCAGATAACTACATACCGGTCGGATGGTTACCTAACCCTTCCTTGATTTTTCATGAGTACTCTGTTACTTAGTTTCAAGATTTAGACATTTTTCATACATAATCTCTTGCAACATGAATGCCATCTGTGACATTTCGGATTTTCATTCACGCACTTGTAATATATATATATATATATATATATATATATATATATCATGTAATCATTTATATTTAAATGAAATGCGAGTGTTTTTATTTTTGTACAAAATATATTTTTTTATTTTATGGATTTAAAATAATTAAAATTTTATAAGGTTTAAACTTATATAAAATTTTATATAAAAAAAATCTAAATTAAAAGGGTTCATGTATATATAAGATAACCTATTTAAATAAAATAATTAACTTTTATAAAAATATTTATAATAATAATAATATAAGTTTATAAAAGATAATTGAAATACAAAAAAAAATGTAATTAATTATTAAAGTTGAGGGGCTGTTTTAAAATTTTTTAAACTAAAAGGTTTTAAACCAAAAACCGGTTAAGGGACTAAACATGGCCAAATCAAACCACAAGGACCCATCCGTAATTATCTCAGGGACTTAATTAAAACAAAATCAAACTTCAGGGACCAATTCTGCCATTTTCCAATTCGCATTTCCGGTCACCTCCTTCATTATCCGGCGGTCCAAGCCAATTTCCGACGACATCTCGACACGCCTGTTCCCTGCATCTCGACAGCCGATAAAGGTGTCCCTGACCTCGTCGTCCCCACGCGAGCAAAAGCCCCCGACCAATTGGTCTCCCCAACATTCGAATCGTCGGATCGTGTTTGTGGCCGAAAGTCCACGCCACGAATTCGGCCCCGACAATCAACCTCCACGCCTGCAAGATGGCTCGACAGTTTCGTCTCGTCCAGACGAGTGTCTGGACATACTCAATTGCGTGTTTTATTATAAGGATCGAGCTCGGCTATAAATAGCCATTTACGGACCTGCTCGAGCTCGCCACCCCTCCTCTACCCACTCTCACCTCAAATTGAAACCAGTATTGTGTTCGTCGTCACTATGAGAAGCTGTGGCCAGAATATCAGAGTCTAATTCCATCCCGAAGCTTGATTTCCCATTCTTGACATTCTCGGATTTAAGACCCTGCCGACCAGACCCTTCGCGACCAGGTTCGAGCCTCAAATTTGTTCCGTTATCTTCTATTATCAGCTGGCAATCTATCCCAATTGAAATCGCAACCTCAAACCATCGATTACCGGGCAAACCAAATGTCTCGGACACTGGTTTGCCGGTTGCCGAGGACCAGCGACCAGGTTCGCTTATGTGCATATCAATTAACTGATACATACATAACCAGCGATGGGAAGTAGCCCGGCTGGTTATGCGTGTGTGTGTTTGTGTCTAAGGTCGCGGTTTCGATTCCGGTTGGCCTTCGGCCCAATTTTTTTTCTTCTGTTTTATAAAACTTTTATTTTATTTATTTATTTTATCTCATTTTAATAACTTCTCTATACAATAAAAACTATTACGAGTGGGTTGACTCGTTCGTCTATTTTGAAATCGATTAAACAATTTTTTTCATAATTAACCCATCCAATTTTTATAAAATAATAAACCCTACAATTTTTATAAACTTGTTAAAATAAATTTTAATATATAATAATGATAACATAATTAAACAAATAGAAACTTTTCTTTTTATTAATTATTATATATAAATACAATAAACATAGTAACAAATTATTTAAAATATAATATTTTAACAAGATTAATATATATATATATATATTTTTGATGTTAAGTTTTACAAAATCGTTATCATCTTTCTACCATATTTTATACAAATAAATGTTAAGAAATATTATTATAAACCTATACACATTTAAATACGAATACGCACATATAAAACATACAATAATACCTATTTATCCACATAGAGTTTCAACGTGCTTAGTTTTCAACATCCTTATCACCCGCACTCGTGGATTAAAACATCCTCTAGCCAGGTGATTTACATAGCTCCTATTTTACATTTTTACATACTTTGGGGTGAAACATTATTTCATGCTACTCAATCAAATTGTTTATACGTGTTATTCATGTAGATTATATGCTTATTATCTTGGGTGTACAATCATTTACTTTAAACACAAGAAAACCAACAGTAATATTAATAGATCTATTGTGCCTGACCAGCCCACCCATGTAGGGTGTTTATTACTGCATACTCGGATATAGCCGCGTGTTATATTCAAACATATCGGATATAGTGGGTAACTATATTCAAACATACCGGACCTAGCTGTTGTGCTATGTTCAAGCGCGTCAATCAAGGTTTGAATTGTGCTTAGATAAATGATACAACCATGTATGCTATGTTTAACAAGATAAACAATGAGATGCAAAACGTTTTTATCTACTATTTATCGGTTCCACTAAACCTATGTACTCACCAACTTTAAAGTTGACACTTGATTTAAATAATGCTTCAGGTTTGGATATGTGATTGCTTGCTAAAGATTCTACCACTTAAGAACTTATGGACCTAGTTAATTAAATCAATGTTTTGAAATAGACTAGATTATTTGAATTTGTATTGAACTTGAATGTTTGTTGTCTTTAATTAAATTAATGAATTATGCAATATTTTAGTTATCATGTGCTTTTGAACAATCATTCCATTGTCCGCCTCGATGATTCCGCCATCGGTCGGGGTGTGACACCATCCCAAATATTTAAATCAAAGGTATATAGCATTTATGTAAACCTTTCTAGCATGCATACCGGCCCAAAACACTTAAATAAAACATTTAAAAAGGGCCTTATAGAACTCACCTATACCTTCCTTCCTGATCCGATAATCTTCACGTGCTAATGTAAACAGCTCAAAGACTTGCATCAATGTCTTAAGTTATCTTAACTTTACTTAATCATAAATTCCTAGCTTAGTGAAAGTAACCAAGTCATTAGGAACTAGTCGGAACCTTACCTCAGAACTATCACCTACGTAATGGGATCAAAAAGCTAGAAACCGGACTTCTCTACGCGAGCCGAGGCTCCTTGGCATGCTTACCGAGGTTAAGTAGGTGTTTGTGTGGTGTTTTGAGTGTGAAAAGTGCCTAAAACGGTTTGCTCAACCCATCTATTTATAGGGTGATCGATGGATCCGTAGCGGACCGCTAAACATATGGGTGGCGGTCTGCCACCCCTTTGAGGAGGCTTAACTGACTTGGAGGCTACGTAGTGGACCGCTACACTACACAATGGCGGACCGCTAAGAAATATTTTGGATGGCAGACCGCTAACGAACCAATGACGGTCCGCTACCTGCCTTCCACTCGTCAGTTTTCAACGATTAGTCATCTAACACGTGGCTTCTTCTGAGTGATCCCTTGCTCCTTACGTAGCGGACCGCTATCCCTTTGGTGGCGGTCCGCAACCTATCCAACTTTCTAAAATTTCATTTTCAGCCCCTAAGTTTTAACTTAATTGCAATCTGACCCCTTGTACTTTAACATAATATCATTTAACCCCCTAGGGTTTTGTCAAATGACAACTTTAACCCTTGTACTTGTATTTCCTTAAAAATTGAGGTGTTACATGTTGATATTGAATACGAAAAATCAGAAGTCATGGATAAATTTCTTAATGCTCAACCACAGGAATGGGAGATTTATAAACTTAACATTAGAAATAAAGGATTAAAATTTAATTCATTAGAGGATTTGTGTGCAAAGCTACAGATGTATGCACTCAAAGCGGATCAAGATAGAATAGTGATCAAAGGAGGATACAGTTATGATTTTCAAGGAAATGTAAACGTATAGAATCCGATTTAGTTGTTGAAATAGTGAAAAATCACAGGAACTTAAAGCTTATTCTAATCTGCTCAATGAAAATATGTGTTTAGTGAAGTGTTTTGAGAAAATTGCTGATTATAAGAAACAAAATCAACTTCTGATGGATGCATTGAATCATGCAAATACTGTTGGAAATATATACGTACGGTCCCGACTATTTAACGCTGCTAACTGAGTTGTAACTCGTAAGAGTTGCACCTAGGGCAACGAACATTTAAATCCACTTAACCCGCTTAACTGGTAATTACGATCTGTTAGCGAGACGATATACTTTATATATATTCGTTACACAAGATTTATTATTTATATATGTTTATAAATAATAAAATATATTTATTTTTTAATCTTTTATTAAAAAAAAATAAATGGTTTCGGGCTTGTCATTAATTATTGGGTTTTAGGCCTGGTTGTGATTTAAAAGGGTTATTATATAATTAAGGGTTTTAGTCTAAAATTATATATATATATATATATATATATAATAATAATAATAATAATAATAATTCTTTTACAATTGAATGGAATATAAATAGCCACAAGGGTTAATAGTTTTCTTCTTTTGTGATAAGCCACCAACAAGAAGGAATCCTCCTGGTCTTCACGATCGCCGGCAATCACAAAAGCCAGTCCCGTCGCCACCCCCGTTTTCTGGCCAGCTGCAATCAGCCGCCGCCGCATCAGCCGCCTCAGTTGCCTTGCGCGAGTCAGCCATCCTCGGTGCTTCCCATTCTCTCGCGTTCGGTTCGTGAACTAGCATCGGTTCGTTGTACTTTGGTGTCTCAACCGGTTAATCATTAACCACTAAGGTATAATTAATCTCATTGGTAGATTAAATATTTATTCCGTGTTCGTAAGGTTTTGTAACCCAGATCCTGTCCGGTTTTTATTTTGTGTTGAATCAGTTTCGTTCCACTGCGTTTTAATAATTACTAAATAATTATTATTAATCTATTATTATTTATCAACCGTTTTTATAACTAATCTAACTGATCGCCACTTGAAAACCCAACAGTGGTATCCGAGCCTTGGTTACGACATACGAATCGGATCCGGTCTTTTAACCGGTTATTGATCACAAACTTTAACTTGTTTAAAGTTTCTGATCTAGATTTATTTCTTTTAGGGCAATTTTTTATTTATTTATTTTGGTCAAAGTTTTTATTTTGTTTTATTTGACCAAAAGGATTGCCCGGTTAATTGAATCTGATAAATATGTAAATCTGGCCCGACATGTCTTGTGTTTGATTTATGTTTTGGTTTTATAGTTTTGGCCCATTTGATGGCTCAAATTTGTAATAGGTTAGCTTTTATGTTTTAGCCCACTTTGATGGCTCAAAGTTGTAATAGCTTAGGTTTTTTTTTTGTATTCTATATAAATATTGTAAAGATAAAGACCCGAAGACAAAACTAAAGACGGAGACAGGATCTTGGATTTAGTGGGAATCACACGGAACAGCTAGACGCATGCACGAAGTCCATCATTGCGGTTGTTTGTGTGTTATGACCCCGTGACCTAGTTTGGCCTTGCTATAAGGCTCTAGCAAGATCAAACAATTTTTTCTTGGCCATATGATTTACATATTTTTATGTTTGCTATTGTGGTTGCTTTTAATCTTATAATTGTTATAACATTACGACCAAATACCAAATTTTTCACAATAAAATTAATAACAAGTTCTAAACTTTTTTTTTTTACAAATTGTGGATATTTTATATCAAAACAAATAGTTTGTTTTTAAAATAAATAATAACCAATGGAGTTTTGTAAATTAAACTAATTTTAAAATTCAAACACTCATAACTTAATAGTTCTTTTAAACTATTAACTTTTTATTGGTTAATTACATCGCGACAAACTTAGTTTTAATAGGTTATTTAAAATTAAGTATCCTGATAGATGAAAGGGTTTATCACGTTGTCAAGATCTAATATATAGTAAAACTGGTTTTTACAATACACGTATGATTTATCATTCGTTGTGTTTAACCCTATTCGATAAAACACTAAAATTAAATCCCATATTTAAAATCTTTAGTCTATGTCATCCTACTATAAGGAACAGTTGGGGCATAACGCGAAACACCAGTGTTTGGAGGCACATCACCGCACTTGGTGCGTAGTCTATCCCTCCAAGGTGCAAGGGTTTCGTTGACACATCCGGCCCTTCCACATGTACCTGTACTAGAGCGACTATTAATTTTCTCTCTTATACATGCCCCAGCTATATGGAGACCAAAAGTTGGCATAGACGAGAGTAGGGCTGTTCAAAAAGCCCGTGGCTCGTGGCTCGCTCGAAGTTCGCTCGAAAAAAGCTCGGCTCGGGAAAAGCTCGGTTTTAAACGAGCCGAGCCGAGCTGGCTCGAATTCTAAACGAGCCGAGCTCGAGCTAGGGTTGGCTCGGCTCGGGGCTCGGCTCGTGGGCTCGGCTCGTGGCTCGGCTCGGCTCGTGGCTCGGCTCGTCTAAATAACTAATATATATATATATATATGTGTTATATTTGAAATATGATGTTTTGATTTTTTAAGTTAATTTGTTTTCAAGAACTCTGAGTTTTGGACTAAAATTTTACTTTATCTACAATTGTATTTACTCTCTACTTTGTAAGTTTTGGGTTATCTATGTTTTTTTTTGTATTTTATATATTGTCCCTTCCATCTATTTAGTTTTTTGAAGACAATCAACTTCAAACCGAGAATAAAATATTTTTTTTGTTGTTTATATATATATTAATATGTAAAAATAAAAAAAAATAAAAAAAAACGAGCTAGCTCGACGAGCCACGAGCTGGCTCGAGCTTTTTACGAGCCGAGCTCGAGCTCAACTTTTCAGCTCGGAAAAAAAATCGAGCTGAGCCGAGCTGGCTCGTTTAATTTCGAGCTCGAGCTCGAGCCAAGCCTGGCTCGGCTCGGCTCGTTTACAGCCCTAGACGAGAGTTGTCTTAGCGGTCTCATACTCGAGAATTGTGCATTTTTCACAATTGGCAATTATTTTCAATCTGCCTAAATCACTTACTAATATTGCGTGCCATAGCCGTCATTACTAATTGATATAACCAGATTCTCTATTCTTGCCATGGGTCATTAATATAAGAATTTATTATATCCAAAATACTAATTAACATTTATTTGCTTATTTAACAGATGTCTTCTAAAAAAGAATTCAACTCCTCCTTCTCCCTCAACTCTTTGCTTGAGAATGAAAAACTGAATAACACCAACTTCATCGACTGGTATGGCAATCTAAGAATAGTTCTCAAGATGGCGAAAAATCTCTGTCATTAAAGGCCCCGTTCCTGACGAGTCCGAGAATAACACGGCCGTTGCTCGTAGGGTCTGGGATAAGCATGTAACACCCAGTATTTCAGGTCATTATCCATATTCATAATGGCACGTTCGTATTTTATATTTGTTAGGAGTATTATCTTTGACATGATATTGTCAGAAGTCTAGCAAAGGAACACGTGCCATATTTTAGTAATTTTCAAGAGTTACTAGAATAGTAAACAGTTATAACCCGCAAGATACGGTCGTTGGTGATTAAAAAGGATTTTATTCTAGTAAAGTCTAGAGACACACCTTAAAATAAAGAAACAAATATTGGTGACTAACTTTTATAAAAATTTGACACATAAATAGGTGTTACGTGTCTTTATGTTATTTTATGTGTTATATAGTTAAAGTGGTAACTATAACGGGTTAACTAGTAGTTTATGGAAACTAGTCAAAACCATCCAAAAACTTATAAGTAATGAATCGTTTAAAGGTTTTACACCAAGTATTAGATCACGGGAACATCTACCGGGTTATACTACCTAAAAATAGCTTGACTAATACATAGACTTAGTTAAATGATGGAACAAGACCCAAACTCACCCCCCTTGTGCACCCTTCGGCCGAGAACCACCCAAGGGGCCCCACCCATTTACCAAACCAACTACTCCATCATTATGAATGTCATAAGGCCATGCTTCATCAACCAAACGAGCAAGCAAAGGTCAAATCCATCATATCCAAGTCATGATTATAATTATTAGAGCAAGTTTAACACTCAAGCTCCATCCCCCTTTCACCCTATATATATCGACACATGCACACACACAACCACTTTACATCTTTCAAATCCAAGAGCAAAAACCAAAAGAATACCCAAAAATCCCGTCACTCAATTTCTGGCAGATTTTTTGCCAACTTTGCAAGACCATATCTCCTTCGTTACTTGGCCAAATCGGTCCATTCTTCTTCTAGAATGAAGCTCCATGTTAAGAAGGAAGAACCCCAAGTGGAATAACTCGAATCCATGGAGTATTCGACCTCCAAACAGCCGGCGCGAGAAGGCCGCTCTGTGCAGGTCGAATCTGAACACTTCTTTCCATTTTCCTGTTTTGAGGTACCTACACAACTCCAAATATAGTAATTCTTTTTCACATCTCCTCTGGTTTCAATAAACTTGATTTTAGAAGAAAACTCCAAGTCATTTGGTCTTCTAAAACCATCTAAAAGTCTATTCGAAGTACGCCTAAAAATCTGAGTTTTCAACGACGAAATAAAACATAAAAGTCTTGATGAGTTTTGGCGTTATTTCTTCATAAGTCATGTTTGAGTACATATATTTAATACACGTACATGTTCATACATAAAATACCAAACTACAAGGACCATGGACAAGACAAGGACACATCAAATATAAACTACATATATATACTATCACATAAAATAAACACTTGGATGATGGTGTTCCTCACAAACCCTTCATTCCATTCATGTATTATGTTGAAGGATACATGTTCGTGAAGTTATATGATCATGTGTGACTTACTTGGCAAGACCCAAGGTAGTGTCCTATGATTCAAGAAGACATACGAACGATTATCATCAACATATGAACGTGAAAGGTGTTACTAAAAGTATAGGTTTATGGATAAAATTATGATATATATGTGTTGATGTACGGTTTTGGTTAAATCATGGAAATGTTCTAAGAATTAAATATTAGTATCCTAATATGAACATTGGATATATGTACATGGAACATATGAAGAGATTCGGTTAAAAATAAATAATCACGTGACATCGTGGAACATAAGTGAATATATTTTAAGTTACAAAAATAATATTTATTTTTGGTACACTTAATAAGTCACCAATAGGGAAACATATTATTTTCTCGGAAAATATGTAAGCGTCTAGACTGGAATAATAATCACCAACGAGTCGTAAATAAAAACACTATTTTTACTAAATAAAGGCGTACTTAACGGGATTTGTTAAGTCGGATATAAGACGGGTAGTTTTAACACATTAGTACCCTTGTGTGATTAGGGTACGGATAGACAAGAACTAGCACAAGTTTGTTTGCTAGGATTTCATCAAACACAAGGTGAGTTCACGGCCCCCTTTTAACTTTTTAATGTTTTGTAAACATCGGGGGTAGAAACATACTTACTTGTTATGTTTGAAAACATGAATTACATTTGCTTACAAGTTTGACATCATGAACATTTAGGTCTAACTCCTTGTGAGTTTAACTAATTCCCCTTTTCTAAGTTTTTGAAATGATTTGGGGTGGAAACATACTTGTAAAAGACTTTTGTGTGTAAATGAATTGAACTAATGATCTGACCGTATGTGTGTATTGAGGGAAAAGTAAAGCGCTTAAAGTCCTCTGAATAAGTTAGTAACCATTAGCTATTTTAGCCCGGGATTATATGGATAGTACTATTGGGGGTGACGCCTCCGGTCATGGTTAGTCGCGCTAACCAGGGGTCAAAAGGGCCGAATGACCGCATATTGTCTTACTCGCAAAAAGGCGAGGGGGAGGCACAAAAGGCCGGGGTTTGGTTACGGTCTCGTACATTACATACTATTTTGTATTCCTTGCAAGCTTACAAATGGGGTTAATAGATCGGATTAGTATTCAAATTCATTGGTAATACATGCAAAAGGGTTCTGATCAGGTTAAAGTGATCAGGTTTTAAGCAAAAGAGTTCTGATCAGGTTAAAGTGATCAGGTTTTAAACAAAAGGGTTCTGATTAGGTTAAAGTAATCAGGTTTTAAGCAAAAGAGTTCTGATCAGGTTAAAGTGATCAGGTTTTAAACAAAAGAGTTCTGATCAGGTTAAAGTGATCAGGTTTTAAGCAAAAGAGTTCTGATCAGCTTAAAGTGATCAGGTTTTAAACAAAAGAGTTCTGATCAGGTTAAAGTGATCAGGTTTTAAGCAAAAGAGTTCTGATCAGGTTAAAGTGATCAGGTTTTAAGCAAAAGAGTTCTGATCAGGTTAAAGTGATCAGGTTTTAAACAAAAGAGTTCTGATCAGGTTAAAGTGATCAGGTTTTAAACAAAAGAGTTCTGATCAGGTTAAAGTGATCAGGTTTTAAACAAAAGAGTTTTTTATCAGAAAATGATCATGTTTAAACATTGGATTTATGACGGTAAAGTCATGGACACGTTTTCAAATGAAAACTACTCATTATTATGACGGTTAAGTTATGTATAGTTTTTTCGGGGAAAACTACTTAGTTTTATGACGGGAAAGTCCTGTACATGTTTTCGGGAAGAACTATAAGCACTGATATAACTAACTCTGTGAACTCACCAACCTTTGTGTTGACACTTTCAAGTAGGTTTCTCAGGTAACCTTTAGCTATGGCGCGGTTGGAATAGGCTAGCTATGTTGGATCAATTTTCTAGTAACTGGAAGGACGTAGAATATCAAGTCTCAAGTTTATCATTGATCTAGAAGAACTTAGATCATAGTATTACTTAGTTTAGTAATTGTATATGTAATCAAGTCTTAGAAATCACAATTACCGCTTCCGCTATCGTGTAATGCACCAATCGTTGCAACTTGTATTTATTTATTAAGTAAATAAATTTGGGGGTGTGATAGATTGGTATCAGAGCAATAGTTTTAGCGAATTAGGTTTCCTTAGTGATACCTAGGCTCTAACCGGACTTATTTAGGGACCAAGATTTCTAAGACTTGCACCACTCTAAAAACACCCAAGACTTGAGTATAGGAATTCCAACCGTTGCCGAACAATTTGTGTAGACTATTAGTGTATGGAGTTCACTAGGGTATCATTAGCTACACTAATACAATTACATAGCACATGTAATGAACACTTAAACACATACAACAATGTGAAAATAATAAACACTTACAACATGTTACTGTTCGGATTACGAGTCAAGAATAACGGATACTCAACATACTGCAACCTTAGAAGATCGTGTTACGAGCTGAGCTTGGGCAACGATGGCAGCAACCGTCAGTTACCGATCTTGGTATCACAACAGGCTAAACCCGTACCAGAATCTGTACCTATACCTGCACCACACCGACAACTATTCTAGCCGTGGAGGCAACTTTCTTTCTGACGTACGTGCGGTATAAATACTCTAATTCATGAGTTGCCGAATCGAACAAATAGACTTTCGCCATGAGATGTGGCAGACGGGATTTCCCGGACCGAAGGGAATCCAAGGTGGATAAGCAGGACTAAACGAGGGAGAACTCCATGGGTCAGGAGACCCAGACATTCATCAGGATCATGTGGATCCATACGTACATACATACTTGGAGCATGAGTTGCTCGACACTAATTTGAGGATCTCTGCCCTACACATAGTGCCTGACTTTCATACGCATTTTAATTCTGAGACACTGGTAGTGCCTCTCTACCATTAGCCTCATCCGACAACATCCATATTCGGCAGATTCATGAGTATTGGTACACATAATTAAGAGTAATCCGATAAAAAAAATACACACTCCTGTACAAATGTGCAAACGCAATCTAATGATCATTTCAAATCCCTTTTGATTAAAAGCTAGGGATAGGGGAAACACTATAGGGATCAGGCAAGGCAAATTATCATTACCGGTGCACACGTAATCATAATTTGTAGTGCATGGGAACTTTAGTGAGTCTTGCTGTCTAAGCTGATGATCAACCCATGTTCTCAATCACTTGATTAAGGATTGGATCTTAACAAATCAGACTTCTCAATTAGGTACTCACAAAGCATTCTCCTAGTTTTGGAGGAACGAGAGAAATTCAAATTGAATTCAACCAATCCTTAGTAAATCCTGAACGACGAAGGAATTTGCACATTCATTCTTTGAGATTCTACTTGTCAGGAATGCTTCAAATTGAGCGTTATCAAAACTAACACTTACAATAATTGCACAATTATTGTGGGAGATTATAGCGTAATCTCAGAATCCATCATACATTTCAATCTCACAATTGCTATAAAGTTACGCCAAGAGTGTTATGCACTAACTTCAGTAATGGGGCAGGATATTATTCTGACCCGCATACACATGGCACCTATGGATATTGTGGAAGCTCGACATGAGACAAGTAGGTAATCGGACATTTCAAAATATCGGTCAAACAGGGTTTCTCTCGCAGCCATTGACATTCAATATACCTTTAAGTCTAACTATTCTCTCGGTAATGGATAAGCCGGGGTTGAAGCTCAAGCGAATGCCAAAGAAACCTAAGTGTGGACTAACGACTATTATCGCACTAACAGGGAAACGACATGCAAAACTCTTAAAGGAGTCCCAAATGCGGAATTTCATGCTAATCTCATTAGTTCGTGATATGCATAAGGGACGTAAGCTCGAGCTATTCACAACATGCCACTGTCCACAAAGAGTTGAGAAGAATAATTTATTACTCTTTTGTACTCGCACTTCCCCAAAGTTCATCTTGATGGATGGATCCCAGATTTTAGCCTAGAAGAGAGGTGTGATCGCATCTTTCACTCCTAGTTTTCTATAATTGGGAAGCTCTAGAGCATCTATTGTTAAGAAATGATCTCTTGGAGTAGGCTCAATTAGAATATAAAAGTCTCGACGTTCAACACTCATTACCTCAAGCTTATCCTTGTGCTAAGGATTTTGAGGCTATAACCTGAATGAGTGGAATACGTAATGGTAAGTCACCAAAGTACCATTCAAACCCTAAGGAAGTGCAGACACACTGAATGACTACAAGATGGTAATTGTAAAACTCCCAAAACGTCTCAGCCAACTTAATGGGTTGACAAACCCATAGCCCATTTTGGGGAAAGCACTAATTCGATGAGACCATTTTCATAGTATTACTATTCATTCCCTCAGCTAGACGGAATGTGAATATTCCAAACAAACATCAAACTTCGTATGGCTTACATACTTTGAAGGTATGGTAGTCGAGACAGGAGTTTTCATATCAGGACGCTACAACCCTAAAGCTAGTCTGCCTCGAAAGGTAGTGCAAGCAAAGGGGTAAAGTGGTGATTAGACTCGACGTTCGCAAATAAGAGCTCCCAAGGAACATCAAATCTTAGCTCCATGAAGGCACATGGAGAGGAAAATCCTAGGAAACGTGAAACCTGAAATAAGAGAAAAGTCTTAGTCCGGGAAAATGCTTTCGAAAAGCATAAGAGGGACAAACATAAAAGTGTCATTTTCGTACGGTGTCATTACTACCCAATATTCAACTAAAACTTGGACACTTCGTCGAGTAATTCTTTCCTAAGATCTATAGAGATCTGCTTTTGTGACAAAGTGCGTAGACGAATAGAGGGTATGTGTCAAAATACGCTCAAGATTCGCAGGCACCATTCCTTTCATTACCTGGAATGAGCATCACATAACCCTACCATATTGAGGGTAATCAAATAAACGGGTTCTTGCACGTATAATATTGTTAGTCGGAGAAGTATTCGCTTTGCTTTCGAATACTGACTACCAAGTAAATGGAATCAAGCAATTGAAGCCTAAGTTGGATGATACAGATATAATTTGGGTACCAGGTATCGGCAGCCTATGTGGGAGGTTATGGATGAAGTCCATAAGCCCAAGTACTCCGTTCATCCAGAATCAAATGAAACGTATAAGGACCCCGAGGAACTCCATTATGTGGCCAAACATGAGAGGAGAAATTGCTATTTGTGTTGGGAGATACCCGACCGTACAAGCAGAATGTTAGGAATCAACTGAGTAATCACAACAACCTCATATTCCTCAATGGAAATGGGAGGAGGATTCCATGGATTTCATTACAAAGCTACCCAAAACACATAGCGGCTATGATACAATACGGGTAATCGTCAGTCGTTTTACGAAATCCGCTCACTCCCTACCAATAAAGGAGACAGATAAAAGTAAGAAGCGTGCGAGGCGAAATATTAAGGAAATTAAGGCTAAGCATGGTATGCCAGTTTCCATTTTCTCTAAAAGGGACAGTCGATTCATGTCAAGAACCTGGCAGTCTGTACAAGAAGCCTTGGGCACACGCCTTTACACGAGCACTGCATATCATCCCCAGATGAAAGGTCAAGGTAAAAGGACCATCCAAACTTTAAAAGATGTGCTCCGTGCGTGTGTAATTGATTTAAGAGGAAATAGGGATACTCATTGCCGTTGGCTGAGTTTTCATATAATAAAAACTACCATACCATCATTAAAGCCGCTCCGTTGAGGCTTTGGATGGTTGTAAGTGTCGCCCATCGCTATGTTGGACGGAGGTTGGCGAAAATCATTTGACTGGTCCTGATATTGGCTAGTAAACCATGGACAAGATCGTCGAAATCAAAGATCGTCCAAAAGCCACTAGAGACAGTCGAAAGAGAGTTGTGCTAGCGACAGACGAAAGAGAGTTGTGCTAGCAACAGACGAAAGCCATTAGAATTCCAAGTGGGAAACAAAGTCATGTTGAAGGTCTCACCTTGGGAAGGAGTTGCAAGATTTGGCAACCGTGGCAAGCTTAACCCTAGGTACGTTGAACCATTTGAAATTTTGGCTAGGGTTGGCCTTGTAGCATATGCCACAAGAACTAAGCAGTGCGCATGATACGTTTCATTTATCAAATCTCAAGAAGTGTTTATCAGACGAGACATTAATTATATCGCCTGATGAGATTCACATAGATAACAAGCTACACTTCATTGAGGAACCGATTGAAGTCACTGATTGGGAGGATCAGAAAACAAGGCGTAGCCGGGTTAAATTGGTTAAGGTACGTTGGAATTCAAAGCGCGACCCCGAGTATACGTGGGAGCGGGAAGATAAAATGAAAGCCAAGTACACGTCCTTGTTCACGAACACTCCAAGTAAAGATGATAAGAACTGAATTTCGGGACGAAATTCTCTTTAACATGGGGAGAATGTAACACCCAGTATTTCAGGTCATTATCCATATTCATAATGGCACGTTCGTATTTTATATTTGTTAGGAGTATTATCTTTGACATGATATTGTCAGAAGTCTAGCAAAGGAACACGTGCCATATTTTAGTAATTTTCAAGAGTTACTAGAATAGTAAACAGTTATAACCCGCAAGATACGGTCGTTGGTGATTAAAAAGGATTTTATTCTAGTAAAGTCTAAAGACACACCTTAAAATAAAGAAACAAATATTGGTGACTAACTTTTATAAAAAGTTGACACATAAATAAGTGTTACGTGTCTTTATGTTATTTTATGTGTTATATAGTTAAAGTGGTAACTATAACGGGTTAACTAGTAGTTTATGGAAACTAGTCAAAACCATCCAAAAACTTATAAGTAATGAATCGTTTAAAGGTTTTACACCAAGTATTAGATCACGAGAACATCTACCGGGTATATACTACCTAAAAATAGCTTGACTAATACATAGACTTAGTTAAATGATGGAACAAGACCCAAACTCACCCCCCTTGTGCACCCTTCGGCCGAGAACCACCCAAGGGGCCCCACCCATTTACCAAACCAACTACTCCATCATTATGAATGTCATAAGGCCATGCTTCATCAACCAAATGAGCAAGCAAAGGTCAAATCCATCATATCCAAGTCATGATTATAATTATTAGAGCAAGTTTAACACTCAAGCTCCATCCCCCTTTCACCCTATATATATCGACACATGCACACACACAACCACTTTACATCTTTCAAATCCAAGAGCAAAAACCAAAAGAATACCCAAAAATCCCGTCACTCAATTTCTGGCAGATTTTTTGCCAACTTTGCAAGACCATATCTCCTTCGTTACTTGGCCAAATCGGTCCATTCTTCTTCTAGAATGAAGCTCCATGTTAAGAAGGAAGAACCCAAGTGGAATAACTCGAATCCATGGAGTATTCGACCTCCAAACAGCCGGCGCGAGAAGGCCGCTCTGTGCAGGTCGAATCTGAACACTTCTTTCCATTTTCCTGTTTTGAGGTACCTACACAACTCCAAATGTAGTAATTCTTTTTCACATCTCCTCTGGTTTCAATAAACTTGATTTTAGAAGAAAACCCCAAGTCATTTGGTCTTCTAAAACCATCTAAAAGTCTATTCGAAGTACGCCTAAAAATCTGAGTTTTCAAGGACGAAATAAAACATAAAAGTCTTGATGAGTTTTGGCGTTATTTCTTCATAAGTCATGTTTGAGTACATATATTTAATACACGTACATGTTCATACATAAAATACCAAACTACAAGGACCATGGACAAGACAAGGACACATCAAATATAAACTACATATATATACTATCACATAAAATAAACACTTGGATGATGGTGTTCCTCACAAACCCTTCATTCCATTCATGTGTTATGTTGAAGGATACATGTTCGTGAAGTTATATGATCATGTGTGACTTACCTGGCAAGACCCAAGGTAGTGTCCTATGATTCAAGAAGACATACGAACGATTATCATCAACATATGAACGTGAAAGGTGTTACTAAAAGTATAGGTTTATGGATAAAATTATGATATATATGTGTTGATGTACGGTTTTGGTTAAATCATGGAAATGTTCTAAGAATTAAATATTAGTATCCTAATATGAACATTGGATATATGTACATGGAACATATGAAGAGATTTGGTTAAAAATAAATAATCACGTGACATCGTGGAACATAAGTGAATATATTTTAAGTTACAAAAATAATATTTAGTTTTGGTACACTTAATAAGTCACCAATAGGGAAACATATTATTTTCTCAGAAAATATGTAAGCGTCTAGACTGGAATAATAATCACCAACGATTCGTAAATAAAAACACTATTTTTACTAAACAAAGGCGTACTTAACGGGATTTGTTAAGTCGGATATAAGACGGGTAGTTTTAACACATTAGTACCCTTGTGTGATTAGGGTACGGATAGACAAGAACTAGCACAAGTTTGTTTGCTAGGATTTCATCAAACACAAGGTGAGTTCACGGCCCCCTTTTAACTTTTTAATGTTTTGTAAACATCGGGGGGAGAAACATACTTACTTGTTATGTTTGAAAACATGAATTACATTTGCTTACAAGTTTGACATCATGAACATTTAGGTCTAACTCCTTGTGAGTTTCACTAATTCCCCTTTTCTAAGTTTTTGAAATGATTTGGGGTGGAAACATACTTGTAAAAGACTTTTGTGTGTTAATGAATTGAACTAATGATCTGACCGTATGTGTGTATTGAGGGAAAAGTATAGCGCTTAAAGTCCTCTGAATAAGTTAGTAACCATTAGCTATTTTAGCCCGGGATTATATGGATAGTACTATTGGGGGTGACGCCTCCGGTCATGGTTAGTCGCGCTAACCAGGGGTCAAAAGGGCCGAATGACCGCATATTGTCTTACTCGTAAAAAGGCGAGGGGGAGGCACAAAAGGTCGGGGTTTGGTTACGGTCTCGTACATTACATACTATTTTGTATTCCTTGCAAGCTTACAAATGGGGTTAATAGATCGGATTAGTATTCAAATTCATTGGTAATACATGCAAAAGGGTTCTGATCCGGTTAAAGTGATCAGGTTTTAAGCAAAAGAGTTCTGATCAGGTTAAAGTGATCAGGTTTTAAACAAAAGGGTTCTGATCAGGTTAAAGTGATCGGGTTTTAAGCAAAAGAGTTCTGATCAGGTTAAAGTGATCAGGTTTTAAACAAAAGAGTTCTGATCAGGTTAAAGTGATCAGGTTTTAAGCAAAAGAGTTCTGATCAGGTTAAAGTGATCAGGTTTTAAACAAAAGAGTTCTGATCAGGTTAAAGTGATCAGGTTTTAAGCAAAAGAGTTCTGATCAGGTTAAAGTGATCAGGTTTTAAGCAAAAGAGTTCTGATCAGGTTAAAGTGATCAGGTTTTAAACAAAAGAGTTCTGATCAGGTTAAAGTGATCAGGTTTTAAACAAAAGAGTTTTTGATCAGAAAATGATCATGTTTAAACATTGGATTTATGACGGTAAAGTCATGGACACGTTTTCAAATGAAAACTACTCATTATTATGACGGTTAAGTCATGTATAGTTTTTTCGGGGAAAACTACTTAGTTTTATGACGGTAAAGTCCTGTACATGTTTTCAGGAAGAACTATAAGCACTGATATAACTAACTCTGTGAACTCACCAACCTTTGTATTGACACTTTCAAGTATGTTTCTCAGGTAACCTTTAGCTATGGCGCGGTTGGAATAGGCTAGCTATGTTGGATCAATTTCCTAGTAACTGGAAGGACGTAGAATATCAAGTCTCAAGTTTATCGTTGATCTAGAAGAACTTAGATCATAGTATTACTTAGTTTAGTAATTGTATATGTAATCAAGTCTTAGAAATCACAATTACTGCTTCCGCTATCGTGTAATGAACCAATCGTTGCAACCTGTATTTATTTATTAAGTAAATAAATTTGGGTGTGTGACAAAGCATAACGAGGATGCCATTGAGGTAGCTTGCCTTATGCAAGCCACTATGTGTTTCGATCTCCAGAAGAATATGGAAGACATAGAGGCATATAACATGATAGTGCAGCTTAAGGGCATGTTTCAGACACAAGCTCGCCAAGAGCGCTACAACACTATGAAGAAGCTCATAGCCTGTCGTATGCAAGAAGGCACCCCTGTCAGCGCTTACGTGGTTAAGATGAAAGGCTACATCGACCAAATGAACAAACTTGGCTATCCCATGCAGGTCGAAATGGCGGCAGGCTTCATTTTGAACTCTCTCCCTAACTCCTATGACCAGTTCGTAATGAATTTCAATATGAACGGATGGGTCAAGACTGTTCCTAAGATTCATGATGTTAAAAACAGCGGAGATGAATGTTCAAAGTAACACTAATCAAGTGTTAATGGTCACTGTCACACCCCTAAATTCCACTAACGGAGTTTTACCGTTTGGAAGTTGACACACCAGGATCTCAGTCATTAGTTACATCAAACGACACTATATGGTACTTAAAATGTCATAACATAAAAGTTCAGAGTTAATGCGGAAGCGTAAACATTAATATGAAATCAAAAGTAATTACACGCAACAAGCGTCAATCAATGTAAATAAGTAAACTGTTTGAAATGAATGATATGACAGTAGGACTCCATGCATGTCCTAAGTGTGCAACCTGTGCTAAAGAGACCTGAGAAACATGTAAGAAAAAATGTCAACACGAGATTGGTGAGTTCACAGGTTTCACGTTTGCAATTAGAGCGTTTGCCAAATTATGTACATTCAATATGCATATCTATAGGTAGCTAGCCTATGTTCTTGTCTTACTAAAGCGCTCGCAAACGAAGCTGACATTGTTTGTTTGTTTGCATCCAGCCAGGTCTATCAACTCTGACTAATGTGTTAAGGTCAATATTTCACCCGTTCGACCTACAATCGACTAACGCGGGTGGGGTTTGTCAAACCCATCAGTACTACCAAAATTACCTCGCTAATTCCATATTAACGGTCCAAAGTGTGTGAGGACTTTCATGATAGTGTGTTACGCTTAGCCTCAACAGTGATATCATATGAAATACCATAATCAAAATAGTTTGCGTCATGTTTTCTCCCCCAACGGGAAAAACATGTAAAATAATGTTTGTTTGCGTACCTGTTTCTCCCCCGTGGGAAAACAAGTAAAAGTATGATTGCTTGCGTGTATGTTTCTCCCTCAACGGGAAAACAAGTAAAAGATGTTGATTTGTGTACATGTTTCTCCCCCAATAGGAAAATGAGTAAAAAGGGGCCGTGAAACTCACATGAGTTGTGTACGAGTAGAAGATAGCACCACACAAGGATGCAAGTAGGAAACACAAGAGTTTGCCTGTGAACTGCTTACGTATGCCCTAAAATTATAAGCATAATAGTTAGGGATACCATGGGGTTTTGTGACGACACGGAAGATTTGAACATCATAGATATTCTAAGGATCAACGAGTAGACGAACGTGTCCATGGGAATAAGGGTTTCTTAATGTAATTATTAAGATAAATGTCACACCCCGTCTAAGGCAGAAACACGGGTTATGACAGTTGTATGGAAATCAAGAACACATTGTTTAATAAGAGAAACTTACTACGCATTCATCATTTCCAAAAATAAATAGTTTACATGACATTTAGTTTCAAAATACAAACTGAGATTTTCTAACAAAAGCCATCCTAACAAAAGATTGTTTTTCCTAAAATCTCCTTGTATTTGTATGCCATGAACTTCTAATTCCTTCATGGATTACCTGAAAAATATGCTAAAAGTGGTCAGCTATAAAGCTGGTGAGTTCGTAGGTTTAAGTATAAAGTAGGAGTATAGACATTTGAACAACAATTGCAAATGAATAGTTGTTATGATATATTGACTAAATATGTATATGAATAAGATAATATAAACATTGAGCCCGCAACTAAACCTGATGACCTAGTATGTTTGCCCCTGCTTAATGCCTTATCGCGGAGCATTAATTCTTGTTTCTAGAATCGGAAATAAACATTCACCACGTTTTCTGTTGTTTTAAACGCGTCAGTCAGAAGGATGAACGGGGCCTCACCCTGATAGATCTATCAATATTTAACCATTGGCTTAGCAAACTTAACTAGTTGTGTTTCTGGAAAAAGGGGACTTGAGAAGTGATAAGAATTCTAGTTCAACTCAAGTTATATAGTCAAATAGACAAGTGAATAGTCAACATAGTAAATAGTGAAAATAGTTACAGCATATTTTCCCCCAAAAGTTTAAGAGAAAAAGGGGCTACGAAGACTCACGTATTATTAAATACATAAAGTAAAATGTAAATAGTTTTAAGTATAACGAGTAAGTATAGAAATACAATGAGTAAGTATAAAAGCATAGTAAGCATATTTTTCCCCCAAAAAGTAAGAAAAAAGGGCCACGAAAACTCACCTAGTGTTGGCGAATTTGCGTTCTTGCGGTTGAAGCACGTCCTACTCGGGTCCTACAATGGTGGGACTCTATGAGCTTTATGGACTGAATGTTGGATTAAGGTGTCATTTTGTACAAATGTTAGTTCTTGGTTTCTTGTAAATTATTTAGAAACATGATTGGATTTACGGCGGTAACCGCCAAGACAATAAGATTGACTTGTAATGGTATTGAGGTTTAGAAAAATATGTCAAACTCTTGTTAGAGTTTAGAAAGATAGGATGGATGGAAATAAGTAGAACTCACACATGTTTAAAAAGAGTTCTTTTAAAAGTTTCGTTCTTGAAATCACGCACACCGTTTTAATAATAGATGTAACGTTTTGTTGGTTAAACTTAGTGAAACTCATACCTTATGATCAAAAATATATGTGTTAAGTTTTTATAAGGTTTTGAACCCTCAAATACTCTTGAAGAATGTCATTCTTAAAAATTAGTCGTTTCACGACGGTTTTTGATGGATTAAACTTATAAAAATGCTATGGTCGTGATTCTTGAAAAAATTGTAGTTTGACGACTCGAATAGACTTATTTTATTTACAAGAAGAGTTCAAAAGTTGGTCGAGTCAAGAATGTGAGTTTAAAGACGTTTTTATCAATTGTTTCAGTCATAAATGCTCAAAATAAGTTATAATTTTGAAAGTATAGCTATCCAACTCCAATCCTTATGAAATTTGGTTTATAGACTTGATAAAATATTAGAAACGTGTTGGAATTTTTGTAGACTCATTTGAAATAGTTATTATTTTTCCAAAAATCATTTGAGATAGACAAATTTCGAAAGGATAGCTATTTATGTCCAAAAATTAATATTATTATTTTATAACAACCTTATGACCAGTAGGTCACTTGATAGAAGTTTAAGAATTTTATAAAAAGTCTAAGTATAAAAAACGACCTTCGTTTATGTAAATTTTATTTTATTAACATAGCTATTTAACTCCAAAAATCATGAAATTTAATACGGAGTCTTTTTATAGTAGGTTGGAGTTATTTCAAAATATGGGAATGTTTAGAAGTCAAGAAGTTAAAGTCATATTTTTGGGTTAAAAACCGGGTTTTTAAATGGTGTTCGTTCTTGTTTAAGTTGCATGTGACTATATTAAACTTATTTAACTCATCCAACCTTTTAAATATATGTTATATAATATAACAAAAGTAATTCTAACAAGTTTTTAAGTGTTTGACATGTTAGATAAAAAGTCACCACATGATGCACGGTTTTAAGTCGACACATGACGTCTTGTGTTATTATTTTGTTATTATGACTTTAGAGACTTGATTTTTATGTTTACCCGAATCATATTATGTCCATATAAGTTTTTAATAGTGTAAGAATAAAGAACATGAAAATAAAGTGCATATAAAGTAAGTATATGAATTTAAAATGACTAGTTCTTGAGTGTTGAAGGTATGTTTATGGTTTGGCTGTAGCCATAGATTATCACTTGTTTACGCATGTATGTTGATATCATAATACCCATAAACCTTTTTGTTATCAAACTCAAGATCTAGAGAAATATAAAGTAAAAACATGAAGTACATGGACTAGTTCTTAGATCTTTGAAGGTGTGTTTATGGTTTAACCTTTGTCATAGATTACCACTTGTTATCACAAGTATATGGTATCATAAAACCCATAAACCTTTTATTTATCAGAGATCATGATCTAGAATGAATAAAATAAAGAAAGAAAGATAGAAACTTAGATGAAAGAATGCTTACAAGCTTGAAAGATTCAAGGATTTGGATTTGGTCTTGCACCTCCTCCTTGGCCGAGATTTTAGAGAGAAAGAGTGGAGAGAGAGTTTTGTGAAATGGTGCAAGTGAAAGTGAGGGTTTTGGTCTTGCATTTATAGGTAAATGGAAGCATGGTTTGCACATTAAAAAATTGTTTCTTGAGATTTCATTGGGATAGAGTTGTAAGAATAACATGGGAGGTTGAGTGTGGGGGTGTTGAAGCCGTAAATGGGGGTGGGAGGTGGAGTGTTGGGTGAGTTTTGTAAGTAAATGGAATGATGATGTTTATGTAGGTGATTTTTGTACAAGTGTCCATGAGATGGTAGGTTTTTATAAAAATGGTGGTGTTTTATAAATGTTGTAAGAATTCTAGTCTTGCATAAGTGTGTGTGTGTGTGTATAAGTGTTATATAAAATAGATGAGATGTATTTATCTAGTTATGTAAGAAAGATTTATAAAATGATTTATATAAATTTCTTTATATAAATATGACATGGAATAGATGAATTAGGGTTTTTAAATCATGTACATATGATATGTTTTTTATAAAATATGGATGGACATAGTTTGGGTAATATTATCAAGTTTAATGAGATTAGTGTAGTAATTAGACATAGTTTAGTTAATTATATCAAGATTAAGGTATAATTAGGTTAATTAGTATAGAATTAGACCTAATTAAGTTAATTACACTATGATTCGTGTATAATTAGGTAATTAGTGTAGGATTAAACATAGTTTAACCTATTATAGGTGATTTTATGTCATAGTTTCTAGATTAGAGTCTTGAATTCTCATGCTTTCATGGAATTGGTATAGTATAGATGGTAGACATAGTTTGTTGACCTAGTTTCATGTTAACTAAGTACTAATGGATGCACAAAGATTGATAAAGTATATGGATAATGTACAGACTATGAACCTGAAAATTGAGCAGATGTCACAATAAATACGTTTTCGTGTCGAACACCTCTAATTATGAATAACTTTTATATGAAAATATATTCGTACATTTGTACTATTTAATAATGGTCTAAGAAACTAATATATTTTATTATATTATTTTTAAGTTTGGAGAAAAAGCACAATAACTAATTACGTGGCAAAAATAATAAATATATTATTTTTATTCGAGAATAATAAGCGTGGGTAAATAATATACATAATTATATTACTTACTAGTTTGAAACGTTACACGAATTTTATAAATGAGGTGAAAAAAATATAAAAAATATACTATTTTTAATTGGAGTCACAGGGTTGAAAATATTAAAAATATATTATTTTTAAAAGTAGGAAATAATATTAAAACGGGTTATAAAACAAACCCGAGCCTACGGGTGATTTACGGGGTTAAAACCCTTTAATAAATTAATATAATATTAGTGGGATGATTTTTATAATAAAAATAGTAATTAAAAATTGATTTAAAAAAAATTGGGGGTGGAGGGACTCGAACCCGAGTCTCCTCCCCCACACCCAAACGTCTTAACCAAACTGAGCCAGCTAGGGTATCGCGATATCAACCAGTCCGGAATGTTTAAAACATACAAGTTCAGTGGTTTCCCTCTCCATACACACATACGTTTGAATCAAGATCCAAAACCATCGATTTCGACACTGGAATTGGAATCAAGGGTTAGGGGTTTGTAAACCGGATGATTTCGAACCTGTATGCATGTTTAATTTCAAAAACATCAGTTAATTTTTGTTTTAATTCACAGAATTTGGATCAAAAACACTAGATATGAACATAGAATCAATTTTTCTAAATCTGATATTAAAATTCGTTGGAATCATAGGGCTTTGACCAATTAGATCATTACGAATCTGTTAATGTAGTTTAATTGCATTGAGATAGTGTTTAGAATCAAAATCCCCAAAACAGACTAAGAACAAACCCTAGATTCCGGATTGAGATCAATTCAATAATAAAATGTTGAATTAACAGAGGGCTTTCAAAGAGGACGGAATTTCGAATTAAACCATATAGATTAATTGAATTATGTTTGAGTCTAGACTAGGGTTCGATTAAACTGGTTTGTGATGAACCCTAGAATGAAGATCTTGATCGAACTGATAATGTAAGCCCTAATTAAGTTAGGGCTTTTATTTAAGAGATAAAAACGAAGATGTAGATGTATCCAATTACCTGTAACGATACCGGATTGACAGAAAACGACTAAAGCAGGTGCCGATTATGACTGTGTTGATCTTCGGCGCTCTCTGTTGCAATTTCAACAAAATTGACGCGTACAGAAGTTTCTATGGAACTCGTATAGCGTGTGCAGGTGCTTAAATGAGAGATTAACAAAAAAATTGGTCGAAATTGATTGGTAAAAGACGATGTGGTCGACGGTTTCTTATTTAATACACATAATTGAGTTTAATTCGTGCATTAAGGATGTTTAATCTGATAGTTATTACAGTTAATACTGAATACGTGCTATTTCAGTTACAATTTCAAACAGAAATTGGTCAAAGCTTGCGAATTAGCCTCAAGAACCACTGGTTTGACTTTTTGAAAGTCAACTAAATCGAGAATGGGTAAATTACAGAACCAGTCCCTGTGGCTTCATACTTTAGAGTTTGGAATATGGCAGAAGTGATCCCTAGGGTTTAGATTTGGTTATCCAAGTTAAGGATTTGGTTAGTTTGACTTTCAAAGTCAACAGAAACCTGAAATATTGAATTTTGACTACACAAAGTCAAATAGAATAGAGCTTAGGCTAATTACACTATTAGTACTTGTAGTTTATGTGAATCAAGTTTTGAGTAAATAACAGAAGTAATCCTTGGAGTTTGAGTTTGGTTAACTAGGTTAACTTTAACTAAAAATGGTTAACGGGGTTAACCCTAAATTGCCGGATGTCACATCATTCCCTAGTTGAAAGAATTTTCGTCCCGAAAATTAAAATAAATAAAAAATTTCTAGGTGTCACATCATCCCCTAGTTGAAAGAATTTTCGTCCCGAAAATTAGAATAGTACCTCAGGTTTTTGACGTGGATTGCTTGAACAGATGAGGATACTTGTGCATAATCTGACCCTCGCGCTCCCATGTGAATTTCGGTCCGCGTTTCGAGTTCCAACGAACTCTAATGATAGGGATCTTACTGTGTTTAAGCGTCTTGACTTCCCTATCCATGATTTCAACCGGTTCTTCAATGAAACGAAGTTGTTCATCGATCTGTAGTTCCTCAAGAGGAACTGCGCGTGTCTCGTCTGCTAGACATTTCTTCAAGTTCGAGACATAAAAGACATCGTGTAGACCGCTCAGTCCTTCAGGTTGGTCCAGTTGATACGTTACTGGGCCAATTCTCTTCACAATTTTGAACGGTCCAACATAACGAGGATTCAGTTTGCCTCATTTCCCGAAGCGGATTACACCTTTCCAAGGTGAGACTTTCAGTAAGACCATATCACCAACTTGAAACTCTAAGGGTTTACGACGCTTGTCGGCATAACTCTTTTGACGATCATGAGCTGCCGCCATACGGTATCGGATTTGAACAATCTTTTCAGAGGTTTCAAACACAAGTTCAGGACCCGTAAGTTGGCTATCCCCAACTTCAGCCCAACAGATAGGAGATCGGCATTTACGTTCGTACAATGCCTAGAATGGTGCTGCTTTGATACTAGTGTGATCGCTGTTATTGTAGGAGAACTCCTCTAAAGGCAAGTGAGTTTCCCAGCTGTTACCGAAATCTATCACACAAGCTCGTAGCATGTCTTCAAGGGTTTGGATGGTACGTTCCGTTTGACCATCAGTTTGCGGATGATATGTCGTACTCATGTCTAGACGTGTGCCTAGGGCTTTTTGTAGTGACTGCCAAAACAGAGAGGTGAATCGAGCGTCTCGATCCGAAATGATAGAGATTGGCACACCGTGCCGAGAGACTACTTCATTCAAGTAAATGCGAGTGAGCTTTTCCATTTTGTCAGTTTCTTTAATTGCAAGGAAGTGTGTAGATTTTGTCAAGCGATCTACGATCACCTAGATGGTATCGCATCCACTAGGGGTTCTGGGTAGTTTGGGTATGAAGTCTATAGAAATCTGCTCCCATTTTCACATTGGGATCTCTGGCTATTGAAGTAGACCAGAAGGCTTTTGGTATTCCACTTTGACCTTTGCGCAAGTCAGGCACTTGCTCACATAGCTGGCTATATCGGCCTTCATCTTTGGCCACCAATATAACACCTTAAGGTCATGGTACATTTTGTCAGAACCTGGATGAATAGAGTATCGGGATTTGTGTGCTTCATCCATGACCAGTTCTCTTAAATTCTCGTACACTGGATTCCAAATTCGCTCTGCGAAGTAGCGAATGCCGTTTGACTTAACTTCAAACTGTTCTTCCATGCCTCGTGTACCTTCCGATGGTAGGTTTTCCTCCTTCATGGCTTCAAGTTAAGCACTATGGATTTTGTCATGTAATCGAGTGTGAATAGTGAGTTGTAGTGCACGAACTCGTTTAGGCTTTGTTTCCTTACGGCTTAGGGCATCAGCTACAACATTAGCCTTCCCTGGATGGTATCTGATCGCACAGTCATAATCATTCAAGAGTTCAAGCCAACGTCGTTGTCTCATGTTTAACTCTTTCTGCTCAAAGATATGCTGAAGACTCTTGTGATCGGTATAAATTGTGCACTTGGTACCGTACAAGTAATGTCTCCTTATCTTTAGTCCAAATACCACTCCTCCCAATTCTAAGTCATGCGTTGTGTAGTTTTTCTCATGTATTTTCAATTGACGAGAGGCATATGCAATGACTTTCTCGCGCTGAATTAATACACAACCAAGACCTTGAATAGACGCATAGCAGTACACCACAAAATCATCCGTTCCCTCTGGCAGAGATAGGATGCGTGCACTGCAGAGCTTTTGCTTGAGCAGTTGAAATGCTGATTCCTGGGCGTCACCCCAGTTATAAGGTTTACTCTTCTGAGTTAGGACTGTGAGAGGTTGAGTGATCTTAGAGAATACCTCAATGAAGCGACGGTAATACCCATCCAATCCCAAGAATTGTCGCACCTCTGTCGGAGTCGTCGGTGCCGCCCAATTCTTAATGGCTTCAATATTTGATGGGTCGACATGTATTCCCTTTTCATTAACTACATGTCTGAGGAATTGCACTTCGTGAATCCAGATAGAGTTGTTCTTTCCTTAGCAACTCCAAAATCAAACGAAGATGCTCCTCATGTTATTCTTTGTTCTTTGAATAAATGAGGATGTCGTCGATGAAGAAAATGATGAACTGGTCGAGGTAGGGTTTAGACACACAATTCATGAGGTCCATGAATACCACGGGTGCATTTGTCAATCCGAAAGGCATGACCATAAACTCGTAATGGCCGTACCTAGTCCTGAGTGCAGTCTTTGAGATGTCCTCCTCTCGGACTTTCAATTAATGATAACCTGACCTAAGATCGATCTTAGAATAGTAACTTGATCCTTGGAGCTGATCAAACAGGTCATCAATGCGAGGTAGAGGATAACGGTTCTTGATCGTCACCTTGTTGAGCTCATGATAGTCGATGCACATGCGGAAAGTTCCGTCCTTCTTCTTGACAACCGGGACTGGAGCTCCCCATGGCAATGAGCTAGGTCGTATGAAACCTTTGTCTAACAGCTCTTGCAGTTGGGTAGACAGCTCTTGCAATTCACTAGGTGCAAGTCAGTACGGTGCCCGAGCAATAGGTGTTGTTCCGGGTGCTAAATCAATTTGGAATTCGACTTGTCGATGAGGTGGGAGACCATATCTTCTGGAAATACCTCAGGATAGTTTCGTACAATCGGGATGTCTTTAACCTTCTTTTCTTCAGATGGCTGCTCAGCGACGAGAGCCAGAATGGCAGTATGACACTTTACGCAAGCACTTCTACGCTCTCATGAAGGATATGATGCCTATGACTGCAGCACTCATTATGCCTTGGGCAGATAGGGTTTCTCCACTCGGGAGAGGAAGGCGAACAGTTTTCTCATGACAAATAATTTCGGCTTGATTCTTGGATAACTAATCCATACCGACAATTACGTCGAAATTGCCAAGCGTCACTGGCATGAGGTCAATGTCAAGCTTATGACCAGCCAATCCCAGTTTACATCCTCTAAGAATGTGCGTTGCTTCGATTATTTGACCGTCTACTATTTATATAATGTACTTAGTTTCCAATAGAGTTGGAGTACGACAACACCAACATGAAATTCGTGAAGTCACGCTAAGACTTCTAGTGAGACCTGCGTTTATAAGGTAAGCGTCGGTTAACACAAAGGCTGAGGGAAGAGGTTCACATGTAGGAAAAGAAATTTAATGAGAAACAGATTCAGTAACATATGGGATAGGATGTCTGTTTAAGTAGTCGCGTTCAACTGATGGGTTTTAGATTAAATCCCCGTTTCCTAATGTCATTGAAATATCTTGATATGTTGGGGTAAAAATCAAGTTAGACACAGGATTAGTCACATAATAAAGCAATAGGGACAAATGGAACGTATTAGTTTATAAAGAATTTCTCAGATTCCGCTTACATAGTTGGAGTCGGTGGGTTTACCATGAGGTTCTACTAGAGTTTCAATTGATATGGTTTCATTGTTCAAGTATGGATGAGAGTCTTAGGTTCACTAAGGCTTTTACATGAGTGGAATCAAATGATGGATCCTATATATGATAGTTCAGTGTGTTCGTAAATACCTTCAACATGATAGTCGAGTCAATCAACTGTTAAACAGGTTTAACGATACCAACTAGTCGTTGAGTGGTTTACGAGAATTTCTACTGACAGTGGAAACTTAAGTCTGTAAATCACTGATTAGGACCATTTATCCACACACTAGGTTTCACCAGGACTTACATGCACCTCAAATTACTATTACGTGTGCACCCGTAATGATAATTTGCTTTGCATGCTTACCCTAGTTCTCCCTGTCATGTGTCAAAATGTCCTTTAGTTTGTATTGCCGAGTACAGAGTGTTGTCAGATATGATAAGTCATTGAAAGGTGTAGTCATCAACCATAAGTTGATCGACTAGGACTCATATCAGGATGAGTGGTCGGAAATCGTTTGATCCGAGTATTCACTCGAGTTGAAATATACTACGAAGGTCTAATCCAGCGGATTGTAGATGAGATAATGCACGCAAAATGCGACCTAGAGAAGTGAAACTAGTTCATGGATATGTGTTACTAGAAGAGGCAAAGTAGCCGTCTTTCCAACAGAGTCAGGATAGGTTTTGGGTATGCAATGTACAAGGCGTTCTCAACCTTGTAGTCAATCTTTCTTCAACAGAATATCGACCAAAGCGCGAGCCCACGACTCGGGAAAGTGATGACATCTACGTGTCAATGGATTCTGCAATGACGCATGCAACAGTCTGCATTAACACGGCGTATCGTTGCTAGTGGGTACGGTAGGGACTCGCCTCCGACGATCCCAACTCCCAAAGAGACATGTGCTACTGTTGAGTGTCGTCCATAACATGGACCTGAGAAAGCCCACCATACCCGACAGATGATGGTGGTGTGAGAGACTTCTCTGACGGCTCCGTCTTGCTGCCCTCGGACGGGAGTGGATGTTGTTTTGGTGATTCCCCGAGTGTCTCCACTGGGAATGAAGATGCAGTGCGAATGACGTGTTCCTTGTCAGCAGAGGGTAATATGGATAATGTCAACATGCCTACAATGCAACGCATGTGTAGATGCTACGTGTAGCATATATGAGTGTCTGTGTCGTGTAACTAATGTGAGTGGGTTATAGTCTAGTATGCATTCCTAGTTCGCTATAACCAACGGCTCTGATACCAATCTGTCACACCCCCAAATTCCACTAACGGAGTTTTACCGTTTGGAAGGTGACACAACAGGATCTCAGTCATTAGTTACATCAAACGACACTATATGGGACTTAAAATTTCATAACACAAAAGTTCAGAGTTAATGCGGAAGCATAAACGTTAATATGAAATTAAAACTAATTACACGCAACAAGCGTCAATCAATATAAATAAGTAAACTGTTTAAAATGTTAGAAATGAATGATATGACAGTAGGACTCCATGCATGTCCTAAGTGTGCAACCTGTGCCAAAGCGACCTGAAAAACATGTAAGAAAAAAATGTCAACACGAGGTTGGTGAGTTCACAGGTTTCCAGTTTGCAATGAGAGCGTTTGCCAGATTATGTACATTCAATATGCATATCTATAGGAAGCTAACCTATGTTCATGTCTTACTAAAGCGCTCGCAACCGAAGCTGACAGTGTTTGTTTGTTTGCCTCCAGCCAGGTCTATCAACTCTGACTAATGTGTTAAGGTCAATATTTCACCCATTCGACCACCAATCGAGTTAGCGCGACTAACGCGGGTGGGATTTGTCAAACCCAGTAGTATTACCAAAATTACCTCGCTAATTCCATATTAATGGTCCGAAGTGTGTGAGGAATTTCATGATAGTGTGTTACGCTTAGCCTCAACAGTGATATCATATGAAGTACCATAATCAAAATAGTTTGCGTCATGTTTTCTCCCCCAATGGGAAAAACATGTAAAATAATGTTTGTTTGCGTACACGTTTCTCCCCGGCGGTAAAACAACTAAAAGTATGATTGCTTGCGTGTATGTTTCTCTCTCGACGGGAAAACAAGTAAAAGATTTTGATTTGTGTACTTGTTTCTCCCCCAACAGGAAAATGAGTAAAAAGGGGTCCTGAAACTCACCTGAGTTGTGTACGAGTAGAAGATAGCACTACACAAGGATGCAAGTAGGAAACACAAGAGTTTGCCTGTGAACTGCTTACGTATGCCCTAAAATTATAAGCATAATAGTTAGGGATACTATGGGGGTTTTGTGACGACACGGAAGATTTGAACGTCATAGACATTCTAAGGATCAACGAGTAGACGAACGTGTCCACGGGAATAAGGGTTTCTTAATGTAATTATTAAGATAAATACGTTTTCGGGTCGAACACCTCTAATTACGAATAACCTTTATATGAAAATATATTCGTACATTTGTACCATTTAATAATGGTCAAAGAAAATAATATATTTTTATTATATTATTTTTAAGTTCGGAGAAAAAGCACAATAACTAGTTACGTGGAAAAAATAATAAATATATTATTTTTATTCGAGAATAATAAGCGTGGGTAAATAATATAGATAATTATATTACTTACTAGTTTAAAACGTTACACGAAATTTATAAATGAGGTGAAAATAATATATAAAATATATTATTTTTAATTGGAGTCACAGGGCTAAAAATAATATAAATATATTATTTTTAAAAGTGGGAAATAATATTAAAACGGGTTAAAAAACAAACACGAGCCTATGGGTGATTTACGGGGTTAAAACTCTTTAATATATTAATATAATATTAGTGGGGTTATTTTTATAATAAAAATAGTAATTAAAAATTGATTTAAAAATAATTGGGGTGGAGGGACTCGAACCCGGGTCTCCTCCCCCACACCCAAATGTCCTAACCAAACTGAGCCCGCTAAGGTATCGCGATATCAACCAGTCCGGAATGTTTAAAACATACAAGTTCAGTGGTTTCCCTCCCCATACACACATACGTTTGAATGAAGACCCAAAACCATCGATTTCGACACTGAAATTAGAATCAAGGGTTAGGGGGTTGTAAACCGGATGATTTCGAACCTGTATGCATGTTTAATTTCAAAAACATTAGTTAATTTTTGTTTTAATTCACAGAATTTGGATCGAAAACCTTCGATATGAACATAAAATCAATTTTCCCAAATCTGATATTAAAATTCGTTGGAATCATAGGGCTTTGACCAATTAGATGATTGCGAATATGTTGGTGTAGTTTAATTGCATTGAGATAGTGTTTAGAATCAAAATCCCCAAAACAGACTAAAAACAAACCCTAGATTCTGGATCGAGATCAATTCAATAATAAAATGTTGAATTAACAGAGGGCTTTCAAAGAGGATGTAATTGCGAATCAAAACATATAGACTAAATGAATTATGTTTGAGTCTAGACTAGGGTTAGATTAAACTGGTTTGTGATGAACCCTAGAATGAAGATCTTGATCGAATTGATAATGTAAGCCCTAATTAAGTTAGGGCTTTTATTTAAGAGATAAAAACGAAGCTGTAGATGTATCCAATTACCTGTAACGATACCGGATTGAAAGAAAACGACTAAAACAGGTGCCGATGATGACTGTGTTGATCTCCGGCGCTTTCTATTTCAATTTCAACCAAATTGACGCGTACAGAAGTTTCTATGGAACTCGTATAGCGTGTGAAGGTGCTCAAATGAGAGATTAACAAACGAATTGATCGAAATTGATTGGTAAAAGACGATGTGGTCGACGGTTTCTTGTTTAATACTCATAATTGAGTTTAATTCGTGCATTAAGGATGTTTAATCTGATAGTTATGACGGTTAATACCGAATACGTGCTACTTCAGTTACAATTTCAAACATAAATTGGTTAAAGCTTGCGAATTAGCCTCAAGAACCACCGGTTTGACTTTTTGAAAGTCAACTAAATCGAGAATTGGTAAATTACATAACCAGTCCCTGTGGCTTCATACTTTAGAGTTTGGAATATGGTAGAAGTGGTCCCTAGGGTTTAGATTTAGTTATCCAAGTCAAGGATTTGGTTAGTTTGACTTTCAAAGTCAACAGAAACCTTAAATATTGAATTTTGACTACACAAAGTCAAATAGAATAAAGCTTAGGCTAATTACACTATTAGTCCTTGTAGTTTATGTGAATCAAGTTTTGAGAAAATAACAGAAGTAGTCCTTGGAGTTTGAGTTTGGTTAACTAGGTTAACTTTAACTAAAAATGGTTAACTGGGTTAACCCTAAATTGCCGGATGTCACAGTCATGTCTAGTGGTGTTACCAAGCCCAAACCCAAGTAAAGGGTTAATAACAGCAAAGGCAAGAAGAAAGTTAATGTTGCTGCCAAGCCTGCCACCAACAATAACAAGTAAGTTGCAAAACCTAAACCACCCCCTCCTGAGGAGCGTCAGTGCTTGGAATGCAACAAGATGGGGCACTGGAAGCGTAACTGCCTTGAATATCTAGCCAAGCTGAGATCGAAGAGAGCCAATGGTGAAAGCAACTCTTCATGTATTTCCATTTATGTTATTGAAATTTTTACTGTCTCTAGAGACACATGGGTATTTAATACTAGATGTGCTTATCACATCGTTAATGTGTTGCAGGAGCCTGAAAAGTGGAGGAAGCTGAAACAAGGCCACATGGAACTCATCGTTGGTGATGGGAAGAGAGTACCAGTTCTTGCAGCTGGAACATTTTATCTTTCATGTCCTTCTGGCTTTGTAGTTAACTTAAATAATTGTTTGTTTGCACCTAGTTTAACCAGAAACATTATTTCAGTGTCCTTATTGTTTGAACAAGGTTTTAAGTACGTTTTCAATAGAATTTCTATTTCTGCTTACTTAAATGATATTTTCTATTTTGAGGCTAAACCTCGAAATGGTATTTATGAGGTTGATGTTCAAACAAATAATAACATATAAAATCTTTCTAAACGTATCAAATCTAGCATTAATGATACATTTCTATGACACTATAGACTTGGTCACATAAGCAAGGCCCGCATGAAAAGGCTCCAATCCGAAGGGATCCTTGAATCCACTAGACAGGACTCCTTTGAATACTGTAAGTCTTGCTTAGCTGGCAAACTCACTAAAGGATCCTTCACCGGCATTGGTGAACGAGCCAAGGATTTGCTAGGACTCATACACACTGATGTATGTGGCCCTTTCAGAACCATGTCTAGAAATCATGAAAGATACTTTGTTTCATTCATCGACGATTACAGTCGATATGCTTATGTCTATCTTATGAAACATAAGCATGAAACTTTTGAAAAGTTCAAAGAGTTTCAAAACGAAGTGGAAACCAACTCGATAAAATGATAAAGTCATTACGATCAGATCGAGGTGGTGAATATCTCAACGAAGAGTTCATCAATCATCTCAAAGAGCATGGAATAGTTTCACTGCTCACTCCACCTAGCACACCCCAACTTAATGGCATGAGCAAGAGGAGAAATCGAACCCAACTTAATATGGTTCGATCGATGATGTGTAAGACAAACTTGCCTCACTCCTTCTGGAGTTATGCTCTTATGACCGCCACCCGCATTGTCAATCTGGCACCGACTAAGAAGGTAAGCAAGACTCCATATGAGATATGGCATGGGTCTAAACCCAATCAGTCTTACCTTAGAGTATGGGGATGTGATGCATATGTCACCAACGATTCTGATGAAAAGCTCGATCCTAAAGGCGAAAAGGTTGTATTCGTCGAATACTATAACAAAAGCGGATATTATTTCTACCATATTATTGCAAATATTATTTCCATAAAAAGGAAGGGACACTTCCTCGAGAAAGAATATCTAGAAGAAATTCGAGAACCACAAACAACCGTTGATGAAGTCGGAGCGTCTCCATAACAAGAAGTTGTTGATGATGAATCAGACATAAACACAAGCGTTCGCATAAGTGTAGGGACTAGCAAAGAACCTAATAGATACCTATGGCATCTTGAGGGTACCGAAGTCCTATTAGTAGCCGAGTCTAATGACGAACCTACTAACTACAAATCTGCTATTTCAGATCCAGAATCGGCAAATGGCTGGAAGCCATGAACGCCGAGATGCAATCTATGTGTGACAATCAAGTCTAGGACTTGGTTGAGCTACCCCCGATCTTGGGCAGTAGGGAGAAAATGGATTTTGAATAGAAAAACTGACATGCATGGAAATGTACACACCTATAAAGCACGGCTAGTTGCGAAAGGTTTTACTCAAACCCAAGGCATTGACTATGATGAAACCTTCTCGCCCGTTGCTATGATCAAATCGATCAGGATATTGCATGCCATAGCCACGTACTATGACTATGAGATATGGCAAATGGATGTCAAAACTGCGTTCCTTAATGGACATCTCTCTGAAGATGTCTATATGGTACAGCCCGATGGTTTTGTTGATTCAAAATATCCTAATAGGGTGTGTAAGCTGAATAAGTCCATTTATGGACTCAAACAAGCATCTCAAAGCTGGAATCTTCGTTCTGACCAAAAGATCAAAGAGTTTGGTTTTGTCAAAAATGAAGATGAGCCTTGTGTTTACAGAAAGGCTAGTGGGAGCTCTATATCTTTCTTCATCTTGTTTGTGGATGATATACTTATCATTGGAAATAACATCCCTATGCTTAACGAAATTAAACACTGGTTGGGAACTTGTTTTGCAATGAAAGATCTTTGAGAAACAGCTTACATTCTAGGAATCAAGATCTATAGGGATAGATCTAAGCAGCTTCTAGGGCTAAAAGCACATACATAGACAATTTCATGGCACACTTTCATATGGAAAACTCCAAGAGAGGAGGTGTTCCTATGACTAAAGGCACCATGTTGAACAAATCGCAATCTCCTTCAACAAACATTGAAACTAAGTGTACGGAAGCAATTCCATATGCTTCGGTGATTGGTTCTATTATGTATGCTATGTTATGTACCAGGCCTGACGTCTCGTATGCTTTAAGCATGACCAGTCATTTTCAGCAAAATCCTGGTATTACCCATTGGACTGCAGTCAAGAACATCCTGAAGTACTTAAGAAGGACTAAAGACATGTTCTTAATATTTGGAGGAATGGAAGAAGAGCTCACTGTAAGATGTTACACTGACGCCAGCTTCCAAACTGACCGAGATGACTCTCGCTCACAATCAGGATTCGTATTCACTCTAAACGGAGGAGCTATCTCCTGGAAGAGCTCCAAGCAGAGTGTGGTGGTGGATTCAACCACCGAATCTGAGTATATAGCTGCATCAGATGTTGCAAAGGAGAGCCTAGATAAGATATTTTTCTGATAACACAGGTACTATTGCTCAAGCCGAAGAGCCCAGATCCCATCACAAAGCCATGCATAGTTTCATAAAGTTCCACTATATACGGCAAATTATGGAACGTGGTGACATCGTGATAAGCAAAGTAGACACAGATCAAAACCTAGCGGACCCGTTCACTAAACCGATAACTCAGGAGAAGCATGATCGACACATAAATGTAATGGGTCTTAGATTTGCTAGCGATATGTTTTGATTTAGTATTTGCATGTACAAACATATAACTGTTGTACTTTTTGAATTCAATTTGATTTACTAGTTAAATGCAACTTTGAATCTTATAAATGTGTTTGATTTTAATACGTTTAATCCATGAATCTTGTTCTTAATTATCCGTAGTTGATCAGAATCGTGGGAACGACTCTGAATTAAGACTATTCTGAACTTGGACTCAAGTAGTTGAAATCCAATTTCACATACCTCATCTTGGATGACGTTGGATGTAACTCGCTTTAAATCATCTTCATGGATTTTAATCATAAGATGTTGTTGATATTGGTATACTCATTTAGTATCCTCTGACCTGAGATGCATATTAGAACTTTCGTTTACCAAGGACTGTTCTTTAATCACTGTCAACCGCTGTCGCGGAACTGCCCGTTCCTAAAGGCATTGGTTAGGAACAGATCTGAAGTTCAATGGGAGTTGTATGTAGTCGATAAGGAATTATGTACTCTTACATGATATGTAACAGTTAGAAATCGTGGCGCCCTCATGATTCGGACTGGTGAAGTGTAAGGCCTTACCCAAACTGATTGTGTGTTTGATTGGACCACCATGAATCTTGAACGAGAACAATAATGATTGAACGTTGTATGAGAATGAATCTAATCCATGTCTCATTGATTCAATTGATGTCTTTTACAGAAAGGATAAATGACGATAATTACCATAAATCTATTGTCTTGCAATAGCAAGATGTTTTGGTTAATGACTATAAAGTTTCATACCTTGTTAGGGGCAACCATGTGTAGCTAAAACACCGCTGGCTGTCTGCGTTATGGAACTTAATCGAAGACCTTCCAAGTGGGAGAATGTTGGAAATATATATGTCTGGTCCCGATTATTTAACGCTGCTAACTGAGTTGTGACCCGTAAGAGTTACACCTAGGGCAACGAATAATTAAATCCACTTAACCCGCTTAATTGGTAAATATGATCTATTAGCGAGACAATATACTTTATATATATTCGTTACATGGGATTTATTATTTATACAAGTTTATAAATAATAAAATATATTTATTATTTTAATCTTTTATTAAAACAAATTAAATGGTTTCGGGTTTGTCATTAACTATTGGGTTTTAGGCCCGGTAGTGATTTAAAAGGGTTATTATATGATTAAGGGTTTTAATATAAAATTATATATATATATATATATAATTCTTTTACAATTGAATGGAATAGAAACAGCCGCAAGAGCTAATAGTTTTATTCTTTTGTGATAAGCCGCCAACAAGGAGGAATCCTCCTGGTCTTCACGATCGCCGGCAATCACACAAGCCAGTCCCGTCGCCGCCCCATTTTCCGGCTAGCCGCAATCAGCTGCCGTCGCATTAGCCGCCATCGTTGCCTTGCGCGAGTCGGCAATTCCCGGCGCTTCCTGTTCTCTCGCGTTTGGTTCGTGATCTAGCATCGGTTCGTTGTACTTCGGTGTCTCAACTGGTTAATCATTAACCACTAAGGTATAATTATAGATTAAATATATATTCCATGTTCGTATGGTTTTGTAACCCAGATCCTGTCGGGTTTTTATTTTGTGTTGAATTGGTTTCATTCCGCTGCGTTTTAATAATTACTAAATAATTATTATTAATCTATTATTATTTATCAACCAATTTTGATAACTAATCTAATTGATCGTCATTAGAAAACCCCACAAATACTACAAACAAGATTCTAAAAGATCGTGAGAAAGAGTATAAACGAAAGATTGATGATTGTGTCAAAGAAAATTCTGATGTGAAGCTTCAGTTAAAGAGAAAGAATTATGAAATTCAACTGTTGATTGACGAAAGAGAAACAGAAAAGAAATTGCTGACATAGAAGATGGAAAAGGTAGCAAATACAGCAATTAAAGTTGATAAAATAAACACTTTTTGGGAAAGTTGCTAGTGGGATCATTGAAGCTCAAATACATAACAAAGTAAAGTCTGTGCTTGGATATAAAAGAACTGGTGAAAACATTGAGGCTCAAGTTAATGATAAAGTGAATAGCAAGATTCAATACAAAAGTGTTCCTCCTCCATTTACTACAAGAGTATTTTATTCACAGATGCCTCAACCATACATTATAGAGCCATTTTTGTCAAATGTTTATCCTTCATTAGAGCCAAAGAGAAATTCTGAAGCAAAGAAAGTTGAATCGAAGATTCCAAGTGTAACACCCAAAAATTTCAACCAATTTTAACTTTCAACGCACGCAGAATTTAGGTCCCATAAACGCCCTTGACAAAACAACACATGTTATTTAAAACAAAAGATGACATAACTTGTTTTAAAACGTTCGACCAACATCTCAAGACGACAACAAGTTTCAATATCTAAGAGATTACTCAAACAAGTTTAATGAACCCCAATCAACGAGTTCTAACTCCAACCGTTAACACACAACAAACGAATGAGAATCCAATTCCACCACGAAGCGTGACCCGAGACTTCAAACTGGAACTTTACCTGCAAAACGCCATGCATAAGACCATTAGTAATGATATACAACCTCCCTTAGACTCCCATGGGTTAGACCCAAGCAAATACACCAAAAATGGGAAGTTTTGAATAAATAAATTTTCTGACATGGCCATGTACATAATCTGACATGGCTATGTGCACCTGATGCCCACAACAATTTCCAGACATGACCATCTACAGACTCACATAACCATGTGCACCTAATGAACTAAAATTTCTGACATGGCCATGAACAGAATCAGACATGGACATGTCCACCTGCAACAAATTTTAGTTTTCCACCTTTTCGACCCTCCGAACTCGACCCCTGGTCCTTTTAAACAACGAACAACATTTTGTGAATGTTTTAAACTTCTCATACGAGAACCACTACTCGTTTTCCATTCCGAACTGTTTTCATCTTTGTGCAATACGACACCAATATAACATGTATGACAACACACACACATGTTTACTCCCACCCATTTATCACCTTTTAGTTGGCTTACAACGCCTTGGTGCGAGAACCACAACTTGTGTTCCCCGTACTTGGAGTATTTGACTCTAAGTCCACCCTTTGAAGTATTCCACACTTCTTATTGGGTTTACGACTTCTTGGTGCGAGCCGTAGTTAGAGTATTTGACTCAAGTCCAACCTTTGAAGTATTCCACAATTCTTATTAGGTTTACGACCTCTTGGTGCGAGTACCACAACTCGTCTTACCCGTACTTGGAGTATTTGACTCCAAGTCCACCCTTTTAAGTATTCCACACTTCTTATACACCATTTCCCTAAATTATTACATTTTGTTGACTTTATACAGCATAGTCAACTACATCAATTTAAACCACATTATGCATACAAGTTTGACTTTACCACATAAGCCATTACCCAATTTCAACCACATTATGCATAAGTTTGACTTTTACCACATAAGTCTTTACACCAAAATTTTAAACCATAATGTGCATACTACCTTGACTTTTACCATATAAGTCATTACACCAAATTCAAACCACATTATGCACAAAAAATTGACTTTTACCACGCAAGTCAAATTACACCAAATTCACCACATTTACATATTAGTTTGACTATTTACCACATAAGTCAAATTACACCTATTTACCACATTTGCACAATCAAGTTTGACTATTAACCACATAGTCTAATTACACCAATTTCAACATAATAGTTTAACCTTACACATCTAAAGTCAAATTACACCAAGTTTACCATTATCCACAATGGTTTGACTTATACCAAATTAAGTCAATTTATATCAATTTCATCACATTTAGTTTGACTATATTCCACATAGATCTACTATGCCACTTATACTAAGTGTCATTCATTAGTTTGACTAATTTTCACATTATGTCAACTACAACAATCCTACCATATTCACACTTTACTTTGACTATTAACCACATAAGTTAAAATCAACATACAACACATAAATAGAAATAACAACACATCTATTTACATGTAACGACTATTTATCTACTACTAAGTAAGTGCAAAGCACTTACCTTTGCTAATGAAGATTCCAATCGGTCTTCAAGCTAACATCTTTAACGCCTTGATCACCTAAACATTCCACATGCTTTAGTAATCTAGTTTACCCCAATACATTCATCAATTGAAGTTTAACTCCCACTCAAGATCTTATGATCTTCACCATCATCTAATCTTGGTTTATTAAGCCCTCTACAAGCTTTTAACCATCATTAATCCAATTCTACCCATTTTGACCCGTTAAGGATTTCACCCAATTTCCATAATTTCATCAAATTCATAATTCACCAAATCAATTGAGTTTTATTCTTGAAAATGTGTTTATATTATACCATAAACACTTATGCATGCTCAATTCACCATTTAAACACCTCAATTGAAAACCCCCAAATTAGGTTCTCAAAACCATAATTTTCAAAACCCAATTTGATGAAATTAACATGAATTGATTACTCATCTAGCTTTAGTAATGTTAGATTATCAATCCTACTCAACTACAATTTCACTACAACCACCAATTTTCATCCATTGGGTTTCATCCACCAAAACCCATTAGAGAACAAGAATTTTATGGAGGATTAGAGAGAAGATGATACCTACTTGATTGTATGATGGAATTGTGCTAACCAATCCTTCCATCCAAGCATGCATCCTCTGATTTGGAGTTCTTGAGCATAGCTCCCTTCTCCCTTTTGTCTCTTCTCTAAATCATAACACACACCTCTCATTTGAGAGTGTGTGTCGCCACCCACCTACAAACCCAAATCAGGTTTGTGATTTTTACAAGTCTAGCCCCTCAACTTTGCAATTTAACTCCTCCATCCAAAACTAGGTATTTTCATCAATTAAAAGCACCCTCAACTTTCTTTTAATTAAATACACCCCCACAATATAATTAATATATTATAGGATAAACCTGGAAGTTGGTTCATTACAAATCACACCCCCTAATTTTGGGTTTCGTCCCCGAAACCCGATCAACCAATATATTAGGGTAACACTCGAGTATCTATCCTCAGATTCCCGAGTAGTTTTTGCCCCTTATCTCACGATCCTACTGAACCAAATACTTCGTTAACCCACTTATACCACAGGCATTTCTCCTAGCTACCTAAGGTAGCCACCAATTCCTCTAGATAAACATTCCACATCCACCTCAACACCGCAATGAGAAGCAACATCCACTTCTCTCACCTCGCATTCCCGTGGATGAACCACGAGGAATGTATCATGGAGTGTACACGAACCCCCGAGTAACTCCTAACGACATACCACTTCACATACTAAAGTGAAGTTTGAACGGTCCCACTAAATGGGGACTTGGCCTCCCACGATTTCGAATCCGATACACCTCCTTTATAGGGAAACTTTTATATCGCCAAATTTCCAATTTGAAATTCAATACACCTCCTTCCTAAATCCACTTAGGGTTTTCTATCCATCTCCGGTGGATTTTTCAATCGCATTCAATATACGAGATTTTACACGCTAAATCTTGAATCACACCATGATTCTTAGTGTCACACCCCGGCCGGCGGCGGATTATACACCGGGGCTGACGCGGTTGTTCATAAGCACACGATCATCTATTAAATGTGACAGTATTTATTCATCAAAATAAAATGCATCCGTTACAAGTAGAAATTAAAAAAAATAAAGCGTTCAAACATAACATAAGTTTATATTAAAGCTAGGTCTGAAGTCCTAAGTGATCATGTAGTGTCCTCAAACCGGTGCACCTGAAACATGTGAGTAAATATCAACTACAAGTAGTTGGTGAGTAACATAGGTTTTGACACCAAACAAAAGTTAAGTAAAAAGGATTTGGAATTCAATATGTTCAAAGCTTAACTAAGGCATAAATGTGAAAACTTACAAGTTTCCAAGCGTATAATTCAATCTGTAAGTAATGGAAAACTGGTAAGTACAATCCCATTGATTGTGTTTTGGAAAAATAGTAATATGGTACACACAAAACCCGCCAAGGTTCGTGTTAACTGGAATCGGATTCCCCTATAAATGATCATGTTAGGTACTACCTTAGGCCTGGGTAGCAGGTTAATGAATGTACTAGCATGAACACATGTAATGGTCACCAAGCAGTTTAAGACATAAAGCACATAGTAATTTACATGAGAACAATGGTATTGAATCTGGTAAGTATAATATGTAAACATGTTCCACCCCGAGTATTTGTAAACAATAGTAAAGAGAAAGGGGGCTATGAAACTCACCTGTAATGAAGCTAACAAGTTGTATGAATTGTACATGATGGATAGGCTTTGTGAGGATTTCTCACAGTCACCCTACACAGGTAATTGTATTCTAGACTCAATGTACGTCTAATGGAAATGAAAGTAAAGAACTCTAAGTTTATCTGAGTTCCTAGGGATTCCTGGAATTTAGGATCTGGTATAGGATTTGTACAGGTTTCTAAGAATATTATAATTGTTTGAAATAGTGGTGAAATTGTATATGTAATTAATTAGAATCTCTAATTAATTATATAAATATTTGATTTATAGTAATAATACGTTTAAAATTAAATACTATTCTAAGAACAATTAATAAATAAGTAGTTTTGTGTAAATAGAGATATTTATTTAAGTTACTTAAATAATTTATCTTACTTAAATGATAAATAAAAGAGATATAAAACCGTTAAAATTTAGCTTTAACTGAGATTAATGGAATTCGTATAATTATTAATCTAAAATAATTGTTCAAGTGTTTTTATAACCCTTAAAATGTTTTAAATAGTTATCCTTTGCCTAAAACAATTATTTATAAGTTTAAAAGAATTAATAATGCTTAAACCAATAGATTATAATTTGTTTAATAACATTATTATTTTCTAAATAAAACAACATAGTTGGGTTTGTCTAAATAAATTATTTATTTAGAAATTTATAAGGTTTATAATATGATTTTAATAAATTAAAATAAATAAAACATCATTTTACATTTTCTGTTTTCGTAAGAGTTACTAAATACTCTTATAAGAATTTTTGGAATTTGTTTCGGAATTGAAAACATAAAAGATTGCTGTCAAAAAAATTAAGCAGAAAAGATGGGGCAGCCCGGGGTCGAACCCGGGTTTGCACTGGAAGCTAACAACGTACTAACCACTAGACCAGGAAGTCTAGTGGTGTCATAGGGCCGGTTGGAATCAGGATAAACAGAACTAAGTTGTGTACTGGGTTCTCAGGTTGCATATGCGCGCAACAAAAAGGGTGTGTAGGTAGGGTCGAACCCGTGACCCCTCGTGTACGTGACATGAGTTCTAACCGGTCGGACTGGGCTAATGCCTTGTCAAGATACCTGAGCGTTTAATATAAAACAATAAACCTCCACTCACCTTCTTCCCCAATATGCGCAAACTGCAAACCCTAGCTCCAATCTGTCATGAATACTCACTTCAAAAGAATTGAAAGGATGGGGCTTTATTTCCTTGGATAAAGACGAACTCAATGGTATGATAATTACCTGAGATAGTTGCGTGAGGAAGGGCGAGCGGTTGAAGTCTCTTTTTCAATGATCTTCGATGCGGATCGAGTCCCATGTGTTAAGTGCGAAGATTGAGGACTCAGGGAGTTCGGAAAGGGTGTTGCGAGGGTTTGTAACTGGCTTATAGGTCTCCATTTCATTTGAAACGCACAAGTCAATTGGGATTTGAAGGGTGACGGTTACAAACTTAAGGGTAAAAAATCCAATGATTCCCATTAAATTGATGCGTTAAAATCATCATAAACAGTCCTGGTAACGTTCGCGCATGATCAGATGGAGTTAATTCACACGAATCGAACGATTTGGCCGATGAATTGCAATGGTCTTCGTCCCTGTTTGACTTTCAAAAGTCAAATGTGACGGGGAGAAAGAAGAAAATTGGGATTTAGCACAAAGGTCCCTATGGTCTCAATAGTTAGCATTTCATGCTCAAACTTGGGTTTTAAGTGGATTTAAAGTTTTAGAGAACTACCAAAGGAACCCTAAACTTTTATAAAACAAAAAGTTTATTAAATCTTGAAATTTTTATAGAATCTAATAATTGTTAATGTTATATTTAATGTTACAAGTATACTTACATAATTTTTGCAAATTAAAAAAAATAGTTTTGTTTCCATTAAATCATCTACATTAAAATAATAAAATTTTATAAACACTATATTTATAGAATTTGTAAATTTAGATTTTATAGGTTTGTATGTATATATTTATATGCCTTTATATATATATATATATAGGTTTAGAATATAACTTAGCATATATTTATATATTTAATAGAATAATAACAATTGTATAATCCCTTATATAAAAATTTATTATTTTGAATTTGAAATAATTGTATCTAATTGTATGTATGTATATATACTCATGAAATGGAATGGATGAATAGGGTAATTTATTGAGGTGAATTGATGCAAATCACATGAAAATGATATTACAAGTGCCGGAAAAAGTAAAAATAAAGGCCGGAATTTTCTGGGGATTACAGTCTCCCCTAATTTAGGAAATTTCGTCCCGAAATTGATTAGAAGGAGGGTCTAGGAAAAAGAGGTGTGTGATTGGATTCTCATCTAGTTTTGCTTGTCGGTTTGAGGAGTATAGTTAATGACAAGGTTCAGGTCAGGTCATCGCGTCAGGTATGGATGGTGGTAGTGGATTTTGTTTGAGTGGGAATAAGGAGAAGATTGCCCTAGAATGATTTTGGACTCAAATGATGGGTGTATCACTTGTAATAAGGATGAGGGAAATTTTCGGTCTAAACCTTTCTAGGATATAGTCTAAGATGCTCGAGTAATGTCACTGGATAAGGATTTCACAACTATTGGCCAATGTCAAAGTAATAGAAACCCTACTTGAATACAGACAACGTTACTTCTAACAGTATGACATGAGCACTTATATATAGGATGTACTGTAGGTCCCTCGGGTGTGGCGGATCGTCACATGCAAGTGGGTCTACTAATCGGATCGGGTGCGGAATACCCGTGACTAGGTGGAGAGTCTTACGAAAAAAAGTAAACCGACAAGATAATCACTATAAACATTCGTCTATTATAAACACTTTAAGGTTACAGAGAGAAGTTCTGAGATTACAAAGTTTTGCGTATTTGCTAATCTGAATGCCTATGATTGCGTACTTATCTACTGTCAACCATTCCTATTTATACATGACCTGATGCCTGCGCACTTAGCAAGTGCGCAGGGCAATTTGCTCATTCGTACTTAGCAAGTACGCATAGGTATTCTTGCGTACTTGTTAAGTACGCAGGAACTACTTCCTGCACACATACAAGTGCGCAAAACACTTAAAGAAATCTGCAACAGTCTATATGTAAAAGTAAATACAACTCGATAACTAATACATACAGACACTTACAAACAAAGACACATACATAAATGAAAGTACTAAACTAAGACTCTATCTATCCAGAATCTATCCAGTGTGTTTGTCACAGGAAAGTGCTTCAACAAACTCCCCCTTGACAACAGCTCTGGATCATCTTCGATCTTCAGTCTTCAGTCTTCGGTCTTCAGTCTTCACAGCTATGCATCTTTAGCTTCCATCTTCTTCTTATAGTCAAGGCCGAACTTGATCATCTTGTCATATTTAGAAGCAAGGAATTTTGTCCATTCGTACGTATGCATGCAATACCTGTCTGCTAGTGCCTCCAGATCTTTCACAGAGAAGTTAATGAAGCAGACTTCATCAAATACTCTGATTAGTTCCCTCGGCACTAAGCATCCACTTTCTGACCTCACCTTTCCAATAACCACAGCCTCGCCCGTCTTTGGATCTACGTACCAGTACCACATGTCACCGAGGATATCCTGAGATAACTTGCTCAGGGGAATCTTGGTTTCACATAGCACTGGCTTGCATACCAATTTCTTTAAGAATTTCTTAGTCACAGGATGTCTTGCTGTCTTATCCATGACTCTCTTGGGCACTTGAGGCTTGAACATATCAAACTTCCCAGATCTTCCTTCCCGCTGTAGAACCACCCATAAACCCATCGCCACTACATGATTAGAATGACCCAACAGCTCTCGGTTTGCTAGGTTCACAAGGTCGTATTTGGGTAAGGAGTTGAACGCTTCGCTGGTTGGTTTCAAGTATTGAACCCCCCCAGATCTTTTGATTGCGAACAACTGCTTATCCTCCTCGAACCTTACAGCCAAGATCATATCTATTGCCCCTTGTTTGTCTATGATAGACGTCTTTTGCCAAACAGGAGCTGGACCCTTAGATGAAGTAGAAGGCATATATTTTTCTTTAGGTGCCTCCGGATCCACAGGTGTAGGGTCAACTGGGGAGGCTTCAGTCGAGGCTTCCACATTACTAGCATGCTCGACTGAACCTGTGTCGAGCTGAGCTTCGAAGGATAGAAATTCAAAGATCTCTCCATCTTCTAACTCGTATTCTCCTTCCCCATCACCCTTGGGAATTTCAATTACTACATCCTCATCATCATCCCAATCATCACCAGAGTCGATCTCTCCTTCTTCTAGGTTAAAGAGAGCATCGATCTGTGCTTCCTTGGAATAGTCAGGCTCTAAGTATAAGATCTCATCATCAGATAGATCCTTAAGCACCTCAGCCGCTGACTTTCCTTTGTCACCACCACCAGAGGTATCACCACCCTCTTGATGAGTAGACTCCCCCTGAGCCATTGGAATAGCAGAGATGGGCACAATTGCTAAAGCTTGGTGCTCACCTCCACTAGGACCGGCTTCGGGATCCTTGTCTTTGTCGTCATCCTTAGTCAGGTCAACAGGATGACAAGCCTCATCACCAGTAGTGTTCTCCTTCTCCTTATCTTTCTCCCCCTGAGCATCAAGCTTCTTGGTCAGATCAGCAATTAGTTTGACCATCAGCTCATGCTCTTTCTGTTGAGTATCAAACCTCAGCTCTAGAGATGACCTGTGACCCAGAATCATTTTATTTGTCCTGATTAGAAGCTCGTTCTGGGCCATGACGTTCTTCAGTCTCTCGTCAGTCCCCGTTCTCTGGCTTCTTAGAATCCTAACTTCATCCACCAACGAATTAATCTGTGCTTGTTGAGCGTCAGATTCCTCCTTTGACTTCCGAATAGTTTCCAATAATCCAGCAACTTGGGTTTCCAGAACATCTATCCTTGCATCATTAGGATCATGATGTCTGGATGATGACGCTTCGGCATTGTGAATTGGGGAGGAGAAGATGATGTCGAAGTCAAACCCTTGAGTAAACTCCCCATAGTTGAAGGGTTGACTTAAAGGATCAATGGTGGTTGTTGGGATTGTGGATGTGATGACGATTGTAGGTGTTATGGAAGGGGTGATGGTGACTGACTCCGTGAGAATTGGAGTAGTCACCACCACCTGGGCATATGTGATAGGGAGGGTCACTATCACACGAACCTCCTCTGTGATTGAAGTGACTGCCACGTCAGGTTGTACCTGTGGCCTCCTCCTCTGTCTTCTGTATAGCTGCTGTGAAGGTGGGGTGGAAGCTAAATCAGAACTCGCAGCTGAAACTTGTACTTGCTGCTGAGGACTCACCACCACCTCACTAGGAATAGGTTGTTGCTGCCTATCCCCCTGTTCTTATGAACACTTTCACGTCTTTGCCTTTGAATAGCAGCGTCAGAGTCAGAATCTGGCTCATATTCGCTGCTTGAAGCTTGTCGCTTTCTCTTTGAGGACGACTCAGGTAGGGTTACCTTTTTCGTTCTCCATAGGTGTGCCTGAGATGGTGCATCATCGGAATCAGAAGAATCAGACTCAGTCTCTTCCGAGTCGGATCCCTCAGCACCATCATGTCCTCCTTCTTTGTATCCATTATCAAACGATCCATCTTCACTCTCATCTTCCTCTTCTTCTTGTTGTTGTTCATCTGAATGTTCACTCAACTCTGGCTCCGAATCGTAATTATACCATCTCCAGTCACCTGGTGCCACGTATGCTTCATTAATAAGGTGGCCAAAGAGTGCTGTGTGCTCAGGGGTAGGATCTACATTGCCTGGCTTTAAAAAATGTGCAAACACCCTTTTGTCCACCCATTTAACTTGCAATCTCTCCCCGATAGCAGGTAGGTTTGGCAACGCATTGTTTATCAGAAGTTGCATAAACCTAGGGTATAACAAGAACCTGAACCTCTCAGCCGTGTTGATCTAGTCATTGATGGTTTTGAATATGTATCGTGAGAAGTTGTAGCCCTTGTTGAGAGATAAGCCAACCATGGCTGCAGCAAGGTCATGACCCATTGCATCCTTTCCCGCTTTTCTTTAGGAAATGCACATGATCATGACGTGGGCAAAGTATCTCCATTGGTCAAGCACCCACATTTTCTTATACGAAGCATAGTCTCTCGCACCGACATATCCCATTGGTTGCCTCCAACAGCCATCCACAAAGTAGTCTGGATAGGCTGTCGGGTCGGTCGAGAGATCTCAGAATTGCAGGACCTTTCTAATTGTATCTTCAGAGAAGGCGATGTCATGACCAGCCACGGTAGCCCTTATAACATTAGGGGTTACCGTGCAATCATGCTCTGCAGTCTCTCAAAATTGCTCCAAATAAGGTCTTGAAACGATCGGGTCAGCTGAAATAGCGTAGCTGATTCTTGAACGGTTCAAGAAATCAACTATCTCTCGATACTGAAGTGCTGCATCCTTCCATTCCAGTTGAGTATTAGCTAACAGATTGAATTCGTTCGTAAATGCCCGAGCCATAATCTACAAAAACACACAGAAAACATAATCAGAACAACAAGTTTCATTGGAAATGAATAAACATGACACAGTATAGCAGTTATTCTTTGAACTGAAATTTTAGACTTAGAAATTTTTCCCAAGTGTTGGTCCTGCGTACTTAGCAAGTACGCATGAATTTCCTTTTGCGTACTTAACAAGTACGCATGAGTTGCTTCTTGCGTACTTGTTAAGTGCGCAGGAAACACACTTGTTTAAATTTTCAGAAGTTGAAAAATCAACAGATGCTCAAACAAGGAGGTGGATTAGGTCGCCACAAGGTCGGAATCAGTGATCACGACATATGGGACCAACCTTCACACCAAAGACTTGCTACACTAGTCTAATTTTGACCTAAACGACCACCCAGATGAACCGTCGGCCATCGAGGGTCTAAGTTCAAAATCAAGGGATTAAACGGACTGATTAAGGGTCGATCACTGTTTCTAATCAAGTTTTAATTATAAGGTTTTACCCAAACAACCCACAATTTGACTAAAAAGCTCGAATTAAACCCTAAGATTTTCAAATGTTCAAATCGGTCCAAAATCACGATTTTTGTGGATTGATTGGCTCAAGATTCTCACCGATTGATTGTTACACGATGATGATACTAGAGATGGGACAAGAAATCGGTTAGGAACACTCGGATTTTTGAGTAAAAATTTTGCAGAGGGAAAATGAACAGTCGATATGTTTGAATGAGATAAAACGCTGAAATTTTCTAACTCCTATTTATATACCCAACACCAAAAGGTCGTGCGTACTTGCTAAGTGCGCAAGCTTTAACTCTTGCGTACTTACAAGTGCGCAAGACTTACCTCTTGCGTACTTGTTAAGTACGCAGGGCTTACTTCATGCGCACTTGTTAAGTACGCAAGGCTTACTTCATGCGCACTTGACAAGTACGTAGAAACCCTTAAGTGCGCAAACTTTCAACTCAAATTATGAAGATTTTTCAAGTCAAATAACGAACAAGATAAACAACATTCAATCAAGAGGATTCACATTCAATTCAGGAAGGTTAAACACAAATATTTTTGGTTTTTCTGATTAAGATTGAACTGTTCATAACTTAAATTTTTTTTTTTGATCATTTCTAGATAGAAATATACACGTATTTACACAAACTATTTTTGATCAAAGACACAAGCAGAGGATCATATCAGGCTAACTTATAGCAAAAACGATACAATATAATATAAACATCAAAGAATATGGGATCATGTCATGGATTACTATTTATTCGTACGTAATAAGCGCATAAACAAGTAATTCAGGTTGACAATATTATAAGATTTGAAACTATAAGCATCTTTGTATCACGTTCTTGTGTACTAAGGTATTAATTATAAGATATACAACGTGTACCCCACTGATATGCTACAATAATGTAAATTGAACTATCTCAAGGCATCTAAGATTTTCCCAATGATTTTCTAAATTTTCAGAATGAAGCTACATCAATTAGCACAGGAAAAATCAAGCAGAATCCATAAGGATTATCAAGAATCATAAGATTCAGAATCGTGTGATTCATATGTCTTGGTTTCATTTGATTTTCTTCATTGAATATCGGTATGATGATTCAAGATAATGAGTATGGTGTTTGAATAAGGTAAGGGAATCCAACTTTTATCTGGATTTGATTTCAATGAATCAGGAGTGATTCAAGGGTGAATACATGCTCAACGGTTGATGTAGAGACATGTCTTGATTCAATCTCTCATTGCATACTTGTGAGTATGGGCAGTGAGATGAACCGCAATAATTGTGCTAACGACATAACCCGAAACTAATGATCTTTTCTATTCTTTTACGCACACACACTAGCAAACATGGGTTCAAATCACAGTTGTAATATAGACTTTAGTTTCCACACTACTAGTGATTCAAAGACGCATACAGCCTACTGCCAATTCAAATTATTTGTAAATAAGCAGACTAAAGACATAATAATTAAACAATTAAGTAAGCATGACGCAATCATTTCCCATATGAGCAGTCTGTGACGTTTAGATCATTTCTGATGTACTATCATTTCCTCTTTTCTCAAGTTAACTTTGAAATTTTCTCCATTTTCTATTTTGTTTTTGATTTTGTAAAATGTTTCTGAAAGTTAAAAGAACTATATAGAAAACTTAAAAGAAAATAAAATTTAACTTTCATGAATTGAATTGATTTACGAAAAACAAGTTTTTCACTCAGGATTGAACATTCCTATCAAGTTGACAAGATGCTCAAAACGGGATCGATCAAAAGCCTTTGTGAAAAGGTCAGCAAGATTTTCATTGTGAACTTTAACAAGTTCAATTAAATGCTTTTCAGCATAATCACGGATGAAATGATGGCGAATTTCTATATGTTTAGTTTTGGAATGTTTCACCGAGTTATTTGTGATGGACATTGTGGCATTGTTGTCAATGAACAAAGGAGTTCCAGTGAAGTTCAAGCCATAGTCTCTCAATTGCTGCTGAATCCATAATATCTGAGAACAACCGCTTGCTGCAGCAATGTATTCTGCTTCACAAGTTGAGACAGAAACCGTTGACTGCTTCTTACACTGCCAGGAAACCAGTCTGTCTCCTAAGAATTGACATCCACCAGAAGTTGACTTTCTGTCAATGTTACAACCTCCATAGTCTGAATCAGTGTAGGCTTTGAAGTCGAATGACTGCTGCTTAGAGTACCAAATACCTAATCGAGGTTTCCCTTTCAAGTATCTGAAAATTCTCTTCACGGCTATCACATGTGACTCCTTCGGTTGAGACTGAAACCTTGAGCACAAGCACACAGCAAACATTATATCGGGTCTTGAAGCTGTGAGATACATAAGAGATCCGATCATCCCACGGTACAATCAGCAATCCACATCCTTTCCATCTTTGTCAGGATGCAGACCGTGATTGAATGGGATAGGTGTGCCATAAGTACTGCTATCATTCATCTTATATTTTGACAAGATGTCTTGCACATACTTAGTTTGATGTAGAGAAATGTCATCCTCTCTTTGACTGACTTGCAGACCCAGGAAGAACTAAAATTCACCCATGTTACTCATTTCAAACTTGGACTTCATCACCTGCTCGAATTCCCTACACATCCCTTCATTGGTAGTTCCAAAAATAATGTTGTCAACGTAGACTTGTACAAGAAGAATGTCACCTCCTGCTTTCCTAATGAAGAGGGTCGAGTCAATCTGTCCACGGTCGAAACCATTAGACAATAGATGCTTAGATAATGTCTCATACCATGCCCGCGATGCTTGATGAAGACCATAAAGTGCTTTGTCGAGCTTATACACTTTATTGATATTATGCGGATCTTCAAAGCCGGGAGGTTGAGTGACATAGACCTCTTCATGAACTTTTCCATTTAGGAAAGCACTCTTCACATCATGTTGATAGACCTTGAAGCCGACATATGTGGCATAAGCCAAGAACAGTCGAATGGCCTCAATTCTAGCAACAGGGGCATATACTTCCGTGTAATCCAAGCCCTCTTGTTGATAAATACCCTGAACAACCAATCTTGCTTTGTTATTCACAACCACATGATGATCATCCGTCTTGAATTTGAACACCCATCTGGTTCCAATTGGCTGAAAGCCTTTTGGCAAGTCAACCAAATCCCACACATGCAACTTTTGGAATTGAGACAATTCATCTTGCATCGCCTCAATCCAGCAGTTGTCCGCGAGAGCCTCCTTCACATTCTTCGGCTCTAAACGGGACACGAATGCAGCATGCAGACATGTTTCCATGACACCAGTGTCAAGTATCTCCGAGTAAAGACTAGTGTTCTCTGCAATGGTTCGATGACGAGTTTGAACACCGGCATGAGGATCACCAATAATGTTGTCGATTGGATGATTCTTATGCACTCTTGTCTCTGTTACATTCGGTTCCTGAATTTCTGAATCGAGATTCGTGCTTAACTCCCCCATTTCTTGTGTTCCAGAAGAAGAAGATTCAATGTTAATTGGATCAGCTGGAGCTTCATTTCCTACAGTTGTGTTAGGATTAGCTTGAGCGTCATCTCCATCAACATGAACATCTTCACTGTTATCACTGTCATGAGTTCCAGATGCAAATGCAGCATTAGAATCAGGAGTTACAATCGGTACAGTAGCACGAGTAGAGAAACTGGAGTCATCGCCGCCACCTAATAATTCATAAACATTTACGGCGTCAACTGCAGATAGATCAGGAAGATTGAATGACTTGAATAGCGCATCATAATCAAAACCCCAAGCTTGACCTGTTAGTTCTGGTGGAATGTTGTGTTTACTGTAATCCACTTCAAACCATTCCTCGACAGTACGAGTTCCTATATTGTACACTCTCTTGCATGGCGAGTTGGCAACGTATCCTAAGAAGATGCCTTCCACCGCTTTTGCATGAAACTTAGACTGGCGGTCTTTGTACTGTAGCAATAAGGAACATGGACTACCAAACGGAACTAGGTAATCAAGATTGGGAAGTCGATTGTTGATCAACTCGTAACAAGTCTTGTTATGCCTCTTCACAACCAGAACTCTGTTTAAGACGTGACAAGCTGTATTAACTGCTTCTGCACAGAACGTGACAGGAAGCTTTGCATCCAACAGCATAGCCCTTGCAGTCTCAATCAATGTTATGTTCTTCCGTTCTGTAACTCCATTCTGCTGAGTTGTATACGGGGCGCTGAATTCGTGACGGATCCCCTTCTTGAGATAGAAAAGTTCCATCAAATTATTCTTGAACTCAGTTCCGTTGTCACTCCTTATTCTTCTAACCTTCAGCTTGCAAAGAGATTCCAAGCTCAGGATCAGGTATTGAAGAATATCAGCAGTCTTGTCCTTAGTACCTAAAAAATGCACCCAAGAAAAACGTGAGAAATCATCAGTTACAACCAGACAGAACGACTTACCTCCAATACTCCTGATACTTATGGGGCCAAACATATCCATGTGTAATAGCTCCAAAGGGGTATCAATGGAGTTTTGGAGCTTAGGCTTGTGAGACTTCCGCTGTTGTTTGCCCTTTTTACAAGGCATACAGTCATCTGCAATGAAAAATCTCAGCTTAGGAACCCCGGTTACCAAACCGTTTCGGACAAGATAGTTCATTTTATGATACGAAATATGTCCGAGTTTCCTATGCCACAAGATAGAGTCAATCTTTGTCGCTTTGGTAAGCAAACAAGTAGCAACTGATGAGGTGGTTGTTGCCACGCTCATATCAATCTGATAGGTGTCGTTTGTCCTTGGCGCTCTCATCAGGATCCAATCTTCAGGAACTTCAAAACCAGGCTTGAGAAACAAGCATTCATTCTTATCAAACATCACCGAGTACTCCTTGTCGCACATTTGGGAGACACTCAGCAGGTTATGCTTCAGCTGCTCGCAAAAGTTGACATTGTCAAAACTGACAAAACCATTTGATACCACGCCTTGACACGTGATATTGCCGCCTGTCTCTCCAGCAAAGGCCACATAGCCGCCTCTGAATGGTTTCATATCTTGAAGCAAGGCCATGTTTCCTGTCATGTGCCGGGAGCATCCACTATCAACATACCAACGGTTAGAGATAGTACCCTTCGGACGTCCCTGCACGAGTCACAAAAAAAATTAGTTAGATTTGGAGACCCAAGCCATAGTGGTCTTGGGTCGTCCATCCTTTTCAAAATACACTACCTCTTTTAACTCACAGTCGTGATGACTGTTCAAAATGGATGAATCTTTAAAAGAATTAGGACTAGGAGATTGAGAATTTCTAGATTTGGCAGTCTAGGACCTCTTCTTTTTCTTAACCGGAATAGTAGACTTTGGTTCAACAACATCAGGTGAACTTGTGGAAGCTTCACCTGATTGAACTGAAGTCAGCTGCTTTAGCTTTTTCAACCCCTTATTCCTTCTCCTCCTTTTTGGCTTAGAGAGTTTCACCACAGGTTTCTCACCAGTACGTGTACTACCAGAGGTAGATACACAAGGTACAGCAGGTTGCTTTACATTTCTTGAAACAGATGGTTTGGCCTCAGATTTGATCTTTGGTTTTGCCATCAGTTTAACTAGTGGTTTCATCACATTTTGTTTTGGACATTTGGGAGGTTTCACTGATGGTGATTTAGGGATGACAGCCGGTTGTGAAACAATAGGCTGTTTCCCTTGGTTCTTTGAAGGACAATTCACAAAAATGTGACCAACCAAGCCATAGCGAAAGCAAGTCCTCTTGTCTGTGTAAGTTCTCCTGTAAGGCTCATTAGATCTGGCATTAGATGACTCAGCATTATGAGCAGGAGGAGTTGGTTTTTGAACAGGAGTATGACCCGATACAGATTGGTTCTTGAGAGTATAGTAATTTTGCAAATTTTCTTTGTAACCAAACCCATAGTGAGCTGAATAAGCCTCTTTCTTTACTTGATTAAGATTTTTATACCCCCCCCCATAAAGCATTACCTTTAATTTATCATTAGATTCAATGATATCGGGTTCAGTTAAAATACAGTTATCACTATTAGTGATAATGTTTTTCTTGACTTTCTTTTCAGATAACAACTCATCAGATACTACTCCTTCAGGGCAAGTGTTAACCGACCCATCATCAGAAGCAGTAAAGAACTCCTCATTAGATGTGGAGTTAGCCTTACTTGAGGAATCATCCCTTTTAGAGGAGTCATCCTTTCCTGAGGACTCATCAAGACAAGTTAGATCAATGTCTACTAAGCTGTTGACAAACTTCCCGCTAACTGGTGGAGGAATGGCATTAGTACCCAGCACTAAGCTATTCATTTACCTCACTACAGATTCGTAGTGTTCCACCACAAAACGAGAGTTTTTCAACTTCTCATTAGAACATTTCAACTACAAGATTTCATTTTGCAGCTTGTTAATTTCATTGTTCCTTTTCTCCAACCCCTTATATGCAATATCCAAGTGAAGCTGTTGATCGTTCATTTTTAGTGAATAATCATGTTTTTCCTTTTTCATTGTTTCAATTGAATCTTTAAATCGTTTTTCGTTTTCTTTATAACTTAAAGCTGCAATGCGAAAGGGTTCAACCTTGTCTTGGAGCTTAGACTTTTCATGTTTTAAGCCTAGACATTTAGAACAAGAAATAACAGAAAAAGGATTAGAATCTACCTCAGACGATGAACTTGTTGCTTCTCCAATGGCCATGAGGGCAACAGCAGTAGTAGATTCCTCTTGATCAGCTACAGAAGCTTCCTTTTCTTCAGTTACCTTCTCCTCAGCTTCCTTTTTCTCAGCTTCCATCAACTCCATGATCTCAGCCATGAAACCAACTTGAGTTTGTGCAATGATGGCATCTTCCAGATGAACACCTCAATCAAAGTTGTCGTCCTGTTGAGCTACCAGTGCATTGGACGTTCCACTTTGACTTTGATTGTGGTTGTTTGAATTGTTGTAGCCATGGCTGTTTCCTTGGCTAGGTCTGGTGAAACCCAAAGACAGTGCTCTGTCTTTTTGACATTCACGAGCAAAGTGTCCATAGTTTAGACACTTATAGCATTTGGCCTTGGATTTGTCAAAACCAACCTTGGCATTAGAATGCCCGCCAATGAACTTTCTTCCTGTTCTGTTCAGGAAACGCTTGGCTCTCCTCAAGATAATGGCCATATTCCATTGAATATCCATGTCCTCCATGTCATCAGGATCCACTTGAATAAAAACTTCTTCAATTGTCTCAGGATCTGTAAGCTTGCCACCTATGAAGTTCTCGTAGGCCAGCATACAAGATGAGAATAGTGCTACATGATCTTCAGCTATTTTGGCTATAGCTGATTGGTTAGCTGAAGTTGTAGCGGGAGGATTTCTTGAGGTGTGTTGTTGATGAGATCCACACCCTGATCCAGATGCATAGCATGCATGACCACCACAACCATTTGAGTGGTCTTCTTCAGTAGAGTTTCCAGAGAAGAGGGCAATTCCTGAGCCCGAAGATTTGGTTGTAGAAGACATCCCATGATACATAAAAGGGTCTTGTATCTGAGGTCTTCCTGAGCTCTCCTTCTTTCTAAGTTCATGTTATGAGCTTGAACCTTTCCAATTGCCTCCTCCACTGTCATTTCATAGAATTTTGGATTCTCTCATCAGGGTTGTGTACATTTCAAACCTCGGTGGCAAAGCATCCAGAAACTTTTCCACCAACTCTTCATCGGGATACTTGAGCTCAAAAGCTTTCAATTCTGTCTGCAGATGATAGAATCTAGAGATGAGGTCATCTAAAGACTCATTCTCCAAAAATCTGAAGCATTCATACTGCTTCCTGAGTAGATCTCGTTTACTCTTCTTGATATCACTATTCCCTTCGAATCTTTTCTATAACGCCTTCCAAATATCCTTAGAGTTGTCATAACCTCTGAAGCTGTGGAACAACTCCCGAGTTAATGCCATAGTGATTGAACCAAGAGCCTTCTGCTCTCGATCATAAGCTTTCTTTTCTTCTTCATCGAGTTTAGAGATAGGCTTAGGCAGTTCATCATCAAGATAAATGTGTGTGGGATGCTTATAGCCTTCTAGAATTGGAATCCATAACGAAGAATCAGTGTATGAAATGTAATGCTCAAAGCGTGCCTTCCAGTTAGAATAATCATTTACATTTAGCAGCTTTGGCGGTTTCTGAGGAGTACCAATCTCATTGTCATAGTTTAAAAGGTTTCCAAGGTTCTGAAGATTCGACATGGTGAACACTTAGTCAAATTTCAGAAAAATCAGAGACACTTGCGCACTTGATATTGGCCTTGCGCACTTAGAGGAAAGGTCTTGCGTATTTAAGATTTGCTCTTGCGTACTTGATAAGTACGCAGGAGTAAATGATAAGTACGCAGGATATAACTTAAGTACGCACAAGATTAGTCTTGCGTATTTAGTAAGTACGCAAGAGATTAGTCTTGCGTATTTAGTAAGTACGCAGCAAGACTGTACTTTTTGCCAGATATGGTAAGTACGCAGAACACCTTTTCACCAACTCTCACCAAACTATTCCGGTCACTGGAAACACACCAGAGATGGCAAAAATCGGACGGATGAACAATCAAATTGAGCCAAAGGGTCGAAAACTTGTTTCTAACCAACCTTTGATGCTCAAAACACTCAAAATACACAACAAAAGTCGGTTTTTGAGTGATTTTTGCTTCTAAAATAGTGCTCAAGAGATACCCCTATTTTATCACAAAAATCAACAAAAACACCTCCTTTTGCTTGTAAAACTCTGTAGAAAACTCTCCAAACTCACTCACAACACTCGAAATCAAGAGCAGTGCTCTGATACCACGTGTAGGTCCCTCGGGTGTGGCGGATCGTCACATGAAAGTGGGTCTACTAGTCGGACCGGGTGCGGAATACCCGTCACTAGGTGGAGAGTCTTACGAAACAAAGTAAACCGACAAGATAATCACTATAAACGTTCGTCTATTATAAACACTTGAAGGTTACAGAGTGAAGTTCTGAGATTACAAAGTTATGCGTATTTGCTAATCTGAATGCCTATGATTGCGTACTTATCTACTGCCAACCATTCCTATTTATACATGACCTGATGCCTGCGCACTTAGCAAGTGCGCAGGGTAATTTGTTCATGCGTACTTAGCAAGTACGCATAGGTATTCTTGCGTACTTGCTAAGTACACAGGAACTACTTCCTGCGCACATACAAGTGCGCAAAACACTTAGAGAAATCTGCAACAGTCTATATGTAAAAGTAAATACAACTCGATAACTAATACATACAAACACTTACAAACAAAGACACATACATAAATGAAAGTACTAAACTAAGACTCTATCTATCCAGAATCTATCCAGAGTGTTTGTCACAGGAAAGTGCTTCAACATGTACCAGCGGTATATCTACTATACCCTTATCATATCCCATCAGTTTCGTTACTGTATATCACCATAGGTTTTATGTCATCACACACAACAGGATTTACTATGTTTTCCATGCGTTGATTTTTATAATTACGTGTGCACCCGTAATTACTCAAATCATCATATGGTCCGTATAGATCATTCTATTGTGTGTGGGTACAGGGGGAACACCCAAAAACATTTTGTTTATTCTTGTTTTCACGTATAAGTTGTTAATAAGTGATCGTGTCTCTAAATGGTAAGGTCAGTCAGAAAATAGAGACTAATAATGGCACAACCCTATACACGGGTGTTCTGAGTAAAAGGTATATCCTTCCAGATTACCGATAATGTTGATAGCTCTCTCGTGTCTGAACAAGAATACGCCAAACCCAGAGTAGCTCAAAGTTTTTAGCTATCATTTTTTCATGGATAAAGTGAATGACCATGCCTCATGTATATAGTGGACAATCAATTATGAACAATGTAAACGGTCTAGTTTCGTATGTAATGTAGGCACTTAAGTTTCATGTATAGCGTAAATAATCTAATATTATACATATTGTAAATAGTCAAGTATCATGTGAACAATCTAGTATCATGCATATTGCATGTAATCAGGTTTCGTCTATAATGTGATCAATCTAGTATCATGTATATTGCAAGTAATCAAGTTTCGTCTATAATGTGATCAATCATGTATATTGCAAGAAATCAAGTTTCGTCTATAATGTGATCAATCATGTATATTGCAAGAAATTAAGTTTCGTCTATAATGTAAATATTCCTGTATATTGTATACAACCAAGTTTCATGTATAACGTGAGCAATCAAGTTGCGTGTATAATGTAAACAATTTAGTCTCAGGTATGTTATGAACGTTCATATGTAAATAATTGAACCTCGTGAGTAAAGTAAACTATCGAATCTTGTCGGTGATCGAATGTTGCGGACAAGCGTGTTGTATAATGTAGGTAGTTGGGTTTCAAGTTTTCAACTTTGTTGATGGATGGTCAACGCTTATGCGAGATGGTTCATATTTTCAAAGTGGCTAGTAAGTTCATGCATTTTTGAAGATGAAAGGTGATGAGAAAGTTTTACAGGTATTTAGAATAATACGCATACAAATACTGATTTGAGATTTTTGTTTGCAAATGACAAGTAATTGAAATTTATCCTTGTTTGTAAATTAATAAGTGAAAGTAATAGGTTGAATGACTAGGTAACTGGGTAAATAAAAACCTTTTTTATTTATTTAGTTATCATAAAGATAATGCTTCAAAAGAAAATAATGTCCAAATTATTTCGTAATCAGGCCAAGAATTTAAAAGTAACGAATTAAATAATTAATCGAGTCATAATTAATTATTTACTAAGATAATGAGATAAATGTTTTTACAACACAAATTGCATTAAGTTCCTTCACAAGGTAAAGGGGTTCAAAAAAAATTATAATCTAGATAAAATTTATAAACCAAGGGTTTGATAAAGGTATTGTTTGAAGAAAATAACTACATTAGTCAAATCAGGAAATAACAAAATGAGTAGTTTACAAAGAAGGTTTAGATGTCAATCATTAAGGAGAGTTAAAATGATAACATTTATATTTGGGTACAGGATATGGATTTCAATTTAAGTTTTAAGAAAACGCGAAATAGAGTATCCGGCTAACATCTCAGATAGTTTTCCACCAGGAAGTAGATGAGCACCAAGACGAACATCGTTGTGGTTATTCGTATTGCGAACCAGGCTTCAGCTCTAGTTATTTCCGTATGTGCATCAAGTATTCCCTGATCTCCTTTTTTGTCTCAGAAGCTCTGCGGTCCTTGTATATAGGTGAGCGGTGTCAGCTGGAACTCCTAGTGCACTGGTAAGTCTCATGATTTGTCTTGCTCTTGGTTCTGGATGGTATAGGTTAGGTGCTAGATAAGGTTCTCTCGGTGGAGGTGGTTCAGCTGCTCGGAGTCTCAAGTCTGCTCCTAAGCCAATCTGCTCTGAGGTCAACATAGATCTGGCAGTTAGTCGTGCCGGTGACCAGTTGCCTGGTGATGGGAATTCCACAGTCTTCCTCCCGTGCTGACTCTGTTTCAGGGTGATACTCCGGGGAGCGAGGAGGGTAAGAGACCATGTCTAGCACGAAAAGGTCGTAAGTGATATTGCAATGATAGGTGTCAAATATAAAGGTGTTCATGAGTTTTAAATTTGACTAATCAAAACACCGAGTTCTTATAATAATATATCGGGAGTAACACTTGGCCTATAAGTAGTGTACCCATGAAAAGGATTCCCATGAAAGAGAGGTGAGTTACAAAGGACACACTTAAGTACTCAGTCTTTCCTTAGTCAGAATCTTTCATGGACTTACACCCACTCTTCCAGCCATCATGTATCATTAACATTATTATTTGAACTCATGTTTATGGTGAGAATCATTAGGGATTGTGTCTTGTGACTCAAAGGTGTGCTTCATCTATTCGAGCAGCTTCATATCCTTGAATGGTAAAGTCTAAGGGTTTAGGTTTCTCACAATGATGATAATATAATTTTCAAGGCATAAGGATGAAGGGGTATATGAACTTAAATAAGATTAAGCGTAAGAATCAGATAGGGAGGTTTAGACATGTGCGCCAAATTGTAATAATTAAACGAATGATGTTTAGATTGTATTCAGTTGGGACATAACCCAATGGATGCTATGACAAATCAAAGTGATTTAAGTTCATATACTTTCAAGAAGACATGCTTTAACCTATAGGTGAACACTCACTTCGGGAATTCCCAGGAAGGCATACGGATCCTTCGGTTGATTTGGATTTAGATGAAATGATTTCCTAGACAGAAGACCCAAAGTACAGGCATTCACCCTTCCGAATTGCACATGTTCTTTACTAATTCTTACAACCCAAAACTTTGACGGGATTTTAAAATTTTAATAAGCATTAGGCCTAAAAGTTTGAATTTTTCCTCAAGTGATGATGTGTAAAGATGAAAGTGTATAAATTCCTAGATATGAACAAGTGTATGGAAAAACTTAGGATAGCATTTAGTGGGATCAAATAGGTAATATGCAGACTAATCAAATAGTCTAGAAAATAAGGTATCACATGAGTAGCAGTTTTTGTAAACATGTAGATTATCAAGTAACATAGCACATAAGGTAATTCGTATTGTATCAACCAATGTAATACACTATATGATATGTAGGTAAATTACACAAGGGTATTCTAAGGTTATAGACTATAGACTAAGAGTATGTTTCAAGTAATCCATGTAGTTTCAAATAGTTTTTTGTAGTCCTTGGGATGTTGTAGTACATGTAATTTTATCATGTAAACAGAAGTAGATAGATGTAGGTAAGTATGTGTATAAATGAGTATAGAGTGGAGTTCCTAATAAAGGACATGAATTAGACTCATGTTTGGGGACTCCTAGGTTGATTGTATGATGGAATTGTGCTAACCAATCCTTCCATCCAAGCATGCATCCTCTGATTTGGAGTTCTTGAGCATAGCTCCCTTCTCCCTTTTGTCTCTTCTCTAAATCATGACACACACCTCTCATTTGAGAGTGTGTGTCACTACCCACCTACAAACCCAAATCAGGTTTGTGATTTTTACAAGTCTAGCCCCTCAACTCTGCAATTTAACTCCTCCATCCAAAACTAGGTATTTTCATCAATTAAAAGCACCCTCCAACTTTCTTTTAATTAAATACACCCCCACAATATAATTAATATATTATAGGATAAACTTGGAAATTGGTTCATTAAAAATCACACCCCTTAATTTTGGGTTTCGTCCCCGAAACCCGATCAATCAATAGATAAGGGTAACACTCGAGTATCTATCCTTAGATTCCCGAGTAGTTTCCGCCCCTTATCTCACGATCCTACTGAACCAAATACTTCGTTAACCCACTTATACCACAGGCATTTCGCCTAGCTACCTAAGGTAGCCACCAATTCCTCTAGATGAACATTCAACATCCACCTCAACACCGCTATGAGAAGCAACATCCACTTCTCTCACCTCGCATTCCCGTGGATCAACCACGAGGAATGTATCATGGAGTGTACACGAACCCCTGAGTAACTCCTAACGACATACCACTTTACATACTAAAGTGAAGTCTGAACGGTCCCACTAAATGGGGACTTGGCCTCCCACGATTTCGAATCCGATACACCTCCTTTATAAGGGAAACTTTTATATCGCCAAATTTCCCATTTGAAATTCAATACACCTCCTTCCTAAATCCACTTAGGGTTTTCTATCCATCTCGGGTGGATTTTTCAAACGCATTCAATATACGAGATTTTACACGCTAAATCTTGAATCACACCATGATTCTTAGTGTCACACCCCGGCCGGTGGCGGATTATACGCCGGGGCTGACGCGGTTGTTCATAAGCACACGATCATCTATTAAATGTGACAGTATTTATTCATCAAAATTAAATGCATCCGTTACAAGTAGAAATGAAAAAAAATAAAGCGTTCAAACATAACATAAGTATATATTAAAGCTAGGTCCGAAGTCCTAAGTGATCATGTAGTGTCCTCAAACTGGTGCACCTAAAACATGTAAGTAAATGTTAACTATAAGTAGTTGGTGAGTAACATAGGTTTTGACACCAAACAAAAGTTAAATAAAAAGGATTTGGAATTCAATATGTTTAAAGATTAACTAAGGCATAAATGTGAAAACATACAAGTTTCCAAGCGTATAATTCAATCCGTAAGTAATGAAAAACGGGTAAGTACAATCCCACTGATTGTGTTTTGGAAAAATAGTAATATGGTACACACAAAACCCGCCAAGGTTCGTGTTAACTGGAATCAGATTCCCCTATAAATGATCATGTTAGGTACTACCTTAGGCCTGGGTAGCAGGTTAATGAATGTACTAGCATGACTACATGTAATGGTCACCAAGCAGTTTAAGACATAAAGCACATAGTAATGAGAACAATGGTATTGAATCTGGAAAGTATAGTATGTAAACATGTTATACCCCGAGTATTTGTAAACAATAGTAAAGAGAAAGAGGGCTATGAAACTCACATGTAATGAAGCTAACAAGTTGTATGAATTGTACATGATGGATAGGCTTCGTGAGGATTTCTCACAGTAACCCTACATAGGTAATTGTATTCTAAACTCAATGTACGTCTAATGGAAATGAAAGTAAAGAACGCTAAGTTTATCTGAGTTCCTAGGGATTCCTGGAATTTGGGATCTGGTATAGGATTTGTACATGTTTCTAAGAATATTATAATTGTTTGAAATAGTGGTGAAATTGTATATTTAATTAATTAGAATCTCTAATTAATTATATAAATATTTGATTTATAGTAATAATACGTTTAAAATAAAATACTATTCTAAGAACAATTAATAAATAAGTTGTTTTGTGTAAATAGAAATATTTATTTAAATAATTTCTCTTACTTAAATGATAAATAAAAGAGATATTAAACCATTAAAATTTAGTTTTAACTGAGATTAATGGAATTCGTATAATTATTAATCTAAAATAATTGTTCAAGTGTTTCTATAGCCCTTAAAATGTTTTAAATAGTTATCCTTTGCCTAAAACAATTATTTATAAGTTTAAAAGAATTAATAATGCTTAAACCAATAGATTATAATTTGTTTAATAACATTATTATTTTCTAAATAAAACAACATAGTTGGGTTTGTCTAAATAAATTATTTATTTAGAAATTTATAAGGTTTATAATATGTTTTTAATAAATTAAAATAAATAAAACATCATTTTACATTTTCTGTTTTTATAAGAGTTACTAAATACTCTTATAAGAATTTATGGAATTTGTTTCGGAATTGAAAACATAAAAGGTTGCTGTCAAAAAAATTAAACAGAAAAGATGGGGCAGCCCGGGGTCGAACCCGGGTTTGCCCTGGAAGCTAACAACTTAATAACCACTAGACCAGGAAGTCCAGTGGTGTCATAGGGCCGGTTGGAATCAGGATAAACAGAACTAAGTTGTGTACTGGGTTCTCAGGTTGTATATGCGCGCAACAAAAAGGGGGTGTTGGGTAGGTTCGAACCCGTGACCCCTCATGTACGTGACATGAGTTCTAACTGGTCGGACTGGGCTAATGCCTTGTCCAGATACCTGAGCGTTTAATATAAAACAACAAACCTCCACTCAACTTCTTCCCCTATATGCGCAAACTCCAAACCCTAGCTCCAATCCGCCATGAATACTCACTGCAACAGGATTGAAAGGATGGGACTTTCGTTCCTTGGATAAAGATGAACTCAATAGTATGATAATTACCTGAGATAGTTGCGTGAGGATGGGCGAGCAGTTGAAGTCCCTGTTTATATGATCTTCGATGCGGATCGAGTCCGAGATGTGTTAAGTGCGGTGGTTGAGGATTCAGGGAGTTTGGAAAGGGTGTTGCGAGGGTTTGTAACTGGCTTATAGGTCTTAATTTCATTTGAAACGCACAAGTCGATTGAGATTTGAAGGTTGACGGTTACAGACTTAAGTTAGCAATAAATCTAACGATTCCCATTAAATTGACGCGTTAAAATCATCATAAACGGTCATGGTAATGTTCGCGCATGATCAGATGGAGTTAATTCACACGAATCGAACGATTTGGGCGATGAATTGCAATGGTCTTCGTCCTTGTTTGACTTTCAAAATTCAAATGCGACGGGGGAGAGAGAAGAATATTGGGATTTTGCACAAAGGTCCCTGTGGTCTCAATAGTTAGCATTTCATGCTCAAACTTGGGTTTTAAGTGGATTTAAAGTTTTAGATAACTACCAAAGGAACCCTGAACTTTTATAAAACATAAAGTTTATTAAATCTTGAAATTTTTATAGAATCTAATAAATGTAAATGTTATATTTAATGTTACAAGTATACTTACATAATTTTTGTAAATTAAAAAAAATAGTTTTGTTTCCATTAAATCATCTACTTCAAGATAATGAAATTTTATAAACCCTGTATTTATAGAATTTATAAATTTAGATTTTATAGGTTTGTATGTATATATTTATATGCCTATATATATATATATATATATAGGTTTAGAATATAACTTAGCATATATTTATATATTTAATAGAATAATAACAATTATATAATCCCTTATATAAAAATTTATTATTTTTAAATTTGAAATATATGTATCTAATTGTATGTATGTATGTATACTCATGAAATAGAATGGATGAATAGGGTAATTTATTGAGGTGAATAGTCACATGAAAATGATATTACAAGTGCCGAAAAAAGGAAAAATAAAGGTCGGAATTTCCTGGGGATAACACTTAGTATCGTGACGACCAATACCACCCAACCAAACAGTATTCGATACCGTTCACCATTTAGTAATTCAATTATCGGCATATGAATACTCAAATGGTAGTTAAGATGACACCATCTTTCAAGTAATGGTAATTAGTCACCTGGTTTCCTTCAAATCGAAGATGAAACTAACACCTCAATCCGACTCAACAGGCACATATGTACCATGTCGCATCACACACTTCTTGAACCAAAGTTCTCCGACCACTCGGAAGAGTAGGTTCAGTTTTGGTATTCGACCTTACCCATAGGCAAGTGAGACACTAATAACCACACACTAGATTGTGCCTCTTTTCATCCGCAGCCATGAAAAGTTAAACTCCAAAATAATAATACAATAACCCACGAGACTTTTAAGTCTCAGTCATCACCCGTGAAGTACAAGGACTTCAAGATCATCGATGAAGTTCGAAGACTTTAATTCAAACTTCTAACGCTCGCCCGCGTATAGATTCATCACTTCCCTCTACAAATTCTCCGGTTTAGAAGTTCGAAGACTTCATTTTCAATCACCGGTTGTGAAGTTTTAAGACTTCAAACACCACTATGAAGTTCTAGGACTCCAACACCATATACCCCTTGATTACTTCAATCATTGTCGGGTCAACATATAAGTTTTTAGAATTCACCGCCTTATCCAAAAATGGATTTCCACCCAAAGCCAAAATGCCACACCAAATCGTTCCGAAGAAAGGCCTCTCCTTTCAGGGAATTTCAGAAAACTCACGAAGATAAGGAGTTTGAACAACTTGCTTCAAAGATAAAAATGACTATCATCGAATAAACGACCACCGTATTAGCATACATGGGTCTACACACCTTTCACATTGATCCACATAAACCGTGTAACTTCTAATAAGCCAGAAAGTTACACTCGCAATCCCATAGTATTTATAACAGAAAATATACCATTCATGGGATAACGTCCACCTCTACCCTTATTGTTGAACTAGGACTTAGAGACCTGTTCAAACCCGACAAATGTATGTATACATTCTTCCATTATTCTTTTCCTCAAGAGAACGGTTACATCCTGTGACACCCGGCAAATTTCAGTTTGATATCCACACCCGACTGAGATACATATTACATTATTAGACATGCATCACACCTATATTTATGGTAATTAAGTCCATTTCTCACTTACCAAGTCAATCCATTTACACGTGTCGGTAATCCAGAAGATTACCCGGTCAAACACGCGTCCTACAGCACGACCGTTGGTGATAATTTAAAACAAATACCTAGACATATAATCTGTGTGTGTAAATTATATGTGACACTGTGATTTAATTAATCATGCCTATATGAATTTTTTGGTGATTTAAAGAAATACTTTTATTTTCAGCACAGTCCGGTAGACACACAGTGTGCACTAGCTAGATGATTAATTCTAAGCAAACACTTAGACATATATTTGGTGTGGATAAATTACATGTAATATTGTGATATGTTATTTTGAGACTATGTTAATTTTTCAGAAATTTTCAGAGAAACTTTCTGTTTCAACGCAGTCCAGCCAGTCCGGAGTATGTACCGACATTTTCAAATAAAAATCCAAAAAATTTATATGTTAAACATACCAATATGAGTCAAGTTATTTTTAAATAATTTCATTCATACCTATTCGGGATTTCCATCAATAAATTGGTGACTATTCGTTTTCCACCACCCAGAGTCAAAACACCCTATAAATACACCCACCAATCACCCCCATTCCACCATTTCACCACCTCTCTCTCTCTCTTTCTTCTTCCTTTGAGCCGAGAACCACCACCACACACCCATTTCCATCCATTTTTGATTCTTTGATCTTGTTTCCTACAATTTCAAGCTTCCAACATCAAGATTATCAAGTTTGCAAGAGAAATCATCCACCATTTCATCCATTTTCAAGTTTGGTAAGATAAAAACCCAACTTTTTCTCCATTTTCATCTTCATGTTCATATGAACATGCATCCAAAGAAAACGTGTTTTCATGAAAGATTAACCATAGATTCTTGAAGGAAATTTGTTTTATAACTAAAATGATATTGTTGGTGGTTTTGGACTCGGGTTTTGTTCTTAGGCTCGGTTCCCATTTAAGGAAACCTTATTGTATGAACACTTGTTAGATGATGTGTTCTTGATGATTTGATGATGGATTATGTTGTAGTATTGATAGTAGAGGAATAATATATGAAAACCTTGTTGTCAAAAGTGTTAGATGATACATGCATGCTCGTTTTTGCTATTTTAGGAAACTTTTATTGTGGGTTTCATGTTAGATGCCATGATAGGATGATTTGATGATGAAAAATGGTTGGATATGTATAGATAATGGACAATATGTGTAGCTTTGCTAGTTGAAACTTTTCGTCATATGAAATTTCATGCTCGGTTCTATTTATAGTAACTTTAAATTTTGGGTTTTTGCTAAAGGATGTTATGATGTGATTTGTTCGGTGGAAATGATGCATAAACACTAGATATAGAGATTGTATGATTTTTTTCGGTAAAATCACATGCTCATGATGTTTTTAGGATCGTTTTCTATTTTTAGAAACTTTATTTCTTGACATGTATGAGAACTTGATGTTTGGGTGTATTCAAAGCATGAAACTAGTGTAGTGAACATTATGAAAGATTGATAAATGGAAATTATGAGTTAAAATGCGTGCGTGTGAGTTCTAGAGCCTGGTTTCTAAATAAGAAAACTTTAGTTGTCCAAAAGTTGTGTTTGCAAGTTCTTGACATGATTAGAAGGTTTAAGTGACTTAGTATAACTGAACAAGGTACATTGTATGATAATGAATGATGATTATCCATGAACTTGACAATTTGACATGATCTTGCTATAATTGAAAACTTTAACTATCCGAAACTCGCATGTTTGTCTATTTTTAGCAAGTAAACATTGAAATGTGCTATATATGTTATAACATGCCTAATTTCACATGTGAACAATAACTTTGCATAGTTGCCATGTTTAGGACTCAAACGTGACTTTCCAGTTAAGGAAACTTTTATGTATCAAGATTTGTGTTGCAAGTTCTAAACTCCAATTGAATGTGACAATGTGTTTATTAGACGATCATAAACTATTTCAAAGTAGGTTTGAATTCTATGTTAGGATTTGAATGCCTATGTCCAACGTGTCACCAACGGGTCGTCAAGTCAAAACATCTTTGAAACGTCAAAGTCACTTTTCAAACAACTCATTGGATGCATAGAGTTCATAGTCAAACATTTACAATACTTAGACCTTAAAGTCCTAAATGTTTCCTAGGGCACGAGTAGGTCGTCTCATTTAGGCGGATTTGCTAAGACTTGCATATCGTTTTACCGCTTTATCAGGTGAGTTCTCACAACCCCGTTTTACTCATTTTCCTTTTTGGGGTGAGATAAATGCTCAAGTATACATTTTCAAAAATCATATTTTCCATGCTTACACAGTTACATTAATTATATAAGTTGTACTGGTGTGTACAAACTCCTCATGAACAGTACTGTTAGGTTTAACAACCCCTACCCGGGTTAGTAGCGCTAACTTAGACTTGAGGTGGAACGGGTACATTATTGACCTAATAAATTCATGTGCAAGGCACAAAGAGGTTGTAACACCCCAATTTTTAAGAAAATACAAGTAAAAGGGTTAAAGTTGTCATTTGATTAAACCCTAGGGGTTAAATGACATTATGTTAAAGTACAAGGGGTCAGATTTCAATTAAGTTAAAATTCAGGGTCTAAAAATGAAATTTTAGAAATTTGGATAGGTGGCGGACCGCCACCGAAGGGATAGCGGTCCGCTACGTAAGGAGCAAGGGATCACTCAGAAGAAGCCACGTGTCAGATGACTAATCATTGAAAACTGATGCGTGGTGTCGGTCCCTGGAGCCTCGTCACGCAGCGGAGATAACACGGACTTGTTCTGTGATTTTTGTGGGAACCAAGAAACGAGACAGAGAAACACGAACATAAACAAAAGATAATGAAACGATACGTAATCCATAACATAGATGTCATCCCGTATTACAGACTACATATCGAAGGAGCACACATCTCTCATCTAAGCTCACGGTCCAGGATTCGGGAGAGCTCGTACCGACCTGGACACCTCTCAACATTGTTCCAGAAGTTCCACCTACAAATGAAGTCTTCTATTTATAGGGGCAGGAACACTAACTGCGTACTTGGATAAGTACGCAGGGCATTGGTCATGCGTACTTGCTAAGTACGCAAGGCAAAAGCCTTGCGTACTTACTAAATACGCAGGACCAACTGGTGAACAAGCTAAGTACGCAGGAACACCCTCCTGTGTACTAGCCTAGTACACCGATACATAGAATTTAATCTATAGTTACTAAAACATGCTTCTACACATGGAAGGCTGGTAGCAGACCGTCATTGGTTCATTAGCGGTCCGCCAGCCGCAATATTTCTTAGCAGTCCACCATTGTGTAGTGTAGCGGTCCGCTACGTAGCCTCCAAGTCAGTTAAGCCGCCTCAAAGGGGTGGTAGACCGCCACCCATATGTTTAGCGATCGCTAGGGATCCATCGATCACCCTATAAATAGATGGGTTGAGCAAACAGTTTTAGGCACTTTTCACACTCAAAACACCACACAAAACACCTAGTTAACCTCGGTAAGCGTGCCAAGGAGCCTCGGTTCGCGTAGAGAAATCCAGTTTCTAGCTTTTCGATCCCATTACGCAGGAGATAGTTCTGAGGTAAGGTTCCGACTAGTTCCTAATGACTTGGTTACTTTCTCTAAGCTAGAAACTTATGATTAAGTAAAGTTATGATAACTTAGGACATTGATCCAAGTCGTTGTGTTGTTTACATTAGCACGTAAAGATTTTCGGATCAGGAAGGAAGGTAGAGGTGAGTTCTATAAGGCCCTTTTTAAATGTTTTATTTAAATGTTTTGGCCGGTATGCATGCTAGAAAGGTTTACAAAAATGCTATATACCTTTGATTTAAATATTTGGGATAGCATTCATGCTGCAAGAGGATATGTATGAAAAATGTCTAAATCTTAAAACTAAGTAACGGAGTACTCATGAAATATCAAGGAAGGTTAGGTAACCATCCGACCGGTATGTAGTTATCTGGCAAACGGAATGTTCTGTCTAAGGAAATAATGGTGTATAAATCCCTCCTGAACCCGTCATTCTTTCCTGGGAACATCTCTGTTGGAGGTACTACTCTAAGATGATAACCACCTTTTCTTCGTTAATATACCATGGAGAAACCTTTACGAGGATTTAGGATAAGGACTGGTTTTGAAAGGAATGGTTAGAATGGAAACTTGCCTTTTGGCATGATTTCACATTTCAAAGATTATGGAAAGAAAATGGTTTTGACACGTAAAAAGTTTTAGAACTTATCATGGTGTGCCAAGATAAGTAATGGCAGAGATGTCAAGGTTTTACCTTGACTAGCAGAGGTCTTGACAATTATTGTCTTGACAAAGAAATGAAGAGAAAGAGAGAGAGTTTTGACATGTTTTGCCATGTCAAATATTTTGACCATATTGGTCTATAAAGAAAGAAAGATTTTTGCCACGTCTTGCCAAATGCCACATAATATCTTGCAACTTAAGACGTAGAGAAGTACTGCATTCCTTTATGGAATGTAGTATAGACACCTTGTGCAAGGGTATGTATAAGTGGTGACGACCACCTAAAGGTTAACGTGACCTTGGAAAGACAAGTGTGCAAGTATAAAGTAATATGTTTGGGCAAGAAGTTAATGTGATGTTTTACTACGTGTCATATAAATCCATTTATGTATGCGAAAGAGGTCAAAGATATTTTGACAAAAACTTAGAACTCAACAGCGTAAAGCTGACAGATATTTAAGCATGTGTATCGGGTAAATATGTATCCTCCTGTAGTAGAGGCAAGGGGCAAGAGTATAGGCATCATGCATGCTATCTGGCATCCTCCGATGAATTGGCATTAGAATAGAGATGTTTGTACTTTTTTTGAATGTACATTAAACAAGTTATGATATAAAAATTAGTACTTTAATGTCTTCCGTTGTGTATGATCTCTGTTTACTATATGTTCATGAGTAAATCCGATAAGTCCGGGATGTGGGTGCCACAAGTTGGTATCAGAGCTATAGTTTAAGAGATTTAGATACTTGCCCAAGTATCTAGACTTAAACTAGGATTAAGGGACAGTAAGAATGTAAATGGAGATGCCAGTCAAGACATCATGATGCCAAGGGTAAAAGATAAAGGTATGAGTATTTTAGTATGAACATAATAGAAGGATAACTAGAGCACCGAAAGCGGCGTAAATGACTAATTTCGTTGTGGCCACGGTTATTAATGTTTACAATACACTTATGTTCTAGCTATCAATCCATCTTGCGAATACTAAAACACTCCATATCTTTTGTAGAAATGGCCAGTAGAGGTAAAGGAAGAAGAGGAGGAAGGGTTAATCCCAATACTCCTAGAAGGAAACCGCCAATGCCGAACTAGGGATAGAACATGTAGAGAGAGAAGAACGGGTAGAAGAGCCTGTGGTAGATCCACAATTTAAGAATCTTATAGACATGGTTGTATCCAAAGCGTTAGATACGGCATTGCCAATCTTATTGACGAGCTTAGAATAGAATAGAAAGAAGGAAGATGAGACTCAACCCACAGAAGAAATTAATAATTTAGACAATGAGAATGAGGATGATTTCAATTATGATTATGAATCTGATGATTCATATGAGGCAAGACCTCCAAAGAAAGGGAAGAAGGGATGTCCTTATAAGGCATTCAAAGATGGAAACTATCCTAAGTTTGAAGGAACAAAGGATGCCACTGTTACTCATCAGTGGATAAGAGAGATAGAGGCAGTTATTAAGATTAGTGAATGCAGAGATGATCAGAAGGTCAAGTATGCAGCCCATTCATTTGTCTCAGAAGCTTTGTGCTGGTGGGAAAACTTAGTCATAGCTTTGGGAGATAAAGCTATTGATCGGATGACTTGGGAAGAGTTGAAAAGATTGCTGATAGAGGAGTTTTGTCCAGATAATGAGATGGACAAACTCGAAAGAGATTTGGAAGCTGGTAGTATGACTCACCGAGAGTATACTACCAAGTTTAATAGAATGGCTCGCTTAGTACCCCATTTGATAACTCTTGAATCTATACGCATCAAGCGACACGTGCAAGGTTTACCATCCGAGATACGGAGGTTAGTAAAGACTTCAGACTTGAAGACTTTTCGGTCTGCCGTACAACTTGCTTCAACCATGTACGATGAAGTCTTTGGTTCCCGCCCTGTGGAATCAAAGAGAAAATGGTCTGACATTTCTAAAAATCATAATAAGAAGAATGGAGGAGGTGGACGAGGAGGAAAGAAGCAGGAACAGGGTGGCGGTTCTAAATGTACCAAATGTGGTAAACTACACACTGGAAAATGCAGGTATGGGAAAAATACTTGCTACAATTGTGGTAAACCAGGACATATAGCCACCAATTGTCCAAATAAGTCGGGACTGAGGTGTTACAAGTATGGAGAACTTGGACACCAAATTATAGAATGCCCAACCCTGAAGATTGCAACACCAGTAGTGATTAATGATGGAAAAGAAAAGGAGTCCCCAAAGGCCAAGAGTAGGGCCTATACCTTGACAACAGAGGAGGCTAAGGCACTTCCTGACGTAGTATCAGGTACATTTCTCGTTAATAACGTACCTGCTACTGTGTTATTTGACTCAGGAGCTAGTAGAAGTTTGTATCTCTAGATTTCTATCCATCCTTAGCTAGACCTACCATAAGATTAGCCAAAACTTTTGAAGTCGAAACGTCTATTGGGAAGACGATGAAGGTAGCAGAAGTCATTCAAGATTGTTTCATCGATCTTGAAGGATTATGGAAAGAATGGAAACTTTCCTTTTGGCATTATTTCACATTAAAACTTATCATGGTGTGCCCAGAAAGGTAATGGAAGAGATGTCAAGGTTTTACCTTGATTAGCAGAGGTCTTGACAATTATTGTCTTGACAAAGAAATGAAGAGAAAGAGATAGAGTTTTGACATGTTTTGCCATTTCAAATATTTTGACCATATTGGTCAATAAAGAAAGAAAGATTTTTGCCACGTCTGGCCAAATGCCACATAATATCTTGCAACTTAAGACGTAGAGAAGTATTGCATTCCTTTATGGAATGTAGTATAGACACCTTATGCAAGGGTATGTATAAGTGGTGACGACCACTTGAAGGTTAACGTGACCTTGGAAAGGCAAGTGTGTAAGTATAAAGTAATATGTTTGGGCAATGTTGGAACCTAGTAGTCCATCGAATTCAAGTTTCTATTTTGTTATATGTTTAAGTGTAAAGTTTTCGATTGAAAACTTTATTGATCGAAAAAGATTTCGATCGAAATCTTTTTCGGATGATCAGAGTTTTCGGACGAAATCTTCTTACTATATATAAGTCTTGTATTTTAAAGTTAGATAGAACAGAACTTGTATCTCATTTTTATCTCTGTAATTCATAGCATTGAACTACTGATTGTACAGATTCTCTAAGTGAATACAAGATGATTTTTTTTGATTATCATAGTTTGATGGCGTATTATCTTAGATTCATCATTTGATTCGTTGGTTTTCGATCTTAGAGTCACTTGGATTGATTCCGTCTTTTTAGAAGATTGTTCGTTATTGTGTTGCTTGGAATATTGCAGATCGAGGGGATTCACAAGTGGTATCAGAGCTTTCGGTGCTCGATTTTAGGGTTTTTCTAGCAAGATTCAAGTGTTCTTGAAGTTTTCTACAAGTTTTCACATTTTCAAGATTCAAAAGTTATCAATTTGCATCAAAATTCACGTCATTGTTGAAGATTTTTAAGGCCCCTTTTTCCCGGGTAACCATACTTGTTGGATTTACTCATAAACATAGTCATAAATACTGAACTTAAATTTAAAACATTCGAATTCAATCATTACATAACGTAACATAACATGACAGCGGAAGTCTTAAAAATTAAAAACATAACATTGACTTAACATATATAAAAGTGGAATGTTAGTCTCGTGCCGGGTAACCATCACGCCTTCGCACGACCCTTCCTTTCTTTACCTGAAATGTATACTAAAAGTCCGCTAACGCTGGTGACTTCTAGTTTAAAAACAATCATACATAGCATTTATCTTATCGTTAAGTAATATATATATATATATATAATATACGTGCATTAGCATATTCTTTGCCTTACTGTTCTCACATAATATTCATACTGAGTATATACATATGTACATACATACTTACTTTGGGGAGAACATTCATCGGTCACACACATAGGGGTGATCAACCTGTCATACTTGTCGCGAATGTCACAAAGACAATGCAGTGAGAACTACCGTCGTAGCCCTTTTCATAGATCGTCCGGCTCTAGAAAACCGTCCGTCGAAACATAAATCCGTCCGACAACCTTTGTCCGTCCGCTCTTAAACCGTCCGACCGTCGTAGTCCGTTCATTCGCCGTCTTCCCTAGGGAATCCGTTTCCCACGTGGCTATTATATATGCAACCCTTCTACATGTAATAAGGCATTTGCTTCGACTGTCCATGAGTACCTTTTATACGTCCTAGCATGCGAAGGAACGTTTTTGTCCCGGTTGCAAAATAGTCACGTGGTCGTCCGTCTACCGAAGTAGCCGTTGTCATCGAAGCATCCATAATGTTTACATACATTCATAACATGCAATATATATAATATAAAACAAGATTTCATTAATTCACGTTATGTCCTTCTTTCATTCATTCTTTATAATCATACGTTTCATTCTTTGTTCATAATTCATTTTCATATATAGGTATATATATATATATTTGTATACCACGTATGATCACATTGACATTCATAGCATTTATTCATTTAGTGTATACACTTCAGCCCCAAAACATTTAAAATGATTTGCACATAACATAGAAGGGGGCACATAGAACTCACCTGATGAGCTAGTCTCGTCCTGTCCTATCTGCGGTCCAATGAGTGCCACACACGATCTGGATTTATTAATTACACATACATTAGACCTAATCCTGACTCTAACGGTTAAATCATTCTGAATTAAGCGACTATACTGACTTCACGAACGGCCTGCGGCTTGCGCACTTGCTAAGTGCGCAGGACCATACTCATGCGTACTTGACAAGTACGCAGAACATTCTTCTTGTGTACTTGATAAGTACGCAGGATGTTCCTCATGCGTACTTGATAAGTACGCAGGATGTTCCTCATGCGTACTTGATAAGTACGCAGGACATCCTTCTTGCGTATTTGATAAGTACCCAAGACCTGCTTCCCCATCAAGTCTGAAATTCTTGCATGTTAACCCGATCATGCTAATCTTACAACATTCTTTGATCAAAATGTGCGGTTTTCATTCTAGATGCTAGTTCACAGCTTATTTTCAAGTTTCATCCATAAAAACGTCTCCTATTTAGCTAAAACCCGAAAAACCCCAAAACGGACAAAAACTCAGATTAGGGTCGAATCGTTACTTGGATTGGGATTCAGATTCAGAGGTTTTGCTCACGAGCTCAGTAGTAACGTGCTCTTTCAATTCCGGGTCGATCCGTCAACTTTCTCTCTCTAGGCATGAGCTCTCCTTTCTCTCTTTAGATTGTAAGTTGTGGAAGAAATGAGAGTCTAAGGCTGTCTTGACCTTTATATACTTGGGCTTCCCTCGACCCGTTGGAGCCGAGCCCAAACCCATCCATTTTCCTTTCATTTTTGACGGTTAATCTCTATTGCGTTATTATTTATTTATTTACTATTTTTGGGATGTTACAAGTCTACCCTCCTTAAAGAGGTTTCGTCCTCGAATCCGTTTATACGTTAAACAATTGAGGGTATAGTCCCCTCATCTCGACTTCTTTTTCCCATGTCGCTTCTGACCCTTTTCAATGCTTCCATTGTACTTTAACTAATTGAATCGACTTATTGCGTAGTCGCTTCTCAGCTCGGTCAATAATGGCTATTGGTTCCTCCACATAATTTAGACTGTTATCTACTTCGATCTCATCGTAAGGTATGTGAGATGTGTCTTCAGCTAGGCACTTGCGTAAGTGTGACACGTGGAACGTAGGGTGTATTCCACTAAGCTCAACGAGTAGGTCGAGTCTGTAAGCAACTTGACCCACTCTCGCTAAAATCTTGAAAGGTCCGACAAACCTTGCACTTAGTTTGCCACGTTTTCTGAATTCAATGATTCCTTTCCATGGTGATACCTTTAACAGTACCATGTCCCCCACTTGAAACTCTAAATCCCTTCTTCTCTTATCCGCGTATGATTTCTTTCTGTCTTTTGTTGCTTTCATTCGAGCCTTGATTTGATCAAACTTCTCGAAAGTAGCTTTGACCACTTCGAGACTTGCAAAATCCTTTTGTCCAATTTCCCCCCAACAAACCAGGGTCCTAGATCTCCTCCCATACAACATTTCAAATGGTGGCATGCCAATACTTGAGTGATATCTGTTGTTATATGAAAATTCTGCCAATGGTAAATGGCTGTCCCAGCTCCTACCGAAGTCAATTATACAGGCCCAGAGCATGTCCTCCAAGGTCTGAATGGTCCTTTCCGATTATCCATCGGTTTGGGGGTGGTAAGCGGTGTTGATGTTCAGTCTAGTGCTCATTGCTTCGTTTAATTTCTTCCAAAACCTTGACGTGAATCTAGTATCCCTGTCGGACACAATCGACAGCGGCATACCATGTCTGCTCACAACTTCCTTGATAAATATTTATGCTAGTCTTTCTGACGAAGAAGTCTCACGTATTAGAAAAAAGTGAGCACTTTTCGTCAAGCGGTCGATGATCACCTAAATGGTATCATTGCCTTTTGCTGTTCGCGGTAGCTTGGTAAATGTGACAACCCGACATTTCAGGTCAATATCCGTACACATTATAAACAAGTTTACATAATAATTATTTTTGTGATTTATTTAATTTCACAAACAAGGACTTTAAAGTTTAACAAAAACCGAGCATTGTCTCAGTTCACATTTGGTAATTCTAGGAGTTACCGGATCACGTGTTATATACACCGACAAATTCGAACAATAGTGGATAAATTAAATATCCAGGCATATATATATTACACAAATTTTAAGTTGGTCAATAAATTATTTTTAGAATAAAATTATAATACTGTGGGGAAAATAAACCGAATTAAACTACCCCTTTAAAACTCTAATAGATGTTAATACCATTAATAAATTAGTGGTAAAAACAAATTGTTTGATTTAATTTGACCCAAACCACCCACCCTTGACTATTCGGCCGAAATGCAGAGAAAACCATTTCCCCCCCCCCCATTCTCACGTCCCATTTTACCATATTTTCAGATATAACCCATACCCTTTCACTCAAAACTCTCACAAACCTTTTATCTCTCTCATTTTCGTACGAATATCTTCTCATTTCTCTTCAAAATCGAAGCCAAGTTTTAAGGTAAAAATCCACCACAATCTAGTGTTTTAAGAAGATTTCAAGTGTTTCTAAAGAAAGTTCAACAGAAGATTCGAGACCATTCTCTGTTTTCTCTCATCATCTTCATCACTGTTTTTAAGGTAAAAACTCGATATTTTTCATATTATGTTCTTTAAAACCGTAACTAAACTTACATCTTAGTTAAACGCAAGAAAGATAACAAGAAGAGTGTGTCGAATTCAAGTTTAAAACATCAAAATATGCCGGACTGATTCTGTCAAAACAGAAGTCCAGCAATCGAAACTAGGAGTTTCGACTGTTTCTCAATCGAAACTAGGAGTTTCGATACCTGTTGCTCAATCGAAACTAGAAGTTTCGATACCTGTTTCTCAATCGAAACTAGGAGTTTCGATACCTGTTTCTCAATCGAAACTAAGAGTTTCGATACCTGTTTCTCAATCGAAACTAGGAGTTTCGATACCTGTTGGTCAATCGAAACTAGGAGTTTCGATACCTTTTACTCAATCGAAACTAGGTTGTTTCGACTCCTGACCACTCCATCGAAACTAAGTAGTTTCGACACACATATGCCCAATCGAAACTAAGAAGTTTCGACACCTGTCCAACAGTCCCAGTTGGGCAGTAACTCAAAACTAATTTATAACAAAACATGTGTTGGAAAACTAAAACGATATTTAAACAAACATAATCAGATTTACAAGGTCGGTGAACAATTTACAATTAAGACGTTGGTCTTAACAACAATTTACCCTTGGTATCTAGGGTACAAACAGTCAAGGTTGACTACAACAAATATTATTACAAGTATATACACAAACACAAGGTGAGTTTCACGGCCCCTTTCTTTTTACTGTTTTCTAATATTTGGGGGAAGAACATACTTCAACTATTTTATGGGATAACAAGAGAATAAGACACGACTTTATGTTTACATGGGATGAGAACAACACATTGGAGGCCACTAAAGTCCCCTGGAACAACATAGTAACCATTAACTGTAGCCTAGGGTCCTATGAATAGTACTATGGAGAGTGACGTCTCCCGGTCATGGTTAGTCGCGCTAACCACAATCTGGAGGATTTATGGCCGCATAGAATCTGATAACGCTTAATAGGGGCTCACACATGTCATGGTTTGGTTACGCCTCATGTATGAACATATTATTTGTATTCCTAGCTAGTTTACAAATGGGTCAACAATTCTTATTCTGCTTATCTCATGCAACTGAATTATTTATGAACAAATGAAGTTTACAAAGAACAATTTGATTAAACCTGTGAACTCACCAACCTCGTGTTGACGATTTTAAGTATGTTTTTCAGGTAACTGAACGTGATTTCAAGGTTAGCAATGTAGATTACATGCATGCACGATGGATACTACTCAAGGAGGATTTCCCTTGTATAACTCATTGAATTGAGTTATATTTGTGAAATCTTAATGTTTTGTAAACTCAGATTATGTTTTGTAATGTAAAACATTAAACTTGTTAATATATCCATTTATCATGTATGTGTTTGCGGTAATCATATGCTTTGGAAACCATGAACGTTGCGCCTCGCGTTTCCGCCTTGGCGGGGTGTGACAGAACTGGTATCAGAGCCATTGATTATAGTGAACTAGGAATCTAAATTGGAACCTAGTCTATAATCTAAATGACTCACTAAAACGTTTTCATTACATAAGCATTGCATGACCAGTCATTTTGTCATATGGATATTGTAGTCACAAGCATGTCGTCACATTCACATTCTGATCCCGTCTCTGACACTGAATCAAATGAGGAATTTTCCGCCTCACGTCCCAAAAACCAAGTACAAACCCGTAGCTCCACACCACCTAAAGTCGCCTTGGGAAAACCGCCTATCGTCTACCGAAAGAAAAGCGGAGGACCAGTTAAGGTGCAAAGCGCTAGGAAGAAGGTTCGACTTCCACGCAAAAGGAATCTAGCAGCCCGTGACCCAGAAGACTTGGTGGCTGGTGAAGAACCACCTAGGCAAAGACCCTGCTACCACCCTACTGTGGGAACCATCCGTTGGATGCCTCGTACCCTGGCACGTTGGAGGGAGATGGAGAGCATTCCATCTACCTTTGAGCTTGGAGAGTCTTCTAACTCCCCAACACCCCTACCCCACACTGGGGAAGCCATAGAGCTCACTGTGCCTACCTTGGTAGCTCGCGTTCGTACGCATGAGGAGCGTCTTGATGATCTCCTAGATGACATCCGGGCACAGGGGGATGCAGCCACGCGACTTCGTCAAGGACTCGGATCTCGAGTTCAGACTCTAGATGACCGCACCCGAAACATACAGGATGCCACTAACTATCTAGAGTTGAGAGCTGACATGGATTGGCAGTTCACTGTTACGGTCCGAGACATGGTGGAGGCTCTGGAAGAAAGGACGTTGGCTGCAGAATTTGTGGCGAGAGCTAGTTTTGTCATGGCAGGACTTGCCATGATGATTGGATTGTACTCTCACTTCTTCTTTTAAACCTATTACGGGCGGGTTGTGCCCGTAGTACATTAAGTAGTTTAAAACTTTAGTACTGATGAGGTCCTGTGAACCCATCTCTTTTGTATCCTTGTCTTTTGGAACAATGTACTATGAATGTTTTGACTATGTATGTAATGGTTTATGTTGTGATAATGGTTGTTTACATTTGACGTTGTTGTATCCTTATGTCATGAGCTATCATTATTGTCATATAATGTTGTTTCTTTTTAATTGATATGTTAGAAAGAACGTCATGGCACCTAAGCGTAGGACAACCCGTAACACTACTGGTGACAACAACGAGGCGATTTCCCCAAATGTGGAACAACTTATAGCACAACGAGTAGCTGCTGCCATGGAGCAGTATGAAGCCAATCGAAATAGTGGAGGAGGTGTAGGAGGTAGCGGTACAGCTGGAGGTTCCGGAGGTGCAGGAGGTAGCGGTACAGCTGGAGGTTCCGGAGGTAATAAAATAAATAAGCCATAACATATAGTCATGATTCGAATTAATGACGTTATGACTTGTAATTCTACAGATGCTCCAATTAGAAAGTGCTCCTACAAGACCTTTCTGTCTTGCAAACCCCGTAACTTCAATGGCACCGAGGGTGCAGTTGGACTAATGAGATGGATAGAGAAGATGGAATCGGTGATTGATATTAGTGAATGCACCGCTGACTGCATGGTGAAGTATTCTACATGCTCACTCACTGATAAAGCTTTAACCTGGTGGAATTCACAAGTAAAGACTTTGGGAAGGCAAACATCATATGAGTTGTCATGGGAAGACTTAAAAGCCATGATGATCGAGGAATACTGTCCTCGAAATGAGTTGCAAAAGATCGAATCTGAAATGTGGAATTTACAAATGACAGGAGATGATGTTGCTGGCTACACTGACCGATTCAATGAGTTAGCAATCTTGGTTCCACACATGGTCACCCCAGAATACAAGAAGGTTGAAAGATACTTGTGGGGTCTCGCACCTCAAATCCGAGGTCTGGTGACTTCATCGAACCCTATGGATGCCAAGAGCGCCATAACTCTGGCTTTCAAGCTAAGGGATAATGCTGTACGTGATGGTTTGTTTGAGAAGAAGGAGACCGAAGGAGGGAAATCTGGGGAAAAGAGGAAATGGTTTGGAAAACCAATTAATCAAAACAAGAATCAAATTTACAAGAGACCTGAAACTATGAAAGCCTTTGTCGCCAACACTGTGGAACAAAAAGGATACCTTGGAGCACGACCAAGGTGTGACAATTGTGGATATCATCACAGTGGGAAGTGTACCCAATGTGGAAAATGTAAAAAGTATGGACATCTAGCCCTTGACTGTAGGAACAATGCGAACCCTAACAAGATAAATCAAGTAGCAGGAAAAGTCAACCCAGGAACAGAAAGAATGAATCAAGGATGCTTTGAGTGTGGAGATCCAAAGCACTTCAGAAAAGACTGTCCAAAGTTGAAGAACCGAAACGACGATCAGGCCCGTGGAAGAGCATTTGTGATGGGGGCTGGTGACGCACGACAAGATCCAAACATAGTCACTGGTACGTTCCCGATAAATAATCACTATGCCTCTATACTTTTCGATACGGGTGCTGATTTGAGTTTTGTGTCAAATGACTTTAAGTCCCTACTCGGTATTAAGCCCAGTAAACTAGACCAAAAGTATACAATTGAATTAGCGAACGGAAAATTAATTAATACCGAAGAAGTCATTCAGGGTTGTACCTTATGTCTTAAAAACCACACATTTAGTATAGATCTGTTACCTGTTGACTTAGGAAGCTTTGACGTTGTTATTGGCATGGATTGGTTGTCAAAGAATCATGCAGAGATTGTTTGTTTTGAGAAAATTGTCCAAATCCCACTCCCAAACGGAGAAGTTCTTTCGATTCAAGGTGAGAAGAGTGGAGTAACATTAAGGATGATAAACTGCATGAAAACTCGTAAGTATCTACGTAAAGGCTATTGCGTATTCCTGGCTCACGTCGTCGAGAAGAAACCCGAGGAACGTCGACTCGAGGATATACCAATCGTTAAGGATTATCCTGAAGTTTTCCCTGAAGACTTACCTGGATTACCACCACCGAGGCAAGTCGAATTCCGAATCGATTTGGTACCAGGATCCGCACCGATTGCGCGATCGCCGTATCGATTAGCACCTTCTGAAATGCAAGAGTTATCAAATCAACTACAAGAGTTGCTTGATAAAGGTTTCATAAGACCGAGTTTCTCACCTTGGGGAGCTCCGGTCTTATTCGTAAAGAAAAAGGATGGAACCTTTAGGATGTGTATAGATTACCGAGAATTAAACAAGCTTACAATCAAAAACCGATACCCACTACCTCGAATAGATGATTTGTTCGATCAACTACAAGGTTCTAGCTTCTACTCTATGATCGATCTACGGTCAGGGTATCATCAACTAAGAATCCAAGAAGAAGATGTACCAAAGACAGCATTTAGGACTCGTTATGGTCACTACGAATTCCTAGTTATGCCATTTGGTTTGACAAACGCACCAGCTGTTTTCATGGATCTCATGAACCGTGTGTGCAAACCATACTTGGATAAATTCGTGATTGTGTTTATCGATGACATATTAATATATTCACGAACCAAGGAGGATCATGAACATCATCTTAAATTAATCTTAGAACTACTCAGAAACGAGAAACTTTACGCTAAATTCTCTAAGTGTGAGTTTTGGATCCAAGAAGTGCATTTTCTTGGACATGTCATCAACAAGGAAGGAATTCACGTTGATCCATCTAAAATTGAAGCGATCAAAAACTGGGAAGCACCAAAGACTCCGACAGAAGTACGTCAATTTTTAGGTTTGGCCGGCTATTACAGACGATTCATCGAGAATTTTTCAAAAATAGCCCTGCCTTTAACCAAATTAACCCAGAAAGAAAATAAGTATGATTGGAATGACAAGCAAGAGTCAGCTTTTCAAATACTAAAGCAGAAGCTGTGTAGTGCACCAATTCTATCCCTTCCTGAGGGAATCGACAATTTTGTCGTATACTGCGATGCATCACACCAAGGACTGGGTTGTGTGTTAATGCAAAGAGACAAAGTCATCGCATATGCCTCACGACAACTAAAAGTGCACGAAAAGAATTATACGACCCACGACTTGGAATTGGGTGCAGTTGTGTTTGCGCTCAAAATTTGGAGACATTACCTTTACAGTACAAGATGTACTATCTTTACTGATCACAAGAGTCTCCAGCATATCTTTGATCAAAAGGAACTTAACATGAGACAACGCCGTTGGGTAGAACTACTAAACGATTATGATTGTGATATCAAGTACCATCCCGGGAAAGCCAATGTCGTAGCGGACGCTTTAAGTCGCAAAGAACGAGTTAAAACTCTTCGTGTTCGTGCCTTAGAATTGACAATTCATACGAATCTTACTACTCAAATTCGGATGGCACAACATGAGGCAATCAAAGAAGAAAACATTCAGAATGAAGCTTTACGAGGAATGATAAAGCAATTGGAGCCAAAGTCAGATGACACTTTATACTTCATGAATAGAATTTGGGTGACACGTTTTGGTAACTTACGGGAGTTAGTTATGGACGAAGCCCACAAGTCCAGGTACTCCATTCACCCGGGTTCAGATAAAATGTATAAAGATCTAAAAGAATTATATTGGTGGCCCAATATGAAAGGAGATATTGCCACATATGTCAGTAAATGCTTAACGTGTTCAAAAGTAAAAGCCGAACATCAGAAACCGTCTGGTTTGTTACAACAACCTGAAATTCCCCAATGGAAATGGGAACAGATTTCTATGGATTTCATTACAAAATTACCCAGGACTTCCAGTGGTTATGATACTATATGGGTTATTGTCGACCGATTAACAAAATCTGCTCACTTTCTGCCAATGAAAGAAACTGACAAAACCGAGAAACTTGCAAAGCTTTATATCAAGGAAATTGTGGCTAGGCATGGAGTGCCAATTTCTATTATCTCCGATAGAGACAGCAGATTCGTGTCTAGGATCTGGAAATCATTACAAGAAGCAATGGGCACACGTCTTGACATGAGCACGGCATATCACCCACAAACAGATGGTCAAAGCGAAAGGACCATTCAGACATTAGAAGATATGCTCCGTGCATGTGTAATTGATTTCGGAGGAAATTGGGATACTCATTTACCATTAGCTGAGTTTTCCTATAATAACAGCTACCATACGAGCATTAAAGCAGCACCGTTTGAAGCTTTATATGGTCGTAAATGCCGCTCACCGCTATGTTGGGCGGAAGTTGGTGAAAAACATTTGACAGGCCCTGAGATTGTCCAGGAAACCACTGATAAGATTTTCAAAATTAAGGACCGTTTGAAAGCGGCCCGAGATAGACAAAAGAGCTACGCTGACAACAGACAAAAACCATTAGAATTTCAAATTGGTGACCGAGTAATGTTAAAAGTCTCACCATGGAAAGGCGTTGCAAGGTTTGGCAACCGTGGTAAGCTCAACCCTAGATACGTTGGTCCGTTCGAAATACTGGCTAGGGTTGGCCCTGTAGCTTACAAACTCAAGCTACCACAAGAACTAAACAATGTACACAATACATTTCATGTGTCAAATCTCAAAAAGTGTCTATCAGACGAGACTTTGATCATACCGCCTGATGAAATTCACATTGACGATAAACTTCATTTCATCGAGCAACCAATTGAGATATCAGATTGGAAGGTTCAAAAGCTGAGACGTAGTCGAATCAAACTGGTTAAAGTACGTTGGAACTCAAAGCGTGGTCCTGAGTATACATGGGAACGAGAGGACCAAATGAAAACAAAATACCCATCCTTGTTTGAGGATGCCCCAGTTCAAGAGGACACGAATTGAATTTCGGGACGAAATTCTGTTAACATGGGGAGAATGTGACAACCCGACATTTCAGGTCAATATCCGTACACATTATAAACAAGTTTACATAATAATTATTTTTGTGATTTATTTAATTTCACAAACAAGGACTTTAAAGTTTAACAAAAACCGAGCATTGTCTCAGTTCACATTTGGTAATTCTAGGAGTTACCGGATCACGTGTTATATACACCGACAAATTCGAACAATAGTGGATAAATTAAATATCCAGGCATATATATATTACACAAATTTTAAGTTGGTCAATAAATTATTTTTAGAATAAAATTATAATACTGTGGGGAAAATAAACCGAATTAAACTACCCCTTTAAAACTCTAATAGATGTTAATACCATTAATAAATTAGTGGTAAAAACAAATTGTTTGATTTAATTTGACCCAAACCACCCACCCTTGACTATTCGGCCGAAATGCAGAGAAAACCATTTCCCCCCCCCCCCATTCTCACGTCCCATTTTACCATATTTTCAGATATAACCCATACCCTTTCACTCAAAACTCTCACAAACCTTTTATCTCTCTCATTTTCGTACGAATATCTTCTCATTTCTCTTCAAAATCGAAGCCAAGTTTTAAGGTAAAAATCCACCACAATCTAGTGTTTTAAGAAGATTTCAAGTGTTTCTAAAGAAAGTTCAACAGAAGATTCGAGACCATTCTCTGTTTTCTCTCATCATCTTCATCACTGTTTTTAAGGTAAAAACTCGATATTTTTCATATTATGTTCTTTAAAACCGTAACTAAACTTACATCTTAGTTAAACGCAAGAAAGATAACAAGAAGAGTGTGTCGAATTCAAGTTTAAAACATCAAAATATGCCGGACTGATTCTGTCAAAACAGAAGTCCAGCAATCGAAACTAGGAGTTTCGACTGTTTCTCAATCGAAACTAGGAGTTTCGATACCTGTTGCTCAATCGAAACTAGAAGTTTCGATACCTGTTTCTCAATCGAAACTAGGAGTTTCGATACCTGTTTCTCAATCGAAACTAAGAGTTTCGATACCTGTTTCTCAATCGAAACTAGGAGTTTCGATACCTGTTGGTCAATCGAAACTAGGAGTTTCGATACCTTTTACTCAATCGAAACTAGGTTGTTTCGACTCCTGACCACTCCATCGAAACTAAGTAGTTTCGACACACATATGCCCAATCGAAACTAAGAAGTTTCGACACCTGTCCAACAGTCCCAGTTGGGCAGTAACTCAAAACTAATTTATAACAAAACATGTGTTGGAAAACTAAAACGATATTTAAACAAACATAATCAGATTTACAAGGTCGGTGAACAATTTACAATTAAGACGTTGGTCTTAACAACAATTTACCCTTGGTATCTAGGGTACAAACAGTCAAGGTTGACTACAACAAATATTATTACAAGTATATACACAAACACAAGGTGAGTTTCACGGCCCCTTTCTTTTTACTGTTTTCTAATATTTGGGGGAAGAACATACTTCAACTATTTTATGGGATAACAAGAGAATAAGACACGACTTTATGTTTACATGGGATGAGAACAACACATTGGAGGCCACTAAAGTCCCCTGGAACAACATAGTAACCATTAACTGTAGCCTAGGGTCCTATGAATAGTACTATGGAGAGTGACGTCTCCCGGTCATGGTTAGTCGCGCTAACCACAATCTGGAGGATTTATGGCCGCATAGAATCTGATAACGCTTAATAGGGGCTCACACATGTCATGGTTTGGTTACGCCTCATGTATGAACATATTATTTGTATTCCTAGCTAGTTTACAAATGGGTCAACAATTCTTATTCTGCTTATCTCATGCAACTGAATTATTTATGAACAAATGAAGTTTACAAAGAACAATTTGATTAAACCTGTGAACTCACCAACCTCGTGTTGACGATTTTAAGTATGTTTTTCAGGTAACTGAACGTGATTTCAAGGTTAGCAATGTAGATTACATGCATGCACGATGGATACTACTCAAGGAGGATTTCCCTTGTATAACTCATTGAATTGAGTTATATTTGTGAAATCTTAATGTTTTGTAAACTCAGATTATGTTTTGTAATGTAAAACATTAAACTTGTTAATATATCCATTTATCATGTATGTGTTTGCGGTAATCATATGCTTTGGAAACCATGAACGTTGCGCCTCGCGTTTCCGCCTTGGCGGGGTGTGACAGTAATGAAGTCCATCATGATCTCCTCCCACTTCCATTCCGGTATTGGTAAAGGTTGCATTTTACCGCATGGTTTCTGGTGCTCGGCCTTAACTAGTAAACACGTTAAACACTTGTTCACGTAGTCAGTCACATCATTCTTCATGTCGGGCCACCAGTACTCTTTCTTCAAGTCTTGATACATTTTGTTTGTCCCAGGGTGGATAGAATAGTGAGAGTTATGGGCCTCATCGAGTATTTTGGCTCTAAGCTCGCCAATCTTAGGTATCCACATCCGGCCAAACCTAGTTCGTACACCGTGTGCATTTGCATTTAAATTCCATTGTTGTCCTACTATTCTTTCCCGTTTTATATTTCTTTCTAATAGTGCTTCATCTTGTGCCTTTGATATTTCACTCATCAAATCTGGCGTTATAATCAGCTGACACGCTTTGATCCGGATAGGTGCCGATTCTTCCTTTCTACTTAAAGCGTCAGCCACTACGTTTGCCTTGTCTGGATGGTACAATATCTCACAATCATAGTCTTTCAGTAGCTCTAACCATCTCCTTTGTCTCATGTTTAATTCCTTTTGTTCAAAAAAGTACTTCAGGCTTTTGTGATCGGAGTAGATGGTGCATTTAACTCCATACAGATAGTGCCTCCATATTTTTAATCCAAAACTATTGCCGCTAACTCCAGATTGTGAGTTGGGTAGTTAACCTCGTGAATCTTTAGTTGCTGCGAGGCGTAAGCAATTACCTTTCCTCGTTGCATAAGTACGCAACCTAAACCTTGACCCGAGGCTTCAGAGTAGACTACTAAGTCTTCATTTCCCTCAAATAGTGCCAAGACTGGAGCTTGGGTTAATCGTATCTTAAGTTCCTCAAACGCATTGTTTTGGGTTGGACCCCATTCGTAATTTACTTCCTTACGTGTTAGCTTTGTCAGCGGCGAGGCTATTCTCGAGAAATCCTGAATGAATCTCCGATAGTATCCTGCCAATCCCAGAAAACTTCGTATCTATGTTGGCGTTTTCGGGATGTTCCAACCTTTTATGGTTTCGATCTTTGTAGGATCCACCATAATGCCGTTTGGGTTTATAACATGACCTAGGAATTGGATTTCCCTAAGCCAGAACACGCATTTGGAGAATTTTGCGTACAAAATTTCCTACTTTAGCACCTCCATAACCTCTCTTAGGTGGCAGTGGTGATCACCCTCTCTTTTCAAATATACCAGTATGTCGTCTATAAAAACTATCACTGATCGATCCAACATGGGTCGACATACTCTATTTATCAAATCCATGAACGATGCTGATGCGTTGGTCAATCCGAAGGACATCACGAGAAACTCATAATGTCCATAATTCGTGTGAAATGCGGTCTTTGGTACATCTTCTTCTCTTACTTTCAACTGATGGTAACCCGACCTAAGATCGATCTTTGAGAACCAACTCGCACCTTACAGTTGATCAAAAAGGTCGTCTATTCTAGACAGGGGGTATTTGTTCTTTAGTGTCCTTTTGTTCAATTCGCGGTAGTCAATGCACATGCGCATGCTGCCGTCCTTCTTCTTTACAAATAGTATCGGAGCGCCCCATGGTGAAATGCTCGGTCAGATAAATATTTTTTCTGTTAATTCTTCTAGTTGAGACATCATTTCTTTCATTTCTGACGGAGCCAATCAGTAGGGGGCTTTGGCAACGGGCTCAGCTCCTGGCAGTAAGTCAATCTAAAATTCTATTTCCCAATCGGGTGGCAACCCAGGTAGATCCTCAGGGAATACTTCCGGAAAGTTGCACACCACGGGTACATTCTTGATTTCTTTCGTTTTCATTCTATCGTCAATAACATACGCCAGATAAGCTTCGCAACCACGCCTCATGTAACTTTTGGCCTTGATCATCGAGATGACGTTCGGCATCGTGCAATTCCAATCCCCATAAACCGTAATTGGACTGCCGCTAGGAGCTTTGAGGTGTATCCTCTTACGTTTACATATGATTTGAGGTTCGTTGGCAGCTAGCCAATCCATACCCAATACTATATCGAATCCTCCTAAGGTGAGAAGGAATAATCTAGAAGGAAACTTATGGCCCTCTATTTCTATGATGCAATCCTCTGTTACTTGGAATACTGTCGAATTTTTACGAACGACAGTTTGTACGCTAAAGGCCTTTACTATGGTGTTGATAGTGCAATCTAGTTTACGACTAAATGCATTGGATATAAAGCTTTTACCTGCACCAGAGTAAAATAAAATAGCAACATGTTCATAATTTACTAGGAACGTACCTGACACAACATCAGGGTTTCCCCTTGCTTCCTCCTCGGTTAGGGCGTAGGCTCTAGTCCTAGCCTTCGGTTGTTCCCTTTCAGCTTCCTTTTCCTTTTCCGAACCGGATTGTCTGGTTTTCCTGCAATCCCTAGTCATGTGTCCATATCTTCCACAACGTTGGCACTTGACGTCCTTTATGCAGTCTCGGGAGTAGTGCCCCGGCCTCCCACATTTGTAACCCATGGTTGTGCCAACTAAACATTCGCCTTGGTGTTTCCTTGAGCATTTCTTACAAACTTCTTACTCTTCTGACCTAGGCTTCTTCACCTCAGCGTTGTAGTTTCCCTTCCCATTTCCTTTAAATGAGTTCTCCCATTTCCGTTTCGGAGCTTTGGGAGCTATGTCCTCGTTAGCATAATCGTCATAGACGATTCCAGACAGGTTGACTACCGACTCGAAGGTCGAGGGTAGATTAGTTTTCACATGAACACGAACCTTTTGAGGTAGGCCCTTCGCATAGTACTTGATCAGTCGCTCTTCAATCTCTACCAAGTGGGGTACCAGTTGAGCGAGCTCATTGAACCTGGAAGTATTCTGGCGGTGCGTCTTGCTGCCAGCCTTGAAGTTTAGGAATTCATTTTTCACTCGATCAATTTCGTTCTGGGGACAGAACTTTTGGATTATCAGCTTCTTCAGGTCTTCCTATGTCATTCTGGCAAGAGCGTTTGGTGACTTTGTCCTCTGAATGTTCCTCCACCAACTTAGTGCCTCATTGGTGAAAGAATGAGCAACATACTTAATAGCCTGTTCCGGTCGACACTCGCTGATGTTGATTACAGCGTTCATCCTCTCAATCCATTCGAACGTAGCCACTGAATCCTTGTTCCCATCGAACTTGGGTGGGTCTCCGTCCTTGAAACCTTTGTAGGTACACCCACGATTGCTTGATTCCACCTTCACTTCATCCCCATCACTGTCATACACTTTCTCTTCATGGTCTCCTTCATTCTCCTCTCTACTTTTCTTTAGTGCCTCAGATAGTAGATCAGGCAATACTTTCTTCAGAATGAGTACAACTTCACGGGCAATAGCATCCCTGACCACGGGTTCCAACTGTAGAGGCCCTTGATTGTCGTCCCCAGTTAGGGTTACATCTGTTTCGTGCACACTCTCAGTGTGTTCTGCGTGCACACTCTCTTCTTCTTCTTCTTCATGTCTTTGATTCAATGGAGGTCTACCGACCCGGCCAGTGCGACCGCCTCGGCGTCCTGTTCTTTCTCCACTAGCCATAGTTCCTAGTTTCCTGATAGTTATAAAGGGAATACATCAATGTCGTTCCTTCAGATCATAGTTTTAGAACAGTACGAGCAAGGTAAATTGTTAATTACAGTGACCGGTTTGTGATTACTAATTTACATTGCTTTTCGGGTTCAAAACTCTTCAAATCGGTTGTGACATTGACATCTATTTGTTCTAAGTTAAGGTATATATTCTTACCCACATGCATTAACTCTAGTACTTACTTACCGTACTGGCGTTGGCGTTGGTTACTCATACTGACATCCGTGCGTTGGTCCCATAATCAGCTTGAGTCCAGACATTTAGGGATGTCTGAATCTCTCAAACTATTGCTCTGATACCAACTTGTAAGGCCCCTTTTCCCGGGTAACCATACTTGTTGGATTTACTCATAAACATAGTCATAAATACTGAACTTAAATTTAAAACATTCAAATTCAATCATTACATAACGTAACATAACATGACAGCGGAAGTCTTAACAATTAAAAACATAACATTGACTTAACATATATAAAAGTGGGATGTCAGTCACGTGCCGGGTAACCATCACGCCTTCGCACGACCCTTCCTTTCTTTACCTGAAATGTATACTAAAAGTCAGCTAACGCTGGTGAGTTCTAGTTTAAAAACAATCATACATAACATTTATCTTATCGTTAAGTATTATATATATATATATATATAATATACGGGCATTAGCATATTCTTTGCCTTACTGTTCTCACATAATATTCATACTGAGTATATACATATTACATACATACTTTGGGGAGAACATTCATTGCTCATACACATAGGGGTGATCAACCCGTCATACTTGTCGCGAATGTCACAAAGATAACGCAGTGAGAACTACCTTCGTAGCCCTTTGCATAAACCGTCCGGCTCTAGAAAACCGTCCGTCGAAACATAAATCCGTCTGGCAACCTTTGTCCATCCGCTCTTAAACCGTCCAACCGTCGTAGTCCGTTCATTCGCCCGTCTGCCCTAGAGCATCCGTTTCCCACATGGCTATTATATATGCAACCATTCTACATGTAATAAGGCATTTGCATCGACCGTCCATGAGTACCTTTTATACGTCCTAGCTTGCGAAGGAACGTTTTTGTCCCGGTTGCAAAATAGTCACGTGGTCATCCGTCTACCGAAGTATTCGTTGTCATCGAAGCGTCTATAACGTTTACATACATTCATAACATGCAATATATATAATATAAAACAAGATTTCATTCATTCACGTTATGTCCTTCTTTCATTCATTCTTTATAATCATACATTTCATTCTTTGTTCATAATTCATTTTCATATATAGGTATATATATATATATATATATATATATTGTATACCACGTATGATCACATTGACATTCATAGCATTTATTAATTTAGTGTATACACTTCAGCCCCAAAACATTTAAAATGATTTGCACATAACATAGAAGGGGGCACATAGAACTCACCTGATGAGCTAGTCTCGTCCTATCCTATCCACGGTCCAATGAGTGCCACACACGATTTGGATTTGTTAATTACACATACATTAGACCTAATCCTGACTCTAACGGTTAAATCATCTGAGTTAAGCAACTATACTGACTTCACTAACGGCCTGCGGCCTGCGCATTTGCTAAGTGCGCAGGACCATACTCATGCGTACTTGACAAGTACGCAGAACATTCATCTTGTGTACTTGATAAGTATGCAGGATCTTCCTCATGCGTACTTGATAAGTACGCAGGACATCCTTCTTGCGTATTTGATAAGTACGCAAGATCTGCTTCCCCATCAAGTCCGAAATTCTTGCATGTTAACCCGATCATGCTAATCTTACAACTTTCTTTGATCAAAATGTGCGGTTTTCATTCTAGATGCTAGTTCTAATCTTATTTTCAAGTTTCATCCATAAAAACGTCTCCTATTTAGCTAAAACCCGAAAAACCCCAAAACGGACAAAAACTCATATTAGGGTCGAATCGTTACCTGGATTGGGATTCAGATTCGGAGGTTTTGCTCACGAGCTCAGTAGTAACGTGCTCCTTCAATTCCGGGTCAATCCGTCAACTTTCTCTCTCTAGGCCTAAGCTCTCCTTTCTCTTTTTAGATTGCAAGTTGTGGAAGAAATGAGAGTCTAAGGCTGTCTTGACCTTTATATACTTGGGCTTCCCTCGGCCCGTTGGAGCCGAGCCCAAGCCCACCATTTTCCTTTCATTTTTGACGGTTAAATCTCTATTGTGTTATTATTTATTTATTTACTATTTTTGGGATGTTACAAGATTTATGATATAAAGTGATGGAGAATCAATTTGGGATCAATTTGAGGGTTTAAGGGGTTGATTTGATGATTTTTGGAAGTTTTGGTGCATTTCCGGGTTCAAACAGCATGAATCGTCCGAAAAGTGCTTGAAGCGTCTGAAATCTTTTTCTGACAGACTTTCTGTTCAAAATCTTTTTTGGTCGAAAAGTCTGTCCGAAATCTTTTTCGGTCGAAAACTCTGTCCGAAATAGTTTTCAATCGAAAACTCTGTCCGAAAACTTTTTCCATACAAAAATTTTCACCTCCAAAAAAAATAAAAAAATAATATTTTGGAGGATGTTTACACCTATGTTTTGGGCTGATTATGAAAAAATAAGGTGATAAAAATTAAAAAAAATAAAAAATTTCTCAATGGCTGACGAAGATTGTGCGCATAAGGTATTTGTAAATGGATTGGGGTATGTTCATCCAGATCTTGCTAAATCATTATCTTTGAATAAGGAAGATGTGAACGGAAAAGCAAGACAAGAAACATTAAAGAAAAGATATCAAGTATTCACACGCGAGAATCTTTGATTGTCCAATATCACATATATGTGGAATAGATAAATGATCTAAAGGATGTTGATATTGAATATGAGAAATCAGAAGTCATGGATAAATTTCTTAATGCTCAACCACAGGAATGGGAGATTTATAAACTTAACATCATAAATAAAGGATTAAAGTTTAATTCATTAGAGGATTTGTGTGCAAAGCTACAGATGTATGCGCTCAAAGCGGATCAGAACAGAAAAGTGATCAAAGGTGGATATGGTTATGATTTTCAAGGAAATTATAAACGTATAGAATCCGATTTGGTTGCTGAAGTAGTGAAAGGGTCACAGGAACTTGAAGCTTATTCTGAACTGCTCAACGAGAATATGTGTTATGTGGAGTGTTTTGAGAAAATTGATGATTACAAGAAACAAAATCAACTTCTGATGGATGCTTTGAAACATTCACATACTACAAACAAGATTCTAAAAGATCGTGAGAAAGAGTATAAAAGAAAGATTGATGATTGTGTTAAAGAAAATTCTCATGTGAAGCTTCAGTTAAAGAGAAATAATTATGAAATTCAACTGTTGATTGAGAAAAGAAAAACAGAAAAGAAATTGTTGACAGAGAAGATGGAGAAAGTTGCCAATACAGCAATTAAATTTGATAAAATAAATATTTCTAGGAAAGTTGCTAGTGGGATCATTGAAGCTCAAATACATGACAAAGTAAAGTCAGGGCTTGGATATAAAAGCACTGGTGAAAACATTGAGGCTCAAGTTAATGATAAAGTGAATAGTGAAGTTGGATACAAAAATGTTCCTCCTCCATTTACTGCAAATGGATTTTATTTACAGATGCCTCAACCATACATTCCAGAGCCATTTGTGCCAAATGTTTATCATTTGTTATAGCCAAAGAGAAATTCCAAAGCAAATAAAGCTAAATTGAAGATTCCAAGTGATCTTACTTCTAATGATGATTGTGTCAGTGACAAATCTGAAGAATTCTTTGAATGTGTGGATTATTTTGATAATAAGGGTGGCTTAGAGTTCAAGAAAGAGAGTCCACTTAATGCTAATGCCATCCCGTTCGTTTCAAATAAATTTGCTCCGCTCATGTTTGTTAAAGAGGGAGTAGAAACGTCAAAAGTTGTAGAATAGAAGTCTAAAGACAAGTCAGAATCTCGAAAGGGGCCTTATCAAAGAACATGTCATGCTTTGAAGAAATGTTTCAGCTGTGGAAAGCAGTGTCATTTATCAAGAGATTGTTGCATCAAGAAACACAAGTTGTAACATTTCTGATTTCTAGTATACGTATTTCAATTCAATGTAATGCATTTCAAATTCAATTCTAGTGCACTGTTTTGTTCTATTCGTACCATCAATTAAATACTATACTTCAATGCAAATCCATAAATTTTACACGGTTATAACCTACTAAAACACTACATAAGTATCTATTTATACAAATACGTCAAAGACCAAAGTTACAAGGTCTGATGTTGAAAATTTACAAGAAACCCTAATAGGCACGGTCGCGCCTCGTTCTGGCACGGTCGCGCCAAGTGCCTTGGCACGGTCGCGCGCCTTGCTTTGGAACGGTCGCGCCCGGTGCCTTGGCACGGTCGCGCCTCATATGGGCACGGTCGCGCCTCTTGACATTTGAAACGTAAAAACGATCTTTAATTCTAAAACTCGCTCAATTCCGTAACGGTTATACACGTTTATCTGTTAATAATCATCATTAGACGATTAAGCATCGACATTACACCTGAATTAAAACCAATTATAGATTTCTAAGCTAAACCGTCGACCCTTCATTCTTGTTCACCAAATCCACTATTCTGGTCTCAATTCTCCCAAACAAACGCATTACCATCCTCTCTAAAAACTTCTGAACGCACAGAAACAGTCGGAGTTGCAGCAGAAGACGCCGGAGATCAAACCGTCGTCGCCGGAACAAGTCCCTACCGTACTCCATCGATTCATTATTCTTCCGGGTAATTGAAACCTTCCACACTTTCGTTTCAGTTCATAGATCAAAAGCCCCATGTTAATTTGGGCTTTCATTATGGAAATCACCACGAACCCGAATCCACATTTTCGTTAAAAATGATTTAATCGAATCAAACCTTAGACACATTTTAAATACAACTGATTTATACAAAAAGACTCGTGATGATCTAATGGGTGAAAGCTCCATGAATTCCAACATTAACAATATAAGAATTAGCCAAATCGTTTCTGTTTTGGGACAGACACGGTCGCGCTAGTATTCTAGCGCGGTCGTGCTTCATGAGACACGGTCGCGCCAAATACCAGCGCGGTCGTGCCTAACACACTCAGACCCAGTCATGCCTTTGGCTAGACTTAGTCGTGCCTCAAAACCTTAGACACGGTCGTGCCTAGTTCAGAACACGAGGCCTAGAGAACAACCCAATTGTGCATTCGGCTTGATCAACACGGTCGCGCCATGACTAGCATGGTCGCGCCCGTGGTTCGAGCACGATCGTGCCCTTCCCAGGCATGGTCGTGTGTGAGTTAAATATTTGGCAGAATTATAATTTTATATATTTTTCAAACAATAAATATTATGATTAAATTGCAAAATAAAAATATTTAATTTTTATAAAAATACATTTAATCCTATTTAGAAAGATCAAATATTTAGTCTTGGGATAAATAGAAAATTATTTATTTAAAGTATATAAAATTTAATTTACATTTATTGTTACACCTTAAAAAGTATTTTAATGCTTACGTTACATATATTATAAATAAATAAATAAATAAATGATTATTTATTTAATTTATATTTAAACAAAAACAATTAATTATTTATACTAAATTATAACTAATACTTACAATGTTTTCATAAACAATAATCATTTACATTACTTATTTATTTATTCAAACTCAAATCTTAATCAAAATATTCTAAAAATATTCTTTCAAACTTTATATTTTATTCAATACTTTCAATTACAAATCAATGACTTTTTACACAAGTCCAAATGCAACTTTAGACTTAAACTTTTGTGCACACTATTAATACCATATACATTACACTTTAGGTTAACTTGTGCATTTCAAGGATCTTTATTCTATCTAGTATCTTTGTTAGCTACGCCTTCAAACCAAGTGAGTATACATAGCCCCTTTTACTCTTTTACATTTTTGGGGTGAAACATGAACACTATTCAAATTACATGTTTACATTTACACAAACAACACAAGTACAAATCCTATTTACATTCATGTGTGCAAATTTGAGCTTTATGCCCGAGTGCTATGTGTGCTAACTTTTGTGAACACTTATGTGCAATCATTAACTATTCAAGCCGACGGTTTTCAATTATAGATCTATTGAGTCTGACAAACTCACCCAGATTGGGGTGATTGATACCGACAACACAATTTACATGCTAGTTACAAAGGTTTGATTGTACTTGGTTACACAATAGCTACTCCCCATAAATGCCTTATTTATCTTGTTATGTATGGATTTGTTTTACAAACTATATGCTATCTATATACAAACCTGTGTTATACTCACCAACTTTTTAGTTGACATTATTTTATTCATGTTTCAGGTCCTAATATGTGAGTTTGATCAGGATGTGCTACACGTAGGCTTTGGACTTAGCTAATTTAAATAAAGAAGTCTATGTTTTGAAATACTGTTTCTGTCTTAGATTTGGTTTTGTTTGAATGATTGTAATGGAATTTGAAGTTTAATATATTTCAATTTAGACAACCTTATGCTTATGAACATTCTACATGTCCCGCCCCGATGATTCCGCCATCGGTCGGGGTGTGACAGATTGGTATCAGAGCCTTGGTTATAGGAAATTAGGTTATTAGACACCTTGACCTAGACTATAACTTTAGGACACTACCTATGCTATGTTTCATGATTACATGTTATATGCTACATGCTATATGTTATATGTTATGTGTTACATGCTATGTGCTACATGCTTACTATGATTAGTTATTATTTTATTTGATGACTTAATTGTTAAAAATTCATGACTTATTAGTATATACTTAAATGATAAATTAAATAAACAATATCCTTTCCCTATATCCTAAAACCTCATAATATTCTTATCTTCTTCTCTATCTTTATCTTTCTAAGCATGTGGAAACTTCATGAAGCTAGATCCATAAAATTTCTTTGTTTCCTCGTTAAGGTTTTTAAGCTTTGTTAATTATTTAAGGACACATGCAATCTGGAAGAGTGACACCTATATTTTGGGTTTTCTGTCTAGGAAAGCATTCGCATAAATCTCAATCAACCGAGGGACCCGTATGCTTTCCTGGGAATTCCCGAGATGAGTGTTTACTTATAGGCTAAAGCATGTCTCCTTGAAAATTATATAAGTTTAATTAACCTTAATGTGTCATAGTATTCGAGTGATTATATCACTATTTGAGTACAATACAAACTATGATTATTTATTTATTTTGTTATCTTATTCTATTAAATCCAAACAATTCTCATAAGTTCTTACATCTTTTCTTGTCTTGTGAAAATCTGTAGAATGCCTCCTCGTCGTGCTCCCGCGGCCAACACCAATACCGACATTGCTGCTATTCTTGCACAACTCGTGACACAACTCACTCAAGCTAATAGTGCCACCAATGGCAACAATGGTGGAAATGGTAGTAATAATGGTAATGGTGGTAATGGTGGAAATGGTGGTAACAACCCATCTCAATGCACTTTCAAACATTTCAACTCGTGTAATCCTCCCAAGTTCTATGGTACCGAAGGAGCTACTGGACTCCTTCAATGGTTCGAAATCATTGAGAATACCTTTCTTAATAGTGACTGCCCCGACAAGCTTCGTGTTTGTCATGCCACAAGTGTTCTACAAAAACGGGCACTCACGTGGTGGAATGGGGAGAAAAGGAATAGAGGTGTGGATGTAGCAATGGCCTTACCTTGGGATGAGGTTAAAAGGCTAATGACCGAGGAATTCTGTCCTCGAAATGAAGTGAAGAAACTTGAAGCTGAGTTTTGGGATCTTGCCCAAGATAGTGGCGAAAGCTTGGCATATACAACTCGGTTTCACGAGTTAAGTCTTCTCGTGCCCCACATGGTCACTCCTTTGTCCCGCTGCATTGAAAAGTATATTGGGGGACTACCGAGGCAAATTCAAGATACTGTCCTAGGAAGAAATCCTGCAACACTTGAGGATGCGATCCATTTGTCCGCTACCTTAACCGATAACCATGTGAAGGCGGGAACTCTTACTAAAAAGGGCACCAAGAAAGTTTCCGACACCAAAACCCCTCCTACCCACATCAAAGAAGCCACATCTGAACCCTCTCGCAATAATAGAAAGAGAAAGACTAGAAATTATGCTGTGGTCACTCCTGCTATACCTGTTAACCAAGCTGCACCTATGGTTCAAGCACCGGCCAAAAAGCCATATGTTGGAATCTACCCGCTTTGTGCCACCTGCAACTATTATCATCCCCAAAGCATCCCATGTCGCCTTTGTACTCATTGTGGGAGATATGGCCATACGGTCAATGTTTGTAGGGCCAAAGCTCTTACGGGCCAAGTCAACCCACCAAACCAAACCAACACCCAAGTACCTAATCAAGGTACTCCCGCTATTGCAAATGGGCGTGCATGTTATGAATGTGGCAACCCGAACCATTTCCGTTATCAATGCCCAAGATTTGCCAATGCTAGACAAGGTGGAGCTCGTGGGCGTGCTTTCAACATAAACGCCAACGAAGCTCAAGCCAACAATGACGTGGTCAATGGTACGTTCCTTGTAAATAGTCAATATGCCTCCATTTTATTTGATACCGGTGCCGATAAAAGTTTTGTGTCGCTTAACTTCGAACCTTTACTTGCAAAGACACGATCCATTTTAGAGAAAACATTTACCGTTGAAGTAGCAAATGGTGACTCTCTTACAATTGAATCCATTATCTATGATTTCTCTTTAGAACTTAATGATCATACATTCCCAATCAACCTTGTTCCAATGCCACTAGGAAGCTTTGATATCATCATAGGCATGGATTGGTTGTCAAGTCACCATGCCGAAGTAATTTGTTTTGAGAAGTGCATCCAAATACCCCTTCCGTCAGGGGAAACGTTAAGAGTCTTTGGTGAAAAGCCTTGCAAAGGACTTAAGTTAATGTCGTGCACTACTGCTCAAAAGTACTTACGAAAGAAGTACAACACTTTCTTAGCTCATATTGTTCAAAAGGATGTCAAAGAGAAGACTATACAAGACATTCCTATCATTCGAGATTTTCCTGAAGTATTTCCCGAAGATCTATCCGGTCTTCCACCCATTCGACAAGTAGAATTTCGTATTGATCTTGTGCCCGGAGCTAACCCCGTGGCTAGAGCTCCATACCATCTTGCACCTTCTGAAATGCAAGAACTTGCAAGTCAACTTCAAGAGCTCTCCGACAAGGGATTTATTCGACCAAGTCATTCACCGTGTGGTGCACCCGTCTTGTTCGTCTAAAAGAAAGATGGATCATTCCGCATTTGAATTGACTATCGTGAACTCAACAAGCTTACTATCAAAAACCGTTATCCTTTGCCTAGAATTGATGATCTCTTCGATAAACTTCAAGGCTCTACTTGCTTCTCGAAGATTGACCTTCGATCCGGTTATCACCAACTCCGTGTGCAAGAAGACGATATTCCAAATACTGCCTTCCGAACAAGGTATGGTCACTACGAGTTCATAGTTATGCCTTTTGGACTAACCAATGCACCCGCAGTTTTCATGGACCTCATGAATCGTGTGTGCAAACCGTACCTTGATAAGTTCGTGATCGTTTTCATCGATGACATCTTAATCTATTCCAAGACTAAAGCCGATCATGAGCAACATCTTAGATTGGTTTTGGATCTCTTCAAAAAAGAACAACTATATGCCAAATTCTCCAAATGTGAATTTTGGTTAAAAGAAGTTCAATTTCTTGTTCATATCGTCAACGACAAGGGTATTCATGTTGACCCTGCTAAGATCGAAACGGTTAAGAATTGGAATGCCCCGAAGACTCCCACTGAAGTTCGTTCATTTCTTGGTCTTGCGGGATATTACCGTCGTTTCATCTCAAACTTCTCTAAGATTGCTGTCCCCCTTACCGCTTTGACTCACAAAGGTAAGACTTATGAATGGGGACCAAAACAAGAAGAAGTTTTCCAAACCCTCAAACAAAAATTGTGCAATGCTCCTATTTTGACTCTCCCTGATGGGAATGATGATCTAGTTGTCTACTGTGATGCTTCAAACCAAGGTGTTGGTTGTGTCCTCATGCAACGAGGCAAAGTAATCGCTTATGCGTCAAGGCAACTTAAGATTCATGAGAAAAATTATACGACGCACGATCTCGAGTTGGGTGCGGTTGTATTCGCATTGAAGATTTGGAGACATTATCTCTACGGCACAAAATGTGTGGTGTTCACCGACCACAAAAGTCTTCAACATATCTTTAGCCAAAAAGAACTCAATATGAGGCAACGACGTTGGGTTGAACTCCTTAACGACTATGACTGCGAGATTCGTTACCATCCCGGCAAAGCGAATGTTGTAGCCGACGCTTTGAGTCGAAAGGACCATGTTATGCTTCATTGTGCCCGAATTCAAACCGATATTCAAATCCGCATCTTAGAAGCTCAACACGTCTCAGTCACCGAGGGTAACATGTTCGAGGAAATGTCGTGTGGTGTTGAACTTCTGCTTGAATCAAAACCCAAAGGCTTACTTTATTACTTGAACCGTATTTGGGTTCCCGATCACGATGATCTCCGTACATTTCTCATGAACGAGGCTCACAAGACTCGTTATTCAATTAATCCTGGTGCAGATAAAATGTACCAAGATCTTCGCCAACAATATTGGTGGCCCGGTATGAAAAAGGACATTGCTCACTATGTTGCCAAATGTCTAACGTGTTCCAAAGTCAAAGCCGAACACCAACGTCCTTCCGGATTACTTGAATAACCAGAAATTCCCGTGTGGAAATGGGAGAACTTAGCCATGGATTTTATTACCAAACTCCCTCGCACCTCGAGTGGTTATGATAGCATTTGGGTAATCATTGATCGTCTCACCAAATCTGCTCATTTCTTGCCTATCCGTGAAGACTATCGGGTTGAGAAACTAGCCCGAATTTACATTGATTAAATTGTAAGCCGTCATGGTGTTCCCTTGAACATAATATTCGACCGAGATGCCCGGTTCACTTCTCGATTTTGGCAATCTCTCCAAACTGCTCTTGGCACATGATTGGATTTGAGCACGGCTTACCATCCTCAAACTGATGGTCAAACCGAGTGAACAATCCAAACTCTTGAAAACATGCTTAGAGCTTGTGTAATCGATTTTGGTGGAAATTGGGATTCACATTTATCCTTCATTGAGTTCTCATACAATAATAGCTACCACACAAGTATCAACATGGCTCCATTCGAAGCTCTTTATGGTCGCAAGTGCCGTTCTCCTATCTGTTGGAACGAGATTGGTGAAGCACAAATCACTGTAACATTTCTGATTTCTAGTATACGTATTTCAATTCAATGTAATGCATTTCAAATTCAATTCTAGTGCACTGTTTTGTTCTATTCGTACCATCAATTAAATACTATACTTCAATGCAAATCCATAAATTTTACACGGTTATAACCTACTAAAACACTACATAAGTATCTATTTATACAAATACGTCAAAGACCAAAGTTACAAGGTCTGATGTTGAAAATTTACAAGAAACCCTAATAGGCACGGTCGCACCTCGTTCTGGCACGGTCGCGCCAAGTGCCTTGGCACGGTCGCGCGCCTTGCTTTGGAACGGTCGCGCCCGGTGCCTTGGCACGGTCGCGCCTCATATGGGCACGGTCGCGCCTCTTGACATTTGAAACGTAAAAACGATCTTTAATTCTAAAACTCGCTCAATTCCGTAACGGTTATACACGTTTATCTGTTAATAATCATCATTAGACGATTAAGCATCGACATTACACCTGAATTAAAACCAATTATAGATTTCTAAGCTAAACCGTCGAACCTTCATTCTTGTTCACCAAATCCACTATTCTGGTCTCAATTCTCCCAAACAAACGCATTACCATCCTCTCTAAAAACTTCTGAACGCACAGAAACAGTCGGAGTTGCAGCAGAAGACGCCGGAGATCAAACCGTCGTCGCCGGAACAAGTCCCTACCGTACTCCATCGATTCATTATTCTTCCGGGTAATTGAAACCTTCCACACTTTCGTTTCAGTTCATAGATCAAAAGCCCCATGTTAATTTGGGCTTTCATTATGGAAATCACCACGAACCCGAATCCACATTTTCGTTAAAAATGATTTAATCGAATCAAACCTTAGACACATTTTAAATACAACTGATTTATACAAAAAGACTCGTGATGATCTAATGGGTGAAAGCTCCATGAATTCCAACATTAACAATATAAGAATTAGCCAAATCGTTTCTGTTTTGGGACAGACACGGTCGCGCTAGTATTCTAGCGCGGTCGTGCTTCATGAGACACGGTCGCGCCAAATACCAGCGCGGTCGTGCCTAACAATAATCATTTACATTACTTATTTATTTATTCAAACTCAAATCTTAATCAAAATATTCTAAAAATATTCTTTCAAACTTTATATTTTATTCAATACTTTCAATTACAAATCAATGACTTTTTACACAAGTCCAAATGCAACTTTAGACTTAAACTTTTGTGCACACTATTAATACCATATACATTACACTTTAGGTTAACTTGTGCATTTCAAGGATCTTTATTCTATCTAGTATCTTTGTTAGCTACGCCTTCAAACCAAGTGAGTATACATAGCCCCTTTTACTCTTTTACATTTTTGGGGTGAAACATGAACACTATTCAAATTACATGTTTACATTTACACAAACAACACAAGTACAAATCCTATTTACATTCATGTGTGCAAATTTGAGCTTTATGCCCGAGTGCTATGTGTGCTAACTTTTGTGAACACTTATGTGCAATCATTAACTATTCAAGCCGACGGTTTTCAATGATAGATATATTGAGTCTGACAAACCCACCCAGATTGGGGTGATTGATACCGACAACACAATTTGCATGCTAGTTACAAAGGTTTGATTGTACTTGGTTACACAATAGCTACTCCCTATAAATGCCTTATTTATCATGTTATGTATGGATTTGTTTTACAAACTATATGCTATCTATATACAAACCTGTGTTATACTCACCAACTTTTTAGTTGACATTATTTTATTCATGTTTCAGGTCCTAACATGTGAGTTTGATCAAGATGTGCTACACGTAAGCTTTGGACTTAGCTAATTTAAATAAAGAAGTCTATGTTTTGAAATACTGTTTTTGTCTTGGATTTGGTTTTGTTTGAATGATTGTAATGGAATTTGAAGTTTAATATATTTCAATTTAGACAACCTTGTGCTTATGAACAGTCTACATGTCCCGCCCCGATGATTCTGCCATCGGTCGGGGTGTGACACAAGTCTCCAAAACAGAAGGTCGTTTCTCAACCTCAGAGAAAGGTTCAAGATGTTTTGGAAGTCAAAACCAAAACGAGATTGGTTGGTCAAAGCTAAACCAAGACAAGTTTGAAGAGTTAAAGCTTCGAGTCCAAGATCTAACTTTGATGATGCAAAGTGTATGGGGGAGCTTGGCAGAATTTTCGTGTTTTGATATGCAATGGGCTATGGGGAGATTGTTGGAACTAATTGTAGGTCATCGCATATAAAACAGTTTGAAGATGGAAGAATTATTTGTAGTTAAAAGATTTCGTCCAAAATCTTTTTCATTCGAAATTGTTTTCGGACGAAATACATTTCGACCGAAATGTATTTCGGACGAATTCATTTTTTTTCTTCTTAGTATAAATACTTGTATAGTTTGAACATTGTATAGGGGTGTTCATTTGATATATCAATACAATTGAGAGAGTTACACCTTTAACTATGTGTTTCTAATTCTACCTCGTTTCTTGATTCATGTATCGATGTATTGATTCATGCAGCTTTCCCAAATCATACTCCTCAAACTTGACACCCATCTTCCTTAGTCTGTTAATCATTGTAGTGAACCTTGTGACCTGTTCACTCAGGGTTTCATTCTTTATGTAACTAAACATATTATACTGCTTCAACAGAAGATCAGTTCGGCTTTCTTGCAGTGCTTCATTTCCTTCAAACCTTAGACACAATGCATTCCACAATCCCTGAGTTATCTCATGTTGCTCAAAATTGAGATACAATTCAGTCGAAAGAGCCATAATAATTGATCCCAAAGCTCTGTTATCTCTCTCAATTGTCTTCCTCAGAATACAAATCAGGATCTGCAATAGGAACTAAACCATCAGCATTCGCAGTATTCGGTATATGAGGACCTTTTGCAATTGACTCCCATAAAGTGTGCTCAGTGAACTTGAAATATACTTTCATCATAATTTTCCAGTTTGAAAACTCTGATATTGACTTCAGCGTCGGTGGTGACTTTCCCACAACTCTCTCAGTATCGTAAACCTTACCTACCATTGAATAAACACAAAGTATCAAAATCTGAAATTTTCACAACTCTAGAGATTTCGGTCAAAATCTTTTAACATCAAAGAATTCTTCCATCTTTAGCATGTTTTATATGTGATAGCCTACAATTAGTTCCAACAATCTCCCCCTAGGCCATTGCATATCAAAACACGGGAATTCTGCTAAGCTCCCCCATACACTTTGCATCATCAAAGTTAGATCTTGGACTCGAAGCTTTAACTCTCCAAACTTGTCTTGGTTTAGCTTTGACCAACCAATCTCGTTTTGGTTCTGACTTCCAAAACATCTTCAACTAATTAAAAATGAACAAACTTCACATATTTTTGGAACAAAGAATGTTAAGAATTTGAAGGAACAATTCGTTGTGACTAAGACTGTAAAAAGTCAAAGTCAGCTCGGGTCAAAGATGATCTGGGTACCTGTTTCTTATTAAGTTGCCTTGAAAATGTGTAGAGTAAAACCGGGAGGACTATTAATAATGCTTGATATGTTGATAGCGGTTGCTCAAGACACATGACTAGACAAAGAGATATCTTTAACAATTTCAGATCTTTTAATGGTGGTTTCGTTGCGTTTGCTGGAAATAAAAAGGGTGGAAAGATCACCGGACAGGGAACAGTTTTAAATGATTTAATAACTCTTGAAAAGGTCAATTACATGTCACAATTGGAGTTTAATCTGCTTAGTGTGTCGCAAGTGTGCGATAAGGACATATCGGTTCACTTTACTGCAAAAGAATGCTTGTTCTTAAAGCCAGGACTGGTAATTCTTGAAGAAATGATTTTGATGCGTGCTGCAAGAAAGTTCAATACTTACGTGGTAGATATGAATGACCATTCAACACCAGTAAGCGTATCTTGCTAGTTATCAAAAGCCATAGGCTCAGAATCGTATTTGTGGCATCGGAGAATGGGTCATGTGAATCTGAAAAACATGAACAATCTGGTTTATAAAGATCTGGTGCGAGGTTTACCCAGAAAGGAATTTATAATTCAAGAAAGTTGTATGTCATGTGTAAAAGGAAAACAGCACAAGAAATCCCATCTGAAGAAGACAGTGACAACATTTACTCTACCTTTATTTCTTATTCATATGGATTTATTTGGTCCTGTTAGAGTACAGAGTATTGCGAAGAAATCTTACTGTCTTGTTATCACAAATGATTTTTCAAGATTTTCCTGGGTGTCCTTACAACAAGGGATGAAACACCTGAAACAATCATCGAATTTATAAAACGAATCGAAAACATCTGTGATAGCAAAGTGTCAATTATTCGCAGTGATAATGGAACTGAGTTTAAGAATAAACTGGTAAATTTCTTTAGTGCAGAAAAAGGCATAACTCATTAATTTAGTGCAGCAAGAACTCCGCAACAAAATGGAGTGGCTGAAAGAAAGAACAGAACTTTAATTGAAGCTGCTCGTACAATGCTCGTGGATTCAAAAGTGCCCATTATTTTCTGGGCTGAAGCAGTAAACACAACATGTTATGTGTTAAATAGAGTTCTCATGGTGAAACAACATACAAAGACTTCATATGAGTTGTTTTTCAAAAGAAAGCCGTATATCAAGTTTTTCAGAGCATTTGGATGTTCGTCCACGCTTCTAAATACATAAGATTCTTTGCCAAAGTTTGCTGCAGTTGGAGATGAATGTTATTTCTTGGGATACTCGTCTTATCAAAAGGCTTTTAGAGTTTATAATAAAAGAACAAAGATTGTTCAGGAATCGTATTATGTGGAGTGGCAAGAGTCAAATATTTCTCCTAAGCAAAATGGGCCAGAATGGTTCTTTGATGCGGATATAATTTTCAAAACTTTTGATCAACGATCTTTATCTGATTCTAATGGTGCAAGTTCTTCAAATACAGTTGATGAGTCAGTAACAAGGATTGATGAAACTGTTAACAATTTCTTGGTTGGTCCACAAAAGGTAATGATTCAAAGTGAAAACTCTGAAGATGTTATTATATCTACACAAACACAAGAATAGCAACTTGAAATTTCAACTAAAAATGATGATACTGAAGTACAGGTTCCTGTTACTGATGATGAACCATTTGTTTCTGAAGATCAACTAGAAGTTTCTAATGTTCATGCTGAAATTGATACTCAGTCAAACTCTTCAAGTGTTTCAAATAACCAATCACCAGAGTTAAATGACACTAGTATGCCAGAATCAGTTCACGTTGAAGAAATTCCAACTCTCAGAATTCATTCAGCTCATCATGTTGAAAATATTATTGGATCTATTGAAGAAGGTGTGAAAACAAGAAGCCAAACTGGAAACATTAATGTATGTCTATATTCGTGCTTCTTATCACAAAAAGAACCAAAAAATGTAACAATCGCACTTCAAGATTCAAATTGGATTGAAGCGATGCAAGAAGAGTTACTTCAATTTAAGAAGTTGAATGTGTGGCATCTTGTTGATATTCCTGAAGGTAAGTACCCGATCGGTACAAAATGGGTTTTTTGCAACAAAAAGGATGATCGTAGCATTGTTGTTCGGAACAAGGCTCGACTTGTTGTACAAGGATTCTATTAGGAAGAAGGGTTGGATTATGATGATGTTTTTGCTCCTGTTGCCCGAATTGAAGCTATTTGTATCTTTCTATCCTACGCTTCATTCATTAAGTTTAAGGTTTATCAAATGGATGTGAAGACTGCATTTCTTTATAGGGTTGTAAAAAAAGAAGTATATGTTAATCAACCACCTGGTTTTGAAGATCCTGGTCATCCTTTCTAGGTTTACAAACTCGATAAGGCATTGTATGGTTTGCATCAAGCGCCTCATGCGTGGTATGAAACCTTGTCATCTCATCTTACAACAAGTGGCTTCGTTCGTGGTACAATTGACAAGGCACTGTTTTTGGAGAAGATTGATTCTGATCTGTTGATAGTTCAAGTATATATTGATGATATTATCTATGGGTCAACAAATAAAAATCTGTATCGTGAGTTTGAAACAGTCATGAAACTCAAATTTGAAGTGAGTCTTATGGGTCAAATGCATTTTTTTCTTGGATTGCAGGTGGAACAATCTGATACTGGAATACTCATTCACCAAGCAAAATATGTTACAGACATTCTTACAAAAATTCAACATGAGTGATTGTAAATCGGCTTCCACCCCCATTGCTCATCATGAACCTCTCACAGTGGATTTATCTAGTGTTGATGTTAATCAAAAGACGTACCATTCCATGATTGGTTCATTGATGTATCTGACAACAAGTAGACCCGACATCATGTTTGCAGTTTGTTCTTGTGCTCGATATAAGTCTGCTCCAAAAGAATCCCATGAATCAGCTATCAAAAGAATATTTTGGAATCTTAAGGGTCGAGTTAATCTTGGCCTGTGGTATCCATCTGATTCTGTTTTTCAGTTTTATGCTTATACTGACAGTGACTATGGTGGATGTAACTTAAACAGGAAATCAACATCTGGAGGTTGTCAATTTTTGGGGGAACGGCTAATATCGTGGCAATGTAAGAAACAGACAAATGTGTCAACTTCAACTGCAGAGGCAAAATACACAGCTGTGTCTACCTGTTGTTCACAAGTAATTTAGATTCAACATCAACTGTTGGACTTTGGAATTAATCTCTTGGAAACCCCAATTTACTGTGACAATGAGGCGGTGCTATGCATTGTGAAAAATCTAATTCAACACTCGAAAACAAAGCATATCGCCATCAGGTTACATTTTATTCATGATTTCTTTGATAATGGTTTAATTAAAGTGGTCCACGTTGATACCTTAGAGAAAAAGGCCGACATTTTTACAAAAGCTTTTTCAACAGATCGGTTTAACTCTCTGGTAGAAATGTTGGGGAAGATTTATTTCTGATTAAAAAAAATAAAAAAAACGTTTAATAAAGTCCGTCATTTTGATTGAAAGACCGTATATGTTCCTCAAAAAAAAAATTCTTTTAGTGTTAAAAATGTGTTGAATTGTGGTTTGTTTTTTGTGTTTTAGTAGTTTAAATAAATTGTATCACAATTTTAGGGGGAGAATAAAAGAAAATGAAAAGTTATGTTGAAAATGAAAAAGAAAAAAAATATGTGTGATGTGTATATGTGTTGAAAGTTTGTTTCAAGTGAATTTGTGCTAAAAATATATGACTGATTGACCTGAATATAGGAAATGATAGTATATTTGTGTATTGAGCTTACGCATGAATTGGATATGATGATGACATAGGTTACAATTATTGATATGTTGGTAGGCTCTGCATGTATAAATTAGGCGATATTTATGTGATTAACTAAATTGCAATCTTTGTGTTTTACCCACATCGAATATCGGTACTTCCATCATTCGAATACAAAGTGAATATAGTCATACCTTGAGACCACGATCTTGATGAGTTCTTAGCACAATTTGTTTGCTCTATTGACTATATACATCAAATATATGATTTAGAGTTAAACACCTTCATACAGCTGATGGTTCTGGTTAAAATCTCGGATGGAAACCAGGAAGTCAGTCTGTTTCGCCCTTTGAATCATTCATGATTTCAATTGACATATCCAATATCTTACAGATATCCACATACCCAAATCATTCATGATTCTTCATATATACTCTTCACATCTCATATGAATCAATATGATTCCGTACTATCTCAGAAACCAAGACAATGAATCAAAATGATTCTGAATCAATATGATTCCAATCAAATCCACTTGGATTATTTTTCCTGTGCTAAGAACGCTACCTTCATGCTGGTGATTGGATCATGATGTGGTGAAATTTTGTGTTGATTCCCAGTTCTTTCCATCTTGATTGTGGGCTACACATTGTAATGATTAATCTTACCTTAACTGTCACACAGTATTTGCTGAAACATGATGCATGAGTTTATATGGATTAATACACTGGCAATCAATGTTGAACTTAGTAGATCCTAACTTGATATGAAGTGTGATTAAGACAGTGTGCATTTATGATCCTATGTCAATTCAGTTTATTAACATGTGAAAAGGCTGGGTTTTTTTTTCTGAAAAAGTTTATGTGTGTGTTTTTGTTTTAGTGTTTTGTATGAAGTATAAATTGTTTTCTTCTTTGTTGTTTTTCTTATATTTGAAAGCATTAAAAATTTTTGGAATATGTCTTAATGATATCAGGATTGGACAAAGAAAAATAAAATTCAAAATTTCACAAGTAAAAAGTTTTTATCAGAAATCTTTTGTCCGAAATTGTTTTCGATCGAAAAATCGTATGCGAAAAGTCTTTTCGTCCGAAATCTCAAAAGGTATATATATGTACTTTTCGATCGAAATCATTTCACCACCACTATATGAGTTTTCGAGCCTGTTTTTTTGATTTTACCAAGTATCTTGTTTTCGTGCGAAATCTTCGAGCAAAGTTGAAAGTGTTTTCGGGTAAAGTTTCCGACATTAAGGTATGTTTTTCTGGATCCTTAGAGTAAGATTAGATAGATCCATGGCCTTAGAATTTAAATGTTATGAATCATTCGAAAACTTGTATGAACTGTCCGAAATATTTGATGAATTGATCGAAATCTTTCTCAGATGGAAATGAAGAGTCTCAAACTGATCTGTCCGAAAAGGTTTTCGATCGAAATTGTTTTCGATCGAAATTGTTTTCGATCGAAATTGTTTTCGATCAGGTTTTATGCGAGTTTTTGTCCGAAAACTTTGGAGTTGGAAATTTTTGTAATCCTGCATGATAGTGGTGCTCAAATGGTTTTTTCCTGGAAGCTTTTATTTTTTTTATTTTTAATTATTTTATGCTTTAATTTTTTTTTAATTTTTACCCGCTTTCTGAAAAACCCAAACAAATTGAAAAAGATAAAATCGACATTGCTTGAAGTTAGAGAAGAAATGATAGTACATCAGTAGGTGATCATACATGTGTTGGATATTAGTTGTCCGATCATCGATAATATCAACGTTGCTATCAATGTACGATCCGAAGAGTTACACTTGGGGAAAAAAACAAATTATATCGTTTAATTTATTAATTTGTTAAACGTTATTACACGAAACAAGAGTTTAGAATTCAGTGGATTAAATATTTATAGAAATATTTATTAATTACATCGTATTTAATTATTTAGAATAATTAAATATAACGATAGACGGAATGAGATTATATATATATTAGTGAATATATATATATAGTCGGGATTTTATGTTTAAACTGTTAAACATAAAAGTGTTCGGTTTAGGCAAGTTTTATTTATGATTAATGTAATCATAAACTACGGGGCTGGAACTGATTAATTGTTATTCAGTTAATAATTAAAGGTTAATTATTCAAGGGTTTTAAGTGTAATTATATTTACTATAAATATATCATTATACTTAACCCTAAAACAAGTTTTTAGCCACCAAGGTTTGCGCAAGAAGGAGGAGCCGAACCCCCCCCCCCCCCCGCGTCGTCCTCCGCCAGCCGACAACCCCATCGCCGCCGTAAGCCGTCGCCGGCCACCGCACGCCGCCGCTGTCGCCACCGCTGCGTTCCTTGTCTTTCTCGCGAGCCGAACCGAAAAAGGAGAGAACCGGGTTCTCGTTTATAGCGTGTTCGTGTGACGAGTTCGTTGTAAAGTCATCTAGCGTGACATTCTTTGTACCCGAGTGTTACAAACCGGTTATTCGTCAAAGGTATAAATCCTAAACACCCTATGGTTGTGTTTATTTATTTTATTATTGTCTAAACGCTGTGTAATCGGATCGTTATTGGAAAAGATTGGATCTTTATTATCGTGTGCTTTTGTAAACGCTATTGTAAATCTGATTTTATAAAGTTTTGTTTTAAATGTTAAAACCGGTGCACGATATTCCAACAGTGGTATCAGAGCTACCTATACGCGCGTTTAGACATAATTATTTATTTTTCGATCTCCGTTTTATTTGTTAACACTTTTGGTTAACGAAAGATCGAACCTTTATCGTTTTGGTTGTGATTGTGTTTAATATATCGAGCCCTAGTGACCAGTGGTTTTTGCTTGCCATGGTTGTTTTTATATTCTTTGTATTTGTATATTTTATTTTTGGGTTATTTGGAACCCGGATGTAATAGTTAGGTTCTTTTATTTATTTTTAATGTAAAAGTATAAAAGTTGTAAACCTAACAAGATGAAGATTTTAAGACAGAAGATTGTCAAGGACGGGATTTGAAGATAGAGATCTTGGACTAAGTGGGAGGCGACAAGTTTATATTTTATTTGGTGTCCCTTAGACCGGTTCGGTTACTCGTTTGATGGCTCGAACGAAACCGAACAATCTAACTAGTGGCTCGATGGTTGTTTTATATTTGTGGCTGCTACAATTATTTAGGATAATAATTTAAACTGCAAATATTTTTATAAAACATTTAACACAATCTTATAAAACGACGAGAATATTAAAAGGTTTAAAATTTATGGGAAATGTAACTTAAATAAAAGTAGTTTTTATTTAAAAGATTAAAACGGGTTTTAAACTTAATTATTTTATTTAAAAACACATTTAAATTAATTAAAGGTTAATTAGTTTAAAATTATGTTCGTGACTAATGACCAATTTAGTTTAATAATAAGGTATTTAAAATTGGGCCGTGTCGAGTATTGAAAGCGTTTCCCGAACTTATATAGTAAAACTGGTTTACTAAAATTGCACGACTTGGCTCATGCTCCTCGTCGTACAAAATGTTTTTGACCCTTAACCGGTAATTTAAAACATTAAAGAAATCCTAATCAAAATCGATATTTCTGCCCCACCCTAAATTGTGACACTTCAACTAATTTATCTGAAACGTCGGTGTTAGTGAATTACCCTGCATCACGCGCCACGGTTTTAGTTGAAGGTAGAACCGTGATTCCTGAGTCACTTAGGTCGGGTCTACGGTCACAATTGTAGGAAAAATAGCACTTAAGTTGTTTAAGTAGGCGTAGTTGAGGGAAACGTATCCAACGCTTGACCTTGCTCGTCATGCCCCTCAAACCGAGAATTGTGTAGTCGACACAATTGGTATTTTCATACCTACCTACCAAGCTATGCCAGTGGAGAGTGCTCAGCCATTCACTGAGACATGGTGAACCGGGATCTCATTCCTAATTATATATATATTTTTGCCCTTGGGTCATTAATACAAATTAGGAAATTTCAAGCATGAAAATACTAAATTTTATTTGAATTTTGTAGATGTCTCAATCTGCTGATGTGGTTATCCTAGAGCGTCTTAACAACATCCTAAACGTTAAACTCGATGGAACAAATTTCTTGAACTGGTACTACAATCTGAAGAACGTCCTCAAATATAACAAGAAATTACATATTCTTAAGTTCCCTTTACCTAAGCAGCCACCTAAGGATGCTAGCGAGTTCGTTCTAAATGCTTGGAACAAACTTAGGGATGATACCTATGCTATATCAGATCTTATGCTTGCATCTATTAACCATGCGATTAGAGAATCACTCCAGAGGTTGTCTGCTTATGACATGGTCCGTAACTTGAATGAGAGGTACCATCAAGATTACAACATGGATCCTTCTCACTCTTTAATGTCACACATTAGAGACGTTGCCTTGAAGAATCCAGACCGTGATGTGGTCATGAGAAAGAAAGTATCAGACATCGAGAAAGCATGCATTCCCATAGATGATCAATTGATCATAGATATTACTGTTGATAACGCATTTGACGACTGTAAATGGGAAGGGCATCCTTTTAGTTGTTATGACTATGTTAGGGATTTCATTTCTAGGTATGCCGAATGGGTGCCCGATGATGCTTTAAAGATGTCATGCTTCATTGATCAGCTTGAAAGAACAGGAATTTATCCCAGTGACAACATCTTGAGAGCTATGATAGATGATGAGCTTCACTTGTGTTTCACAAGTAAAAGGGTACCGTTAAAGACTGTCAAAACCGGTTATAAGGGCATAGCTATTGGTGAGACCAAAGCAAATATCTCTGAAATGGAGTGTCGTGTAAGAGAGATGCTCGAAGCTGCTGAAGCTAGAGGATACATATATGCTTATACTCCAGGTATCTAGGCAACTTTTCCGTTGTTTCTTTATCACTTAAAATCTAGACTTTAACGTATGCAAAGTTGCTTTTTGCAGAGATGAAAGAAAAGAATGAAAAGAAGAAGAAGAAAAGGAAGACAGACAAAGTTTGAAGATTACTTCGAGTTGTTGATTACACCATTTGATGATATTATTTTATTTTTGTCTAGAACAAATTTAAATTCCGTATTTACTTTCTTTTGAATATTGCTTGATTATTTTAAGTATGACTTATTTAAATCTTTTATGCATTATAATTGTTGCCTGACTATGAATTGAGAATTCAATACCATCTATTTGACATGAAATATTATAGACATGTGAGACATGTTATTCAGGTCCATTAGATACTTCATTAGATCAGAACTAATAGATACCGCAAATCAAATTAATTGAATCCTGTAAAAGATATATATATATATATATGAGATATAATGTTTACGTATAACTAAAATGGATTCAACAGAATTTCTCTAGAAAGAGATCTTATAAGATAAGATATAAAAAAAGGAGTGATAAAATTTACCACTACTTCAAGACTAAAGTAGTTAGTCATATGAAAACAGCTATCCAAAATTGACAATATCCAAAACACTAGCCTTAAACCATAAGGTTCATCCAGAACAGGTTTAACAATTCATATAGGATATGAATAAATAGGAAAGAGTCCTACGAACAATTAAGGATAGGATGTTATGAACTCCTATAAGAAAGAGTTTCACATACCGCCTTAATAAGCTTCTAAACTTATGAAAAAGATTGAAACTGTTCATACCTGACTCTTGAACAAGAAACAAATGTTGTTTAAAGTTCTGAATAAATAGTATTATTCGATTGCATGAACATAAAATCCATATACAGACAAGGATGAGATCCTTAATATATGAAAGTTTATTATAAACAAAGATGTGATCTTTTACAACGGACATAAGAGATCATGTGATGAAAGAATAAGATTCTTTAGTAAAATCACCTGGTGATGATCCAGACAAGCAATCATACTATGACAAATAAGATTTGATCACACTACAACATGAATAAGATACATCAAAATAAAGAAGTTGTTTTGGAAACAACAAATGGATCGTTCATACTAGAAGCTTGACTTATTATCAAAAGGTTGATAAAATTGGAATGACATTCCAAGTTTCCTTAAAAGGAAACAGATTACAAGTTTTGAACAGTTGAACAAACTAATCAAAATGAACATGTATTATAAATACTAGACTGTTCTTGTAATAAAGTGGCTTCAAAGAAAGTATAAAAGTCTGAATATGTCTAAGATTGTTGAAATCATTAATTGATAAGATCAATTCGAAGAAGATTCAATATGATTGATGCAAAGTCTAGTGGAAGTAAGTACCTATAACAAAGAAATGTGTAAGAGACACATTATGAAGAGGAATGTATAAGAGATACATGGAAACACCGCAAAAAAGGATGATAAAAGTTATCATAGAATTTATAGTGATACATTGATAAAATTACGAGTTTAAACATATCATTGAAAGATAGAGTATCTTTAGAGAATAATTTCAAAGCTTGCTTTAATTACATCCGTATGTATAAGATATATAAAGGAAGGATTCCAAAGTTAGAATCACCGCAATCTATTGACATTGATGAAGTTGTCTTAAATGTTTTGTGTGACAAATCAATAAAGACAAGCCGTTAACATTTTCTGTTAACATTATCTTTAAACCCTAATAGTTGGGATAAGATGAAAGTGAATAGGTTCATGTAGTTTCATCTAAAAGATAATGAGTTATGTCAATATCTTCATATGATGAAAGAACTTTGAAATTTAATTATGACAGAAGAAAAGGATTATGTGTAAAATGGTGATGATCATAAAGTGTTATGATAATTCTATCTTATTGGATAAGATGCTAATACTACCAGATTTGACTATCAAGAAGGCTTCTTGAAACAAGATCATAATTAGTTATAACAACTTTGTAGAATCATATCTTATGTATAAGCTGTTGTCATTTATTGTTTGTTTAAACAGTTTTAGACTAGTTTACTTTCTGTCATTTCATTAAATGTAATTTCAGTTTTATGTAATTTACTGTTTTTATTTCTAAGTCTGGGCCATCGAAATTACTTAGTTTCGATTGAGTCTGTTCAATCGAAACTAGTAGTTTCGATAGATGGTAGTTTCGACAGTTTTGTGTCACTTGTAAATGGTCAATCGAAACTAGTAGTTTCGATTGAACATAGTTTCGATACTGTCACTACTATAAATAACCTAGTTTGAGAATTTTTAGGGTGTGAGTAGCGGCTGTAACCCTGAACCTTCTCTTTCACATTTTTCCTGAATCAATACAATTTGCAGTTGTTTATTCACTGTGTTCTTACACTTTCATACCATTTGCGTGTTGATTCAAACTGTGGTTAGCCTGTTATCTTCACCAACATTGTTTCTATTATCTGTTTCACCACCATACACACAGTTTCCGCCTGTGTGTGTGTGTAATCGATCAAATCAGTGATTTCAAGAGAAATCTGGACCTACAATTGGTATCAGAGCTTTATGCTCTAGTGTTTTTTGAGTGTTATCAGGTTTTGTGATCGATTCTAGGTGATTTGTGAGGTATTTTGAGCTTATTTCGGGTTTTTGCACATCTATTCTCGGAAGTACTGTTTCATCGATTTCCAAGGGTTTTTGCTCGTATTTTCAGAATCGAAAGTTAGATTAGTGATCAGGAGGGTTAGTCGAAGGTTTTCGCCGGATTGGTTTGTTATTTCTGCACTACTGATTTCTGGAGCTTATCATCAATGGAGTATTTCTGAGCTTGGAGAAGAAGGCATCGAAACTACTGGGGACAATTTCTGATTTCCGTTGATCATCGAAACTTCTTGTCTACATTTTGTCGGGAGAAGGTACAATCGAAACTAAATTTTGTCTTATCTCTATCGAAACTGTGGTTATCGAAACTTGCCTTGAAAAAAAAATTTCATTATCGAAACTAGTTGTTTCGATAAAAGCTGTCCTATCGAAACTAGTTGTTTCGATAAAAGTTGTCCTGTCGAAACTAGTTGTTTCGATAAAAGTTGCTCTATCGAAACTAGTTGTTTCGATAGAAATTGACCTATCGAAACTATTTACTGTTTTAGTTTCGATTCAAAATATTATGGCCACTTCAAGTTCAACAGAACATTCTGGGGGAAATAGACCTCCTGTTCTTGTGTCCACAAGAGATTTTGATGACCGGACTAAAAAGATGAAGCTTTTCTTTCAATTTCACGATTATACACTGTTGAATTCTATCACCGATGGTCCCCACAAGCCCGTAACTACCAATGCTGATGTTCAACGTCCTAAGCTAGTATCTGAGTATGATGAGAAAGATCTTGCCTTGATTGCCCGAGACAATAAGGCCTATGGGACTATTGCCATGGCTCTTCCTATGGATATTTTCAACATCTTTGCTGAGTACACAACTGCCAAAGACTTATGGGCTGCACTGTGCACAAGATATGAGGGAAGTGAGGATGTCAGGGAAAACAAAAGAGATCTGATCAAGAAACAATATGCGATGTTCAGCAGTGTAAGGGGAGAATCAATATCTGATTTGATCAACCGTTTCTCAAGAATTGTATCAAGGTTGAAGGTAATGGGAGTTGAGTATCCTACTCTTGATCTGAACAAGAAACTCCTAGATTCTCTTCCTGGGGAATGGAATATGTATCGAATCATGATAAAAAAGAATGAGAATCTGAATGCTCTGTCTCAACAGGAAGTCCATAGCATTCTTGAATCTTATGAAATTGAGATTAAGAAGGGAGCAGTCACCCCATCAAATCAGTCTGGAAACACAGCTCTCATTACTGGATCAAGCTCATCCGGTAGCCCATACTTTCAGACTGATGTCCCTCCTTCAGCTGCTGCAATTAAATCTACCAGCTCCTCTGCTCCTCAAAAGACTATCACCATGATTCCTAATGAATATGTCCCAATCATGACTGCTTTCATGTCGTGCTATGATGCACTGATCTTTGGAAATCTAACACCGGTTAGCTTTCAACCTGATGACTTAGAGCAGATTAATCCTGATGATTTGGAGAAAATGGACATTGACTGGTGCATGGCCATGTTGACCTTAAGAGCCAAAAGATTCATCAAAAGAACAGGCATAGACAGATTCAAGCAGGGAAAGACACTTGGGTTTGATATCAAGAAGGTGAGATGCTACAATTGTGATCAGCTGGGTCACTTTGCCAAAAACTGCAAGGAACCGTCCTCCAAGGATCAGCAAGAGAAGAAGATCTCCTCTGGAAAACAAGCTGCTGTAGGATCGTGAGAATACAAGATGGTTCTGTTCTTAGTTGAGGTTGGCGGAAACAAAATCAACTACACAATTTATAATCAAGTAAACACAAAGAATACTGATAAACACTGTTGTATTAAGCTTTTGTGAATGCAAAGATTACAAGTGAGAAACTCAATGAGTAAGTATGACAAGCACTACAAGCACACTTACAATGAAGTGGCAACTCAGTATTTATAGTAACTTAGAATCAAGACAGACCCTTGATTCTAAGGATCAGATCGAACACAAGCCGTTGATCTTATTTATTAATTTACATTACACGTAAAGGCTAATCTATTTAACTTTACTGAAACGTTTTCTTTATTCATGATTGTTTACATGCTTGGAGAAGTGTATTGTTGTCCGTCATTGGTTGACCATAGCGGTTCCTTCTGCTTTGAGTCTGTCAGTTGCTTTTGCAGAAAGGTGTCAGAGACGCTTGGCCTGGATAGTCAGCTGCAACGTTTGGTTTTCAGTGAATAGAGCTATCAGCTGCAAAGAGTGAAGGTTGCTGCTGGTAAGCCTATCAGCAGCAAACATGGATGACCGCTGCTGATAAGCCTATCAGCAGCAACTTGTGCTGAATGCTGCTGATAAGCCTATCAGCAGCATTTGTACTTAGAATAATTTTGTAACAATCAGTCTTTGGTTCTACAGCTGCCAATCCTCCAAAGACAAACACATCTTCAAGCTCCACAGCTCTTGTGTGTCAGGCTGATGGACATTATCATTGGGGAGATCAAGCTGAGGAAGCTGCTGATAAAGCCTTGATGGCTGATGTGGAGGACATGGACAAGTGTGTCATGATTGAACCTGCTGAGGATCTCACTGCTGTACCTGCTGAGGTTATTTCTAAACTGTGTAATTCTAGATCTTGCTTGAATTAAATTCAAAAATACAGATTCATCAATCAAGCCTTGATTGATGAACGAAATCACATTAAGGTAATGTATGACTCTGTGGCAAAAAATGAGAAACTTTACTTAAAGAAAATTCGTGATATTTCTGGTGAAAATCGTTCTTTAATTGTGCAACTCAATACTCAAACCATTAATAACACAATTTTAACAGAAAGAGTCCAAAAGGCAGAAAAAGACAAATTACAGGTTGATCACATGGATATGGATCAGAAAATTCTGTTTGGAATAATTGATAAACAATTTAATAGAAAAGGCACAAAAGGTCTTGGGTATAACTCTCATCCACCTCCTTATTCTAAATCAGGGAGATTTGCTAATATGCCTACTCCACATGTTTCCACACCTTTTGTTTGCACATTATCTCCTGATGATTATATTACATCCTCTGATTCTAACAGTTTTGCTTCTTGTGAAGAGTCAAATTGTGTAAATTCCGAAGATAATTGTGATAAGAGTGCTAATGATAGAACTATTATAAAAGAACTTGAGTCGGATGAATGTAATAATATGTCCGTGTCAAAACCAAATATTTGTGAACACGTTAAAAACTTGTATTTTGATTCTATGCCTGCTGAGCATACGGGTTTGGGATGTGATGTTTCTAAATTTAAAAATGCCTTGCCTTTTGTTCCTAAATCTTTGAATGTTATGCCATGTGTTACAAAATTTAAAAGTGCAGGAATTATTGTGAATGATGTACCACGTGAAACCATGAGCAACATGGAATTTTTCAGATTAAAGGAAGCACATCGTCTTTAAGAAAAAGTTATTGATGAGAGAACCGTCTTATGTTCAGATTCCTCAACATCACAATCATCTTCATCTTGTGATGACTATTATCAGGCTAAGATATCTTGTGAAAACGTCTGTTTTAGTTGTGGTGCCTCAAATCATGTTTCAAAAAGTTGTAATTTGACAACCACAAATTCTAATGAAAAATCGTCTTCCGAAAGTTCATTAAATTCATACATGTTGCCTAAGTCTTCTCACAGTAGAAAATCTAGGCGTAAAAGAATTAAAAATGCTAAAAATCATTTAAAACGAACGTGGAAAATTAAAAATAATGTTCTATTTGATGACCGTGTTTCATCAAAGGATGGTTGTAATTTTGATTCCAATGAGATGTCATATCCTGACACTAAGATCTCTTGATTGAAACAATGTTGGTCAAAACGTATAAATGGTTCGTTGTATATAGGGTCAATCAAGAAGAACCGGTGATAACATCTGGCATGTACATAGTGGATGTTCAAGACATATGACTGGGCACTTTAAATTGCTGTAAGATTATCATCAAATTGATGGAGAGTATGTTGCTTTTGCTGGAAACCCAAGATGAGGAAAGATTGAAGGACAAGGAACAGTATCAAACGGAGTAAATAGTCTGGAATTTGTCAACTTTGTTCCTCAGTTGAAATACAATCTGATGAGTGTTTCACAGATTTGTGACAAGGACTTTTGTGCCTTATTCAATTCAAAAGAATGTCTTATCTTGAAGCCAGGAGTGGTGATTCCGGAAGAACTTATTCTCATGCGTGCTCCCAGAAGATACAACACATATAGCTTGGATATGAACAACCCATCGGGCATTGAATCTTGTTTTCTCTCAAAAGCTTCTGAAGATGAATCTTTCCTGTGGCATAAGAGGTTGGGACATGTAAATTTCAAAACAATGAATCGACTGGTTCGAGGCAACCTAGTCACTGGATTACCTCTCAAAGATTTCACTCCTATGGAACACTGTATCTCATGTTCCAAAGGAAAACAGTTCAAATCTTCACATAAGCCTAAAACCACCAATTCCATTGACTCTCCTCTCCAATTGCTTCACATGGATCTTTTTGGTCCAGTGAGTGTCATGAGTCTTGGACGAAAGTCATACTGTCTGGTGGTAACAGATGATTTTTCTCGATTCACTTGGGTGTTTTTCTTATCCACAAAAGATGAGACGCCAGAGATTTTAAAAACCTATCTACTTCAAATTGAGAACCTCTTCAATCTAAGTGTGAAGACTATCCACAGCGATCATGGAACAGAATTTAAAAATGCAACTCTTGATTCATTCTGTGAAAGTAAAGGAATTTCTTGACAATTCAGTGCACCCCGTACTCCTCAACAAAACGGTGTAGCTGAAAGAAGAAACCGCACTTTAATTGAAGCTGCACGAACTATGATTGTTGACTCTGAGCTTCCCGTGACTTTCTGGGCTGAGGCGGTCAACACTGCATGTTTTGTGCAAAATCGGGTTCTTATCACTAAAAGTTGCAACAAGACACCTTATGAGATCATGTACAAGCGCAAGCCAGTTATTGATTTCTTCAGGAAATTTGGGTGTGTGTGCATAATGTTGAACACTTCAGATCAGCTCAACAAGTTTGAAGCCAAAGCTGATGAATGCTATTTTGTTAGTTACTCATCCAATCAACGTGCTTTTCGTGTCTACCATAAGAAGAAAAGGATAGTGATGGAGTCCATTGATATCAATTGGCATGAAAATAATCATACGGACGCAGGAGACAGTCCCAATTGGCTCTTTGACGTCGATTCAGTTTTTAAGTCATTTAATCTTCATGATTTCTCTATTGAATCAACTCATGCTAATCCTTACTTCTCTGTGAACAATCTAGGGAACATAAATGATCAAGGCTATTCTTCATCTGCTCAGGTTGAAATTCCTGTGGTTGCTAATGCTGAATCTAATATGGAGTCTTCTGGTTCTGGTGCAACAAGTGAAACTGTTGAAGACAACTCCATTCCAATAGTAGATGTTGCACCACAATCACCTGATGAAGATCCTATTAATGATATTGCCGATCCTCCTGCTGAAAATCTTACCAATTTGGAAGAAGTCGTGGAAGAAGATGAAATTCCTCAACTGCGAATTCACAAGATTCATCCCACCAATAACATCATTGGACCACTCAATGTGGGTGTTAGTACCCGAAGTGCCTGTGAAGCATTTGAAAACAGCATGTTTTCTTGCTTCATCTCTCAAACTGAACCAAAGAACATTAAAGCAGCTCTACTAGAAAACAGCTGGGTGGAAGCAATGCAGGAAGAGCTACAGCAATTCTCAAAGTTACATGTGTGGAATTTGGTGGATCTACCTAAGAACAAAGTTCCAATCGGTACTCGTTGGGTCTTTCGCAACAAAAAGGATGAAGGCGGCACTGTGATTCGAAATAAAGCTCGTCTGGTGGTTCAAGGTTTCTATTAAGAAGAAGGGATTGACTATGAGGAAGTCTTTGCACCAGTGGCTCGTTTGGAAGCCATCAGAATGTTTCTCGCCTATGCAGCCTACATGGACTTCACCGTCCATCAAATGGATGTCAAAAGCGCATTTTTGTATGGCAAAGTTCAAGAAGAAGTATATGTCAAGCAGCCGTCGGGTTTCATTGATCCTAATTTTCCAGACCATGTTTACAAGTTAGACAAAGCATTGTACGGTCTTCACCAAGCACCTCGTGCGTGGTATGAAACTTTATCAAAGCATCTGCTTGAGAATGGTTTCACACGAGGAGCAACTGACCAAACCTTGTTCAAACGGAAGGAGGAAAAGGATACAATCATGGTGCAAATTTATGTGGATGATATCATTTTTGGTTCTACAAATCCCCGTCTCTGCAAAGAATTTGAAGAAATGATGCGATCTAAGTTTGAGATGAGCTCCATGGGGGAAATGAAGTTCTTTTTGGGACTACAAGTTGATCAGTCTGAGTCAGGAATCCTTATCCATCAAGAAAAATACGTAAAAGAAATCTTGACCAAGTTCAAAATGGCTGATTCCCATCCAGTAAAAACTCCTGTGGAAGTTCGACATTGTTTGACTCCTGATATAGATGGGGAAAGCGTTGATCCGCATCTATATCGCTCTATGATAGGATCTCTCATGTATCTCACGGTCAGCAGCCCCAACATCATGTTTGCAGTGTGCTTGTGTGCACGTTTTCAGGCTAATCCTAAACTCTCTCATTTATCTGTTGTCAAACGTATTTTAAGATACTTAAGGTATAAGCCAAAATTGGGTCTGTGGTATCCTAAAACTGACTTGTTTGATCTTGTGGCTTATTCAGATTCAGACTACGGGGGTTGCAACTTAGACCGAAAATCCACTTCTGGAGGTTGTCAATTCCTTGGCAACCGCCTTGTCTCATGGAAATGTAAGAAACAATCCACCGTTTCCCAATCCACCGCCGAAGCCGAATACATTGCCGCAGCCCTCTGTTGTTCCCAAGTCAGATGGATACACCATCAGATGCTTGACTATGGGATCACATTCCATGAAACACCCATTCTGTGTGACAACACTACCGTTCCCCATATCACCAAAAACCATGTTCAGCATTCCAAAACCAAACACATTGAAATTAAACATCATTTTATTCTTGACTGTGTTGAAAAGAAGCATATTCGAATTGTTGAAGTCAAAACTAATAAACAAACCGCAGACATCTTCACAAAGGCTTTTGACTCTACCAGATGTGCCCAACTGGTGGAAATGCTTGGAATGATCAACTTTCAGTAAATTGTGTAAATAATTTTTCTATTTTTTTATTATTTTATTTTATTTTTTATTAATTCCGTTTAAACTGTTTAAGAAAATTCCAAAAAGATTTTATTTTTTTTAACAGTATCCACGCAAATCTTTTGGGGGAGAAATATAATATTTTAACATTGAAAAGAATTGTTGTGTATATAATCTTACAAGTTGCAAGAAAAATTGAATCTGACCTTTGAGAAATGATAGTGTCTGATCTCATCTCTTGGACATGGAATAGACCAACAGCGATGGTGTTTACTGAGGTATAGCTGGTAGGCCCGACATATGGTTAAAACTTGTAAGTAGTGTGAAAACCTAATATATATCTCATACTTGTGTGTTTGAATCCATTATTGAAACATCTAACCCATTTTTATATCTAAGAAAACCGATTCAATCAGATACAGGCTTACGTATTGGATTCCTATTCATACGCCAAGTGACCGTCAATATAACGATATTTACCACCGATGACCCCGTATGTTTTGCTTACGCAAAGATCTCGGGTGCTCATCCTTTTCCCATCCACTTGGATGATTTGACCCCGTCTGTTTTGCTTACGCAAAGATCTCGGGTGTTCAACATTTTTCTATCCGCTTGGATAATTTTACGACTTCTTCTGTTTTGCTTACGCAAAGATCTAGAATGCTCGTACTTTTTTAATATCTACTTGGATATTATTTATTTTAATTTTTCTAAATCCACTTGGATATCTTATTTTAATTTGGCGATACTTTGACATTACTAAGACGGTACCTTGGTTAATCAGAAAGACATGATAGGATGAAGATGGGTACTTCTTGAGGATTGATAGGTTTTTCAAAATCATTTTATTTTAATATGTGGGGTACACCTTGTATGTTGCTTAAATGGTACCTTCTAATCACATGAAATCTTTGTACAAACAAATGTTCGGGTTTACTTTGCACAAATATCAGCTATCTTCAGGGACTCACAGTAGTGAATTGCAAAAGGAAGTGTTTCAAGAGACTGACCAGATCTGATCTCATGTTGGATCTTTTAAAAGAAGAAAAGTGTAAATATCTTGTGTATAATTTTATTTATATATCGAAACTAGTTGTACATATCGAAACTACTTTGAACTATCGAAACTAGTTGTACATATCGAAACTACTTTGAACTATCGAAACTAGTTGTACATATCAAAACTAATTTGAACTATCGAAACTACTTTGACCTATCGAAACTACTTTGTACATATCGAAACTAGTTTGTCCTATCGAAACTAGTTGTTTCGACAGGGGCAATTTTGTCTTTTGTCTCACGAGAATTAAAAGTCTTCATAAGCAATCCCTCCCGTCATACTGATTCTTACTCGTATTTTTCAAAAACCTTTTCGCCTTGTCCGTCATTCACACAATCTCTCAAATCGTCGGTCTGGGTTGCAAGATATCAACTGATTTTCCCCGTTGTCTCTATCGTCTCCATCATCAGGTAACGTCTCACTACCTCTTTTTGATGATTTTTTGCAGAACGGCAGACCCAGGGTTTCAAAATTTAAAATTTGTTCGACTAAATCTTCATAATAACAGTCGTTTGTGTGCTTCTTTGTGTTTGCATACATTTTAATCATCTTAGAACTCACGATTATTGTGTATTCCTGCAGATAACGTCTCACATTCGGTAAGATGAAGTTTCGTCACTTACAGGCTACTCTAAACCTTTAAACCTTTCTTTTAACTTGTTTATATTAAGTCTGAGTATAACGAATCAGAGGGGTTTGGGTTTCAACACCAAGTAGTTTCGATAAAGGGGTTCAACACTTTCAAAATTATCTTAAAAAAAATTTTCAATCGAAACTACTAGTTTCGACACCCAAACTTGCCCTAGAATCTCTGATCGAAACTAGATAGTTTCGATAAGTTCATCTCCATCGAAACTAGTTGTTTCGACAGTTTTGATCTCCATCGAAACTAGTTGTTTCGACAGTGTTGATCTCCATCGAAACTAGTTGTTTCGACATTGTTAATCTCCATCGAAACTAGTTGTTTCGACTGTGTTGATCTCAATCGAAACTAGTTGTTTCGACAGTTAGGACTTCAAATTTTTTCTAAGTGTTGATATATCTTGTTTCGATTCAGTATTTTCAGAAATCTTAATTATTGTGCAAAATTGATAAACTTTACAGGTATGGATCTCTTATTTGTGAAAAGACACAATGTCTGTGCATTCCTCAATGCCAATGATCCTAAGGCTGCAGAGTTCATTCCTATACTAAATTTCCTGGCAAACTCCAACATTAGCTTTGCCATCAGCAATAATCTGCCGGTGTTTGAGACAACTATAAGAGAATTCTGGGAGACTGCAGAAATCATCACAATTGAGAATATAGAGCACATTAGAGCAACTGTGCATGGCCAAGAAGTCTTACTTTCTGAAGCTACAATTAGAGAGGTGCTTCAGTTTAATGATAATCCAGATGCACCTATTGAATTCCCAATTTTCTATGTTAAAGAATGCTTTAGAAGGTTGGGTCATCCAGATGAATTCAAGAGTGGCTAGATAATCAAGAACTCCTTACCAAGCCACTGGAGATATATAGTGCACGTGTTTATTCACTGCCTATCAATAAGAAAAGGAGGGTTTGATTCAGCAAACAGCACTCTGGGCTCAGCTATTTTGGGGATAATCAAGGGAAGAGATTACAACTTTTCTGGCTTCATATTCAGACATTTAAAAGACAATCTAACTGGAGCCGTGAAGGAGAAATTCTTGGCATATCCTAGATTTTTACAAATTATCATCAATCATATTCATCCTGAGCTGCAACAAGGTGGGAACACCTTTGTGTTCGATCACATGATTGCCAAGACTCTCAGCTATATGAGGAGTACTAACAAGAGAACCAACAGGGCAATAGCTGACGTTCCCCTGTCTAGTCATATTATTGGTGAAGAAGAAGAATTTATCCCTGACATTGACCCTGATCTTGAAGAAGAGAACTCATCATCTGAAGAAGAAGAAATGGAAGTTGAGCAAGATCAAGGTAATGCACCTATTGATGAAGCTGAGATTGAGATAAACGTCCCTGATGTTCAAGAACAAGAACAACCCATCATTGAGCCTGTGATAGAGGCTCCTTTTGTTGAACAAATTCAGATAGTTCAAGAGCCAGCAGTTAATGTTGAAGCTGGCATGCATGGAGTTGAGGAGGAAGTCGCAGAATCAAGCGGAACTCTGGATGCAGGGATTTATGGATCTGACTACTACAAGTCTGATTCAGATGATAGAACAATGCATCCTGCATCTTCCTCTAAACGACAGGTTGAGTCATGTTCTGATTTTGAGGAAGAAGAGCCTAAGGCAAAGAAAATCAAAACAGGATTTGAAAACTTGTCATCCTCATCAGATTCTCTATTAGCCACTCCACAACCATCTCCACAACCATCTCCATAACCTACTCCACAACCCACTCCACAACCATCTCCACAACAATCACCCATCCATACTACTCCCACATCACCAACTCATGATTCAGCCTCTCATGTACCAAGAGTTAAGACTCTAAGCCTTGAACTGAAGAAAATGCAGGATACGATTCAAAAGAAAGATGAAGAAATTGAAGGCTTAAAAAATAATTTGCATAATGTCCAGGAAGAGGTTAAAGACCTGAAGCTGGAAGTTGGGGGTTTACATACCCAAATTGAGGTCCAACAAACTCAACTTGAAACACAGCAGAAACTAATATCAAAGCAAAATGAAGAATTCAAGGCTTTGGCTGAAGCAGTGGAGCAGCTCAAAGCCTCAATGGTTAAACCTGTGCAAAAACAACCAACTACTTCAACAGCTCAGGGGGAGACCACATCTGTGGTTGAACCCTCATCTCCTGACCTTGTAACTAATCCAGAATCTGCACTAACTATATTTGCTGGGCATATTGAAAAGACAAAAGAGACGGTTGAAGTCAAAATTGAAGGTACAGAACTAAACCTTCCCTCAGCTAGTGAGAGAAGAGAAGCAAGGAAGAGAGGGAAAGGGACTTCCACTGAAATAGAGACCGTGATTCTTGATGAAGAAGATATCCCATCTGATGATGAGCTGAATGCCCTTTTAGCTGACATTGAAAACTTTGGGTATAATGATCTTTATCCAGAAATCCTGACCACTGAAGAAAAGGAGACTGAGCGAACTAGATACTTTACGGAAGACGGAGATGAAATTCAAACTTTATCTGACGAAGAAAAGGGTGAAGATGATGTTCAGATTAATCTTATCAAAACAGTCACTCCTGAACCAACCACTACAGTCTCCGAATCCGATCCAGCACAAGATTCACCCTCGGTTGCTCCTGAACCTCCAATTTCAAGAAAATCTTGGTTTAAGAAAATAATTCAGGAGGAAACCCCTAAGACATATGAATGGATAGCAGAGCATCAAGAACTAAAAAGACCTCCAATTGGCTGGAAGTATGATGCTGAAAGGAAGCTCTTTATCATAAGAAGATATAGAGGGGGAGTTCAGCACTTTAAAAATATGACTGACTTCCAAACCCTTCCTTTCTATGACCTCAGGGATTTAGCCAAACTTCCACTTCAAAACCCTGGGAAGGTCATGATGGCTTATAACTTTGAGAAATTTCTGCATTCTCAAGTTAATAATGATTTCAAAGGAATGAATCCTAGGAAAAGTCAAAAGAAGATCTCAAAGACTAGGTTTCATCCTAAGACTAACAAGCCATATGTGTTCTTAAGATACAAGCCTGCCCAAACACGCAAGACCATCACCATTCCAAAATCTGTACCTGTCCAGCTACAAACTTTCAGAAAATGGTACTACGACCCAATTATTGGCAATGCAGTGATAGAGTGTGAGGGCAAGGAAGACATCACCATCTTTGAGCCCATGGAGCTATTGAAGTTTCAGCCTGAAGATCTGGAAATCCTTTTTCAGAATCACATTCAGGCATACAGTGATGAAGATGAAGCTGATGCTAAAGCCTACCAACAGGTTGTATCTCTCCATGTTAAACCTTTTATACCGAGGACAACTGAAGGACCAGCTGCTTGATGAAGAGCTGAAGACGGTAATGCAACAGCTTAGGGGGAGATTGTAGAATCATATCTTATGTATAAGCTGTTGTCATTTATTGTTTGTTTAAACAGTTTTAGACTAGTTTACTTTCTGTCATTTCATTAAATGTAATTTCAGTTTTATGTAATTTACTGTTTTTATTTCTAAGTCTGGGCCATCGAAACTACTTAGTTTCGATTGAGTCTGTTCAATCGAAACTAGTAGTTTCGATAGATGGTAGTTTCGACAGTTTTGTGTCACTTGTAAATGGTCAATCGAAACTAGTAGTTTCGATTGAACATAGTTTCGATACTGTCACTACTATAAATAGCCTAGTTTGAGAATGTTTAGGGTGTGAGTAGCGGCTGTAACCCTGAACCTTCTCTTTCACATTTTTTTTGAATCAATACAATTTGCAGTTGTTTATTCACTGTGTTCTTACACTTTCATACCATTTGCGTGTTGATTCAAATTGTGGTTAGCTTGTTATCTTCACCAACACTGTTTCTATTATCTGTTTCACCACCATACACACAGTTTCCGCCTGTGTGTGTGTAATCGATCAAATCAGTGATTTCAAGAGAAATCTGGACCTACAAACTTGTCAGTCAAAGATACCAATCTTGAAAGGTTAAGAGATTGAACACCATGAGACGATCATTGAGAATGATTACATAATACATAAACGTTATCTGATAAAAGAGTTTTATCAATAATAATTACACAAACATGATATGTTAGGACTTGGAAACATTAGACGATAGTATTCTGAAAAGGGTTCAGATAACTTCTAATAGTTTGGAAAGGAGTTCCAAAAGAGATTTTCCACCATAAGTTTCATTAATGGGATCATGAAACTTAGAGACATCATGATCAAACGAAATTCACACAAATCAATATCTAGCTGACCCATTCGCTAAACATATACCTCATTCTGTGGATGAGGAGCATGTTGATAGGTGTTAGACATGCTAGACTTGAATTTGATTTGTTAGTATTAGGTGCTTTCGAACATCATATAGAAACATTAGTGTTTTATATTGATTTAATGGTTAAATGCATTATAATTAGACGTTTCTATGTTTGATACTTTTTACGTTTTAGAAATCCTTGAATATATATATATATTATATTCTAAATGTTCGTAGTCGATCAGATTCATGGGAATCAATCTGAACGAAAGACTATTGTGAATTGGATGATTGGTTCATTAGGAATGAAAGTCCAAATGGTTGGACGTCATATTCACAGATAATCATTAGAGAATGATTATTGAACGTAACTCGCTTCAAAACTATCTTCATGGATCATGGTCTTGAGAAGTTTTGAATATGGTAAGATCTATTGATCCTTCGACCCGAGGCACGCACTAGAACTAACTCTGACTGAAGTTTGTTCTTTGATCTTATCTAACGATGTTCCTTAACAGGCAGTAATAAGGATATGATCAGGAGTAATCTGAAGCTAAGTGGGCGTTGTACGTGGCCAAAGGAATTCTGTTATTCTTTGATTAGGATCTGGACATTCTGGCGCCCTCGTTGATTCAAACTGGTATAAATCGCGTGGCTACGCACAAACTAGAGAGTAGTTTGTTTAGACCATTTTTGAATTAGAGAACGAGAACAAGAATAGTTGAACCACATGTGAGAAGTGACTTGTATCCATGTATCATGTTCAACGGATGACCTAAACAGAAAGGACACATAGATATGTTTGACATGGCTATTGTACTTGGTTAAGTAAAGGTTACTTGAACACAAGGAATTAGTTGACGATTGTAAATACGTCATACCTTGTTAGGGGCAGTGAGATGCAGCTAGGCGTCCACCACTGTCTACGTTGACCCGATTAATCAATGAATCGACCAAGTGGGAGATTGTTGGATATTAGATGTCCGATCATCGATAATATCAACGTTGCTATCAAGGTACGATCCAAAGAGTTACACTTTGAGAAAAAGAACAAATTATATCGTTTAATTTGTTAAACGTTATTACACGAAACAAGAGTTTAGAATTCGGTGGATTATATATTTATAGAAATATTTATTAATTACATCGTATTTAATTATTTAGAATAATTAAATATAGCGATAGATGGAATGAGGTTATATATATATTAGTGAATATATATATATATAGAGTCAGGATTTTATGTTTAAACTGTTAAACATAAAAGTGTTCGGTTTAGGCAAGTTTTATTTATGATTAATGTAATCATAAACTACGGGGACTGGAACTGATTAATTGTTATCCAGTTAATAATTAAAGGTTAATTATTCAGGGGTTTAAGTGTAATTATATTTACTATATATATATATATATATATATATATATATATATATATCATTATACTTAACCCTAAAACAAGTTTTTAGCCACCAAGGTTTGCGCAAGAAGGAGGAGCCGAACCCCCCCCCCCTTTGCGTCGTCCTCCGCCAGCCGGCCACCCCATCGCCGACGTAAGCCGTCGCCGGCCACTGCACGCCGCTGCTACAAAGAACGTCACGCTAGATGACTTTACAACGAACTCGTCACGCGAACACACTATAAACGAGAACCCGGTTCTCTCCTTTTCCGGTTCGGCTCGCGAGAAAGACAAGGAATGTAGTGGTGAAAACCTGTTATTCGTCAATGGAATAAATAATAAACACCCTATGGTTGTGTTTATTTATTTTATTATTGTCTAAACGCTGTGTAATCGGATCGCTGTCAGAAAAGATTAGATCTTTATTATCGTGTGCTTTTGTAAACGCTTCCGCTATTGTAAATCTGATTTTATAAAGTTTCGTTTTAAATGTTAAAACTGGTGCACGATATTCAAACAACATACATGACCATAGACTGACTACCTGGATTCTATATTTATGATTGAACTTTTTACTTATATGATTTGATCTAAACTTCTTAGTTTGCACAAACATGAAATGATAGTTTCATGACTTACCATTGCATGTTTATAATCTTTTAATTTGAATATCTGCATGTAATTTAAATTGTCAGTAGTCTGAAAGTGCTTTTAGACCATTAGTAGTGTGAAAACATAATGATCTATGTCACAACTGTGATTTGAACACATGATATGTCGGGTGTGTGTGTTTAAAAGATCATTATCAGATAAAGAATATGAAACTTTAAGAATTTCATGAGACCAGTATCGGATTATGTTGATTAGCACAATTTGTTTCGGTTCATTTCTTGACCATGCCCCGAAAAGCATGTGATTGAAATTAGACTAAGATATGTTTCTGACGACAGTTGTTAGAACATATGCTAGCCTTTGAATCAATTATCCTGATTCCATTGTATACATCCAGATAATATTTGGATCACGATACCCTGTTTCATTGAATCAATTGATTCCTTGATGATTCTTCTATATCTATGAATCTTGATATTTCATCCAGACCAAGCAATTTGAATCACTCGATTCTGAATCATTCTGATTCTTCTTTATAATCCTTCGGGATTCTGCTTGCTTTTTCCTGTGCTAATCGATGTAATTTCATCCTGGAGGTTGATATACATATTCTTTTGCACAAAGTTTCATATGTCTTGAAGATAGTGCAATTTTAATTTATGTTGGCATATTTGTGGGGTGCATGTTGTTTTCATATAAATGGTACTAACTCATAAGAACTTGGGATAAACACACTTTTGGTTTCAAATCATATAATGCTGCCAACTTGAATTGACATGTAGTATATTGCGAATTCGGTATGAATAAGGTAACATATCATGATCTAATTCTGTTTACTTTGAAGTTTATCGCGTATCATTTCAAAATTTCTGAATATGTGGAATAGAAATTTCAAAAGAACTGATAGTGTAAGTAAAATTGTTTGAGTTGAGATTTATATGTACACAGAATACCATAGATCACCTTAGATCTGCTAGGGAATTCTTATTCAGAATGTATGTTATGTTTCATCATAGATACTGATATGATTTTCTTACTCGCAGTGTTCGACCAAAAACATGTGATTTTGTATGTACAGAGAAAAATCAAAAAGATTTTAATTTTTCTTTACAGCTTTATTTCATATTGAAAATCCAAAAAGATTTTAGTGTGTTTTAGCAAAAAGTTCAAGAAAAATCAAAAAATATGTCTGTTAAATTATTCAATTTCAGTTTAAAATTTCAAAAACTCAAAAAGATTTTATTTCCCGGCTTCCATGAAATATTATTATTTTATTTCACAGGATTCTGAAATATCATGTTTGTCAGATTTGATGTTGAAGTTTGTGTTTGAACAGGGTTGAAAGTGAAAAATGTGGCTAAGTGTTGATTGCTAGCGAAGTTAACAAGTGCGCCTTACTTAGGTCTAGCGTACTTGTCAAGTACGCCAAAGGTAGGCCTAGCGCAGTTGTAAGTACGCCTGAACAAGAGTGTAACGTACTTACTAAGTGCGCCAATGGAATTTGAAAAGGTATATAAAGGGGTGTTTGACTGTTCAGTTGTATCACTCACAATTTGTTCCGGCCTTAGCGTACTTGAGAGATTTTCACTCTTGTGCTTGTGTTAACCTCGTGTTTATTTATTTTCCATCGTTAGTGTGTTAGTGTTATCTAATCGATCATCAGGTTATCATCATCATCATCATTGTGATCGGATTACTCGTTTGTTAGGGGTTATACTCAGGGGGTTTTGATTTTCGACTGATAAAGTCCTATTTGATCAAAATGTGACATCTAATCAGTGTAAAAAATGAAAATTGGTTCTTGTTTCAGAGTTTGTGTAAAGCATGGGATTCATGCGGGAAGTCTTTTGCCAAGCAAATGGAAATGATTGCAGATCAAGAAGACCAAGAGCTGATGTCAAGGGGGAGTCTGTTGGACCATGTTTTGTGATAGTTAGTCTAGATCTAGTATTGATTTTGTAATAGCTTGGTAGGATTAATCTTGTAATCATGCTATTAGTTTTTGTTTTGTACCTAGCGCACTTGACAACTGCGCTAGAGGTTGTTCTAGCGTAGTTGTTAAGTACGCTAGAGTTTGGTCTAGCGCACTTGTTAACTGCGCTAGAGATGTTTATAGCGCAGATGACAAGTGCGCTATGTCTGATGTTGGAGTCTATAAATAGCTGTGTTTAGTTCTGATTTAAAAAAGCTTTTGATCAATTGTCAAGTTTGTAACTCAGGAACTTTTACTCGGTGAATATAGACAAGATTTGTATTTACTCTCTGTTCATCTTGTGTTCACAATTGCTACGTAGGATTCCACACTACGTATTTGATTGTCAAGCTTTCGTATTGATTTGTTGGAGAAATTAGGACCTTACAAACAGATCAAATCGGAAGCTGAACCGAGAACGAAGAGGCGGCTAACGGTGGTTTGGCAGCGGTGCTATGACGACTAACGGCGGGGGTAGCGTCGGCCTTTGCGACTGACGATGGCGGTTGGGCCGGTGGGTGGCGGACGGCGGCTGTGGCTGGCGACGCAAATGGCCGGCGGCGGCGATTGGTTCCGGACGGTGGAAGGTGGCGGCTAGGAGGGAGGGTGAGGGGAGGCTAGGCTTTTAACTCTTAAAACTTGATAATTTTTGTCTCTAAAAACTCTAGTCTTTCTAGCCTTCATCTTAATCCTTAAAAAGCTTCTAACTTAGCCACCAAGTTAGGGTTTTTAGGATTCTTCTAATTACTATTAAGTCAATGTAATTATCACATAATTACATTTAAAGAACTTATATCATTTAACTGTTTAATTAACTAACAGTTAGTCAACTAAATATAATTATATCCAATATAATTATAATTACAATTAAATAACATTGTAATTAATAAATATGTTTCAAACATATTTCTACCGGCTTATTATTGATCCAATTAATAATAATGATGATTATTTCATAAGTAATCATTGCACCCAATCGTATCCTTCATCCATATAATTATTTCATAAATAACTTTTTTTTAAAGGCATTTAATAAATAACTATCCCGCCTTTCGTTATATTCGTGTAATAGACTATATTAACATATATATCTGGTGATCGTAATCGTTGCCCAAAGTGTAATCTTTTGGATCTTACCTCGTTAGCAGTATTGTCAAATGTCGTTACTCGGGCATACTAGTCCAACAAAACACATGCGTCGGAGATAAATACATCTACTCCAACCAAATATTCCACCAACCGAGAAGCACCGGAAGACAATCGACGAAAGGTAAGAAGTAATGAAGCAGTAAAAGGAGATAAAGATGCATAAGAGATTCGACATGCGTCAACGTAAATACGCGTCATTAAAAGAAAGCAACAAAATATTAACAGGTGAAAGAAAAATAAAAAAAAATAATATGATAAAAGAAAATAAAACATTATAAAAATTGCGCTTACAACACTCGAACTCGGGGCTCCCAACAACCATATTAAATAATAAACCAATACAACTGAACAAACAATTTGGAATAAATGGGATGAAAAATTTACATATCCCATTTCCAAGTTTCTCCCTTTGTAAAAATATAACCAACGACAGCTTTACACGCAGCTGTAAGCACTATTCAACCACGCTTTGTTTTAATCTAATTATATTATATATAATATAATTATATAATTACTAACTAATTTAAAATGTAACTGTTTCAATTCTTTTCATTAGCCAGGCGGTAGCCATGATATATATATCACATTATTTTTTCATCTTCTTTAAATTAATTAAAGAGCAAAATTAAAGCAAGAGTGCCCTTGGCCTGGTGGTAAGCAGCGCGATGTTATATAAAAGGTCACAGTTACATGTTAGTACTTTATTTTTTAATTAAGAATTTTAATTTGTTGGTTTGCTTGTTTTTTTAGGTTTTTTAATTTTATTATTATTTAAATGATTATAATTAATTTTAGATATGTTTTGTTTTCCTCTCATAACTTTAAAATATAACGCTTAATTAAATTACGAATATAACGTTACGATATGTTTATTTTTATCTTCGTTTTGATGTAAATTTCGTTCAAAACCGGGTCGGGTCAGATATAATATATTTTAACTTCTTTCATTTTTAAACTCAGTTTCGCTTTCCTTAACGCTCATTTTTACTGCAACGTAATCCGAAAATACTGTTATGACGTGCTTATTTTTATTTACGTTTAAATATAAAGTTTCTTCGAAACGGAGCCGCGGTAACTCTCAGTGTAAAACACGTTGCCAACCATCCACAACGCCAGGTGTTAGAACCCCTGTGGCACATACCTTCTCTTGTAACTTTAAAAGTATAATGGTGTATAAAATTTAGAACGTGCCTTTACGACTTGTTTTTTATCTACGTTTTGATATATGATATATTGTTCAAAAGTAAGTTGTCTTTCCTTTTATAACTTCTGATATATAATTGTTTTATGAAATTCTAAATATATCGGTTAAACCGTTTTCTCGCGACATCGCGCGGGTTGAAACCTCCTAGTTATAACCTTTTATTATTTTTGGATGCTTTATTGATGATTGATTCTGTTCAAACCATTTTTTCTTCCAAAACTCACCACATACTCTCTCTCCCCCTTTGTTCCAAGACTTTTTCTTTTCTTCCCCGGACGGCAATTCCATTTTCTTTTGTTTCTGCGATCCATCGTTTTGACTGACTCATCTTCTAATTTAGGTAAAATCCCTTTGGATCTCCCCCCTTTGTACCATTAATTCATCAATCATCAACTGGTTTCAGCTCTCATCAATCACTGTTGTTCAAGAACGTAAGTAGTTAGTAAGAATTTAGCTACTCAGCTTCAGTTTTCACTTCATCGAACACTTTGTAGACGTATCTCTTCATTCTGTTCTGCTAGTGTTGTAGTTTAGATTGATTGTTTATGATCGAGAGGTTTGTGATGTTTAGATCATCTCCACAAATCCACCACTTTTGATTGACCTCCCATCATCTAACTCCGGTATGAGTTTAGATGATGCCCAGATTGCCAATGTTAACCCCCAACAACTGTCACCAAATACCCTGCAAAATTCATCTTCCCAGGCCAAAAGCTGGACAACCAACTCAGTCCAGGAAGATGGGTATGCTGATTTAGGTTCAAAGAGAGTTTCGCATGGATCTTGACAAGGAGATGTTGATTCTGAGAGGTTTAGCATCTCCATGTCCCATAGAGAGATCAATGATGGGGATGCAAGGTTGGTGTACGTAAATGATGCTATAAAGACAAATGAAAGGTTTGAATTTGCCGGAAATTCTATTAGAACAGCCAAATATTCTGTTTTCAGCTTCTTGCCTAGAAACCTATTTGAACAGTTTCACAGAGTTGCCTACATATATTTTCTTATTATTGCTATTCTTAATCAGCTTCCCCAGCTGGCGGTTTTTGGACGAGGTGCTTCGATCTTGCCATTATCCTTTGTTTTGTTAGTTACAGCTGTTAAAGATGCTTATGAGGATTGGAGACGGCACAGGTCAGATCGAATTGAAAACAATCGCATGTCCTCTGTTTTAGTAAATGATAGATTTCAGCAGAAAAAATGGAAAGATATTCATGTAGGCGAGATCATTAAATTTTCTGCAGATGACACTATTCCTTGTGATACTGTGCTGCTTTCCACAAGTGACCCAACTGGAGTTGCTTACATCCAGACCATAAATCTAGACGGTGAATCAAATTTAAAAACACGTTATGCAAAACAAGAAACCCTTTCTAAAATCCCTGAGAAAGACAGGATTGATGGGTTAATCAAGTGTGAGAAGCCTAACAGGAACATATACGGTTTCATGGCCACCATGGAGATTGATGGAAAACATCTATCACTTGGACCATCTAATATAGTGCTTCGGGGTTGTGTGCTTAAGAACACTAATTGGGCGGTAGGAGTGGCAGTTTATTGTGGCAGGGAGACCAAAGCTATGCTCAATAGTTCAGGGGCCCCGTCAAAAAGGAGCCGTTATGAACCGTGAGATTATCTTGCTGTCAGCTTTCCTTGTTGCTCTGTGCATGGCTGTCTCTGTTTGTGCTGGTTTTTGGTTGAAACGCCATGAAAGTGTGCTTGAAATATTACAATTTTACAGAAAAAGAGACTATTCTGAACCAGAAGTTGAGAACTACAACTATTCTGGTGTTGGGATGGAGATATTCTTCACTTTTCTTATGTCAGTGATTGTGTTCCAAATTATGATACCGATTTCTTTGTACATATCCATGGAGCTAGTGCGTGTTGGTCAGGCTTACTTCATGATTAGAGATGATAAGATGTATGATGAAACATCAAACGCTAGATTCCAGTGTCGGGCCTTAAATATAAATGAAGATTTAGGACAAATAAAGTATTTATTCTCTGACAAAACCGGTACACTGACAAAAAACAAAATGGAATTTAAATATGCAAGCATTTTCGGTGTAGATTACAGTGGGGAGAAATCAAACTTTGAAGGCGAACAAAGGGGATACTGCATTCAAGGTGCTACATAGTTTTCTATTTCTCTTCATCTACATTTCCATTCTTTTTTATTTAGTGCTTATGTGCTGTTTGATCAGTCTTTTCGTAGTCATGGAACAATATTTTAATGTTCTTATCTGGTTTTAGTCTACGAGCAGGTTTGGAGGCCAAAAATGAAGGTAGAGGTTGACAAGGAGCTACTTCAACTGTCAAAAACTGGAACTAATACAAAGGCTGGCAAACAAATTTATGATTTCTTTCTTGCATTGGCTGCTTGTAATACAATTGTGCCCATTGTTGTTGACACATCTAATCCTGCTGAAAAGTTGGTAGATTATCAAGGGGAATCTCCAGATGAACAAGCACTTGTTTATGCTGCTGCTGCTTATGGTTTCATGCTTATGGAACGGACTTCTGGTCACGTAGTTATTGATATTCAAGGAGAAAGACAAAGGTATGTTTGTAACCGTTTCTACTTTTGCTTACCTTTTCCCTCATTGTACCTTTTGTGATTTCCCAATAATTTGATAATTTCCATTAACCCTCAAAGGGGTATAAGTAATTACAAGATACCTAACTAGAATCCCTTATTTTAGGGAGAAGATATACATTACAAAAATACAATAAACTAAATAAAGAAAATATACAATCGGATTATATATATATATGATATATATATCCACTAATACGCCCCCGCAGTCGAAGCAGTAGCAGAGCGAATGCAAAGACTGGACCGAAAACACTGAAAGAGTTGTCGCGGGAGTCCCTTCGTGAAGATATCAGCATAATGGTAATATGCTGGGACATGTAGAACACGGACAGAACCTATACGTACCTTGTCTCGAACGAAGTGTGTATCAATCTCTATGTGTTTTGTATGCTGATGTTGAACCGGGTTCTGAGATAGATAGACAGCCGAAATATTATCACAATAAATGACCGTGGCGCGGGCTAAAGGAAGGTGTAGCTCAAGTAACAAATTCTGTAACCAACTTGTCTCGGCCACCGTGTTTGCTACACCCCGATAATCTGCCTCGGCACTAGACCGACTAATAGTGGGTTGTCGCTTAGACTCCATTAAATAAGATTATCCCCCAAAAAGACACAGTAACCGGAGGTGGATCGTCTAGAGTCGGGGCACCCTCCCCAGTCAGCATCAGAGTAAGCAGTGAGATTAGCTAACTTGGAAGGAGAGATAGTAAGACCAAGGTCCAGTGGGAGTTGCACACGGTTTAAAATTCTCCATCTTAGCCCATGCTAAAATATCTGCAGCATAAGTAGATTGTGAAAGAAAAAGACCACTGTTACGTTTTGTTACCTCAATGCCCAGAAAATGATGAAGCGCTCCAAGATTAGACATGGCAAACTTCTTGGAGAGTATGGAAATAATATGCTGCAGGAGTTTGGTATTTGAAGCTCTCAAAATAATATCGTCTACATATAAGAGTAAATATGCCATGTTAGAGCCCTGTTTGTAGACGAACAATGAAGTATCACTAGTGTGGCTTTGAAGCCACATTTCTGAATATATGTTGCAAAACGGTGGTACCAAGCATGGGGTGCCTGTTTCAGCCCATAGAGCGACCTTTTGAGTCGACATACATGTGTAGGGTTATGTTGGTCAACAAAATAGGGGGATTGAAACATGTAAACAGTTTCGTTTAGGTCCCCGTGTAAAAAGGCATTCTTGACATCCAATTGATGGATGGGCCAAGAACGAGAGGTGGCGAGACTGAGTACGGTACGAATGGTTGTGGGTTTGACCACTGGGCTAAATGTCTCATCACAGTTGACGCCCATATGTTGGGATTTACCATTAACTACCAACCTGGCCTTATATCTCTGCTGTAGCACCCCAAAAATAGTAATTTAGTAAATAATAACGCGATAGAGACTTAATCGTCATAAAACAAAAGAAAAACGGATGGGCTTGGGCTTGGCTCCAACGGGCCAAGGGAAGCCCAGGTATATAAGGGTCGAGGCAGGCTTAGACTCTCATTTTCACCAACACTTGCAATCTAGATAGAGAAAGGAGAGCTCGGGTCTAGAGAGAGAAAGTTGACGGATCGACCCGAAATTGAAGGAGCACGTTACTACTGAGCTCGTGAGCAAAACCTCCGAATCAGAATCACAATCTAGGTAACGATTCGACCTTAAACTGAGTTTTTCTTTGTTTTGGGATTTTTCGGGTTTTAGCTAAATAGGAGACGTTTTTTATGGATGAAACTTGAAAATAAGCTTAGAACTAGCATCTAGAGTGAAAACCGCACCTTTTGATCAAAGAAAATTGTAAGATTGGCATGATCAGATTAACATGCAAGAATTTCGGACTTGTCCAGGAAGCAGGTCTTGCGTACTTATCAAGTACGCAAGAAGGAAGATCCTGCGTACTTATCAAGTACGCATGAGGAAGATCCTGCGTACTTATCAAGTACGCAAGAAGAATGTTCTGCGTATTTGTCAAGTACGCATGAGCAAGGCCCTGCGCACTTACTAAGTGCACAGGCAGCAGACCAGTAAGTAAAGTCAGTATGTTTAGAATGATTAAACCGTTAGAGTCGGGATTGGGTCTGATGTGTATTTAACTACCTAATTCAGATCGTACGTGACATTGTTGGACCTTCGTTTAGGACAACCAAGACTAGCTTATTAGGTGAGTTCTATGTGCCCCATTCTATATTATGTGCAAATCATTTTAAATGTTTTTGGGCTGAAGTGTATACATTAAATGAATAAATGCTATGAATGTCAATGTGATCATACGTGGTATACAAATATATATATATATATATATATACACACTTATATATGAAAATGAATTATGAACAAAGAATGAAACGTATGATTATAAAGAATGAATGAAAGAAGGACATAACGTAAATGAATGAAATCTTGCTTTATATTATATATATTGCATGTTATGAATGTATGTAAACGTTATGAACCCTTCTATGACAACGGCTACTTCGGTAGACGAACGACCACGTGACTATTTTGCAACCCGGACAAAAACGTTCCTTCGCAAGCTAGGACGTATAAAAAGGCACTAATGGACGGTCGAAGCAATTGCCTTAACTCAAGTAGAACGGTTGCATACATAATGGTCGCGTGGGAAATGGATGCCCTTGGGCATACGAGCGAATGAACGGACTACGACGGTAGGACAGGTTTAAGAGCGGACGGATAAAGGTTGCCGGACGGATTTAAGTTTCGACGGACGGTTAATGAAAAGGGCTACGACGGTAGTTCTCACTGCGATGTCTTTGTGACATTCGCGACAAGTGTGATGGGTTGATCTCCCTTAAGATTATGGCCAATAAGTGTTCTTCCCAAGTAAGTATGTATGTACATATGTATATACTTAATATGAATGTTATGAGAGAACAGTAAAGTAAAGAATATGTAAAAGCACGAATATTACGTATGTTATGTATACATATATAAAATATATTCATGATAAGATAAATATTATGCATGATTGTCTTTAAACTAGAACTCACCAGCGTTAGCTGACTTTTAGTATACATTTCAGGTAAAGGAAGAAAGGGTCGTGCGATGGCGTGAAGGTTACCCGGCACAAGACTGACATCCCACATTTATATATGTTAAGACAATGTTATGTATTTAATTGTTAAGACTTCTGCTGTTATGTCATGTAATTCGAATGATGTTTGCTTCCGCTACTTCTGAATGTTTTAAATTTAAGCTCAGTATTTATGACTATGTTTATGAGTAAATCCAACAAGTGAGGTTGTAAATCCAACAAGTGAGGTTACCCGGGAATGGGGCCTTACATCTACAATGTATCATTTTCATGGTATTTGTGGCGAAATAACCACATGCACCTAATAATGTGGGCGTCCATGGGGCTAGGGACTAGTTCCCACGTGTTATTAACTATCAAAGCCCAGTATTCATCGATCATGGCAGAGTGCCAGTTAGGGTCGGTAAGGGTTAGTTTGTAGGATTTTGGTAGAGGTGATATAGGGGAGGTAGTGGTGGCATGAAGGTTGATTGGGGCAGCTGGTTTGAGTGCTCCTATTTCGGAGCGGGTTTGCATGGGGTGGGTGGAGAGTGGTGGTGGGGCGGAAGTGGAAACAGTAGGTGGGACGTGGGAAGGAGGTGGGTGCAGGTTTGGGGCGGTGCTGGTATGTGAAATAGAAGGCTGTGTTAGAAGGTGGAGGAATAGTAGGTTGGGGTTGGGTAGCTGAAGTACTGGTGACAGCAGGTTGGGTTTGGGTGGAGGCTGGGTAGCTGAAGTGGTGGTGACAGCAAGTTAAGTTTGGGTAGGGGCTGTCGAGGGGGTGGTGGTAGCATATCTAAATAAAGGGGAGGTATCGGGGTCAAGGAAGGAGTAAGACTGAGGGGCGGGTTTGAAGTGGTAGAGTAGGGGAAGGTGGACTCGTCGAATGTGACGTTTCGAGAAATAATTGTCTTGCCCATGGATAGGTCAAGACAACGTTAGCCGCGATAGTTGGCGGATAGCCAAGAAAAATACATAAAGAGGAACGGGGGGCAAGTTTGTGGGGTCGGGTATAGCATGCGTATCCAAAGATACGGAATGCGAGTAAGTGGGGTGTTTGTGATATAAAACGGAGGTGGGTGTGTTAGAGTTGAGAATTTTTGTAGGAAGGATGTTGTGTAGGTAGGTTGCGGTGTGAAAGGCTTCCACCCAAAATGATGGTGGGAGGGAAGCGTGGGTGAGGAGAGATAGCATGATTTTGTTTAGCCGACGAATCATGTGTTCGGCCTTACCGTTTTGTTGAGACGTGTGTGGGCAAGAGAAATGGAATTGAAGGGCAAGAGAAATGGAATTGAAGGCCATGAGAGTTGGCGAACGTTTTGAAATTAGTGTTATCGAATTCACCGCCCATATCACATTGAAAAGATTTTACGGATTTGTTAAACTGGGTTTTAATATACGTGTGGAATTGGGAAAATTGTTGGGATGTAGGCTTCGGGTCAGCCGGCCCTAGCTCTAGTGGACCTAGTTTGCTTAATGTCTTGTTTAGCTAGTTTAGCAAAGGGTTAAACCCTAATTAGCTAGTCTATATAAATGATCTCTTGTACTTGTAATTTTTTATCACCTTAATAAAACGAAAACCCTAGTTTCCCCCGTGGACGTAGGTTACACACTGTAACTGAACCACGTTAAATCTCGTCTCTCTTTTATTCTTGATCGTGTGTTGCTAGTTAATCCCTAACAATTGGTATCAGAGCTTAGGCTCTCCATCAGCACACACGAACAGCCTCCGGATTTTTTCAGTCGTCACCCCCTCTAGTTGCAAACCCTAATTAGGGTTTCAACCACTAACAGCTAGCAGCCGCCACCGGCCACCATCAGTCGCCGACCACTGCTACTACTGTAGCAAAGTTCTCCGGCAACAGGGTACCGCCATCCGCTGCCGCCACCGACAGAACTGGGTTTTCTGTTTCCGAAAAGCAACTGCTGTTTTTTCTATTCTGTTTTGCTTGTTAGTTTTGTTGCACGCTTTACGAGGTCTGAATTCTGGTTCTGTTTTTCAGTTTGTTTGCTTGTCATTGTTTCATGGTCAGTTTTGGGTAGTCCGCTTCCATTAGATAACTCAGGTGCGTTATCGACTCTTTGTTTTTCGAAACTGATTACACGGGTAGTGTGCGATAGAACAACACTCAAGTTCAGGCAGCCGGCTAAAGTTGTGTTCGAACACGATTCCAGTTTTGACTCGATCGTTAAGCATTTGTAGTTGGATAATGGCTGAGGAAGGAAAGACCAAGATAGAGAAGTTTGACGGATAGAACTTTGGATGGTGGAAAATGCAAATCATGGATTTGCTAATACAGAAGGATCTGGATTCGGTACTAGAAGCACAACCTGCATAGATAACACCAGCCTGGTTAGCATTTGACAAGAAAGCTAAGTCAACGATTAGACTTGGTCTAACGATGAATGTTGCATACAACATCCTAGATGAAACAACACGTGGAATCATGGAGGCGTTATCGAACATGTATGAGAAGCCTTCAGCAGCAAACAAGGTGTTTTTGATTCGGGAGTTGGTTAATACACGTATGAAAGAGGGAGGTTCCGTCACTAAACACATTAGTATCTTTAACTCTCATCTGAGACGTTCATCATCAGTAAAATTCAAATTTGATGATGAATTACATGCCTGCTTACTTTTATCTTCATCACCTGACAGCTGGTCAGGATCAATCACTGCAGTCACCAGTTTAGTCGATTCTGATGCATTAACTTTCAACAAAGTTCGTGACTTGATCATAATTATTAAAAGCCCTCGCCTGGGGCGCCTAGGCGCAGTTTTGAGGCGAGGCGCAGGGTTTGGGCTTTTTTGTCTGAGGCGCATATCAAGGAAGTGAGGCGCAGGTTTGATATTTTTTTTTTGCTTTATTATTATTTCCTAGATTATGGTTGAGCTTATAAAAGCCTCCACAATACCTATTGAACATTTCCTAGGTATTTGATGATTTTGGTATATGACTTTGAACATTTTGGTACTAATTAGATGAAATTAAATGTTATATAATAGCTTTTCTTTATTTTATTTGAAAAATAATATTATTTTTCAATGCATAATATATTTTAAATATTTTTTTTAAGTGCTCTTTTTTTTATCGGGCCCTCGCCTTTTTTGCGCCTTGCGCCTAAGCCCCAGGCGAGGCCTGTGCGCCTTGCGCCTTTGATAACTATGGACTTGATATTGAATGAAGATTCTAGAAGGAGAAGCACCAGAGAGTCATCAAGCTCCTTGTTAAGCACTGAATCAAGGGGAAGGAAGAGTGAGAGAGGGAGGAACAAAGGCAGATCCAAGTCTAGAAAGAGAGGTCAGTCAAAACCAAGGCTGACATTGAATGTTGGAACTGCAAAGAAAAAGGGAATTTTAGAAACCAATGCCTAAACCCACCAACCGTAAAGAAACAAGTTAACAATGTGGCAGCTGAAGAAACAGAAGAATCAGATGAAGAAACTCTCATTTGCTGTGTTGAGAGTTCTGTGGAATCCTGGATCATGGATTCAGGTGCATCGTTTCACACAGTCTCATGCCCAGATATGGTCAGAAATCTACGAACAGGTAATCACGGTAAGGTTCGTTTAGCTGATGACAAGATACTTAACATTACAGGAATTCGTGACGTGGACTTAAAGACCTCCATAGGAACTACCTGGACATTGAAAAATGTTAGGGTGATTCCAAATCCGAGGAGGAAATTGATCTCAGTTGTTCAGTTGGATGACCAGGGCTTAGATATCCATTTTGGGGGTGGACAATGGAAAGTAATCAACGGTAAATTGGTAATTGCCAGAGGAAAGAAATGGGGTACGTTATATATGGCTGAGATACTAGCAGATGGTGTTAATGCAGTAACCAGTGGACCGAGTCCTTCTAGTTTATGGCATCAACGACTCGGTCACATGAGTGAAAAAGGGATGAAGATGCTTGTCGCCAGGGGAAAGCTTCCAGAGTTAAAACGGGCTGAGTCCGAGTTCTGTGAACCCTGTATTCTTGGGAAGAAAAAGATGGTATCTTTTATGAAGACTGGCAAGACACTTAAAGCTTAGAAATTGGAGCTTATTCATTCAGATGTATTTAGACCAACACCAGTTTCATCCTTGGGAGGCTCGAGATATTATGTGACTTTCATAGACGATGCTACACGCAAGGTATGAGTTTACTTTCTTAAAAATAAATTTAAAGTATTTGATGCTTTTAAGAAATGGAAATCTGCTGTTGAACTTGAAGCTAATTTGAAGGTAAAGTATTTGAAGTCGGACAACGGAGGTGAATACATCAGCACAGAGTTTGTCAATTACTGTGCTGAACATGACATTCGGATGATAAAGACGGTTCCAGGCACTCCTCAACAAAATGGAGTCGCAGAATGAATAAACATAACGTTGAACGAAAGACCCAGAAGTATGAGATTAAATGCTGGGCTCCCAAAGACGTTCTGGGCTAATGCAATTAACACTGCAACCTATCTTATCAACCGTGGGTTTTCAGTACCGTTGGGCTTTAAAGTACCAGAAGAAGAATGGAAGGGTGTAGCAGTCAAATATGAGCACTTACAAGTTTTCGGGTGCAGTGCTTATGATCTAAACAGAGATGGTGATAAGTTGGATGTTAAATCCAAGAAATACACTTTCATTGGCTATGGGTCAGATCAAATGAGCTACAGGCTCCTGAGTTTGAAGATGGTGGTAATGATGAAGAGTCCGAAGGAGTTTCTAACAGTGTCATAGTCTGTAAACGAACAGTCTCCACAGCAGCCTGACCCGTCTAATAATTGGGTCAGGAGGTCTACCAGAGTACTAAACAGCCTGATAGATACAGTCCCGACCCTTTAGTTAAATATATTCTCTTGACAGAAAATAGTGAACCAGAGGATTATTCTGAAGTAGTAAAGGTGAAAGATTTGCTTCGGTGGGAGTATGCTATGAATGATGAAATGAGCTCTTTGAATAAGAACAAAACATGGGTCTTAGTCAAGCTTCCGTTAGAGAAAAGAGCTCTACAAAACAAATAGGTATTCAGGGTCAAGGAAGAACACGATGGATCTAAACGGTACAAAGCCCGTTTAGTTGTAAAGGGGTTTCAACAGAAGAAAAGGGTTGATTATGATGAGATCTTCTCTCTAGTGGTGAAGATGACAACCATCAGATTAGTTTCGAGTCTTGTGGTTGCAGAAAGTTTACACATAAAGCAGCTAGATGGGAAGACTGCTTTTCTTCACGGTGACCTTGATGAAGACATTTACATGGCACAACCTCAGGGTTTTCAGGTTGTTGGTAAAGAGAATTGGGTCTGCAACATAAAGAAGAGCTTTTATGGCTTAAACAGGCACCCAGACAGTGGTACTTAAAGTTTCATAACTTCATGGAGAGGTCGGGGTTCAAAAGATGCCAGATGGATCATTACTGCTATCTGAAGAAATTCAACAGCTCTTATATCATACTATTGCTTTATGTTGGTATGTTGATTGCAGGGTCCGATATGAGAGAAATAAGTAAGTTAAAGAAACAAATGTCCAAAGAATTCGAGATGAAAGACTTGGGTCCAGCCAGTCAGATACTTGGGATGAGCGTTACCAGAAACAAACAGGATGGTTCTTTAACACTGTCCCAGGAGAAATACATAGGAAAAGTGTTAGAGAGATTCAAGATGAATGATAAAAAAAACCAAGCCTAGGAATACACCATTGGAAAGCCATTTAAAGCTTACCAAAGATCAATATCCTAAATCTGAAAAAGAAAGAACAGAGATGTCTAAATTTCCATATGCATCAGCGGTCGGCAGTCTCATGTATGCCATGGTCTGCACTCGACCAAACATTGCTCATGACGATGGGGTCGTTAGTCGGTTTATGTCAGATCAAACATTGGAAAGGTGTTAAATGGGTGCTCAGGTACTTAAAGGGTACATCTACAATGGGGTTGTGTTTCAAAGAAAAAGATGCTATTCTGAGAGGTTACACTGATGCTGATTTGGGTGGATGTAAAGGGACGTTTAAAAGTATCACTGGGTACGTCTTTACAGTGGGAGGAACAGCAGTGAGCTGGATGTCCAGACTTCAAAAAAGTGTGGCTTTATCAACAATTGAAGCCGAGTACATGGTTGTTGCTGGTATAGAGTTGTTAGTGTGGTTGAAGACTTTTCTTAAAGATTTGGGAAAACATTAGTCTGATTACTCATTGTACTGTGACGATGAGAGTGCAGTGAAACTTACCAAGAATCTAGTCTCATGGTAAAACAAAGCACATAAGGATGAGGTATCACTTCGTGAGAGGATTGATCAGTGAAGGAACAATCAGTTTGAAGAACATCTCGGGTGCGAAGAATCTAGCAGATATGTTTACCAAATCTGTGGTGCTAGATAAGTTGAAGCTTTGCATAGCATCAGCTGGTATCTAGGAATAAAGTTGAGGAGACCAGGGTGACTAGGGAGAACTGAAGATCAGAGGGGTTTTCATTTACAGAAGTATAAAGTGGAGTTGAACGTGTTTTGAAGCCTCCAAGTGGGGATTGTTGGGATGTAGGCTTCGGGTCAGCTAGCCCTAGCTCTAGTGGGCCCAGTTTGCTTAATGTCTTGTTTAGCATCTTTAGCAAAGGGTTAAACCCTAATTAGCTAGTCTATATAAATGATCTCTTGTACTTGTAATTTTTATCACCTTAAAAAAACGAAAACCCTAGCTGCTTCGTGGATATAGCCACGTAGGCTACACACTGTTACTGAACCACGTTAAATCTCGTGCCTCTTTTATTCTTGTTCGTGTGTTGCTAATTAGTTCCTAACAAAAGTTTGGTAAAAGTTTCAAATTTGTATTTCAAAGGAAAGGCCCACGTGTATTGAGAATGATTGTCAATTATAACCATGTAATACTTGTACCCTATTTTGCTTAAGATTGGGGAAGTCCACAAGTCACAGTGTACAATATCAAAAGGAGACAAAGCAATAGTAGTAGAAAGATCAAAAGGTAAACGTTTATGCTTAGCTAGTTGACATGAATTGCAAAAGAAAACTTTTGAGTTTATTACATGAAATTAAATTGCGGGAATATTGTGACGGGTGTGGGCCCCACACATTGGGTCGGACCAAAGATTGTTGAGGTCCACAATTGCTGTTGCGAGTCGATCCAGAATGGGGCTGTGACCCACGTTTGAACCGGCGAGATGGTTGGCGGCCAGAACGTTGCTGTTGGTTGTCCCGTCGTGGCGGCGGCGGTGCCGAGTCTTGGGCGACAGCTGCGATAGGTGGCTTGGATGAAAGTGATTGTTGGGCGTTTTGTCTTTGTTGTTCGAGTTGTAGCATTTTACAATTTGTGTCCCAGTTGGGAAGAGTTTGATTTAGATAGGACCCTACCACATCAAACTCATTAGGCAAACCACAAACCAGCTGTAAGACAAGACGCTGTTCAGAAACGGGACTGTCCACCTCGCCAAGCTGTTGAGCAATATCCTTCAATTTCTGGCATTAAGCTTCAAGATTAGGCATGCTGCTTAGTGTCAGATTTGAGAACTCGTGTTCAAGAGCAACAGCTCTCGCACCCTTGTTATTGAGAAAAAAAGGTTTTTAATTCGAATCCAGGCCTCTAGCGCGGTTGACTCTGTTTCAAGAACTCGAACAAACATGTCGTCGGAGAGCGTTCCGTAGATCCACTGCAAGACGATGGCGTCTTTCTTAACCCACGATTCGTGGTTAGGAGCATCACGAGTGTAAGGCCCCCAAACCGGGCACCCTACCGTTGGGTCACATCACTGGGTATTCTTATTAAAACATTTACTTTCATTTAAAACATACAGCGGAAGTCTTTCTCTTAAATAGTAATTACCTTCTAAGTTCATTAACGTTCTCAACTTTACCTTACGAATGCATGCACACCAACCCGAGTAGCACCTCTCCTAGGCCAAGATACCTCGTTAAATAGACCCATCTGCAAAACAATCTAACGTATATACAAAGTCAGCTACGCGGAGTGAGTTCTAATAGTTTATTTTAAGTAGAAACATCCACGCCACAATTAATATTTAATTTCACTCAGGACGTTATCGTCCTTTATAAAAGTAATTTACCATTTATTGACATAATGGTAACCCTTGTTACCCACCATTCCCATAAGGGTCCACCAACCCTAGACTCCACCCACACCCATGTCCCCGTAAGTTCTCCGATGCGGACCAAACTTACCGTCCCACTAACCTGTGGTTTACTCTATCCATCAACACGAAATCTGTTTAAGACAACCAACTCTTAAACATAGACCCAATTAGCCCTATCAATGACACTCACAAAATGGGCTTCTACTCTTTAGTCGTAAACACGACCTCGTTCTCACACACCAGTCAACACATTGCTTAGCATCAAAGCGATAACATCATAACACCATAATTATCAATAAACACTTGCATGTAGTTAAATTAAATATAAATGCATACAAATCATACCTCGTCAGGGTTACCCTCGTCAGAGTTTTCATCATACTCCGAGCTCATCACTGCCCCCCCCCCCCCCAATGGGCATTGTCACATTTAGTGACTTCCCGAAGGACCTCGTCCTCCACAGATCCTGTTAGCCGTTTCACAAGGACAACGATGCAAACACACAACAACAAACACATAACAGCGTACTAGCAATTACATGACGCGTTAACTAGGCATATACCACGTACGGGTTCCCATGCTAACACTCCTTAGATATAACCCTAACATGCTTAACTCATTCCCGACTAACTCATAACACGACACACACACAAATCATCACAACTCGTGCCCACACGCCCTAAGGACCCCACAACGACCCTTAGTTTCATTATTACACAATGATCTCATAAAACGCTTCAGGTTTAAATCATAACTCGTAATACGTTCATTTAATAGAATAAAACATGCGAGTATGTACGATAGCCCCAACACAGTAAAACGTCTAAAAAGAGGGGATTACAAACTCACTGGTTATGCTGAATCCAAATCCTAGCTCTGCACCCCGACCACTTGCTCAAATCCCGAACCTGTCAAACGTACAATTACGGGATCAGATTTCGTAATAAACTTACGTCGAGTAATGTATAATATAATTAAATCCCCTGCTTGTCGTATTCGCTCGTGACCATTCCTCCGCGAAACCCTAGTCTCACGGCTCATGTAAAATATAGTTCCCGACCCGTTTAAGACTCGTGCATCCAACTCGAACCCCTGTGCATGCACGTACGCGTGCCATGCAAACCTTTAGCCAACCTCATCTTGCGATTATCAACTCGTGATGGGTCGCCCTTGACCCGTTTAGAACTCGTAGGATCAAATCGGGTTCCCATGCATGCACGCTCGTGTGCCATGCTAACCCTAGCCCCACGAGATGCATGTACTCAAGTCGAGTTTTCCATGCACACACGTATACTATGCCATGCACGACCTTGGCCGGGTCAAACCCTAATCGGCCACGCTTCTTCCCTCCGTCACCCTCCTCGTCATCGTTCTCCCGTCGTTTGCCGCTAACCGCGCCCTCACCGAGAACCACCACCTGGCGTCACCGCCTCCCTCACTGGGCAAGCCTTAGCCGTGCACCTCCACAGGTACCATCGTGTAAGCCGCCATGCGCCCAACCACTACTCTTGTAGCTCGTCGCTTGCCGTGGCCACCGAGCAAACTCGCCAGCCACTTTGCACCTTCATCGTGCTCCCTGGTCACCGTGACCGTCGTCAGCTTCCTAGTCCCCGCCACATTCCACCATGGCCGTCGCCGGGAGCCACTAGCCTCCACCGTTCGGGTAGACAGCAGCGTGGCCACCCTCCCCGACCACCATGCCGTCGTCCTCTCCGTTCACCCTCTCAGTCTCCTTCCCGGTAACCCTATACTCCAAACGAAAACAAGAGTCGATAGAAAGTAAACAGAATTACCTGATCGTTTGCCGGAAACTGTTCCCGCCGGAGCGCCCTTCATCGACGACCTCTCCTTCCCTCTCTGCTCGTTTTTTGCTGACGCAAGTAACCTAGGCCAAATGGCCTAGGGTTTTTCTCAACAAAGTACATAAACTTCCAAGAGTTTCATTCGGGTCCCTGTGTTTCCTTACTCATGCGTTTGATTCCGGGGTTATGTTTAAAACGATTCACGGGTCCTCCGAGTTTGCAAGTTAAATTTTCATACGCCTAGAACTTGTTAACTTGATCATTAAATAGAAGCTCGGGTCGTCCGTTTACCCGAACTATCAACTTACGGGGATTTCAGGATGTTACAAGTCTACCCCCTTAAAAGGGATTCGCCCTCGAATCCTATGTCGGCACGGACCAACACGGCTTATCCTTTTCGTTTTCACACGTGCACCAAATTCACTCGGTGCCAAGCATTCACCTTCACACTATTCGTTTTCATTGCTTTGCTTTGCAATACGACCACCCTCCTTGGTGTTCAAAGGAGTCTTCTTCGTTGCCCGCTTTCAACCTTGGGACTTGTAGGTTTCACCTACACATTCCCTCATCTCCCGTCCTTCCAGCCATTAGTCAAATGGCATAAAACTGACCTACACATGTCTCACTCTGTATCCTTCACTAGCAATACCATTCAGTTGCTTATCCAACCCCCGCCACTTGCTGGAAGTGACCTACCATAATTTCTTTGAATACCAACCTTATCATGAAGGTTTCATCGTCATAGTCCTTGGCAACACCTTATTGCCCATGCTATCCTTATCGACGTCGCACGTACTGTCCCTAGTACCACGTGTCTCATTATAGTGAGACGCCCCTAGCATTCATTATATTTCCATATACATCCCATCAACGCCTTTGCTGTTGCCCCTTGTATCGATTGGATTCTTCACATGGAATGTATTCCATGAAGACCCCATTTTGTCACCTCGTTTACTTCATGCTGAAATCTTCAACGTCATCATCTCGATCACATCATAAATATCTTTGACCAAGCGTCCACATAAACGCTTTCAGTATCAACTCTCACAACTCCACCTCTTGGCTTCGTTCTCCGAATTTCTGAGATATAAGGATAGGTATCTCCCACGAGCACCTCGCCGATCGTCTAAAAAGAGTCAAAGTTCCCCGTATCATCACCATACATCAAATGCCAAGAAAGTCATCAAAAGTAGGAGTACTCTATCAGAGTACACCTAAACGTCCTATACATGGCCTACCGTGTACTATAAGGACACACACCGACACATCATAACAACAGAACACCCAATGTTCTACAGGCAACAAGTAATCCACTTTCTAACTCTCATGAAGTGTACCCACAACCCGCTAGACCTAAGTAAATCTACTTGTATATGTCATGACCTCGTCATTTGTAGACGTACAAAACCCCTGAACCTCATCTCTTACTCACCACAACGGTGGCCCCTCCCACACGTCATCACGTACTCACACAGAGTTCACACGGCCGTACCCCACACGGGTCGTACCAGTGGTTCAGAACGACACACCACTCAGACTAGATACAAGACATTCTTTCACGGGTTACAGTATAGGTGTCGAACACCGGACATCATCCTAAACATTCATACATACCTAAGAGGTATAACCATCATTTCCCACAGGATCCCGTCCTGAGCATTCGTACATACATAAGATGTATAATTATAACTCCCCACAGGACCCTGTCTTGAATATTCAAGCCAAGTGCAGTACACCCATTGTACTCAAGACACCACCTGGACATTTAGCACATAGGTAACACTATCGTAAGATCGTAGAGACAGACAAGTTCAAATTCATGTCTATAAAGGTCTACCTGCACAACCTACCCAACCAATATCACATATGGTTTTACGTCATTTAAAACGTAATCATAAACACACATTACCACACATATTCAACAATTGTAAACACAATCGTACACCCCCACAAACACAATTATCATTAATCATGTTCAAATTATCATGCGGTAAAACTCAACATCAAGGACAAAATCCGTATTCGAAACTGAATTAGGAATCCCACAACGAAATCATCTAATCAATCCCCATGTCAATTCACTCAAACTCTCTCGTAATAACTAACCATGACAACTAATCATCGAACATGTCGAAGTTGTCTCCCACCTGCTCTTCCTCATCGGGCTCCTCTAGCCATCCGTTCCCTAGTCCTGAATTGTATCTCGGAGGCTGATGTCTGAATGCAAAGGCGTTCCTCCCCCTCCAGCCACCTCTCCTGTAGATAGACCCACGAGCTCTGCCTCTCATGGCTGCCCCGAAAGTACCAGGGGCATTAGGTGTCGGAAGTGCCAAAACCACCTCCTTTGTCGGTAACTCTTGCTCCTCATCAACCGCTGGTGGAACTACTGTTAAGGGAACATGTGCCAAGACCCGCCTCCCTCCAATGATAACTGTGCGAACATCAACCGCACCTCTAGCCCGACGCTCTGCCAGCCTTCTGTCAAGAGTCCCCCGCCTGATCCACCGTGTCCTAATTGTATGGTCATCTGTTTCTACACAAGATAGAACATTTATGCGGTTATTATAGGTAACAAATTCATAATATAAGAGTAATCATAGACTGCCGAATCACGGTGATCAAATGTGATTGGTGGTCCACATTACTGCTCAGATTCTAAACGTTCCCCATCATACCCACACTAGCTTTCTACCTTCCACACAACGGATGCACATGCACCCACTCAATTCACATAACACAATGCAATATCACCACGTAGTCACCCGTATCAAAATGTTCACAATACGTATTTACACAATGTAACTCCACACGGAATCACTAAACCACATAATCATACCAAAGATTCCACGTAGTGTTATACTACACAATTAATACCCAAACAATTAATGCTCAACTCAAAAGACGTACCTCTTGGCCCGCGGTTACTCGTGGTGACATTCGTTTTACCCTCGTCCCATTTTCGGTTTAAGTTTATGTATTTTATGTTTTGAAAACACCGTTTTTCTCTTAAACCTCGGCTCTGATACCAACTTGTAAGGCCTTCAAACCGGACACCCTACCGTTGGGTCACATCACCGGGCATTCTTATTAAAACATTTACTTTCATTTAAAACATGTAGGATCGTGAAATTACAAGATGGTTCTATTCTTAGTTGAGATTGGCGGAAACAATATCAACTACACAATTACAATCGAGTAAACAGAAAGAATACTGATAAGAACACTGTTGTATTAAGCTTTGTGAATAAACGATTACAAATGAAAACGTGAAGAAGCACAAAAAGCACACTTACAATTGAAGTGTTTACACAGTATTTATACTAACTTAGAATCAAGACAGACCCTTGATTCTAAGGATCAGATCAAACACAGACCGTTGATCTTTTACACAAAAGCTAATAATACACGTTAAAGCTAAACTAGCTAACTTTATTGAAGAGTTTACTTTATTCATCATTGTTTGCATGCTCGGGGAAGAGCATTGTCGTCCATCATTGGTTGCACCATTGAGGTTCCTTCTGCTTTGAGTGTGTCAGTTGCTTTTGCAGAAAATTGTCAGTGACGCTTGGCATGGATAGTCAGCTGCAACGATTTGTCTTCAAGGGACATAGCTATCAGCAGCAAGAATGAGAATAATGATGCTGATAAGCCTATCAGCAGCAACTTGTGTTGAACGCTGCTGATAAACCTATCAGCAGCAACAAGTGTTGAATGCTGCTGAATGCTCCTGATAAGCCTATCAGCAGCCATATGTGTTGAATGCTGCTGATAAGCCTATCAGCAGCATTTGTACTTAGAATAATTTGGTAGCAATCAGTCTTTGGTTCTACAAACTCCCCCTAGACTGATGCAACCAAAATTCTTCTAATTACTTTGCTGCTGAAGCTTTTGCATGTGGCTGACTATCCTTTCAACCTCATAGCCTCTTGGATCCTTGATGGGATTGTTCAGTGGAAGTGCAGACAGAGTCTTGATGTCTTTATTTGTAGATTGTTTTGCTTGAACATTGTTACAAAATTATTCTAAGTACAAATGCTGCTGATAGGCTTATCAGCAGTATTCAGCACAAGTTGCTGCTGATAGGCTTATCAGCAGCATTCAGCACAAGTTGCTGCTGATAGGCTTATCAGCAGCAGTCATCCATGTTTGCTGCTGATAGGCTTACCAGCAGCAACCTTCACTCTTTGCAGCTGATAGCTCTATTCACTGAAAACCAAACGCTGCAGCTGACTATCCAGGCCAAGCGTCTCTGACACCTTTCTGCAAAAGCAACTGACAGACTCAAAGCAGAAGGAACCGCTATGGTCAACCAATGACGGACAACAATACACTTCTCCAAGCATGCAAACAATCATGAATAAAGAAAACGTTTCAGTAAAGTTAACTAGATTAGCCTTTACGTGTAATGTAAATTAATAAACAAGATCAACGGCTTGTGTTCGATCTGATCCTTAGAATCAAGGGTCTGTCTTGATTCTAAGTTACTATAAATACTGAGTTGCCACTTCATTGTAAGTGTGCTTGTAGTGCTTGTCATACTTATTCATTGAGTTTCTCACTTGTAATCTTTGCATTCACAAAAGCTTAATACAACAGTGTTTATCAGTATTCTTTGTGTTTACTTGATTATAAATTGTGTAGTTGATTTTGTTTCCGCCAACCTCAACTAAGAACAGAACCATCTTGTATTCTCACGATCCTACAAGTGGTATCAGAGCTTTGGCTCAGATTAAACAAACTAACATTTGTCTAATCATCTCTGGTTCTATTCTAAACTCTCTCTTTGATCAAGTCACCCAAAATCAAAACAAAAATGGCACAGAGCAATGGCTTTGAAGATATTGGCAGCATCAACCGACCACCAAGGTTGGTATCTGGAGAAGACTATGACATGTGGAAAAATCGCATGGAAAGCTTCTTCTGTTACCAGGAATACGGAATGTGGAGATCCATCAAGGAGGGTCCATATATTCCCATGGTGGCCTCTGCTGATGATGGAGGGCTACAAGTCCCGAAGGAAACCTCCAAGTACTCTGAAGAGGACATCAAGAAAATGGAGGTGGACTTCAAGGCACTAGGAGCCATCCAAATGTGCCTTCCAAATGAAGTTTTTCACAACTTCAGAAGTTACAAAACTGCCAAGGAGCTCTGGGAGGCGCTGGAGAAGATGTTTGCTGGCTCTGAAGAAGTCAAAGAGAACAGAAGGGACATACTGAAGCAGCAGTATGAGAACTTCGTCTGGAGGGAAGGTGAGTCCTTAACTATTTTATATAACAGATTTACCTATCTTGTAGGTGAACTGCAGTGCTCCAAGGTAAAGCTGGAGAATGAAGACATTCTCAAGAAGTTCATAAGATCTCTTCCTAGTTGTTGGACATTATACACTGTGTCCATCAGAAGAACAGAGAATCTGAAGACTCTTCAGATGACTGAGCTCTTTGGCATGCTCAAAACCTATGAATTAGAAATGATTCAAGCTAAAGAAAGGAGCTCCAGTTATCAATCAGCTACCACTTCCTCCACTACCTCCTCAGCGCTTCACTCTGATCATTCCGGTCCTAGTGCAAGCAGCTACTATCCTCCCATTGTTACTCACCCTCAGACCCCAACCGCTTCACAATCTAACTCATCACCATTTCTTCTTGAGGCACTTCCTCAACAGCCAACCTCTACTGCTTTTGTCTCTGACAACTCAAGCAGCATGTACTTCATAAAAGAGGATCTGGAATGCTTTCATCCAGATGATCTTGAAGAAATGGATATTCAGCACTCATATGCCATGCTCTCCCTCAGAGCAAAAAGGTTCTATTCTAGAACCGGAAAATCATTTCCAAGCAACAACTCAAACAGCAGAGTTGGGCTTGATAAAAGCAAGATCCGTTGTTACAACTGTAACCAAATGTGTCACTTTGCTAGGGAGTGCAAGGCACCTAAAGCCAATCAGGGTGCCGGCCATCAAAGACAAGCCTACCAAAGTCAGCCCAGACAACAGCAGCAGCAACAAACTCCCCCAACACAAACTGCAGCCTGTGCAAATGTTGGAACTGCAGAATTCGACTGGAGTTTTCAATATGAAGATGTTCCTGTCTCCAACCAAGCACTTATGGCAGACACTGCAGAGATACCACCTCAGGTATTTGAACATCTATGCTCTCAAGCCTGCATTGATAAAGTTTTAGGTTATAGAAAACATAACCAAAACCTTATAGATCAAAATGAAGAGTTTCTTCAAATGAAATCTGAGTTCAAAAAGGTTGAAATCACTTACAAAGAAAAAATTGAATGCCTTAAGAAAGAGATTTCATCTCTAAAACATGAACAAACCAATCTTGAAACTCAGATTGATGATCTATTAGTAAAACTTAAATCAACCAGAGCTGATCTGGCAGAACAGAAAGTTCATGTTGAAAAATATGAATTTTCTTCTAAAAAGCTACAGAGACTTCTAGATATTCAAGTCCATGAAAAGGTAAAGCTTGGAGGACTTGGATATGGCAAGGAACAGTACAATACTGTTCCTCATCCAGCTGACTATGTTGCCATCTATGAACCAAGCTTCGATGTTGCAAAACTCAACACTGCAAACAGAAATCTTGATCCTCCAATGGATGAACCCCTTGTTAAAGACTGCACTACCTCATCAGAATCTGAGTTAACCTTCTCAGACCATGATGAAACCAGTACAGCCTCATCTGAAGCTGTTCTGAATAGAGTCCCAGTCCCTACTGTTCTCCCAACTGTTTCAGCCCCTGTACCATTCAAACAGATCAGGATCAGCTATCCTCTAGGTGGAAGAAAGCTAAACATTGAAAAGGGACAGACATCAGGATCCACAAACTCCAAGCCTCAGTTCATGCCAAATCAGAAAAATCAGCAACAGGTTAGAAGAGTTACGACCAAGAAAACTCAGTTCAGAAACTCTTCTTCTCCACCAAGGAAGCAGCAGCCCAAAGTTCAGCAGTCCTGCATCATATGTGGGGAATCAAACCACTTTGCTATAAAATGTCAGTTTAACCCCTTCAACCAGATCCTTCTTCAATCAGCGCATAAACAAAAGAAGGATCAGCATACTTCAGTTGATAGGCCATCTGCAGCCAGTAGAAGAGTTGAAACTGTAGAAAAACACAAGCAGCAGCAAAAGGCAAAGCCTTCAGCAGCCACCAAATCTGCTGCTGCTCAAACAAAGCAGTCAGCAGCAAAAACTAAATCTGCTGCTGCTCCAACTAAGCCTTCAGCAGCAAAAGCAAAATCTGCTGCTGAAAGGCCAAGGCCATCAGCAGCAACATCTGCAGCTGATAAGCTGAAGCCATCAGCAGCAAAACCTGCCGCTGCTGACAAGCCAAAACCTCAAGCAGGAAAACCAGCTGCTGATAGAGCAAATTCATCAGCTGCCAAAGCCAAATCCGCAGCCGATAAAGAAAAGAGAACTGGAAAACCACTACATAAGCAATGGAAAGCCAAAATCTCTGCTCCTGTCAGCAAAATCATCATCGGTGCTGTTGAATGCACGCATGATGAATCAGAAAGTCCAAGAACTCTTTTCTTCAAAAAGGAGAGCTCTTGGACCACTCCCACTAACTAAATCTCTTTCATGTGCAGGGACAGCCAGGTAACAAGAATAACACCTGGGTGGTAGATAGCGGCTGTTCCAGGCACATGACAGGCAACAGGTCCATCCTCTCCAACTTCAGACATTTCAATGGAGGATATGTTGCCTTTGGGAGTGACTCAAAAGGTGAATCTATCACTGGATAAGGCACTGTGTCCAATGAGAGGATGAGCATTGAAAGAGTCAACTATGTTAAAGAACTTGACTTCAATCTCATGAGTGTTTCCCAAGTATGTGATCAAAAGCATTGGATGCTCTTCACTGACAAAGAATGCTTTGTGTTAGCTCCTGGCCTATCTAAACCCCCGCCAGAGAAGATTCTCCTAACTGCTCAAAGAAAGGACAACTTATATGTGCTTGACATGAATGAAGTCACTCCATCTGGTAGTGTTTCATGTTTTCTGTCAAAGGCATCAGTTGATGAATCCGCTCTCTGGCACAGGAGGTTAAGCCATGTTAACATCAAAACAATCAATAAATTAGTGAAAGACAATCTTATCAGAGGGCTTCCTGACAAAGAATTCCAGCTAGACGATCACTGCATTGCCTGCTTGAAGGGAAAACAACACAAGAATTCCCATAAGCCCAAGACATTGAACACAAATGACACTCCTCTCCAGCTACTGCATATGGATCTCTTTGGTCCTACAAATGTCATGTCAATGGGCAAAAAGTCCTACTGTCTGGTGATCACTGATGACTTCTCCAGATTCTCTTGGGTATTCTTTCTAAGAACAAAAGATGAAACTGCTGAGATTCTCAAATCCTATATTCTCAGGGTAGAGAATCAAAGCAATCTGAAGGTAAAGATCATAAGGTGTGATCAGGGAACAGAGTTCAAAAATCACACTTTGAACAGTTTCTGTGAGAGCAAGGGCATTGAAAGGCAGTACAGTGCTCCAAGAACTCCTCAACAAAATGGGGTTGCTGAAAGAAGAAACAGGACTCTGATTGAATCAGCAAGATCTATGCTGGCTGACTCAAAGCTGCCCCTTACTTTCTGGGCAGAAGCAGTAAGCACAGCTTGTTATGTGCAGAATAGAGTCCTTATTGTTAAGCCTCTCCAGAAAACTCCCTATGAACTCTGGCTCAAAAGAGTTCCCTACATTGGCTTCCTGAAGCCCTTTAGATGTCCATGTACCATCCTCATCACACATGGAGTTCTTCCTAAATTCAGTGCAAAGTCTGATGAAGGTTACTTTGTGGGTTACTCCTCTCAATCGAAGGCCTACCGAGTGTTCAATTCTAGGACTCGGATTGTGGAAGAATCTGCTAATGTGGAATGCAGGGAACACGTTGTCTGTGAACAAGGCAAAGGTCCCAACTGGCTTTTTGATATAGACTCCTTCACCCAGATATTTGAGCCCCTCATATTCTCAAATATGGAGCCTCCTTCTTCAAACTCAACACCTTCTACCTCAACCTCTTCTTCTGACTACAGACTGGAGTTTCCCAGTCCCTACATCAGGATGAAAAGGCCATCCATTGATCCTCCATCAGTGGCAGAAGCTATTGAAGCCAGTGCAGGTGAAGCCGGTACATCCAACACCACAAGCAGCAATCTCTCTGACAATGAAATCCTAAATGAAGCCTCCTCAATTCATGCTGAAGAGGCCTCTGATGCTAATGTTGCTGACTATGTGGAACACAATGATCAGATCCTCCAAGATCCTCTCCACACATCTGAAGACAATACTGATCTAAACCACAGTAATCTTGAAGAGGGAATACGGCTGGATGTGATACCTGCACAGAGAATAAACAAACTGCATCCTCTGGAAAACATCATTGGCCAAGTCCACACAGGTATCCAGACAAGAAGTAAGTCTCATGAAGCCAACATTTGTTTGTTCTCTTGCTTTCTATCACAGGTGGAACCCAAAAGGATTGATGAAGCTCTCAAGCACAACAGCTGGATTGAAGCAATGCAGGAAGAATTGCTGCAATTCAAAAGACAAGATGTTTGGAAGCTTGTTGATCTTCCACCTGGTCAAACAGCCATTGGAACAAGATGGGTCTTCAGAAACAAGCAAGATGAGAGGGGCATCGTAGTCAAGAACAAAGCCAGACTGGTAGCTCAAGGTTACACTCAAGAAGAAGGCATTGACTATGATGAAGTTTTTGCTCCTGTTGCCCTTCTGGATGCCATTAGAATTTTTCTGGCTTATGCAGCATCCAAAAACTTTATGGTCTATCAAATGGATGTGAAGAGTGCCTTTCTGTATGGCACGATTGATGAAGAGGTCTATGTCAAACAGCCTCCAGGCTTTGTAGGTCCTGCACATCCAAATAAGGTCTTAAAACTGGACAAAGCTCTCTATGGCTTACACCAAGCCCCAAGAGCCTGGTATGAAACTTTATCTGGATATCTACTTAGCAACAACTTCAGAAGGGGGGCCATTGATCAGACGCTTTTCATCAAAGATGAAGGGGGCGAAATTTTGTTGGTCCAGATTTATGTTGATGACATTATCTTTGGATCTACAAGAAAGAAGCTCTGCAAAGACTTTGAAGTTCTGATGCATTCCAAATTTGAAATGAGTTCAATGGGTGAACTAAATTTCTTTTTAGGACTTCAAGTCAAACAGGTACCAACTGGAATCTTCATAAGTCAATCCAAGTATGTCAAAAGCATCTTGGAGAGGTTCAAAATGACTGACTGCTCTGCTGCAAGAACTCCTATGCAAGTGCACCATCAATTATCTTCGGATAAAGAAGGACAAGACACTGATCAACATCAGTACCGAGCAATGATAGGGTCTCTCATGTACCTCACTGCCTCAAGACCAGATATCATGTTTGCAGTTTGTCTCTGCGCAAGATTTCAAGCAGCTCCAAAAGTGTCTCATCTTCAAGCTGTCAAAAGGGTTCTTCGATACCTAAAGGGAGCTCCAAAACTTGGGCTATGGTATCCAAAGAATGAAAATGTCAATCTCTATGCCTACACTGACAGTAACTATGGGGGTTGTAACTTGGACAAAAAGTCCACATCTGGGGGATGTCAATTTCTTGGAGGAAGGCTCATCTCATGGCAATGCAAAAAGCAAACATGTGTTTCTACTTCAACAGCTGAAGCAGAATACATTGCAGCTTCAAGCTGCTGTGCACAGGTCATCTGGATCCAAAATCAAATGCTTGACTATGGAATGACCTTCATGCAGACTCCAATTCACATTGACAACATGAGTGCTATCTCTATCACAAACAATCCGGTGCAGCACTCAAAGACAAAGCACATCGACATCAGGTACCATTTCATAAGAGATCAAGCTGAGAAAAGGAGAATTATTTTAACCAAAGTTCATACAAATGAGCAATATGCTGATCTGTTTACAAAACCTTTTGATGAAGCTAGATTCAGATATTTAGTTGAATCAATTGGTATGATAAACTTTGATTAAAATCCATCTCAAGTTTCTCCTTAAAATGTGTCTTTTTGTCCCTTGTTGTAAATAAAAGTTATGGGTCAGCAGCATTTTTGTCCTTCAGCTGCTGACAGGTAAAAGCATCAGCAGCAAAAGTTTTGCCACTGATAGCTTTAAGTTATCAGCAGGTACATGTTTCTTGCGGATAGCTTTAAGGCTTTCAGCAGCAATTCCTTTGCTGCAGATCTTTAAACCTTTCAGCAGCAAAATCTGTTGCAGACAGACTTATCTTTCCGCAGCAACCAAGTTTGCAGCGGATAGGCTTATCCATCAGCTGCAACCAATTTTGCTGCGGATACTCTTATCTTTCAGCAGCAACCAAGTTTGCTGCTGATGGGTAAACATAAGTCTAAATTAACTTTTACCCGCTGTAAAATTTACCGTCAGTCCCTTCCATGACTGCCTTGGTGTATTACAGCTGTAACAACGAAAAGTGAAACAGGTTGTACTGTACAAGTAAGGTTGCTTTTTCTTCGTCTGCCGTTATATCACAATCACAAACGTTCCCTCAACCTCTTCACATTCTATTTCAAACCTATCTCCCATCACTTTCACTCCCGTCTCCACAGCATTCAAAACCCTCCATAACTACCATTCAAACACCCTTCTTTCTTCCCTCCAAATCCATCACAATGGCAGTCGCCGACATAAACATCCCCAACGACAAGTTTGCTCCATACCACAACCTCACTGCATACCTGATAAAAGGCAAGAAGTCCGAAGGTTTCGACGGTATGATCGACTTCCTCTGTCGGTCCAAAATTTACCATGCCCTAACCGTCAACCCAACCATATATACTTCACACATGGAAGATTTTTGGAGCTCAGCCGTGTATTCTACTGAACAGGGCACTCCTCAAATCAGAGGCACAGTAGACGGTAAGGAAATGATCATCACTGAAGCAAAACTCCGCCAACACCTCAAGCTTCAGGATGAAGGGGACGCCCTCTCTTACCCAAGAGACGTATACATGAGGACCTTTGTATCCATAGGGTACACTGGGAATCAAACAGAGTATACGATAGAGAAGGCACTCATGGGTCCCAAATGGAAGTATCTCTGCCACACTCTTCTCCAATGCATATCTCAAAAGAGGAGTGGCTGGAACCAACTAAGCTCCGGACTTGCGTCGGCAATTCACGGTATGATAACTGGAGCAGGTTTTAAATTTTCCCACCTCATTTTTGAAGGTTTGAGATACAACCTTCAAGAAGGGGTGAAATCTCAGTTCTTTATGTACCCAAGATTCTTGCAGGAAGTGTTCAACATTGAGCACCAAGATCTTTCAAAAACTACAAGAATCTATGTAATGCTGGGACATAAGAACAATATATTTCAAAGCATGAGAACAGTTTCTTCCAAGTTCTCCGGGGCCAATGTTCCATTGTTATCTACAATGTTGAACACGCAGAGTGCCCAGGGTGACAGTTCAGCAAACCCAACTGATACTGATCCCACACCCTCCACCTCACTGCCACAAACTCAAACTACTGCTTCCCTTTCTCGAACCCATGTGCATTCTACTGAGGATGTACAGGTACATACATTACTCACCTCCAGTTTGCTTGCTCAACCGGAACACAGGGCCCCGGTTGCAGCCAAATATACAAGAAAAAGGGGCAAGAGAACTCCTTCTTCTCGTGCCTCCAAGGCCCAAACCCAAGCCAACATCCCTCACTCAGAATCACAACATTCTAGTGAGAATATCATAAGGGGAAGCCACATTGCTAGGGAGACTCCTTCGGAAGTCTCTCTATTAGGATTAGGATCACTTCCCGGATCCATAGAACAGCCCTTCGAGCCATTCCTCTCTTCTTTGAACTTAAGTGTAGAGGAACCTGACCAAAGTAATGTACCTTCTCCAACTACCACTATCAAGGAGGTACTGATTGGTCTTGCTTCCGAAACACCCAGCCCAAGTTCTTCACCCTTGAAGGTCCACTCTGGGAGTATTGAAAGAGTGGATGTGGAAGAGGCTGTCACTACTGCTGGTCCATCAAATGACCAGGAGGACAGTGACAACATCTTTAAGACCTCGACCACGGCAACTCATGGTGAGGGTGTTTCCCTGGAAACTCCCCTCACTGAGAGGAATCCCTGGAGCCAAGAAACCACGGGTGATGGGGATGCTGAGGCTCGGCCTACGGCCCCATCTGGGTCCAAGGATTCCACAACTGTGGATGAGGACAGTCTGAAACTACACAACTTGATTGATGTAAAGAAGCAGCAGATGAGATGTTCAAGCAAAGCTATCTACAAAATGCCACACAAAGACATCAAGACTCTGTCTGAACTTCCATTGAATAATCCCAGCAAGGATCAAAGAGGCTATGAGGTGGAAAGAATAGTCAGCCATATGCAAAAGCTTCAGCAACAAAGGGACTAGAAGAATTTTGGTAGCATCAGTCTAGGGGGAGTTTGTAGAACCAAAGACTGATTATTACAAAATTATTCTAAGTACAAATGCTGCTGATAGGCTTATCAGCAGCATTCAGCACAAGTTGCTGCTGATAGGCTTATCAGCAGCGGTCATCCATGTTTGCTGCTGATAGGCTTACCAGCAGCAACCTTCACTCTTTGCAGCTGATAGCTCTATTCACTGAAAACCAAACGTTGCAGCTGACTATCCAGGCCAAGCGTCTCTGACACCTTTCTGTAAAAGCAACTGACAGACTCAAAGCAGAAGGAACCGCTATGGTCAACCAATGACGGACAACAATACACTTCTCCAAGCATGCAAACAATCATGAATAAAGAAAACGTTTCAGTAAAGTTAACTAGATTAGCCTTTACGTGTAATGTAAATTAATAAACAAGATCAACGGCTTGTGTTCGATCTGATCCTTAGAATCAAGGGTCTGTCTTGATTCTAAGTTACTATAAATACTGAGTTGCCACTTCATTGTAAGTGTGCTTGTAGTGCTTGTCATACTTATTCATTGAGTTTCTCACTTGTAATCTTTGCATTCACAAAAGCTTAATACAACAGTGTTTATCAGTATTATTTGTGTTTACTTGATTATAAATTGTGTAGTTGATTTTGTTTCTGCCAACCTCAACTAAGAACAGAACCATCTTGTATTCTCACGATCCTACAGCTATCAGCAGCAAGAATGAGAATAATGCTGCTGATAAGCCTATCAGCAGCAACTTGTGTTGAACGCTGCTGATAAACCTATCAGCAGCAACAAGTGTTGAATGCTGCTGATAAGCCTATCAGCAGCAACATGTGCTGAATGCTCCTGATAAGCCTATCAGCAGCCATATGTGTTGAATGCTGCTGATAAGCCTATCAGCAGCATTTGTACTTAGAATAATTTGGTAGCAATCAGTCTTTGGTTCTACAAACTCCCCCTAGACTGATGCAACCAAAATTCTTCTAATTACTTTGCTGCTGAAGCTTTTGCATGTGGCTGACTATCCTTTCAACCTCATAGCCTCTTGGATCCTTGATGGGATTGTTCAGTGGAAGTGCAGACAGAGTCTTGATGTCTTTATTTGGCATTTTGTAGATTGTTTTGCTTGAACATCTCATCTTCTGCTTTCTTACATCAGTTAAGGTGAACTCGTCCAGATCAGCATTATAGGACCAACTTACAAATGGAGAGTGGGACTTGAGTGGTTTGATGTCAATGATCACATCTTTGCTAGGGTTGAAGTTGTGTTTGATTGCTAGCACAAGAAGTTTCCCACTCTCATTTGCAGGCTCATGAGCTTCACCTAGCTCCAGAATTCTGCCAAGATCTGAATCTGGCAATTGCAGAATTTCATCAACAGATCTGTAGTTAGATCTTCTTCTTCAGTTCTCCCCCTGAAGATCTCAAACCTTTGATCCTGTGGATTATAGACCCAATCAACTATGTCTCTTGAGTCTTCTGGTTTAGGTGTGGGTTTGGATTTCTTCAAGGGAGGCTGTTGATGAGTGGGGGCTGGGTGAGATGGTTTGGACTTTTTGGGTGGAGGAGTGGAAGTTTTGGGGAGGAGAGTGGAAGGTTGTTGGACTGAGGAAGAGGTAGGTGAGGGAGAAGGCTTGGGTTTCTTTGATTTTGTTTCTCCTTCTTCCTGAATAGGTACCCTTTTCTTGGATCCCTTCTTACCCACTCTTTCTTCCTCATCCTTCTTGACTTTGAAGTAGAGGGCTTGCAGCTTCATGAAGTTCATAGGACCTAGCCTCTTTCCATTCTCTCCTCTAGCCTTAAGGAAGTCAATCATGACCTTCCTTTCTTCATGGGTCCGTTTATTAAAGGCAATGGTCTTTTTGGACTGTTGTTTGGCTTTTTCTTCTTCTTCAGCCTGTTTCTTCTTTGCCAACTGACCTTACTGACCCATGAAGGCTCTGTAGACTTCTTTAGTTGATAGTTTCTCAAGGTAGTCTGCATCCTCACCTTGAGAGACTAGAGTCTTTACCCACTCCTCCCTCATTTCTTTAGCTAGTTCAGAATCGGTTATTCTGAACTTAGCTTCTTCTTTCTTCTTCTTCTCCAATTCTTCCTCTTCTCTATTGAATTTTTCCTGCAGTTGAAGAGCAAGAGCTGCATCTTCTTCAATCCGGTCAACTGCAGGAGTCTTTCTTTTCAGTTCATCTAGCTGTTTAGCATACAGCTGGATGGTTTGTTCTCTTAGGAGAATGGCTGTTTTTCTTTCTTGAGCCTTTTTCATGTCAGCCATCTCCTCTTCTTCTCTTCTTCTTCTTTTCTCTTCCCTCTCTCTTTTCTCTTTTAGCAACCTCTCTTCATCTTCATCTGTCATGATTCCCTTTCATTTGTTTACATTGGATGCCTCTGCTTCAGCTTCACTGATCACAACAGCAGATGATGATGCTGCTATTAGGATCTCTGCCTCAGCTTCATTGGCAATTTGGGATGTGAACATGGGAAGGTCATTGGCCTCGTTCGATTTGCACTCAGGACTTGTGACTTCTTTCAGCATTTCTTTGATAGTTGATCTTGACCCATATGCTGCAGTGCAGATGTCTACTCGAGGGGAAGCTGAGTCAGTGTCAGAGTTTGACACATATACTGCCTCAGTAATTCTTCCTACTTGTTCAAGTTTGGCTCTGACAGTAGCTATCATTGCTTGGCTTTCAAGTGAGTTGACATTGCAGATGTTTGCCCTGAATTGAAAGATCTTGTAGAGAAAGTCTGTAGGAAGTGACAAGATGTTCCTGGTGTTGATGGTGAGAGAGGAGCCGTTGCTTAGTAAGAAGGTGTGGTCAAGAGACTTAGTGCTTGTCCATCCCAGCACATCTAAGTCTTTGACAATGAAGGAGTACAGAAATCTTCTTAAGCAGCAAATTTCTTCGTTAGTGAGAAGACTGCTCCTTATAATGTCAAGTCTTCTAAGAGTCAGTCTTCTTTCTGCTGCTGTCGAAGATTCAGGATAAGCTACCCGTTTTGCTGTTTGTATTAGTCTTTGGAAGTGGGGTAGATTATCCTCTATCAAGTCATGGAACCTGCCAATGGCAAGTTCAGCTGAGAGATCTGATGAAGTGTTGATGCAGTTAGTTAAATGCAGTTGTAGGACTTGGAGGGCATTGAGAGAGTTCCAGTTTAGCTCTTTTACACCACTAAACTCCCATCCAATCCAAAATCTCTCAGCTGATCCATCATACCCCCAAGCTAGAATGGAGTCAAATTCTAGCTTCTGTGTTGTTTGAAGGAGTTGGGGGGGTTATGGATTGACTTATGATGGCTGCTGCTTCAGGAAGGATGCTGAATGATGTATTTGTTTGTTCTGTGTCTTCAGCATCATTCAGCATTTCATCAACAGCCCTGACGACCAACTTCCAGTCTTCAGATGTCTCTTCTGCTTCGTTATCTGAGACTGGCAAGTCATGAATTTGTACAAAAGCCGGCTTGAATAGTGAGCTTTGAATTTCAACCTGCTCTTGAATCCAGTCGTCAAGACTGTCTGTGTCTTCCTCCATAGAGACCATCTCCCCCTTTTTGGTTGCATCAGTAGACAGGTAAGCATCAGTTTGGGTGCCTACTGATACAAAAGAGGGAGTGGCTAAAGTTGGGCATTGATGGGCTTCATGCATAGAGACTTGGTGTCTTAGTTTGGACACTTCAGCCTCTAGCATAGCCACCCTGGCCGTCAATTCCAAATTGTTTAGTTTCAGACTGTCCTCATCCACAGTTGTGGAATCCTTGGACCCAGATGGGGCCGTAGGCCGAGCCTCAGCATCCCCATCACCCGTGGTTTCTTGGCGCCTGGGATTCCTCTCAGTGAGGGGAGTTTCCAAGGAAACACCATCACCATGAGTTGCCGTGGTTGAGGTCTTAAAGATGTTGTCACTGTCCTCCTGGTCATTTGATGGACCAGCAGTAGTGACAGCCTCTTCCACATCCACTCTTTCATTACTTCTAGAGTGGACCTTCAAGGGTGAAGAACTTGGGTTGGGTGTTTCGGAAGCAAGACCAATCAGTACCTCCTTGATAGTGGTAGTTGGAGAAGGTACATCACTTTGGTCAGGTTCCTCAACACTTAAGTCCAAAGAAGATAGGAATGGCTCAAAGGGCTGTTCTATGGATCCGGGAAGTGATCCTAATCCTAATAGAGAGACTTCCGAAGGAGTCTCCCTAACAGTGTGGCTTTCCCTTATGATATTCTCACTAGAATGTTGTGATTCTGAGTGAGGGATGTTGGCTTGGGTTTGGGCCTTGGAGGCAAGAGAAGAAGGAGTTCTCTTGCCCCTCTTCCTTGTATATTTGGCTGTAACCGGGGCCCTGTGTTCCGGTTGAGCAATCAAACTGTGGGTGAGTAAAGTATGTGCCTGTACATCCTCAGTAGAATGCACAGGGGTTCGATCAAGGGAAGCAGCAGTTTGAGTTTGTGGCAGTGAGGTGGAGGGTGTGGGATCAGTATCAGCTGGGTTTGCTGAACTGTCACCCTGGGCTCTTTGCGTGTTCAACATTGTAGACAACAATGAAACATCGGCCCCTGAGAACTTTGATGAAACTGTTCTCATGCTTTGAAAAATGTTGTTCTTATGTCCCGGCATTATGTAGATTCTTGCAGTTTTTGAAAGATCTTGGTGCTCAATGTTGAACACTTCCTGCAAGAATCTTGGGTACATGAAGAACTGTGATTTCACCCCTTCTTGAAGGTTGTATCTCAAACCTTCAAGAATGAGGTGGGAAAAATTGAAACCCGCCCCAGTTATCATACCGTGAATTGCCGACGCAAGTCCGGAGCTAAGTTAGTTCCAGCCACTCCTCTTCTGGGATATGCATCAGAGAAGAGTGTGGCAGAGATACTTCCATTTGGGACCCATGAGTGCCTTCTCTATCGTATACTCTGTTTGATTCCCAGCGTACCCTATGGATACAAAGGTCCTCATGTATACGTCTCTTGGGTAAGAGATGGCGTCCCCTTCATCCTGAAGCTTGAGGTGTTGGCGGAGCTTTGCTTCAGTGATAATCATCTCCTTGCAGTCTACTGTGCCTCTGATTTGGGGAGTGCCCTGGTCAGTAGAATACACGGCTGAGCTCCAAAACTCTTCCATGTGGGAAGTATAGATGGTTGGGTTGACTGTTAAGGCATGGTGGATTTTGGACCGACAAAGGAAGTCGATCATATCATCGAAACCTTCGGATTTCTTGCCCTTTATTAGGTATGCAGTGAGGTTGTGATATGGGGAAAACTTGTCGTTGGGGTTGTTTATGTTTGCGCCTGCCATTGTTATGGATTTGGAGGGAAGAGAGAAGGGTGTTTGAATGGTGGTTAATTATAGAGGGTTTTGAATGCTGTGGGGACGGGAGAGAAAGTGATGGGAGATGGGATTAGGTTTGAAATTGAATATGAAGAGGTTGGGGAAACGTTTGAGATTGTGATATAACGGCAGACGAAGAAAAAGCAACTTTACTTGTACAGTACAACCTGTGTCACTTTCATTGTTACAGCTGTAAAACACTCGAGCAGTCATGGTAAAGACTGAGAGTAGTTTTTACCTCGGGTAAAAGTTAATGTAGACTTGTTTTACCCATCATCAGCAAACTTGGTTGCTGCCGATGGTGAGCTATCCGCTGCAAACTTGGTTGCTGCGGATAGTGAAGTCTTTCAGCAGCAGATTTGGGTGCTGCTGACTGTTGTATTCATTCCGCAGCAAAAAGGTTGCTGCTGACCGCCTTAAAGCTGTCCGCAGGAAACTTGTTCCTGCTGATAACTTAAAGCGATTAGTGGCAAAGGCTTTGCTGCTGAAGAGTAAATCTGTTAGCAGTGAAAAAAGTGATGCTGACTATAACCTTTATTTACAACAAGATACCAACACATTTACAAAATCTGATTTTGGAGAAAGATTTTAAACAAAGTTCATCATACCAATAGATTCAGTTAGTGGGAGAAATCCAAGAGCTTGCGTCCTTGCAGAAAAGGGTTCTTGGATTATTAGTGTCAGCATGTGCACATTCAACGGAACCAATGATGATGCTTGGTGGTATCTTCACCTTCCATTGCTGAGGTATAAGTTTTCCAGTTTTCTTTGACCTATGAGCAGCTGGCGTGAATGCTGATGACTTTGGCATAGCTGCAGCAGCTGGTGTTGCTGCTGATGGTTTTGATTGAGCAGCAGCAGACTTTGTTGCTGCTGAACACTTTTCTTGAGTAGCAGCAGACTTTGTTACTGCTGAAGGCTTTGCTTGAGCAGCAGACTTATCTTTGGGTCGCTTGAGTCTTGCTTGATCAGCAGTAGTTTTGTTTACTGCTGATGGTTTAATCTCCGAAGTAAGCCTACCCTTCTTCATCTCACTGATAGACTTTTGTTTAAGAGGAATTTGATGAAGAACCTGGTTGAAAAGATTAAACTTACAATGTGCAGCAAAGTGGTCTGTTTCACCACAGATGATGCAGGATTGTTGGGGCTTTGGCATAGGCTTTCTTGGTGGGGACAGAGAGTTTCTAAACTGAGTGAATTTGGCATCAAAGCTTCTTACCTTTTTGTTTTTTCTGGTTTTTTCAAAAGCATGTTGCTTTAGGTTTATTTGTTGTTGAAGGTAATAGAAGCAGCTGCTAGCAGTATGATTGTATTTCCCACACACAAAGCATGACTTAGCCAGTTTGTCCTTTTGAAAGTACACATAGTCTTTTCTCTTGAACAAGTCTTTGAAGTTACAGGGGTGAGCTTTGTTGTGCTCAAAAGTGGCCTCTTCCAATGTCTTTTGAACATATGAAACTTTCTCTCCAGGTGTATGACATATGTCAAACACCTTCCTTGGTTGGATTGATTTGGAAGGAGGCTTTGAGTTGGTGGAGGTGGAAGACTGTCCCTTTTCAATAGTTAGCTTTCTTCCTTCTGGAGGATAGCTAATTCTGATTTGTTTGAAGGGTTTAGGAACTGGTATTGAAGGGATAATAGGGACTTCATCTTTAGTGACTATCACTTGAGGGGCAGGAGGAGATGAGGCATTACTTGTTTCAGTGGAGTCTGAGCAAGTTGACTCAGACTCTGCTGAAGTAGTGCATTCTTGCACAGGGGTTTCTTTGACAACAGGGTCAAGATTTTGGTTGGCCATGTCAAGATTTGCTAGATTGAAGCTTGGTTCATGGATGGCAACGTAATCAGTAGGAGGTGCGACGGTTTTATACTGGTCAGCATGATATCCCAACCCAGTTTTTACCTTTTCATGGATTTGAGCATCCAAAAGTCTTTGCAGCTTTTTGGATGCAAATTCATATTTTTCCACATGGACCTTTTGGTCTGCCAATTCAGCCCTTGCAGCTTTCAACTTAACCAGAATATCATCAATTTGAGTTTCAAGGTTTGTTTGTTCATGTTTTAATGATGAAATTTCTTTCTTTAAACAATCATTTTTTTCCTTGTAACTATTTTCAACCTTTTTAAATTCAGATTTCATTTGGTGAAATTCTTCATTTTGATCTATGAGATTCTGGTTATGTTTCCTATATCCAAGGACCTTATCAATACACTCTTGAGTACATAGATTTTCATATACCTTTGGTGGTACCTCTGATGTGTCTGAAGTTAGAGAGGATACCTCTAATGTGTCTGCCATGAGAGCTTGATTGTTGGCAGAAAGATCCTCATGCTGGAAGCTCCAGTGAAAGTCAGTAGTTCCAACAGCTGCACAGGCTGCAGTTTGTGCAAAAGGTTTGACCTGTTGCTGTTGTTGCTTTCTTGGCCGAGCTTGGTGTGCTTGTCTGGTAGGATCGTAGTCGCTTGAACTAGGATCTGAGTGGTCAGAGTGAAGCGCGGGAGAGGTGGTGGAAGAGGCTGATTGATGGCTTGAGTTTCTTTCTTTGGCTTGAATTATTTCTAATTCAAAGGTTTTTAGCATACAAAAGAGCTCGGTCATCTGCAGAGTCTTCAGATTCTCAGTTCTTATTATTGACACTGTGTAAAGTGTCCAGCAACTAGGAAGAGATCTGATGAAGTTTTTGAGAATGTCTTCATTTTCCAGCTTCACTTTAGAGCACTGCAGCTCTCCTACCAAGTAAGTGTACCTGTTATACACACTGGTTAGTGACTCACCTTTATTGCAGACAAAGTTTTCGTATTGCTGCTCGTAATTTTCTCCAGACACCAGTCTTTGTGGTCTGATGATGCTTCCAATATCGCCAAATCCATTGTTTTGAGCCATTTTTTATTTGTGATTTGTGACACCGGGTGTTTTGATCAAAGAGATAGTTTTGAATAGAACCAGTAGTGATTAAACAAGTGTGAATTTGTTTAATCTGAGCCAAAGCTCTGATACCACTTGTAGGATCATGAAATTACAAGATGGTTCTATTCTTAGTTGAGATTGGCGGAAACAATATCAACTACACAATTACAATCGAGTAAACAGAAAGAATACTGATAAGAACACTGTTGTATTAAGCTTTGTGAATAAACGATTACAAATGAAAACTCAGTGAAGAAGCACAAAAAGCACACTTACAATTGAAGTGTTTACACAGTATTTATACTAACTTAGAATCAAGACAGACCCTTGATTCTAAGGATCAGATCAAACACAGACCGTTGATCTTTTACACAAAAGCTAATAATACACGTTAAAGCTAAACTAGCTAACTTTATTGAAGCGTTTACTTTATTCATCATTGTTTGCATGCTCGGGGAAGAGCATTGTCGTCCATCATTGGTTGCACCATTGAGGTTCCTTCTGCTTTGAGTGTGTCAGTTGCTTTTGCAGAAAGTTGTCAGTGACGCTTGGCATGGATAGTCAGCTGCAACGATTTGTCTTCAAGGGACATAGCTATCAGCAGCAAGAATGAGAATAATGATGCTGATAAGCCTATCAGCAGCAACTTGTGTTGAACGCTGCTGATAAACCTATCAGCAGCAACAAGTGTTGAATGCTGCTAATAAGCCTATCAGCAGCAACATGTGCTGAATGCTGCTGATAAGCCTATCAGCAGCCATATGTGTTGAATGCTGCTGATAAGCCTATCAGCAGCATTTTTACTTAGAATAATTTGGTAGCAATCAGTCTTTGGTTCTACAAAACATACATCGGAAGATTTTCTCTTAAATAGTAATTACCTTCTAAGTTCATTAACGTTCTCAACTTTACCTTACGAATGCATGCACACCAATCTGAGTAGCACCGCTCCCAAGCTAAGATACCTCGTTAAATAGTCTCACCTACAAAACAATCTAACGTACATACAAAGTCAGCTATGCTGAGTGAGTTCTAATAGTTTATTTTAAGTAGAAACATCCACGCCACAGTTAATATTTAATTCCACTCAGGATGTTACTGTCCTTTATAAAAGCAATTTACCATTCATTTACATAATGGTAACCCGTGTTACCCGCCATTCCCATCAGGGTCACCAACCCTAGACTCCACCCACACCCATGTCCCCGTAAGTTTTCCGACGCGGACCGAATTTGCCGTCCCACTAACCTGTGGTTTACGTTATGTATCAACACGAAATCTGGTTAAGACAACTAACTCTTAAACAGAGATCCAATTAGCCCTATCAATGACACTCACAAAAAGGGCTTCTACTCTTTAGTCGTAAACACGACCTCGTTCTCAAACACCAGTCAACACATTGCTTAGCATCAAAGCGATAACATCATAACACCATAATTATCAATAAACACTTGCATGCAGTTAAAATAAATATAAATGCACAAGGACCCTCGTCGGGGTTACCCTCGTCGGGGTTTTCATCATACTCCGAGCTCATCACTGCCCCCAAATGGGCATTGTCACATTTAGTGACTTCCCGAAGGACCTCGTCCTCTACAGATCCCATTTTCCGTTTCACAAGGACAACGATGCAAACACACAACAACAAGCACATAACACATAACAGCGTACTAGCAATTACATGACACGTTAACTAGGCATATACCACGTACGAGTTCCCATGCCAACACTCCTCAGATATAACCCTAACATGCTTAACTCATTCCCGACTAACTCATAACACGACACACACACAAATCATCACAACTCTTGCTCAGGACCCCTCATTATTACACAATGATCTCATAAAACGCTTCAGGTTTAAATCATAACTCGTAGTACGTTCATGTAATAGAATAAAACATGCGAGTATGTACGATAGCCCCAAAACAGTAAAACGTCTAAAAAGAGGGGATTACAAACTCACTGGTTATGCTGAGTCCAAATCCTAGCTCTGCATCCCGACCACTCGCTCAAATCCCGAACCTGTCAAACATACAATTACGGGATCAGATTTCGTAATAAACTTACGTCGAGTAATGTATAATATAATTAAATCCCCTGCTTGTCGTATCCGCTCGTGATCATTCCTCCGTGAAACCCTAGTCTCACAGCTCATGTAAATTATAGTTCCCGACCCGTTTAAGAGTCGTGCATCCAACTCGAACCCCCGTACATGCACGTACGCGTGCCATGCAAACCTTTAGCCAACCTAATCTTGCGATTATCAACTCGTGACGGGTCGCCCTTGACCCGTTTAGAACTCGTAGGATCAAATCGGGTTCCCATGCATGCACGCTCGTGCGCCTTGCTAACCCTACCCCCACGAGATGCATGTACTCAAGTCGAGTTTTCCATGCACACACGTATACTGTGCCATGCATGACCTTGGCCGGGTCAAACCCTAATCGTCATCGTTTTCCCGTCGTGTGCCACTAACCGGGCCCTCGCCGAGCACCACCACCTGGCGTCACCGCCTCCCTCACCGGGCAAGCCTTAGCCGTGCACCTCCAGAGGTACCATCGTGGAAGCTCCCTGTTCACCGTGATCGTCGTCAGCTTCCTAGTCCCCGCCACATTCCACTATGGCCGCTGCCGGGAGCCACTAGCCTCCACCGTTCGGGTAGACAGCAGCGTGGCACCCTCCCCGACCACCATACCGTCGTCCTCGTCGTCCTCTCCGTTCACCCTCTCAGTCTCCTTCCTGGTAACCCTATACTCCAAATGAAAATAAGAGTCGATAGAAAGAAAACAGAATTACCTGATCGTTTGCCGGAAACCGTTCCCGCCAGAGCGCCCTTCGCCGACGACCTCTCCTTCCCTCTCTGCTCGTTTTTCTGCCGTCGCAAGTAACCTAGGCCAAATGGCCTAGGGTTTCCCTCAACAAAGTATATAAATTTCCAAGAGTTTCATTCGGGTCCCTGTGTTTCCTTACTCGCGCGTTTGATCCAGGGGTTATGTTTAAAACGATTCACGGGTTCTCCGAGTGTGCAAGTTAAATGTTCATATGTCTAGAACTTGTTAACTTGATCATTAATTAGAAGCTCGGGTCGTCCGTTTACCCGAACTATCAACTTACGGGGATTTCGGGATGTTACAACGAGTCGGGGGTTTGGTACCATCTATGTGATGTAACACATCATAACCACGAGCGTGTAGCTTGAAGAGCTTTACCCAGCAAGAATAAGAAACCTTGATTCCATCCAAAACACGTACCGTTTTTGGATATTTGTCACGGAATAGACAGGGTGGAGCAGATCCGTTTTCTTAGATTGATCACCTTTATCGGCCATTAAAGCAGTGAAGATCGAACAGGAGAAAAATCATAGAAGAAAAAAATTGATCGGTAGAAGCAGGGACCGTAGTCCAGAAGCTATGGGATTCCGATCACAAGGAAGAAGGCCGCGACGGCTAGGGCAGAGCCAGAATGCTAGCTCTGATACCATGTGATTTCCCAATAATTCGATGATTTCCATTAACCCTCAAAGAGGTATAAATAATTATAAGATACCTAACTAGAATCCCTTATTTTAGGGAGCATATATACATTACAAAAATACAATAAACTAAATACAGAAAATATACACTCGGATTATATATATATATAATATATCCGCTAATACCTTTATGCTATATTCTTGAATCATACCTACTTATGATTATTTGTAAGTTAGTAATGTACACCAAATAGCTTCTTTTAAGAGAAACCGTAAAGGTTGATGTTTATTGAGTTGATTGAAAACTGATACAAGTACATCAAATATATAGGAAATGATATTACACTTAGCACCTCCTAGAAATACAATTAGCACCTCCTAGAATATTATGACTAACATTCCCCCGCAAGTTGAGGGCGGGGAACGACCTGCAACTTGGATCGTAGAAACATGAATCTTTGTGATGTTTGAGGTTTTGTAAACACATCAGCTATTTGATCATTCGTCGATATGAATTGAACTTTTAATTTGCCTTGAGTCACCTTTTCTCGAACAAAATGGAAATCAACTTCAACATGTTTAGTGCGAGCATGGAACACTGGATTTTTGGAGAGATATGTGGCACCTAAGTTATCACACCAAAGTGTAGGTGAAGATTTGGTGATGATGCCGAGTTCATTTAGGAGTGCTTCCAACCAAGTTAGCTCAGCAACAGTATCGGCAAGAGCTTTATACTCCGATTCTGTTGAAGAGCATGAAACGGTGCGTTGTTTACGGGCATTCCATGAGATGAGGTTGGACCCTAGGTATATAGCAAATCCCCCCGTTGACCGACGGTCATCAAGACAACCGGCCCAATCGGCATCGGAGTAAGCTTTAAGCGTGTTTTGCCAATTTGCATCAGTGAAAGCATGCAAAAAGGAGTCTGAATCATGCCTAATGAAGAGACCAAAGTGAGAGGTGCCTTTAAGATAGCGTAGAATTCGTTTAACTGTTGTCCAGTGATTGTCGGTTGGAGCGTGCATAAACTGACACACCTTATTCACAGCGAATGCAATGTCGGGTCGTGAGAGAGAGGCATATTGAAGGGCTCCAACAGTTTCCCGATATTTCGTTGGATTTGAAAGGAGAGGGCTGTCATCAAGCGTCAAAGATTGAGAAGAGCTCATTGGGGAAGCAACTGGCTTACAATCTGAGAGACCCGAACGAGTAAGCAGATCAGAGATGTATTTGCGCTGTGATAAGATGATATTTTTGCCATGAGGGACGATTTCTATGCCCAAGAAGTAATGCAAATTTCCCAAGTCTTTTACAGCAAAAGATGAACTCAAACAAGAAATGACTTTATTGATGGCCTCGGTATTGTTTCCGGTCACAATTATGTCATCAACATAGACCAGCACATATACAAGGGTGCTGTTAGACTTCATAATAAACAAGGATGGATCTGTTTTGGAGCCAGAGAAGCCGATCTGATGTAGAGTGGTAGATAGACGTTGAAGCCAAGCTCTTGGGGCCTGCTTGAGGCCGTATAAGGACTTGTGAAGAAGACAAACATAATCTGGATGAGTTTTGTCAATGAAGCCATGTGGTTGACGAAGATAAACAGTTTCAGTCAAGTTACCATGGAGAAATGCATTCTGAACATCTAACTGGCGGAGAGACTCGTGGTTGGTAACTGTAAGAGACAAGATCACCCGGATTGTAGTAGCCTTTACAACAGGACTGAATGTTTCCTGAAAATCAACACCCGGTTTTTGACGGAAACCTTTTGCAGCAAGTCGTGCTTTGTAACGGGTCACGTTACCATTCTCATCCCTTTTGATCCTGTATACCCACTTAGAGTCAATAAGATTAGTATTTTGAGCATAGGGAACAAGAGACCATGTTCCATTTTTAACAAGAGCGTTGAACTTTTCGGCCATTGCATTACACCACTCCGGTGATTTGTTGGCGATGGTAAATGAGGTAGGTTCAATAGGGGAAAGTGGGTTGGTGGTAGTATGATATGAAGAGGGAGTGTAATGAGCTGGGGGTTTTGGGATAGGCCGAAGGTTGGTTGGTCGGGTACGAGGTGGGGGAGGTGGTGGTGGGTGGGGAATGGTTTGGGAGCTGGAGTTGGGGGCTGTAACAGGGGTGTTTGTGGAGTTAGGGGCTGGAACAGTGGTGGGAACAGGAATGGGAGTTGGAACATCATGTATGGGAGGTGTTTGTGGAGAGTGATGCTGAGTAGTAGGTGTATAAGTGGAGGTGACAGGAGTGGGAAAGGAGGAGACATAGTGTGTGGATTGGTTGGTAGGGTCAGGTGGTGGAACATGGGTGAATGGTAGGATGTGTTCATTAAATCGAACATGTCTTGCAATGTATACACGATCAGTAGTAGGGTCCAAACACCGATATCCATGATGGATGGGGCTATACCCTAGGAAAACACAAGGGGTGGACTGAAAGTCCATTTTGTGGCGGTTATACGGGCGAAGATAGGGGAAGCATTGGCATCCAAATACACGAAGGAACGAGTAATCAGGTGGCCGTTTGAAAATATGTTCAAAGGGTGATTTGTTGGAATAGGTTCTAGAGGGTAAACGATTTATTAGATAAACGGCCGTGTCAAAAGCAAAGTTCCAAAATCGTTGTGGGGCTTGGGAGTGAGCAAGTAATGCTAGGCCCGTTTCCACAACATGACGGTGTCGACGTTCCACAATACCATTTTGTTCACTAGTATGTGGACAAGAACGTCGATGAAGAATCCCAAGTGAAGAGAAAAAGGGTGCAAGAGTGCGAAATTCACCCCCCCAATCGGTTTGCACATTTTTTAGCTTGGTATTAAATTGTCTTTCTGCCATTGTAACAAATGATATAAAAGTGGAATAAGCATTAGATTTTTGGGCTAAGGGAAAAAACCACATATACCGGGAGTGATGGTCAACACATAACATAAAAAACCGGTGTCCATCAAAAGAAAGAGATGGAGCCGGCCCCAAAGATCACAATATACCAAGTCCAAAATATGATTACTACGAAAGTTTGATTTATTTAAAGATAACTTAGATGATTTTCCCATTTGACAAGAGGAACATAAAGATGGAAACAACTTTGTAGAAACAGGTAAAGAACACGTTGACATAATGGATTGAAAAACACGAGCATGAGGATGTCCAAGGCGGTGATGCCAAACATTTGAGGAAGCTTTAGTGGCAATGAAGGTGAGACGTGGAAGAGACTTCAACTTGGGAAGGATGAGTTTGTATAGACCATTGTCACTTGAACCCGTGAGTAGGATAGCTCGTGTAAACTCGTCCTTCACAATAAAAAAGGATGAGTGAAATTCAAAGAAAACTTTATTATCAGTGCAAAATTGCTGGCCCTATAAGAGGTTCTTTTTAATTGCTGGTACATGAAGAATATTAGAGAGATTAAGGGATTTGTGGGATGAATAAATGTGTGAAGAACCAATATGAAAGATAGGTAGGGGATTACCGTCACCAACATGTAGAGAGTCAGTACCATGGTATGATTCAGGGTTATCCAAACTTGTTAAATCTGGGGTGACATGACTGTTGGACCCTGTGTCGGGAAACCAAGTGAAACCAGATTGAGAGCCATTGTCGGAAGTCTGGGCATAGTTTGCTTGAGAGGGTGCACGAGCAGTAGATAATCCAGACTGGGAAGGGCATTGGGAGGGAATATGCCCTATACCACAACGATTACAGTGGCCAAAAACGGTGTTTTGAGTGGATGCCCATGCAAATTGTTGCTGTCGGCTGCTGTTTCCACAAGAATTATCTCGGTTTCGGCCATAGTAACCTCGTGAATTGCCACGTGAGTTTCCATGGCGATTGCCCCGATGGTTGTTTGATGGGCGGTTAGCATTGAACGCTTGAGGCCGAGGACTTTGAGAGGCAATAGGGCTGAGTTGATACCCTAACTGTGATGCAACCTGCTGCAAAGAATTTATTTGGGTCTGTGGTAACATACCTGGACGTGGCAGAAAATCATAAGTAGTAGATGTCATGAAGGCTTGTGATGTTGCTCGAGTGGGTTTGTTGATCATGAAGTCATGATCGGTAAAGAGGCCATGAAGTTCATTAAAAATGACCGGTGGTGAGCGAGCAAGAAGATTTGCCTTCAATCCGTTGTACTCTTCTCGGAGACCGAAGATAGCAAGCATGACCAGATCTTTATCTTTGAACGGTTCGCCAATATTGGCAAAAGCATTGGCATATTCTTGTGCACGGCTAAGATAAGAGAGTGAAGTTTCATCACCTGTCATCTTAATCCTCAAAAGTTGAGTTTTGAGTGTGTATTCTCTGGAAGAAGTGTTTGGTGCATATGCTCGTTCCAGCGTAAGCCATAGATCCCTAGATGTTGTGCCTTGAACGTGTTGGAAAGATGCTTCAGAAATGGTAGAGATGATAATCATTCTGACGTGTGCATCATTGGCAATCCAATGAAGATAACTAGGGTTATCCATGGAGGCAGTTTCGGTTGTTGCTGTTGTTTTTTACAGTGGACAGCAGATGGTACCATCTATGTATCCGTAAAGGTTATTAGTAACAAGGAAAGGTTGGATCATTGCTTTCCAATGCCCATAGTTGGTGGGTGAAAGAGTGAAAGAAAATTTATGGGAATTATGTGCAGTTTTCTCCACAGTTGTGAAAGGTGTTATCATCGCCATGTGTAGGATCAAAAAGCTTAATCTGATCAGAAGAACACAGGGAGAGACCGATCAGTGGAGAAGGGACAAACTGCAGTTGAAAGGGTTGAAGGGCTGAGCAGTTTCCTTGGCTCTGATACCAAGAGAAACCGTAAAGGTTGATGTTTATTGAGTTGATTGAAAACTGATACAAGTACATCAAATATATAGGAAATGATATTACACTTAGACCTCCTAAAAATACAATTAGCACCTCCTAGAATATTATGACTAACATTTTATGGTTCAATTTTTATGCATTGTTTTAGTTTGGTTACTCTTTGCCAAACCGGATCCAAGTATTAGGTCCCCTTTGGTTCATGGTATCCATTGGAATTGGAAAACATTCCTTCTAAAATTGCGTTTGGTTGGCAAACAAAGGAATTAGGATTGGAAAACTTTCATTCGATCAACGGAATTCACTTTCCTTCATACTAATGAAGGAATTCTAAACATTCCATCAGAATATTGAAAGATTACCATAATACCCATAATGTTTCTTAAAACATTATCAAACTGATGGAACAAATTCAACTGCAACAAATAAAAAAATTCAATCGATGAAATAGAAATAAAATGGTCCAACTTGAACAAATTCAACTAATGAAGAAATTAATCATACAACTGGAAGAAATCAAACAGATTTAAAATATTAAATTGATTCCAAACCATTCTTCTTTCATCTAGAACAAAATTGAAACCTTGTTTATTCAACTGGAACAAAATCAAAACCATGTTCATCTGGAACAAAATCAAAAATTAAAATCAAAACCTGGAACGAAATCAATAAATTCGAAACATGAAACTCGCAACCATCGAACATGAAAATCGTACCCTGGAATAAAATCAATAAAGTCGAAACATGAAACTCGTAACATGGAACCAGAAATCGAACATGAAATACGAAAACCGGAACAAACTCAAAAAATTCAATACATGAAACTCATAACGTGAAACCAGAAAACGAAGATGAAACCGAAATCGCCCAAAAACCAAAGATGAACTACCTCACGCTCCAAAATCCAGATCACGGTTGGTAATTGGAGAATTTGGAAGAAGCTATGATGGTGGAGGCAGATTGGGGTGAATCGATGGAAGGGGTTGTGTATGACAGATGGTTGAAGAGAGCACGGGGTATTTTAGTCCATTCAATTTTTTAACACTACAAATCCATTCATAAATTTATCAACCAAACACATTATCAATTTTTAAAAGATTCCATTCAAATTCAAATTCCAATTCCTTTAAAAAACATTCCACGAACCAAACGACCCCTTAGAAGGAAGTATAACCCCTTGAAGTCATATTCTATTTTTTTGGAAATTTCATAAGAATTTATAGATTTTAAATATGATGACGAAAAGTTCGCCTTTAATGTATGTGTTTTGCCATAATTGGTGTATATTAGAGGTAACATCTTCTACCCATTTACTTATGAATTGGTCAATTTAGGTTACATTTTTATCTCAAATGACCAAATTAAAGGATTCGACTAAAATAGAAACATGCCAAATGAGTCAACATTTGCCTGAAATTTTCTTTAGTGCAAACAACCTCGTAATTGCTTTCATAATTTTAGATTATTAATGTAATAATATAGATTATATAATCCTATTTAACCCATCAATTATTTATCAAAAAAATGACCAAAAATGTTTGTGGGTCGACCCATACCGACTTATTTGACCCATACTAAAGAAATGCCCATTTCGACTCGATACCCGACCTTCCTGCCCTGCCAATTTGGCCACGTCTAGTATATTTTGTGTTAGACTAAGTATTCTAGAGGGTATTAAATTGTAATATTTAGCTCTTTATATAGGGCTCTATTGTATTCCCTAATTAATCAATAACATTAAACAGAACCTATTGGTTTCTATTGGTATCAGAGCCAAGGAAACTGTTCAGCCCTCTCCCTTCACTGCTGCAACCGATCATCAACCCTCCGACCAAGAAATCAGCAAACCTCCGGCTAAGAAACTGCCGGCGCAACTAACAGGACCTCTGCCAACCAGCAAACAATCAACATGGCCACCCTTGCTGCCTTCACCACTTCCGAAAAGACTGCCCATAACACCCACAAATTCGCCTGTACCCTCTCTCCTTCAAACTACGGGTATTAGAAGGCTATGATCGAACCCTTTCTGATTACTAATCATCTGTTTGACTATGTGGATGGTACCATCCCTTGTCCACAACCCATAATCACAGTCGAATCTGACAAGGAATCATCCACAACTGATAACCCCAGTTATGCCCGGTGGATTGCTAATGATGCACACGTCCGGATGATCCTTCTCTCCACTATCTCTGAAGCCTCCTTCCAACATGTTCAAGTTACGACTTCGAGAGATCTTTGGCTCTCTGTAGAGCGTGCATATGCACCAAACACTGCATCTCGTGAATACACGTTGAAAACACAATTACTTCGAATAACAATGAAAGGTGATGAAACCCCACTTACCTATTTGAGCCGGGTAACAGAATATGCAACGGCCTTGGCTAATATTGGGGAAGCAATGAAAGATAAAGACCTTGTCATGCTCACTTTCTCTAGCCTTCGAGAGGAATACAATGGTTTAAAACCAAGTATTTTGGCCCGTCACCCACCGGTGACATTCAATGAACTACACGGCCTCTTGGCTGATCATGATTACATGATCCACAAACCTAACCCTATCATAACAGCCCCTGCACCATAGGTGTTTTCTGCCTCAACTAGACACCTTGCTGTCCCCCAAACTCACTAAACTCAGCTCCTTAATTTACAGCAGTCAGCATCTCAATTGGGTTTTCAACTGCACCCTATTGCCTCCCCCAAACCTCAACCACAGGTTTACTATGCTGCTAGGCCTCCTGCTAATCGTGGTTCTCGTAGAGGAGGTTCCCGCTATCGTGGTAACTACAACTATCGGGGCCGTGACAACAATCAGAATAATCCCACTCGACAGTTTGCATGGGCATCAACCCAGAACACAGTGTATGGCCACTGTAATCGCTGTGGTATAGGCCATCTTCCTGCTCAATGCCCAAATCAGCCTGCATCTGCTGTTCGGTCCAGTCCTTAGGCCAATTATGCACATTTTTCTGATTTTGGCTCGACAACAGGAACCACATGGTTCCCCGACACTGGTGCTAACAGCAACACAACTCCTGACTTATCGAATCTTGACAGCTCCGAGGTCTATCAAGGTAATGATTCCCTCTATGTTGGTGACGATAAGCCCTTACCTATTCTTCACATTGGTTCTTATTCATTCTTTTCACCTAATAAAACTTTTAACCTTTCTAATATCCTTCATGTTCCTGCTATTCAAAAAAATCTATTATCGGTTAAACAGTTTTGCCTTAACAATCATGTTTACTTTGAATTTCACTCTTCTTTCTTTGCTGTGAAAGATGAGTCTTCACACATTACCCTTCTAACGGGTCTAAGTGATAATGGTCTATACTCCATCCATCTTCCTCAACTTAAAGTGATTCCCAAGCAAGTCTTCACCGCAACCAAAGCTCCCTCAAACATTTGGCATCAACGTCTTGGACATCCTCATGAACGCGTTTTCAATTCTATTGTTTCTGGTTGTTCTTTACCTGTTTCTACAAAACTATGTTCTTCTTTATGTACTTCTTGTCAGTTGGGAAAATCTTCCAAACTTTCTTTACATAACTCTACGTTTCAGAGTAATAATATTTTGGACTTGATATATTGTGATGTTTGGAGGCCTTCATCCACTGTTTCTCTTGATGGGTATCGTTTCTTTTTATTATGTGTTGATCACCACTCCCGCTATATGTGGTTCTATCCCCTTATGCAAAAATCAGATGTTTACTCCACTTTCACAACCTTTGTAAAGATGGTGGAACGACAATTTAACACCAAACTAAAAAGTGTTCAAACCGATTGGGGAGGGGAGTTTTGTAACCTTTCTCCTTTTTTCTCAAATCTTGGAATTATTCATCGCCGCTCATGCCCCTATACTAGTGAACAAAATGGGATTGTTGAGCGTCGTCACCGTCACGTTGTGGAAACTGGGCTTCTCTTCTTGCCCATTCTCACCTTCCACAACGTTTTTGGCATTTTGCTTTTGAAACCGCCACTTATCTCATAAATCGCCTACCATCCAGAATTTCCTCAAATAAATCCCCTTTCCAACAAGTTTTTAAGCGTAAACCGGACTACTCCTTCCTTCGTGTTTTCGGTTGTCAATGTTTTCCCTATCTTCGTCCCTACAATCGCCATAAAATGGACTTTCGATCCCTTTTTTATTTGCCATTTTCTGCTTATAGACTCTTAGATTTTTTTCTATTACAGAATACCTAGATTCTAATTTTTTTCTATGACAACACAGGTTTAATGTTCTTGGAATGCATGAGTTTGATAGTGACAGGAAGAGGATGTCAGTTATATTAGGATTACCTGATGGCTCTGTAAAAGTCATTGTTAAGGGTGCAGATAATTCCATGTTTAACATTATTGATAAATCTTTAAACTTGGATATAGTTAAAGCCACTGAAGGCCATCTCCATTCATATTCTTCCATTGGTTTAAGAACCCTTGTTGTTGGAATGCGGGAATTGGGTGTTCCCGAATTTGAGCAATGGCAGTCTTCTTATGAGACAGCTAGCACTGTTGTAATGGGTCGGGTCGCCTTGCTTCGTAAGGCTGCCATTAATTTAGAAAATAATCTTGAAATAGTTGGTGCATCTGCAATTGAAGATAGATTGCAAAAGGGTGTGCTAGAAGCAATCGAGTCTTTAAGAAAAGCAAATATAAAAGTTTGGGTTTTGACTGGTGACAAGAAAGAAACCGCAATTTCAATCGGTTATTCCTCTAAGCTTCTAACAAGCAACATGAGGTAGTAATTAACAGCAACTCTAAAATGTCATCTAAAAAGAGTTTGGAAGATGCTTTGATTACATCTAGAAATTTCTTAGTGTCTGATGATCAAGATGCTGGTGGTTCTGATGGTAATGCAAGTTCTATTGCTTTGATTATTGATGGAACAAGTCTTGTATATATCCTCAACACTGAGCTTGAAGAGCAGGTGATTAATGAATACTCTTGAACGCGCAAAGTTTCCTTTGTTTACATTTAATCTTTATATGTGGAATGTTCATTTCTTTTTCATCTTTCAGCTATTCCAATTAGCTAGCAACTGTGCCGTGGTACTTTGTTGTCGAGTTGCTCCATTGCAAAAAGCTGGGATCGTGGCACTTATAAAGAAAAGGACAGATGGCATGACTCTTGCCATTGGGGATGGTAAGCATTCATTCTTGTTCTAGTGATGTGAAATATTTCTCAAGAACAAAAGTATTATATTTCCATTTCCAAAATTGTAAATTTGTAATACACCATTCGTTAGAGGTGGTGATATGGGTTTGGTTGTTATTAGCCTTTATGTATTCTTGTATCATTATTGTTAGTCTTAAAGTATCATAATTAGAGTTAGCTATTGGTATTCCATTTGTAATCTATATATTGCTGATTGTAATGAGAATTGAGGCAAGGGAAATTATTATCATTCATACCAAAACTGTCATGGTATCAGAGCTTCTTCCTCTGATCACCTAACCTATCCACCTTCTGCCATCACAGCCCTCTTTCCTGCAGCCTCAATTCTCTTCTCCGTACTTCCCCCTTCTCCCGCCATGAATTCTAAACACATCCATCCTGCCCTGACAGTAACCAACATTAGGAACTTCATTCCGATAACTCTCGAGATGGAGAGCGGTCAATACACATCTTGGGCAGAGCTATTCAAGATCCATTGCCGTGCCTTTCAAGTCCTTGACCATATCACTCCCAAAGCCGTTGATCTTTCTTCCTCTTCTGGTTCTTTTAGACCCAGTGATGCTGAACTATGGGCCCGTTTCGATGCCATTGTCATCCAATGGATCTACAGTACTATTTCTAATGATCTACTTCACACAATCCTCAAACCCGATTCCATCGCGGCACAAGCATGGACGACTCTTGCTAACATTTTTCAGGATAATCAAAATCAACGAGCAGTATGCCTATAACACAAGTTCGTTAATACAAAACTTGAGAATTTTCCAAACTGCTCCGCATACTATCAAGCCCTGAAGATGCTCTCTGATCAACTTTCCAATGTTGGTGCCCCTGTTACAAATCAAAGGTTAGTTTTGCAACTGATTGCAGGTTTAACGGAATCCTATGAAGGCATTGCTATGATGATCCAGCAAACAAATCCCCTACCGGAATTTTATGAGGGAAGATCCAAACTCTTCTTAGAAGAAACCAGGAAAAGCAATCAGGCGACTACCTCTGGTACTGCACTCAACGTGCAATCAGCCCGCCCTTCGGATTCTTATCGGCAGCAGCAAACCGACGACCGGCCACTGGACTGGCCGTGGCCGTGGCCATGGCAGAAACGGAAGGGGTCGTGGTGGGGGATATTCTAGTGGGGGATTTACCGCTCGTCCACCCGTTTCTCCTCACCAGACTGGTACTTGGGCTCCTCTGTGTCCTCAGTGGCCTAATCACTCACAACCTCAACCCCAACAGCCTGGCTACATGTATTGGACTCCTTCCCCGCCTTGCCCATATCCCACGACCCAACCAAAACAGTATCCCAACGCCGGCCAGCCTGCTGCTTCGGGAATACTTGGCCCACGACCACATCAGGCCTATGCAGCCTTCGAATCTAGTATCACTCCTACTGATTTGGAACAGGCCTTCCACACCATGTCACTCACACCACCGGATCAGAACTAGTACATGGACAATGGTACAAGCTCTCACATGACCAATAACCAAGGTAATTTCTTATCAGGCGATATGTTTAGTTACAGTTCTGGCCCATATTGTATTAGTCAGCCGGCCCTAGTATTTTATGTATAGTTCTATATATAGGTCATATTGTATTACCTTTGAAACACACAATCAGTAATACAAATCATTACCAAGTTTATCTTGGTATCAAAGCCTCCTAGGTGTAGGTCCCGGGAGTCTCATCGCGCAGCGGATTTACATGGACCTGTTCTGTGATTTGTGTGGGAACCAAGAAACGAGACAGAGAAAACACGAACAAAGACAAAATACAATGAAACGACACGTAATCCATAACATAAAAGTCATCCCGTATTACAGACTACATACCGAAGGAGCACACATCTCTCATCTAAGCTCACGGTCCAGGGGTCGGGAGAGCTCTTCCCGACCCGGACACCTCTCGACCTTGTTCCAGAGTTCCACCTACAAATGAAGACAAGTCTTCTATTTATAGGGGAAGGAACATTACCTGCGTACTTGTCTAAGTACGCAGGGTTTGGTCATGCGTACTTGACAAGTACGCAAGGCAAAAAACTTGCGTACTTACTAAGTACGCAGGACCAAACTGGTGTGCAGGCTAAGTACTCAGGAACACCCTCCTGCGTACTAGCCACATACACCGATACATAGAATTTAATCTATAGTTACAAAAACATGCTTCTACAAACTCCCTCTTAACTATAGCATCAAATTCTATCTATCACTAACACTGATAATCATCAGTTTACAAAGAATGTCCTAACAGACTCCCTCTAAACTAATGGCATCACGTGTCTTCTGGCGAGACTTGATCTTCTGGCATTCCACTTGAGATCTTCAAATCTTCAAACTTCAGTCTTCAGTCTTCAGTTGCCGAGTGATGCACACGACTCCCTCATAACTGTAGCTTTCATTGTAGACCAAACCAAGTGCTTCAATAAGAACCAACTAACCCAACACAACTCATTGTAGTTCATCCTCTCAGCAGTAGCTTGCTCCACCTTGACTTAGAACTCTGAGTCTGACAATGTCTTCCTAACCAGGTAACAATAGTAGACTAAGACAACTCCAAATCAGCTGGCATAATGATAGAGAGTTTGAATTTCCAATAACCTGCATCAAACTAATCAGCTCCCATAGGAATTCCAGTAAGATAAACTTAAGTCTTATACCAGATGTGTCCAACAATATCCTGTATCTTCACCAGTCAACCAAATTCCCGAAGATGTTCATTTCCAATATCCCCTTTCAGTTTAAGCTCCATCTGACTAGACCAGAAACAAGGGTATGTTTCCTATCCCATCTGCCAATGATAAAAGGTTCCATCTTCAACTAATAATCCAACGGATATCCAGCTTCATCCTGAAAACACTTGATAGAATCAAACACAAAATCATGCTCAGCAGTGATCACCTTATATCCAAAGTCCAACATTCTTCAACTAGATCTTCATTCCTGGTTCACACCTCCTAATATGTATACGTTCATCGCGGTGAAGTTCCATAACTAGGTTGTCTATCTGGATTCCGCCCAGATCCCAAATGAGAAATCCCATCACAATTGAATCACATCAAATCTTGAACACAGGCTTGACCAATGAGCACGAAAAATATAGTTTACACGAGAAATCACGGTTGAGATCCATGTTACGTCAAAGAGGTATATATATAGGAAGTACCAACGGCTTTTCCACCACCTCTTTAATGTCTCATGAATACTAGATTTTATCCCCCTCATTTCTCTGTAAACTATGACCAGCTTCATCACCACTTCACTCAAATCCTCAAAAAACACAACTAGCCAACTCCAGGATTTTATTCTTTTATTCCTTTGCAAAGATCCAAAACAGCAAATCATTGGGTTCAAGTTGTTCCAGTATTCATCCCCTATTAAAGAAGTATCCCGGATACTCGTAGCCTACATATTCAGGTTTGAATACCTAAACAAGATGATTCTTTTTCCAAAAGACCCAAAGCAGCCACATCTTCACAAATAGAACGGGACCTTTAGCCGATGACGACCCAATTGCTCCCATTAGTTCAGCATTCATACCCTATTAAATAAGTATCCCGGATACTCGTAGCCTACATTTTCAGGTATGGACACTTAAACAATGTATGACAAGTGGTATCATCCAACAAAAATCTCGTCCGTGTTTCGCCAAGCCACATCGTATACAAATTCTGGTCCGGAAAAACCAAAATTACTATCTTCTCAAGAATGGGCCGAAACACGCGTACAAATGATCACTAAAAATTTTGGCCAAGAAAAGTTTTCCCGCAAATTTTTTTTTTTTTTTGAATCCTAGATGCTAGTTCATGCGCACATAGTAAATACGCACATAAAGGGTGCTCATGCGTATTTAGTAAATACGCAAAGCCAAGTGCTCATGCGTATTTGATAAGTTCGCAAAATGCCCATGCGTACATGCTAAGTACGCAGAGTCAAATACTCATGCGTACTTAACAAGTACGCAGGACAACTTCTCTTGCGTACTTAGTAAGTACGCAGGACAAAACCCATGCGTACTTAATAAGTACGCAGAAAAGCTGAATTTGCGTACTTATCAAAAAGTAACAGCGTTCTTGACAGATTTTGAGGAGTATGCTCGAAAAGTGATGGATCTGAGAAATTGATGCTTCCAAAAGCTTAGAAATCATCATCTAACAAACCCTTAGCCTTCCAAACACCAAATGAAGTGATAACAAACTCGGATTTAAGGATTTTTGGTCAAAAAGTAAGAACTCAGATCTGCTCCAAAAACCCTAAAACACGAAACTGGAACACAAATCAACGAACACCGAGGCTCTGATACCACTTGTAGGTGCCTGAAGCCTCGTCGCGCAGCGGATTTATACGGACCTGTTCTGTGATTTGTGTGGGAACTAAGAAAACGAGACAAAGAATACATGAACAACAAACAAGAGAATGAAACGATACGTAATCCATAACATAGAAGTCATCCCGTATTACAGACTACATACCGAAGGAGCACACATCTCTCATCTAAGCTCACGATCCAGGGGTCGGGAGAGCTCTTCCCGGCCCGGACACCTCTCGACCTTGTTCCAAAGTTCCACCTACAAATGAAGACAAGTCTTCTATTTATAGGGGAATGAACATTACATGCGTACTTGTCTAAGTACACAGGGTTTGGTCATGCGTACTTTTGCCTTACGCAGGACCAAACTGGTGTGCAGGCTAAGTACTCAGGAACACCCTCATGCGTACTAGCCACATACACCGATACATAGAATTTAATCTATAGTTACAAAAACATGCTTCTACACTAGGTTCTAACCCTAAATCACTGCCTCCCACCTCCCTCTCTGCCAGCGATTTTTTTTTCTTCTGCCAGCGATATCCAGCTTTCACTGCTGGTTTATTCTCCGATCTGCTACAGCAGCCTCTTCTATTTTACGATCTGCTACAACAGCCTCTTCTCATGGCCTCCCTTGTTGCCTTCAATACAACCGAAAAAAACAGCCCATAGCTCACATAAGTTTGGGTTTACTTTGTCTCCTTCCAACTATGGTTATTGGAAAACCATGCTGCTACCTTTTCTGATTACCAATGGCCTATTTGGTTACGTTGATGGTTCGATTCCTTCTCCACTACAGTACATTCCTGCGCCTACAACATCAAAAGACAAAGAAAGTTCTGCCACCATAGTGTCGCCCCCTAACCTCAACCCTGATTATACAACTTGGGTTTTCAACGATACTCATGTTCGTATGTTGATAATGTCTACCATCTATGAAGCATCGTTTCAGCATGTTCAAGGTTCTATATCGCGTGATCTATGGCTCTCCCTTGAACGTGCTTATGCCCCTCACACCTCTTCTAGGGAATATACCCTAAAAACTCAATTGTTGAAGATTGAGATGAAGGGTGATGAGTCTTCTTCTGCATACGTGAATAGGGCCCAGGAATACTCAAATGCTCTTGCCAATATCGGTGAGCTAATGAAGGAGAAGGATGTTATTATGTTGGTTGTCTCAGGTCTTCGTGAAGAATACAACAATCTCAAGTCAACTTTTCTTACTCGTCCTCCTACATAGTTTTCAGATCTCTATAGCTTGCTTGCTGATCATGATTAGCTTGCTTGCTTGAAGTTGCCCCAGCTCAGGCTTTTGCTGCTGTCTCTAACAGCCGTATAGAAGTTAGCTCCTCTCCTGTTTTACCGGATCAAGTTGATGCATTGCAGCAGGTGCTGTCCCAGTTTGGTCTCCAGGTCCAACCTCAGACAACCTTTAATTCTCAAGCTTTTTATGCTAACAGGGGTAGTAACAGGGGCGGTAGAGGTAACCGTAATTCAAACAGAGGAAGGAGAAACTACATCAACTACAACAATTCTTCCAACAGAAATCAGAATGGAGGAGGTAATCGTAATCAGTTTTCTTGGGCATCTAATCAAGACACTGTTTTTGCCACATGTAACAGGTGTGGTATTAGTCACATTCCATCACAACGGAAATATATACATGAACTGTTGGACCGTGTAAACCTTTCTCGGTCTAAACCGGTTCCATCACCATGCACCACCAACACTCCCTTCTCTCTTGGGGACAACCCTCTTTTTGATGATCCGTTCAAATATAGACAAATGGTTGGGGCATTACAGTATGTTACACTTTCCCGACCTGATATCACCTTTGCAGTTAATAAAGTTTGCCGGTTTATGCACTCTCCTACTGAAAATCATTGGTCGGCTGTCAAACGTATTCTTCGATATCTACATGGATCTGCCAATCATGGTCTCCTGATTTCCAGCTCATCCTCTCCTGTTTTGCATGCCTATACAGATGTAGCCCACTTGACTGCTTATTCTGATGCAGACTGGGTTGGATGCCCAGATGACCGTCAATCCACGGGGGGATATGCGATTTACCTTGGATCAAATCTTATTTCATGGTCTGCCAGAAAACAAAAGACTGTCTCTAGGTCATCTAACGAATCCGAGTACAAGGCCTTGGCCGATACGGTTGCTGAATTGACCTGGCTTGAAACGTTACTGCATGAACTTCGTGTCCCAATGACTTCAGCCCCTATCTTGTGGTGTGATAACTTGGGAGCCACATACCTATCTGCTAATCCGGTCTTCCATGCCAGAACAAAACACGTGGAAGTTGACTTTCACTTCGTTCGAGAGAAGGTTGCTCAAAATAAGTTATCGGTTCTGTTTATTCTACACATGACCAAATTGCTGATGTATTCACAAAACCGCTGCCATCAGAACATTTTCTCTTCTTGAAGTCCAAGCTAAGAGTTGGTCCTCGGCCTTAACTTGAGGGGGAATATTAGTCGATATGTTTAGTTACAGTTCTGGCCCATATTGTATTAGTTAGTCGGCCCTAGTATTTTATGTATAGTTCTATATATAGGTCATATTGTATTACCTTTGAAACACACAATCAATAATATAAATCATTACCAAGTTTATCTTTTCTCCACTTATGTCAATAAGGGTATTTTTCGGAATGTAATTGTAGGTAATGGCGCTCAAATTCCAATCCATGGAACCGGTAACCAAATCCCACCTCTTCCTTTCCCACCTTTACATTTATACAATGTTCCTCACGTTCCTAACCTTATTAAAAACTTGCTTTCTGTTCGTTGACGAACCACCGACAATAATATTTCTATTGAATTTGACCTTTTTGGCTTTGATGTGAAGGATTTCCGGACCAGAACCCCTCTCCTCAGATGTAACAGCACGGGAGATCTCTACCCGCTCAACTTCACATCTCCCTCTACCATTACAAGCCCATCTGCCTTTTCAGCTATACTAAAGATCTTTGGCATCATCGTCTAGGACACCCGGGATCTCATATTTTGTCTCATTTAAATAAACATTTGTCTTTATCGTTTCGCAATGTAAACAATTCGGCTGTTAGCTAATCTTGCATTTTGGCAAGCATATTAAATTACCTTTTGTTCCTTCTACTTCTATTACTTGTTCTCCATTTGATATCATACACTACGATCTTTGGACCTCACCCGTCCTTAGTTCGGAAGGTCATAAATACTATTTAGTGTTTTTAGATGATTACACTAATTTCCTATGTACATATCCACTTGCCACCAAAACACAAGTCTTTCTTACCTTTTTAAAATTCTATCAACTTATCAATACTCAATTCAATGCAAAGATAAAATCTCTTCAGTGTGATAATGGCAAAGAATATGACAATAATCTTTTTAAACATTTTTTGTGACAAACATGGCATGGTTCTTCGTTTCTCATGCCCGTATACATCTTCCCAAAATGGAAAATCCGAGAGAAAAATACGTTCGATTAACTACATACTTCGAACACTTCTAGCCCATTCATCAGTCCCATTAATTTTTTGGCACCATGCCTTAGATCTTACCACTTACCTACTCAACATTCTACCAAGCAAAGTCCTCTTTTTTTCCACTCCCACTTTCCGATTATATAATCGCCACCCTTCCTACTCTTCTCTTTGTGTCTTCGGTTGCTTATGCTATCCTCTCGTACCCTCCACAAACTTCAACACCGATCCTACCCTTGTGTTTTTCTGGGTTACCCGCCCACCCATCGTGGCTATAAATGCTACAACATCTACACCGGTCAAATATTTCTCTCCCGACACGTCATATTTGACGAAACCGTTTTTCCCTTTCAACCCTAAGTATGATGTCTTCACCTCTGATCCTCACCCATCTATTTGGTTTGCTCAGCCTCCCCTCCCCCACACCAACGCGCCCTACACCAACTCCTACTACCACAATTCCCCCCCCCCCCAAACACCTTCCACTACCTATCCTACCACTTATTCCAAATGACCCAAACAAGCACAACATGCCCCGACTCTAAATTCTCCAATCCCTACTGCCATACCAGACCCACAACAACCTACAAACCCACAACAGCCTGCAACCCAAACCAATCCTCCTACCGGCGCAATTCACACGTGTAGTATGTCGGGTATTTCAAAACTAAAACAACCCTTCTTTAATCTCCACACTTCCCCCACTTTTCCCCCCTTCCTTGCAACCCCACCGAAGCCTTAGCCAACCCGGATTGGAAGAACGCCATGCTCGATGAGTTCTGTGCTCTTATCGATAATGAGACGTGGGAATTAGTACCTAAACATCCTAATATGAACATTGTGAGAAGCATGTGGATATTTTGCCATAAAACACGTTCGGATGGCTCCTTAGAACAGTATTAGACCCGTTTGGTTTGTGACGGACGATCACAATAGATAGGGGTGGATTGTGGCGAGTCATTCAGCCCCGTGGTTAAACCAGCCACAATCAGAACCGTTCTCAGCATCGCGGTTTCAAAATATTGGCCTATTCATCAATTGGACGTGAAAAATGCCTTTCTACATAGAAAATTGGACGAAACTGTGTATATGCATCGGCCCATGGGATTTCGTGACACTCGTTTTCCTGATTATGTTTGCCTATTAAAGAAATCACTCTACGGTCTCACGCAAGCACCATGTGCGTGGTATCAACGCTTTGCCGAATATGCATCTTGTATGGGATTTCGACATAGTCAATGTGACAATTCTCTGTTTGTTTATCGGCGTGGTAATGAAACAGCCTACATTCTTCTCTACGTCGATGACATTTTGTTGGTCATATCTTCTGATGTCCTTCGACACCGCTTCATGAAACTATTGGATAATGAATTCGCCATGAAGGAACTTGGCCCTATTAGCTATTTTTTAGGGGTCGCAGTCACTCGCCAGAAGATTCACACCCTGTTCTTGAGTCAACAGAAGTATGCACGTGACATTCTAAATCGGGCCGGTATGACTACTTGTAATTCTGTGATCACTCCTATTGACACCAACCATAAACTAAGCTCCACAGACGGCATGCTGCTGGATAACCCCACGGAATATCGTCAATTATGTGGTGCTCTACAATACCTCACTTTCACAAGACCCGATATAAGTTATGTCGTCCAACATGTGTGTATGCACATGCACGCTCCTCGCTCGACCCATATGCATGCTCTTAAACGCATTCTGAGTTACATTCACGGCACCATCAGCTACAGCCTTACTATTTCTGGTTCGGACCCTAGTTCGCTCGTTTCCTACACTGACGCCGATTGGGCCGGTTTCCCGGACACCCGGAGATCTACCTCCGGTTACTGTGTTTATATGGGGATAACCTTATCTCCTGGTCTTCAAAGAGACAGCCTACCTTGTCACGGTCAAGTGCTGAGGCGGAATATAGGGGTGTTGCAAATGTCGTGTATGAAACTTGTTGGGTGCGTAATTTATTATATGAGCTTTATCAGTCTCCATCCAAGGCCACCCTTGTCTACTGTGACAATGTAAGTGCCATGTACTTATCATCAAATCCGGTCCAGCACCAAAGAACAAAGCACATTGAGATAGACATTCATTTCGTCTGTGAAAAAGTGTCTAAAGGTCAGGTCAGGTCAGGGTTCTCCACATTCCCTCACGCTTCCAGATTGTTGACATATTCACAAAGGGCCTTCCTCGCCTCCTATTTGAAGATTTTCGTTCCCGTCTCAACGTTCGGCCTCCTCCCGTTTCAACTGCGGGGGTGTATTAGCATGTATGTATTCCTGTATCATTATTGTTAGTCTTAAAGTATCATAATTAGTCTTAAAGTATCATAATTAGAGTTAGCTATTGGTATTCCATTTGTAATCTATATATTGCTGATTGTAATGAGAATTGAAGCAAGGGAAATTATTATCATTCATACCAAAACTGTCAGTTGTAACAAGTCATTCTATAATGCGCGTCAAAACGGACCGCGTTGAACTCTAACACCTTTTTGTCCATTTTTTTATCTTTGAATTGTGATTACAACAACAATATTAAAGTATTAAACAATTATAATCTGAATCTTTGGATAAAAATTATTTGGGACGTTGTATGCATCAAAATTGGACTGTGGGCATTTTTCAACCCTTCGACCTGTTCCCCGTTTTCGTTAAGTTTTTTATTTGACCCATTTATGATAAAACACAACCCAAATTGACTCATTCATGTTGCAAGTTGTCCCCTCTAATGTTCCTGGTCAAGTCAAGTATAGTACCATCCACACATAATACTAATGGATTACAAACTCAACATCTTATGAAGATTTAACTGTAATTCTTGGGAACATAAAAAAAATATTCGAATTTGGATTAGTGCATCTAATCTATACAGTCAAATTGCATTATTTTTCTAGAATAAGTGCTGTCATATCGATTTAGGTCTGATAAATGTCTGTTAAATTTTCCAGGTGCCAATGATGTTTCAATGATCCAAATGGCTGATGTTGGAATTGGAATCAGTGGGCAAGAGGGTCGTCAAGCTGTGATGGCATCTGATTTTGCAATGGGTCAGTTTAGATTTTTGGTTCCTCTTTTGTTGGTCCATGGACATTGGAATTACCAGCGCATGGGTTACATGATACTCTATAATTTTTATAGGAATGCAGTGTTTGTCCTTGTCTTGTTCTGGTAAGTCTCTGCATCTCCAATTAGAAACATAAATATTTACTGTCTGATTTTCTTTCAAATTGTAAATTATGTTATTTGATTATTTTGCATGAGCTTTATATTTTATTTTTTGTTAATTGCAATTGGTGTGTTACACCAAGTTTTTTCTATATATTCCCTATCGTGCCCTCAGAATAACCCAAGGCCAGAATGTATATCTGACATATGAAAACTCCATGTATTTTTACCAGATCATATTGAAAATGGTGTTGGTCTACATGTTGCAAAATGGGTGGGCGGGCAAAATGACCTTAAACACGTTTTGTGTAATTTTTTCTATTAATGGTTAGCGTATTAAATATGATTATAAAAACTATATTATTACAATGTTACTCTGATATTTTGATAAAGTTATTTAGGAGGATGTATGCATAAAATTTACACAGTGGGTGACTTTTGACCCATTTAACCTGTTTTCTTTTTAACTAGTTTTTACTTTTTTAAAATTTTTCCACATTTAGCTCGTTAGAGATGAAACATGACCCAAATTAATCAATTCATAAGCAAATTGGGTTGAAATTTTTCCACAGTTTTGGTGACTATCAACCCATTTCCTTTATAGTTTTCTTTTTCTTTCATTTTATTTATTTGACCTGTTATCATTATAGTATAACCCGAAGTGACCTGTTTTCATATGAACGGTTGAAATTGCCACATCTAGTGTTCATTTTCTAACATATACATGATTTTGTCCAGGTACGTGCTCTTTACAGGCTTCACACTGACCACGGCTATCACTGAATGGAGCAGTGTGTTATATTCTGTACTCTACACCTCAGTACCTACAATTGTTATTGCAATTCTTGATAAAGATTTAAGCAGAAGGTCTCTGCTGACATATCCTCAGCTATACGGGGATGGCCAAAGACAAGAAAGCTACAGTTCAACATTATTTTGGCTTACAATAGCCGATACACTATGGCAGAGCATAGTTGTGTTCTATGTTCCCTTTTTTGCATACTGGAAAAGTGACATTGATGGTTCCAGTTTAGGGGATCTTTGGACCCTGACAGTTGTGTTTCTGGTCAATATTCACTTAGCCATGGATGTTATTAGGTGGACTTGGATCAGCGATGCATCGATTTGGGGGTCTATTATTGCAACTTGCATTTGTGTTATTATCATTGATGTGATTCCCATGTTACCTGGATACTGGTATGTATAACCTTTTAGCTGATTTGCATTTATTAGAGTTGCCAAAATGGGTCGATCGGGGAAAAGGGTTGGGTAAGGTTGACCTATTCATTAGTTTTACTTTTATAAATAACTAGTGTGTTAAACATGATTACAAAACCTATATTATTACAATAATAATTTAATTTTTTGAACGAAATGATTTAGGAGGTATGCATTAAGAAAACACTTCAGGTGACTTTTGACATGTTCAACCCATTTGACTTGGTTTCCTTTTGAGCGAAGTTTTTTATTTAAGTATCAATTCACAGTTGAAAGGTTGGGTATGTGACCATAAACTCAATACTGCATGCTCTTTGGTAATCTTTTTTAAAAGAAATCTAGTTTATTATATAAATTATACTAAGTTTGAAGAAATCATGGAGTTGAAATTTGATTTGTTTGACCTCAAAATGTCAAATTGTGCATCTTTTCTTGTTGTTATGATAGCATGCCTACACATTTTATTTCCACCACTGCGTATTCATGCAAATTTTGGAATCTATCTTTGTAGGGCAATATTTGATCTTGTAAGCAAGGGATCATTTTGGATTTGCTTGCTTGGCATTCAGATAGCGGCGCTTTTTCCTCGGTTTGGTATAAAAATGTTCATACAACACTGTAAACCTTCTGATATTCAAATAGCAAGAGAAGCCGATAAGTTTGGAAATTCAATGGAGTTGACTGGTCAAGAAATAGAAATGAATCCATCTCGAAGATGACCCGTTTTAGTCTGGTTCATTGCCATTTCTTTTGTGTTGTGATTTTTTTCTTCTTCACATTCTTTTAGGTTGGTAGAGAAACAAATTGTTTTCTTGCTTGCCAGTGGCATTAGTTGTGTAGTCTTTCTAGGTTTGTATTACTGTAGATTATCATTATTATGACCCGAAATCGGATGCATGTTGGATCAATGTTTCTTTTGAAGTTAGTCGAAATACGAATACAGAACACTGTATGTTTCTTTCTTTTATCAATGAAACCTTTTACCTAACTTTACAAGCTTGTTGGATACATATTTATGATGTAGATCTTGATATCTTACACATATTTATGATGTAGATCTTGATATCTTACACATATTTATGATGTTTGATACAGATAACACATTTTGTGCTTTGAATAGAGTATTCATTTTGGCATAGCTGAACTTTTGTACTGATGCTAAATTTGAATAGAGTATTGAGAATACGTGTAACTTAAACTTCTATCTTAACAAAGTTGAATCTCAATGTTGTACACAATTTGTTTAAATACAAAGGTTTACACATTGAACAATTCATGTTTAGTGTTTGTGTCTAGCAACTTATACTCGAAAGCTAGATATACATCAACTTGGGTTTATCTAAAACAAGTCTTCTAAGAATTATTTATTATACCAGCTTTTAGTTGTTCGATGAAATAAGGGAAACGTAGTGGAATTCATAACTACCTCATTTTTTTCGTTTTTCTTTTTATTGTCTGAATATTTAGGAGCTAGGACCATTCCAATGTTCCCTTTCGCCATGAATAAGCTAAACCAACAATTAAGATAAGCACAAAAATTAAAGCTCCTACAAATACAGATAAACCTAATACATCGAAACTCCTTGCCCATGGATAAAGAAAAATCGTTTCCACATCAAAATCAATAAAAAACTAGAGCAAACATATAATAGCAGATTAAATTGTAACCAAGCGTCACCTATTGGTATTATACCTGATTCATAACTAGAAAGTTTCTCCGATCCATTGCAAGTCAGAGCTAAAAATCCCGAAATGAAAAATACCAAAATAGGAATAAGATTTGATATTATCAGAAATGCCCAAAAAATATCATATTCGTAAAACACCGTTTAGAAATTGGTTAATAGGTAAAATACATGTACTTGATGCCCCGCCCAAGAGAGAGACCTAAGTCCTAGTATCCCCGCTAAATGGTGATTCAACATAGATTCTACATCTTCAAACCAAGCTAGTTTTGGAGTAGCTCAGCAAAAAACATCAACGCTTCAAAGATCAATGCACCAATTGTGGTAGTTGTAATTCGCAAGTTATTCCAAATGCTCGCCAAATTTGAAGAAAACCAGAGATTATTTGTATTCCTCGGAAGCCCCCGCCCACATCATCATTCAATATTTCTTGGCCCACTATCGGCCAAACCACCTGAGCGCTAGGCCCAATGTGAGTGGGATCGCTTGGCCATGCTTCAAAATTGGAAAAACGAGCACCGTGGAAATACATGCCACTCAGCCAAAGGAAGATGATGGAGAGTTTTTATTTCTTATTTCTAAGTATTCAGTTTTAAATCATAATCAAATAAAAAACTGCTAAAAATGAGACCTAACACATGATGTTACACATCCTACTCTAATAAACACTTTGCGAAATTACTCATGTGTTACAAATATTTGATTTTAAGATGTGAAATATACATTTACATATGTGATATCTTGAAACAAGGGATTAGAGATAAAGGCGAAATAGTGAGGAGAACTAGTTTTCTCAAGTAAATTTATGCGAGGGACTAACGTCAAACGTAGATAAAGTAGGAGGACACCCCGTGCTTCGTGGCGGTGGCCTAACTCGTCGTAATGTTAACTAAACGGAATCATTAAGATTTGTAATGTAAAAATAAGGAAAAGATAAGGTGAAAAAAAATGGAAAAAACCAAATGAAAAAGAAAAATTAAAAAATAACAAAATAGGTAAAAAAAAACTTATCCCCAAGGTTCAAACCCGGGTTGGTGGGGTGGAGTGTGAGGAGTGCCAAAACCATCTGGGCTATACCCCTGCAGTGTTAATCTCCCAAGAAATAAACCTAATTGCAAATTTAAAAGGGACAATAAAAAAACCAAGAACCAATCTAATTTCGCCACGTGGCTTTGCCGCCCAATTCAACCAACATGGTTTGTTTACTTTTCACGTGATATCAAAATGTATATAGTTTGTAATTAGGTGTGTTAGTGTAAGTCTTGTGTAAGTGTGGGGGGTAATATCGCCACGCTTGCAAACTAGGAGGTTTTGGAGTTATTTTTTAATTGTAGTTATAGTTTGAGTCTAGTACGGTTTGGAATGAGTTTAGGATTGGCAGGCTTATAAATAGGACACTTGTAATCCATCCAATTCATTCCCATTCACTATACAAACAAGTTTAAATTCAATCTTTGGTTTACCAATTATCTTTTAATTGGTATCTGAGCTTGTAGGTAGAATCAAGGAGGCGACATGCGGAATTCCAAGAGCGTGAAAGTCCGGCAGTAGCGTGAGATCAAAGGTAAAGATCGAACAATTTTTGCGACGGGTTTTAAGGTCTCAACGAATCAAGAACTTCATCCTCACGTTTCTGGGAGAATCAAGATTTTGTGATTAACAAGATCACCGCTACTTGGCTGGCGAGCGAGCGGCAATATCACATAAGCTTTCGGAATCAAGAACACAGCCCACGACACTTGGAGATCAAGTTTTTGTAATCATCACTATCCAATCAAAAGACCAGTAATGAAGGCGATCAAGAAGGTGATCAAGAAGGCGTTCAAGAGTCAAGCAACCACACGAAACTTGGTGACCAAGGCTTACCGATTACCACAGCTTTTAATTACTGGAACATCTAGCAGATTGAACCCGACATTCCGGCGCTAAATTATCGAAACAGTGAGCTGTTCAAACCGTGTGGTTCAAGCAAGAAGGTGACTATCTGATCTTTTTGACTACCTGGTCATTGTGTGACCAACGAAGGAACCACAACCAGATTATCAGGTATGGATAAGGAGCCAAACGAACCAAAGACATTAACATACAATAGAAAGAAGAAATCCATCGAAAACTCAAATCGTAGTCTCTAAGGAGCCGAACTCTCTTCCGATTGAATGTCTGGTTCTCATGGCTACCAATTACGTGATATGCACCGTAAAGATCAAAGCTATCTTTAGGGTACAAGGTCTTTTGGAAACAATCAAGCCCTTTGAAAGAACCGAAGTCGACCCAAAGAAAGATGGCATGACTATCGTGTACTTCTATCAAGCGATGTTGGAGGATGGTGATGCAAGTGGCTCACCTCGCCACCGCTAAAGAGATATGGGATGCATTGAAGACTCGCTATGTAGGGGTTGAACGTGTTTGAAAAGCCTGACTCGAATCTCTTCAATACGAGTTCGAATTGCTCAAGATGAAGGACACTGACTCACTTGATGACTTTACTTCCAAGTTAAGTCAAGTGACTTCAAAAGCAAGTAATCATGGCAAAGTATACGAAGAGAAGGACTTAGTGAGGAAACTCATGAGTTCGGTTCCAAGGAAACGGTATTTGGCAAATGTTGCAACCATTGAACAGTTTTGCCGACTTGAAAACGATGACCTTTCAAGAAGCGGTGTGTAATCTAAAAGAGTTTGAGGAACGACTTGGAGGTGAAGAAAACTTACCAACCGACAAGCAAAATCAACTACTATACACGTATGAAGAATAGAAAGCTAAATCCAATAAAAAAGGGAAGTCCACATCCGAGTTTAGTCAAGTCGGACAAGGAAAAGGTCGGGGTAAAACCGTGGATAAAGACAAGGTTAAGAAGAGCGAGCCATGCCAAAAGAAGGATCATTCTAAGGTGAAGTGTTTTAGGTGTGTTGAACTAGGACACGTCGCCTTGGTTTGTCCTACACGAAAGAAAGAAAAGAATGGTGAGAGCAATCTCACTCAAGGCGAAGGACCGGTTCTACACACGATAACCGAAGCTAGAGAAGAAGTGGTGTTCTTGAAAGAAGACCAAGTGGATCCTCAAAAGTACGCTACTACTCCATGTGAAAATAATACATGGATACTTGATGATCGGGCTAGTAATCATATGACGGGAAACCCGGAGTGGTTTTCAAAACTCAATCATAACACCATGGGAAAAGTAAGTTTTGGTGATGGTTCATGCTTGGAGATCAAAGGGCGTGGCATGCTAGTTCTAGAAGGAAAGGCGGGAGAACAACGAGTCTTGAATGATGTTTATTACATTCCATCACTCAAGAACAGTATCATAAGTGTTGGGCAATTGGATGAAGGCGGGTGCAAGATAGCCATCCAACATGGTATTCTTTGGATGTTCGAGCAAGACGGAACATTGCTAATGAAGGTACCTCGATCACCTAATCGTGTCTATAAGATTAACTTACAAGTTGCATCTCCAGTTTGTTTATAGGTAAACCTACAAGGTGAAGCGTGGGTTTGGCATACACGGTTAGGGCATCTAAATTTTGATGCCCTTAAGAGTCTCTCAAAGCTAGCTATTGGGTTACCCAAAATAAAGCATCCAACCCAAGTGTGTGACTTGTGCATGGTAGGCAAATAAACAAAAAGCTCATTCCCGAAGGACTCCCACTATCAAGCTAAGACACCCCTCGAGTTGATAGATGCCGATGTTTGTGGCTCAATCACTCCTAAGACACATAGAGGTAATCAATATTTTCTACTAATCGTCGACGACCATACCTACTATGTGTGGGTATTCACAATGAAGATTAAAGACGAAGTAAGAAAACATTTCATTGATTTCGTGACAAGAATAGAAAACGAAACGGGAAAGAAGCTAAAAGCTATAAGATCCCAAAAAGGGGGAGAGTTTACATCACATGTCTTGAAAGCAAAGGGGTGGTTCATTAATTCACGGCTCCCTACACCCTTCAACAAACAGAGTGGTGGAGAGAAGAAATAGAACCATTTTGGGGGCAAAGAGAAGTATGTTGAAAGCAAAATCCCTCCCACAAAACCTATGGGATCAGGCAGTTCATCATGCGGTCTATCTCTTATACCGATCCCTAACAAAAGCATTAAAAGACTTGACTCCCTATGAAAGCCTCAAAGAGAGGAAACCAAATCTTTCATATGTGAAAGTTTTTGGCTATTTGGGACACGTGAAGACACTCGGTACCGATCAAAAGATACTAGATTACTTAAGCATTCCCATGATACACTTGGATTCACAACCAAGTATGAAGGCATGTCGGATGCTCGATCCGAGCAAAAAATGAGTACACGTAACTCGAGACGTTGTTTTCGAAGAAAGCAAAGCATGGTCACAGGGCAAAAACTAAACAAATGAATATGAAACAGGCCTAGAATGGACTGAGTTTATTGTTGAAACATCAGCCCAAACCGAGCCCAGCCCAAACGAGAACGACCCATCAGCAGGCCCAGCTGAGCCGCTTGCGCTCACTGACCCACGGACCCTCCTGCAGTCCAGTAGTGATGAAGATTCTTTTGGGCCTCAGGCCCGTCAGTCAAGAGCCGGTGATACAGGTTTCCAAAAAAGCCCTAATGCTACCGATACGTGACAGGCTCAGTAGAACAGGCCTAAGTTATTTCAGCCAAGTTGAGGTGTTTTAGTCGGAAGACGGTGTTGCCAAAGAGGTTAACTGACTTTTTTTGTAAAAGGCGTATCAAGTTCCACAATCCAAGACCCGATAACAGAAGAAGTAAATTTGTTATTATCATTCGATGACGAGTCATCTAAATTTCAAGAAGCAAACAAAGAAAAGCATTGGCAGTTGGCAATGGAAAGTGAAATAGCATCGACTGAAAAAAAACAAAAAACCTGGCATTCCAGGACTAGAACGAACCGATGAATGATCCAGATGATGGGCATGCCTGGAACTATAAGTCCCGAATGATATGTTCCTTGCTAGGAACAAAGATGATGAAACTATACAATCGGTGCAATCGTTTCAAGATACTCAAAATAATCTCATAAAATCAACCATAACAAAGCCATGGTTAGTTTAAATGCATCACAGTTTAAGAACTCACCTCAGCAGTATCTCTACTTATCAAATCTGTAATATAGCCAACACCTCGGACAAAGCTCCTAAATATATATTAATGACATTACTTAATTACACAAACCTAGCTTAATGATGTATAACCAAAGCTTAACAGTAAGTCGGAACCTTACCTCAACACTATCTACGGCAATGTGGAGTTGAATCGCTAGAAACCGGACTCTCGCACGCGAAACAGGGCTCGGGATCGGGACACCAGAGAGTTTGTGTGTGAAATTTGAAAATGGGACTGATGAAGAACAAGTGAGCTCGGCCTTTCTATTTTTAGGCAACATTTGATCCCGTAGCGGACCGCTAACAAAGGTGGTAACAGTCCGCCACCGCCTCCAGTCGCAAAATTGTCTTAGGGACCAAGTAACGGATCGTTACTGGTCCCTTAGCGGACCGTTAAGGCCACCTGTCTCATAGCGGACCGCTAAGGTGTGGGTGACGGTCCGCCATAGGGTTACACGTGTCAAACTTCGCCCGCTAGTCATCGGACACGTGGCGCATACAGATTAAAGCCTTACTGACCACGTAGCGGACCACTAAGCCTCTGGGTAGCGGTCCGCCACCCCTTTGATTTTCAGAATTTTCACTTACAGTCCTTGAACTTTGTTTGTTTACATATCAACCCCTCAACTTTAAAATTTGACAAGTTTAGTACTTTATTTTCTAGGTAATTTTCAAGGTGTTACAAATCTCCCTTCCTTTAAGAAATTTTGTCCTCAAAATTAAGAGGTAAATAGATGAGGGTACTTGGCTCTCATATGTTCCTTTAATTCCCAAGTCTTGTTAGCCCCGATCCGACATTCCCATTGAAGCAACACCATTGGTATAATTTTCTTTCTTAATTTCCATTCTTGTGTATCTAGAATTTTGATAGGTTGTTCTGTGAAGTGAAGTTTATCGTCCACATGCACATCGTCTAGTGCAATAGCTTGAGTTGGATCAGCTAAACACTTGCGTAAGCAAGATACGTGAAACGTATTGTGAATCCTTTGTAAAGCTTCAGGTATATCTAATTTGTAGGCTACAGCTCCGATTCTTTCAATGATCTTGTAAGGTCCGATATACCTTGGTCCTAGTTTTCCTCTGTGACACCCGACATTTCCAAGTCATCGTCCGTACACAACTTAAACGTGTTTACATTAACGCGTTTCCTGAATCACTCGAAATCATACACTTGAACGATAAAATTCTAGCAAACATAATACATCGATCGTTTCATACCGTAATAATCATAAGAATTACCGGTTCATGCAGACGAAAAATCTGTATAACACAATTGATAGCAATTAATTATTACAACGGAAAAATATTTAGAGTTATACTATAAATAAACGATCATGTTTCGAAGACTAAGTCTTTTATATATTATATGAAAATTCTCGTAAAAACGTTACTAGAATTATCGTTGAATTATTCTCTTAGGATGCGTATAAATGTGAGCGAACACATTTACAAATAAAAATATACGTAAACTTGAACGCCCTCATTCAAGTTCGTTAACGCGTCTAAACTAAGAGTATCTATATCTATATATATACTACTATATAGTATATATTGGATAGACATTATTGTAATTTACTTTATTTTTTAAGACACCTATCACCGTTTATTTTGCATACAATACAAGTTACCAATGCATTAAATATGTTTGTTACTATTTTACCCCTCCCTTCAATTAAAACCCAGACTTCAATTAAACCCCAGATGGTCTTTATTTCACTCTCTTCAATGTCCGTCGTTTCAAATCCTCTCTGCCTCTGCTAGGGTTCAAAGCAAGAGAAGATCAAATAACTGAATAAGGGTTCGTCAATACCTCTATCCTCCCCGATCTCATCATCTCGGTGACCGATTGTCGTTTCTTATTCCGATGATGAAAGGATCTCCATGCGCTGTTAAGGTACGATTTTGTTTAACTTGGATGATTAGAATCGGATCGGATATTACTCATTTACTCGATTGTTTCTAGGTTTTGCATTTTACAATTTAAGTTTAAAGTTATTGAATCCATCATCTTCTTCACAGATTCTGAAATTGTCAGTCATGTTTCACATCTTTTGATTTCTATTACAGGTAATTGCAGTTACCTAATTTATTCGATTACAGGTAATTTCTTGGGTTGTATTTATCTCACAAAACAGGTCATTTTAATTATTATTTCAAGATCATTTTAATTATGTCTTCATTAGGATCATTCAAAACTGAGCAGGTTTCATAACTAAAGTTAGATTCTCAGATATATGTTATAGATGTTAAAATTGAACATCACTTTGTAAATGGTTATTATGTTTTGGGTTTTTAATTTGCTCAAACCGGATGAATGTGTCATCAAGTTCAGTCTATTTTATATCTTTTGTTTTTATATTTTAAATTTCACAGGAAGTGAGTTGAGCAGTATCATGGGGTTTTTTAGAGGTTTTTATGGATATAGATCATGATTCATACATAATTGAGGTAGAAGCGTTAAACTTAAAATTGGTGTAAAGACTGTAATTCAAGAAACCATGATAATGTGTTGTTGGGTTGTGAACTAACATTTGAGAGTTGACCTTTAGGAAGCCAACTGGTTAATTGGAGGAGGGTCAACAAATAGGGTCATCATCTTCAATGCTGATGGAATTATCAACAAAATATCTAAAAAGGAATTATCTGACATCAAACTTTTGTGGAAACATTTGGACAGGTTGAGATTTTTGAACCAAAGATGAGAAGTACCAACATGAAGCTGCTTAAATGCAAATTAAAAGATGTTGATTCACTTTTTATTGCCATCTCCTCTGTATCATGCATGCACATTGTTCTTTTTTTTTCATGACAAGTTTCTGACATGCAGTAAATTTACAGATCACTTACAGTGTCCCCTTCTCTATCACAGCAGAATTGACTGCTGATACCGGAGGTGCCCAAGGTTTGTACTGAAGATTATGCCTCATTTTTCATCCCTTTATTACAGGAAACTTAACATGTGCGTATTCTATATTTGTTTGTTGTTGCGTTCAAGATTGGCCATTGGAGTGCTGAATCTTGCAATTGTCATACCTCAGGTAAGTTGATAATGAATTAATGATAATGAAACACATGACTACAACTACATGGCAGTTGTTTGTCATTGTTGAGGTCCAATGTCATGAAAGATAATAATATGAAAGGCTTAAGCTACAGATGGTGGTGTCATGATGGTCGATTGTGGAATTGATGAACCTGTTCTTATAGTTAACCCTTCAAACAAAAAGGAGCTTCATATATCCAGTGATGGTGAGAATTCAAATTTTGGTTTCAATATGCATTAATTTCATTATAATTATTTTCATTTGTCTTGCAGTTGTGAGGGTTCATAAAGCTTTTAAGCGGAAAGAAATTTTTTGGAAAGCAGGGCAAAAAATCAAGATTCTCAAGGGTGCATGTGCTGGATTCCACAACAATAATGTCTATGCTACATTAGAATACATCCTTCTTGAAGGATTTCAGGGGATGCTGGTGGTGAGTGCAAAAAACTCTTAATAATCACTCAAAATGTCTAATTTGAAGATTTTTATTTAATAAGCTATATAACTTGCACTTTAGCTACTTTTAACTTGTTATATGCCTATAATTCCAAAACTTTCTAAACTTTTCTACCAATAACTTGTTATATGTCTACATAAGGACTGTATTCCAGTTATATGTCTACATACGTCTACATCGGCCGACATGGTCATTTTTCTACCTTTATCGTATGCAATTGGATGATTATGTCTGTTATTAATCATTTCTCTGAAATGTCAACTAGAAAAAAGCTTGAACCACTGGAGACTTAAGTAGTGGCTATTATCTTGACAGAAATGCAGATTAAAGAATTAGGTAACCTTACTTTCTCTACCTTCATCACTTTTTATTCAGTTACCTAGGAATGAGCCTTTTTGGGCTATGTTTTTTCTCTAGCGCGCTTAATAAAACAATTAGCTTAAAGAAAGCAGGTCGATTGGGTTGAAAGTCGCCCAAAGTGTAATTTAGTGCATGAACCTCATAAATCATTTTATTAAAAGAAAAACTATATGATTAGTGAAATAATATAATAAAATTTCTGTAACCATATATGACACAGTAATTGCTTATTATTATTAATTTTTTTAGTTTCCAAGTTGACTTACCATTTTCTTTTTTCATGATTTCATCATAACAAAATCTTATCTGTATTGAGTCTACACAGCAATATTTCCATATATATCATTTTAGAATGGGTATTTTAGACATTTGACTTACTGTCAGACACTTAAATGTTAGTACGATTTTGGATTATATTGATATTGCACCAAGATTTATATAAAGCCTTCTTATTGTATTATTTATAGGTAAAACACCGGAAGCAGACCAGCCTCAGTATGCTGCATGCAGGACTCTATTATGTGCGGGCCCAGCAGCATCATTGCGTATGAACATTCGAGCAGTAAGTCCAGACCCGAAACTGTTCTAATCTAGTACCCGCCCGCCCTGACCCGCCCGTATTGCCAGGTATAATTTTTACTTAAAGAACACTATCCAATTAGTAATTATATTTAACTTACATTGATCATTTGACGAAACCCTCCGGATATTAACTAAATTTACCTAAAGTTTGAATTTTAAGATTGACTGATTTTGACCATAAAAGTCAAACTGTGCATCTTTTTAGAGAAGTGAGTATGACTTATTAATAGTCATTTAATTAAAAATCAAAGCATTTGAAAGGTTAAAATGATAATTTTCATTGTTTCATAATATCTATTCAAAACATTTATCAAACAATAATTTTTCATTCAGAACCCAAAGCTATAGACATTTCTTTCGTTTTTCCGGTTTAACGAGCCTTTTTATGTTATTTTTTTCTTTTTCCTTGGTTATTGTTACGATGTCATTCGTTCTGTTGCTTCCCCATTTGGTTGTGGTATATGCGTCTTTTTTTTTCCAGACGTAATTGTTTTCCACTAAGCACTTTTTTTTTAATTTGCGCATTTGTTGCTCCTATAGAGTAAGGGTTGCCTTTTATGTATTTGAGCTTCCTGAAAATGGGTATTAAATAAAGGACAGTCAGATAGGTAAAACCTCTTTTTCTGATTGAAAGATCTTATGTTATAAGGGTATTAACCACAGGTGCGTTGCAAATTTGGAGGATGACTGATTTGATATACATACCAAGGGATGAAGCGTTAGCCGAGTTAGAAGACTTCAAGGCTCATGTTGCAAGATGCGGTCCAAAGGCTTAGGAACAAGACAGACTGTTTTGGTATGTTTGATTTTAAGATTTTAGACGTTAGTGCTCAAGTAGGTAGGGTGAGTTTGAAGTAAGTTTCCTGTTAGTAATGCTTATTGTTTTAAAGTTGAAAAATGCATCAGTTGGTCTTTTATGGGCTGTTGTGCATTTTATTTGACTATGACAAAATTCTAAAAGTTTTCGTAGCAAGTTTTAGCAACTTTTGAAGATGAGATCAAATCAGTTCAAGTTCTAAATTAGGTAATTTGATCTGCTTGGATTGTATTTGGATGCATATCCTCTATGTTTCTTAATTTCTTTTGGGCCAACTGTAGGATGTATTTTTGGGTTTGGTGGGTACTGTATTTTAATATTTTTTTAAATATAGGTCTTTATTAATTTAGTCTTGAAAAAGTTTTTACAAAATCCCCTTTTAAGTAGTTAAATGTTCACTTTACCCTTTTAAAGTATTATCATTTGCAAGTTCCTTTACAAGTCATGTGTTCCTCTATCAATTGGGTTATCTTGGTATGAATTGAAACGAGTCGGCTTTACTTAAGACACTTTTGTAAAAAAAAGTTCTAAATATTTTTTTAAAAATTATTAGTGGATTAGAGACCAAAGATATTGTTCAAGAATTATTGCAACATTCCATGCAAAGTAAGTCTACAATTTTAGAAATGTAATGAATTTAATTATAATAAATATATTGATGCATCTCCTCACCAATTTTCATATGCAGGAATTAAACTCATTAAGTAATCAAGTATGTAGGATTTTGTGTTTAGCGGTTGCAGAATGAAAGGTCACTCTAAATCACCATTTACCCATAATGATTTGTGTATTACAGTTTGTTAGCAACATCATTTTTAATGAGTTCTAAATATCTGGCATTTTATTTAGTTTTTTAATAAACCGTTATAAAGATGCAGCGGGTTTGCAAACTACGTTATGCGCGGGCTTTCTACTAGGGTTTAAGTTACTAATAAAGAACCTCGGTGACGCCCGCCGCTTCGCACGGGCCAACCCACTAGTATATATATATATATATATTATTGACAACTTCGAGATTTATTTATTAAAGCGGATAGTATACCGCGTTTGAACCACCATCAACACCAATTTGTTATCATTTTTGCTTAACTCATACTCCACTCCACAATCATTTTATTTTGCCTAATACTCCACTCTAATGTCATAATCTCATGGCGATGATTATGGACAACAACATACTCCATTCTCCATCTCATCTAATATATATACATATATAAATGTCCCGCACGATACAAACATTGAGATAAATTTAAAAATAACCATTACGTCGTTTAGAAATTCAAAATATATGTGCAATATATTTTGCGAAGTGAATAATTAAAAAGTTCGTAAACACTCGTAGAAATTCATGATGAACCTCTCGTAAACATTACCATGTGACGTCACGCTTAGACACACACACACACACATATATATATATATGGTGAGGTTCAAATACTAACCAATATTTATGTGATAACCACTCTCAAACATAGTGTTACGTATATATAACAATTATCATGTTACGTATATGTAACAATTATCATTCTGTTAGTTTACATATACGTAAACACTATGTGTCATTTCCGTATATATATAACGTTATTTGGTACATATATATATATATATATATATATATATATATATATATATATATATATATATATATATATATATATATATATATATATATATATATATATATATATATATATATATAAAAGACTAATCATTTCCGTATTTATGTTCAAGATTTGTGTTTAAGATACTTAAATACTCTTTTAACAATTAAAAGAAAAAAAATAATTTATAAATTATGTGATTGTTTGAGAGTGATTATCACGGTTACCACATAAAAAACTGGTTAACATTTGAACCCTTCACTATATATATATATATATATATATATATATATGTATCTAGTTATGTATAAATAAAGTGTACCTTTTTGAACTAATCAATGACTAGTTAAAGTTGATTTATGCATTAATGAGAATACAAACTATTTTTGTTATACCAATTATTATTATACCTAAGGTATATGATGTCGTCCAGACGGTCTATATAAAAACTAGCTAAACCTAACCTATACTCCTAAGTAATAAATGGAAAACCTATGAACTAGAACGCACTGACAGGCAAGTGTACCTATCGAGTGTAGCACAACTTAATGGTAAACCGGAATATCGAACCCTAGAGATACTACTATAACTATACTTGACTCTGACTAAAGATTGATGATTAGGGGGTTGACTACACTAAAGATCAACTAAGAATGCAGTAAACTAAGTCGACTCAACTATCAAGATCAAGATCTAAGGAAATAATCAGAGATGGGAAGAATACTACATGGTCGGAATCCTACTTGCAAAGCACAACTTCTACCTGTTCTGGAAACTATGATGGATCTAGGTTTCTAAAGAAACAGCTTTAGACTACCTAGTGGATTCCTAATTACTCTCAGGGTGTCACCAACTAAGGAACCTAAAGGTGTAATAAACTCACCAAATAGTGGATTACCTTTTAGTCTCTCCAACTATGATAAAGTACCCTAATAGACAGATCACCTTTCAATCTCTCTGTCAAACATACATTCGAAGAATGCACGGGGTAATCTCAAGATAAGAACTACGACTCATAATAGCAACAATCACTAAACAACTAATACCAACTTCCTCTCAGACAACTGACACTCGGATTTCTAATGACGAAGACTAAACGACCATCTCTCACTTCTCGGGTATTGAGACAGGACACACACTCAATCTAATCAAGGATTAATCAACACTCCTATGGATTACTACGTAGCAAACCACTCAGGTCACAAGCAATACACAAACAACCTAAACATGCATCTATTAATGAAAGACATTCAACAAGACAATATGAGGAACATTAATCAACACAAAACCAGATCTAAGCATGCATATACATTATAATAATCAACTCAAGATCTTTTACAAAATCATAAAACCATCAAATAGAATCCAAAACCAGTAAAAATCGTAACTTTACGCAGTATTCATCATAAATCCAGGCAGTATCAATGTTCTAGCCTAGGATCATGCTCAAAAAAACTAAATCAGAACTAATAAACAAGAACATGGTTTCAAACAAAGCAATCAAAGAACAAAAATCAAATCTTGAAACCTAGAATGCTATAATCAACGAACCCGAAATCGAAAGCTTCAAACTTTGCTCCAAAACCTCTTCTTTACTCCCAAAATCGCCCTCTAGGCTTGCTTTGACGGCCAAAAATCGAACTTGTATCATAATGGCATTAGAAAACCTAATATAATCGATTAGGGCTTTTTTCTCAGAATTTCCATCTCTGGCGTACCGCGAGGGGTTTGCATCGGTTCCTCGCGTACCGCGAGGAACAAAATAGTCGTGGCCGGTTCTGGATTCCCTAGCGTATCGCGAGGCATTTATATCTTTATCTCACGTACCGCGAGACTCATAATTTCACCATTTTTGACTTTTAACTCCCGGCTTCTCTTTCTTGCTCTATTTCTTCACGTATTCATTTGTAATCTTCATGAGCACCTGCAAATATACAATAGACTCAAATACAGACTTAAACGACTCAAAACGAACACAAAACTAAGTAAAAACGCACAAAACAATAGGAATAAAGATGTGTGCTTCGCACTATATCAAACATCCCCACATTTAACCTTTTTTCGTCCTCGAAAAAGCTACAATGTAATCATAACTCAGATCTAACTTAACAAACATCAATTACAAATTAACAAAATGTACTCACGCGTTAAAAAGCAACAATTAGTATTTCTGTCCGATTAAACCCAAGCACCAACTATCTAGCCCCCATAATGTGTTCTAATTCCAATTTATACAGTTATCAATCAACCTATGTGACCTACACTCAAAAGTTACAGCTCCACTTAATCCCGTCTCACGGTCATGTTTAGGCACGGATTAAACCATAAAAATTTTCCCTACCACGTTAAAAAAGATTTATTTGTTTAAGAAATTAGATGAAATCATGAATGAATGGAAAGATAATGAGCATTAATAAGCAAATGAACTGCATCTAGAGGTGTTTCAACCAAGTCACTATCCCGGAAGGTAACACTTAGACTTAGTCAAATCAATAAAGCACATAAGTATCACTCCGGGGTGTTTTCTTCAAGTGGCCATCCCGGAAGGTAACACATAAGCAAAACTCAGTATTCTAATCAATTACGCTCATGAATTATTGAATTTATGGATGCGGGCGCCACTAAACTCGGATTTATTCTCATAAAAAGAGAATGGTGTGCCAAAAATTTCAAAAACAAATAGATATTAACTTAACGTGGTACCTATCACCCTATGTCGACAGTTTCAGTATTACCGACACCCTAAGATGAGTACCCACACGATTTCATGATTTAATTCAGTGATTAATCCTGAGTAACACTCACAGGCTATTTAAGCTATTCAAACTGGCTGGGTCTACCAAAACATCACTAATTAGACGCGTTTTCTATTATTTAATTCATTTAAAATCACAAGCACATCCAGTTGTACTATCATTTTCCAAGTATAAGCAGTTATTTCCAAGGACATTTTTCAAAATTTTTTGTCTTTTTGAATTTTTATAAACAAAACAAACTAACTAAACTCTCACATCCTCACACTTGAATGACACATTGTCCTCAATGTGAAGCAAAACACAACTAAAAATAAAAATGCAAAAATAAAACACAAATTGGAAGCGGCTTAGTTGGTAATGTAGCAGTGAATTTATCCGGCTTCCTTCATCCACTTGTGCACCGTATAACATTTCGGTCACGGTTGCACAAACTTCTGGGTTGCCTTTACAGATTGTATAAGTGATGATCGATCCCGCCCGAATGGAGATTGAGTACAGCAGAATGATAAAACCTGCCCGCAGCATTAAACTGACTCAAATTAAAATAAAAACTCTCGACTGACTCAAACTGACTCACTAAAAACTTAAAGTCTCAAGATAGATAGAATGCAGAGAAACATACTCAATGGGTGGCAAACACATAGACATGAATGCCACAACAAGGTAGGTCATCGGTCACCAATGGTTTCATGTTCTCCTATGGTCGTGGTGGTCGGATGGTATGAAGGAAGATAGTATGATAATGGATGTATTATGGATGATATGGTGATATTGGATGATGGTGTTTATGAATGAGTGGATGATAGTAGTGAAAGTGGTGGTATGATGGCTTGAAGGTGTGTTAGTATGGATGATGGGTGGTGGCAATGGATAATGGATAGATGGATGAATGTGTGGTGGCAATGGATAATGGATAGATGGATGAATGTGTGGTGGGAATGGTAAGAAACAAAAGAGAAAGAGGGTAACAATACCCCCCCGCGTACCGCGAGGCAACAGGAATCCCTCCTCGCGTACCGCGAGGGGGATGCAATATGCCCGGCAGTAAAGTTTGTCACTCGCGTACCGTGAGGAGAAAATGGAAAATACTTCGAGTACCGCGAGAGTGCTATGTTGACAGAAAGTTAAGAGGGTTTTTATACTTAGCCAAATTTCCACCCCTCAAAACGTTTTCTCCCCAAACTCACTAAAAACCTGTCCCAAGCATAAAAACAAATATAAAAATACCTGGAACTTCATTCCAGATGATTTTCCTCACTGAATCAAGCGCGAATCCCTGCAAAACATGACAAAAACAAAACACAAACACCGAAAAACACAAAAAAATTGACACGGACTCAAACCAAGTAAAGCACACAAACTCTACATCCCGGGCACTTGCCCGAGACTCAAACAAGCCTATCAGGAGGCTTCTCCTTGATCCTAACCGGTACCGCGTTAATCCTACGCGGTCTACCGATCCTCCAAAACCTCATCGAACTCCTACTTCTATCAAAATCTAAATGTTTATCATATGCATCAATCCAGTCTTTCCACCACAACTTAAATCTACCAGGTCCAAAAATCACCTGGTTTAAGTACTTCAGCAGGCTGTCACACCTAAACATCCCCACACATGGGGTTTGCTATATCCTCACATCACAAGATTCACTTAACGCTCGGGTCCTCTTACGAGGTTGCCTATATTTAAGGGATGACTCGGCTTCTATCCCCTCAGCATGGACACAGTAAAGGTTAAAGGCTCAATATGTGATATCACTAAAGGTGTGGCCTCTAACTCTCGCCCGGATCCTCATGATCCTCTACACTTTCAACCACATGTGTCTCACAGATTAATGACCCGACTTGTGCTAATATCTCACTCAAACTGCAATCACCATCGTCAGCACCTAAAAACGCGTACCCTATCCAATTCCTTTCAAATTCAGCTAAGCAATCCGGCGGGTCCTCAATCATTCCTCCTTCATCTCCATCAACAACATCCTCTAATTGATTAGAGTCCCGAAACTCGTCCATGAAGGTATCAAGCATGCACACGGAGTGGCTATGCTCGCCAACATCCTTCATGGACTTCATATCATCGAATGTGATCGACTCATACCCCACACGAAGTGTGAGTTTCCTGTCAAAGAAATCGATCATTGCCTTGGCGGTACGTTGGAACGGGCGTCCTAAGATGAGTGGGACTTTATCATCCACTTCCATGTCCAGAATAACAAAATTCAAGGGGAAGACAAATTTACCTACATTCACTAACAGAATCTCCACACTGCCCCGATGGATACTTGACAGAGCGGTCAGCCAAGGAAATACTCATGCACGTAGGCTGCGGTTCACCTAGGTCTAGCTATTTATAGACAGAATATGGTATCAGATTGACGCTAGCACCCACATCAGCCAACGTGTGGTTTAAGGGCAAACTGCCAAGCAGACACGGGATCATGAAACGACCCGAATCCGCCAGTTTCTCTGGCAGTTTGTTCTGAACCACAGTAGAACATTGCTCACTAAGTAAGACTTCAAAGATCCCCTCTAGTTTCTTTTTGTTGGAAAGAAGATCTTTGAGGTACTTCCCATACTTTGGCATATGCTGGAGGACCTCTATAAATGGGAGATTGACCTTGAGTTGTTTGAACATATCAAGGAAGTGACCGTATTCCCTAGCGTGTTTATGTGGCAACAAGGGAGCTGAATAAGGAACATGACTCAAGTCAATATCTGGGGACTTCATCTCCACCCCCTTCTTCTTTTCCTCTGCCTTCTCGACAGGCTTCTCCATCTCTATCTCCTCATCCACCGGCTCTTCTTCTTCTACTACCGGTGGGCTCTCCTTCTCTTTTGCCCTCATACTCCTAGTCGAAACAACATTCAACTCGGGCTCCTCTAGCATCCTAGCATCGAGCTCAGCAAATCGAGCTCTCCAATCAATCTTCTTCACCTCCTCTACCGAAGGAATGCCATACTCAGCACCGTGGGAGGCTTCCTTTTCTACTCTCTCCTCATCTCTATGACTAATGATCGATACGGCCATCACTGAAGCATTGGGGCCTGAAAATGGATCTCTCTGTCTGTCCCTCAAGCTCTTCGCGATGTCTCCTACCATGCGCTGTAAATCCTGGAATGCCGACTGCTGATTCTTCAATAAAGTGTCGTGGGCATCCAGTCTCTGCTTAGCGTCCCTGTCTTGCTGAACTAAATGGGCAAGCATCTGTGTCTGATTCTCTATCATCTCCTTTATCTTCCTCGTGTTGACACTGCTTTCTGAGCTTGCTCCAGCTTCTCCTCCTCCATACTGATGCTGGCGACCATTAAACCCAGGCGGGTTATTTCCAGATCTCCATCCCGAGCCATAAGTATTGTTGTTATTGTTGTTCCCTCGGTTCTGGTTCTGGTTGCCAGCAAAACTCACATGCTCCTGTTATTTGACGGGGCAATCCCTGGTGTCATGTCCTCCCCTGCACACCTCACACCTTTGAGCACTGAGTTTAAGATCTTTAATCTTATTCGCCATCGCTGCAAGTGCAGCAGCCACGCAAGTATCAGGAGTGACCTGATGCACACCTCTAGGAGAAGAGGCTGGTGCTCTAGCACTAGGAATGGAAGTCTTAGTATATGGCTGCTGATGTTACGCCAGAGCGAAGCTCTCAAACGTCTCCCCACACTCGTCTGACTCGAGCTTATCCATGATATGGCCTCCCGCAGCTGTGTTGAACATTTACTGCTTCTCGAAGGTAAGACCAATGTAGAACTTCTCCACTATCACCCAGTCACACAGACCATGCTGGGGACATCGGCTCAACATCGTGTTGAACCGCTCCCAAGCCAAGTGATAGGGCTCGTTAGGATCCATGCGGAACGAATGGATTTAATCCCGAAGGCGAGCGGCCTTGGAAGGTGGATAGTACTTTTTGTAGAACTTGAACTGAAGATCCTCCCATGTAGTGATAGAATTGTCAGGGAGGGTGTCAAGCCAAGTAGATGCACGCCCAGAGAGCAAGAATGGGAAGAGACGCTGGTAGATAGCGTCCTTAGACACACCCGTGATATTGAAGGTATCACAAGCGGGACAAATGTCCAGGTGCATCCTCATCCTTAAGGCCATGGAATTGAGTGGCATGAGTGATCGTGCTCATGACATGTGACGGGATCTGCTATGTATTGGTGTTAGGAATGGCGGGGCGTGTGATCGAAGATCTCGCCCCGGTGACCCCGTCACTGGCCCTCTGGTGTACCGTACGCCTCGCTGGTGGGTCAGCGTCGCCCATCGTAGGAAATGGAATTGGGCTAGTAGAACGTACCTGGGATTTGCACAGTTCCTTTAAACGTTCCCGAAAGTCGCGGGTGCGCTCCTGAAGCTCTCGTTCGGGCTCTGGAAAAGCTGAAGAAGGTGGCGATCTCTGCGAACGAGTATTGTGCATAAACTGACACAAGAACAAAAAAAAATATAAAGACTAAAAAACAGAAGGACTCGATCCTATGCTAGACACTCAGATAGCACGTAGGACAAGCACATAACACAAGCAAACACACAAGACTCAAAAGAAAAACAAACCAAAAATCAAACAAAAGAACTAGTCAAAGCTAATATTGCTATTGCCAAGTGTCCCCGGCAACGACGCCAAAAACTTGATGTCATCCAGACGGTCTATATAAAAACTAACTAAACCTAACCTAGACTCCTAAGTAATAAATGGAAAACCTATGAACTAGACCTCACTGACAGGAAAGTGTTCCCATCGAGTGTAGCACCGCTTAATTGTAAACCGGAATATCGAACCCTAGAGACACTACTATAACTGTACTAGACTTTGACACGGACTAAAGATTGATAATTAGGGGGTTGAATACACTAAAGATTAACTAAGAATGCAGTAAACTAAGTCGACTCAACTATCAAGATCAAGATCAAGATCAAGATCAAGATCAAGATCTAAGGAAATAATTAGAGATGGGAAGAATACTACCTAGGTTGGAATCCTACTTGCAAAGCACAACGTCTACCGGTTCTGGAAACTATGATGGATCTGGGTTTCTAAAGAAACAGCTCTAGACTACCTAGTGGATCCCTAATCGGTCTCAGGGTGTCACCAACTAAGGAACCTAAATGTGTAATAAACTCACCAGATAGTGGATTACCTTTCAGTCTCTCCAACTATGATAAAGGACCTTAATAGACAGATCACCTTTCAGTCTCACTGTCCACCATACATTCGAAGAATGCACGGGGTAATCTCAAGATAAGAACTACGACTCAGAATAGCAACAATCACTAGACAACTAATACCAACTTCCTCTCAGACAACTGACACTCGGATTTCTAATGACGAAGACTAAACGACCATCTCTCACTTCTCGGGTATTGAGACAGGACACACACTCAATCTAATCAAGGATTAACCAACACTCCTATAGATTACTACGTCTAGCAAACCACTCAGGTCACAAGCAATACGCAATGCATCTATTAATGAAAGACATTCAACAAGACAACATGAGGAACATTAATCAACACAAAACCAGATCTAAGCATGCATATACGTCATAATAATCAACTAAAGATCTTTTACAAAATCATAAAACCATCAAATAGAATAAAAAACTAGTAAAAATCGTAACTTTACACGTTATTCATCATAAACCAAGGTAGTATCAATGTTCTAGCCTAGGATCATGCTCAAAATAAATCAGAAGTAGTAAACAAGAACATGGTTTCAAACAAAGCAATCAAAGAATAAAAATCGATTCTTGAAACCTAGAACGCTATAATCAACGAATCCGGAATCGAAAGCTTCAAACTTTGCTCCAAAACCTCTTGTTTACTCCCAAAATCGCCTTCTAGACTTGCTCTGACGGCCAAAAATCGAACTTGTATCATAATGGCATTAGAAAACCTAATATAATCGATTACGGCTTTTTTCTCAGAATTTCCATCTCTGGCGTATTGCGAGAGGTTTGCATCGGTTCCTCGCGTACCGTGAAGAACAAAATAGTCGTGGCCGATTCTAGATTCCCTAGCGTATCGCGAGGCATTTATATCTTTATCTCGCGTACCGCGAGACTCATAATTTCACCATTTTTGACTTTTAATTCCCGGCTTCTCTTTCTTGCTCAATTTCTTCATGTATTCACTTTTAATCTTCATGAGCACCTGCAAATATACAATAGACTTAAATACAGACTTAAACGACTCAAAACGAACACAAAACTAAGTAAAAACGCACAAAACAATAGGAATAAAGATGTGTGCTTCGCACTATATCAAACGTCCCCACATTTAACCTTTTTTCGTCCTCGAAAAAGCTGCAATGTAATCATAACTCAGATCTAACTTAACAAACATCAATTACAAATTAACAAAATGTATTTACGCGTTAAAAAGCAACAATTAGTATTTCTGTCCAAATAAACCCAAGCACCAACTATCTAGCCTCTATAATGTGTTCTAATTCCAATTTATACAGTTATCAATCAACCTATGTGACCCACACTCAAAAGTTACAGCTCCACTTAATCCCGTCTCACGGTCATGTTTAGGCACGGATTAAACCATAAAGATTTTCCCTACCACGTTAAATAAGATTTATTTGTTTAAGAAATTAGATGAAATCATGAATGAATGGAATGATAATGAGCATTAATAAGCAAATGAACTGCATCTAGAGGCGTTTCAACCAAGTCACTATCCCGGAAGGTAACACTAAGTATCACTCAGGGTTGTTTTCTTCAAGTGGCCATTCCGAAGGGTAACACATAAGCAAAACTCAGTATTCTAATCAATTACGCTCATGAATTATGGAATTTATGGATGCGGGCGCCACTAAACTCGGATTTATTCTCATAAAAAGAGCATGGTGTGCCAAAAATTTCAAAAACAAATATATATTAACTTAACGTGGTACCTATCACCCTATGTTGACAGTTTCAGTATTACCGACACCCTAAGATGAGTACCCACACGATTTAATGATTTAATTCAGTGATTAATCCTAAGTAACACTCACAGTCTATTTAAGCTATTCAAACTGGCTGGGTCTACCAAAACATCACTAATTAGACGCGTTTTCTATTATTTAATTCATTTAAAATCACAAGTACATCCAGTTGTACTAATTTCCAAGGACATTTTTCAAAATTTTTAGTATTTTTGAATTTTTATAAACAAAACAAACTAACTAAACTCTCACATCCCCACACTTGAAAGTCACATTGTCCTCAATGTGAAGCAAAACACAACTAAAAATAAAAATGCAAAAATAAAACACAAATTGGAAGCGACTTAGCTGGTAATGTAGCAGTGAATATATCCGGCTTCCTTCATCCTCTTGTGCACCGTATAGCTTTTCGGTCACGGTTGCACAAACATCTGGGTTGCCTTTACAGATTGTATAAGTGATGATCGATCCCGCCCGAATGGAGATTGAGTACAGGCAGAATGATAAAACCTGCCCGCAGCATTAAACTGAATCAAATTAAAATAAAAACTCTCGACTGACTCAAACTGACTCACTAAAAACTTAAAGTCCCAAGATAGATAGCATGCAGAGAAACATACTCAATGGGTGGCAAACACATAGACATGAATGCCACAGCAAGGTAGGTCATCGGTCACGAATGGTTTCATGTTCTCCTATGGTCGTGGTGGTCGGATGGTATGAAGGAAGATAGTATGATAATGGATGTATTATGAATGATATGGTGATATTAGATGATGGATGATGGTGTTTATGAATGAATGGATGATAGTAGTGAAAGTGGTGGTATGATGGCTTGAAGGTGTGTTAGTATGGAAGATGGGTGGTGGCAATGGATAATGGATAGATGGATGAATGTGTGATGGCAATGGATAATGGATAGATGGATGAATGTGTGGTGGGAATGGTAAGAAACAAAAGAGAAAAAGGGTAACAATACCCCCCGCGTACCGCGAGGCAACAGGAATCCCTCCTCGCGTACCGCGAGGGGGATGCAATATGCCCGGCCGTAAAGTTTGTCTCTCGCGTACCGCGAGGAGAAAATGGAAAATACTTCGAGTACCGCGAGAGAGCTATGTTGACAGAAAGTTAATAGGATTTTTATACTTAGCCAAATTTCCACCCCTCAAAACTTTTTCTCCCCAAACTCACTAAAAACCTGTCCTAAGCATAAAAACAAATGTAAAAATACCTGGAACTTCATTCCTGATGATTTTCCTCACTGAATCAAGCACGAATCCCTGCAAAACATGACAAAAACAAAACACAAACACCGAAAAACACAAAAAAATTGACACGGACTCAAACCATGTAAAGCACACAAACTCTACATCCCGGGCACTTGCCCGAGACTCAAACAAGCCTATCAGGAGGCATCTCCTTGATCCTAACCGGTACCGCGTTAATCCTACGCGGTCTACCGATCCTCCAAAACCTCATCGAACTCCTACTTCTATCAAAATCTAAATGCATATCATATGCATCAATCCAGTCTTTCCACCACAACTTAAATCTACCAGGTCCAAAAATCAACTGGTTTAAGTACTTCAGCAGGCTGTCACACCTAAACATCCCCACACTTGGGGTTTGCTATATCCTCACATCACAAGATTCACTTAACGCTCGGGTCCTCTTACGAGGTGGCATATATTTAAGGGATGACTCGGCTTCTATCCCCTCAGCATGGACACCAGTAAAGGTTAAAGGCTCAATATGTGATATCACTAAAGGTGTGGCCTCTAACTCTCGCCCGGATCCTCATGATCCTCTACACTTTCAACCACGGGTGTCTCACAGATTAATGACCCGACTTGTGCTAATATCTCACTCAAACTGCAATCACCATCGTCAGCACCTAAAAACGCGTACCCTATCCAATTCCTTTCAAATTTAGCTAACCAATCCAGCGGGTCCTCAATCATTCCTCCTTCATCTCCATCAACAACATCCTCTAATTGATTAGAGTCCGAAAATTCGTCCATGGAGGTATCTAGCATGCACACGGAGTGGCTATGCTCGCCAACATCCTTCATGGACTTCATATCATCGAATGTGATCGACTCATCCCCCACACGAAGTGTGAGTTTCCCTTCAAAGACATCGATCATTGCCTTGGCGGTACGTAGGAACGGGCGTCCTAGGATGAGTGGGACTCTATCATCCATTTCCATGTACAGAATAACAAAATCCACTGGGAAGACAAATTTACCTACATTCACTAACAGAATCCCCACACTCCCCCGATGGATACTTGACTGAGCGGTCAGCCAAGGAAATGCTCATGCGCGTAGGCTGCGGTTCACCTAGGTCGCTATTTATAGACAGAATATGGTATCAGATTGACGCTAGCACCCATATCAGCCAACGTGTGGTTTAATAGCAAACCGCCAAGCAGACACGAGATCGTGAAACGACCCGAATCCGCCAGTTTCTCCGGCATTTTGTTCTGAACCACAGCAGAACATTGCTCACTAAGTGAGACTTCAAAGATCCCCTCTAGTTTCTTTTTGTTGGAAAGAAGATCTTTGAGGTACTTGCGATACTTTAGCATATGCTGGAGGACCTCTATAAATGGGAGATTGAACTTGAGTTGTTTGAACATATCAAGTAAGTGACCGTATTCCCTAGCGTGTATATGTGGCAACAAGGGAGCTGGATAGGGAACACGACTCAAGTCAATATCTGGGGACTTCATCTCCACCCCCTTCTTCTTTTCCTCTGCCTTCTCGACAGGCTTCTCCATCTCTATCTCCTCATCCACCGGCTCTTCTTCTTCTACTACCGGTGGGCTCTCCTTCTCTTTTGCCCTCATACTCCTAGTCGAAACAACATTCAACTCGGGCTCCTCTAGCATCCTAGCATCGAGCTTAGCAAATCGAGCTCTCCAATCAATCTTCTTCACCTCCTCTACCGAAGGAATGCCATACTCAGCACCGTGGGAGGCTTCCTTTTCTACTCTCTCCTCATCTCTATGACTAATGATCGATACGGCCATCACTGAAGCATTGGGGCCTGAAAATGGATCTCTCTGTCTGTCCCTCAAGCTCTTCGCGATGTCTCCTACCATGCGCTGTAAATCCTGGAATGCCGACTGCTGATTCTTCAATAAAGTGTCGTGGGCATCCAAGCTCTGCTTAGCGTCCCTGTCTTGCTGAACTAAATGGGCAAGCATCTGTGTCTGATTCTCTATCATCTCCTTTATCTTCCTCGTGTTGACACTGCTTCCCGAGCTTGCTCCAGCTTCTCCTCCTCCATACTGATGCTGGCGACCATTAAACCCAGGCGGGTTATTTCCAAATCTCCATCCCGAGCCATAAGTATTGTTTTTATTGTTGTTCCCTCGGTTCTGGTTGCCAGCAAAACTCACATGCTCCTGTTGATTGATGGGGCAATCCCTGGTGTCATGGCCTCCCCTACACACCTCACACCTTTAAGCACTGAGTTTAAGCTCTTTAATCTTTTTCACCATCGCAGCAAGTGCAGCAGCCACGCTAGTATCAGGAGTGACCTGATGCACACCTCTAGGAGAAGAGGCTGGTGCTCTAGCACTAGGAATGGAAGTATTAGTAGATGGCTGCTGATGTTCCGCCAGAGCGAAGCTCTCAAACATCTCCCCACACTCGTCTGGCTCGAGCTTATCCATGATATGGCCTCCCGCAACTGTGTTGAACATTTGCTTCTTCTCGAAGGTAAGACCAATGTAGAACTTCTCCACTATCGCCCAGTCAGACAGACCATGCTGGGGACATCGGCTCAACATCGTGTTGAACCGCTCCCAGGCCAAGTGATAGGGCTCGTTAGGATCCATCCGGAAGGAATGGATTTGATCCCGAAGGAGAGCGACCTAGGAAGATGGATAGTACTTTTTGTAGAACTTGGCCTGAAGATCCTCCCATGTAGTGATAGAATTGTCAGGGAGGGTGTCAAGCCAAGTAGATGCAAGCCCATAGAGCAAGAATGGGAAGAGACGCTAGAGATAGCGTCCTTAGACACACCCGTGATATTGAAGGTATCACAAGCGGGACAAATGTCCAGGTGCATCCTCATCCTCAAGGCCATGGAATTGAGTGGCATGAGTGATCTTGCTCATGACATGTGACGGGATCTGCTATGTATTGGTGTTAGGAATGGCGGGGCGTGTGATCGAAGATCTCGCCCCGGTGACCCCGTCACTGGCCCTCTGGTGTACCGTACGACTCGCTGGTGGGTCAGCTTCACCCACGGTAGGAAATGGAATTGGGCTAGTAGAACGTACCTGGGATTTGCACAGCTCCTTTAAACCCTCCCGAAAGGAGCTTTGGAAAAGCTGAATAAGGTGGCGATCTCTGCGAACGAGTATTGTGCATAAACTGACACAAGAACAAAAGAAAACAAATAAAAACTAAAAAACAGAAGGACTCGATCCTATGCTAGACGCTCAGATAGCACGTAGGACAAGCACAGAACATAAGCAAACACACAAGACTCAAAAGAAAAACAAACCAAAAATCAAACAAACCAAAAATCAAACAAAAGAACTAGTCAAAGCTAATATTGCTATTGTCAAGTGTCCCCGACAACGGCGCCAAAAACTTGATGTCAACCAGACGGTCTATATAAAAACTAACTAAACCTAACCAAGAATCCAAAGTAATAAATGGAAAACCTATGAACTAGACCTCACTGACAGGAAAGTGTTCCCATCGAGTGTAGCACAGCTTAATGGTAAACCATAATATTGAACCCTAGAGACACTACTATAACTATACTAGACTCTGACTCGGACTAAAGATTGATAATTAGGGGGTTGAATATACTAAAGATTAACTAAGAATGCAGTAAACTAAGTCGACTCAACTATCAAGATCAAGATCAAGATCTAAGGAAATAATCAGAGATGGGAAGAATACTACCTGGGTCGGAATCCTACTTGCAAAGCACAACTTCTACCGGTTCTAGAAACTATGATGGATCTGGGTTTCTAAAGAAACAGCTCTAGACTACCTAGTGGACCCCTAATCGCTTTAAGGGTGTCACCAACTAAGGAACCTAAATGTGTAATAAACTCACCAGATAGTGGATTACCTTTCAGTCTCTCCAACTATGATAAAGGACCTTAATAGACAGATCACCTTTCAGTCTCACTGTCCACCATACATTCGAAGAATGCACGGGGTAATCTCAAGATAAGAACTACGACTCAGAATAGCAAAAATCACTAGACAACTAATACCAACTTCCTCTCAGACAACTGACACTCGGATTTCTGATGACGAAGACTAAACGACCATCTCTCACTTCTCGGGTATTGAGACAGGATACACACTCAATCTAATCAAGGATTAACCAACACTCCTATGGATTACTACGTCTAGCAAACCACTCAGGTCACAAGCAATACGCAAACAACCTAAACATGCATCTATTAATGAAAGACATTCAACAAGACAACACGAGGAACATTAATCAACACAAAACCAGATCTAAGCATGCATATACGTCATAATAATCAACTAAAGATCTTTTACAAAATCATAAACCATCAAATAGAATAAAAAACTAGTAAAAATCATAACTTTACACATTATTCATCATAAACCAAGGCAATATCAATGTTCTAGCCTAGGATCATGCTCAAAATAAATAAATCAGAAGTAATAAACAAGAACATGGTTTCAAACAAAGCAATCAAAGGATAAAAATTGATTCTTGAAACCTAGAACGCTATAATCAACGAATCCGGAATCGAAAGCTTCAAACTTTGCTCTAAAACCTCTTCTTTACTCCCAAAATAGCCTTCTAGACTTGCTCTGACGGCCAAAAATCGAACTTGTATCATAATGGCATTAGAAAACCTAATATAATCGATTAGGGCTTTTTTCTCAGAATTTCCATCTCTGGCGTACTGCGAGAGGTTTTCATCTGTTCCTCGCGTACCGTGAGGAACAAAATAGTCGCGGTGGATTCTGGATTCCCTCGCGTACCGCGAGGCATTTCTATCTTTCTCTCGCGTACCGCGAGACTCATAATTTCACCATTTTTGACTTTTAATTCCCGGGTTCTCTTTCTTGCTCGATTTCTTCATGTATTCACTTGTAATCTTCCTGAGCACTTGCAAATATACAATAGACTCAAATACAGACTTAAACGACTCAAAATGAACACAAAACTAAGTAAAAACGCACAAAACAATTGGAATAAAGATGTGTGCTTCGCACTACATCAGTATACACACTAGATAATCTAAACATCAACACGTAAATACATTTAACCAATTAACCGAACCAAACCACCCACCCTAAACCCAAGTTTCGGCCGAGAATGGTATTGTGGGATCCACCCCACATCCCAAATCTCTCACATTTGATTATTTGGTACAAGACCATCTTCAATCATCTAAGATCACACTCCACCTATCTTTCATTATTATGGTAAGGACAATACCATCTCCATTCAATCACCACCAACACCATCAGCACTCATCATTTTCTTTAAGATTACACTCAACCCTCACCCTTATCTTTTCTCCTCTCCCTCACGACATCACCAACTCCTTATCATCCATATCTACACTCAACTATCAAATATATAAATGAACAAATCACCTTCTAAAAGTCACTTCCCAATCTCCATCTCTTTCTCTCTTTCTCGGCTCACTCTCAACACACACACGCACACTCTCTAATTTTTGAATCATCTACTAAAGATCAAGGAATAATCATCCATCCTTGGTGTTGCAAGGAAGCATACAAAGGTTTCCTTAAAGGATTTTAGCCACAAACCCGAGGATCATTCATCCTTCTTCTTCAAAACTGACATCTACACTCTAATTGGTATAACATCTCACAAACTCCTTCTCTTTTTAGATCATAGTTTGAGGTGCACTTTGTTCACCAATGGATGGGATGTTTTCATAAAACTCTTTTAACTAAACGAGCTAGCGAGTAAAAGAGAGCTTGATCTAGTGTTTAAATCATGGAAGTATGTATATATGTGTGTGTCGTGTGTATGTATATATGTGTATATGTAATCTTTGTTCATACAAAGCTTACTAAATAATGGATGTGTTCAAGCATGTGTAGATCTTGATATGTGATAGAGTTTAATCATCTAACCCATGATAAAAAGTATAGATCTAAAAATATATAGAACATTGAGTATGAAAACATAATTATAATATATATTTTGTAGCTTTACGTAGATCTATACATATAATGCATGTAAATATGTATGTATATGTGTACATAATATTTTATGACTACAAATGGTTAAAAATATATATTTTTGGGTCCATGCATTTAAAGATTTAAAAACATACGTTGTTATATGGAACTTGAATGGTAAACTATGGAGCTTTGAAAGAATACTTGATTGTTTTCAATAATACACACATATATAGTTTGGCTGTTTCGAAAAAAAATGAGATTTACAAATATGGACTATATAACTATAAATATATTTTAGGAAAACATGGCAATTTGTATGGATGACATTTTGGAAATAATAATGCTTTAAATATGTTTTTGGAACGAAATAACTATTGACGATCTACGTATTCATTTTGATAAATAAAATCATTAAACATATTGAAGTAGTTATTTTAATAATTATATGTCATATGATAAACTTAAGATTTTTGAGGACATGACATATATAACTATATCAAATCATTAGTAAACATACGTTTTGCTAGAAACTTGTTTACGTCAAAACCTTAGCAAATGATTCGTGTCTTTTGTCAAAATGAGTATTTATATGTGATTATAGTCACCGTAAAGCCGAAACTAGAATTAAAACGAATGTGGAGAGATACTGTAACATCCCGAGTTTTTACCTAATGAATGGGATTAATATGTATGTGTTTATGTTTGTATATAGTGGACGGAAAAGTTGCGGGAACCTAACGAGACTTAACCGAAGGCATAGAAGTGAAGATTTCTCTTGTAATTAAATTGAGGGATTAGCGAGTAATCAACGAGACGTAGAGGGGGTTTTTATTAAAAAACTACGAGACGGGCCGAGCCCGGGGATTTGTTGGTGGAGCGCAAGGGCCAAGCCCAGTCCAAGAACAATACCCTTAGGGTGTTACGCATGGGGGAGACTCCCCATTGAGGGCTTGCGGCTGCCGAGAACAAGGAGAAGGGAAGAGAGAGCCGTTCGCCACGATTTGCATCCAATTCAAGGTATTTTGTGATCTCTAATCATCCTTAGTGTGTCGAATCCTCGAATCATTGTGTTTTGTGTTGTGGTGGTATTAGGGTTTGCGTAAAAAGGTGAGTTCCGAGGAAGGCAATTCCGATCAGGGGTTCGACTAGCACGAATCATCCGGTTTGAAGGTATAACTCATAACCTAGACTTGTTTTTGTATCGGTTTTGATGTAAGAGCCGGATGTAGGCTGAGACGAGTTTGGCCGAATCCTCAGATCAGGGATAAGGGTCAGATAGGGTTGGGTTGATGAACCGTGAGGCGGAGGAGGACCAAACGGAGCCAACGGGGGCTCTGATGGCTAGGTGGTGGCTGTGACGGCACGATGGCGGCATGGGAAGGTGAAGATAGTGGTGGGGAGGTTGGAAGTGGTCGCGCAAGGCTGACCGAAGGCTGTGGTGGCCGGGGTTGGTGGTTGGCGACGAGGCGGTACCACCGGGAAGCCGTAGTTGAAGCCGGAACTATCCGATACATGTTCGGTGACGGTTTTAGCCTAACATGAGGTGCATGGGCATGCATGGATACTCAAGAGAAGCTAGGGTTTGTGTATGACAACACGAGGGGGAAGTATGGACCATGCATGGTGCCGGGTTAGTTGAGCGGGCAAATGTCGGGTCATGTATTGACTCATATGTTATGTGTTATAGGTGCGAGGTTGAAAGGCGAGCACAAGAAGTTAGCGGGTTCTTAAGATTGAAGCGTGTCGGGCAAACGTGAGTTTCAAATTCCCTCTTTAAACATTTTACTGTTTTGGGGCTATCGTACATACTCACATATTTTATCATACGAACATATTATAAGTTATGATTTAAACTTGAAGTGTTTTATGAGAACATTATGTAATAATGAGCTAAGGGTCGTTATGGGATCCCTAGGATGGGTGAACAACAGTTGTGGGATCTGTGTGTCATCTTATCAGTTAGTCAGGATGAGTCAGAAATTTAGTTAAACCTTTGATGGTTATATAAGGAGAGTTAGAAGGGGAACCCGTACGTGGTTCATTAACGAGTCAAGTAAATGCTAGTATCCTGTTAAGCGTCATGTGTTTGATGTTGTGTGTATTGTGTTGTTGTCCTCGTGACACGACGGGTATCGTGTTAGCATGGGTCTATGGGGTGTCCCTAGTGTATACGGGTTAGAACTCAGTATGGTGTTTAGGTGTCGTATAATTAATTATTCGGAAATAGTTGGGTAATATGTCTAGACGTTAAAAAGGATACGTCTAAAGTATGTGTTGGCTTACACACGTAAGTGATCTGTGAAAGGGTGGTGAGTCATAGTACATGTCTAGGTAGTGTCATGTGTATATATATGTGTTGCCTTGTATGCTTGCATTGTTTCCTACGTGTATAGTCAACAGTGGTGTGGAGGACGGAGTCCTTCGGGGTCATCATTGTACACGTGATCTGGCAGTCATTATGTGGTGATGTGTCAGTCACCGTATGGTAGATGATATAGTCACCATGTGGGTAGCTAGGTAGTCATCATAGATGATGAGTGTGTCGCTATGTTTAGTGGCGCGACCCTGTAACAAGGGTAAGACTGAGCTTATGACGAGTATCTCGATGGGGATAACCCTGACGAGACAAGGTATGTGTTTATGTGCATATATATGTGTTAAATTGCATGAAAGTGATGAGTTATATTAAATGTGTATGAGTTGATATTGATGTGATAAATATATGGAATCAATGTGGTGTGTCGAGTTAGATTGACCGTTGAGTAGGAATGGGTACATCGTGTATAACAGTTAAGTCAGTTGGGTTATGAGAGTCCGGGTTAGGACTGGTAAGTCAGTGTCTAGAGGCTGGATGAGTTAACTGGTGTATAGTTAACATATATGGTAAATTGGGTGTCATCAGAGTTGTAAGCTCGAACCATGTCAGAGAGACTTACTAGGTTTAAATGACGGGTAGAGTCTGGGGTGGTGAATCCTTTTGGGTTATTATAAGATAACAGGGGTTATTTATATGATGAAAACCTATTAAACTATTTTCTAAAAACTAGAGGGTCTTGAGTTAAGATAAACAATAAATTAGACGAGTTGGCTTTTGTTAAATTAAACTATTAGAACTCACTCAGCGTAGCTGACCTTGTATGTACGTTAGATTGTTTTGTAGGTGAGTCTTCTAGGCGAGGTATATTGGCTTGGGAGCGGTGCTACTCGGGTTGGTGCGTATGCATTCGTAAGGTAACGTAAGGATATTAACGAGATTAAAAGATAATATTAATTTGAGAAAGACTTCCGATGTTTAGTTAAATGAAAGTTAAGTGTTTTTAATGAGTTTACCTAGTGATGAGATCCAACTGTAGGGTGCCTGGTTTGGGGCCTTACAATTTGGTATCAGAGCCGAGGTTTAAGAGAAAACTGGTGTTTTTAAACAAATTAAATGCCTTAACTTAAACTGAAAATGGGACAAGGGTGAAACGAATGCCACCACGAGCCAAGAGGCACGTGTTTCGAGTTGAGTAGTAGGTATTATTTACCATTCGCGTAGTGTTACACTAGGTAAAGTAATTGGTGTGGGTAAATGATTTATGATTCCTTGTGGGATCATGTGGTGTGGTTGAATGAGACTATAGTGTGAGTGAGTAATGTGGAGTAGCATTAATTGTAACTATTTGAGATAGTTTAGTGTGTCAATATGATTTAGTAATTTTGTGTGTAACCTTGGATGGTGTGATATTGTCATAAATATGATGACTTGCTATACTATTGTGTGGTGCTATGTGAGTTGTGTTGGATGCATGTGTGAAAGATAGAAAGCTGGTGTGAATATGATAGGGAAGGTTTAGAATCCGAGCAGTAATGTGGATCACCAAATTGTATTTGATCACCGTGATTTGGAAGTCTATGATTACTCTCATATTCTGAATTTGACACCCATAGTAGTCACTCCAATGTTATATCTTGTACAGGTACTGATGGCCACGATGATTCGGACTAGATGGATTAGGCGGGGAGCTCTTATAAGGAGATTGACAGAACGGCGAGCTAGACGTGTGGCTGCTATTCGTACGGTTATCTTTGGGAGAAGACGGGTCTTAGCACCTGTTCTGTGGATGGTGGTTCCACCGAAGACTGAGGATGAGCAGGAGCTACCAGCATAGGAGGTGATCTTGGCGCTTCCGGTGCCTAATGCTCCCAGTACTACCAGGGCAGTTATGAGGGTTGGACTTAGTAGCTCCTTCTATAGGAGAAGTGGTTGGCGAGGAAGGAACGCATTTGCTGTTAGGCATCAGCCTCCGAGGCAGGATTCAGGATCGGGAAATGGATGGCTGGAGGAATTTGATGATGAGGAACAAGTGGGTGATAACCTTGACTTGTTCAGTGATTAGAGCAGTGGTGATTACCACGAGAGGACTAGAGTATTTTGATTAGTGGCCGTCAGGCACTTTTGTGACAAAATGTTTGTTCTTGGTTTTTCAATTGCTTGATTTTAACCATGACAGTGAATCTTACCATGGGATGGTTAAAACATAGGTAGTGATAGCTTGCTATTGGTGGTGCAGTGTCAATTATGTGTGATTATGTGATTACCTTTTGAACAATGTGAGTTCATACTTAATGTAATCTTTGATGTGATGCCAGAGCTTGGTTGATTAGACTGTATGAGTAGACCTGTGTAGATCTGAGTTTTGATTATTGACGTATGTCTAAGGTCTTAAGATAGTGTCACCTATGTGTTATGTTTAGGTGATGTTTAAAGTGAAAGGGGGTGTGTTGCAACCACTGTAACTGTTCAGGACGAGGTCCTGCGGGAAATCTTAAATATACATCCTTAGTATGTATAAGTGTTCAGGACGAGGTCCTGTGGGAAATCGAAGTTACATGCCTTATGACTAGGTATGCTTGTGCAGGACCAGGTCCTGTGGGGAAATAAGATATTTTTATATCTTGTGTGTATAAATGTTTAGGAATGTTTTGTGTCTAGATTGAGTAGTGTGTCGTTTTGAAGTATGGGTACGACCGAGTAAACTCTGTATGAGTATATGATGATGTGTGGCAGGGGCTACCGTTGTAGTGAGTAAGGTATAAGGTTCAGCAGTTTGTGTGTCTATAAATGACGAGGTCATATTGTATGCACATAGATTTACTCAGATCTAGTAGTTTGTGTGTGTGCACGTGATATGTGTTTAGAGTTGGGGTTACTAGTACATATGTAGAACATTGTGTGTTCCGTAGTTATGTGTGTCGGTGTGTGTCCTTGTAGTACACGCTTAGTCATGCATAAGACGGGTGGTCAGTGTGCTCAAGTATAGTATTTCTATCTTGATGATTTTCTCGACGTTGATACATCGAGGTAGTGAGAGGAGTTTTGACGTCTTCTAGGCGACCAGTGAGGTGCTCTTATGAGATGCCTATGCTTATATCTCGGGAATTCGGAGCATGAAGCCAATGGGCGGAGCTGTGAGAGTAGATGATTAAAGCGTTTACGTGGACGCTTGACCAAAAATGTTTATGATGAGTTCAAGGTGATGACGCTGAAGATTTCAGCACTGAGTTAGCTAGGTGATGAAAGAGCCTTCATGGAACATGTTCCATATGAAGAATTCAGCCAAGGTGAGACACTAGAGGAACAGTGATGTTTTCCATGGAGGAGGCGACGACTAGCCGAGGCTTGCGAGCAGACGAACTTCATGTTAGTACATGATAATGAGATGCGATTGGTAACCGCATGGTAATAGTAGAGCAACAACGAGAAAGGTGAAACTCGAGAGGGGTAAGTGCAAGATTGCACATAAGTGACTGAAATGAGATGCCTACGTTGTTAACGTATGGCTAGTTTAAAGTGAATTTTTATGGAGTGTGCACGTGAAGCAAATGTTTGGTTGTTGAAACAGACATGATGATGATAAGTAAGTTTTGAGAAACATCGAGAGCTGGTAAAGATGACCCTAGTATTGGGTGTATGTGCAAACTTAAGGGGCGTATTGAACGCGTGATACTGAAGTAAAGAGATACTATGGTAGAGGAATTTGGTAGAGACTAGTATAGCTTTGCACAAGCTCCTGGAGAACGTCAGAAAAGGACAAAAGAATACCCTTATGGGTAGTGCAGTGGGTTTGAGTTTGACGAATCATCGCAAGATAGCAATTGGAGCATAAGAGAGGAGCGTGATGGATACACGATAGTAAAACCACTATTACCCCTGTCTGTGAAAGACAAGGACCTACTTGGGAGGATGATCGTCGGAATGAAGAGTTCATTAGGGTTATACGAGGGACAAAGGCAACTGTACCGTGATCTTGTATAGCAATAGTGGCAGATGCAGTAGTTTGGCTAAGGGACGAGAGATAAGGGAATGAGTAGGTGAAACCTACAAATCCCAAAGTTGAAAGCGGGCAATGGAGCAGACAGGGTGATGGTCGAGTTGCAAAGCAATGTAATAGATTCAACAAGAACGAAGGGAATGCTCGACACCAAATGGATTTGGGTGCACGAGTAGGAGCGGAAAGGTGAGTCGTGTTGGTTTGTGACGACACAAGATTCGAGGAAGAATCCTCTTTTAAGGGGGGTAGACTTGTAATATCATAGGTTTTTACCTAATGAATGAGATTAATATGTATGTGTTTATGTTTGTATATAGTGGATGGAAAAGTTGCGGGAACCTAACGAGACTTACCCGAAGGCATAGAAACGAAGGTTTCTCTTGTAATTAAATTGAGGGTTTAGCTAGTATTCAACGAGATGTAGAGGGGTTTTGAATAAAAAACTACGAGACGGGCCAATCCCGGGGATTTGTTGGTGGAGCGTAAGGGCCAAGCCCGGTCCGAGAACAACACCATTAGGGTGTTACGGATGGGGGAGACTCCCGATTGAGGGTTTGCGGCTGCCAAGAACAAGGAGAAGGGAAGAGAGAGCCGTTCGTCACAATTTGTGTCCGATTCGAGGTATTTTCGTGATCTCTAATCATCCTTAGTGTGTTGAATCATCGAATCATTGTGTTTTGTGTTGTGGTGGTATTAGGGTTTGCGTAAAAAGGTGAGTTATGAGGAAGACAAGTCCGAGCAGGGGTTCGACTACGGCGAATCATCCAGTTTAAAGGTATAACTCGTAACCTAGACTTGTTTTCGTATCGGTTTTGATGTGAGAGCCGGACGTGGGCTGAGACGAGTTCGGCCGAACCCGTATAGGTGTCTGGTAGGGTTACGGGGATCGGGGATAAGGGCCGGATAGGGTTGGGTTGATGAACCGTGAAGCGGAGGAGGACCAAACAGATCCAACGGGGGCTGTGATAGCTCGGTGGTGGTTGTGACGAAACGCTGGCAGCATGGGAAGGTGACGGTAGTTGTGGGGAGGTTGGAAGTGATCGCGCAAGGCTGGCCGAAGGCTGTGGTGGCCGGGATTGGTGGTTAGCGACGAGGGGGTACCACCGGGAAGCCGTAGTTGAAGCCGGAATTATCCGATACATGTTCGGTGATGTTTTAGCCTAACATGAGGTGCATGGGCATGCATGGATAATCATGAGAAGCTAGGGTTTGTGCATGACCACACGCGGGGGAAGTGTGGACCATGCATGGTGTCGGGTTAGTTGAACGGGCGAATGTCGGGTCATGTATTGACTCATATGTTATGTGTTATAGGTGTGAGGTCGAAAGGCGAGCACGAGAAGTTAGCGGGTTCTTAAGATTGAAGCGTGTCGAGCAAAGGTGAGTTTCTAATCCCTCTTTAAACGTTTTACTGTTTTTGGGCTATCGTACATACTCATATGTTTTATCATACGAACGTATTATAAGTTATGATTTAAACTTGAAGTGTTTTATGAGAACATTATGTAATAATGAGCTAAGGGTCGTTATGGGATCCCTAGGATGGGTGAACAAGAGTTGTGGGATCTGTGTGTGTCATCTTATCAGTTAGTCGGGATGAGTCGGGAATTTAGTTAAACCTTTGATGGTTATATACGGAGAGTTAGAAGGGGAACCCGTACGTGGTTCATTAACGAGTCAAGTAAATGCTAGTATCCTGTTAAGCGTCATGTGTTTGATGTTGTGTGTATTGTGTCGTTGTCCTCGTGACACGGCGGGTATCGTATTAGCATGGGTCTATGGGGTGTCCATAGTGTATATGGGTTAGAACTCAGTATGGTGTTTGGGTGTCGTATAATTAATTATTCGGAAAGAGTTGGTTAATATGTCTTGTCACACCTCCAAATTCCACTAACGGAGTTTTACCGTTTTGGAAGGTGACAAACCAGGATCTCAGACATCAGTTACTTCAAACGACACTATATGGGACTTAAAATGTAATAACATAAAAGATCAAGGTTCAGAGTGTATATGCGGAAGCGTTAAATGAAAGTAAAGGCGCAAAACAACGCGCCCAAGTCCAATTACAAACGAAACATAAATATTATTCAATAGATAATTATTTCAATTGGAGTCCAAGACACATGCATGACTTAACGTGATCCTGAGAGCCAACCTGAGAAAACATGTAAGAAAACGAGTCAACACTAGGTTGGTGAGTTAACAGGTTTCAATCATTTCAAATAAAAGCATTTACGGATTATGTACATTCAATATGCATATCAATAGGTTGCATGCCTATATTCATGTTTTGCTAAAGCGCTCGCAACCGAAACTGATAGTGTGTTTGTTTGTTTGCCTCCAGCCAGGTCTATCAACTCTGACTAATGTGTTAAGGTCAATATAACACCCGTTCGACCTCCAATCGAGTTAGCGCGACTAACGCGGGTGTGGTTTGTCAAACCCAGTAGTACTACCAAAATTACCTCGTTCATACCATATTAACGGTCCGATGTGTGTGAGGACTTTTCATGATAGTGTGTTACGCTTAGCCTCAACAGTGATATCATATGAATTACAATAAACCAAAAAGGTTGTGACATGTTTTCTCCCCCAAATAAAAACAGTAAAAGGGGCCGTGAAACTCACCTGCGTTGCGTAGTAGGTAGTATCACACAAGTATGAGATTTAGAATCTCAAGTGTTAGCCTGCACGGCTTACATATGCCCTATAATTATAACACATAAGTTAGGGACATATGGGATTTGTGACGACAACACGGAAGATTGAACGTCCTAAAGAAACGCTCTAATGATTAAGAGTAAACGAACGTGTCCACGGGAAAATAGATTCCTTAATATAATAATTAAGATCAATTTGTTACGTGTCGAACGTTAATAACGAATAATATTAAATAGATAAATAAATAAGTTCGTACGTTTGAGTCGTTTACAAATGTTAGGAAAATAATATAATTTAATATATTATTTTTAGGTTCTAAGGATTAACTAAATAGTCATTTGTGTGATAAAATAATAAATATATTATTTTTTATTCGAGATTATAAACGTGAGTAAATAATATAAATAATTATATTATTAATTAGTTTGAAACGTTACACGAGATCAATAAACGAGACGAAATAATATAAAAATATATATTATTTAATAATAGAAGTTACGGCTTGCAAATAATATAAATATATTATTTTTATTCGATAATAACATAAATATATTATTTATAAGAGTGGAAAAAAAATAATAGAATGGATTAATAAATTAAACTCAAGCCTACGGGTCGTTTCCCAGGCTAAAACACATTAATATAATATTATAATAATATAGAGTTTGATTTTTAATAATTAGATATAATAAAAAATGCCTCAAAAATAAAATGTGGGAGCCCGGTCTCGAACCCGGGTCTCTTCCACACACGCACACAGCTCTAACCAGTCCCGGTCGCTAGGCTATCGCAACAGAACCCGGTCAGAATTAGTTTTAATCAACAATTCCCGTGGGTTCTTCTTCCCCCACGCACGCCGAGCCAAACCAGCCCCTTAACCCACGATTTGGACCACGATCGGATTTGAAAGCATAGGGGTTTTGTTAATCGAAGGTTTTCGGTCCTGTGGGTAAGTTTAATTTGAAAAACATCGAGTCTAAGGTCGTTTAATTACAGATTCAGTTACCGAAACCCTAGATATGGACAAGGAAATCGATTTGATCGATTCTGATAATGGAAGGTGTTGGATTCATAGGGCTATTAATAAAAAGGTGATTACGAGTCTAGAGATGTGGATTAATTGTATTCAAACAGGGTTAGAGTTGGGTTTCGATTAAACTGAGTTCGTATGAACCCTAGAATTCAGATTATGAAAAATTCGATGATGATTGAATCAATTGATATGGGGTTTTTATTATACTGGAAATTTCGAAGTTAATGGTATGATTCAATTGAATTAAAAACGTGTCTAGGATCAAAAGCCCCGAATCGTTTTTCATATGAACCCTAGGTATCGGATCATGATGATTCCGATAATTTAAGCCCAATTAATCATGGGGCTTTTAATTTAGGGACTGAAACGAATCTATAGGTATAAGAAATTACCAGATATGATGTCGAATTGAGGGTTCTCGACTAAATTGTGCTCCGACGTCGACGGCTTTGGTTCTTTGTATCTCCGGTCACTCCTCCGACTGAATTGGTACGCGTAGAAGCTTGACAGAAGTTTGTTTGAGACGATACAACGATCAATTGTGAGAATGGTAACCGAATTGTGTGATTTTGATAAGGATCGACGGGAGGGTCGACGGTTTCAACATAACTCGCCATTAATCGGATTAATTCGGCAATGATGGAGTTTAAACGAGTTAAAGGCGGGTGTTAATGGCAATGATCGCAAATATTAGTTACAGTTTCAACTGAATTTGATTATGGTATGCGATTTTGACTTTCAGAAAGTCAACAGGACTAATTTGAGTTTGATTTTGACTTTGAGAGTCAACTATCTAAGTCTTAGGACTTGGCAGGATTAGTCCTTACAGTTTGAGATTAAATATTTGACAGGAATAATCCCTGAGGTTAAGATTAGGTTAACTGAGTTAGTATTTAACTGGATTTTTAACTGGATTTGTTAACTGAGTTAACCTGAAAGGTTGAGTTGTCACATGTCTAGACGTTAAAAAGGATACGTCTAAAGTATGTGTTGGCTTACACACGTAATTGATCTGTGAAAGGGTGGTGAGTTGTAGTACATGTCTAGTTAGTGTCATGTGTATATATATGTGTTGCCTTTTATGCTTGCATTGTTGCCTATGTGTATAGTCAACAGTGGTGTGGAGGACGGAGTCCTTCGGGGTCATCATTGTACGCGTGATCTGGCAGTCATTATGTGGTGATGTGTCAGTCACCGTATGGTAGATGATATAGTCACCATGTGGGTGGCTAGGTAGTCATCGTAGATGATGAGTGTGTCGCTATGTTTAGTGGCGCGACCCTATAACAAGGGTAAGACTGAGCTTATGACGAGTATCTCGACGGGGATAACCCTGACGAGACAAGGTATGTGTTTGTGTGCATATATATGTGTTAAATTTCATGCAAGTGATGAGTTATATTAATTGTGTATGAGATGATATTGATGTGATAAATATATGGAATCAATGTGGTGTGTCGAGTTAGATTGACCGTTGAGTAGGAATGGGTACATCGTGTATAACAGTTAAGTCAGTTGGGTTATGAGAGTCTGGGTTAGGACTGGTAAGTCAGTGTCTAGAGGCTGGATGAGTTAACCAGTGTATAGTTAACATATATGGTAAATTGGGTGTCATCAGAGTTGTAAGCTCGAACCATGTCTGAGAGACTTACTAGGTTTAAATGACGGGTAGAGTCTGGGGTGGTGAATCCTTTTCGGATATTATAAGATAACAGGGGTTATTTATATGATGAAAACCTATTAAACTATTTTCTAAAAACTAGAGGGTCTTGAGTGAAGATAAACAATAAATGAGACGAGCTGGCTTTTGTTAAATTAAATTATTAGAACTCACTCAGCGTAGTTGACCTTGTATGTACGTTAGATTGTTTTGTAGGTGAGTCTGCTAGGCGAGGTATATTGGCTTGGGAGCGGTGCTACTCGGGTTGGTGCGCATGCATTCGTAAGGTAACGTTAAGGATATTAACAAGATTAAAAGATAATATTAATTTGAGAAAGACTTCCGCTGTTTAGTTAAATGAAAGTTAAGTGTTTTTAATGAGTTTACCTAGTGATGAGATCCAACTATAGGGTGTCTGGTTTGGGGCCTTACAGATACAAATAATATAAGTTATATTATTTACACTCGTACGACGACAATGAAATATTTTCCCTAAAAATAGTTACACATATATATTTGGAAGGTATATAACTACTTGAGGGTTATGACTTACATATTTGTACTTAATTGTGTAAGTATATTACGTGCGTAGATGGTTATATAAAATATATATTAGCCACCAATATATAGTAACACAACATATTTTCCTAAGCGAAAACATCCCTAACCGGAACTGTTGAGACGGGTGAACAACTTGCACTCGAGACATCGTTTCTCGATTCTAAGACATATATCGTACTAAATAGGGCATGTGTAGTCAGGTATCGTTTTTACCAATATATAGTTGCTAGCACTTACGCATTGAAAGCTCATCAGGTGAGTTCACTGCCCCCTTTTAGCTTTTTAATGTTTTGTAAACATCGGGGGAGAAACATACTTATACAATGTATTTACTTACATATTTGAAAGCATGATCAATCAATGTTTGATACAATTAAGAGAACATGGAACACACTTACAATTACTTTTTGTATAACAATAATAAAACAAGACCGTCATTTATGTTTTCATGAGTACAAAAGAAGGGCCCGTAAGTCCCCTACAATGCACAATACCATTAACCATTAGCTATGGATAGCCGAGGCTCTAATGAATAGTACTATTTGGGATTAACACCCCCGATCATGGTTAGTCGCGCTAACCTAGGTTCCACATGGCCAAATGACCACATATTGTCTTAACGTATTCTCGTGAGGAGCGATTACACTGTGTCAGGTTTGGTTAGAAGGGCTCATGTATGAACATATTATTTGTAAAGCTAGCTAGTTTATAAATGGGTCAAATACTAATTGTTTTTGTTTAACATATACATTTAGAACAATTTACGAACACTTAGATTTACAAGAAAAAATTGATTAAACATATGAAACCACTACTCATTTTGGTTAACGAATTATTATTAAAAAGGACTTAACATGGGTTTAAACTCATTTTTTGACTATTAGGTCATCACTATATTTTCATTTGGAAAATGACTCACTTTATGACTATGAGATTTTCAAATGTTTTCGAGGAAAAACAATTTTATAATAAGCCCACAAACACAGTTTCAAGGTTTTGGAAAACGGTTTCATATTATGGTCATGTACACCTATTAAGTGTTTTCGGGGTAAAACGGTTTTATAGTACGACCATATACATGATATCAGTGTTTTCAAGGAAAACAGTTTTACACTAAAACAACTAAACCTGTGAACTCACCAACCTTTGTGTGACATTTCCATGTATGTTTTTAGGTAACACCTAGCTATGGCTCGGTTGGAATACGCTAGCTATTTGGATTAAACCCTAGTAGCCGAAGGAGCATAATTGTCAAGTCTCAAGTCTATCTTGATGTAGGTGGATTTAGATCAATGTAATATTACATGTTAGTAATTGTAAAAGATGTTCGACACCTTAGGAATTGTACCTTAGCTTCCGCTGTTGTGTAATGTTACCAATCGTTGTAACCTTTATTTATTTAATAAGTAAATAAATTTGGGGGTGAGACAGATTGGTATCAAAGCCAATGGTTTTAGCGAATTAGGTTTTCTTAGTGACACCTGTCACACCCCAACCAACGGCGGAATACGTCGGGGCGGACGTGTAGACTGTTCATAAGCACATGATCAGACTAAAATTTCATATATTAAATCATCCCAAGTTTCATAACATTGTTCAAACAAGCACCATCAAACATACAAGGAAAAGCAAATTACATCAACATATTCAATTATTTATTTCAACTAAGTCCTCATTTCCTATGTGTAGCAACTTGAACATGAACTCAAAGGTTTGCACCTGAAACATGATGAAAACAAGGTCAACTAAAAATATTTGGTGAGCGTACATAGGTTTTAACACCACAAATAGTTTCCAAATGTTTTATGTGCAATTCTTATGAAACATGGCAAATAAGGCAATTATGGAGAACCACTATAGTTTAAACTAAGGCGTACAATCAAACTTTGTGACTGCATACAAAGTCATCCAAATGTAATATCGGCAACAATCACCCTACCTGGGTGGGTGGGTTTGTCAGACACAATAGATCTATCATTGTTACCGTCGGCTTGTACAGAGTTAATGATTGTACTTGAACTATGCACAAAAGTAGGTAAATGTAGTTTGCACAAATAGTGTTCAAGCATAAGCCACAAATTGCACAAATGTTCATAATGTTTGAATTGTATAAGTTGCAAATAGTTTCAAATGAAAATCATGTTTCACCCCAAAGATGTAAATATGAAAAAGGGGCTATGTAAACTCACATGTAATAGTAGTTGTAGATCACACGAGCAATATGATGCACAAGTGATTTGCTAACCACAAGGTTAACTTAACATCTATAATATACTTAACATTATATCATTAAAGCTTAATGGTAAGTAACCAAAGTACCAGAACCTTACCTCAGAACTATCTATGGCTATTTGAAGGCGTAAGGCTAGAAACTAGACTCCCAAACGCGTACCAGGACTTTGGCATGATTCCCTAGGCTAAGTGTGTGTGTTTGATGGTGTTTTTGTGTGTGAATTGTCTAAAACGATATACCATCGAAATCTATTTATAGGCAAATTCTGCAATCATGACGGACCGTTATGCTGGGTGATGGTCCGTCATCGCCTTCCCATAACGGACCGTTATGGTTTGGTGACGGTACGTCACCGACCTAGTGCGCATGAGTCATCTTACACGTGGCGGCCTCTGATCACATTACAGCGTGACGACCTCTGGTCATCCGGACATGTGTTATCTCCTGCGCGACGCCTTGCTCAACCCGTAACGGACTGTTATGGTCTGTGACGGTCCGTTACCCTCCAAAAATCCAAAATTTTCACTTTTAATCCTCTAACTTTGGACTAATTACATTTTAACTCCTGTACTTTCATTTTCTAATATTTGTAGCTCTTAAATTCTTACGAAAAATTTTAGGGTGTTACAAATCTTCCCTTCTTTAGGAAATTTCGTCCTCGAAATTCAGAATTACTTCTTTAACTAATGATTCTTCTTAGGGTATATATTTTATAACTAGGGTGGTTTATCTCTTTTCTTATCTCTAAAACACATAATATTTTATAATAGACGTACCTATTCTTCTCCCCCTTTCCTTCCTCCTAAAATGAATATGCGTCCTTTGGATCCACCGCCTATCTTTGTTTGAGATGTTTTTGGAAAATTACTTTTAAAATGCCCTAATTCGCTACAATTATGACATTTGATACTTGGGAAATTTCTTATAAAGTGTCCCACTTGCTGGCAGTGATGGAATGTAATCCCTTGTACACCTCTTCCCGAATTATCTTTTTTCTCTTCTTGGGATTTTGTTATCTATGGGTCCGTAGATTATCTTTTCCAAGCTTCTCTTATTGGTCATCTCCTGAGCTTCTATCTCATCATACATTACTGAACTAAGTTGTACCGCTGAATCCAAAGTTTTAGGTACAGTAGTCTTTACTAAGGTACGAACTTTATGGGGTAAACCTTGAACATAACACTTAATCCTCCTAGATTCAGAGGTCACTAGATGTGGTACCATTTTAGCCATTTCATTGAATTTACTAGTATATTCTTGGTGACTAAGATTTCCTACTTCAAAACGATGAAACTCCGTCTCAATCTTGTCTACTGCATTATGTGGACAGTATCTCTTTACTATCAAAGCTTTCAAATCTTCCCAATTCCTCCTATCGGTATATTCCTCTCCTTTGGTCTGCTTGACCGACTCCTACCAGTCAAGTGCATCTTCTTCAAATGAGTGTGTAGCAAATTTAACTGCCTGATCGAGTCTGCATTTACTCATTTAGATTACAGCCTCCATAGAAGTTATCCACTGCATGGCTGCAATGGTATTCTTCTTGCCGTTGAAAGGTTTAGGGTGACAGTCACTAAAAATTCATGTAAGTACACCATTGATTATTTCCACGTATGCTCTGGTTTGTTATTCCAATAGTTTCAGGGGTTCGGATTGTACCAATATTGTTTCCTACTGGGGTAGTGTGGTGAGTATTTTCTGTTTGACGAATTGCACCACTTGCTCCTTCAGTTCTATTTCCATGAGCATTGGAATCCAACCTCCTTTTGAGACCGTCATCTAGGATTCCAGGTAAAGTATTTTGGAGCACTTTGGTGACCTCAGATGACACCGCTCCCTGGAATTGAGCTTCAGTCATAATGAATTCTTCCACCGGTTGCTCGGGTTCAACATTCGTATTTACGTTCTCATTTGGATCAGGGTTTGTGTTTGCCGTATCGCGGGTATGAGACCTAGTATTGGGCATCCAACCCCTACCACTTCCTCGTCCTCTACCACGTCCTGCCATTTGTACCTACACACAGATGTAGAGGTGTACAAATCGGGTTTTTTAACGAAACCGGTTCGGGTTGAGCAAAACCCGGTTGGACCGGGTCGACGTACAAACCGGTTCGGGTCACGAACCGGGTTCCAGGATCATCGAACCCAACCCTACCAAACCGGATCGGACCGGGTTGAAACCGGGTTGGCTACTAAACCGGTTCGGGTCCCAAACCGGTTTACCCGGATTTTTAAAAAAAAAAACCGTTAATTTTTAAAAAAATTAACCGTTAAAAATATTTAATTAACTTAAAAATTACAAAACATACAAGATAAAGTTTAGAAATTACAAAACAAATAATTAAAAGTTTACAAATTAAAAATACATTAAATATAAAAGTCTTCTTCGTGGATATATTGAAAATCCGGGTAGTCGGTACTAGTCGGATCCCGAACTCCCTCGTAGGAGGTCTTCGCCGATTGCTTCAATCAATCCTCCTTCCACCTCGTTCTCGTATATCTCTCCCTCGACTTCGAGTTCGCCTTCAAGGGAAGATATATGTTGTATTCTTTTCGCCGCGTCCAAGTAATCTTTTAAGCAAATGCACGTTTCCACCGATGGCGGAGTTAGTCTTGTTCTTCGTAAAGAAACAACCCTGCCACTAACAGAAAAAGCAGATTCCGAAGCTACCGTAGAAGCTTGGACGGTTAGTAGATCACGGGCCATAGCGGATAGGACGGGAAATTGGTTTTCCTTCCCTTTCCACCAAGCCAAGATATCTAATGTCTCAAAATCATGAGCATTCATACCGGTTAAAAAATCCGAACCGATATATCTACCTAATTCGCTACTTGGGGTATTACCCCGTTGACGTTTACTATTTTCATTAAGTATAGTATTAAATAAGTTTAACATTGAACTCCGACTAGTACTTGCACTTGATGGAGCGTTTCTAAATTGCTCATGAACGGTAGATGTTGTACCATATTTTTCAACATAAACAGTAAATAAAGTAGACAAATTTTGTGTAAAAATAGTTTTTGCTCTATCCGTTAAAAATACGTCTTCTTCGTATAAATCCAAACCGTAAATTATTTTTTCAATTAAAGTTTCAACACCCGAAACATTTAAGCACGGGTTTAAGGCGGCGGCGCAAGTAATAATCGGAGGCATTTCTTTAAAATATTTTTTAAATTTCTCTTTCATTGGCGGTATCATTTCTTTAAATATGCCGCCTCGCATGGAATATTCGTTTAATTTTTCGACCATTAAAAAAAGTTGATTTAAAACCAAAGGACTTGTGGGATAGTAAACTCCCGATAAATAGGTTGTAGCGGTTTTAAAAATATGGAGCATATCGGCTACACCTTCAATGATACCCCAACCCGATGTCGGAAATTTTGTTACTTTATTTTGCCTTGCTAGTTGGGAATGAAACATTTGCAAACTTCGTTTTTGTTGAATGGCTTTTTCGAACATGTTACACGTTGAGTTCCAACGTGTTGAAACGTCCCAATTTGGACCTAAACATTCGGTTTGCCCGTCTTTACAAAATTTTATATATCGATGATATCTTCTTTGACTTGTATGAAAAATGTCACGCAACATTTGTTTAAATTGATTTCTAACATCGTCAATGTGTTTAAGACCATCTTGCACAACTAAATTAATAATATGTGCAACACATCGGCTATGGAAAAAAATACCATTACAAATCGGGTTATATTTTAAAATAAGTTGGTTTACCGCGACGGTATTATTCGAGGCGTTATCAAACGATATTGAAAAAACTTTAGTTTCTATTTTAAAAGTTCTTATAACTTTGTCTAAAATATAAAATAAATTGTCACCGGTGTGTGGGTATGCAAAAATATCGAACGCAATAGTACGTTTCATCATTTGCCAACTTTCCGGATTTATCCAATGAGCGGTAACACAAATGTAAGAATCCGGTAAATTGTGGGGAGCCGACCAAACATCACAAGTTAAACTAATACCGGTTTTTAAATTTTCAAATTCATTTATTATTTCTACTTTAGCTTTTTTCCACATATTTATACAATCTCGTCTAAGAGTAGCACGACTTACATGAGTGTAGCGAGGTTGGAGCGTTTGTTGAATAAGCCGAGTCAAACGCTCGTTGTCAAAGTGTTTGAAAGGTAGACTCTCTTGAATCACAAAATGCGCCATCCTCTCCCGAACCAAGTCAACATTATACGCAAAAATATTACCTTCGTTTGTCATACTTGTTTGACCTTGCGAAGCTTGAGACTTTTTAACCGAACAATAATTTTTTTCAATGTGATTCTTCAAAGTTGTGTTTGCGTCTTTTCCAAAAAAATGCCCGCACAACTTGCATCGAGCCTTATGACCACCATTCGACATTTCGCATAAATCGAAATGTTGCCAAACATTGGGATTCCTTGTTGTAGGAATAACCCGCACAACCGTGGGAGCACTAACACTTTGAGAAGCACCAAGAATATTAGATTGTTGAGATTCGTTTGCCATTTTGAGAGTTTCGACTTTCGAGCGTGAGCGTTTTTGAGAAATAAGAGCGTTTTTTAGAAATGAGAGCGTTTTGGAATTGTGTGGTTGAACCAATACAACCCACACCTATTTATACAAGTTATATGGGCTCCAAAATACAAAAAAAACCAAAAAAAAACGGTCAAATAGCCGTTGGAACGGCTATAAAGCCGTTAAAATCGAAAATTCCAACGGTTCGAACCGGTTCGGGCCCGAAAACCGGTTTGAGGGTGAAACCGGACCGGGTCGGGTTAAGAACCGGTATCCAAAAAATTTTTAAAAACTGGTAAAACACCTACGGTTTGGATCGGGTTTCGGATCGGGTTGGGTGAAACCGGTTTGGTTGTGAACCCGGTTCGGGTCGGGTTCCGGGGACCCGGTTTGAAACCGGTTTTTTTGCCCACCTCTACACAGATGTATGACATCAGAATTCGTATAACTAGTAATAATCCAGAAAATCAGAAATTAAAGACATTTTGCCAAGAATGCATTTAATTATCTGTTTCCTCGATATTACCTGTTATATTCATAATGAAAGTCAACATCTCAACCTATGGCATTTCTTTTGGTATTCCAGCTACCTTACAGAATCCGAGTTTAAGTCTAGATACTAACTTCTTATTAATATCTAAATCCCTTAAACTGAGGCTCTGATACCAACTTGTCACACCCATAACACAGGACATTCTTCTAACCAGAGTATTACCTCCAACAGATATGTTCCCATGAAAGAACGACGTGATTAGAAGAGATATATACACCGCTCTTTCCTTAGACAGAACATTCCGTTTGTCAGATAACTATATACCGGCCAGAAGGTCGCCTTCTAGTTACTGTGACGTTGATACCAAAAACACACAGCAGAAGCTAAACCATAAATGTCTTTTATTAATAATTAAATTGTTTTACATTATAAAACAAACTTCTATTACAAACTAACCAAACCAACAGACGTCAGTTCCTGTACGGAACTCAAAATATCCACAAGACATCTCTACTCAACATGCCTCCGACCATCACAATTCTCTGACCAACCAGACGACTATCCACATCTATTAGCTACCTGGAATGCGATAACAGATCTACCTGCAAAATCTTTAAAAGTAACGGAGTCAACATAAGTTGGTGAGTTCATGAACCTTTACCACAAATGGTTGTTATTTAATCATCAGCATTCCCACATCCCACCCCATGCCACATTGAATGTGATCTTTTTGGTATATATATAATTGGAAACCTTTCTACGACTGGTCCTCCCACACCAGTATAATCTGAATAAACTATCCCACCTTAGGGGTCCTCCCACACCCGTAAGATGAGATAATCCACCCATAGGTTCCATCCCACAATAGAACATATAAAGCATTTATTACGCATTATATATACGTGGAATAGGGTGACTATTTCAAATAACAACTGTGTAACAATACACATTAAGTTCAGAGGAACTCACCTGGGCAGTATTTAAGTTTATTGTATCGATAATATGTCAAATACCTCGGACAGCACCTCGACTGCTAATAATTCTTAATTATGATCTATAATATACTTAACATTATATAATTAAAGCTTAATGGTAAGTAACCAAAGTACCAGAATCTTACCTCGGAACTATCTACGGCTATTTGAAGGCGTAAGGCTAGAAACTAGACTCCTAAACGCGTACGAGGACTTTGGCACAATTCCCTAGGCTAAGTGTGTGTGTTTGATGGTGTTTTTGTGTGTGAATTGTGTCTAAAACGATCTGTCATCGAAATCTATTTATAGGCAAATTCTGCCATCGTGACAGACCGTTATGCTGGGTGACGGTCCATCATCGCCTCGCCATAACAGACTGTTATAGTTTGGTGACGGTCCGTCACCGACCTAGTGCGCATGAGTCATCTTACACGTGGCGGACTCTGATCACATTGCAGCGTGACAGAGCGTTACTTGACGGACCGTTACCCCTGGTGACGGTCCGTTAAGAACCCAAATTAGGGCTGAGTCAACCGGACATGTGTCGTCTCCTGCGCGACGCCTTGCTCAACCCGTAACGGAGCGTTATGGTGTGTGACGGTCCGTTACCGTCCAAAAATCCAAAATTTTCACTTTTGGTCCTCTAACTTTGGACTAACTACATTTTAACTCTTGGACTTTCATTTTCTAATATTTTTAGCTCTTAAATTCTTACGGTAAATTTTAGGGTCTTATAAGCAAAATGTTTTGTTTATGAATAAAGAAATAATAAGTGATTAAAGTTTTATAAAACTATTTAATTTTAAATAGGTTATGTAATTAAATAAATAAAAATCTTTTTATCTATTTAATTATTAAGTAAAGGGTCTCCAAGAAGGGTGTGTATAATAATCTAAATATGTTTTATTATAATTAGAAAATGATGTTGTAGTTATTTAATATGAGAAACTCTAATTAGTTATTAATTTAGGGTAAAATGATTTTATATAAAATAAACTATGATTGTGTAAAGCTTTACAAGATAAACGGTTTATAAATAACCTCATTTGTATTCCAATTACAATTGATAAATTAGAGATTTAAATAACTAATTTGTTAGAGAAATTGTTTTAATTAGATTAAGGTTTATTAGTTTTTCTATTCTAATAATAATGGATAAGACTGTCTTCCTTAAAAAAACTTATCAATTTAAAACTATAAAACTGATCTGAGTTTCATAAGTTTGTAAAATAAATTTTATAAAATGATTTTTATATGTGAAAATCGGTTTTAAAAAAATAATGTAGTGAACCGGGATCGAACCCGGGTTGGCTCTGGGTGAGCACAAGCGCTCAACCACTGGACCAGTGGTCCATCATTGTAACTAGACTAGTTCAAGTGATTGTTAAACACGCAACAAATGGGAACCGGGTTCAGGCTAGCAAATGCACAAAAAGTCGTTGGGTTGTGGGTTTCGAACCCACGCCACCTGGTCTGGTGGTGCAATGACATAACAAGCCAGACCAGGTGGTTTCGCTGATCATATATGGAATACATAAATTTAAATGCGTTTATTTAATCAAAGCCTAGTCCCAAATCAGGTTTGCGCAAGAACGATTAAGAACCCTAAATCCAATTTTAGCTTGATACCCTTTTCCATCAAGAATTGGCAGAGGGCTTTTAATTAGTACCACACCACGGATTGAATGACATAAGACTTACCTGAATTGGTGGAGTAACGAGTGAGAACGGTTGCGACTTTGGATTCGATGTTCTTGGCACTCGATCAAGCTGCAGGACTGTGATGCAGGGTGTGTGAGAGTCTAAGGAGTTCGCAAAGATGATTGTGAAGGTAATGGGCAGGTTTATACGCTTCAATTTAATCCGTAACGCAAAAATTGATAGATGGTTTGATTAGGAACGGTTACGAGGTGTAATTTGAATCTGGAATATCGATTTGGTTAAATTGATCCGTTATAATCATTAGGAACCGGTCGTGTAATGCTTATGCATGATCGTAGGTCATTAAACACGATTTAAACCACGAATTGAAACTGAGTTTGGTTAGGGTTGCCTCTAGAAAGTCAAACTTGACAGTTTAGGTTCGAATTTGGTTTAGGCATCGAATTCAGTTGGATTAGTTCATCATATGCACTTGGTTTTGGCCGTGTAACGTCTATGCATGATTACCATGAGTCATTACATACGAATTTGAACGATTTGGTAATTGTTTTGCGTGGATTCGTTCCTGTTGACTTTTTGGAGTCAACTTTGACGGGAAAAGTTCAAGGTTCTAGTTTGAAATGTCCAATTGGGTCTCTAGGGTTCAAAATTGATGTAAGGGTTCAACTTGTGGGGGTTCAAAGAGATTAGGGGGGGGGGGGGGGGTTAAACTAGGTTTATTTATTCTAATGCTTTTGAAATTATTTATAAATTGATTTTTTTTCTTTTATAAACTTTAGTAAACCTAATTATAAATTTTAAAATGATTCATTTAGAAAAAGTCACATATGTATTTGCTTAAAACTAAATAAACATTCTTAAATTCAAATATACAAATATATTTATAAGTAGTTCTACACACACACACACACACACATATATATATATATATATATATATATATATATATATATATATATGAGGGAGTGGAAATTACATGATTAAAGTCTATAGTCACACTTTGATTTAATTACATGTGCTATGTATATATATGTAACAGGAAATATGTTAAATTGAGTTTGAAATCTTGAATTAATGTACGTTAAAATAATAATTAATATGGTAGGTACGGGATTGAAATGAAGTGTCATTATTGTATAGAATTAAATGAAGTAATGCCAGAAAATCATGAATGTTACAACACCAAGGCTCTAACCAGACTCAATTAGGGACCAAGATTTTTAAGACTTACATCACATTAAGAACACCCAATACTTGAGTATAGAAATTCCAACCGATGCCGAACAACTTGTGTAGACTATTAGTGTATGTAGTTACACTAGGGTATCATTAGCTACACTAATACTTAATACCATTACATGGCACACGTAACAAACACTTAACAAGTACAAATATACACCTACAACGTTTCTCAACAAAGTGTCACTGTCCGGATTACGAATCAAGGACGACGGGTACTCAACACATTGTAACCCAAGAAGATCAAGTTACGAGTTGAGCTGAGGCGAAAACGGTAGCAATCGCTAGTTACCGATCTTAGCATCACAACAAGCTAAACTCGTACCTGAACCTGTACCCATACCTGCACCACACCTACAACTACTCCAGCCATGGAGTCAACTTTCTTCCTGATGTATGTGCGGTATGTATACTCTTCTTCATGAATTTCCGGATTGGATGACAAAAACCTTAGCCATGAGGTATGACAGACAGGACTCCCTGATCCAGTGGGAACCCAAGGTGGAGAAGAAGGACTAAACGGGAGAGAACGCTACGGGTCAGGGATCCAAGGACTCATCGGGATCATGTGGATCCACATGAATTTAGAGTATGAGTTGCTCGACACTAATTCGAGGATCTCTGCCCTAACATAGTGCCTGACTTCGACCACCCACATCCTGTTACTAGAAGACATTGGTTGTGTCTTTCTATCATTAACTCCATCCAGCAACAGCCTTAGTCGGAAAATTCATGAGTATTGGTGTAACATCCGATAGAACATACACACACTCTTGCGCGAGAGTGCAACACAATGACACGATCTAATGAACATTTCAAATCCCTTTTGACTGAGAGCTTAGGATGTGAGAAATACTATAGGGACTATACAAAGTAAATTATCATTACGGGTGCACACGTAATCATAATTTTCAGTGCATGAGAACTATAGTGAGTCTTACTGTCCAAAGCTAGTGTTCATGATTAATCCGTATTCCTAATCTCAATTCCCAGTCACTCGATTAATATCACCATAACCACCAGGGTTGAGCCAAATGGGCATTAGGTGATGTGATGAGCTACCACAAGTGACGTGGAAATATATATCATCTCCTTTATCTTCGAATTCTAATGCAAGTGACGTGGAAATGTATATCATCTCCTTTATCTTCGAATTCTAATGAATCCAAAACTCTTATTGAGATTTCATTGGCATGACAAATTTTAACCAAAACTTTGAAGAGATCTATTCTTGGTGATTTGACTTTAGTATTTAGACTGAAATTAGAGATTCCTTATGGAGTACTACTTCAAATTTTGAGATTGCGCTATAGATTGCTTCTTTTCGATTTCACTACTTATCAATAAACGTATGTAGCCGATCGTCAGCTTAGCATGAATCAGACCTTAACAATTCAGACTCCTCAATTAGATATTCACAAAACATTCTCGCGGTTTTGGAGGAACAATAGAAAATTCAAATCGGATTTAACCTGCCTTTGGTAAATCCTAAGTATCGAAGGTTCCCGCCCACTTATTTCTACTTGATAATTCCTAACTCTTGAGATTTTACTTCAACTTCATGTTGATTCTTACAACAATCAACACTTACAATAATTGCACGATTATTATTGAAAATCACGACGTAATCTTAGAATCTACCTTACGATTTAGAATCACACTCACTTGAAGTTCCCAATCGGAAGTACATTGCACTAACTCTTGTAATAGGACGAGAATTTATTTTGAACCTCTCACGCCCAACACCTACAGGGTATTGTGGAAACCCGACTTGAGACAAGTGGACAATTTTGCCTCCTCTATACTTACAATTCCACAAGAATCACTTGGGTGGTTGAGCCTCTGATTTCAGTCTACAGGGGGAGACACGCTCACATATCTTACTTCCAGCCATCTATAAGATAGAAAGCTCAAGAACATCTAACGTTAGGAAATGACTTCTTAACTTATGCTCGGGGAGAATACAAAACTTTGACATTTAACACTCCTTACCTCAATTTAATAACTTAAACCCTTGCGCTAAGGACTTTAAGGCTATGGCCAATATGAGTGGAATACGCAATGGTAAGTCACTAAAATACCATTCGAATTCCAGAGGAGTGTAGATACACTATATTACCAGTAGTTGGCAAATCTAAAAACTCTTGAACCTTTCCTACCAACTTAATGGGTTGACAAACCCATAGCCCATTTCAAGGAACACTAATTCTATGAGACCATCCCCACAATCTCACTGTTTACTTCCCCACCTAAACAAGATAAGGATAACCAGGACGAATAAGACTTATCTGCCTCTTGGATGCAATAGTCAAGCCATAAATCTAAAAATCATGACGATACGACCTAAATGCTAGTCTGTAGTGGTAAGGTAGTGCGAGCAATGTGAAAAGTGGTGATTGAACTCAATATTCGCAATCGAGAGCTCCCAAGAAATCCCGAAATCTTAAATCCATTGCGGCCCATGTTAATGGAAGATTTTATATGACTCGAAACTTAAAATGAGAGCAAAGTTTTAAATCCCAGAAAATACTTTCGAGAAGTACAAAAAGGACAAACATAAAGTTTCATTTCTGCATTCTATCATTGCTAATCAGTTACAACAAACTAATAGTAATGGAACTGCGTTACTAACTCTCAGAACTGGTTAAAAACCCATTCTCACTTTTCTGGAAACCCATGAAGATTCACTTATCTTTAGTATTTGTTGAGCTAAGTCAACCGTGCTATTCTCAAATACTTTGACACTCTCTTTCTACTTTATCTAAGCAGTAGATGAACCACATAAATCTTGACGATTCAATACTACCGTGAGTTTTGTTTTTTCGAATTATGGTCTGACATCTATTTCATTAAGAAATCAATCTACACCAAGCTACGAATAACTTGCGTGATAGAATTACCAATAACGAGATTTGACAAGACCAAAGTCAATCCCAGAAGATCGCGTCTCCGTAAACCTCATTCAATAGCTGTCTCATTCTCTACTCACACCACTAAAGACGGTTTCTCTAAACCATTCTGGTTAACTAAGAGAAATAGCATACGAGGTTGCTATTTCCTGGAACTCAATAAAACCAATTTAAACTACATGCTGATTTGACAAATGGAATACCAGCCATAATCTTTTATTCTGAAAAGGGGCATTGACTGGTTATAAGAAACAATCAAGTACCCGATTTTGGATTAAAGCTTGAATATCATCAAACCATTGGACCTATCTTACTAGGCTTCTGATAATTTGTTTCAAAGATCTAACGTAATTTGGCCTTCGTGCATTAGAACGCATAGATGAATAAAGGGTATATGCCAGCATACATTCACAACTCACATGCACCATTTTCTTCCATTACCAGTGATGATTGTCACACGATGTTACACCCTGGCCGGCGGATTATACGCCGGGGCTGACGCGGTTGTTCATAAGCACATGATCATCTATTGAATATGGTAATATTTATTATTCGAATTAAAAGCATCCGTTACATGAGTAAGTAGAAAATAAAACGTTCATAACATAAATTAAATTGAAACTAGGTCCATGTCCTATGTGATCAAGTTGTACCCTCAAACTGGTGCACCAGAAACATGTGAGTAAATATCAACTACAAGTGGTTGGTGAGTAACATAGGTTTTGACACCAAACAAAAGTTATAAAAAGGATTTAAAATTCAATATGTTCAAAGCATAACTAAGGCATAAATGTGAAAACATACAAGGTTCCAAAGCGTACAATCAAACCGTAGTAAATGGAAAACTGGTATGTACAGTCCAACTGACTGCGTATTGGAAAAAGTAGTAATATGGTACACACAAAACCCTCCAAGGTCTGTGTTAACTATGGTATCGGTTTCCCGTATAAATGATCATAAAAGGTACTACCTTAGGCTTGGGTTGCAAGTTAATGATTGTACTAAACATGAACACACGTATGGTCGCCAAGTAGTTTAGGACATAAAGCAAATAGTAAGTAGCATAAGAACAATGGTATTGAATTTGTATGTATAGTATGTAAACATGTTCTACCCCGAGTATTTGTAAATAATAGTAAAGAGAAAGGGGGCTATAAAACTCACTTGCAATAAGGTTAGAAGTGATGTGGATTGGTAAAGATTGATAAGCCTCGTGAGGATTTCTCACAATTAACCTACACCTGTAATGGTACACTAAATTCAATGTACGTCAAAAAGGAATTAATGAGATTTTTGGGACTTTAGGATTTCATGGGATTTGGGTTTGAAGATGGACTAGTATACATATATTTTGTAAGAAAATAGAAGTATTGAAATGTTAACAAAAGTAGTTTATAAATTAATTAGAATTAATTAAGACTTCTAATTAATTACATAGTAATTTATCTATATAATTATTTTAAAGGTAATTAATAAATAAAGTTATGAAATGGAATAGTTTAAATAATAACTTTGGTTTTATTTATATAATTATTTAAAAAAATAATTTATAAATAAATCTTTTAATGGTAAAGGTTTAATTAATTGATTTCATGTAATTAAAATGATTAATTAAACTGTTAGTTAATGTAAATAAAATAGCTAATTAATCTATTAATTAATTTATTTTAAATGAATTATGAAAGACTAAATAAGCTTTAAGTAGACCTAATTGAATTTGATATAAAATAATTATTTAAAATAATTACGTAGGTATTTATAAGTTAAAGGTATTTAAATAATTATTTTTACCATAATAATTATTTATAAGTTTAATAATGTTTAAACATATAAATAATATTGGTGAAATAACATATAAATAAGTAACATAATTGAATTTGCCAAAATATTCATTTCCATTATTATTTATGAACTTAAGATGTTTCATAATATGTTTTTAATTAAAATAAAGTAAATAAACATTATTTTATAATTTCTGTTTTTATAAAACTCTCAAATATATTTATATAATTTTATAAAAATTAAGTGGGAATTTTTAAATATCAAATAATGTATTAAAATGGGTTTAAAAGGAAAAAGGAAATAAAAATCCGGCCCCCTAGGATTCGAACCCGCGTCGATCCCAGACCCAAACGCACACACGCGTACAACCGCAGGACTGACATGCTGCCTTGTCTAGGAACCGGTTCCGCGTGGTTTTAATCAGGAAACCCAAATACCCTTCGTCCCCAATAAGAACCCGTAAACCCTAGCCCTTTAATTCGTCCGATTGAGCATACGATCGAAGCCCAATTCATGGGGCTTTTGATCCTTGCATTAATACGAACTTAACAACACCAAATTTACCTAAATTGAATACGTAGTGAAGGAGAACGACTGAGGTAAGAAACTTCGTGTTCGTCGACAGATTTGGGTAACACAAGGGTGATTTCAGACGCGATTAAGATATGGGGAGCTTGCAGTGAGTGTCACCAATGATGTGGAGTGCCAATTTATACACAATTCACACGGGAATGGATCGATCGAGTAAATACGTATTAATGGGGCTTCGGTTACGAGGTTAACTATTGATTAGTTCATAAAAGTCCAATTAACCACGAGGGACGGATCGATTGGGTGTCTACAACGTATAGTCGGTATCAATTTGGCACGAAAATAACACATTTACGAGTTCGGGATTAATCGAGTGAGAACCGTTGGTGGGGGGTTTCGAACTCGCGACTGGAATAGGGGAAGGAGTTCCAGGTTTTGGCAAAACAGGTCCCTCATGTTTTTAGATTTATCATTTTATGTCCAAACTTGACTTTTAATTGAAAATAAAGTTTCAAAAATTACAATTTAAACCCTAAGCTTTTAAAAGACATAAAAATCATTAAATCTTATAAATTTTATAAAATCTAATAAATGTAAATGTTATATTTAAATGTTACTATTATAATTTTTTTAATTTAAAATAGTTTTATTTCCATTAAAATTATATACTTTTAATTTTTAAACAATGGAATTTTATAAACCCTAATTTTATAGAATTTATAATTTAGATTTTATAGGTTTGTATGTATATATTTATATATATATATATATATAGGTTTAGAAATAACTTAGCATATATATATATAAAATAATAATTATATAATCCCTTATATAATTTCTTATTATTCTTGAATTTGAAATAATTGTACCCAATGTATGTATATATGAACACTCATGAAATGTAATGGATAAATAAATTTATTGAAATGGGTAAATGCAAACCACATACTAAAGAAATTACAAGTGCCGGAAAAGTAAATTTCCTGGGGATTACATACGACTCCACTCTGATGAGAATGATCAAATAAGGAAATCCTTCGACATCTAATTCTGGATTATTTAACTTGATGTGTGAATGGTTCACTTGAATTATAAAAAATCATTACTCACATCAACTAGGAACCTCTTGATGACTCACTCAATACCTGGAAGTGACTTCACCGGGTATAGTTCTTCTTGTTCATGGAACTTCGACAATGATTTTATCCCTTAAGGGTATAGCCAAACGTCATTCAATCGTCGAGATATTCAAAGAATTTTTTCTAAATCCACTCGTTCGAGATAACAAATGTTCAACGGTACCGATACACTGTTGCATTATACTAAAACATCTCGAATCCTTGCACATCCAATATCGTTAGTCAGAGAAGTAATCGCTTTACCTTCTAATACCGATTGCTAAATGAATAGAAATCAATAATTCTTCCTATGGTCTAGAAACAAATTAAGAATGCAAAGCTCTAATCGAAATAAAGTAAATCAATTCTGAGAGGGTAACTTAAATCAAGTTTCGAGGACGAAACTTCTTTAACAAGGGATGTAGCACTCAGATAATTCCCAAGTAATATAAGGGCTAAAGATGTCAGGAATTAAAGTCCAGGGGTTGAATACAAATATACCAAAGATCAAGGGTTAAAAATGAAGAATTTTGAAATTTGGTCGATGTCGGATCGATATCTCAGACCATGTCGGTTCGACATGTACAGAGGAAGGAAATCATGAGAGAATAACACGTCATCAGACGCGTGTATGATGACTCTGCCCCAAGTCGGACCGATATGCTTTTATATTTCGGTCCGATATGTGGGAGCTACGTCAAATAAGCCGCCATAAAGGATGCCAGACCGATATACACCTATATGTCAGTCCGATATGGGTGTCATAAAAGAAGTCGGACCTATATGCTCCTAGATGTCGGTCCGACATGAGTTCGTTTTCACACTATAAATAGATGGCTCGAGCTTGGTCATTTGCACACATAAACACACTTCATTAACACACACTAAGCTCTGGTGGCTCAAATCCCAAGGTCCCGGTACGCTCTCGAAAGTCCGGTTTCTCGCAACTCGTCCGTAAATTACCATAAATAGTGTGGAGGTAAGGTTTCCAAACACCTTGAGGTTCCTTTATGTAAACCTATGATATGGATGTTGATTATAATCATGTCGGATATAATTTAGGGTTCTGTCGAGGTGTTGATTATTTTATTAATCAGAAGGAGGTTCTGCTTGGGGTGAGTTCCTCTGAACTGTGCTCTATAAAATGTTTTATAAATGATTTTTGTGTGAGATCCCAATACCATCGATATATATATCCTATGAATAAGTACTTATTGTGGCCACGATTGGGGGGGCTAACGGGTGAGAACTGATACTCTCGTATTTGGCCGAACTTGTATCCGGAAGCCAGGGAGTCGCCAGTATATATATATATATGTATATGTATATATATATGTATATATATATATATGTATATATATATGTTGTAGACTCACAACCCGAGTAAAGCTGAGGTTACTGGGTGGTGGATTGGGAGGGATGATTATTAGACCCAGACCTGAGTAAAGCTGAAGTCCTGGGGTGTTCTTGTATCTAGGATACAAGTTGTGAAAATACGATTTTTGTTTATGAACTTACTAGCTTTGTGCTGATACAAAATACATTCAAATGTTTTTGAGCACAGGTGACCACTAGCTTGTAGTTGGCATTCCATGAGATGTACAGGTGTTTTGAGATACGGATTACTGAGGGCAGGTTCTTGCGTAACCGTAAGGCCTGAGTGGATGGCACGTTCTCCATGAACTATAAGTCTAGATTATAAGTGTTCCTCCTAGAAACAATATGTTGTATTTACCAGTCAGTCCTTATTGTAAAACATTATTATATATGAAATAAAATAGTTATGACTTTTTGTTGGTATATTTTGTGTGACATGTATCTTTGTATTGGTCTTTATGTAATCTTTAGTATTGTAACTTGTCTTTGTTTGGTTAAGTTCTGTAACAGGCAAACTTAACAAGTTCGCCTATGCCATATGAGTGGCGAACTTATTAAGTTCACCTTTGGAAGTTTGGTATTGCTAATAAATAGTGCTTAGTCTTTGTAATTTGTAGAAAACTGATTGAACTTGTATCTGTAAGCACGTTTTATTGAAGTAATACAAGAAGCTTTCTGTGAATCTTGTCTTGTATGTTCTTATTGGTTCGTGACGCGTTTACTCATTAGGATTCCGCACTACGAGTGTACGTTGTGTGTTATACGTGATGAGATTGATCCGTAGACCCGTTGGGACCTACAATTGGTATCAGAGTTATTGCTCTTGATTAGAGATCAACGTGTGACTCCGTTTCATTCTGATATGTATCAAAAGATTGAGATTTTTGAAGCTTTGTTTTTTGCTAGGTTTCTTACAAGTTTTCGATCATGTCTAGGCTGATTTGATCGATCGTGGAAGTGTTTTTAGTGAAATTGATCTGATAGAAGTGTTCTAATTCATGTTTTGAAGAATCCTACGGATTGAATTTGATTAATTCCAACAAATTTGCAAGATATGATGATTTCCAGAGTAGTTCGTGCGTTTGGGTGATAGAACAATTCCTCCTTGTTCTTCAGCTGATACAGGCGAACTTAAGGATTCTGTTAGCAGGCGAACTTAATCTAGCAAACTTATTAAGTTCGCTTCCTCTTGATCAGGAGAACTTGCCTAAGTTCACTTAAAGCAGAATTTGTTCAAAATATTTCTAAGTGTTGAACTTTTTCAAGAATTCAAAGATGTCAACTTCTAATGCTAGTGTGAGCAATATGACTAATATTCTGAACTATGACAATGAGATTGGTACTCCAACTAAACCACCGAGGTTGATGAATAATGCTAGTGTGAGCAATATGACTAATATTCTGAACTATGACAATGAGATTGGTACTCCAACTAAACCACCGAGGTTGATGAATCTAAAGGATTACTCGAACTGAAAAAGTCATTTTGAGAATTATGTCAACATCAATGATACGAGTATGTGGATTCCAATTGTAGAAGGATATTAACATCCTACTCATTCTCATATGGGTGTATCAGATGCGGAGAAACCAGTTTCAGCTCTTACTGTGGAAGAGAAAACTTTGTACGATCGAGAGAAAAAGGCACCTGATGCTTTGTCTATGTGTTTGCCTTTAGACATCTATCACACATTCAAGAAGTTTAAAACATCGCGTGATCTTTGGGAAAGTTTGGTGAAGAGATGTGAAGGAAGCACATATATCAAGAAGGGCAGAAGAGAATTACTGAAGAAACAATTCAGTGTTTTTAAATCTTTTGAAGGAGAATCTATTGATGAGTTGATGTCTAGATATTATCACTTGCTGAGTGAAATGGTAAACAATGACATATATTACAAGAATAGGAAGGTACTTGAGAAATTTCTGCTGCTCACTTTGAGATGTACTCCTTAGTGATTAAAGAAAAACCAGGGTTTGATGAATTGAGTCTTGAAGATATTATGTGAAAGATTCAATCATATGATTTGAACAAGCAGAGGAAAGATACAGTTTGTCAAGATCCTAGCATTTACTTTGGAAAAGGAACATCGACACCGAAGTTTAGGGTTGCTTTGTTTTCAGGAGAAATTTCTGAAGGTCAAGGTTCAAAAGAAAGTTCATGTGGTGAATCATCATGCTATGTTGCTTCTAGTTCTGGATGTTCAAAGAATTGTCACAATGATACTCATTCGTGTTCTCAAAAGGTGTCTTCTAAAGCTGCTGATGACATGTTGGCCATGATTGCTTTGTTTTTAACTTCGTATGAGAATTTTATTGGTGGAAAAATTACTGATCCGGATATGATAGAAGAAGATTTCAAGCAATTGGATAAGGATGCTCTTGAAGAGATGAACATTCAATGGAGCATAACATTGTGGATGAGACAGGGCAAGGAACATCTGAAGAAAACAAGAAAGAAGTTCATTGGAGCGACAAGCAAGACAAAGATGGGATTGGATAAATCTAAAGTAAAGTGTTATAATTGTCAAGAATTTAGACACTTTGCTAGGGAATGTACCAAACCTAAAGTTCAACATCAAAGTGCTTCTTTAGGAAACCAGATTAATCAGAATAATCAGAGTTCTTCTACAACATTCATTTCACAACAGGATGAAAATTATGACTGGGGAATTCATTTAGAAGATATTGTTGCTCATATCAGTCAAGCTTTTCTTGCTGAAGTTCATACTGATGCTGGTTATGATAATAGTTCTTCAGACAGTGACTCAAGTGATTCTGGGAATGTTATTGAAAATGATGAATCTACAAGTCAGAGTGTGAAGGCAAAAGTGACAAATAGAGAGCTGATGAATGATAATGTAGCTGCAGGAAAGGTGACATAGAAAGTTGCTGAGATGTTTGATGAAGCAAGTGGATTCATGGTTGATTCTAAACAGGTAAATGAGGTTGTCTCTGTTTCTTGTTCTAAATGAATTGATTCTGATTTACAAATTTTAAGATTGTGTGATGATAATACTAACCTCATCTGTGACTTAAAGGCAAGCTACTTAACTAATCAAACTTTGAAAGAAAATGAGAAGCATTTAAATACAAGAATTGAATCATTGAAAGATGATATCAAAGTTTTACAATCAAAAGTAAATGAACAACTTTTCACATTGATGTGGCATACTCTGATTATGAAAAGAAAATAAATGAACTTACCCAGTCACAGAGTGAAGTCACCAAATTGATGAGAAAGCTTGAGGGTTATAAAAATTCCAGTTTTCTATTGGAATATTATAATGAGAAAGCTAGTGGTGAGAAAATAGTTGGTGGAGTTGGTTATTGTTCATAGCAGGATGATAAAGTTGTTGGGGGAGCCGGTTTCTTTCCTCCATTCAATGGAAACTACACAACTCGTAGCATTGAAACAGTGACTGAAGAAGATCTTGAGCCAAAAACTGTTCTCAAGGTTAATCCGGTGACAGAAGAAGACATGGTTTATGATGACTCCAGTGAGGATGAATTTTTTGATTCAAAGAAGGTTGAAGGGAAAGTCAAAGAGTGTAAGGTTAATGAACCTGTAGTGGTCAGGAAAGTCACCAGAGATAGGTGTATCTTGACAAAACTTGATGAAGACATTGAGCAATGAAAACCTAAATCTTTAAAACCTTTTGTGAGTGCTGGGTTCGATTTCAAGAGATTAATAAAATTGAGAAAATTTCAACTGTTGAGTTTATAAAAGAAAAGGTTGAAGCTGATAAACCCAAGGTTGTTCAATCATCTAACATTGTCTCTCAGTGTGAATCATCTGGTTCAGGAAGTGTTCAGCAAGAAAGGTATGCTCGTGTATACAAGGAAAAACGTACATGTTTTCATTGCGGAATAGTTGGTCACATTCTGATGAACTGCCCAGACAAGAATGTTGGAAAGCGTTTGGAAGATCCTAGGATGGGAAGATCATTTGTTGAACCAAAGATTAAATCTTTGATGAAATATGCTGAAGTTAAACCAGTTGTCAAAGTTTCAGAGGTTCAGGTTAAGGCAAAGGTTGACTCAACTGAAGTTAAATCTAGTGTATCGTCAAGTGGAGATACAAAGGAAAAGGTTAAATTATCAAGACCGCAAAGAAGAAGAGGACACAAGAGGCTTAAGAAACTTTTGGAACAACATGTTGAGAAAGAAATAGGTGAAACTTCTGAGAATTCCAAGCCAAGTGCGAGTGGTCAGTCAAAGTGGAAATCAAAAGTTCAAGTGTCTGATTCTATGAAACAATCTCCTAAAATTGAGGAGAGATTTGATTTTGTATTAAAAGAAATTGTTTATTTTGATGAATCAGGCCGGCAACACAACCACAATGGCTTGGGTTTCCATTACTAATTGAATCTTAATGTCTGTGTGCAGGGAACTCCAAGGCAGACTGTAGGCAACCATTGGTACGTCGACAGTGGATGTTCTCGCCACATGACAGGAAATCTTAATTTATTGGAAAATGTGAAAGAGATAGAAGGCAGATATATAGCCTTTGCAGGGAAGAAGGGAGGAAATATTTCAGGTCAAGGAACTGTATCAAATGGAAGATTGAGCTTTGAGAAAGTCAATTATGTGAAGCATCTTGAACATAATCTGTTATCTGTTTTGCAAGTCTGTGATAAAGATTTCTCATTTCACTTGAACAAGTCTGAATGTTTGGTGTTGAAGCCTAGATTTTAGATACCTGAAGATTGGATTCTAATGCGTGCTCCAAGGAAGAATGATACATACATGCTTGATATGAGCACGTCGACAACCACTTCGTCTGTTCCAACGTGTCTTCTTTCGAAAGCTTCTGAGTCCGAATCAACTTTGTGGCACCGAAAGATGGCTCACATAAATTTCGGAATAATGAACTTTTTAGTGAAGAATGGGCTTATTTCTGGTGTCCCTACCATGAGATTTCATGTGAACGAAGACTGTATTCCATGCAAGAAGGGGAAGCAGCACAGGAAATCTCACAAATCTAAGTTGATTAATTCAATTGTGACTCCTCTCGAGTTGTTGCATATGGATTTATTCGGACCTATAAGTGTTAAGAGTGAAGGCAGCAAGTCATACTATTTGGTAGTGACTGATGATTATTCCAGATTTTCTTGGGTGAAATTTCTTATTTCAAAGGATGAGACTACTGAAATTCTTAAGTTCCTGATAGTGGGACTTGAGAGTTTATTTAAACAGAAGGTCAGGAGGATTCGTAGTGACAATAGGACAGGATTCAAGAATGGAAATATGGGCAGAGGCGGTGAACACGGTGTGTCATGTTCTTAATCGTGTTTTGATCATGAAGAAACACAACAAAACGTGTTATGAATTGCTGAACAATCAAAATCCGAGTCTAGATTATTTGTTGCCCTTTGGAAATCCATGCACTTTATTGAAGACAAGAGATGTTCCAATGAAGTTCAATGCGAAGGCAATTGAAGGAATTTTCTTGGGATATGTTGCAAATTCTCACAACAAACGGGTGTTCAATAAAGAGAGCTGACAAATTGAGGAGTGATTTCACATTGATTGTGATAATCACACGATTCCTCAGGATGCTAAAGGACCATCATGGGCTTTTGATTAAAATGCTTTGTTCGGATCCTTTAATGTTCCTTTAGCAGTGTCTCCTGTTGAAGCAGAAATTTTGTACCAGTCATACTGTAACAATGATTCAATTGTTGAGCCACGATCAGTTATTCCAATTGCGGTTACTCCTTCTGTTGATCTGAATGTTGCTTCGACCTCGGGTACAACACAAGACAGTGACATTGAAGATGATGAAATTGTGTTTCAGGAATCTTCTAATGATATCCAGAACATAGTTGATGATTCGTCAACACCGGCACAGTCTAGGGGGAGATGCCTTCTAATCTTGATGCTGTGATTCAAACTTCTGATATTCCTTAAACTTGTGTGAATAAACATCATCCGACTGATAACATTATCGGTGATTTGAATGTAGGTGTTCAAACGAGACAACGTTCACTTGCTGAAAATTCATGTTTATATGCACAAATTGTGGATACAGGTATTATGGAGACATGTTTGAATGCTTGTTTTATTTCTCAAACGGGTCCAAAGAATGTGGCTGAAGCACTTGATGAAGATTGTTGGATCGAGGCTATGCAAGAGGAGCTAGCTCAATTTGACAAATTACATGTTTGGGATTTAGTTGACTTGCCCAAAGGGTCAAGATCAATTGGCACAAGATGGGTTTTTAAATGCAAATGTGATGATAGAGGCGTGGTGGTACGCAATAAGGCGAGGCTTGTTGTTCAAGGATTTAACCAACAAGAAGGTGTTGACTACACCGAAGTTTATGCTCCGGTTACGAGGATTGAGGCGGTCCGTTTATTTCTTGCTTACGCATCTTTCAAGGGTTTCAAGGTATTCTAGCTAGATGTGAAAAGTGCTTTTCTGTATGTAAAGGTGAAGGAAGAGGTATACGTGAAACAGCCGCCTGGTTTTGAAGACTCCAAGTTTCCAGACAAAGTGTTTAAACTTGATAAGGCATTATATGGTCTTCATCAGGCTCCTCATGCCTGGTATGAAACTTTGTCCGTGCACTTACTCGAGAACGGATTTGAGTGTGGTCAGATCGATTCCACTCTTTTCATACGAAAAGCAGGGGGAGATATCTTACTAGTTCAATTTTATGTGGATGGCATAATTTTTGGGTCGACGAATGTGGATATGTGTAAAGACTTTGAGAGAGTTATGAAGCTGAAGTTTGAGATGAGCAGTATGGGAGAATTGTCATTCTTTTTGGGTCTTCAAGTTGATCAGAAAGAAGACGGTTTCTATATTCATCAAACAAAGTATGTGTCGGATATTTTGAAGAAATTTGAGATGTCAGATACCTCAGCGTTTAGTACTCCAATTCCTGTAAATCATAAGCTAGATTCTGACTCGAAAGGGAAGGAAGTGGATTGTAGGTTATACAGAGGAATGATTAGGTCGTTAATGTATTTGACTGTGTCCAGGCCTGATATTATGTTCGCAGTATGCTTGTGTTTGAGATTTCAGTCCAAGCCGAAGGAATCTCATCTGATTGCTGTAAAGCGGATCTTTCGATACTTAAAAGGTAAACCAAGGTTGGGGTTGTGGTATCCTAATAATTCTGACTTTGATTTCAAAGCATTTACAGATTCAGATTATGGAGGTGGAAGTTCGGATAGAAAATCGACGTCTGGTGGTTGTCAATTCTTAGGGAACAGACTCGTGTCCTGGCAATGCAAAAAGCAAACATCGGTTGCAATTTCAACATGCGAGGCCGAATACATCGCAGCAGCCAGTTGTTGTTCCCAAATCCTGTGGATTCGACAACAACTGATGGATTATGGTCCAATGTTCATTGACAACACTGCCACGATGTCCATCACAAACAATCCAGCGAAGCACTCGAAAACAAAGCATATTGAGATACGTCATCATTTCATTCGAGATTGTGTAGAGAAAAGATTGATTGAGTTGGTGAAAGTCCACACGGATAACAACTTTGCTGACTTGTTTACCAAAGCGTTTGCTCGCTCAAGGTTTGGATTTCTTACTCAAATGATTGGAATGTTTAATCCTGCTTGAAATAGGGTTTTTCAAAATGATTTTCATGGAAGTTTTCTTTTATTTTTTGTTAAGTAAATTATTTTCATGCTTTAGTTTCTTTAGTTTACTTGCTTTCTGAAAAACCAAACAAATTGAAAAAGATAAAAATCGACACTGCTTGAAGTTAGAGAAGAAATGATAGTACATCAGTAGGTAATCATACACACATGACCATAGAATGACTACCTGGTTTCTGTACCTATGTTTGAAGTTTATACTTATATGATTTGATCTAAACTTCTTAGTTTGCACAAACAGGAAATGATAGCTTCATGACTTACCATTACGTGTTTGTAGTTTTTAATTTGGATATCTGCATGTAATTTGAATTGTCAGTAGGCTAGAAGCGTTTTTAGACCATTAGTAGTGTGAAAACACAAGGATCTATGTTACAACTGTGATTTGAACCCATGATATGCCGGGTGTGTGTGTTAAAAGATCATTATCAGATATAGATTATGAGGCTTTAAGAAATTCATGACACCAGTATCAGATTATGTCATTAGCATAATTTTTCAGTTCACTTCACTGCCCATGCCCCGAAAAACAAGCAATGTGTTGCTGAACTAAGATATGTCTTGATAACATCTGTCAAGCATATACCAGCCCTTGAATCAAAATCACTTGATTATCTTGATTCATTGAAGAGATCCAGATAACAGTTGGACCACATTACCCTGAATTATTGAATCAATCGATTCTTTATTCAATCTTTCATCTGTTACATGATATCATTGAGAATCATCAAAGCCAAGCCAATCAAGATGCATCACTTGATTGTGAATCTTTATGATTCTTTATTTCCTTTGGGATCTGCTTCTTTTCCTGTGCTAATTGAGGTAATTTCATCTTGGAGATTGATATACATATTCTTTTGCACAAAGTCTTATATGTCTTGAAGATAGTGCACATTTACTTTCTGTTGGCATACTTGTGGGGTACACGTTGTTTTCATATAAATGGTACTAACTCACAAGAACGTGGGATAAAAACGCTTTTGGTTTCAAATATTATAATGTTGACAACTTGAATTGACATGTAGTGCATTGCAAATTCGGTACGAATAAGGTAGCATGTCATGATCTGATCCTATTTACTTTGAAGGTTATCGCGTATCATTTCATGATCTTTCAAAAAGTTTGATAGTTTGTGATGAGAGTTGTACAATTTTCATAAACTGGTGAGTCAAGATTTATCTGTATACAGAATGCCATAGGTCACCCTTAGATCTGCTAGGGAATTTATATCTGAAATGTGTGTGTTTCATCATATATATTGATATGATCTTCTTACTCGCAGTATTAGACCAAAAACATGTGTTTAAGTGTGTACAGATAAAATCCAAAAAGATTTGTTGTTCATTTGATTTATTGCTTTTACTTCATATTGAAAAATACAAAAAGATTTTAGTGTGTTTTAGCATAATTTGAAAAACAAAAAAGATGTTTGATTTTTGTTCAGTTTATTCAACATAAAAATTCCAAAACGATTTTATCTCCAATTTCCATGAAATCATAATTTACAGGATTTGCATGAAAGGTTTACAGTTTGACGTTTGAAGGATGTAGGATTGAGAATTTGATTGGAGATTGAAAAAGTTCAAAATTTTTCATCATGAAATATGAACTAGCGAACTTGTGATGATTGTGTTTGCTTAAGTTCGCCAGGGGTGGCAAACTTATTAAGTTCGCTTGGTAGACGAACTTGTATACAGGGTTTAAATGTTACAGTGAAGCGAACTTGTCTGATTACCCTTGTTTGACTTGTGCGAACTTGATCAAAGTGAACTTGTTCATTGTTCAGTGAATTTGATCGATCTGCCTTTTCAGTGTGAGAACTTGGTGATTTTCCAGATCATTCTTATTCCGAATTGTTTTATGAATTCATTGAAGGTATATTTACAAGTTTTCATCCAGTAAATAGATCAATTCGACTGTTCTTTGTGCTAGGGTTTGCTTCATAACTGTTGCATGCTTATTCTTACATTGTTGATGGTTTAAAACTGAAATTGAAGCTTTAAAAATGTTAATCGAGTGTTGGCGAATGAGTTTCACACATTGAATCATGATATCATCATCTGTTGTGAGAATTTCAAATTTTTGAGAAGGCTAAGAGTTCTAGCGAACTTGTTCAGGCGAACTTAATAAGTTCGCCACATGGACTATTAGCGAACTTATTAAGTTCGCCACAGGGTGCCTTACTGATTCAGACTTAGCATTTTTTTAATTTTATTTTTTTGTTGTTTGTTTTTGTTTGTTTTACTTTATGTTTATTTTAAATGCTAAAGTCTAATCAGTTATATTGAACAGGTTATCGATAGAAGGGTTGAATATAAACATAATCAAGTGGCTCTACTTGATCCTGAACAACCAGAAGCTGTTAATTACAGAGAAATCATTACATTCTTGAACAGATAAAGACTGAGACTAGAATTATCTGCTAACCCTATGATAAGCCTACAATATATTCAACAGTTTTGGGATACATCTGATCATGATTGTACAGTTGTACCAAATGTAATCCGTTCAACGGTGAATAACAGGGAAATTGCTATATCAGTGGAAACAATTAGAGAAGCTTTGAGCTTGGAAGGTCTTGCAGAAGATCCTATTAGCTTGCCTAATCTGTTGATAACCGAATGTTTTCACGGGATGGGTTATAGGGGCAAGGCTAATGATTCACAAGCCAGAAAGGGTGGTCTAGTCGGGCAATGAAGGTACTTCATGCATGTTATAATTCAATGCTTGTCTCCAAGGAAAGCTGGAACTGATGGATTGAAGTCTGCTTTGCAAGGAGCCATGATTGCATTGAATCTGAACAGACTGTTCAACTTTGCTTTATATATCTACAAAGAGTTGGTTGCACAAATAACACCACCTGAGGGACAAGGTTTTCTTATGTACCCTAGGTTTCTGCAGGTCATTGTCAACCATCTTCTACTAAATCTATCACCATTGAATCCCAGACTTACCTTAATCCCAATGACAAAAAGGATTTCTCTGAGTGCAACGCCGTTAAAAGAGATAATCCGACATTGATTCCAGTTCAAACTCCTTTGTTTGGTCACTTAATTAATCCAAATTATGTGGCTCCACCAAATGACAACTGGATAAATGCTGATGAAGCTCAGGAGCAACCACAACAACAGCCAGCACAACAGCAGCAAGTATAGCAACAACCAGCACAACAACAAGCACCACAACCACAAGTGCAACATCAACAACAACAATAAGAAGAAGAACAACCGCAACAAGTGCATCCTAATCTTGAAGTTGAATAACATAATGAACCTGTTGATGAGAATTTAGAACATGATATTCATGTTGAGCATATGGAGGTTAATTCACCATCACCACAGCCAGAGAATGTTGAGGCTGTTGACGTTATGGTTCAGGTGATACAATTGAAAAAGAAATTGATTCAAGTGATTCTGAAGAAACTGAACTAGATTTCAGTCCTGAGCATTATGCTTGGTTGGCTGAACATCCTAGAATCAAGAAGAAATTTCCAAGAAGGAAGTCAGCTTGGGGTCCTCCTCCTAATGCTGTAGTCGGGAAAAGACATTTACGGGATGAATCGTCAGATTCAGATTATGTTCCTAACCCTCCAGTTACAAAGAAGACAAAAGCTAAAGCTACTGTATCTACTGGGAATGAAGATTTAGATTTTATTTCTTCTTTGCTTATTACTCCTACACCATCACATAATCCTACTCCAGCAGCTACTCCATCTTTACCTCATCAGACCACATCACAAGCAGAAACATCATCTAGTGACAAAGATAAACAGATTAAAGTACTTGAACAAAGAGTATCTACCTTGGAAGCACAAGTTGTAGGTCTTCAAGTTCAGATTGATGTTCTACAGGAAAGTGAGGATCAACATCAGCAACATCTAAATTCCCAGAATGGCCAAATAGTTGAAATGCAAATTTTGTTATCTCAAGTGATAGAGCGCCTTGACGCTCAGGGGAGAAATCAGAGAATCCTGGGAAGGATAGTTGTCATACTGATAAAATTCAAAAGAACAATGATGATGAACCAGATATAGATAGTCAAAAGAGGTGAACGTCAAGACGCTGGTGGTGCTACTGGTGGTACTATTAGTGGAGCTCTTGATATTGTTCCAATATCCATTGTTTGTGGTGATTCCGGTGGTTCTGGAGATGATATCCAAGATGGTGAACAAGACAAAGATATGCAAGCCATAACTGATATGTTAGATGATTATTTCTATGAAGATTCTGATGCTGATTTGTGTGATAAGCTTGATTGCTTAGATAATCTTGATGAGTTGTTTGATGATGAGGATGATTCTGATATTGAAGAAGGAAAGAATGTGGAGATAGAGAAAGATGAGGCAAATGTGTTTTATGAAGGAGATAATGGTGTGAAGGTAACACTGGACTTTGTTTAAGATAACATGATTTATGAGATACATTCTGATGAATTTGAAGAGTCTGTGGATAAAGAGCATGAGATTGCAAAGCCTGTTACTTCAACTGTTGAAACTGAAGAGCCCATTCTATACAAAGACACATGTATGACAAAGGAGAGGTGGTTACAGGTAGTGAAGAGTTGGAAGAAAGAATTACCTGTGACACCACCATCACCCATTCAAAAAGAAAAATGTGTGAACCGCAGTCACTGCATTGGAAGAATTCTAAGTTGGTTTTATGAGGAAGAATTCAAGCTTATTGTTATCAAGAGAACAGACGGTGTTAAATATTTGAAGCCAAGACTAAAATATCTAAATTCTCTACCTCAGTGTGAGATGAATGGTTTAGCTTTTAAACCTTTGATAAACAGATCTGGAGATGGTATTGCAGTTGCAATAGCCAGGTTGATTAGAAGAGAGAGTAACTCTAGTAATTTTGACTATCTGAAACCACAGAAAGGTGTGAGAAAGAAAGTTCATGATCCAGTGCTGAACAAGAAAGTTATTAAATACAAATAAAAACCAGTTAAAACATTGAAGAAGATTCCTTTGAAGAAAGTTCCTCAAAATTTCATTGAAAATATGAAATGGTGGTTTGTAGATGTTGATACTGGAGAAGCAGTGATTGAAGACAAGGATGGGAAGACTTTGTATATATTCTATGATGCTCTGACTCTTACTAACTTTTCAAAGAAAGACCAGAAGACTTTAAAGAGAAAAGAGATCATGTATACTGATGAGTGGAGAGAACAAGTTATGCAATACAAGCGAGTGTTACAGCTTTGCATTAATCAGGGATTACATGCTGGAAGTAAGATTTTGGAGAGTCAGAAGAATAGTTGGAGATTAAAAGACCAAGCTAATGTCAAGGGGGAGTCTGTTGGTATATTTTGTGTGACATGTAGCTTTGTATTGGTCTTTATGTAATCTTTAGTATTGTAACTTGTCTTAGTTTGGTTAAGTTCTGTAACAGGCGAACTTAACAAGTTCGCCTATGCCATATGAGTGGCGAACTTATTAAGTTCGCCTGTGGCAGTTTGGTATTGCTTATAAATAGTGCTTAGTCTTTGTAATTTGTAGAAAACTGATTGAACTTGTATCTATAAGCATGTTTTATTGAAGTATTACAAGAAGCTTTCTGTGAATCTTGTCTTGTATGTCTTATTGGTTTGTGACGCGTTTACTCGTTAGGATTCCGCACTACGAGTATACGTTGTGTGTTATACGTGTTGAGATTGATCCATAGACCTGCGGGGACCTACACTTTTAAGTCTACCGCTGTGTGTTTTTGGTATCAAAATAACAGTAACTAGAAGGTGACCTTCAGACCGGTATGTAGTTATATGACAAACGGAATGTTCTGTCTAATAAAAGAGCGGTATATAAACCTCTCCTGGACCCGTCGTTCTTTCCTGGGAACATATCTATTGGAGGTACTACTCTGATTAGATAAATGTCCTATGTTACGGGTGTGACAAGGGAAGAATGTGACACCCGACATTTCCAAGTCATCGTCCATACACAACTTAAACGTGTTTACATTAACGCGTTTCCTGAATCACTCGAAATCATACACTTGAACAATAAAAGTCTAGCGAACATAATACATCGATCGTTTCATACAGTAATAATTATAAGAATTACCGGTTCATGCGGACGAAAAATCTGTATAACACAATCGATAGCAATTACTTATTACAACGAAAAAATAATTAGAGTTATATTCTAAATAAACGATCATGTTCCGAAGACTAAGTCTTTTATATATTATATGGAAATTCTCGTAAAAACGTTACTAGAATTATCGTTGTAAATTATTCTCTTAGGATGCGTATAAATGTGAGTGAACACATTTACAAATAAAAATATACGTAAACTTGAACGCACTCATTCAAGTTCGTTAACGCGTCTAAACTAAAAGTATATATATATATATATTCCATATTGACAACTTCGAGATTTATTTATTAAAGTGGGTATTAATTGCGGGTAGTGTACCGCGTTTGAACCACCATCAACACCAACTTGTCATCATTTTTGCTTAACTCACACCCCACTCCACTCCACAATCATTTTATTTTTCCTTATACTCCACTCTAATACCATAATCTCATGGAGATTATTATGGACAACACCACACTCCATTCTCCATCTCATCTAATATATATACGTATATAAATGTCCCGCACGATACAAACGTTGACATAAATTCAAAAATAACCATTACGTCGTTTAGAAATTCAAAATATATGTGCAATATCTTTTACGAAATGTGAAGTCACGATTAGACATATATATATATATATATGCATCTAGTTACGTATAAATAAAGTGTACCTTTTGAACTAATCAATGACTAGTTAAAGTTGATTTATGCATTAATGAGAACACAAACTATTTTTGTTATACCGATTATTATTATATCTGAGGTATACACACCAGATGATCTTAACATCAACACGTAAATACATTTAACCAATTAACCGACTCAAACCAGCCACCCTAAACCCAAGTTTCGGCCGAGAATGGTATTGTGGGATCCACCGCACAACCTAAATAATTCACATTTGATTATTTGGTACAAGACCATCTTCAATCATCTCAGATCACACTCCACCTATCCATCATGATTTTGGTAAGGATAAGACCATCTCCGTTCAATCACTACCAACACCATCATCACTCATCATTTTCTTTAAGATTACACTCAACCCTCACCCCTCTCTTTTCTCCTCTCCCTCACGACATCACCAACTCCATATCATCCATATCTACACTCAACTATCAAATATATAAATGAACAAATCACCTTCTAAAAGTCACTTCCCAATCTCCATCTCTTTCTCTCTTTCTCATCTCACTCTCAACACACACACACACTCTAATTTTTTAATCATCTACTAAAGATCAAGGAAGAATCATCCATCCTTGGTGTTCAAATGAAGCATACAAAGGTTTCCTTGAAGGATTTTAGCCACAAACTCGAGGATAATTCATCCTTCTTCTTCAAAACCGACATCTACACTCTAATTGGTATAACATCTCATAAACTCCTTCTTTTTTTAGATCATAGTTTGAGGTGCACTTTGCTCACCATTGGATGGGATGTTTTCATAAAACTCTTTTAACTAAATGAGCTAGCGAGTAAAAGAGAACTTGATCTAGTGTTTAAATCATGAAAATATGTATATATGTGTGTTTCGTGTGTATGTATATATGTGTATATGTAATCTTTGTTCATGCATGTAAAGCCCTTTTCCCGGGTAACCTCACTTGTTGGATTTACTCATAAACATAGTCATAAATACTGAACTTAAATTAAAAACACTCGAGAGTAGCAGAAGCAAACATCATTCGAACTCATAACATAACATAACTTAACAGCGGAAGTCTTAACAATTAAAAACATAACATTGTCTTAACGTATATAAAAGTAGGATGTCAGTCGCTTGCCGGGTAATATATACTAAAAGTCAGCTAACGCTTGTGGGTTCTAGTTTAAAACAATCAGACATAACATTTATCTTATCGTTAAGTATTATATATATATATATATATAATATACGTGCATTTACATATTCTTTGCTTTACTGTTCTCACATAACATTCATACTGAGTATATACATTTGTACATACATACTTACTTTGGGGAGAACATTCATTGGTCATACACATATGGGTGATCAACCCGTCATAATTACTACGTGAGTCACAAAGACAAACGCCATGAGAACTACTGTCGTAGTCCATTTCATAAACCGTCCAGCCCTAGAAACCGTCCGTCGTAACATAAATCCGTCTGGCAACCTTTGTCCGTCCGCCTAAAACCCGTCCTACTGTCGTAGTCTGTTCATTAGCCCGTCTGCCCAAATGCATCCGTTTCCCACGCGGCAATTATGTATGCATCCGTTCTACATGTAATAAAGCATTTGCTTCGACCGTCCATGAGTGCCTTTTATACGTCCTAGCTTATGAAGGAACGTTTTTGTCCCGGTTGCAAAATAGTCACGTGGTCGTCCGTCTACCGAAGTAGCCATTAGCTTCGTTTCTGTCCATAACGTATACATACATTCATAACATGCAATATATATATATATATATATAATTATAAAGCAAGATTTCATTCATTTACGTTATGCCGTTCTGTCATTAATTCTTTGTCAACATACGCTTCATTCTTTGTTCATAATTCATTTTCATATATAGAAATATATATATATATATATATATATATATATATATATATATATATATTTGTATACCACATATGATCACATTGGCATTCATAGCATTTATTCACTTAGTATACACACTTCAACCCCAAAACATTTAAAATGATTTGCACATAACATAGAAGTGGGCACATAGAACTCACCTGATGAGCTAGTGAGCGCCACACACGATCTGGATTGGTTAATTACACATACATCAGACCTAATTTAAATTACACGCTTTTACTTCAGCTGAACTAGGCGAACTTAAGGCTAAGTTCGCTGCCTAAAGTCTAGGCGAACATATAGGCAAACTTGTCCTAAGTTCGTCTGAGTTGACCAAGCGAACTTAACCAAGCGAACATAATCAGGCGAACTTAATAGGCGAACATGCTAAGTTCGGCTCTTGATGGCCATAAGCGAACTTGCCAGGCGAACTTGTCAAGTGAACTTGATAAGTTCGCCTCAACCTTGCCAGGCGAACTTGATAAGTTCGCCTCAACCTAGTTCGCCTGTCGAACAGTCTTTTTCCCCAACAAGTCCGAAATTCTTGCATGCTAACCTGATCAGGCCAATATTACAACTTTCTTTGTTCAAAACGTGCGGTTTTCATTCTAGATGCTAGTCCTAAGCTTATTTTCAAGTTTCATCCGTAAAAACGTCACCTATTTAGCTAAAACCCGAAAATCCCAAATTAAACAAAAACTCAGTTTAGGGTCGAATCGTTACCAGGATTGGGATTCTGATTCGGAAGTTTTGCTCATACGTGCGCCTTCAATTCTGGGTCGATCCGTCAACTTTCTCTCTCTAGGCCCGAGCTCTCCTTTTTCTCTCTAAATTGAAAATTGTGGAAGTTTGACGCTGTCTTGACCCTTATATACCTGGGCTTCCCTCAGCCCATTGGAGCCGAGCCCAAGCCCATCCATTTTACTTTCATTTTTGGCGATTAAATCTCGATCGCGTTATTATTTATTTATTTACTATTTTTGGGATGTTACAAGTCTACCCTCCTTAAAGAGGTTTTGTCCTCGAAACAGTTTATACGTTAAACAATTGAGGGTATAGTCCCCTCATCTCGTCTTATTTCTCCCATGTCGCTTCTGACCCTTTTCTGTGCTTCCATTATACTTTAACTAGGTGAATCGACTTACTGCATAGTCGTTTCTTAGTTCGGTCAAGATTGGCTATTGGTTCCTCCACATAATTTAGATTGTTATCCACTTCAATCTCGTCGTAAGGTACGTGAGCTGTGTCGTCAGCTAGGAACTTGCGTAAGTGCGACACGTGGAACGTAGGGTGTATTCCACTAAGCTCAATGGGTAGGTCGAGTCTGTAAGCAACTTGACCCACTCTCGCTAAAATCTTGAAAGGCCCAACAAACCTTGGACTTAGTTTGCCACGTTTTCTGAATCGGATGATTCCTTTCCATGGTGATACCTTTAACAGTACCATGTCCCCTACTTGAAACTCTAAATCCCTTCTTCTCTTATCCGCGTATGATTTCTGTCTGTATTTTGCAGCTTTCATTCGAGCCTTGATTTGATCAAATTTCTCGGAAGTAGCTTTGACCACTTAAAGACTTGCAAAATCCTTCTGTCCAATTTCCCCCCAACAAACCGGGGTCCTACATCTCTTTCCATACAACATTTCAAATGGTGGCATGCCAATAGTTGAGTGATAGATGTTGTTATATGAAAATTCTGCCAATGGTAGATGGTTGTCCCATTTCCCACTGAAGTCAATGATACAGGCCCAGAGCATGTCCTCCAAGGTCTGAATGGTCCTTTCAGATTGACCATCGGTTTGGGGGTGGTAAGCGGTGCTGATGTTCAAGTGCCCATCGCTTCATTGAATTTCTTCCAAAACCTTGACGTGAATCTAGTATCCCTGCCGGACACAATCGACAGCGGCATACCATTTCTGCTCACAATTTCCTTGATAAATATTTCTGCTAGCTTTTCAGATGAAGAAGTCTCAAGTATTGGCAAAAAGTGAGCACTCTTTGTCAAGCGGTCGACGATCACCCAAATGGTATCATTACTTTTAGTTGTTTGCGGTAGCTTGGTAATGAAGTCCATCGTGATCTCCTCCCACTTCCATTCCAGTATTGGTAGAGGTTGCATTTTACCGCATGGCTTCTGGTGCTCGGCCTTAACTAGTGAACACATTAGGCACTTGTTCACGTACTCGGTTACATCATTCTTCATGCCGGGCCACCAGTACTCTTTCTTCAAGTCTTGATACATTTTGTTTGTCCCGGGGTGGATTGAATAGCGAGACTTAAAGGCCTCATCGAGTATTTTGGCTCTAAGCTCGCCAATCTTAGGTATCCACATCCGGCCAAGCCTAGTTCGTACACCGTATGCATTTGCATCCAAATTCCCTTGTTGTCCTACTATTCTTTCCCGTTTTATATTTCTTTCTAATAGTGCTTCATCTTGTGCTTTTGATATTTCACTCATCAAATCTGGCGTTATAATCAGCTGACACGCTTTGATCGGTATAGGTTTCGATTCTTCCTTTCTGCTTAAAGCGTCAGCCACCACGTTGGCCTTGCCTGGATGGTACAATATCTCACAGTCATAGTCTTTCAGTAGCTCTAACCACATCCTTTGTCTCATGTTTAATTCCTTTTGTTTGAAAAAGTACTTCAGACTCTTATGGTCGGAGTAAATGGTGCATTTAACTCCATACAGATAGTGCCTCCATATTTTTAATGCGAATACTACTGCCGCTAACTCCAGATCGTGAGTTGGGTAGTTAACCTCGTGAATCTTTAGTTGTCGCGAGGCGTAAGCAATTACCTTTCCTCGTTGCATAAGTACGCACCCTAAACCCTGACCCGAAGCGTCAGAGTAGACTACCAAGTCTTCATTTCCCTCAAGGAGTGTCACACCTCAACCGACGGCGGAATACATCGGGGCGGATATGTAGACTGTTCAAAAGCTCAAGGTTTACTAAAGTTTAAATATTTAAACAATCAACTTCATATCATAAATAAACATGAATCCAACAATACAAGGAAAATAGAAATACATAAATAGTTTCTTTAAATTAGATTCTAGGTCCTCGGTCCTAAGTGAAGCAACTTGTACTTATTCTCAAGCGTTAGTACCTGAAACATGATGAAAACAAGGTCAACTAAAAAGTTGGTGAGCATACATAGGTTTTGACACACAACCAAGTTTAAAGAGTTTTATACAATTCATACGATACACGTGTATAAGGCATTTATGGAGAATCTATAGTTAAACTAAGTGTGTACCATCAAACCTTGTGACTGAGGCATAACACACAGGTTACCCTAATGTAAAGTCGGTAACAAACACCCTAACCGGGTGGGTTTGTCAGACACAATAGATCTATCAATGTTAACAGTTGGCTTGTACGGAGTTAATGATTGTACTAATGTCATGTATATGTAGTCTTAACTCATAGAATTCAAGCATAAAGCACATAACACATAATATCATATTGTTGAATTGTATTTAAGTCTATGCAAAAAGTTTCAAAAAGTAAATCATGTTTCACCCCAAAAGTACAAAATGAAAAGAGGGCTATGTAAACTCACATGTATATGTTGGGTGGATAATACGAGCAAGTATGAAGCACGAGTGATTCACAAATCACAAGTTAACCTAGTGTGAAAAGGATGACCTTAAATTAATAATATGCATAAGTCTAAGGATAAGTCTAATGTTCATCGGGTCTTGTTAGGTGTGAGTTTGTATATTGTTTGTGTTATTTTATGTAGGAAATTATAAGATGTCAAAAGTTTGGTGTTACTTTGGGAGTTCAAAATGTTGTATGAAAACATCATGTGTCTTTAGGGTTAAAGATTAAATAAATAAGACTCGTTTTATTTATTTAATTAAAATAATAATTATTGCTAAAGTAATACGATTTTTTTATAAAATATTGAATAAATTCACTGCTTTTATTCATTTATGAAAAATGTCAAAATCGTGCTAATATGGGTTAAAGGGAACCCTAGATACGTTGTAATAATAGTAATAACTTTATTTGTTCTAAATGATATAATGTATATATATGTGTATATATTTAGAAAGGGGTTTTTGTTCAAATGTATTTATGTTTATATGGGATTAATGTTTTACAAAAATATATATATTTTATATCTTGTTAATATATTTATGAACTACGAAATTAATTATTTTGAATAATTATTTAAAAATACATTTTTAAATAATTAAAAATGAGAGTTTTAAACAACTATATTTGTAATAATTGATATTTTATGTTAAAAACCTCGAAATTGTATTGTATTCTGGTCTAAATATGGTATAGTTTATAAAAATTATTTTTATAAAAATATTGGGTTGTTAAAAATTGATTTTAAAAATAAAACAGACCACCGGGTTCGAACCCGGGTGGTTTCTGTGTGAGGCAGCCGTCTCAACCACTGGACCAGGGGACTAACCCGTGTTATGGAACCGGTTTGATTTGTATATAACCAATTCGGTTCAAGGGGCCGAGTCTGGTTTTGAGTCATGCACAAAAAGTGCTGGTCTGCGTGGGTTTCGAACCCACACCACTCCCCTACAAACCTTCCGTCGTAACCGGTTGGTCTGGGAGTGGTTCGCTGATATAATTTGAATCCGATACTATTAATCATGTTAATAATTTAAGTTCAAAAAAATTCCTTTTTAAAAAAAACCGTATGAACAGATCAAGAATTTCCAGAAATTGAACCCGTTTTCGATTTGTGTTTTGCAAGGCGATAAGGGGCTTTTGATCAGTGGTTAAAAACGAAACGAACGATGTGAACCATACCTGTGATGGTTGCGTAACAAAGCCTGACGACTAAACGGAACGAGGCAATGTTTGGGGTGCTAGATCGACGAACAGGGATGGAATGAAACTCAAATGAGGTTTTGGCGAGTTTGTATAGTATCGTGCGAAGGCCTATGGCGATTTAATTTGATTAGTTTCATCATTAATGTTCGATTCGATTGAGAGGATTACGGGTGTCGGTTTTAGTCTCGATTACGCGTAATTGAATGAATTTGGTCGTGTAATAGGTTCAGATACATGCACGATTAGCTTAAGCGTGATTTCCGGGATTGAAACGCGTCTTATTAATCGAATTGGGATCGGATTGATTCGGCTTTGACTCCACAAAGTCAAATGGGTTTAAAATTTGAATTCAACCACGGGATAGATGGAATTGGGCTGCTACTTTGGTCAGGGTAAGGCTGATTCATGATTTCGTGCGTAATGGAAGTCCATGACAACCCGATTCATCGATTTCATAGTTTGGATTTTATGGATTTTGGTCGGTTTGACTTTTAAAGTCAAAATTGACGAATGAGGGTCAATTTGGACTTTCATGGGGTCAAACCTAGTCCAAAGGTTCAATTGCAAGGGTTGAGGGTTCATGTTTAGGGTTCAAAGACTTTGAGGTGGGGATTCAAGACCACTTTGCTAAAAAAAAGTATATATATATATATACACATATATATATATATACATATATATATATATATATATTTTTTATTATTATTTTTTATTTAATTTTTTTTACTTATATGGATAATTAGGTTTTTGACTATGGAAAGCTTCATAGTTTTTATGAATAATTACCAAGCTCCAATATATGTGTGATCATGCATGTCATATGCATATATGTATGTTCCACTTGGAAAGTTTTTGTTTTCTTTGAATTAATATTAGAATATTTTAAAAATATATTCATGTAACCCTAGAAATGTATTAAATGAAATCTTAGGGTGAAATGTTTGCATCAAGATTGTGTTATAATTGAATCTTTGTTTATTGCACCAAAAAAAAAATACATGATAAAAATCAGAGATGTTACAGTATCCTCATGTTGAGGGAATTTCGTCCCGAAATTCAACTAGTTGAGGCTACTGAATCAGAAAAGAGGTGTGGATATTTAAGCTTAATTTGATCCTCACGTTCCTAAGTGAATTCAGGACCACGCTTAGAATCCCAACGAACTTTGACAATAGGAATACGGCTTCGCTTGAGTTGCTTGATCTCACGACCCATGATCTCCACCGCTCTCTCAACGAAGTGCATCATTTCGTCAATATGCACGTCGTCAAGAGGTATCTGGAGGTTCTCATCAGCAAGACATTTCTTTAGGTTGGACACGTGGAAAGTAGGATGTACATTAGCAAGTGATGGAGGTAATTCGAGTTTGTAAGCCACTTTCCCGATCCTTTCGAGGATCTTGAATGGACCCACATAGCGAGGTGCTAGTTTACCCTTCTTCTCGAAGCGAATCACCCCCTTCCAAGGAGATACCTTTAGAAGTACAAGATCACCGACTTGAAATTCCAAGGGTTTACGTCTCTTGTCGGCATAGCTCTTTTGCCGACTCCTTGCTACTTGAATGTTGCTGCGGATCTTAAGGATCTTGTCGGACGTTTCTTGGATTAATTCGGGACCGGTGATTTGTGCTTTAACAATCTCGTTCCAACAGATAGGAGAGCGACACTTCCGACCATAGAGGGCTTCAAATGGAGCCATGTTGATTCTTGTGTGGTAGCTATTGTTGTAAGAGAACTCAATAAGGGATAGATGTGAATCCCAATTGCCACCAAAATCAATTACACAAGCTCTAAGCATGTCCTTGAGCGTCTGGATTGTTCGCTCGGTCTGACCATCAGTTTGGGGATGGTAAGTCGTGCTTAAATTCAAGCGTGTACCAAAACCAGTTTGGAGAGATTGCCAAAAGCGGGATGTGAAACGAGCATCCCTATCATTGATTATGTTAAGTGAGACCCCGTGACGACTCACAATTTCGTCAATGTAGATTCGGGCTAATTTCTCTACTCGATAGTCTTCTCGGATGGGTAGAAAGTGGGCAGATTTTGTAAGACGGTCTATGATCACCCAAATGCTATCATAACCGCTAGAAGTACGCGGGAGTTTGGTAATGAAATCAATGGCTAGATTTTCCCATTTCCATACAGGGATTTCAGGTTGTTCAAGCAAACCAGAAGGACGTTGATGTTCAGCTTTGACTTTGGAACAAGTTAGACATTTTGCAACATAAAGTGCAATGTCTTTCTTCATTCCGGGCCACCAGTATTGTTGGTGAAGACCCTTGTACATTTTATCAGCCCCGGGATGGATGGAGTAACGGGTTTTGTGTGCCTCGTTCATAAGGACTGTGCGAAGGTCATCACGATCGGGGACCCAGGTACGATTCAAGTAATAGAGGAGGTCATTAGGTTTGGTTTCTAATAGGAGTTCAACACCACATGACATTTCGTTATACAGATTGCCCTCGGTGACCGAGACGGGTTGAGCTTCTAAGATGCGATTTTGAATATCGGTTTGAATCCTAACAAAATGAAGCATAACATGGTCCTTACGACTCAAGGCATCGGCCACAACATTCGCTTTACCGGGATGGTACCAAATCTCGCAGTCGTAGTCGTTAAGGAGCTCGACCCAACGTCGTTGCCTCATGTTGAGTTCTTTTTTATTGAAGATGTGTTGGAGACTTTTGTGGTCAGTGAACACCACACATTTCGTGCCATAGAGATAATGCCTCCAAATCTTTAATGCGAAGACGACCGCACCCAACTCAAGATCGTGCGTCGTATAATTCTTTTTGTGAATTTTAAGTTGTCTTGATGCATAAGCGATCACCTTGCCCCGTTGCATGAGAACACAACCGAGACCTTGGTTTGATGCATCACAGTAGACAACCAGATCATCGTTGCCATCAGGAAGAGTGAGAATAGGAGCATTGCACAATTTTTGCTTGAGGAGTTGGAAGGCTTCCTCTTGCTTTGGTCCCCACTCATAGTGTTTACCTTTGTGGGTCAAGGCCGTGAGAGGGACAACAATCTTGGAAAAGTTTGAGATGAAACGACGGTAATAACCAGCAAGACCAAGAAATGAACGAACTTCGGTAGGGGTCTTAGGGGTACTCCAATTCTTAACGGCTTCGATCTTTGCGGGATCAACATGAATTCCCTTTTCGTTGACAATATGACCCAAAAATTGAACTTCCTTTAGCCAAAATTCACACTTGGAGAACTTAGCATATAGTTGTTCTTTTCTTAAAAGGTCTAAAACCAACTTAAGGTGTTGTTCATGATCTGATTTAGTCTTGGAGTAGATCAAGATGTCGTCAATGAAAACGATCACAAATTTATCTAGGTATGGTTTGCATACGCGATTCATAAGATCCATGAAAACCGCAGGTTCATTGGTTAGCCCAAAAGGCATAACCATAAATTCGTAGTGACCGTATCTTGTACGAAAGACAGTTTTTGGAATATCCTCTTCTTGCACGCGAAGTTGGTGATATCCGGATCGAAGATCAATCTTCGAGAAGTAGGTGGAACCTTGGAGTTGATCAAAGAGATCATCGATCATAGGCAAAGGATAACGATTCTTGATGGTAAGCTTGTTGAGTTCGCGGTAGTCAATACACATCCGGAATGAGCCATCTTTCTTCTTCACGAATAGGACGGGTGCACCCCATGGTGAATGACTGGGACGAATGAAACCTTTATCGGAATGTTCTTGGAGCTTACTTGTAAGTTCTTGCATTTCAGAAGGTGCTAGACGGTATGGAGCTTTAGCCACAGGATTAGCTCCGGGTACAAGGTCGATACGAAACTCTACTTGACGAACGGGTGGAAGACCGAATAGATCTTCAGGAAATACTTCGGGAAAGTCACAAATGATGTGGAAGTCTTGAATACTCTTCTCTTGGTCCTTCTTTTGAAAGATATGGGCTAAAAAGGCTACATACTTCTTCCGTAAGTACTTTCAGGCCGTATACATGGTTTCTCACCAAAGACTTTTAATGTATCACCCGAGGGGAGAGGGATTCGGATGCACTTCTCGAAACAAACGACCTCGGCATGATGACTAGACAGCCAATCCATGCCTATGATGATATTAAATCTTCCCAGTTGCATAGGTATGAGGTTAACGGGAAAGGAATATTCATTAAGTTCGATGAAACAATCGCGGATAATGGAGTCAATGATGATGGGGTTTCCATCCGCTACTTCAACGGTAAACATTTTCTCTAACTTAGTTCGGGTTTTAGCAAGCAAAGGTTCAAAATTAAGTGAAACAAAACTCTTATCGGCACCGGTATCAAATAGTATGGAAGCATATTGGTTATTAACGAGGAATGTACCGTTGGCCACATCATTGTTGGTTTGGGCTTCAGTAGCATTTATGTTGAAAGCACGCCCTCTAGCTCCACCTTGATTAGAGTTGGTAAGTTTTGGGCATCGGTTTCGGAAGTGGTTTGGGTTACCACATTCAAAGCAAGCATTCCCATTAGTGATAGTTGGAACCCCTTTGTTTCCCTGGTTGGCTGTGTTGCCGGGTGGTTTGACTCTGCATGTGTTGGCTAAATGCCCATATCTTCCACAGCTGGCACATATCCGACACGGTATATTTGGGAAGTGATGGTAATTGCACGTGTTGCACAAAGGGCCGCTTCCCACATAATGTTTCTTGGCTGAGTTTTGAGTCATAGGAGCAACGTGATTGACTGGGGTAGCTGGGGTAACAACAGCAAAGTTCCTAGTCTTTCGTTTCTTGTTGTTGGGGAAAGGTTCGAGTTTGACCCCTTTGGAGGGCTCAGAAGGTGTTGTCGTGTCTAGGACTTTCTTAGCACCCTTCCTTGTTAACGTACCCGCCTTTACATGGTTATCGGTTAATGTGGCAGATAGGCGGATGACATCTTCAAGGGTAACTGGGTTTCTCCCTAAAACAGTGTCTTGAATCTTCATCGGCAGACCACCGATGTATTTTTCAATACCCCGAGCCAAAGGTGTGACCATATGAGGTACTAGAAGACTTAGCTCATGGAAACGGGTGGTGTAGGCTAATCTGTCACCACTATCTTGGGCAAGATCCCAAAATTCGGCCTCTAACTTCTTCGTTTCATTGCGAGGACAGAACTCCTCGGTCATGAGCCGTTTGACCTCATCCCATGGCAAGGACATTGCCACATCTATGCCCCTATTCCTCTTTTCACCATTCCACCAAGTAAGCGCCCGTTTTTGGAAGATGCTGGTGGCATAGCGGTCTCGGAGGTTGTCGGGACAATCGCTGTTGAGAAAAGTGATTTCAATGCTCTCGAACCATTGCAAAAGACCCATGGCTCCTTCAGTGCCATAAAACTTAGTGGGGTTGCACGAGTTAAAGTGATTGAAAGTACATTGCGGTGGGTTGGCACCACCACCCCCATTAGTTCCATGGGTACCTCTAATGGCTCCATTAGCTTGGGTGAGTTGAGTTACAAGTTGTGCAAGGATAGCAGCAATGTCGGTGTTGTTATTGGTCACGGTAGCACGACGGGGAGGCATTGTACAGATTTGCCCAAGACAAGAAAAGATGTAAGAACTTATGAAAGTTGATTGAATTTAAAAGGGAACAAAATAATAGATAAAGTAGTAAATCATAGTTTGGATTGTACTCAAATAGTGACATAATCACTTGAATACTATGACACATTAAGGTCAATTAAACTCATATAATTTTCAAGGAGACATGCTTTAGCCTATAAGTAAACACTCATCCCGGGAATTCCCAGGAAAGCATACGGGTCCCTCGGTTGATTGGGATTTATACGAAATGCTTTCCTAGATAGAAAACCTAGAATACAGGTGTCACCCTTCCAGATTGCACGTATCCTCTAATAATTAACAAAGTTTAAAACCTTAACGAGGAAGTAAAGAAATTCTATAGATTTAAATCCATGAAGTTTCCACATGCTATGATGATGATGACAGAGAAGTAGGTAAGAAGGTTATGAGGCTTAGGGTATGGGTAGGGATGTTGTTTATTTAATTTATTATTTAAGTATAGTCTAATAAGTCATGAATTTTAACAAATAAGATATCTTAATGAAATAAATATTAATATAATAAGCAAGTAACACATAGCATGTAGCATATCATATAATCATAGAACATGACAATAATGGGTGTCCTAAGGTTATAGTCTAGGTCAAAGGTGTCTAATAACCTAATTCCCTATAACCAAGGCTCTGATACCAATCTGTCACACCCCAACCGACGGCGGAATACGTCGGGACGGATATGTAGACTGTTCAAAAGCTCAAGGTTTACTAAAGTTTAAATATTTAAACAATCAACTTCATATCATAAATAAACATGAATCCAACAATACAAGGAAAATAGAAATACATAAATAGTTTCTTTAAATAGATTCTAGGTCCTCAGTCCTAAGTGAAGCAACTTGTACTTATTCTCAAGCATTAGTACCTGAAACATGATGACAACAAGGTCAACTAAAAAGTTGGTGAGCATACATAGGTTTTGACACACAACCAAGTTTGAAGAGTTTTATACAATTCATACGATACACGTGTATAAGGCATTTATGGAGAATCTATAGTTAAAATAAGTGTGTACAATCAAACCTTGTGACTGAGGCATAACACGCAGGTTACCCTAATGTAAAGTTGGTAACAAACACCCTAACCGGGTGGGTTTGTCAGACACAATAGATCTATCAATGTTAACCGTTGGCTTGTACGGAGTTAATGATTGTACTAATGTCATGTATTTGTAGTCTTAACTCATAGCATTCAAGCATAAAGTACATAACACATAATATCATATTGTTGAATTGTATTTAAGTCTATGCAAAAAGTTTCAAAAAGTAAATCATGTTTCACCCCAAAAGTACAAAATGAAAAGGGGGCTATGTAAACGCACATGTATATGTTGGGTGGATAATACGAGCAAGTATGAAGCACGAGTGATTCTCAAATCACAAGTTAACCTAGTGTGAAAAGGATGACCTTAAATTAATAATATGCATAAGTCTAAGGATAAGTCTAATGTTCATCGGGTCTTGTTAGGTGTGAGTTTGTATAAAGTTTGTGTTATTTTGTGTAGGAAATTATAAGATGTCAAAAGTTTGGTGTAACTTTGGGAGTTCAAAATGTTGTATGAAAACATCATGTGTCTTTAGGGTTAAAGATTAAATAAATAAGACTCGTTTTATTTATTTCATTAAAATAATAATTATTGCTAAAGTAATATGATTTTTTTATAAAATTTTGAATAAATCTACTGCTTTTATTCATTTATGAAAAATGTCAAAATCGTGCTAATATGGGTTAAAGGGAACCTTAGATGCGTTGTAATAATAGTAATAACTCTATTTGTTCTAAATGATATAATGTATATATATATATGTGTATATATTTAGAAAGGGGTTTTTGTTCAAATGTATTTATGTTTATATGGGATAAATGATGTGGAAACTTCATGGAGTTAAATCTATAAAAATATCTTTATTTCCTCGTTAAGGCTTTTAAACTTTGTTAATTATTTGAGGACACGTGCAATCTGGAAGGGTAACACCTGTATTCTGGGTTTTCTGTCTAGGAAAGCATTTCGTATAAATCCCAATCAACCGAGGGACCCGTATGCTTTCCTGGGAATTCCCGGGATGAGTGTTTACTTATAGGCTAAAGCATGTCTCCTTGAAGAATTATATGAGTTTAATTAACCTTAATGTGTCACAGTATTCAAGTGATTATATCACTATTTGAGTACAATCCAAACTATGATTTACTATTTTATTTGTTATCTTATCTTTTAAATTCAATCAACCTTCATAAGTTCTTACATCTCTTCTTGTGTTGTGCAAATCTGTAGAATGCCTCCCCGTCGTGCTACCATGGCCAACAACAACACTGATATTGTTGCTATCCTTGCACAATTTGTAACTCAACTCACTCAAGTTAATGGTGCCGCAAACGGTAACCATGGAACTAATGGTGGTGGTGGTGCCAACCCGCCACAATGTACCTTCAAGCATTTCAATTCGTGTAACCCTCTCAAGTTCTATGGTACCGAAGGAGCTACGGGACTCCTTCAATGGTTCGAAAGTATTGAGGGCACCTTCCTCAATAGTGACTGCCCCGATGACCTTCGTGTCCGTCATGCCACAAGTGTCTTCCAAAAATGGGCACTCACATGGTGGAATGGGGAAAAGAGAACCAGAGGTGTAGAGGCAACCATGGCCTTACCATGGGACGAGGTCAAGAGGCTAATGACCGAAGAGTTCTGTCCTCGGAACGAAGTAAGGAAGTTGGAAGCTGAGTTTTGGGATCTTACCCAGGAAAGTGGTGAAAGTCTGGCTTATACGACCCGGTTTCATGAACTGAGTCTTCTTGTGCCCCACATGGTCACACCCTTATCCCGCTGCATTGAAAAGTACATCGGTGGATTACCTAGGCAGATTCAGGATATCGTCTTAGGGAGAAATCCCGCAAACACTCGAAGATGCTATCCGTTTATCTGCTACATTAACCGACAACCACGTGAAAGAAGGTACTCTGACTAGGAAAGGCACCAAGAAAGCTCCCGACACCACAACCCCTCCCGTACACATCAAAGAAGCCAAAACTAAACCCTACCACAATAATAGAAAAAGAAAGGCTATAAATTTTGCTGTGGTCACTCCTGCTATGCCTGTTAACCAAGTTGCTCCCATGGCTCAAGCACCAGTCAAGAAGCCATATGTGGGGACCTACCCACTCTGTGCCACATGCAATTATCACCATCCCCAAACCATTCCCTGTCGCCTTTGCACTCACTATGGGAAAAATGGTCATACGGTTAATGTTTGTAAAGCCAAAGCACTTTCAGGCCAAGTCAACCCACCAGCCCGAACCAATCAACAAGCGACTAATCAAGGTGTTCCCGCCATAACAAATGGGCGTGCTTGTAATGAATGTGGCAACCCGAACCACTTCCGTGACCAGTGCCCGAAGTTCATCAATTCTAGACAAGGCGGAGCTCGTGGGCGTGCTTTCAACATAAACGCCAATGAAGCTCAAGCCAACAATGATGTGGTCAACGGTACATTTCTTGTTAATAGTCAATATGCCTCCATTTTATTTGATACCGGTGTAGATAAAAGTTTCGTGTCACTTAACTTTGAACCCTTACTTGCAAAAACACGGTCCAAATTAGAGAAAACCTTCACTGTCGAAGTAGCAAATGGTGACTCCCTTACAATAGACTCCATTATCCACGACTGTTCTCTAGAACTTAATGATCATACAGTTCCAATCAACCTCGTGCCAATGCCGCTAGGAAGTTTTGATATCATCATAGGCATGGATTGGCTGTCAAGTCACCATGCCGAAGTCATCTGTTTTGAGAAGTGCATCCGAATACCCCTTCCGTCGGGGGAAACGTTAAGGGTCTTTGGTGAGAAGTCTTGCAAGGGGCTCAAATTAATGTCATGCACTACCGCCCAAAAGTACATACGAAAGAAGTACGTAGCCTTCCTAGCCCATATTGTTCAAAAGGATGTCAAAGAGAAGAATATTCAAGACATCCCCATCACCCGGGACTTTCCCGAAGTATTCCCCGAAGAATTATCCGGTCTTCCACCCATTCGGCAAGTAGAATTTCGTATTGACCTTGTACCCGGAGCTAACCCAGTGGCTAGAGCTCCATACCGTCTTGCACCTTCTGAAATGCAAGAACTTGCAAGCCAACTCCAAGAACTCTCCGACAAGGGCTTTATCCGTCCAAGTCATTCACCGTGGGGTGCACCTGTCTTATTCGTCAAGAAGAAGGATGGATCATTCCGCAAGTGTATTGACTACCGCGAACTCAACAAGCTTACTATCAAGAACCGTTATCCATTGCCTAGAATTGATGACCTCTTAGATCAACTTCAAGGCTCTACTTGTTTCTCGAAGATTGATCTTCGATCTGGTTATCACCAACTCCGTGTACAAGAGGAAGATATTCCAAAGACTGCCTTCTGAAAAAGGTATGGTCACTACGAGTTCATGGTCATGCCTTTTGGGCTAACCAATGCACCCGCGGTTTTAATGGACCTCATGAATCGTGTGTGCAAACCATACCTTGACAAATTCGTGATCGTCTTCATTGATGATATCTTAATCAACTCCAAGACTAAGTCCAATCATGAGCAACACCTTAGGTTGGTTTTGGACCTCTTGAGGAAAGAGAAACTATATGCCAAGTTCTCCAAATGTGAATTTTGGCTAAAGGAGGTTCAATTCCTGGGTCATATCGTCAACGAAAAACGAATTCATGTTGACCCTGCTAAGATCGAAGCAGTTAAGAATTGGAATGCCCCGAAGACCCCCACCGAAGTTCGTTCATTTCTTGGTCTTGCGGGATATTATCGTCGCTTCATTTCAAATTTCTCTAAGATTGCTGTTCCTCTCACCGCTTTGACCCACAAGGGTAAACCTTATGAATGGGGACCAAAGCAAGAAGAAGCTTTCCAAACTCTCAAGCAAAAGTTGTGCAATGCTCCTATCTTGACTCTCCCTGATGGGAATGATGACCTAGTCATCTACTGTGATGCCTCCAACCAAGGTCTCGGTTGTGTCCTCATGCAACGAGGCAAAGTAATCGCTTATGCATCAAGGCAACTTAAGATTCATGAGAAAAATTATACGACGCACGACCTCGAGTTGGGTGCAGTTGTATTCGCATTGAAGATTCGGAGACATTACCTCTATGGCACAAAATGTGTGGTGTTCACCGACCACAAAAGTCTCCAACACATCTTCAACCAAAAAGAACTCAATATGAGGCAACGACGTTGGGGAAAACTCCTTAACGACTATGACTGCGAGATTCGTTACCACCCCGGCAAAGCGAATGTTGTAGCCGACGCTTTGAGTCGAAAGGACCATGTCATGCTTCAATGTGTCCGAATTTAAACCGACATTCAAAATCGCATCTTAGAAGCTCAACACGTCTCAGTCACTGAGGATAACATGTACGAGGAAATGTCATGTGGTGTTGAACTCCATCTTGAACCGAAACCCAATGGCTTACTTTATTACTTGAACCGTATTTGGGTTCCCGATCGTGATGATCTCCATGCATTTCTCATGAACGAGGCCCACAAGACTCGTTATTCTATTCATCCCGGTGCTGATAAAATGTACCAAGATCTTCGCCAACAATATTGGTGGCCCGGTATGAAGAAAGACATTTCTCTCTATGTAGCCAAATGTCTAACTTGCTCCAAGGTCAAAGCCGAATATCAACATCCTTTCGGTTTACTTGAACAGCCAGAAATTCCCGTGTGGAAATGGGAGAACTTAGCTATGGATTTCATTACCAAACTCCCTCGCACCTCAAGTGGTTATGATAGCATTTGGGTGATCATTGACTGCCTCACCAAATCTGCTCATTTCTTACCCATCCGTGAAGACTATCGGGTTAGGAAATTGGCCCAAATTTACATTGACGAAATCGGGAGCCGTCACGGTGTTCCATTAAACATAATCTCCGATAGAGATGCTCGATTCACCTCCCGGTTCTGGCAATCTCTCCAAACTGATCTTGGTACACGATTGGATTTAAGTACGGCTTACCACCCCCAAACTGATGGTCAGACCGAGCGTACAATCCGAACTCTCGAAGACATGCTTAGAGCTTGTGTAATTGATTTTGGTGGCAATTGGGATTCACATCTACCCCTAATTGAATTCTCTTACAACAATAGCTACCACACAAGTATCAATATGGCTCCATTTGAAGCTCTCAATGGTCGTAAGTGCCGTTCTCCTATCTGTTGGAACGAGATTGGTGAAGCACAAATCACCGGTCCCGAGTTAATCCAAAAACATCCGACATGATCATTCAAATCCGTGACAACATTCAAGTAGCGAGGAGTTGGCAAAAGAGTTATGCCGATAAACGACGAAAACCCTTGGAATTCCAAGTCGGTGACCTTGTTCTTCTAAAGGTGTCTCCGTGGAAGGGTGTGATCCGTTTTGGAAGGAAAGGTAAGTTAGCACCTCGCTATATGGGCCCATTCAAGATCATCGAAAGGATTGGGAAAGTAGCTTATAAACTCGAGTTACCCCCATCACTCGGCAATGTGCATCCTAAATTTCATGTGTCCAACCTAAAGAAATGCCTTGCTGATGAGAATCTCCATATACCTCTTGACGACGTGCGCATTGACGAAACGATGCACTTCATTGAGAAACCTGTAGAGATCATGGATCGCGAGATCAAACAACTCAAGCGAAGCCGTATTCCTATTATTAAAGTTCGTTGGGAATCTAAGCGTGGACCCGAGTTTACTTGGGAACGTGAGGACCAAATGAAGCTCAAGTACCCGCACCTTTTTGCTGATTCAGTCACCTCAACTAGCTAAATTTCGGGACGAAATTCCCTCAACATGGGGATACTGTAACATCTCTGAGTTTATTATCCTTAATTGCAATTCAATATAACACATTTCAAACCCGGTTCTAGTGCAATGTTTTATTTTATTCGTGCAAACAATTAAACCCTAGAAATCAATGGAAATTATAAATCCTACATCACCTTTACCTCAAAATCTCTATACAAATATATATTTAGACATGCATATGTATATATTTACACATATTACAAGTGCGTACACATATATACATTAAATTAAAAAGTAAACCTAACAGTGATTGAACCCCTAACCATTTGAACCCCAATTAAACCCCCACACCCATAATTTTGACTTGTGTTATCAATTTTGACCTCCAAAAGTCAAAGCAACCCAAAATTCATGCTAATCCAAGGCTGTCCCGACCCAAATCTGTGTAATTGGACTCCCATGCCTGGAGTAATCGACCATACATCACCCTCAGGCCCAATTGGAAGCCAAAATCAGTTAAAAAAACGTGGCTTATTTCAAATTGAAACGCGTTTGACTCCTTAGAGTCAAGCCGAGCTAAATTAGGGAGGAATTCGCGAATTAAGACCCGATTGATGACAGCAAATCACTCGCAAAGCAAATCCATATGTACCTAGACCACTATCAGGACCTAATTTAAGTTCAAATCATTGAATTAACTCGTAATCAATCGCCCACGACTATTATGATCAATTTGAGATCAATACGATCATTACAAGAGAAATTAATCAAATTGAACCATCCTCCCACTCTCGTATACGTCCAAACAAACTCTCCCAACCCTTGATTAAACCACATTTCACCTCTAGACGCCTGTCGATCACCAAGATCAGTCGAGGAAATCGCGTAGCCGACTGCATTCATGCCCAAATCAATCGAGTTAACGTGGTGCGTTACAAGGATCGTTTTTGCTACCTAGTTTTGCGTACTAGCAACACTCTTGAATCAAGTGAGTATTACATAGCCCCCTTTTTCTCTTTTACACTTTTTGGGGTGATTCATGAATTTTATACAAACAATAGCTTACATTTACACAAACTACACAAACACGAATCCTATTTACATTCATGTGTGCAAATTTGTGCTTTATGTTTGAGTGCTAGGTGTGTTAACTTTTGTGTGCAAATTATGTGCAATCATTAACTATTTAAGCCGACGGTTAACAATGATAGATCTATTGAGTCTGACAAACCCACCCAGATTGGGGTGATTGTTACCGACAACACAATTTGCATGCTAGTTACAAAGGTTTGATTGTACTTTAGTTACACAATAGCTGCTCCCCATAAATGCCTTATTTATCATGACATGTAAGGATTTGCTTATTCATATCTATACACTATCTATGTACAAACCTATGTATGCTCACCAACTTTTAGTTGACCCTATTTTATTCATGTTTCAGGTACTAACGTGTGAATTTGAGCAAGACCTGCTACACTTAAGTTTGGACTTAGTTAATTTAAATTCAAAGAACAATTTGTATTTTTATTTATGTACTTGTTGAATTTTGCTATTTGTGTTTGAATGGTTTGAAATGAAATTGATGATTAATTGTTGAATTTTAGTGAACCTTATGCTCATGAACAGTCTACATGTCCCGCCCCGACGTTTCCGCCGTCGGTTGGGGTGTGACAACCATAACCCATATTGTATTACGCCCATTCTGTGTTCTGGTAGTTTGGTTATGAAGTCCTAATAGGATCCCATTTCCAAACAGGTATCTCCGATTACTGTAATTGACCTGCTGGTTTCTTGAGCTCAATCTTAACTTGAATGCAAGTTAAGCATTTATCTATGTACCGGGCTATTGATCTCTTCATGTTTGGCCACCAGTAATGTTTCTTTAAATATTTGTACATCTTAATTGTACCAGGATGCATGGAGTATCTGGATTTGTGTGCCTCATCTAACACCTTCTCTTGAATGTATCCAAATTTTGAAATCCAGATTCTTTGATCGAATCTCATGATTCCATCATCTCCTTTAATAAGCAACTTTTGTTTCCCAACCATACGTTCCTTCTTGATATTCCTTTCCTCTAATTATTTTGGTTGGATTTCCTTGATCTGTTCCATCAAATCTAATTTCAAGTCTAATCTTAATGCCTTTACCTTAATCGGTTGACTTCGTTCCTTCTGGCTTAAAGCATCTTCCACTACATTCGCCTTCCCGGGATGGTATTTGATTTCACAATCATAGTCATTGATAAGTTCCATCCACCTCCTTTGCCTCATATTTAAATTCTTCTAATTAAGAATATGTTCGAGGCTTTTATGGTCTGAATATATTACGCATTTAGTACTATACAGATACTGTCTCCAGATCTTTAAAGCAAACACTATGGCACTAAGTTCAAGATCATGTGTAGTATAGTTTTTCTCATGAACTTTAAGTTGGCGTGATGCGTAGGCAATAACCCTGTCTCGCTGCATCAACACACAACCCAGACCAATTTGGGAAGCGTCACAATAGATTACAAAATCATCGTTTCCTTCGGGTAGTGCTAGGATCGGTGCATGGCTAACCATATCTTTGAGAATGTTGAATGCTTCTTCTTGTTTCGCACCCCATTCAAACTTTGCTACTTTCTGAGTCAAAGCAGTCAATGGTGTGGCAATCTAGTAGAAGTCTTTAATGAATCTTCAGTAATATCCGGCTAATCCCAGACAGCTTATGATCTCTGTCATTGTCTTTGAGGATTCCCACTTCATAACTGCTTCGATCTTACTTGGGTCTACTTGTACTCCATGTTCGTTCACAACGTGCCTAAGAAATTGTACTTCTCGTTTCCAAAATTCACATTTGGAAAAACTTAGCGTACAATATTACGAAAGATCCTAAGATGCTCAGCATGTTCTTCTTGGCTTCAAGAGTAGATAAGAATATCATCGATAAAGACGATGACAAATTTATCAAGGAATGGTTTACAAACTCGGTTCATTAGGTCCATAAATGTTGTGGGGGCATTTGTTAGACCAAATGACATGACCAGGAATCCATAGTGACCATATCGGGTCCTGAAAGCAGTTTTAGGTACGTCCTCTTGTTGTACCTTCAACTGATGATATCCTGATCTGAGGTCAATCTTTGAAAAGTACTTGGCTCCTTGTAGCTGATCAAACATATCATCTATTCTAGGCAATGGATATTTGTTCTTCACAGTCAGCTTGTTCAATTCCTGATAATCAATGCACATCCTCATGCTTCCATCCTTCTTCTTAACAAATAGTACCGGTGCTCCGAGAAGGTGAAGTACTAGGACGAATGAACCTTTTTTTCTAAAATTTCTTGGATTTGTTTCATCAGTTCTTTCTGTTCGAAAGGAGTTAGACAATAAGGGGATCTTGCAACAGGTTTAGTTCCAGGAATGAGTTCGATTCGGAATTCGATCTAACGATCAGGTGAAAGACCGGGTAATTCTTCCGGAAAGACATCCGGGTGATCACAGACTACGGGAATATCCGTAATCTGTCCTTCGGGTTTGGCATTTAAAGCATGGATTAAGAGTATATTGTCTCCCTAGTTCAATTCTTTCTTAACTTTTGCTATCGAAATAATTTCAATCTTATTACTATTACTATCACCTTGAATCATCAAAAAACTTTCATCTCGTTTCTTAATGTTGGCCGTCTTCTGGTCACAATCAATATGGGCTTGGTATTGGTTTAACTAATCCTTCCCTAGGATAACCTCATATTCGTTCATGTTCATCGGTATTAGTGTAACTAGTACCTTATCATCACCAAAATTGATGACACAATCAGGGTATGTTTCAGTTATCCTAATTTGTTCGCTACTTGTTGTTTCAACGACATAGGCATGAATAAGCGGAATCGGTTTTACACCTAAATATGGGCTGAATGCACATGAAACAAAACTTCTATTCGCCCCTGTATAAAATAAAATCTTGACGTAAATATTGTTAACTAGGAAGGTACCTTCCACTTCCTTGGCTTTATTATTCTGTTCTTTTCCGCTTCCTAGGATGAATACTCGTCCTATGCCCTTATTCTGACCACCCATCACTTGTTTATGTGGTTTAGGACAAGAATTCCTATAGTGGCCCATCTCTCCACAGTTAAAACATTTAACATTTGGGCACTGGGTTGCCGAGTGACCAAAAACTTCTGACAAGTTTGGCATTTCATCCCCTGTTTAGCTCTATCAAGGTTGAATCCTCCTTTTTCTGAGAAATTTACTATTTCCCGGTTTGAACTTTGTAGGATCGTAAGATTACAAGGTGATTCTATTCTAGTTGATATTGGTGGAAACAATAACAACCAACAAAATAAACAAGTAAACAGCAAGAATACTGATAAATGCACTGTTGTATTAGACTTCTGAGATTACAAGTTTACAAGTAAAACACTATCAAGAAGCACTATGAAAGCACAGCAAGCACACTTACAATGAAGTGTTAACACAGTATTTATAGTAACTTAGAATCAAGACAGACCCTTGATTCTAAGGATCAGATCTAACACAAGCCGTTGATCTTGTTTATTAATCTAAATTACACGCAAAGGCTAATCTAGTTAACTTTACTGAAACCTCTTCTTAGGCATCATTGTTTGCATGCTTGGAGAAGTGCGTTATTGTCCTTTATTGGTTGCACCAGTGAGGTTCCTTCTGCTTGGAGTGTGGCTGTTGCTTTGGCAGAAAGGTGTCAGAGGCGCTTCACATGGATAGTCAGCTGCAACGTTTGGTCTTCAGAGAATAAAGCTATCAGCAGCAGAGATGAGAATTATCCTGCTGATAAGCCTATCAGCAGCAACTTTTGTTGAACGCTGCTGATAAGCCTATCAGCAGCAACAAGTGTTGAATGCTGCTGATAAGCCTATCAGCAGCAACATGTGTTGAATGCTGATGATAAGCCTATCAGCGGCCATATGTGTTGAATGCTGCTGATAAGCCTATCAGCAGCATTTGTACTTAGAATAATTTGGTAGCAATCAGTCTTTGGTTCTACAAACTCCCCCTAGACTGATGCAACCAAAATTCTTCTAATCACTTTGCTGCTGAAGCTTTTGCATGTGGCTGACTATCCTTTCAACCTCATAGCCTCTTGGATCCTTGCTGGGATTGTTCAGTGGAAGTTCAGACAGAGTCTTGATGTCTTTGTGTGGCATTTTGTAGATTGCTTTGCTTGAACATCTCATATGCTGCTTCTTTACATCAATCAGAGTGAACTCATCCAAATCAGCATTGTAGGACCAAGATACAAATGGAGAGTGGGACTTGAGTGGTTTGATATTCATGACCACATCTTTGCTAGGGTTGAAGGAATGTCTGATTGCTAGCATAAGGTGTTTCCCACTCTCATTTGCAGGCTCATGAGCTTCACCCAGCTCCAAAATTCTTCTTAGGTCTGAATCTGGTAGTTGCAGAACCTCATCAACAGACCTGTATGTAGATCTTCTTCTTTCAGTTCTCCCCCTGAATATCTCAAACCTTTGATCCTGTGGATTGTAGGCCCATTCAACTATGTTTCTTGAGTCTTCAGGTTCAGATGAGGATTTGGATTTCTTCAAGGGAGGCTGTTGATGAGTGAGAGCTGGGTGGGATGATTTGGACTTGTTGGGTGGAGGAGTGGAAGGTTTGGGGAGGAGAGTGGAAGGATGATGGACTGAGGAAGAGTTAGGTGAGGGAGAAGGCTTGGGTTTCTTTGTCTTTGGTTTTTCTTCTTCTTTGATAAGTACCCTTTTCTTGGAGCCCTTCTTCCCTAGTCTTTCTTCCTCAAACTTTTTAACTTTGAAGTAGAGGGCTTGCAGGTTCATGAAATTCGTGGGACCAAGCCTCTTTCCACTGTCTCCTCTAGCCTTAAGGAAGTCAATCATGACCTTCCTTTCTTCATGGGTCCGTTTATTAAAGGCAAAGGTCTTTTTGGACTGTTGTTTGGCTTTTTCTTCTTCTTCAGCCTTTTTCTTCTTTGCCAACTGACCTTACTGACCCATGAAGGCTCTGTAGACTTCTTTAGTTGATAGTTTCTCAAGGTAGTCTGCATCCTCACCTTGAGAGACTAGAGTCTTTATCCACTCCTCCCTCATTTCTTTAGCTAGTTCAGAATCGGTTATTCTGAACTTAGCTTCTTCTTTCTTCTTCTTCTCCAATTCTTCCTCTTCTCTATTGAATTGTTCCTGCAGTTGAAGAGCAAGAGCTGCATCTTCTTCAATCCGGTCAACTACAGGAATCTTTCTTTTTAGTTCATCCAGCTGTTTAGCATACAGCTGGATGGTTTGTTCTCTTAGGAGAATGGCTGTTTTTTTTTTCTTGGGCCTTTTTCATGTCAGCCATCTCCTCTTCTTCTCTTCTTCTTCTTTTCTCTTCCCTCTCTCTTTTCTCTTTTAGCAACCTCTCTTCATCTTCATCAGTCATGATTCCCTTTCCTTTGTTTACATTGGATGCCTCTGCTTCAGCTTCACTGATCACAACAGCAGATGATGATGCTGCTATTGGGATCTCTGCCTCAGCTTCATTGGCAAATTAAGGAATTGACAAGGGACGATCACTGTCTTCATCAAGTTGATACTCAGGATCTTCTATTTCCCTCAGTTGATCCCTAAGTGAAGATCTTGTGCCAGATGCTACAGATGTGGCTTCAACTTGTGGAGTATCTGAGTTGGAGTCAGTATCAGAAGTTGACACAGACTCTTCCTGAGGAATCAGTCCTTCTTTTTCAAGATGGGCTTTGATGGTGACCATCATTTCTTGGCTCTCCAATGAGTTAATATTGCAGATGTTGGCTCTGAGCTGAAAAATCTTGAATAGGAAGTCTGAGGGCAGCTGAAGGATGTTCCTGGTGTTGATGATGAGAGAGGAGCCATTGCTGAGCAGAAGAGTGTGGTCAAAGGACTTAGTGCTCACCCAACCTAGCACGTCCAAGTCCTTGACCAGGAAGGCATACAGGAATCTTCGAAGGCCTAGAACTTCTTCTTCAGTGAGAAGACTGCTCCTTGTTATTTCAAGATTGCTAGGAGTCAGTCTCCTTTCTGTAACCGCTGAGGATTCAGGATAAGCTACCCGATGTGCTACTTGTAGGAATCTTTGGAGCCTGGGTAGATTATCCTCCATCTGGTCATAGAACCTGCCAATGGCAAGTTCTGCTGAGAGATCTGCTGAGTTGTTGATGCAGTTTGATACGTATAGCTGTAGGACTTGGAGGGCATTGAGAGAGTTCCAGTTCAGCTCTTCTACTCCACTGAACTCCCATCCAATCCAAAACCTCTCAGCTGATCCACAGTTGTGGAATCCTTGGACCCAGATGGGGCCGTAGGCCGAGCCTCAGCATCCCCATCACCCGTGGTTTCTTGGCGCCTGGGATTCCTCTCAATGAGGGGAGTTTCCAGGGAAACACCCTCACCATGAGTTGCCGTGGTTGAGGTCTTAAAGATGTTGTCACTGTCCTCCTGGTCATTTGATGGACCAGCAGTAGTGACAGCCTCTTCCACATCCACTCTTTCAGTACTCCTAGAGTGGACCTTCAAGGGTGAAGAACTTGGGTTGGGTGTTTCGGAAGCAAGACTAATCAGTACCTCCTTGATAGTGGTAGTTGGAGAAGGTACATCACTTTGGTCAGGTTCCTCAACACTTAAGTCCAAAGAAGATAGGAATGGCTCAAGGGGCTGTTCTATGGATCCGGGAAGTGATCCTAATCCTAATAGAGAGACTTCCGAAGGAGTCTCCCTAACAGTGTGGCTTTCCCTTATGATATTCTCACTAGAATGTTGTGATTCTGAGTGAGGGATGTTGGCTTGGGTTTGGGCCTTGGAGGCAAGAGAAGAAGGAGTTCTCTTGCCCCTCTTCCTTATATATTTGGTTGCAACCGGGGCCCTGTGTTCCGGTTAAGCAATCAAACTATGGGTGAGTAACTTATGTGCCTGTACATCCTCAGTAGAATGCACAGGGGTTTGATCAAGGGAAGCAGCAGTTTGAGTTTGTGGCAGTGAGGTGGAGGGTGTGGGATCAGTATCAGCTGGGTTTGCTGAACTGTCACCCTGGGCACTTTGTGTGTTCAACATTGTAGATAACAATGGAACATCGGCCCCTGAGAACTTTGATGAAACTGTTCTCATGCTTTGAAAAATGTTGTTCTTATGTCCCAGCATTATATAGATTCTTGCAGTTTTTGAAAGATCTTGGTGCTCAATATTGAACACTTCCTGCAAGAATCTTGGGTACATGAAGAACTGTGATTTCACCCCTTCTTGAAGGTTGTATCTCAAACGTTCAAGAATGAGGTGGGAAAAATTGAAACCCGCTCCAGTTATCATACCGTGAATTGCCGACGCAAGTCCGGAGCTAAGTTGGTTCCAGCCACTCCTCTTCTGGGATATGCATTGGAGAAGAGTGTGGCAGAGATACTTCCACTTGGGACCCATGAGTGCCTTCTCTATCGTATACTCTGTTTGATTCCCAGTGTACCCTATGGATACAAAGGTCCTCATGTATACGTCTCTTGGGTAAGAGATGGCGTCCCCTTCATCTTGAAGCTTGAGGTGTTGGCGGAGCTTTGCTTCAGTGATAATCATCTCCTTGTCGTCTACTGTACCTCTGATTTGGGGAGTGCCCTGGTCAGTAGAATACACGGCTGAGCTCCAAAAATCTTCCATGTGGGAAGTATAGATGGTTGGGTTGACTGTTAGGGCATGGTGGATTTTGGACCAACAAAGGAAGTCGATCATATCATCGAAACCTTCGGATTTCTTGCCCTTTATTAGGCATGCAGTGAGGTTGTGATATGGGGAAAACTTGTCGTTGGGGTTGTTTATGTCTGCGCCTGCCATTTTTATGGAGTTGGAGGGAAGAGAGAAGGATGTTTGAATGGTGGTTAATTATGGAGGGCTTTGAATGCTGTGGGGACGGGAGAGAAAGTGATGGGAGATTAGGGTTTGAAATTGAATATGAAGAGGTTGTGGGAACGTTTGAAATTGTGATATAACGGCAGACGAAGAAAAAGCAACTTTACTTGTACAGTACAACCTGTTTCACTTTTCATTGTTACAGCTGTAAAGCACTCGAGCAGTCATGGTAAAGACTGAGAGTGGTTTTTTACCTCAGGTAAAAGTTAATGTAGACTTGTTTTACCCATCAGCAGCAAACTTGGTTGCTGCTGATGGTGAGCTATCCGCTGCAAACTTGGTTGCTGCGGATAGTGAAGTCTCTCTGTAGCAGATTTGGGTGCTGCTGACTGTTGTATTCATTCCGCAGCAAAAAGGTTGCTGCTGACCGCCTTAAAGCTATCCGCATGAGACTTGTTCCTGCTGATAACTTTTTGCTGCTGAAGAGTAAATCTGTCAGCAGTGAAAAAGTGCTACTGACTATAACCTTTTATTAAGAACAAAAACATAGACATATTTACAAGGAAAGATAAAAATTTGAGACATGTCTTATTCAAAGTTCATCATGCCAATTGATTCAACTAGATATCGAAATCTTGCTTCATCAAAAGGTTTAGTGAACAAATCAGCATATTGCTCATTTGTGTGAACCTTGGATAGGACAATTCTCTTTTTCTCAGCTTGATCCCTGATAAAGTGATAGCTGATGTCGATGTGCTTAGTCTTGGAATGCTGCACTGGATTATTCGTGATAGAGATTGCACTCATGTTGTCAATGTGAATTGGAGTTTGCATGAAGGTCATTCCATAGTCAAGCATTTGATTTTGGATCCAGATGACCTGTGCACAGCAGCTTGAAGCTGCAATGTATTCTGCTTCAGCTGTTGAAGTGGAGACACATGTTTGCTTCTTGCATTGCCATGAGATGAGCCTTCCTCCAAGAAATTGACATCCCCCTGATGTGGACTTTTTGTCCAAGTTATAACCCCCATAGTCACTGTCAGTGTAGGCATAGAGATTGACATTTCCATTCTTTGGATACCATAGCCCAATTTTTGGAGCTCCCTTTAGGTATCTAAGGATCCTTTTGACAGCTTGAAGATGAGACACTTTTGGAGTTGCTTGAAATCTTGCGCAGAGACAAACTGCAAACATGATATCTGGTCTTGAGGCAGTGAGATACATGAGAGACCCTATCATTGCTCGGTACTGATGTTGATCAGTGTCTTGTCCTTCTTTATCCGAAGATAATTGATGGTGCACTTGCATAGGAGTTCTTGCAGCAGAGCAGTCAGCCATTTTGAACCTCTCCAAGATGCTTTTGACATACTTGGATTGACTTATGAAGATTCCATTTGGTACCTGTTTGACTTGAAGTCCTAAAAAGAAATTTAGTTCACCCATTGAACTCATTTCAAATTTGGAATGCATCAGAACTTCAAAGTCTTTGCAGAGCTTCTTTCTTGTAGATCCAAAGATAATGTCATCAACATAAATCTGGACCAACAAAATTTCTCCCCCTTCATCTTTGATGAAAAGTGTCTGATCAATGGCCCCCCTTCTGAAGTTGTTGCTAAGTAGATATCCAGATAAAGTTTCATACCAGGCTCTTGGGGCTTGGTGTAAGCCATAGAGAGCTTTGTCCAGTTTTAAGACCTTATTTGGATGTGTAGGATCCACAAAGCCTGGAGGCTGTTTGACATAGACCTCTTCACCAATCTTGCCATACAAAAAGTCACTCTTCACATCTATTTGATAGACCATAAAGTTTTTGGATGCTGCATATGCCAGAAAGATTCTGATGGCTTCCAGACGGGCAACAGGAGCAAAGACTTCATCATAGTCAATGCCTTCTTCTTGAGTGTAACCTTGAGCTACAAGTCTGGCTTTGTTCTTGACCACGATGCCCCTTTCATCTTCTTGTTTCTGAAAACCCATCTTGTTCCAATGGCTGTTTGACCAGGTGGAAGATCAACAAGCTTCCAAACATCTTGTCTTTTGAACTGCAGCAATTCTTCCTGCATTGCTTCAATCCAGCTGTTGTGCTTGAGAGCTTCATCAATCTTCTTGGGTTCCACCTGAGATAGAAAGCAAGAGAACAAACAAATGTTGGCTTCATGAGACTTACTTCTTGTCTGGATACCTGTGTGGACTTGGCCAATGATGTTTTCCAGAGGATGCTCTTTGTTTATTCTCTGTGCTGGTATCACATCCAGCCGTATTCCCTCTTCAAGATTACTTTGGTTTAGATCAGGATTGTCTTTAGTTGTGAGGAGAGGAGCTTGGAGGTTCTGATCATTGTGTTCCACATTGTCAGCAGTATTCGCATCAGAGGCCTCTTCAGCATGGATTGAGGAGGCTTCATTAAAGATTTCTTGGTCAGAGAGATTGCTGCTTGTGGTGTTGGAAGTACCGGCTTCACCTGTACTGGCTTCAATAGCTTCTGCCACTGATGGAGGATCAATGGATGGCCTTTTCATCCTGATGTAGGGACTGGGAAAATCCAGTCTGTAGTCAGTAGAAGAGGTTGAGGCAGAAGATGTTGATGTTGAAGAAGAAAACTCCATATTTGAGAATATGAGATGCTCAAATATCTGGGTGAAGGAGTCTATATCAAAGAGCCAGTTAGGACCTTTGCCTTGTTCACAGACAACGTGTTCCCTGCATTCCACATTAGCAGATTCTTCCACAATCCGAGTCCTAGAATTGAACACTCGGTAGGCATTTGATTGAGAGGAGTAACCTACAAAGTAACCTTCATCAGACTTTGCACCGAATTTAGGAAGAACTGCATGTGTGATGAGGATGGTACATGGACATCCAAAGGGCTTCAGGAAGCCAATGTAGGGAACTCTTTTGAGCCAAAGTTCATAGGGTGTTTTCTAGAGAGGCTTAACAATAAGGACTCTATTCTGCACATAGCAAGCTGTGCTTACTGCTTCCGCCCAGAAAGTAAGGGGCAGCTTTGAGTCAGCCAGCATAGATCTTGTCGATTCAATTAGAGTCCTATTTCTTCTTTTAGCAACCCCATTTTGTTGAAGGGTTCTTGGAGCACTGTATTGCCTTTCAATGCCCTTGCTCTCACAGAAACTGTTCAAAGTGTGATTTTTGAACTCTGTTCCCTGATCACACCTTATGATCTTTACCTTCAGATTGCTTTGATTCTCTACTCTAAGAATATAGGATTTGAGAATCTCAGCAGTTTCATCTTTTGTTCTTAGGAAGAATACCCATGAGAATCTGGAGAAGTCATCAGTTATCACCAGACAGTAGGACTTTTTGCCCATTGACATGACATTCGTAGGACCAAAGAGATCCATATGCAGTAGCTGGAGAGGGGTGTCATTTGTGTTCAATGTCTTGGGCTTTTGGGAACTCTTGTGTTGTTTTCCCTTCAAGCAGGCAATGCAGTGATCGTCTAGCTGGAATTCTTTGTCAGGAAGCCCTCTGACAATATTGTCCTTCACTAATTTATTGATTGTTTTGATGTTAACATGGCTTAACCTCCTATGCCAGAGAGCGGATTCATCAACTGATGCCTTTGACAGAAAACATGAAACACTACCAGATGGAGTGGCTTCATTCATGTCAAGCACATATAAGTTGTCCTTTCTACGAGCAGTTAGGAGAATCTTCTTTGGAGGGGGCTTAGTTAGGCCAGGAGCTAACACGAAACATTCTTTGTCAGTGAAGAGCATCCAATGCTTTTGATCACATACTTGGGAAACACTCATGAGATTGAAGTCAAGTTCTTTAACATAGTTGACTCTTTCAATACTCATCCTTTCATTGGACACAGTTCCTTGTCCAGTGATAGATCCACCCTTTGAGTCACTCCCAAAAGCAACATATCCTCCATTGAAATGTCTGAAGTTAGAGAGGATGGACCTGTTGCCTGTCATGTGCCTGGAACAGCCGCTATCTACCACCCAAGTATTGTGTTTGTTGCCTGGCTGTCCCTGCACATGGAAGATATCTAATTAGTGGGAGGATCATTGTAGCATGCAGCATTGTAGAAGATCGTTGCTAATTTGCCATTGTCAGCATGCTTGCAGTCAATGGAACCAATAGTTATGCTTGGAGATTGTTTGGCCTTCCATTGCTGTGTTGGTGGTTTTCTAGCTTTCTTTACATTGTCGGCAGAAGATGTTGTTGCTGACAATTCTGGCTTATCCGCAGCCGATTTTGCTGCTGAGGGCTTTGCTGGAGCAGTAGCAGTTTTTGCTTTGTCAGCAGCAGATACTTTTGCTGCTGATGCCGTTGTTTTTTATTTTGCTTTGTCAGCAGCAGAGACTTTTGCTGTTGGAGGCTTAGCCTTTGGTTTCCTAGACTTTACTCTATCAGCAGCGATTTTGTTTGCTGCCGATGGGTTGAGCACAAATGAACGATTTGCAATCTGGTTAAAAGGGTTGAACTTGCATGTTGCAGCAAAGTGGTTTGATTCCCCACATATGATGCAAGTTTGTTTAGGTTTCTGCATCTTCACTCTTTGAGGGGATAGAGATTCTCTGAACTTTGTTGCCTTTGCATCATAGCTTCTCACCTGTTTGTTTCTTTTTGTTTTCTCAAAGGCATGCTGCTTTGAGTTTCTTTGGTGTTCACGGTAGTGAAAGCAGGTGCTGGCAGTGTGATTGTATTTGCCACACACAAAGCAGGATAGTGCTATCTTGTCCCGGTGAAAGTCCACATAGTTCTTACTTTGAAACAAATCTTTGAAGTTCCAGGGATGAGCTTTGTTATGCTTAAAAGTGGCTTCTTCTAGAGTCTTTTGAACATATGGAACTTTTTCTCCAGGTGTATGAAAACTATCAAACACCTTTGGCTTTGACTGAGGCTTGGGGTTGGTGAAACCTGATGTCTCTCCCTTTTCAATGTTTAGCTTTCTTCCATTTTGAGGATAGCTAATCTTGATTTGTTTGAATGGGATGGGAGCTGGAATAGTTGGAATAGTTGGAGTAACAACAGGACATTCATTTTTGTTCAGAACAGCTTTAGAGATAGGAGCAGATGGGACTGCACTAGTTTCACAGTGGTCTGAGCAGGTTGACTCAAGTTCTGAAGAGGTGGAGCAGTCTTCCACGAAACATGCATCCATTGAAGGATCAAGGTTTCGATTTGCCGTGTCAAGATTTGCAGTATTGAAGCTTGGTTCGTGAATGGCAACATAGTCAGCAGGAGGAGGAACTATCTTGTACTCGTCATCATGATATCCAAGTCCAGTTTTACCCTTTCATGGACTTGAATATCTAACAATCTTTGTAACTTTTTAGATGAAAATTCATATTTTTCAACATGAACTTTCTGTTCAGCCAGTTCAGCTCTGGTAGCTTTAAGTTTTACTAATAGATCATCAATCTGAGTTTCAAGATTGGTTTGTTCATGTTTTAAAGAAGAAATCTCTTTCTTAAGGCAGTTAATCTTTTCTTTGTAACTGTCTTCGACGTTTTTGAATTCAGATTTCATTTGGTGAAACTCTTCATTTTGATCTATTAGATTTTGGTTATGCTTTCTATAACCTAAAACATTGTCAATGCAAGCTTGAGAGCAAAGATGTTCAAATACCTGAGGTGGTATCTCTGCATTGTCTGCCATAAGTGCTTGGTTGGAGGCAGGAACATCTTCATATTGAAAACTCCAATCAAATTCTGTAGTTCCAACATTTGCACAGGCTGCAGTTTGTGCTAGAGGAGTTCCTTGCTGCTGCTGCTGCCTGGGCTGACCTTGGTAACCTTGTCTTTGATGGCTGGCACCCTGATTGGCTTTGGGTGCCTTGCACTCCCTAGCAAAGTGACCCATTTGGTTACAGTTGTAACATCGGATCTTGCTTTTATCAAGCCCAACTCTGGTGTTTGAGTTGTTGCTTGGAACTGATCTCCCGGTTCTAGAATAAAACCTTTTTGCTCTAAGGGAAAGCATGGCATATAAGTGCTGAATATCCATTTCTTCAAGATCATCTGGATGAAAGCATTCCAGATCCTCCTTTATGAAGTGCATGCTGCTTGAGTTGTCAGAGACAAAAGCAGTAGAGGTTGGCTATTGAGGAGGTGCCTCAAGAAGAAATGGTGATGAGTTGGATTGTGAAGCAGTTGGTGTTTGAGGATGAGTAACAATGGGAGGATAGTAGTTGCTTGCACTAGGACCAGAATGATCAGAGTGAAGCGCTGAGGTGGTGGTGGAGGAAGTGGTAGCTGATTGATAACTGGAGCTCCTTTCTTTAGCTTGAATCATTTCTAATTCATAGGTTTTGAGCATGCCAAAGAGCTCAGTCATCTGAAGAGTCTTCAGATTCTCTGTTCTTCTGATGGACACTGTATATAATGTCCAACAACTAGGAAGAGATCTTATGAACTTCTTGAGAATGTCTTCATTCTCCAGCTTTACCTTGGAGCACTGCAGTTCTCCAACCAGGTACGTGTACCTGTTATATAAAACTGTTAGTGACTCACCTTCCTTCCAGACGAAGTTTTCATATTGTTGCTTGAGAATGTCACGTCTGTTCTCTTTGACCTCCTCAGATCCAGCAAACATCTTTTCCAAGGCTCCCCATAACTCCTTTGCAGTTTTGTGAGCCTTGAAGTTGTCAAAAACTTCATTTGGAAGGCACATTTGGATATCTCCTAATGCCTTGAAGTCCACCTCCATTTTCTTGATGCCTTCTTCAGAATACTTGGAGGGTTCCTTCGGAACTAATGGTCCTCCGGAGTCAGCAAAGGCCACCATGGGAACATAAGGTCCATCCTTTATGGATTTCCACATTCCGTATTCATGGTAGCAGAAGAAGCTTTCCATACGGTTCTTCCACATATCATAGTCATCCCCAGACACCAACCTCGGTGGTCGGTTGATACTGCCGATGTCTTCAGATCCATGACTTTGTGCCATTTTGTTTTGTGTGACTTGATCAAGAATAGAGTTTTGAATAGAATTAGAAAGTGATTAAACAATTGTTAGTTTGTTTAATCTTGAGCCAAAGCTCTGATACCACTTGTAGGATCGTAATATTACAAGGTGATTCTATTCTAGTTGATATTGGCGGAAACAATAACAACCAACAACGTAAACAAGTAAACAGCAAGAATACTGATAAATGCACTGTTGTATTAGACTTCTGAGATTACAAGTTTACAAGTAAAACACTATCAAGAAGCACTATGAAAGCACAGCAAGCACAATTACAATGAAGTGTTTACACAGTATTTATAGTAACTTAGAATCAAGACAGACCCTTGATTCTAAGGATCAGATCTAACACAAGCCGTTGATCTTGTTTATTAATCTAAATTACACGCAAAGGCTAATCTAGTTAACTTTACTGAAACGTCTTCTTAGGCATCATTGTTTGCATGCTTGGAGAAGCGCGTTATTGTCCTTTATTGGTTGCACCAGTGAGGTTCCTTCTGCTTGGAGTGTGGCAGTGGCTTTGGCAGAAAGGTGTCAGAGGCGCTTCACATGGATAGTCAGCTGCAACGTTTGGTCTTCAGAGAATAAAGCTATCAGCAGCAGAGATGAGAATTATGCTACTGATAAGCCTATCAGCAGCAACTTGTGTTGAACGCTGCTGATAAGCCTATCAGCAGCAACAAGTGTTGAATGCTGCTGATAAGCCTATCAGCAGCAACATGTGTTGAATGCTGCTGATAAGCCTATCAGCAGTCATATGTGTTGAATGCTGCTGATAAGCCTATCAGCAGCATTTGTACTTAGAATAATTTGGTAGCAATCAGTCTTTGGTTCTACAAACTTATACACAACCTCATCGGGTTTCCTCTTGTGATCAATCTTTGGTGGCTCCTGAGCTGCCACCTCGTCGTACATTACCGCAATCTTTTCAACCGTCAAATCTATTGTCTCGGGTGCGATAGATTTCACTAAGGTACGAACCTTAGGAGGAAGACCTTGGATATAGCATTTAACTCTTCTTGACTCTGGAGTAACCAAATGTGGCACCAACTTGGCCATCTCATTAAACTTGGTCGTGCACTCCTGATGAGTCAGGGTTTCCTGCCTCGAACCGAAGAAATTCAGATTCAATCTTGTCCAGAGCATTTTGTGGACAATATCTCTTGATGATCAAAGACTTAAGATCTTCCCAAGTTATCCTATCAGTGTAAGCTTCTCCCTTCGTCTGCTTGACTGATTCCCAACAGTCAAGAGCCTCCTCTTCAAATGAATGTGTGGCAAACTTCACAGCTTAGTTTGTCCTGCACTCGCTCATCTTGATTACTGCTTCCATAGACGTAATCCATTGCAAGGCTGCAATAGCATCCTTATTCCCATTGAATGGCTTGGGGTGACAGTCACTGAAATTCTTGTAATTTCATCCTTGTCCATGAACTCCTGTGCTCTGTTTTGTCATTCCAACCGTTTCATGGGTTCAGGTGGTTCCTATATTGTTTCTTACAGAAGTAGTATGGATGGTATCTTTTGTTCTGAGATTGGCACCACTTGTTTTTTCATTTTGATTTCCCAGACCGTTGGGATTTTCTCTTCTTCTAAGAGCATCATCAAGGATTCCAGGTAGAGTCGTTTGAAGTACTCGGGTGACTTCAGATGCCACCGCTCCTTGGAATTGAGCCTCAGTCATAATAACTTATTCCACAAGGTGTTCTGGTTCAACATTCGTATTGACGTTTTCATTTGGATCAGTGTTTGTGTTCTTCGTGTTACGGGTATGGGACCTAGTATTGGGCCTCCTACCCCTACCTCTGCCTTGTCCTCTACCTTGACCTGCCTTTTGTACCTACACAGATGTATAGCATCAGAATTCGTATAACTGGTCATAATCCAGAAATTCATAAATTAACAACATTTTGCCAAAAATGCCTTTAATTATCTGATTTCTAAGTATTTCTTGTTGTAGGTCGTACTTAATGTATACACCTAACTTATCCTGAGGCATTCCAGACTAATCTCAGAGTCCTAGTTTAAGTTTAGATACTATTCCTATAGTATCTAAATCTCATAAACTGTGGCTCTGATACCAACTTGTCACAGCATGAAACTAGGGTATTTATCATCCCAGAGTAATACCTCCAACAGAGATGTTCCCAGGAAAGAGTGACAGGTCTAGGAGGGATTTATACACCACTCTTTCCCTAGACAGAATATTTCTTTTGTTAGATGACTACATACCGGTTGGATGTTACCCTTTTGGTGACGTTGATATCAAAACACACAGCGAAAACTAGACCATCAAACTTTATTAAAATATTAAAATATTGTTTACAACATGTTATCATAAAAGGTTACATTGTTTCATCATCTTTGTTCCTAGCAAGGAACATATCATTCGGGACTTATAGTTCCAGGCATGCCCGTCATCTGGATCATTCATCGGTTCGTTCTAGTCCTAGAATGCCATCTCTACTGACTACCTGTGATGCGCTCAAAAACATTTGATAAAACATAGGTCAGTACAAAGCTGGTGAATTCATAAACTAAAATAGTTTATTAAAATGAGCCGCCAAAGTATCTTGAACACATTCATGGGGTTCCACCCCCAAATTCATAGACAACTATGAACAATCAGTAAGTATATATATAACCAAAGACCGTTCCACGGGTCCTATCCATCATGCCTTTTCACGGGTCAAGTGAAACACAATAAGCGCTTAGAATGTATTATATATATATACACAATCGGTGCAATCGTTTCAAGATACTCAAAATGTTTTCATAAAATCAACCATAACAGAGCCATGGTTAGTTTAAATGCATCACAGTTTAAGAACTCACCTCAACAGTATCTCTGCTTATCAAATCTGTAAGATAGCCAACACCTCAGACAAAGTTCCTAAATATATATTAATGATATTACTTAATTACACAAACCTAGCTTAATGATGTATAACCAAATCTTAACAGTAGGTCGGAACCTTACCTCAGCACTATCTACGGCAAATTGGAGTTGAATCTCTAGAAACCAGACTCTCACACGCGAACCAGGGCTCGGGATCAGGACACCAGAGAGTTTGTGTGCGTAATTTGAAAGTGGGACCGATGAAGAACAAATGAGCTCGGCCTTTCTATTTATAGGCAACATTTGAGCCCGTAGCGGATTGCTAACAAAGGTGGTGGTGGTCCGCCACCGCCTCCAGCCACAAAATTGTCTTAGGGACCAAGTAGCGGAGCGTTACTGGTCCCTTGGCAGACCGTCAAGGCCACCTGTCCCGTAGCAGACCGCTAAGGTGTGGGTGACGGTCCTCCGTAGGGTTACACGTGTCAAACTTCACCCACTAGTCATCGGACACGTGGCGCATGCGGATTGAAGCCTTTCTGACCACTCCGCCACCCCTTTTGATTTTTAGAATTTTCACTTATAGTCCTTGAACTTTGTTTATTTACATATCAACCGTTTAACTTTAAAATTTTGCAAGTTTAGTCCTTTATTTTCTAGAGAATTTTCGAGGTATTACACCGGTTCATGCAAACACCGACTCAAAACCATGCACAAGCCATGAAACACATCTTATGATACCTTAAGGGTTCACTTGATTTTTGTATTGTTTACCCGAGAGGTGGGTCACACACCTTGCTCGGTTATAGTGATAGTAGTCACGCGGTTGACGTGGATGATGGTAGAAGCACAACGGGATTTGTTTTCTACTATGGTAAAGCACTAGTGTCATGGGTTTCTCAAAAACAAGGGACAATGGCTTTATCATCTTGCGAGGTGGAATTTATGGTAGCTACATTGGCTGCTTGTCAAGCCATATGACATCGGGGTTTGTTGTCAGAGATAACCGATGAAAAGGAAGAAGTGACTTTGAAGATGGATAACTCATCGGCTATTGCCTTGATGAAAAATCCAGTTTTTCATAGGAGGAGCAACCACATTAACACAAAGTACCATTTCATACGAGAGTGCATCGAGAGAGAACAAATCAAGGTGGAGCATGTTAGTGGAGACTTATAAAAGGCCGACATCCTCATGAAAGTGTTGGCACGGTGGAGCAAGTTTAACGAGATGAGAAGTCTCGTTGGTGTCACAAGATTATGGGGGTGATTTTTGGTGTAAGTGTGGGGGGTAATATCGCCACACTTGTAAACTAAGAGGTTTTTGAGTTATTTTTAAATCCTAGTTGTAGTTTGAGTCTAATACGGTTTAGTATGAGTTTAGGATTAGTGGGCTTATAAATAGGACTCTTGTAATCCACCCAATTCATTCCAATTTGATGTACAAACATGTTTAGATTTAATCTTTGGTTTACCAATTATCTTTTAAGGTCTACTTATAATTTGAAAGGCAAGAAAGATAATTTGAGGATTCTTAATGGAGTTAAAATTACTATACAACCCAAACCTTTTTTTAATTTAATCTCTTTAACATTCTATTTTATAACTACACACATGTGACGGTCCTTTTGAGCCATAGATAAAAAAACCTTTCTATTTTATAACTACACACATGTGACTATCCTTTTGAGCCGTAGATAAAAAACTATGAATAAACCAGATTGGTTCTTACAATTTTCAAAGTATATGGAGTTCTCGATTGAAACCTCCTTTCTCCTGATGAACAACTATAAAGATCACGAGAACTACCGGAACCAATTTTTATTTCTTTTGAAATTTTAAAATTTGAATGACAAAAAATAATTAAAAAAAAAATATGTTTTGTCTCTAATTAATTAATTTCTCTATCATCTCTCCAGTTCTCTCTCCCTCTCTCCCTCCCTTTAACAAATTTCTAGTAATGTACACATACGCACATAAAAATGCTTATAATATATGGAAAAAAAACACACACACATATAATATATATACATACAGGAAAAGTATAAAATGAAAACTCACTTGAGTTGATAATACATGTGAAAACCTTATGTAACTTTTTCTAGGGTAGGTTTTATATATAAATTCGTCACTTTAAAAAAAATAAAAAAAAGCCGAGGGGTTTAAAAAAAATATGTAAAAAAATAAAAAAAAATTCGTTTTTACATCATACGTCAGTATGTTAAATACGTAAAACATGATGTTACATACGTATGGTAAGAAAAAATTAAGAAAAAAACACTCGGCTTTTCTTGCTTATTTTTTTTCCAAAAGTGATAAAATTAAATATATAAGCTATCTAAAAAAAATTTACCTATGTTTTAAACTTTTATATATGTAACATAGGGTTTTCAAAATATCCATCCCACATATATATATATATATATATATATATACATATACATATAATATATATGTATATATATAGGAGAGATAAATTGGAAACCCACTTGAGTTAAAGAAAACCCACAAAACTCATATGCGACTTTTTTTTTAACAAAAGTGATGAAATTAGATATAGAAGCTATCCCAAAAATCAAAAATATATTTTACCTATGTTTTAAACTTTTACTTATGTAACACAGGGTTTCCATATTATCCACACGTATATATATATATATATACTATATAATAAATAAAAATCATTTATGTCACGTGTCGCGTCCACATCTTTTCTCACAATTTCTTTCCACTTGAGTTGAGAAAACCCACAAAACTCATATGTAACTTTTTTTTAACAAAAGTGATGAAATTAGATATAGAAGCTATCCCAAAAATCAAAAATATATATTACCTATGTTTTAAACTTTTACTTATGTAACACAGGGTGTCCATATTATCCACCCGTATATATATATATATATATATATATATATATATATATATATATATATATATATATATATATATAGTATATAATAAATAAAAATCATTTATGGCACGTGTCGCTTCCACATTTCTTCTCATCATTTTTTTCTCGTCTCTCTCTTATTAAACACACTTCTTTTTTTAATAATGATTTATATTTAAAGAAAAATATTAATTTGAAAATTATTAATTATCTCTTATTTTAAAAAACTTTAAAATTTAATTATGTAACTTTTGTTTTTAACTAAATAGATGTAAATCAAATTATATTAAATAGAAATCAATCTATTCAAACCGTGTAATATACGGGTTTTTAAAAATATATAATTTTTATTACTAAGTATATAACATTACATTTTATCAACCCGTGTAATACACGGGTTTTTTTAAATACAAACTTTTTATTACTAGGTATATAATATTATATTTTGTCAACTCGTGTAATATACGAGATTTTAACCTAGTTATATATATATATATATATATATATATATATAGGATCAAATAAAAAGTGGGGTTTGCTTAAGTAGCCTAAAAAGGATTTTTAAAAACTCGATATCCGGCTTATACGAACTCCGATTGAACTCATTCCAGCGGCATTGGACCCGCTCGTCGAGCTTTGCTATGTTAGCTTTTAGGGTTTAGCTTTTGGGTTTTAGCATTTAGGGTTTAGTTTTTTAGGTTTTAGCTTTATGATTTAGCTTTAGGGTTTAGGTTTGTGGTTTAGCTTTCAGGGTTTAGTTTTATGGTTTAGTTTTCAGGGTTTAGTTTTAGGGTTTAGCTTTCAGGGTTTAGTTTTAAGGTTTAACTTTTAAGGTTTAGATTTTAGGTTTTAGCTTTAGGGTTTAGTGTGAAGGTTGATTTGTGTTTAGGGTTTGACGCGTTGGTTCCAACGCCGCTTGAATGTGTTCAATCGGAGTTCGTTAGAGCCGGATATTTAATTTTTAAAAATCCTTTTTAGGCTACTTAGACAAAATCTCATTTTTAGGGGATCCTCTCTCTCTGTCTATATATATATATATGTCACACCCCGACCGGCGGCGGATTATGCACCGGGGCTGACGCAAGTGTTCATAAGCACATGATCATCTATTTAATGTAATAATATTTATGATTCAAATTAAAAGCATCTGTTACAATTGGAAATAAGAAAACAAAGTGTTCACAACATAACATAATTCAAATTTAACTAGGTCTATGTGATCAAGTTGAGTCCTCAAGCTGGTGCACCTGAAACATGTGACTAAATGTCAATTACAAGTAGTTGGTGAGTAACATAGGTTTTGACACCAACAAAAGTTAAGTAAAAAGTATTTGAAATTCAATATGTTCAAAGCATAACTAAGGCATAAATGTGAAAACATACAAGGTTCCAAGTGTACAATCAAACCATAGTAAATGGAAAACTGGTAAGTACAATCAAACTGATTGTGTTTTGGTAAAAGTGGTAATATAGTACACACAAAATGTCACACCCCAACCGTGCATCTTAACCACGGGTGCGACTTAATTGACAAAAGAACACAATGGAATAAAGACATTTACTATTAAAGTTTCATAATATTAAAAAAAATCCCAATTACATAAGTTTCGAATTAAACCAAACAGATAACATGTTCAAAAGACAAGCAACTTAAAATAAGATTCTTCAATTGATATCTAGGCAAATCCTATGTGATATTGACTTGACCTATCACGAGCTTAATCACCTGAAACATGTACAAAAAAAACAAGTGTCAACTAAAAATAGTTGGTGAGAAATCACAGGTTTAATAAAAGTATAAGTTTGGCAAATGTGACAATTCATATTCCAAGATCATCATATAGCACGTAATAAAACAAACACATGATTAGCAAATCCAACCTAAAATGATGAGTAACGAATAAGTGGTACAACTCGCAAGTTGCACTGCTAACGAATAAGATGTCCAACCAAAAGTTGTCCATAAAGTATATGCGGTTTCCATCCTATGGCCCATATCTGTACTACCGTTGGCTTAAAAGTTTCAAGTTAAGGATTTGCAAGTTTAACGTTTATCATGTTGTGTTCATTTACTCACATACATATATGATTCGCTTGTTTTAGAATTGTTTGAAAATGTGTTTTAATGCGTGCCAACGCGTACATGTTTCCCCCAAAACGATTTGAATAAAGTGGGGCTATGAAGTCTCACCTTGAAAGCTAGACGAGATAAGAAACTTGAACGAATAGACGAGATGAATCACGGACCAGACCCTAAACAAATAAGTAAACCAGTTTTAGGGTAGGTTCGATGGTTACGAGTGTTAGATAGGCGGTTCGGGTCATAAGATTAAGAATTAGTTGCAAAGATAGAGTTTTAGTTGATTTTCATATTTGGACAGCAAAGTAGCTGAACAGAAACGGGATTGTTAAAAATATCAAACGATGTCTAAAAATTATGAAATTTTACAGGGAGTTAGTTTAAGTCGTCTCGAAGAAGTTTCGTTTAGAAAGTTTTTCCATTTGAGACTCGGATCATAGCCAAAATAGTCCAACAAGACAGAAGGTACTGAAAAAGGTTTCTGTCCCGTTTTGGCTACTACGGAGTCATACTTTTGAATTAGAAAACGATCCAATTATGATTGGAAAGGAAATTAGACGAAATACGTCGTGGAAATTGAGTTTGCTCAGTTTAGATTAATTATGGTCAAGTTACACTTAGTTAAATTCAGCACAGTTTCTGTTCAAAATCAATGGTTGCACTTAAGTGGTCCGTTTAGGGTTTTAAGATTACCGAACGCGCAAATAAAAATTAGACGAATGTTATTATGTTATTATAATACATAATATACTCAGATTAGGTTAGCCAAAACGTCCCGTGTCACCGGTCTAGCCATGATATTCACAGAAGCGTTTTGGAGAATCACAGAATGCAATCGGCATAGCCGACACGAGCAAGCGGATTCTATATTTAATTTGCGTGTGAGTTCATATAAGTGATAATATAGAATAAATAACATGTTTTAAGTTAGAAAGAACATACTAAAGTATCGGCAGAGCCACTTTTGCAATAGTTGTCTTGAGGATTCGCAGAATGCGACGGCATAGCCGCCATTGCAAACGGGATCCTTTGTTTGTTAGTTGGTGATGTTAGCTTGATTTATTAGTTTGATTAAGATTATTAGAGGGTTTTTAGGGCTGAGGTTTCACATGATCAAGTGATCATGGATAGAAAATAGAAAAAGATTGAGGGGATGAAGAAAGAATAAAATAAAAAGACGGTATTCAACTTCGGAGGGTTACTTACTTGTTTGATCTTCAAACCCTTGGAATCCTCTAAGGGATTTTCGAAATCTTCAAGGTTGGGAAGGGATTTCACAACTTAGGAGGGGTTGGGAGTGTTTGAGGGAGAATTAGCAAAGAAAACAAGATCCTAAGCCTCCTATTTATACTAATGGTTGAAGGGGTGTAAATATGGAATGTTTTGGAAAGCAATTTAGGGTTTTAGGGCCCTCAAATCTGCGAAATTTTCCTCAATGGGGCTGGGTTTTTTGTGATTTCTTGCTTGGGCTAGGTCCAAGAGTAGGTGGGTTGGGTCCTAGCTTGATCCGGTTGAGTGCGCGCATTCGAAAATTGCGATTTTAATCATTTCTAAGCGAAATTGGCAAATGTTTTCAACATTAAAGTTGATTGTCATAACAAAAAGAGTATGTTTAGCTAAAAACATTTAAGTTAAAGTTACGTTATTCGCGTATAGTAGTTGGCGATCGGTGAGCGAGAAAACGGACTTTTTGATCGTTTTTCGAATTTCAGGATTTATTTAAGGAAAGTTTTGCAAACAAACTTTGTTTTAATTAAAGAAATGAATATTTTAAACATTTAAAACATAAATTAATGTCATGTTAAACGATTTGTCGGCCGTGGACGGTACGTAGTTAACGACGGTTTAAAAGGCGAACGATCGCACGAAAGTACTAACTAGTACTTTTAAGCATCAATTCACTTTGAATGGGTTGTAAGAACATGTTTGAGATGTATGGGGGTGGTTCATGTGTATTTAATGTGTCATAAAGATCAATTAAGTCTACGTGTGATCCATGAATCAATCACAGATAAGTATAAGTCTTTGAAATCAAGCATACACGTAATGTTTCACATGTGAACTAGTATTGTAACAACGTCTGAATAGGATTTCAAGTAAAATGAAATGTCATGCGGATTTTCATTGATAAGTCTAGAATGAGTACAAGTAGTGAAAATCAGAAGTGTCACAGTCTCCCCTAGTTAAAATAATTTCGTCCCCGAGGCAGGTCTTGTATAAGTCTTTGAAAATCAAGCATAACTGATTGTTTCCTTGGTAGTTTCCCTGGCTTGGTCTTGTGAATCCTGAGGCAGGTGCTTTGTCCTTCTGACATTCACGAGCAAAGTGTCCAAAATTCTGACACTTGAAGCACTTGGCCTTGGATTTGTCAAAACCCACCTTGGCATTTGAATGCCCACCAATAAACTTTCGACCAGTTATGTTTAAGAAACGTTTGGCCCTTCTCAAGATCATGGCCATATTCCACTAAATATCCATGTCCTCTATGTCATCTGGATCCACCTGATTAAAATATTCTTCAATTATCTCAGGATCTGTAAGCTTTCCACCAATGAAGTTCTCATAGGCAAGCATACACGATGAAAATAATGCTACATGATCTTCAGCTATCTTGGCTATAGCAGTCTGGTTAGCTGAAGGTGTAGAAGGAGGATTTCTTGAGGGTTGTTGGTGGTGAGAAGCAGATCTAGATGCTGTAAAGCATGTATGACCACCACAACCATTCGAGTTATCCTCTTCATTCGAGTTCCCTGAGAATAAGGCGATACCAGAACTAGATGATTTAGCTGTGGAAGACGTCCCATAATACATAGAAGGGTCTTGGATTTGAGGTCTTCCTGAGCTTTTCTTTCTTTTCAGGTTCATATCGTGAGCTTGAACCTTACCGATTGCTTATTTAATCACCATCTCATAGAACTTCGGGTTCTCTCTCTGCAGAGTGGTATACATCTCAAACTTTGGTGGTAAAGCATCCAGAAATTTTTCAACTAATTCCTCATCAGGATACTTTAGCTCAAAAGCTTTTAACTCAGTTTGAAGATGATAGAATCTAGATATAAGTTCATCAGTAGATTAATTCTCCAGATATCTGAAGCACTCATACTGCTTTCTCAGAAGATCTCTCTTGCTCTTCTTGATGTCACTGTTCCCTTCAAATCTTTTCTGCAATGCCTTCCAGAGATCTTTCGAATTATCATAACCTCTGAAGCTGTGAAAGAGTTCTCTAGTTAGGGCCATTGTGATAGATCCATGTGCTTTCTTTTCTCTATCATAGAATTTCTTTTCTTCTTCGTCTAGCTTAGAAATAGGCTTGGGAACAACATCATCAAGATATTTATAAGTTGGATGCTTATACCCCTCAAGTGTAGGTATCCACAAAGAGGAATCAGCATATGAGATATAATGTTCAAAGCGTGCTTTCCAATTTGAATAATCATTTACATTAAGCAGCTTTGGCGGTTTTTACGGGGTTCCAATTTCATTGTCATAATTAAGTAGGTTACCGAGGTTCTGAACATTTGCCATAGTGTGACACTTAGTCAAATTTCAGAAAAGTCAAAACAACTTGCGCACTTGATTCTCGCCTTGCGCACTTAAAAAATCTGGTCTTGCGTATTTAGAATTTGCTCTTGCGTACTTGACAAGTACGCATGAGAAAATGATAAGTACGCAGGAGATCACTTAAGTACGCAGCAAATATGGTCTTGCGTACATGGTAAGTACGCAACAAGACTGTACTTGTTGCCAAATATGGTAAGTACGTTGGTCACTTTTTCACCAACCCTCACCAACTTTTTCCGGTCACTGGAATCACACCGGAGATAGAAGAAATTGAAGATATGACCAAACAAAATGAGCCAAAGGGTCAGAAACTCGTTTCTAACCAACCTTTGATTCTCAAAGCACTCAAATACACAACAAAAGTCAGTTTTTTTGAGTGATTTTTGCTTCTAAAATAGTGCTCAAGAGCAACCCCTATTTTATCACAAAAATCAACAAAAAACACCCACTATTGCTTGCAAAATCTCTGTAGGATGTGTAGAAGATTCTCCTAACACACTCACAACACTCGAAATCAAGAGCAAAGCTCTGATACCACTTGTAGGTCCCCGGGTGTCTCGGATCGTTACGTGTGGGTGTGTGACTAGTCGGACAGGGTGCGGAATGCCCATGACTAGGTGGAGAATCAAGAAACACATAGTAAACCGACAATGAAATCACTCTCAAACTTCGTCTATTATAAACTTGAAGGTTACAGAGAGAATATACTGAGTGCAAATGTCTGCGTACATAAATTATGTCAACCTATTCTATTTATACTAGACCTGATCTCTGTGCACTTAACAAGTGCGCAGGGAAAATTGTTCATGCGTACTTAGCAAGTACGCAGAGTGTTCTTGCGTACTTGCTAAGTACGCAGGAAGTAATCCTGCGCCCATGCTAAGTGCGCAAAACACTTAGAGAAATTTGACAACAATAACATGCATTAGAAATTACAACTCGATAACTAATACATACAGACACTAACATACAAATACTAATACATACAAGACAAGTACAAAATCTAAGACACTATCCAGAGTGTCTGTCACACAAAAGTGCTTCAACAAATTCCTCTTTGACAACAGCTCTAGATTGACTTCGGTCGTCACGGCTCCCCAGCTTTAGCTTCCATCTTCTTCTTGTAGTCAAGGCAGAACTTGATCACCTTGTCGTGTTTAGAAGCAAGGAACTTTGTCCAATCGTCCGTGTATATGCAGTACTTGTCAGCTAGCGCCTCCAGATCTTTCACAGAGAAGTTTATGAAGCAGACTTCATCAAACACTCTGATTAGTTCCCTTGGCACTAAACTTCCACTATCGGACCACACCTTTCCAATCACCACTGCCTTGCCCGATTTAGGATCTACGTACCAGTACCATATGTTACCGAGGATATCCTGAGATAACTTGCTCAGGGGAATCTTGGTTTCACACAGCACTGGCTTGTATACCAGTTTCTTTAAGCTTCTATTAGTCACAGGATGTCTAGCGTTCTTGTCCCTGACTCGCTTGGGCACTTGAGGCTTAAACATTTCGAATTTCCTAGATCTTACTTCTCGCTATAGAACCTGCCACAAACCTATCGCTACTGCGTGATTTCAGTGAGCCAGCAGCTCTCAGTTTACTAGGTTCACGAGGTCGTATCTTGGCAAGGAGTTGAAAGCTTCGCTGGTTGGTTTCAAGTATTGAACCCCCCCAGCTCGCTTGATTGCGAACAATTTCTTATCTTCATCGAACTTCACAGCTAAGATTATCCATGTCGCTCCGTGTTTGTCTATGATTGAAGTCTTTTGCCAGAAAGGATCCGGATCCTTCGATGAACTTGCAGGCATATGTTTGTCTTTCTGTGCCTCTGGATCCACAGGTGTAGGGTCGGCAGGGGAGGCTTAAGTCGACGCCTCAACCGTACTAGCAGGCTCGACTGAACCGGTGTCAAGATGAGATTCAAAGGATGGAACTTCGAAGATCACTCCATCTTCAAACTCATACTCTCCTTCCCCGTCGCCCTTGGGAATTTCAATTATCACATCATCATTTTCCTCATCCCAGTCGTCACCAGAGTCGATCTCTCCCTCTTCCAGATTGCAGAGAGCCTCGATCTGTGCTTCTTTGGAATAGTCTGGCTTTAAGAATAAGAACACATCATCCGACACGTCATCAGATAGATCTTTCAGAACGTCAACCACCGACTTTCCTTTATTTTCACCTGAAGCATCACCTCCACCTTCACTCTGAGTGGACTCCCCCTCAGCCATAGGCACGGCAGAAATGGGAACAATCGCCCAAGCCAATGATTGCTGCTCACTTCTGCTCGGTCCAGCTTCATGATCCTTGTCCTGATCATCACCCTTAGTCAGATCAACTAAGTGACAAGCCTCTTCACAGCTAGACTTAGGTGGTTGCTTCTCCAACAGCTCCCTCCAACAACTCCTTAAACTTCTCCCCCTGAGCAGCAAGCGTCTTGGCCATATCACAAACCTAACCGCTGCTTGTCATCAGCCACACGCTGTTTCTTCAACGTGGCTACTTCATCAATCAAAGAGTTTATCTGGCCCTGTTGCTTATCAGATTCTTCTCTTGATTTCTGTACCGTTTCAAGAAGATTCATAACTTGAGTTTCTAGGGTAGTGATCCGTGTATCACGAGGATCAGGTCCCCTTGAAGACGATGCTTCGGCTTAATGAGTTGGGAAGGTGAAGATTTCATCGAAATCAAATCCATGAGTAAAATCGAACTCATTATATGGTTGACTGATGCGTTGAAGAGTGGTTGTGGGGATTGAGGTAGGGATTGTGGTTGTTTGAATGGTGGTAGGAGTGATAGTGACAGACTCGTTTAAAATTGGAGTTGTCACCGCCACTTGGACAGATGGTACAGGGAGGGACACTATCACAGGAACCTCCTCTGTGATAGCAGTGATAGCCACATCAGGTGTTACACGTGGCCTCCTCCGCTGTCGCCTGTAAAGCTGTTGTGAAGGTGAGGTAGATGCGGAATCAGTACTCGCAGTCGTTACATGTGCTTACCTCTGAGCACTGACTTCTACCTCACAAAGGATAGCTTGTTGCGGCCTATCCCCCCTTTTCTTATTTATACTCTCTCTTCTGCGTCTCTGTATAGCAGCGTCCGAATCAGAATCGGGCTCGTATTCAGTACTTGTCTCTTGTCGCTTTCTCTTGGAAGATGACTCGAAAAGGGTTACCTTTGTCAGTCTTCTTGGGTGTGCCTGGGACGGTGCATCATCAGAATCAGAGGAATCTGACTCAGTTGATTCAGAGTCGGAATCTTCAGCACCTCCAACTCCCTGTTCTTCATCTCCTTCTTCTTCAGACATTTCATCTTCATATCCAACTTCCTCTTCTTCTTGTTGTTCATCACTGTGCTGACTGAGTTCTAGCTCAGACTCGGCACAAAACCATCTGAGGTCAGCAGGTGCCACATATGCTTCATTGATCAGGTGGCCAAAGAGTGGAGTATGCTCAGGGGTATGTTCTACACTGCCCAGCGTTAAGAACTGTGAAAAAACTCTCTTGGCCACCCGTTTGACTTGAAGTCTCCCTCCAATTGCCGGTAGATTAGGTACAGCATCATTAATCAACAGCTGCACGAACCGAGGGTATAATAGAAATCTAAACCTATCAGCAGCATTGATCTGATCGGTGAAAGACTTGTAGATATATTTTGAAAAATTATAACCCTTGTTAAGAGAGAAGGCAACCATTGCAGCTGCCAAGTCATGTCCCATGGTGTCCTTTCCCGCCTTTCTAGCAGACAAGCACATGATCATGACGTGCGCGAAGTAACGCCACTGATCAAGTACCCACATCTTCTTGTACGAGGAGTAGTCCATCGTACCGACATACCCCATCCTTTGTCTCTAGCATCCATCAACGAAGTAGTCAGGGTAACTCACTGGATCAGTTGACAAGTCCCTAAACTATAGCACGCGTCTGATGGTGTCTTCAGAAATAGCAATATCATGACCTGCTACCGTAGCCCTAATGACGTTTGGGGTTACTGTACAGTCATGATCACCAGATTCCCAGAATTACTCCAGATACGGTCTTGAGACAATAGGATCAGCAGAGATGGCATAGCTGATCTTCGATCGGTTCAGGAAGTCGACGATCTCCCTATATTGAAGTGCAGCTTCCACTCGGGCTGTGTTAGAGCCAGTAGATTGAATTCACTGGTAAATCAAGCAACACATAGTAAACTGACAACGAAATCACTTGTAGGTCCCCGGGTGTCTCGGATCGTTACGTGTGGGTGTGTGACTAGTCGGACCGGGTGCGGAATGCTCGTGACTAGGTGGAGAATCAAGCAACACAGAGTAAACCGAAAACGAAATCACTTTCAAACTCCGTCTATTATAAACTTGAAGGTTACAGAGATAATATACTGAGTGCAAATGTCTGCGTACATAAATTATGTCAACCTATTCTATTTATACTAGACCTGATCTCTACGCAGTTAACAAGTGCGTAGGGCAAATTGTTCATGCATACTTAGCTAGTACGCAGAGTGTTCTTGCGTACTTCCTAAGTACGCAGGAAGTAATTCCTGCGCACATGCTAAGTGCGCAAAACACTTAGAGAAATTAGACAACAATAACATGCATTAGAAATTACAACTCGATAACTAATACATACAGACACTAACATAGAAAGACAACATACAAGACAAGTACAAAAGCTAAGACACTATCCAGAGTGTCTGTCACACAAAAGTGCTTCAACACCTACTTTGGTTCCACTTCCTCATCCTCTACTTTGCTAAGCTTGCCATGCACCTTGGAACAAGCTTTTGCAGCTTTTGTGTTTACCGTAACTAAGGAGTTAAAAGTGATGAAGGAAGCCACTGATGAGATACCCGGCATTATAGAACGAGAGTCACAAATGGAAGAAAACAAGGAGCAAATAGAGCATCTGACCACTGAACTAGCAGTAACGGATCAGGTCCATAACCTTTTGATGGATCGGGTTACACATTTGGAGACGAGGGTGGACACCTCGGACCATGATGTAGGAGGGATTTTGGAGAGAGTGACTCATCTGGAAGCCCAACTACAAGTAGCAGACCATGCTGCTGAAGGACTTCGAGAGAGAGTGACCCACTTAGAAGCCTAACTACATGCAGCCCTATTTCCAGAAGACATTCCACTTTCGAACGACGAGAAGGAGCCCTTCGAGGATGAGCCCTTAGAGGAGGAGCCACTCAAGGAGAAACCGGTGGAGATCGACGATGCACAATCATACGTTTCTTCTGATGACGAGGATGCTTGATGATCCTTCTATCCTATCTTTCCTTTTCTTTCATGCTGCGTTTATGTTATTTCTTTTTTCAAACCTAGATGGGTAAGGTTGTTCCCATTCAATAAAATCATGAGAAGTTTAATGTTTGAGTTATTTATTTTGTAGCTTTACAATTTATTTAATTTTCAAAATGTTAGATGTTGTATTTCCTTACTTGTACATAAATAGTGTTTAATATACGATATATTTCTCATTATTTTGTATTTGTGAATGTGAATAATCATGTCGAGAAGAGGACGTGGAGGTCGTGCTGGTGGCCGAGGTACCATCAACATGACAGCAGCTGAGCTGGCAGCACTAATCAACGATAGTGTGGCTGAGTGTCACACCCCGACCGATGGCGGAATCATCGAGGCGGACAATGTGATGATTGTTCAAAAGCACATGATAACTAAAGGTTGCATAATTCATTAATTAAATTTAAAGACAACAAGTTCCAAATACAATACATTTCAAATAACCTAGTCTAGTTCAAAACATTAATTTATTTAACTAGGTCCATAGTTCCTAAGTGGAGAGATCTTCGGCAAGCAGTCACATATCCAAACCTGAAACATTATTTAAATCAAGTGTCAACTAAAAAGTTGGTGAGTACATAGGTTTAGTAAATCCAGTAAATAGTAGTGTAAATCGTTTTGCAACTCATTGTTTATCTTGTTAAACATAGTATATGATGTATCATTTATTTAATCACAATTCAAACCGAGCTTGACGTGCTTGAACAGAGCACAACAGCTAAGTCCGGTATGTTTGAATATAGTTACCCACTATATCCGATATGATTGAATATAACACGCGGTTATATCCGAGTATGCAGTAATAAACACCCTAACCGGGTGGGCTGGTCAGGCACAATAGATCTATCAATATTACAGTTGGTTGTCTTGTGTTTAAATGTATGTACATCCAAAGAATAAGCATATAGTCTCATGTGTAACACGTATAAACGATGTGAGTAGCATGTATAATGTTTCACCCCAAAACGTATGAAAATGTAAAATAGGGGCTATGTAACTCACCTGGCTAGCGGATATGACAATCCACGAGAGTAGGTGATATGGATGTTTGAAACCTAAGCACGATGGAACCCTATGTAGATAAATGGGTATTATTATATGCTTATAGGTGTGTATCCGTATTTAATTGTGTATAGGTTTATAATAATATTTCTTAAAATTATTTGTGTAAAGTGTAGGTTTAGATTTACTTGAAATCACTGATTTTGATCGAAACTGTTTCAGGTATCGAAACTATGTTCAAGTATCGAAACTATGTTCAATTATCGAAACTATGTTCAATTATCGAAACTATGTTCAATTATCGAAACTATGTTAAATCGAAACTACTAGTTTCGATTGATCACAGAGCTGTCGAAACTTTCTTCTATCGAAACTACTTAGTTTCGATAAGTAGTTATTATGTATTATGTATTTATATAATAATAACAAATGAAAGAAAAGTCTTTATTTGACTAATTATATTGATATTTTATATATTAAAAATTTATTTTAACAAGTTTATTAAAAATAATGCAAGGTTCATAAAAATGAGGCATTTTATATATTAAATGTATTTTAATAAGTTTATAAAATGTTACAAGATTTATAAAAATTATGGGACATTTTATATAAAAATGTGTTTAAATAAGTTTATAAAAATATTATAAGATTTATAAAATATATGGGATATTTTATATACATAAACATGTATTACAAGATTTATAAAAATTGGAATAGTTTATAGATAAAAAGATCGTTTAATTGATTTCAAAATAAACGAACGATCAAACCGACTCGTTTTAGTCTTTAGTGTATAAAATAATATTAAAATAAGTTAAGATAATTAAATAAAGTAAAAAAAATGAAAACAGAAGCAAAATGGGGTTGGGCCGGAGGCCGGAAGGTTCGAACCCGCGACCTCAGCCTCGGACACACACACGCATAACCAGCCGGGCTACTGCCCATCGCTGGTTATGTGTGTAACGGATAAATTAAGTACACAAGGGCAATTCAGGTCGCTGGACCTCGGTGACCGGCAAACCGTGTCCGAGGACATTGGGTTTGCCCGGTAACTCTCGTGCGATTGCTGTGATTTCGACTGGGATTGTTTACCTGATGATAACAGAAGCTAATGGAACCGAAATGAGGTTCGAACTTGGTCGCGAAGGGCCTGGACGGCAGGGCTTTGGAACTCGAAAAAGTCACAAGCGGGGATCGATTTCTGGGTGGAATTAGCTCTTGTAACCCTGGTCACAGCTTCACTCAGGGTCGACGAAGGTGATGGAGTCCTCAATTTGGAGTGAGAGTGTGTGGGAGGAGGGTAGCCAGTTCGCGCAGGGCCGACCATGGCCATTTATAGCCGGGCTTGATTCTTATGTTCAAACGTGCAATTGGGCACGTCCCGACATTAGTCTGGACGAGACGAAACTAATTAGACATTCAACAGGCGTGGAGGTGGCTTGTCGGGCACGAATTTGAACGTGTATATCTCGGCCACCAACAGGATCAGACGATCCTTATGTTGGGGAGACCAATTGGTCGAGGGGTATTGTTCGCGTGGGGGAGACGAAGCCAGAGAAGCCTTTGTCGGCTGTTGAGGTGTAGGGAACAGTCCTGTCGGGCGTTCGCCGGAGAAAGCCTTGGACCGCCGGACCATGGTTGGGGGTGACCGGATAAACGAATCGGGTATTGGCAGTTTTAGTCCCTGAAGTTTGGTTTGACTTAAATTTAGTCCCTGGAATAACTTCGGATTAAACCTTTTAGTTTGCTTTGTCCAGGAATGGTCCCTCAATAGGTTTCAGTTTTAAAACCTTCTAGTTTGATGAATTACCAAACAACCCTTGAACTTTTATTTAACTAAATTAATTTAATTTCTTTTAAATAAAATTAATTTAAAAATGTTTTTATAAACTTATTTTATTTATTTTTTTATTATTATAAATAATTTTTATAAAAGTTATTTATCTTATTTAAATAGATTCTTTTATTAAATATGCAACTTTTAAAATTTAGATTTTATATAAAATTTTATATAAGTTTTTAAAACTTATAAAATTTTAATTAATTTATATCCGTGAAATAAAATACCTAATCGTATAAAACTAAATAAAACTCTTACACTTTATTAAAATAGGAGATGACTACACGATAAATATAACACAAGTGTGTGAATGAAAATCCGAAACAGGCTCCGCATGTTAGAGGAATTTCGCCCCGAAATTCAACTAGTGGAGGCTATGAAAAGAGATGCGGATACTTGGTCTTTATTTGGTCTTCACGTTCCCAAGTGAACTCGGGTCCACGTTTAGACTCCCAACGGACCTTGACAATGGGGATGCGGCTACGCTTGAGTTTCTTGACTTCTCGGTCCATGAGTTCCACGGGTTTCTCAACAAAGTGTATTTTCTCGTTAATACGTACTTCATCAAGGGGGATGTGGAGATTCTCATCGGCTAGACACTTTTTCAAATTAGACACATGAAAGGTCGGATGGACGTTGCTGAGTTCTGAAGAGAGATCGAGTTTGTAGGCCACTTTTCCTACCCTTTCGAGTATCTTGGATGGACCCACATATCGAGGTGCAAGTTTTCCTTTCTTTCCAAATCGGACTACGCCTTTCCAAGGTGATACCTTTAGAAGGACCATATCTCCAACTTGAAATTCCAAGGGTTTCCGTCGCTTGTCGGCATAGCTCTTTTGCCGACTTCTTGCTACCCGAATGTTGTCACGGATAAGAGAGACTTTATCGGTGGTTTCTTGGATAAGTTCGGGACCGGTGATTTGTGCTTCGCCAATTTCATTCCAACAAATTGGTGAACGACATTTTCGTCCATAAAGAGCTTCGAACGGTGCCATGTTAATACTTGTGTGATAGCTGTTGTTGTAGGAGAATTCAATCAATGGTAGGTGAGAATCCCAATTGCCACCAAAGTCAATGACACAAGCTCTAAGCATATCCTCAAGAGTTTGGATTGTTCGTTCGGTTTGTCCATCAGTTTGAGGATGGTAAGCCGTACTTAAATCTAAACGAGTACCAAGTGCTGATTGTAATGATTGCCAAAATCGGGAAGTAAAACGCGAATCACGATCGGAGATGATGTTCAAAGGGATTTCGTGACGACTTACGATCTCATCAATGTAAATCCGAGCCAATTTCTCGACTCGATAGTCCTCACGAATGGGCAAGAAGTGAGCAGACTTTGTAAGTCGGTCGATAATAACCCAGATACTATCATGCCCACTAGTAGTGCGTGGAAGTTTGGTGATAAAATCCATAGCAAGGTTCTCCCACTTCCACACGGGAATTTCAGGTTGTTCGAGGAGTCCAGAAGGCTTTTGGTGTTCGGCCTTCACTTTAGAACAAGTTAGGCATTTTGCCACAAAGAGGGCAATATCCTTTTTCATGCCGGGCCACCAATATTGCTGACGAAGACCCACGTACATCTTATCAGCTCCAGGATGTACCGAATATCGAGTCTTATGGGATTCATTCATCAAAAACATACGAAGATTGTCGCGATCGGGAACCCAGATACGATCCAAGTAATACAATAGGCCGTTGGCTTTGGTTTCTAGCAAGAGTTCTACACCACACGCCATTTCTTGATACATGTTTCCCTCGGTAACCGAGGTTTGTTGTGCTTGGAGAATGCGGGCTTGGATATCATTATGAATACGAACACTATGAAGCATGATACGTTCTTTACGACTCAAAGCGTCGGCTACAACATTTGCTTTGCCGGGGTGGTAGCGAATCTCGCAATCGTGGTCGTTAAGAAGTTCGACCCATCGTCATTGCCTCATATTAAGCTCTTTTTGATTGAAAATATGTTGGAGACTTTTGTGGTCGGTGAAAACCACGCATTTGGTACCATATAAATAATGTCTCCAAATTTTCAAGGCGAAAACGACAGCACCAAGCTCGAGATCATGGGTCGTATAGTTCTTCTCATGAATTTTGAGTTGACGTGATGCATATGCAATTACTTGGCCACGTTGCATAAGGACACAACCAAGACCTTGGTTGGATGCATCACAATAAACGACGAAGTCGTCATTACCACTAGGAAGAGTTAGAATAGGAGCATTGCAGAGCTTGTGCTTGAGAGTTTGAAAAGCTTCCGCTTGCTTGGGTCCCCACTCGTAAGATTTACCTTTATGAGTCAAGGCAGTGAGCGGAACCGCAATCTTAGAGAAATTTGAGATGAAGCGACGATAGTAACCCGCTAGTCCAAGGAAGGAACAAATCTCGGTAGGAGTCTTAGGAGTACTCCAATTCTTTACCGCTTCGATTTTTGCCGAGTCCACATGAATTCCCTTATCGTTGACTATGTGTCCCAAAAATTGAACTTCCTTTAGCCAGAATTCACACTTGGAGAACTTGGCGTATAGTTGTTCTTTCTTCAAGAGTTCTAGGATCAAACGAAGATGTTGTTCATGCTCCGCTTTCGTCTTAGAATAGATAAGAATGTCGTCAATGAAAACGATCACGAACTTGTCCAAATAAGGTTTGCATACACGGTTCATGAGGTCCATGAAGACCGCAGGTGCATTAGTCAAACCGAATGGCATGACCATGAACTCGTAGTGACCGTACCTAGTCCGAAAGGCAGTCTTTGGAATGTCTTCATCGAGAACACGAAGTTGATGGTATCCAGAATGAAGGTCAATCTTGGAGAAACATGTTGAACCTTGAAGCTGATCGAAAAGATCGTCGATACGGGGTAAAGGATATCGGTTCTTAATTGTAAGTTTGTTGAGTTCACGATAATCAATGCACATTCGAAATGATCCATCCTTTTTCTTTACAAACAGCACGAGAGCACCCCAAGGTGAATGGCTCGGGCGGATGAATCCTTTGGATGAGAGTTCTTGTAATTGACTTGCAAGCTCTTGCATCTCGGAAGGTGCAAGACGATAGGGGGCTTTTGCCACGGGAGTTGCCCCGGGCGCAAGGTCGATACGAAACTCCATTTGTCTAGTGGGAGGAAGACCAGGTAAATCCTCGGGGAATACCTCGGGAAAATCTCGGATGATTGGAATGTCTTGCAATTTCTTACCCTTGTCTTTCGTGTCAACTATGTGGGCTAAGAATGCAACGTACTTTTTCCGCAAGTACTTTTGTGCCAATGTGCAAGACATAATTTGAAGATCACGACACGGTTTTTCACCGAAAATAACTAACGTGTTACCCGAAGGGAGAGGTATACGAATGCACTTTTCGTAGCAAATAACCTCGGCATGGTGCTTGGATAACCAGTCCATGCCAATTATAATATCGAAGCTTCCCAATTGCATTAGAAGGAGATCAACAGAGAATTCATGATTATTAAGCTCGAGATTGCAGTTGCGGATTACAGCGTTTATAGCAATAGATTTCCCATTTGCTATTTCCACGGAATAAGGATTGTCAAGTTTCGTTCTTTGTTTAGCAAGTCGAGATTCAAAGGTAAGAGACACGAAACTCCTATCGGCACCGGTATCAAATAAAATGGATGCATAATGATTGTTTACGAGAAACGTACCGTTTATCACGTCGTTGTTTGCTTGTGCCTCATTAGCGTTTATATTAAACGCTCGTCCTTGGGGACCACCTTGATGATGAAGTTTTGGGCATCAGTCACGGAAGTGGTTTGGGTCTCCACATTCGTAACATGCCCGACCATTGAGAGGTGCCGAATAGACGGGACGGTTGGCTGGAGCAGCTTGATGGACGGGAGGACGGGTACGGCAAGTAGTGACCACATGTCCATATCGCTCGCAGCTTGAGCACAAACGGCATGGTAGATTGGCAGGATGATGGTACTTGCAGACATTGGGGATTCGGGCCCATATAAGTCTTCGGGTTTTGACCCAAAGGGGCCGCTTGAATAGCAGGTACAGCGGGAGTTACGGCTGCGAAGTTTCGACTCTTACGTTTCTTGTTGCGGTTAGAAGACTCGGGTTTCACATCTTTGACGGCCGCAAGAGTAGACACAACCTTCTTGGAACCCTTTCTGGTTAAGGTTCCAGCTTTGACATGGTTGTCGGATAGTGTAGCAGATAGGCGGATGGCAGCTTCAAGAGTAGGAGGATTGCTTCCTAGCACAACATCTTGAATTTGCATAGGCAGGCCGCCTATGTATTTTTCAATTCCCCGAGCAAGGGGAGTGATCATATGAGGCACCAACAGACTTAGCTCTTGAAACCGGGTGGTGTAAGCCAAATTATCCCCGCTGTCTTGGGCAAGATCCCAAAATTCAGCCTCGAGTTTCCTCATTTCATTCCGAGGACAGAACTCATCAGTCATGGCCTTCTTCAGATCATCCCATGATAAGGATGTTGCAACCTCAGCCCCACGAGTGCATTTCTCACCGTTTCACCAGGTGAGGGCTCTCTTTTGGAGTACACTTGTGGCATAACGAACCCGAAGATTATCGGGACAGTCGCTGTTTTGGAATGTGCTTTCCATGCTTTCAAACCATTGAAGTAGGCCGGTAGCACCTTCAGTCCCGAAGAATTTTGTAGGATTGCACGAGTTAAAGTGCTTAAACGTGCAGTGAGGCGGGTTGGTACCACCGTTCCCTTGGATGTTGTGAGACCCATCACTGTTGTTATTTGCTTGGGTCATTTGCCCTACTAGCTGGGCAAGGAGAGTAGCAAGATCCGGGTTGGAAGTGCTAGAGTTTGCACGTCGAGGAGGCATTCTAACACCATAAGAAAAGACAATGATATTTTAGATAAGACGGATAAATATGAGTTATAACGGGAAATAATGTAAGCAGAAATACGAGATTTATCATGACGCGTGCCAGTGCATGTGTATTTATTCTAAGTTGATAGGGGAAACTAAGTCATCTTTTCCGGGTAGGACATGATGTTATAGATCATTATTTGCATAATAGGAATTGTCGGGACTTGCATGCATTACAAATCGTTGTTACGTGTGCACCCGTAATAATGATACGTTTTGCATGTTTGTCTAGTTCTTCCTATCTTGCTATAATATCCCCAAAATTTAAGTTTAAGTTCGGATTGTATCCTTGCGAATACATTGACTTATCAACGTTAAATAATTTCCTGAAACTTTCAAAGAGACATGCTTTAGCCTATAGGTAAACACTCACTTCAGGAATTCCTAGGAAAGCATACGGGTCCGTTTATTTGGATTTATACGAAATGCTTTCCTAGACAGAAAACCCGATGTACAGGTGTCACCCTTCCAGATTGCACGTGTCTTTTACTAGTCTCAAGAAATTAAGTCGTTGACGAGGTTTTCAAGATTTTTGATAGACTTGAGAGTCTATGAGTATAAAATGTGTAGGAATGTTGCAATTAATATGGATTAGAAAAGAGTATGGATAAGGATGAGTAGTGTATTTGTTTGCATGAGTTTGTTTGTCAAATGTGTATGTAAAGTGTGTATCATGTATTTAAGCCCTGTATGTATGTGTATAAGTCTCATGTATCAAACTTGGGAAAATTCAAATAATACCTAACTACAAATAATTCACATAGCAATTAATCATTTAGCACATAACACATAAAAGGGAGTCCTAGGGTTATAGTCTAGGTCATCGTGTCTAATAACCTAATTCCCTATAACCATGGCTCTGATACCAATCTGTCACACCCCGACCGATGGCGGAATCATCGAGGCGGACAATGTGATGATTGTTCAAAAGCACATGATAACTAAAGGTTGCATAATTCATTAATTAAATTTAAAGACAACAAGTTCCAAATACAATACATTTCAAATAACCTAGTCTAGTTCAAAACATTAATTTATTTAACTAGGTCCATAGTTCCTAAGTGGAGAGATCTTCGACAAGCAGTCACATATCCAAACCTGAAACACTATTTAAATCAAGTGTCAACTAAAAAGTTGGTGAGTACATAGGTTTAGTAAATCCGGTAAATAGTAGTGTAAATCGTTTTGCAACTCATTGTTTATCTTGTTAAACATAGTATATGATGTATCATTTATTTAATCACAATTCAAACCGAGCTTGACGCGCTTGAACAGAGCACAACAGCTAAGTCCGGTATGTTTGAATATAGTTACCCACTATATCCGATATGATTGAATATAACAGGCGGTTATATCCGAGTATGCAGTAATAAACACCCTAACCGGGTGGGCTGGCCAGGCACAATAGATCTATCAATATTACAGTTGGTTGTCTTGTGTTTAAATGTATGTACATCCAAAGAATAAGCATATAGTCTCATGTGTAACATGTATAAACGATGTGAGTAGCATGTATAATGTTTCACCCCAAAACGTATGAAAATGTAAAATAGGGGCTATGTAACTCACCTGGCTAGCGGATATGATAATCCACAAGAGTAGGTGATACGGATGTTTGAAACCTAAGCACGATGGAACCCTATGTAGATAAATGGGTATTATTATATGCTTATAGGTGTGTATCCGTATTTAATTGTGTATAGGTTTATAATAATATTTCTTAAAATTATTTGTGTAAAGTGTAGGTTTAGATTTACTTGAAATCACTGATTTTGATCGAAACTGTTTCAGGTATCGAAACTATGTTCAAGTATCGAAACTATGTTCAATTATCGAAACTATGTTCAATTATCGAAACTATGTTCAATTATCGAAACTATGTTCAATTATCGAAACCATGTTTAATCGAAACTACTAGTTTCGATTGATCACAGAGCTGTCGAAACTTTCTTCTATCGAAACTACTTAGTTTCGATAAGTAGTTATTATGTATTATGTATTTATATAATAATAACAAATGAAAGAAAAGTCTTTATTTGACTAATTATATTGATATTTTATATATTAAAAATTTATTTTAACAAGTTTATTAAAAATAATGCAAGGTTCATAAAAATGAGGCATTTTATATATTAAATGTATTTTAATAAGTTTATAAAATGTTACAAGATTTATAAAAATTATGGGACATTTTATATAAAAATGTGTTTAAATAAGTTTATAAAAATATTATAAGATTTATAAAATATATGGGATATTTTATATACATAAACATGTATTACAAGATTTATAAAAATTGGAATAGTTTATAGATAAAAAGATCGTTTAATTGATTTCAAAATAAACGAACGATCAAACCGACTCGTTTTAGTCTTTAGTGTATAAAATAATATTAAAATAAGTTAAGATAATTAAATAAAGTAAAAAAAATGAAAACAGAAGCAAAATGGGGTTGGGCCGGAGGCCGGAAGGTTCGAACCCGCGACCTCAGCCTCGGACACACACACGCATAACCAGCCGGGCTACTGCCCATCGCTGGTTATGTGTGTAACGGATAAATTAAGTACACAAGGGCAATTCAGGTCGCTGGACCTCGGTGACCAGCAAACCGTGTCCGAGGACATTGGGTTTGCCCGGTAACTCTCGTGCGATTGCTGTGATTTCGACTGGGATTGTTTACCTGATGATAACAGAAGCTAATAGAACCGAAATGAGGTTCGAACTTGGTCGCGAAGGGCCTGGACGGCAGGGCTTTGGAACTCGAAAAAGTCACAAGCGGGGATCGATTTCTGGGTGGAATTAGCTCTTGTAACCCTGGTCACAGCTTCACTCAGGGTCGACGAAGGTGATGGAGTCCTCAATTTGGAGTGAGAGTGTGTGGGAGGAGGGTAGCCAGTTCGCGCAGGGCCGACCATGGCCATTTATAGCCGGGCTTGATTCTTATGTTCAAACGTGCAATTGGGCACGTCCCGACATTAGTCTGGACGAGACGAAACTAATTAGACATTCAACAGGCGTGGAGGTGGCTTGTCGGGCACGAATTTGAACGTGTATATCTTGGCCACCAACAGGATCAGACGATCCTTATGTTGGGGAGACCAATTGGTCGAGGGGTATTGTTCGCGTGGGGGAGACGAAGCCAGAGAAGCCTTTGTCGGCTGTTGAGGTGCAGGGAACAGTCCTGTCGGGCGTTCGCCGGAGAAAGCCTTAAACCGCCGGACCATGGTTGGGGGTGACCGGATAAACGAATCGGGTATTGGTAGTTTTAGTCCCTGAAGTTTGGTTTGACTTAAATTTAGTCCCTGGAATAACTTCGGATTAAACCTTTTAGTTTGCTTTGTCCAGGAATGGTCCCTCAATAGGTTTCAGTTTTAAAACCTTCTAGTTTGATGAATTACCAAACAACCCTTGAACTTTTATTTAACTAAATTAATTTAATTTCTTATAAATAAAATTAATTTAAAAATGTTTTTATAAACTTATTTTATTTATTTTTTTATTATTATAAATATTTTTTATAAAAGTTATTTATCTTATTTAAATAGATTCTTTTATTAAATATGCAACTTTTAAAATTTAGATTTTATATAAAATTTTATATAAGTTTTTAAAACTTATAAAATTTTAATTAATTTATATCCGTGAAATAAAATACCTAATCGTATAAAATTAAATAAAAATCTTACACTTTATTAAAATAGGAGATGACTACACGATAAATATAACACAAGTGCGTGAATGAAAATCCGAAACGTCACACTGAGGCTCTAGCAGCACAGAATGCTGCAGGTAAATGTTATAACCATTAACTAGTGAGGTCAATTCATCTCTCAAAGCGCCTTTCCCAAGCTTTATAATCTCGATCCTATATTATGTTTCTAAATCCAGGTCAGCAGAATCAGCAACCAGCCTGCACCTTCAAAACATTTAAGGACTGTAAGCCCCACACCTTTAGTGGAGCTGAAGGAGCTGTCGGACTACTCCGTTGGTTCGAAAAAGTAGAATCGGTATTTCCATGTGCAACTACCCATTGGCCAATCAGGTCAAGTTTGCTTTTGGAACTTTGGAGGGCCCGGCTCTCACTTGGTGGAATACACAGGTCTAGATGTTGGGTTTGGCTGTGGCCAATGCACTGCCGTGGGAAGAGTTTAAGACAATGATGAAGGAGGAGTACTGTCCTCAGGATGAAATTCAAAAGTTGGAAGGAGAATTCTAGAACCTAAAGATGGAAGGTTCAAAAATTGAACTTTATACCACTCGTTCTCATGAGCTTGCTACCATGTGCCCACATATGGTGACTCCTTATTTCAAGAGGATTGAGCTGTATATTGGAGGTCTAGTACCACAGATTCAAAGTATGGTTACTTCATCCAACCCTACTACCATCCAGTAGACTATCAGACTTGCCCACAAGTTAACTGACCAGGCGGTAACTCAAGGGACTCTACCCCCGAGGGGTTCGGTTTCTAAAGCTACTGATAAACATAAGCACAAGTTTGACCACAACTCCAACTCCAAGGGACCCCAGTTTAATCAACCCCGGCAGCAGCAACGAAAGTTTGAGCCTGCTAAGAACTTTAATCAGATAACCTCTTCAGGTCAAAATCAAGGTGGTTATGTGGGTAGAGCCCCCAAGTGCAACAAGTGCAATTACCACCATGTCGGTGCTTGTAACCGTTGTCAACGGTGTGGCAAGATGGGCCACGCTGCAAAAGATTATAGAGTTAATCTTCAGAAAAAGAAACCATTCCGACCGCAAGGGTCCACAAGAGGATGTTTTCAGTGCGGTAAGGAGGAACATATTAAGTGGGATTGTCCTCAGTCAAAGAGGGGTGGTAATGGAAATGGTAACGGTAACGGCAATAATCAGGGCAACAATAGTAACAACAACAATCAAGGCAACAACAATGGTGGCAATAATGCCAATAATGGAGGGAATGGTGTGAAAGGACGAGCCTTCGTACTAGGATCTGGTGAAGCTCGATTTGATCATAATGTGGTCACCGATAAGTTTCTCTTAAACAATTATTTTGCTTCTATCCTATTTGATACCGGTGCTGATAGAAGTTTTATATCTAAGAAGCTTAATGATATGATAAAAGGAACTCCAACTCTGTTAGAAGCTAAGTATATAATAGAGATAGCTGATGGCCAAATAATTAAAGCAACCCACATTCTTAAGGGTTGTAAGCTTGAGCTAGCTAGTCATAAACTTGATATCGACCTTATGCCGGTCACACTTGGTAGTTTTGATGTAATTGTTGGTATGGATTGGTTATCTAGAAACCAAGCTGAAATTGTCTTTCACGAGAAAATCGTTCGCACTCCTCTCCCTAGTGGAGAAATCCTTTCCGTTCAAGGTGAAAAGGGTGGTACAGTCGTAGGTATCATATCATTCATGAAAGCGCAGAAGTGCCTGCTTAAAGGTCACACTGCTATTCTGGCACTCGTTGTTGAACAACCATCAGAAGAGAAGAAAATCGATGATATTCCCATCGTTCGTGATTTTTTGGAAGTATTTCCTGAGGATTTGCCTGGTCTGCCACCACACCGTCAAGTTGAATTCCAAATTGATATAGCACCCGGAGCGGCACCGATCGCTCGGGCACCTTATAGACTAGCACCTAGTGAATTGCAAGAGATGTCCACTCAGTTACAAGAATTGTTGGATAAAGGTTTCATCCGACCTAGCTCATCGCCATGGGGAGCTCCGGTCCTGTTTGTCAAGAAGAAGGACGGGACTTTCCGTATGTGTATCAACTATCATGAACTGAATAAAGTCACAATCAAGAATCGTTATCCTTTGCCTCGTATAGATGATCTCTTTGATCAACTCCAAGGATCAAGCTTCTATTCCAAAATATATCTTAAGTCCGGTTACCATCAATTGAGAGTCCGAGATGAGGATATCTCTAAGACTGCTTTTAGAACAAGGTACGTCCACTACGAGTTTATGGCCATGCCTTTCGGATTAACTAACGCACCTGCGGTGTTCATGGATCTCATGAACCGTGTGTGTAAGCCATACCTTGATCAATTTGTCATCGTTTTCATCGACGACATTCTTATTTATTCTAAGAACAAGGAGGAACATGAGCAACATCTACGCGTAATTCTGGAATTACTTAAGCAGGAGCAGCTATATGCTAAGATTTCTAAGTGTGAATTCTGGATCCGGGAAGTTCAATTCTTAAGACATGTGGTTAACAAGAAGGGAATACATGTCGATCCATCAAAGATAGAAGCCATCAAGAATTGGGCAGCACCAACGACAGACTGAGGTGCGACAATTTTGGGGATTGGCTGGTTATTACCGTCGATTCATCGAGGGATTCTCTAAGATTTCACAACCCCTCACTGCCTTAACTCAAAAGGGTAAAGCCTATAACTGGGGCGATAACCAAGAGTCAGCATTCCAACTCCTTAAACAGAAACCTTGTAGTGCACCTATTCTAGCTCTTCCGGAAGGAACGGGTGATTTTGTGGTGTATTGTGATGCATCCATTCAGGGTTTGGGCTGTGTATTAATGCAACGAGAAAAGGTGATTGCATACGCATCACGTCAACTAAAGATTCACGAGAAAAACTACACTACTCATGACCTAGAGTTGGGAGCCGTAGTTTTCTCACTTAAGATATGGAGACATTACTTGTACGGTACCAAGTGCACTATCTACACCGATCACAAGAGTCTTCAGCATATCTTCGAGTAAAAAGAGCTGAACATGAGACAGCTTCATTGGGTCGAGCTCTTGAATGATTTTGACTGTGCAATCCAGTATCATCCGGGTAAGGCTAATGTTGTAGCCGATGCCCTAAGTCGAAAGGACACCAAGCCCAAACGAGTTCGAGCATTACAGCTTACTATTCACCCCGGATTACCTGACAAAATCCATAGTGCTCAACTCGAAGCCTTGGAAAAGGAGAACCTACCGCTGGAAGGTACGCGCGGTATGGAAGCACAACTCGAGGTCAAATCTGACGGTATTCGCTACTTCGCCGAACGAATATGGGTTCAGGTATTTGGAAACTTAAGGGAACTAGTCATGGATGAGACTCATAAATCTCGTTAATCTATTCATCCAGGTTCCGACAAAATGTACCATGATCTAAAGGTGCTGTATTGGTGGCCAAAGATGAAAGCCGATATAGCCACCTATGTGAGCAAGTGCCTGACTTGAGCAAACGTCAAAGTTGAAAATCAAAAGCTTTCTGGTCTTCTCCAAAAACCAGAGATTCCCATGTGGAAATGGGAGCAGATATCCATGGACTTTATCACAAAATTGCCACAAACTCCTACTGGATGTGATACCATTTGGGTAATCGTTGATCGTTTAACAAAGTCCGCTCACTTTTTAGCAATCAAGGAAACCGAAAAAATGGAGAAGCTTACTCGTATTTACTTGAAAGAAGTAGTCTCTCGGCACGGGGTGCTAATCTGTATCATTTAGGATCGTGATGCACGATTTACCTCTCGTTTCTGGCAATCGTTACATAAAGCTTTAGGCATGCGTCTAGATATGAGCACATCATACCATCCTCAAACTGATGGCCAGACAGAACGTACTAATCAAACTCTGGAGGACATGCTACGAGCTTGTGTGATTGATTTCGGTAACACTTGGGAATCTCACCTACCGCTGGTGGAGTTCTCCTACAACAACATTTATCACACTAGCATCAAGGCAGCTCCATTTGAAGCATTATATGGATGGAAATGCCGTTATCCTATTTATTGGGCCGAAGTTAGGGATAGTCAACTTACCGGTCCTGAACTCGTACTTGAAACTTCTGAGAAAATCATTCAAATTAGAAATCGTATGGCAGCAACTCGTGATCGTCAAAAGAGCTATGCCGATAAGCGTCGTAAACCGTTAGAATTTCAAGTAGGGGATATGGTCTTATTAAAAGTCTCACCTTGGAAGGGTGTCATTTGTTTTGGGAAACGAGGCAAGCTGAATCCTCGTTATGATGGACCATTCAAGATAGGGAAGAGATTTGGTCCAGTAGCATATCAACTGGACCTACCTGAAGGACTTAGTGGTGTACACAACGTCTTTCACATCTCAAACTTGTAAAATGTCTAGTAGACGAGTCACTCGCGGTTCCTCTTGAGGAACTACACATCAATGAACAGTTGCGTTTCATCGAACAACCCGTGGAAATTATGGATAGGGAAGTCAAAACGTTAAAACGAAGTAAAATCCCTATTGTCAGAGTCCGTTGGAACTCGAAACGAGGACCGGAATTCACGTGGGAGCGTGAGGATCAGATGATGCGCAAATATCCTAATCTGTTCAAGCAATCCACGTCAAACTCTTAAGGTACAATTTTAATTTTCTGGATGAAAATTCTTTCAACTAGGGGATGATGTGACACCCTAGAATTTTTTTTTATTATTTTAATTTTCGGGACGAAAATTCTTTCAACTAGGGGATGATGTGACAATCCGAACTTTTTAGACTAACTCTGTTAGATAAACCCAGCTAAATTATAACCTAGTTAACATATCTCTAACTTCAGGGACTGTTTCTATCAACTATTAAACTTCATAGCATGAAACTAGAAGGACTAATAGCGTAATTAACCCATTTTAGATTCTGGTTGACTTCCAGAAAGTCAAACTCGCAGGAATTTTCCAAATTCAAAACTTATAATCGAAATTCGTTTGAATCCATAACTGAAATAGGTGTTAATGTCATTCACGACATCATAACTACTGTGTTAAAGCACCATCACTGTCGAATTACACTCAATAATGGGAATTAAACCCGTAACCGTCGAATTCATGCCCAAATATCCTTAATTCCGTCGAATTTGTATGCCATTTCATAGATTTGACACCTGCGCACACCAAACGAGCATTACTGAAACCTCTGCACCATCCAATTCTGTCGGAGAGGGTGCTACAGTAGCCGAAGATCAAGTCCATCTCCGTTGGAACCTGTTCTAGTCGATCTCAATCAATTCAACACCTATTCTGGTAATTATCTACACCCATAGCTTCGTCTTTATCATTAGAATGAAAGCCCTAAACCAATTAGGGCTTGCAAGACCAATTTGATCAACATCCCAATTCTAGGGCTCATCATAAACCGGTTTGATCGAACCCTAACTAAAACGTAACCTTAATCCAATTAAATAATATGCTTAGATTCGCAATTCCACACTCTTTGAAAACCCTAACCTAATTCAGATTTACAACATCGAACTGAGCTCGATCCCGAACCAAGGGTTCATCTAATTATGGTTTAATCGAACTCCAATCTAAACACGTTTATCATTCAAATAAATTACATCAGTAGATTCGCAATACTCTAAACAATGATAGCCCTATAATTTCAACAGGTTTTATTATCGAGATTGATCAATTTGATTATGTGTTCTTAATCTAGGGTTTCGACTCTCCCAAACCGGATTAAACGAATCTAAACACGATATTTTTGAAATTAATCATAACCACAGGTTCGTTGTGAACCGATTAACTAAACCCCTATGCTTTCAAATCCGATCGAGGTCCAAATCGTGGGTTTGAGGGGACTGGTTTGGCTCGGCTTGAGTGGGGGAGAAGAACCCACATGGTTTGATTGTTAAAACTATTTGGAACCGGATACCATCGCGATACCCTAGCGGGCGGAGATGGCTAAGTCATTGTACTCTTTGGGGGAGGCCCGGGTTCGAGCCCTCCAACCCCATTTCTTTTATTTCAGTTTTTAAAACTATTATTTTAATATAAAACCCACCCCTACACTATTATAATAACATATTATGGCGTTTTAGCCTCGTGAATCACCCGTAGGCTCGGGTTTAACTTGATAACTCATTTTAATATTATTTCCACTTTTAAAATAATATGTTTATATTACTTCAAACCATCGTTTCAAATAAAATAATATAGTTTTATTATTTTCAACCCCGTGACTAAAATTAAAAATAATATATATAGTTGATATTTTTACCATAATTATAAACCTTAAGGGACGGTTTCAAAATAATAAATAGTATAATTATTTATATTATTTACCCACGTTCACATCCTTGAATAAAATAATATATAAATATTATTTTTTGCCACAAAAATGATTATTCTATTAATCCTATGAAATTAAAAATTATATATTAAAATATATTATTTCCCCTAGCCGTTATTATAGACACAAACGTACGAATATATTTATTTAATATTATTCGTTATTAACGTTCGACATGTAACACATTGATCTTAATCTTTATATTAAGAAATCTATATTTCCGTAGACACGTTCGTCTACTCATTAATCCTTAGAATATGTTAAGACGTTCTAATCTTCCGTGTCGTCGTCACAATCCCATATGTCCCTAACTTATATGTTTATAAATCTAGGGCATACGTAAGCCGTGCAGGCTAACACTTGAGGTTCTAAATCTCATACTTGCGTGATACTACCTACTACGCAACGCATGTGAGTTTTCTCAGCCCCTTTTACTGTTTTACAATTTGGGGGAGAAAACATGTCGTAAATATTTTTGGTTATGTAATTCATATATGTTATCACTTGTTTAACTATGCGTACACATCTATCACTAAGTCCCCACATCGGATCATTAATATGAACATAGCGAGGTAAGTTGAGTAGTACTACTGGGTTTGACAAACCTCACCCGCGTTAGTCTCGCTAACCCGACTAGATGTCGAACGGATGCAGTCTTGACCTAAACATGCACCATGGTTGATAGGCCTGGTGGGAGGATAAAACATAAACAGTTAACTGTCGGTTGCGAGCGCATTAGTTAACATGCTTATGAGTTAACTACCTATTGATTTATATATTGAATGTACATTAACCTATTGAACTTTGTTGCAAACTGAAACCTGTGAACTCACCAACCTCGTGTTGACATTTTCTTACATGTTTTCTCAGGTCGCTTAAGATAAGGCACAGGTGCACGCATAGGACATGCATGGAGTCTTATGGTTTATTTATAAAAATAATATTGCTGAATTGCTTGTACTTTATTTTTGGACTTTCTTTGGACTGGACACTTTGGGACTTTTCTTGGGCGCGTTTGTTTTGCGCATTTACTTTCGTTTTATGCTTCCGCACTTACTTTGATCATTTATGATATATTTTCATTTTAGTCTCGTATAGAGTCGTTCAATGTAACTAATGACTGAGATCCTGGTTTGTCACTTCTCAAAAGGTAAAATTTCGTTAGTTGAAATTGGGGGTGTAACATTAGTCTATTAATAAATTCATCAATAATGAATTATAAAAGACTAAATAGAATTTAATGGGTAAATAATTATTTAAAATAGTTATTTGAGTGTTTATAAGTTTAAAATCATTTTAAATAATTATTCTTATAAAAAATATTTATAAACTTGGTAAAATGTTAAAAATGTCTTAAACATTTTAATTAAAAATTGGTGTAATAATGTTAATAATATGTAAATAATTACAACATAATTAATTTGCCTAAACAAATTATTTCCATTACGAATATAAACCGTTTTATAATATGTTTTTAATTAAAACAAAGTAATAAATTATTTTATAAATTCAGTTTTTATAAAACCTTGATAGTATATTTGTAGAATTTATGAAAATTAAGTTGGAATTATTAAATATTGAATAATGGTTAAAAATAATAAAAGAAAACAATTTGATTCAAAAATGGTGCCGCGTTTTGGTTTTAAACATCAGACCAAGGCTTATGCCTTGGTCTAATGATGCCGCGTTTTGGTTTTAAACATCAAGCCCCAAGTCATCTTCTTCCCCAATACATAACCCGTAATCCTAGCCCTTTAATACCCACAATCGACCACTGGTTCGAACCCAAAACCACAGGGCTTTTGATCCCTACAACAAGACGATTCTAAGGACACCAAATTTACCTGAAATGAGTACAAATAGAAGGAGACTAACTCGATGATCCAGTTTGGATAAAACGGATCTGATTCGTGATTTCTCAGTGAAATGGAATGCGATTTAGGGGGTGCGGAGTTTGCAATGGGTTTCGTCTATGAGTATGAGTGTCTATTTATAGTCAATTCACACTGCATTGATCAATTGATTGAATGAAAACGTTTATAAAAATCCAATTAATCTCAAGCAGTGGGTTGTTTGATTGGGTTAACGTATTGCCGTTAACAGTTTCGAGTGAAAATATCCCATTTGCAAGATTGGGATTAATCGGGTGAGAGTCGGTAGAGGGGGGTTCCGAATCCGGGACCGATTTGGGAAGGGGAGAGTTTGGGATTCGACAAGACAGGCCCTCAGGGTTTAAACCTTGACATTTTATGTACAGACTTTAGTTTTTAAATTGAAACAAAGTTTTAGAAATTGCAATATGAACCCTAGACTTTTATAAAAACATAAATTTTTAAATCTTATAATTTTTAATAAAATCAAATGAATCATTATGTCACAATTAAATGTTATAAATGTAAAAAAAAAGTAATTTACTAAATAGTATAAATTTTTATTTTGATTAAAAACATATAAACTCTAATTTTTTTATAGGATTTATCATTAAAAACATAAACCCTAGTTTGTATGGAATTTATAATTTAAATTTTGTAGATATTTATATATATATATATATATATATATATGTGTGTGTGTGTGTGTGTGTGTTTATAGATTTAGGTATAACTTAGCATATATATATATATTCATTTCATAACGATCATATAATTCTTTATTTAAATATTTATTACTCTAGGATTTGAAATAATTTCACCCCATGTATATATGCATGAACACTCATTAATGTAGTGGATAAATAATATAACTTTTTTAGATGCAAATCATAAGATAATGGGGTTACAAATGCCGAAAAAGTAAAGATATATGTCGGAATTTCCTTGGGATTAAAGTCTCCCCTACTTTAGGAGATTTCGTCCCGAAATTGATTAGGAAGAGGGTCCTGGAAAAAGGTGTGGGTATTTGACCTTCATTTGATTCTCACATTCCCAAGTGAACTCCACGGGTACCGAACCTTAACGATTGGAATACGGCTTCGCTTGAGTTATTTAACCTCTCCATCAATGATCTCCACGGGTTTCTACACGATGTGCATTGATTCGTCAATGTGAACCTCATCAAGCGGTATGTGGAGATTTTCATCAGCCAAACATTTCTTTAGGTTCGAGACATGGAATGTCGGATGAACGTTGCTGAGTCCTTCGGGTAGATCCAACTTGTAGTGTAACAATCGTGATTTTCTAGCATTATTTTATTCCGTTTTAGACAATAATAACAATCCATTTTATCTCGTGCGTGCCCCACGCATTGTGTCACATTAATTAATAATTCAATTCAAAATTTAAACCTTGCATTTACATTTTAATCTCTATTATTTATGTATAACACATCTTCGTGCATTTATAAATTTATATATATATATATATATATATATATACTCCTTTGTAATAAATCAAATATATAACCTTAATTTTTGTAAAGTTAGAACTTATGGGCATAAACCATGTACTTACAAATATGTGGTTATTTATAAATAAATATGTAAACACATATGTATTTGATCTTATTAAATGGAATCGTTTATGCAACTATTGATATTTCTTTTACTGTTGAAGTGTATTTTATAAACTAATTATAACTAATGATATTTATTTATTTATTTCCTTTAAGGAAAGGCAATACTCTTGAATAATTAAAATAGATTGAGTCTTGAACCCCCCCCCCCCCATGTTATTTTAACTAATGAACCTTCCACTTTTTTAATTTGGACTTTTCCATTGAATTTGGACCCCTCCTCCCCAGGTCTGAACCCAAACACCCCTTTTCGTCAATTTTGACTCTTTGAAGTCAAACCTAGCCAAGAAATCAGCCTACTCCACGAATTCAAGTCTGCGGATGATCACAAATCATGTGAAAACCTTACTCGACCGTTTCCAATTGGCTACATCAATCAAATTTAACCACAATCAAAGTTCTTAAAACCCATTAATGAAAATTTCGGTTTCAAAGCCATGAAATCAAGTCCAAACCAGTAAAAAAAATCGTGTATAATCACAACTATAACGCGTTTATCATCATTCTATTCAATCCCCACTGTCTGACTACTCGGTTACGGCTCAAAACCCCCCTCCACTTAGAGGATCAAAATCAAGCCTGGGAGATCGTACCCCCTTGCCTTCCGGCTCTCAGCATCCCCTCCTCGTGTTGGTTTATGCTCACTCGACCAGTGACCAAGCCCTAGTGACTAACAATTCTCAAAAGTTATGATTCCTCAAAATTTTAATGTCTGTTCCTGTCACTTTACTTTTTTGGAGTTTAGATAACTATGGGAGCATGTCTATATCTACATTTTTCATAATTAGATAGTTGGGCGGGTTGACGTTCTTGGATTTGGGGCATGAGTGAGGGAGGATGCTTGATGGCTTTGATGTCATCGGTTGGGACATGTTTAAGAATCGGCCTTCCCTCATTCTATTCAATCCCCACTGTCTAACTACTCGGTTACGGCTCAAAACCCATTTTCTTTCCCCCTCTCGGCTTAGCGATCTGCACCAGAAGACGAGCCCTCCAACCGGCGACGAAACAACTTCGATAGCAGGTAATTATTACATCCTCCTACTCGATTTGTTTCCCCGAACTGAATCCATATCGTATTGTCGTCGATCTGTGCTCATCTTGGTCGATTTCGGAGGCTAGGGTTTTCACTTGCTTGATTTGGGGAAGATGAGACTTAGTGCCCTTATGTTTAAAGTTTATTAATTCTGATAATGTCAAAGGCAAAAGGCCCAAGTCTGCCGGTTAATGCTCCTTCCCCACGCAGCACAGGCCACGGCCCGATATTTTTTTACCCTCTTCGAACCCGGACCTGCCCCGATATTTTTTTACCCTCTTGTTTTGTTGTTCCTTGGAAGCAAGTTATTCACACCCAAATGATAACAAAATCAAATTATTTTATAGACTATTATTATCATGTTTTGGCTAACAAAATCAAATTTTTTTACCTTATATTTTTACAAACTTTTGAGGATGATATAATTTTTATCTTTTATAAATAAAGTATATATATGTAGATACATGATAAAAAAATTTATTAAATGTAAAGATTATATAATTATATTAAATTTAAAACTTTAAAACAAAGAGATCAATAATATATTTTTAGTGTTAATAATATCATAAATTTTAATACATGTTTTACTCATATTGTTAATACCATTTATAGAGTATTAGTAACATTCCAATTCACATAGCAGGTCTATTTATTTAGGCCTATTTATTTTGAATTATACATTCATAAACATGATTTTCTCATAGCTTTTCAAAATGATAATCAATTTAATTTGATCATTATTATTAACACCAAATTCTCATGAATATCAACTAAATAAAAGCAAGACCTATTAATTATTTATGTAATTAATTATTTACCTTCTTAGCAAATAATTATTCATTCAATTATTTCAAGTAATACGCTTATAAATATTATTTGTATTATAACGCTTTCACGTGATGGCTATTTTAACCTAATCGTTTTGATAGGATTTTTATTTAACAATTAACGTTTTTTGACATCACAATATATATATATATATCTTTTATAAACAAAATTTATAAAACTATATTTCATGTAATTTCATATATCATCACTTTAATTACTGTTAAGGCTCGTATCCTTCCTCCGTTCGTCCGTTCCAAAACCCTGAGATCCCAAACGTCCCATTCTTATTTCCTTTACTTATTTTCTTTACTTATTTCCATAGTAAACTTGTGCAAAATATTGATCCATATACCATCAAACTTAGGTTGACCTTGAGGTTAGCTTGAACTTGTTGTGCAACAAACCATATACGTGTGTGATATACAAAGCCTCTTATTGCAAGGTAAGTTACACAGCCCCTATTTTTACTTTTTACATATTTTGGGGTGATTCATGGTACATTGAAAACTACTTGCAATTACAACATACAATTCTACATTTATGACCATATGTGTAATTTGTGCTTAGTGCTTGAATGCTATGAGTTGAAACTAAACATATACATGACATACTCGTATAATCATTAACTCCGTACAAGCCAACGATAACATTGATAGATCTATTGTGTCTGACAAACCCACCCAGGTAGGGTGATTGTTGCCGACATTACATCAGGATAACACTTTGTGTTATGCCCTACATTAGGATAACCTACGGGTTATGCCCTTCAGTCACAAGGTTTGATTGTACACCCAGTTTCACTATAGTGATTCTCCACAAAGGCCTTATTTACCATGTGTCATATGAATTGTATAAACACTTGAAAACTATTTGTGGTTTCAAAACCTATGTATGCTCACCAACTTTCATAGTTGACCTTGTTTTCATCATGTTTCAGGTGCTTACACTTGATATCATTTACAAGATGCTACACATAGGATTGGGGACATAACTAATTAAACAATTGAAATTTGCTGATGTACTCTATTTCTTTGTATGTTTGATATGTTTTGTTGGAACAAGTGTAATGAAATTTGGATCATTATTATATGAAACTTTAGTTTGATCATATGCTTATGAACAGTCTACACATCCGCCCCGACGTATTCCGCCGTCGGTTGGGGTGCGACATGTAGGCTACCTTCCTAATCCGCTCAAGGATTTTAAAAGGACCTACAAATCTTGGTTCAAGTTTCCCTTTCTTTCCAAAATGAACCACTCCTTTCCAAGGGGATACCTTGAGAAGAACTAGGTCACCGACTTGAAATTCTAAGGGTTTTCGATGTTTGTCGGCATAGCTCTTTTTCCGACTCCTTGCTACTTGAAGGTTGTCACGGATTAACATGATCTTGTCAGAAGTCTCCTGAATGAGTTCGTGACCAGTGATTTGTGCTTCACCAATTTCAGTCCAACAGATGGGAGAGCGGCACTTCCTACCATAAAGTCCTTCGAAAGGAGCCATGTCAATGCTCGTGTGATAGCTGTTGTTGTACGAGAACTCGACTAAGGATAGATGTAAATCATAATTTCCCTTGAAGTCAATGACACAGGATCTAAGCATATCTTCGATGGTTTGTATCGTTCGTTCGGATTGACCATCAGTTTGCGGGTGGTAAGCAGTACTAAGATTCAACTGAGTACCCAAAGCTGATTGTAAAGATTGCCAGAAACGAGAAGTGAATCATCCATCACGATCATAAATAATGTTGAGTGGTACACCGTGACGACTAACAATTTCATCAATGTATATTCGAGCCAATTTCTCAACCCGATAGTCTTCACGAATTGGCAAAAAGTGAGCAGATTTTTTCAAGCGGTCGATGATTACCCAAATGCTATCATGAACACAAGATGTATGCGGGAGTTTGGTTATAAAGTCCATGGAAATACACTCCCATTTTCACACTAGAATCTCGAGTTGTTCAAGTAAGCCAGATGGACGCTGGTGCTCGGCCTTAACCTTTAAGCAAGTAAGGCACTTGGACACGTATAGGGCAATGTCCTTTTTCATACCAGGCCACCAATATTGAGTACGAAGGTCCTTGTACATTTTATCCGCACTAGGATGTAAAGAATAACGAGTCTTGTGAGCCTCGTTCATGATGAAAGTACGGAGATTATCTCGGTCCGATATCCAGATACGATTCAGGAAGTAGAGTAACCCATTGGGTTTAGTTTCTAGTTGGAGTTCTGCACCACATGACATTTCGTTGTACATGTTTCCTTCGGTGACGGAAAGATGTTGTGCCTCAAAGATGCGAGTTTGAATGTCATTCTGGATCTGAATGCTGTGGATCTTGATAGGTTCTTTACGACTAAGAGCATCAGCTACGACTTTCTCCTTACTAGGATGGTAACGAATACTGCAGTCGTAGTCGTTTAGGAGTTCAACCCAACTCCTTTCCCTCATGTTTAGTTCTTTCTGGTTGAAAATGTGGTGGAGGCTCTTATGGTCGGTGTAAACCTCACACTTAGTACCATATAGGTAGTACCTCTAAATTTTGAGGGCGAATACGACGACACCCAGCTCAAGATCGTGCGTCGTATAATTCTTCTCATGGATTTTGACTTGTCGGGACGCATAAGCAATCACCTTGCCTCGTTGCATTAGAACACAACCAAGGCCTAAGTGGGAAGCGTCACAGTAGATGACAAAGTCTTCGGTTCCATCGGGAAGGGTCAGGATAGGAGCCTCACACAATTTTTGCTTTAGGGTTTGGAAGGCTTCTGTAGGATCGGTAAATACAAGATGGTTCTATTCCAGTTGAGTTTGGCGGAAACAATCACAACTTAAGCAAAGTAGACAAGAAGAATACTGATAAATGCAATTTGTATTAAGCTTCAAGTGTTACAAGATTACAGAGAAATCTCTTAAGAAAAAGTTCTTGAAATACAATGACTCTAAGTACTACTTATATAGTAACTTAGAATCAAAACAGACCCTTGATTCTAAGGATCAGATCTAACATAAACTGTTTATCTTGTATTGAAGCTATTCTACATGTATAGACAATAATAATAACTATGCTAGTTAACTTTATTCAAACGTCTTCTAAGGCATCATTGCTTGCATGCTTGGAGAAGAGCGTTGTTTTCTTTTATTGTCTTGTACCAATGACATTCTTTCTGCATGGAGTGTGTCAGTGTAGCAGCAGAAAGTTGTCAGTGGTAATGGTTGCTTTATCAAGAACAGTCAGCTGCAATGTTTGATCTTCAGTGGAAATGGCTATCAGCTGCAAAGTTGGAGATTAGCAGCATATGCCTATCAGCTGCAACTTTGGTGATCAACAGCATATGCCTATCAGCTGCAACTTTGGTGATCAGCAGCATATGCCTATCAGCTGCAACTTTGGTCTTCAGCAGATAAGGCCTATCCGCAGCAGATTTGTTCTTCAATAGAAGAACAAGTATCCGCTGCAGATAAGCTTATCCGCAACATTTTGTTGGTCAGCAGCAATCTCTGAGGTAAGCAACATTTGTACTTAGAGAATTTTGTAGTCATCAGTCTTTATTTCTACAAATTCCCCCTAGACTGATGCTACCAAAACTCTCTTACTGCTTTTGTTGCTGAAGCTTTTGCAGGTTACTGACTATTCTTTCAACCTCATATCCTCTCTGGTCCTTGCTGGGATTGTTAAGAGGAAGCTCAGATAGAGTCTTGATGTCTTTGCTTGCCATTTTGAACACCTCATCTTCTGTCCTTTAACATCTGTCAGTGTGAATTCATCCTTTTCAGCATTGTAGGACCAGCTAATGAATGGAGAGTGGGATTGGAGAGGTTTGACATCAATGATTTCATCTTTGCTGGGGTTGAAGTAATGTTTGATCACCAGCAACAGATGTCTCCCACCATCATTCTCAGGCTCATTGGCTTCACCCAGCTCCATCATTCTTCTTAGATCAGAATCTGGAAGCTGCAATACCTCATCAACAGATGTATAAATTGATCTTCTTTCTTCTGTTCTTCCCCTGAAGACTTCAAACCTTTGATCTTGAGTGCTGTAGAACCAGTTGACAATTTCTCTTGAGTCTTCTGGTTTGGTAGTAGGTTTGCTTTTCTTCTTGGGAGGTTGTTGATGAGTAGGAGCTGAGTGTGAGGATTTAGACTCTTTGGGTAGAGAGGAGGGAGGTCTAAGAGGGAAAGTGGAAAGTTTTTGGATAGAGAAAGGGGAGGATGAGTAAGTAGGCTTGGGTTTCTTTGGTTTTCTGTCATCTGCTAAAGTGATTACCCTTTTCTTAGAGCCTGTCTTCTCCAATCTTTCTTCCTCTTCCTTCTTGACTTTAAAGTAAAGGGCTTTCAGGTTCATGAAATTCATAGGACCCAGCCTTTTTCCACTCTATCCTCTAGCCTTTAGGAAGTCAATCATGACCTTCCTTTGTTCATGGGATCTTCTGTTAAAGGCAATGGTCTTCTTGGATTTTTGTTTGGCATTTTCTTCTTCTTCAGCCCTTTTCTTGTTTGCCAATTGACCCTGCTGACCCATGAAGACTCTGTAGATTTCTTTATTTGATAGTTTCTCAAGGTAGTCTGCATCTTCACCTTAAGAAACCAGAGCCTTTATCCACTCTTCTCTCATTTCTTTGGCTAGTTCAGAATCAGTTATTCTGAACTTGGCCTCTTCCTTCTTCTTCTTCTCTCTTTCTTCTTCTTCTCTATTAAATTGTTCCTGCAGTTGAAGAGCAAGAGCTTCATCTTCTTGAATTTGATAGACTGCAGGAATCTTGACTTTTAGATCATCCAGCTGTTTGGCATACAGCTGGATCTGTTGTTCTCTGAGGAGAATAATTGTTTTTCTGTCTTGGGCTTTTCGTAATTCAGCCATCTCCTCTTCTTCTTCTTTCCTCTTTTTCTTTCTTCTCCTTCATTATCCTCTCTTCATCTTCTTCAGTCATGAGTCCCTTCCCCTTTTCTTTGCTAGATGCCTCTGCTTCAGCTTCATGGACCACAACAGCAGATGTAGTAGATGCTATTGGGATCTCCGCTTCAGCTTCATTGGCAGTTTGGGGAATGGACAAGGGAAGGACACTTTCTTCATCTTCTTCCCATTCCATACCTATCACTTCTTTCCAACAATCCTTCACCTTTTCCTCTTCTCTTCTCTTGGATTCTTCTTCTGTGTTCAGTTTGACTGTTGGTGAAGAAAGGAAGGATAGATCTGAGTCAGAGTCATTCATTGCAGGTGATTCCTCCTTATAAAGAGAAGCCTTGATGAGTTTGATCATTTCTTGACTTTCAAAGGAGTTGATGTTGCAGATGAGTGATCTGAGCTCAAAAACCTTGTGCAGGAAGTCTGAAGGTAGGAGTAAGATCTCTTTGATGTTGATTGAGAGAGAAGATCCATTGCTTAAGAAGAAGGTGAAATCAGAGGAATCGGTGCTCACCCATCCTAGCACTTCCAAGTCCCTGACCATAATGTTGTACAGGAATCTTCGCCAGTAGATAACTTCTTCTTCAGTTAAGGCACTGTTCCTGATTAAGTCAAGTCTTCTTGGAGCCAGTCTTTGTTCTTCTGTTGATGAAGATTCAGGATAAGCCACCCTATTTGCTTCTTTTAGTAGTCTTTCAAACCAGGGCATATTATCCTCCATTAAGTCATAGAACCTGCTGATTGCAAGTTCTGTTGAGAGGTCTGATGAAGTGTTGATGCATCTTTTTAGATACAGATTAAGAATCTGGAGGGCATTAAGAGTGTTGCAGTTTAGCTCTTCTACTCCACTAAATTCCCATCCAATCCAGAATCTCTCAGCTATGCCATCATACCCCCAAGCTAGAACGGAGTCGAATTCTAGCTTGTTTGAAGTTAATGAGAATTGGGGAGTAGATGTTTGACTTATTATGGATGCAGCTTCAGGAAGTATGCTGAATGATGGAGGTGTTTCTTCATGGAGAGTTTCATCTTGCAGCACCTCATCAACAGCTCGGACAACTAACTTCCAATCCTCAGTGATATCTTCCTCTTCATCTACTGAGTCTGGCAAGTCATGGATTTGAACAAAAGCAGGTTTGTATAGCGAACTTTGAAACACAGTCTGCTCTTGTATCCATTCTTCTAGGCTATCCGCATCATCTTCCTCGGTGATTACCTCCCCCTTTTTGGTTGCATCAGTGCATAAAGTGTTATTTGTTTGAGTGCCCACTGATATAAGGGAGGGAGAAGTCACTGGAGGTCATTGATGGGCTTCATGCATAGAGACTTAGTGTCTTAGTTTGGACACTTCAGCCTCTAGCATAGCTACCCTGGCTGTCAATTCCATGTTATGAAGTTTCAGTCTGTCCTCATCCACAGTTGTGTAATCCTTGGAGCTAGATGGGGCCTTAGGCCTAGCCTCTGCATCCCCATCACCCTGGTTTTCTTGACGCCTGGGATTCCTCCCAGTGAAGAGTGTTTCAAAGGAAACATCTTCACTGTGAGTTGTCGTGGTTAGGGTCTTAGCTATGTTGTCACTGTCCTCCTGGACAGTTGATGTACCAGGAGTAGTGACAGCCCTTTCCACATTCACTCTATCTGTACCACCAGAGTGAACCTTCTTGGGTGATGAACTTGGGTTGGGTGCACCAGCAGCCAGGTCAATCAATACCTCCGAGATAGTAGTTGTAGGAGAAGGTATATCATCTTGACAAGGTGCCTCTGCACTTAAGTTCAGAGAAGAAAAATAGTGGAATGGCTCAGAAGGTTGTTCTATGGATCCGGGATGTGATCCTGATCCTAATAGAGAGGCTTCCAAGGAAGTCTCTCTAATGTTGTAGCTATCCCTTTTGATATTCTCACCAGAATTTTGGGATTCTGAATGAGGGCTTTGAGGTTGGTATTGGGCCTTTGAAACAAGAAGAGAAGGAGTCATCTTGCTCATCTTTCTAGTGTATGTTGTTGCAACTGGGGCCCTTTATTCCAGCTGAATGATAACATCCAAAACAGATGTAAGTGATTTTTGTACCTGTGCATCCTTAGTAGTATGGACAGGGGTTCGAATAGTGGAAGCAGATTGTTGTTCAGGATGTAAGGTGGAGGGTGTGGGATCAGTATCAGCTGGGATTGCTGAACTGTCACCCTGGGTACTTTGTATGTTCAACATTGTAGATAACAATGGAACATTGACCCCTGAGAACTTTTTGGAAACAGTTCTCATGCTTTGAAAAATGTTGCTTTTATGACCCAGCATAAGGTAGATTTTTGCAGGTTTTGAAAGCTCTTTTATTTCATTGTTAAAAACCTCCTGCAAAAATCTCGGGTGCATATAGATTTGCTGCCTTCAAAGATGAGGTGTGCAAAGTTGAATCCTTGTCCAGTAACCATATCGTGTATTGCAGAGGCAAGTGCAGAGCTCACTTGATGCCATCCGCTTCTCTTCTGAGATATGCATTGTAGAAGAGTGTGGCATAGATACTTCCATGGGGGTCCCATCAGTGCCTTATCTATTTTGTATCATTCTGATTTCCAGTGTACCCTATGGATACAAAGGTCCTCATGTAGACTTCTTTTGAGTACGAAGTGGCGGCCCCCTCGTCTTAAAGCTTGAGGTGTTTGCGGAGAGTGGCTTCAGAGATGGTGATGTCCTTGCCATCTACCTTGGCTTTGATTTGGGGTATCCCCTGTTCGGTAGAGTAGATGGCAAATTTCCAAAAATCCTCCATGTGAGGAATGTAGATGGGAGGTTTGATGGTGAGTGCATGGTGTATTTTTGATCGCCAGAGAAAGTCGATCATGTCATCAAAACCGTTGGACTTCTTCCTTTTTATTAGATATGCCGTGAGTTTGTGATATGGTGAGAACTTATCATCAGGATTGTTTATGTCTGCCATTTTTGTTGGATTTTGGAGGGAAAGAGGAATGGTTTGAAGAGTGGTTAGGAATGGAAGGCTTTGAATGTTATGGGGACTTGAGAGAAAGTGATGGGAGTTAGGGCGAAATTGAATGTGAAGGGGTGATGAAGAAATTTGATTTGTTCTTATAACGGCAGAGGAGGGAAAATCAAAATGACTTGTACAGTACAACCTCATTCACTTTTTACTGTCACAGCTGTAATGCACTATAGCAGTCATAGTAAAGACTTAAAGGAATTTTTACATTGGGTAAAAGTTAATTTAGACTTATTTTTACCCATCCGTAGCAAACTTGGTTACTGCGGATGGTTAAGCCTATCCGCTGCAAGCTTGGTTGCGGCGGTTAGTTAAGTCTGTCAGCAGCAAACTCAATTGCTGCTCATGGACGCAATAATTTGCAGCAAGGATGTTGCTGCTGACAGCCTTAAAGCTATCCGCAGGAAACTTGTTCCTGCTGATAACTTAAAGCAGTCAGTGGCAAATCCTTTGCTGCTGAAGATTAAACCTGTCAGCAGCTGAAGGACAAAAATAGCTGCTGACTTATGACTTTTATTTACAGTAAAAGACAAACACATTTACATAACAGAATTTTAGACAAAGATTTTAATAAAAGTTCATCATACCAATAGAATCAACTAAATATCTAAATCTAGCTTCATCAAAAGGTTTTGTAAACAAATCAGCATATTGCTCATTGGTGTGAACTTTGGTTAAGATAATTCTCTTTTTCTCAGCTTGATCTCTTATGAAATGATACATGATGTCAATGTGCTTTGTCTTGGAGTGTTGCATCGGATTGTTTGTGATTGATATAGCACTCATGTTGTCAATGTGAATGGGAGTTGCCATGAAAGTCATCCCATAATCCAACATTTGATTCTGTATCCAGATGACTTAAGCACAACAACTTGAGGCTGCAATGTATTCTGCTTCTGTTGTAGAAGTTGAAACACATGTTTGCTTCTTGCACTGCCATGAAATCAGTCTCCCTCCCAGAAACTGAAATTCCTCTGAAGTGAACTTTTTTTCCAAGTTGCATCCCCCATAATCACTGTCAGTGTATGCATACAGATTGAACTTGTCATTTTTAGAGTACCAAAGTGACACACCCCGCCAAGGCGGAAACGCGAGGCGCGACGTTCATGGTTTTTCAAAGCATATAATTATTTCAAACGCATACATACAACTGGATACATGAATTAAATTCAAGGTTTTACAGCCCAAAAATAGTATTTGAAGATTACAAAATATTAAGATTTTTGCAAATATGACCCGAACATTATGGGTTATACAAGAAAAATCTTCAAAAGTTGTATCCACCGTGTATGCATGAACCCTACGTAGTACTACCCTTGCTATCACGTTCAGTTTCCTGAAAAACATACTTGAAAATGTCAACACTAGGTTGGTGAGTTCACAGGTTTTATATATGAATACAATGAGCAAACCAATTGCATGAAAATGATCTTTACGTATATGATAAACAAAACAAGTAATGTTTGACCCATTTGTAAACTAGCTAGGAATACAAATAATATGTACATACATGAGGCATAACTAAACCAAGACCAGGTGTTTTGCCCCTCACTCGTACCTCACGAGCAATATTAGAACACTATGCAGTCATTTGGCCAGAGGGACCCATGGTTAGCACGACTAACCATGACCGGGGGTGTCAGACCCAATAGTACTATTCATAGAATCTCAGGCTAATCTATAGCTAATGGTTATAAATATGATGGTCAGGGGACTTTACGAGCTCCAAATGTGTTCACTCATGCATACATAAAGGTCAGGTCTTGTTTTCTTGTTATCATATAAAAATAGTTATAAGTATGTTCTTCCCCCAAATAGTACAAAACAGTAAAAAGGGGCCGTGAAACTCACCTTGAGTTTGTGTATATACTTGTAATAATAGTTGTTGTAGTCAACCTTGACTATTTGTACCCTAGATACCAAGGGTAAATTGTTGTTAAGACCAACGTCTTAATTGTAAATTGTTCACCGACCTTGTAAATCTGATTGTGTTTGTTTAAATATCGTTTTAGTTTTCCAACACATGTTTTGTTATAAAATAGTTTTGAGTTACTGCCCAACTGGGACTGTTGTACAGGTGTCGAAACTTCTTAGTTTCGATTGGGCATATGTGTGTCGAAACTACTTAGTTTTGATGGAGTGGTCAGGAGTCGAAACAACCTAGTTTCGATTGAGAAAAAGGTATCGAAACTACCTAGTTTCGATTGAGTATTTGCTATCGAAACTACCTAGTTTCGATTGAGTTAACTGGCATCAAAACTCCTAGTTTCGATGGATCAACAGGTATCGAAACTCCTAGTTTCGATTGAGTTAACTGGTATCGAAACTCCTAGTTTCGATTACTGGACTTCTGTTTGACAGAATCAGTCCTGCATATTTTTATGTTTTAAACTTGAATTCGACACACTCTTCTTGTTATCTTTCTTGCGTTTAAATAAGATGTAAGTTTAGCTACGGTTTTAAAGAACATAATATGAAAAATATCGAGTTTTTACCTTAAAACCGAGATGAAAATGATGAAGAAAACAGAGAAGTGATCTTGAATCTTTTGCTAAACTCTTTTCAGAAACACTTGAAATTCTTCTTAAAACAGCAAATTATGGTGGATTTCGCCTTGAAACTGGTCTTCAAATTGAAGAGAATTGGAATGTTTGCCGTATGAAAATGAGAGATAAATGGGAATTGTGAGAAAAATGATTGACGGGGTATGGTTTTGTTTGAATTTCGAAGGTATGAGGTATGGTCCTTCTCTGAAGATTGGTTGAGAAAGTCAAGGATTAGAGAGGGGGGTTTCTTCTCTGATTTCGGCCGATTAAATATGTGGGTTGGGTAGAAATTCAAACAATTAGTTTTAAGTGTATTAATATTACTTAGAGTTTCAAATGGTAAATAAATTCGAGGTCCTCCACGGTATTATAAATTTATTTCAAAATAATTTACTGCTCCACGTAAAGTTTGTGTAAAATAATATATATATGTATATATATATTTTTCTGGTTATTTATTTTAACCACTAGTGTTCGAATTTAGTCGGGTTATAAGTGTATGTGAACCGGTAACTCCTAGAATTACCAAATGTGAATTGAGACCATGTACGGTCTTTGTTAGACCTTAATGTCTTTGTTTGTGAAATTAAATAAATCACAAAAATAATTATAACGTAAACTTGTTTATAATGTGTACGGATATTGACCTGAAATGTCGGGTTGTCACATTCTCCCCATGTTAACAGAATTTCGTCCCGAAATTCAATTTGTGTCCTCTTGAACTGGTGCATCCTCAAACAAGGATGGGTATTTTGTTTTCATTTGGTCCTCTCGTTCCCATGTATACTCAGGACCACGTTTTGAGTTCCAACGTACTTTAACCAGTTTGATCCGACTACGTCTCAGCTTTTGAACCTTCCAATCTGATATCTCAATTGGTTGCTCGATGAAATGAAGTTTATCGTCAATGTGAATTTCATCGGGCGGTATGATCAAAGTCTCGTCTGATAGACACTTTTTGAGATTTGACACATGAAATGTATTGTGTACGTTGCTTAGTTCCTGTGGTAGCTTGAGTTTGTAGGCTACAGGGCCAACCCTAACCAGTATTTCGAACGGTCCAACGTATCTAGGGTTAAGCTTACCACGGTTACCAAACCTCACAACGCCTTTCCATGGTGAGACTTTTAACATTACTCGGTCACCAATTTGAAATTCTAATGGTTTTCGTCTGTTGTCAGCGTAGCTCTTTTGTCTATCTCGGGCCGCTTTCAGACGGTCCTTAATTTTGAAGATCTTATCAGTGGTTTCCTGGACAATCTCAGGGCCTGTCAAATGTTTTTCACCAACTTCCGCCCAACATAGCGGTGAGGGGCATTTACGACCATATAAAGCTTCAAACGGTGCTGCTTTAATGCTCGTATGGTAGCTGTTATTGTAGGAAAACTCTGCTAACGGTAAATGAGTATCCCAATTTCCTCCGAAATCAATTACACACGCACGGAGCATATCTTCTAGTGTCTGGATAGTCCGTTCACTTTGACCATCTGTTTGTGGGTGATATGCCGTGCTCATGTCAAGACGTGTGCCCATGGCTTCTTGTAATGATTTCCAGATTCTAGACACGAATCTGCTATCTCTATCCGAGATAATAGAAATTGGCACTCCATGCCTAGCCACAATTTCCTTGATATAAAGCTTTGCAAGTTTCTCGGTTTTATCCGTCTCTTTGATAGGTAGGAAATGAGCTGATTTTGTTAATCGATCGACAATTACCCATATGGTATCATAACCACTGGATGTCTTGGGTAATTTCGTGATAAAATCCATAGAAATTTGTTCCCATTTCCATTGGGGAATTTCAGGTTGTTGTAACAAACCAGACGGTTTCTGATGTTCGGCTTTTACTTTTGAACACGTTAAGCATTTACTGACATATGTGGCAATATCTCCTTTCATATTGGGCCACCAATATAATTCTTTTAGATCCTTATACATTTTATCTGAACCTGGGTGAATGGAGTACCTAGACTTGTGGGCTTCGTCCATAACTAACTCCCGTAAGTTACCAAAACGTGTCACCCAAATTCTATTCATGAAGTATAAAGTGTCATCTGACTTTGGCTCCAATTGCTTTATCATTCCTCGTAAAGCTTCATTCTGAATGTTTTCTTCTTTGATTGCCTCTTGTTGTGCCATCCGAATTTGAGTAGTAAGATTCGTATGAATTGTCAATCCTAAGGCACGAACACGAAGAGTTTTCACTCGTTCTTTGCGACTTAAGGCGTCTGCTACGACATTGGCTTTTCCGGGATGGTACTTGATATCACAATCATAGTCGTTTAGTAGTTCTACCCAACGACATTGTCTCATGTTAAGTTCCTTTTGATCGAAGATATGTTGAAGACTCTTGTGATCAGTAAAGATAGTGCATCTTGTACCATAAAGATAATGTCTCCAAATCTTGAGCGCAAACACAACTGCACCCAATTCCAAGTCGTGGGTCATATAATTCTTTTCGTGCACTTTTAGTTGTCGTGAGGCATATGCGATGACTTTGTCTCTTTGCATTAACACACAACCAAGTCTTTGGTGTGATGCATCGCAGTATACGACAAAATTGTCGATTCCCTCAGGAAGGGATAGGATTGGTGCACTACACAGCTTCTGCTTTAGTAATTGGAAAGCTGACTCTTGCTTGTCATTCCAATCATACTTCTTTTCTTTCTGGGTTAATGTGGTTAAAGGCAAGGCTATTTTCGAAAAATTCTCGATGAATCGTCTGTAATAACCGGCCAAACCTAAAAATTGACGTACTTCTGTCGGAGTCTTTGGTGCTTCCCAGTTTTTGATTGCTTCAATTTTTGATGGATCAACGTGAATTCCTTCCTTGTTGATGACATGTCCAAGAAAATGCACTTCTCGGATCCAAAATTCACACTTAGAGAATTTAGCGTAAAGTTTCTCATTTCTGAGTAGTTCTAAGATTAATTTCAGATGATGTTCATGATCCTCCTTGGTTCGTGAATATATTAATATGTCATCGATAAACACAATCACGAATTTATCCAAGTATGGTTTGCACACGCGGTTCATGAGATCCATGAAAACAGCTGGTGCGTTCGTCAAACCAAATGGCATAACTAGGAACTCGTAGTGACCGTAACGAGTCCTAAAAGCCGTTTTTGGTATATCTTCTTCCTGAATTTTCAGTTGATGATACCCTGATCGTAGATCAATTTTAGAATAGAAGCTAGAACCTTGTAGTTGATCGAACAAATCGTCTATTCGAGGAAGTGGATATCGGTTTTTGATTGTAAGCTTGTTTAACTCTAGGTAATCAATACACATCCTAAAGGTTCCATCCTTTTTCTTTACGAACAAGACCGGGGCTCCCCAGGGTGAGAAACTCGGTCTTATGAAACCTTTATCAAGCAATTCTTGCAGTTGATTAGATAATTCCTGCATCTCGGAAGGTGCTAGTCGATACGGTGACCGTGCAACCGGGGCGGCTCCTGGTACTAAGTCGATTCGGAATTCGACTTGCCTAGGTGGTGGTAATCCAGGTAAGTCTTCAGGAAAAACTTCGGGGTAATCCTTAACGATTGGTATGTCTTCAAATCGACGTTTCTCGGGTTTCTTCTCGATGACGTGAGCCAGGAATACGCAATAACCTTTACGTAGGTACCTACGAGCTTTCATGCAGTTTATCATCTTCAATGTCACTCCACTTTTCTCACCTTGTACCGAAAGAATTTCTCCGTTTGGGAGAGGAATATGAACAATCTTCTCAAAACAAACGATCTCGGCGTGATTCTTCGACAACCAATCCATACCAATAACAACGTCAAAGCTTCCCAAGTCAATAGGGAACAGGTCTATACTAAAGGTGTGGTCTTCCAAACATAGAGTACAACCCTGAATGACTTCTTCGGTTTTAATTAATTTCCCGTTTGCTAATTCAATTGTATAGTTTTGGTCTAGTTTGTTGGGCTTAATACCAAGTAGGGACTTAAAGTCATTTGACACAAAACTCATATCAGCACCCGTATCGAAAAGTATAGAAGCATAATGATTGTTTATCAGGAACGTACCAGTGACAATGTCAGGGTCCTGGCGTGCGTCCCCAGCTCCCATCACGAACGCTCTTCCTCGGGCCTGATTGTTATTCTGATTATTCAACTTGGGGCAATCTTTCCTGTAGTGCTTCAGATCTCCACATTCGTAGCATCCTTGCTTAATCTTATCGGTGGGGTTGGCATTGAGTCGACATGTCTGCGCTCGATGCCCAAACTTTCTACACCTTTCACATTGAGTGCATTTCCCCACATGGTGATAACCGCACTTATCACACCTCGGTTGGGGGCCAGCATAACCCCTTTTCTCCACAGCGTTAGCAGCAAAAGCTTTCACAGTCTCTTGTCTCTTATAGGCTTGATTCCTAAATTGGTTATTTGGTTTTCCCACCCATTTCCTCTTTTCTCCTAACTTTCTTTCCTCAGTTTCCTTTTTCTCGAACAAACCATTACGAACAACATCATCCCTTAGTTTGTAGGCTAAGACTATGGCACTCTTGGTATCCATGGGGTTCGACGAAGTCACCATACTACGAATTTGAGGTGCGAGACCCCACAAGTATCTTTCAACCTTTTTGTACTCTGGCGTGACCATGTGTGGCACCAAGATTGCTAGTTCATTGAACCTGTCAGTGTAACCAGCCACATCATCTCCTATCATTTGAAGGTTCCACATTTCAGTTTCAATTTTCTGCAATTCATTTCGAGGACAGTACTCCTCGATCATCATGGTCTTCAGATCATCCCAAGATAGCTGGTAGGCAGTCTGTCTTCCCAATTTTTTCATCTGAGAATTCCACCAGGTTAATGCTTTGTCAGCAAGCGTGCAAGTGGCATATTTCACCATACAGTCGGCTGTGCATTCACTAATATCAATCACAGATTCCATCTTTTCAATCCATCTCATCAGGCCTACTGCACCCTCGGTGCCATTGAAGTTGCGAGGGTTGCAGGATAGAAAAGCCTTATAAGTGCACTTCTTGCTCGAAGTATCTGTAGGGTCACAAGTCAATATTTTTAATAATGTTGCTAACTTAGATCGTGACTGTGTTACAGAGGTGATTACACATTCTGTTACCTCTAGAACCTCCAGCAGTGCCACTGCCTCCTGCAACTCCTCCGCTACCACTACCATTTCCTCCGACGTTATTCCGATTGGCTTCGTACTGCTCCAAGGCGGCGGCTACACGTTGTGATATGAGTTGCTCAAATTCTGCAGAAATCGTCGTGTTGTTTTCACCAGTAGTGTCACGCGGTGTCCTTCTTTTGGGTGCCATGGGTCTGAAGTCGAAATGGGGTTAGTGTGTGACGATATTCAGTGTCTGCGATATCCGTACAATATGATGATAAGTTATGACATGCATATGCAATGAAAAACGTCTTAGTGAGTCATTTAAATTATAGACTAGGTTCAATTTTTAGACTCCTAGTTCGCTATAATCAATGGCTCTGATACCAATCTGTCACACCCCGCCAAGGCGGAAACGCGAGGCGCGACGTTCATGGTTTTTCAAAGCATATAATTATTGCAAACGCATACATACAACTGGATACATGAATTAAATTCAAGGTTTTACAGCCCCAAAATAGTATTTGAAGATTACAAAATATTAAGATTTTTGCAAATATGACCCGAACATTATGGGTTATACAAGAAAAATCTTCAAAAGTTGTATCCACCGTGTATGCATGAACCCTACGTAGTATTACCCTTGCTATCACGTTCAGTTTCCTGAAAAACATACTTGAAAATGTCAACACTAGGTTGGTGAGTTCACAGGTTTTATATATGAATACAATGAGCAAACCAATTGCATGAAAATGATCTTTACGTATATGATAAACAAAACAAGTAATGTTTGACCCATTTGTAAACTAGCTAGGAATACAAATAATATGTACATACATGAGGCATAACCAAACCAAGACCAGGTGTTTTGCCCCTCACTCGTACCTCACGAGCAATATTAGAACACTATGCAGTCATTTGCCCAGAGGGACCCATGGTTAGCGCGACTAACCATGACCGGGGGTGTCAGACCCAATAGTACTATTCATAGAATCTCAGGCTAATCTATAGCTAATGGTTATAAATATGATGGTCAGGGGACTTTACGAGCTCCAAATGTGTTCACTCATGCATACATAAAGGTCGGGTCTTGTTTTCTTGTTATCATATAAAAATAGTTATAAGTATGTTCTTCCCCCAAATAGTACAAAACAGTAAAAAGGGGCCGTGAAACTCACCTTGAGTTTGTGTATATACTTGTAATAATAGTTGTTGTAGTCAACCTTGACTATTTGTACCCTAGATACCAAGGGTAAATTGTTGTTAAGACCAACGTCTTAATTGTAAATTGTTCACCGACCTTGTAAATCTGATTGTGTTTGTTTAAATATCGTTTTAATTTTCCAACACATGTTTTGTTATAAAATAGTTTTGAGTTACTGCCCAACTGGGACTGTTGTACAGGTGTCGAAACTTCTTAGTTTCGATTGGGCATATGTGTGTCGAAACTACTTAGTTTCGATGGAGTGGTCAGGAGTCGAAACAACCTAGTTTCGATTGAGAAAAAAGTATCGAAACTACCTAGTTTCGATTGAGTATTTGCTATCGAAACTACCTAGTTTCGATTGAGTTAACTGGCATCAAAACTCCTAGTTTCGATGGATCAACAGGTATCGAAACTCCTAGTTTCGATTGAGTTAACTGGTATCGAAACTCCTAGTTTCGATTACTGGACTTCTGTTTGACAGAATCAGTCTTGCATATTTTTATGTTTTAAACTTGAATTCGACACACTCTTCTTGTTATCTTTCTTGCGTTTAAATAAGATGTAAGTTTAGCTACGGTTTTAAAGAACATAATATGAAAAATATCGAGTTTTTACCTTAAAACCGAGATGAAAATGATGAAGAAAACAGAGAAGTGATCTTGAATCTTTTGCTAAACTCTTTTCAGAAACACTTGAAATTCTTCTTAAAACAGCAAATTATGGTGGATTTCGCCTTGAAACTGGACTTCGAATTGAAGAGAATTGGAATGTTTGCCGTATGAAAATGAGAGATAAATGGGAATTGTGAGAAAAATGATTGAGGGGGTATGGTTTTGTTTGAATTTCGAAGGTATGAGGTATGGTCCTTCTCTGAAGATTGGTTGAGAAAGTCAAGGATTAGAGAGGGGGGTTTCTTCTCTGATTTCGGCAGATTAAATATGTGGGTTGGGTAGAAATTCAAACAATTAGTTTTAAGTGTATTAATATTACTTAGAGTTTCAAATGGTAAATAAATTCGAGGTCCTCCACGGTATTATAAATTTATTTCAAAATAATTTACTGCTCCACGTAAAGTTTGTGTAAAATAATATATATATGTATATATATATTTTTCTGGTTATTTATTTTAACCACTAGTGTTCGAATTTAGTCGGGTTATAAGTGTATGTGAACCGGTAACTCCTAGAATTACCAAATGTGAATTGAGACCATGTACGGTCTTTGTTAGACCTTAATGTCTTTGTTTGTGAAATTAAATAAATCACAAAAATAATTATAACGTAAACTTGTTTATAATGTGTACGGATATTGACCTGAAATGTCGGGTTGTCACACAAAGCCCAAGTCTTGGGGCTCCCTTTAGGTATCTAAAAATTCTCTTGACATCTTGAAGATGTGAAGTCTTTGGAGCTACTTGGAATCTTGCACAGAGGAATACTGCAAACATGATATCTGGCCTTGAGGCAGTGAGATACATGAGAGACCCTATCATTGCACGGTACTGATGTTGATCAGTATCTTGGCCATCTTTGTCTAGAGTCAACGGATGGTGCACTTGCATAGGGGTTCTTGCAACAGAGCAGTCAACCATCTTGAATCTTTCCAAAATGCTCTTGACATATTTGGATTGGCTGATAAAGATTCCATTTGGAACTTGTTTGACTTGAAGACACAGAAAGAAATTTAGGTCACCCATTGAACTCATTTCAAACTTTGGGTGCATCAGGATCTCAAAGTCTTTACACAACTTCTTCCTTGTTGATCCAAAGATGATATCATCAACATAGATTTGAACCAGTAAGATTTCTCCCCCTTCATCTTTTATAAACAAGGTCTGGTCAATGGCACCCCTTCTGAAGTTGTTGCTTAGTAGATATCGAGACAAAGTTTCATACCAGGCTCTTAGGACTTGATGTAAGCCATACAGAGCTTTGTCTAGTTTGAACACTTGGTTAGGATGTGTGAGATCTACAAAGCCTGGAGGCTGTTTGACATATACTTCTTCACCAATCTTCCCATACAGAAAGGCACTCTTGACATCCATCTGATAGACCATGAAATTCTTGGATGCAGCATAAGCCAGGAAGATTCTGATGGCCTCCAACCTGGCAACAGGAGCAAAGACTTTGTCATAGTCAATGCCCTCTTCCTGAGTGTAGCCTTGAGCTACAAGTCTGGCTTTGTTCTTGACTACAATGCCTCTCTCATCTTGCTTGTTCCTGAAGACCTATCTTGTGCCAATGGCAGATTGACCAGGCGGAAGATCAACAAGCTTCCAGACATCTTGTCTCTTGAATTGCAGCAACTCTTCCTGCATTGCCTCAATCTAATTGTTGTGTTGCAGAGCTTCATCTATCTTCTTTGGTTCCACCTAAGATAGAAAGCATGAAAACAAACATATATTGGCCTCATGATATTTGCTTCTTGTTAGAACTCCTTGGTGAACTTGGCCAATAATGTTTTCTTGAGGATGTTGCTTGTGGATCCTCTATGCTGGTACCACCTCCAGCTGTATCCCTTGCTGAAGATTGCTTTGATTTTGATCAGGGGTCTCTTCATTCATGGTGGAAGAGTCTTCAACATCAACAGCCATATCATTATTTTCAGCAATAGTATCTACAGCATTTACCGAAGAGTCGTCATCCAAATGTTCAGTTTCAGACACGCTGCTGCTGGTGACATTGGAGAGTGTGGTTCTGGCTGCACTTGCTTCAATGTCTTCCATAACAGATGGAGGATCAATGGATGGTCTTTTCAGACTCATAGAAGATTTAGGGAAATCCAGTCTATAGTCAGTGGAGAGAGTGGAAGCAGGTGCTTGGGTAGAGGTAGACTCCATATTTGAGAAGATGAGAGGCTCAATTATTTGGGAGAAGGAATCTATGTCAAAGAGCCAGTTTGGGCCTTTTCCCTGTTCACAGACAATGTGTTCTCTACATTCCACATTGGCTGATTCTTCCACAATTCTTGTTCTTGAGTTGAATACTCTGTAGGCCTTTGATTGAGAGGAATAGCCCACAAAATATCCTTCATCAGATTTGGCACCAAACTTAGGAAGAACCCCATGTGTGATCAGAATTGTGCATGGACATCCAAAAGGTTTTAGAAATCCAATGTATGGAACTCTTTGGAACCATAGTTCATAGGGTGTCTTGTTGAGAGGCTTGACTATGAGAACTCTATTTTGCACATAGCAGGCTGTGCTTACTGCTTCTGCCCAAAATGTGAGAGGCAGTTTTTAGTCGGCCAACATAGATCTTGCTGACTCAATTAGAGTTTTGTTTCTTCTTTTAGCAACTCCATTTTGTTGAGGAGTTCTCGGCGCACTGTATTGCCTTTCAATTCCCTTGCTCTCACAGAAACAGTTCAAAGTGTGGTTCTTGAACTCTGTGCCCTGATCACACCTTATGATCTTCACCTTCTGATTGCTTTGATTCCCTACCTTAAGGATGTAGCATTTGAGGATCTCAGCAGTTTCATCTTTAGTTCTCAAGAAGTATACCCATGAGAATCTGGTGTAGTCATCAGTTGTCACCAGACAGTATGACTTCTTGTCCATTGACATAATATTTGTAGGACCAAAGAGATCCATATGCAGCAGCTGTAGTGGAGTATCATTTGTATTCAAAGTCTTGGGCTTGTGAGAACTCTTGTGTTGTTTCCCCTTTAAGCAAGCAATGCAATGATCTTCTACCTGGAATTCTTTGTCCGGAAGCCCTATGACAAGATTATCCTTCACCAATTTGTTGATAGTTTTGATATTAACATGGCTTAATCTCCTGTGCCAGAGAGCTGATTCATCAACTGAAGCTTTTGACAGAAAACAGGATACATTGCCAGATGGAGTAACCTCATTCATGTCAAGCACATAAAGATTTTCTTTTCTCTGAGTAGTTAATAAAATCTTTTATGGAGGAGGTTTGGATAAGCCAGGAGATAGTACAAAGCATTCTTTGTCTGTGAAGAGCATCCAGTGCTTTTGATCACAGACTTGGGAAACACTCATGAGATTGAAGTCCAATTCTTTGACATAATTTACTTTATCAATACTCATTCTTTCATTTGACATAGTCCCTTGTCCAGTAATAGATCCTCCTTTTGAGTCACTCCCAAAGACAACATATCCTCCATTGAAATGTCTGAAGTTGGAGAGGATGGATCTGTTGCCTGTCATGTGCCTGGAACAACCACTGTCTACCACCTAGGTGTTATTCTAGTGACCTGGATGTCCCTACACATGAGAGAGATCTAGTTAGTGGGAGGAGTCCAAGAGCTTGCATCCTTGAAGAAAAGGGTTCTCAGAATGTCAGATTCAGCATGTTTGCATTCAACGGAACCAATGATGATTCTTGGAGGGATAGAAGCTGAGATCTTGGCTTTCCATTGATGAGGAGGTGGTTTTCCAGTTCTCTTTTCTCTGTCAGCAGCAGATCTTGCTTTGGCTGCTGATGGATTTGCTTTATTAGCAGCAGATTTTGCTGCTGAGGACTTTAGCTTATAATTAGCAGATTTTGTTGCTGCTGATGGCTTCGGCTTATTAGCAGCAGATTTTGTTGCTGCTTATGATTTTGCTTGAGCAGCAGCAGATTTGGTTGCTGCTGAAGGCTTGTCCTTTGGTTTCTTGGGCTTCACTTGATTACCAACATTTTTGCTGGCTGCTGATGGTTCAAAAACCGATGTATGCTGATCCACCACAGATGACGCAACCTCTGTAGAAGTTCTTTTGCTGGTTGGCTTTTGTTTATGAGGGGCTTGATGAAGGATCTGGTTGAAAGGGTTAAATTTAAAATTTGTAGCAAAGTGGTCTGATTCACCATAGATGATGCAAGTTTGTTGAGGTTTTGACAACTGCTTCCTTGGTGGAGAAAGAGAGTTTCGGAATTGAGTTGTCTTGGCTTCAAAACTTCTTACCTGTTTGTTCTTGTTTGTCTTCTCAAAATCATGTTGCTTGAGGTTTCTTTGCTGCTGAAGGTAGTAGAAGCAGGTGCTGGCAGTATGGATGTATTTGCCATAGACAAAGCATGATTTAGCCAGTTTGTCCCTTGAAAGGTAAACATAATCCTTTCTTTTGAACAAGTCTTTGAAGTTCCAAAGGTGAGCTTTGTTGTGCTCAAAAGTGGCTTCTTCCAATGTCTTTTGAACATATGGAACTCTTTCTCCAGGCGCATGACATATGTCAAACACCTTCCTTTGAGGCTTGGAGTTGGTGGAGTTTGAAGACTGTCCCTTTTCAACAATTAGCTTTCTTCCTTCTGGAGGATAGCTGATTTTGATTTGTTTGAAAGGCATAGGAGCCGGAACAGCTGGTACTTGTACTGAAGAGATGAAAGGAGCAGGAGCACTTGTTTGAAAGACTTCAAGGACAGGCGGTGCTGGTACGTGATCTGGTGATGAGGTCTCCTCAGTTTTAGTTGACTCTGAGCAGGTTGACTCAGAATCTGATGAGGTAGTGCATTCTTGCACCAAAGGTTCATTCCTCGAAGGATCAAGATTTCGGTTGGCCTTCTCAAGATTTGAGAGATTGAAGCTTGGTTCATGGATGGCAACGTAGTCAGCAGGAGGTGCAACAGCTTGGTATTGTTCAGCATGATACCCCAGACCAATTTTTAACGAATAGGTTCTTTACGACTAAGAGCATCGGCTACGACTTTCGCCTTACCAGGATGGTAACGAATACTGTAGTCGTAGTCGTTTAGGAGTTCAACCCAACGCTTTTGCCTCATGTTCAGTTCTTTCTGGTTGAAAATGTGCTGGAGGCTCTTATGGTCGGTGTAAACCTCACACTTAGTACCATATAGGTAGTACCTCCAAATTTTGAGGGCGAATACGACGGTACCCAGCTCAAGATCATGCATCGTATAATTCTTGTCATGGATTTTTAGTTGTCGGGACGCATAAGAAATCACCTTGCCTCGTTGCATTAGAACACAACCAAGGCCTAAGTGGGAAGCGTCACAGTAGATGACAAAGTCTTCGGTTCCATCGGGAAGGGTCAGGATAGGAGCCTCACACAATTTTTTCTTAGGGTTTGGAAGGCTTCCTCTTGTTTTGGTCCCCACTCGTAGGGCTTGCCTTCATGTGTTAAGGCTGTGAGTGGCATAGCAATCTTTGAAAAGTTTGATATGAAACGACGATATTAGGCCGCTAAACCAAGAAACGAGCGGACTTCAGTAGGGGTATTTGGAGCTTGCCAGTTCTTCACCGCTTCAATCTTAGCGGGATCCATGTGAATACCCTTCTTGTTGACTATGTGTCCCAAGAATTGAACTTCCTTTAGCCAAAATTCACACTTAGAGAACTGTGCATACAACTGCTCCTTCTTCAAGAGATCCAAAACCAAACGCAAGTGTTCTTCGTGCTTCGTTTTCAATTTTGAATAGATGAGAATATCGTCAATGAAGATGTTGAAACACTTTTGTGTGACAAACACTCTGGATAGAGTCTTAGTTTATGTACTTTCTTTGTATGTATTTGCCTTTGTTTGTAAGCGTTTGTATGTATTAGTTATCGAGTTGTATTTACTAATGCATGTTGATTGTTGCTTAATTCTCTAATTGTTTTGAGCACTTAGTATGTGCTCAAGAATTAGTTCCTGCGTACTTAGCAAGTACGCAAGAATACTCTGTGTACTTGCTAAGTACGCATGAGCAATTTGCCCTGCGCACTTGCTAAGTGCGCAGAGATCAGGTTTTGTATAAATAGAATAGGTTGACAGAATGTAAGTACGCAGACATTTGCACTCAGTATTTTCTCTGTAACCTTCAAGTGTTTATAATAGACGAAGTTTTAAAGTGATTTTGTTGGTTTACTTTGTGTTGTTTGATTCTCCACTTAGTTACGGGCATTCCGCACCGGTCCGACTAGTCACACACCTACACGTAACGATCCCAGAAACTCGGGGACCTACAAGTGGTATCAGAGCATTGCTCTTGATTTCGAGTGTTGTGAGTGTGTTAGGAGTATTTTCTACACATCCTACAGAGTTTTTGCAACCAAAATTGGGTGTTTTTGTTGATTTTTATGATAAATTAGGGGTAGCTCTTGAGCACTAATTTAGAAGCAAAAATCACTCAAAACCTACTTTTGTTGTGTATTTGAGTGTTTTGAGCATCAAAGGTTGGTTAGAAACGAGTTTCTGACCCTTTGGCTCATTTTGTTTGGTTAATTTTTCGATTTCTACCATCTCCGGTGAGTTGGTGAAAAGGTGATCTGCGTACTTACCTTATTTGGGAACAAGTACAGTCTTGCTGCGTACTTACCAAGTACGCAAGACCAATCTTGGTGCGTACTTAAGTTATTTCCTGCGTACTTATCGTTTACTCCTGCGTACTTATCAAGTACGCAAGAGCAAATCCTAACTACGCAAGACTACTTCTTTAAGTGCGCAAGGCCAGTTACAAGTGCGCAAACTTCTTTGAATTTTCTGAAATTTGACTAAGTGTTCACCATGTCAAATCTTCAGAACCTCGGTAACCTTCTGAACTATGACAACGAGATAGGAATCCCTCAGAACCGCCAAAGCTTCTTAATGTAAATGATTATTCAAACTGGAAAGCATGCTTTGAGCATTATATTTCTTATACCGACTCTTCGTTGTGGGTACCCATTTTAGAGGGCTATAAGCATCCCACATACATTTACCTTGATGACGAAGTTCCCAAGCCTATCTCTAAACTTGATGAAGAAGAAAAGAAAGTTTATGATAGAGAGAAGAAGGCACACGGATCTATCACTATGGCCTTGACCAGGGAGTTATTCCACAACTTCAGAGGATACGATAACTCCAAGGATCTCTGGAAGGCGTTACAGAAGAGATTCGAGGGTAATAGTGACATCAAGAAGAGTAAAAGGGATCTTCTCAGGAAGCAGTATGAGTGCTTCAGATATCTAGAGAACGAATCCATATATGAGCTCATCTCTAGATTCTATCATCTGCAGACTGAGTTGAAGGCTTTTGACCTTATCTATCCAAATGAGGAATTAGTTGAAAATTTTCTAGATGCTTTTCCACCCAAATTTGAGATGTATACTACCCTGATGAGAGAAAATTCTAAGTTTTATGAGATGAAAATTGATGAGGCAATTGGAAAGGTTCAAGCACATGACATGAACCTAAAAAGAAAGGAGAGCTCAGGAAGACCTCAAATACAAGACCCTTCTATGTATTAAGGGACGTCTTCTACAACCAAGACATCGGGCTCTGGAATTGCCCTTTTCTCAGGAAACTCTCATGAGGAAGAAACTTTAAAGGCTTGTGGTGGTCATGCGTGCTATGCAGCATATGGATCTGGTTCTGGATCTCATCACCAGAACTCCTCAAGAAATCCTTCTCTCACATCTTCAGGTAACCAATCAGCAATAGCCAAGATAGCTGAAGATCATGTGGCTTTATTCTCATCATGCATGCTTGCCTATGAGAACTTCATTGGTGGCAAGCTAACGAATCCTGAAACTATCGAAGAAGACTTTAATCAGGTGGATCCGGATGATATGGAGGATATGGATATTCAATGGAATATGGCCATGATCTTGAGGAGAGCCAAGCGTTTCCTGAACAGAACAGGAAGAAAATTCACTGGCGGGCATTCAAATGCCAAGGTTGGTTTTGAAAAATCCAAGGCCAAGTGCTACAAGTGTCTGAAATTTGGACACTTTGCTCGTGAATGTCAAAAGGACAGAGCACCAGCTTCAAGTTTCACCAGACCTAGCCAAGGAAACAGCCAAGGCTATAACAACTCAAACAACCACAATCAAAGCCAAGGTGGAACGTCCAATGCTTTGGTAGCACAACAAGACGACAACTTTGATTTGGTGTTCATCTGGAGGATGCTCTTATTGCACAAACTCAGGTTGGTCTCATGGCTGAGATTATGGAGATGATGGAAGCTGAGGAACAAGAAGCTTCTGTGGCTGACCAAGAAGAGTCTACAACTGTTGTTGCCCTCATGGCTATTGGAGAGGAATCAAGTTTATCTATTGAGGTAGATTCTAATCCTTTTACTGTCATTTCTTGTTCCAAATGTCTAAGCTTAAAATTTGAGAATTCTAAGCTTCAAGACAAAGTCGAACCCCTTGGTATTGCAGCTTTAAGCTACAAAGAAAACGAAAAATGATTTAAAGATTCAATTGAAACGTTGAAGAAAGAAAAATGTGATTATTCACTTAAAATCAGCGATCAATAGTTTCACTTGGATGTTGCATACAAGGGGTTAGAAAAAATGAATAATGAGATCAACAAGCTGCAAAATGAGATCTTGCAGTTGAAATGTAATATTGAGAAGTTGAAAAATTCTCGTTTTGTGGTGGAACACTACGAGTCTGTAGTGAGACAATTGAATGGCTTAGGGTTGGGTACTAATGCCATTCCTCCACCAGTTAGCGGGAAATTTGTCAACGGCTTAATAGACATTGATTTATCTTGCCTTGATGAGTCCTCAAGTCAGGATGATTCCTTAAAAAAGGATGATTCCTGAAGTAAGGCCGACTCTACATCTAATGAGGAGTTCTTTACTGCGTCTGATAATGGGTCTGATAGCACCTGCCCTGAAGGAGTAGTATCTGAGGAGTTTCTATGTGGACAGAAAGTTAAGAAAAACATTATCACTAATAGTGACAATTGTATTTTGACTGAACCCGATATCATTGAATCAAATGACAAATTAAAGGTAATGCTTTATGGGGGGTATAAACACATTAATCAAGTTAAGAAAGAAGCTTTTTCAGCTCATTATGGGCTTGGTTATAAAGAAAATTTGCAAAAATATTATACTCCCAAAAACCAATCTTTATCGGGTCAAACTCATGTTAACCAAACAACTCCTCCTGCTCATCATGCTGACTCATCTAATGCCAGATCTAATGAGCCTTACAGGAGGACTTACACAGACAAGAGGAATTGCTTTCATTGTAGTATGGTTGGTCACATCTTTGTGAACTGCCCTGCTAAGAACCAAGGGAAACGGCCAATTTTTTCACAACCGGCTGTCATCCCTAAGTCACCACCAGTGAAGCATCCCAAAAATCCAAAAAAAAATGTGGTGAAACCACCAGTAAAACCTATGGTAAAGCCAAAGATCACATCTGAGGCTAAACCATCTGTTTCAAAAAGGGGAAAGCTACCTGCTAAACCTTGTGCATCTACCTCTGGTAGTACACCTACTGGTGAGAAACCTGTGGTGAAACTCTTGAAGCCACAGAGGATAAGAAGGAACAAGAGATTGAGAAAGCTAGAACAGTTGGCTGAAATTCAATCAGGTGAAGCTTCCACTAGTTCACCTGCTGCTGTTGAATCTAAGTCTATTGTTCCAGTTAAGATAAAAAAGAGGTCCTGGAACAAGAAATCCAAAAGTTCTTAATCTTCTGGTCCCAAATCTTCAAAAGATTCATCCATGTTTAATAGTCACGACTGTGAGTTAATTGAGGATGTATATTTTGAGAAAGAAGGATGACCCAAGACCACTATGGCTTAGGTCTCCAAATATAATTAATTCTTTTTGTGACTCGTGCAGGGGCATCCGAAGGGTACTATCTCTAATCGTTGGTATGTACATAGTGGATGCTCCCGGCACATGATAGGTAACATGGCCTTGCTTCAAGATGTGAAACCATTCAGAGGCAGCTATGTGGCCTTTGCTGGAGAGAAAGGCGGTAGTATCACGTGTCAAGGCGTGGTTTCAAATGGTTGTGGCTGAGAGTGCATAGGAATCATCCAATTGACAACATTATTGGTGATCCTCATGCCGGTGTTCAAACTTGTCATCGAACCATTGCTGAGAACACTAGTCTCTACTCTGAGATACTTGACATTGGTGTCATGGAAACATGTCTACATGCTGCATTCGTGTCCCAGTTAGAGCCAAAGAATGTGAAAGAGGCTCTCCCTGACAACTGCTGGATTGAGGCAATGCAAGACGAACTGTCTCAATTCCAAAAGTTGCATGTGTGACTTGCCAAGGGGCGTACAACCAATTGGCACCAAATGGGTGTTCAAATGCAAGACAGATGATCGTCATGTTGTGGTGAAGAACAAAGCAAGGTTGGTTGTTCAGGGTTTTTATCACAAGACGGCTTGGATTACACAGAAGTATATGCCCCAGTTGCTAGACTTGAAGCCATTCGACTGTTTCTGGCTTATGCCTCATATGTTGGCTTCAAGGTCAATCAACTTGATGTGAAAAGTGATTTCCTATATGGAAAAGTTCATGAAGAGGTCTATGTCACTCAACCTATCGGCTTTGAAGATCCGCATAATATCAATAAAGTGTATAAGCTCGACAAAGCACTTTATGGTCTTCATCAAGCACCACGGGCATGGTATGAGACTTTATCTAAGCATCTACTGTCTAATGGTTTTGACCGTGGATAGATCGACTCGACCCTCTTCATACGGAAAACAGGAGGTGATATTCTTCTTGTATAAGTGTATGTCGATGACATTATCTTTGGGTCTACAAATGAAGAGATGTGTAGGGAATTCGAACATGTGATGAAGTCTAAGTTTGAAATGAATAACATGGGTGAATTGTCGTTCTTCTTGGGTCTGCAAGTCAGTCAAAGAGAGGATGGCATTTATATGCATCAAACAAATTATATACAGGACATCTTGTCGAAATACAAGATGAATGATAGCAGTACTTATGGCACACCTATCCCCGTCAATCATGGTCTGCATCCTGACAAAGATGGAAAGGATGTGTATTGCAAATTTTACCGTGGGATGATCGGATCTCTTATGTATCTCACAGCTTCAAGGCCAGATATAATGTTTGTTGTATGCTTGTGCTCAAGGTTTCAGTCACAACCGATGGAGTCTCATATGATAGCTGTAAAGAGGATTTTCAGATACTTGAAAGGGAAACCCCGATTGGGTCTTTGGTACTCTAAGCAGCAGTCTTTTGACTTCAAAGCCTACACTGATTCAGACTATGGCGGTTGTAACCTTGATAGAAAGTCAACTTCTGGTGGATGTCAATTCTTGGGAGACAGACTGGTTTCCTGGCAGTGTAAGAAGCAGTCAACAGTTTCTGTCTCAACATGTGAAGCAGAATACATTGCTGCAGCTAGCGGTTGTTCTCAAATATTGTGGATTCAGCAGCAATTGAGAGACTACGGCTTGAACTTCACTGGAACTCCTTTGTTCATTGACAACAATGCCACCGTGTCCATCACAAATAACCCGATGAAACATTCCAAAACTAAACATATTGAAATTCACCATCATTTCATCCGTGATTGTGCTGAAAAGCATCTCATTGAACTTGTAAAGGTTCACACGGATGACAACCTTGCTGACCTTTTCACTAAGGCGTTTGACTGATCCCGTTTTGAGCATCTTGTCAAGTTGATAGGAATGTTCAATCCAGAGTGAAAACTTGTTTTTCTTAAATCAATTCAATTCATGAAAGTTAAATTTTCTTTCTTTTAAAGATTTCTGTAAAGTTCTTTTAATTTTCAAATATTTTACAAAAATTCAAACAAAATAGAAAATGGAGAAAATTTCAAAATTATCTTGAGTAAAGAGGAAATGATAGTACATCAGAAATAATCAAAACACCATTGACTGCTCATATGGGAAATGATTGCGTCATGCTTACTCGATTGTTTAAATTATTATGTTTCTAATATGCTTATTTACAAGTAATTTGAATTGTCAGTAGGCTGTAGGCGTCTTTGAATCATTAGTAGTGTGGAAACTAAATATATTCTACAACTGTGATTTGAACCCATGTATGCATGTGTGCGTGTGTAAAAGAATACAAAAAGATCATTATCAGATAAAGGATGTAAGATTTTAGCAAATATTTTCATCAGAGACCGGTTTCGGGTTATGTCTTTAGCACAATTACTGCGGTTCATCTCACTACTCATACTCACAAGTATGTAATGAGAGATTGAATCAAGACATGTCTTTACATCAACTGTCGAGCATGTATTCACCATTGAATCATACCTGATTCATTGAAATCAAATCCAGATAAAAGTTGGATCACCTTACCTAAATCCTCAGACTCCATATCTATTAACCTGAATCATCATATGATATTCATATAAGAATGTAGGTCCTCATGGCTCGTCTACGGATCGTTCTCTTGATAAGACGTATTGTTAACGCGGAGTGTGGAATCCAACCGAATCAACAATTGTATACACAAAAGACAATAGAAACAATCACGTAAATAACATTCAAGCTTGTATTCCAACAATCATAGAGTTTACAGATTCTCAGAATTCCACTCGTTCAAAGTCCCTCTGCTGCTCTCGTTACTCTCTGATCTAAATAGACTCTGTAAACTCTATTTATAGACACATGTTCTGCACCAGGCGAACTTAACAAGTTCGCCTAAAAGATGCTTAGGCGAATTTATTAAGTTCGCCTCTAATAGGCTAGGCGAACTTAACAAGTTCGCTCCTAAAGATTAAGAACTTATACAGAATTTTACCAACAGTTACAAAACATGTCCTAACAGACTCCCCTTTAACTGTTTCTAACAATTCTATCAATTACAAGTCAAAGACTCTAAGACTAAGACCTAATATCTTCAAGCTCGTTGTTACCAGAATATGCTCCAACAGACTCCCCCTTGACAACAGCTTTAGAAGATTTTCATCCGTCTTCATATATCATCAAACACACTGTAGTCTTCGTCTTGTTCATCTGCACTTTCTCTCTTTATTTCTAAAAGAAAACTTGGGAGAAGGACCCCTTGTCAACTTCTATCTGCAATATTCAGTTTTTGAACAGGAGAATAACCAAGAATAACCAACAATTAAAATTTTCATGGAAGCTGGAAAAATAAAATCTTTTTGGTTTTTCAAACAGAAGAGACAAAATCTTTTTGGTTTTTCTCTATTGTAGGATCGTAAGATGACAAGGTGATTCTATTCTAGTTGATATTGGCGGAAACAATAACAACCAACAAAGTAAACACGTAAACAGCAAGAATACTGATAAATGCACTGTTGTATTAGACTTCTGAGATTACAAGTTTACAAGTAAAACACTATCAAGAAGCACTATGAAAGCACAGCAAGCACACTTACAATGAAGTGTGTACACAGTATTTATAGTAACTTAGAATCAAGACAGACCATTGATTCTAAGGATTAGATCTAACACAAGCCGTTGATCTTGTTTATTAATCTAAATTACACGCAAAGGCTAATCTAGTTAACTTTACTGAAACGTCTTCTTAGGCATCATTGTTTGCATGCTTGGAGAAGCGCGTTATTGTCCTTTATTGGTTGCACCAGTGAGGTTCCTTCTGCTTGGAGTGTGGCAGTTGCTTTAACAGAAAGGTGTCAGAGGCGCTTCACATGGATAGTCAGCTGCAACATTTGGTCTTCAGAGAATAAAGCTATCAGCAGCAGAGATGAGAGTAATGCTGCTGATAAGCCTATCAGCAGCAACTTGTGTTGAACGCTGCTGATAAGCCTATCAGCAGCAACAAGTGTTGAATGCTGCTGATAAGCCTATCAGCAGCCATATGTGATGAATGCTGCTGATAAGCCTATCAGCAGCCATATGTGATGAATGCTGCTGATAAGCCTATCAGCAGCATTTGTACTTAGAATAATTTTGTAGCAATCAGTCTTTGGTTCTACAAACTTGCCCTAGACTGATGCAACCAAAATTCTTCTAATTACTTTGCTGCTGAAGCTTTTGCATGTGGTTGACTATCCTTTCAACCTCATAGCCTCTTGGATCCTTACTGGGATTGTTCAGTGGAAGTTCAGACAGAGTCTTGATGTCTTTGTGTGGCATTTTGTAGATTGATTTGCTTGAACATCTCATCTGCTGCTTCTTTACATCAATCAGAGTGAACTCATCCAAATCAGCATTGTAGGACCAAGATACAAATGGAGAGTGGGACTTGAGTGGTTTGATATTCATGACCACATATTTGCTAGGGTTGAAGTAATGTATGATTGCTAGCATAAGATGTCTCCCACTCTCATTTGCAGGCTCATGAGCTTCACCCAGCTCCAAAATTCTTCTTAGGTCTGAATCTGTTAGTTGCAGAACCCTGAAGATCTCAAACCTGTATGTAGATCTTCTTCTTTCAGTTCTCCCCCTGAAGATCTCAAACCTTTGATCCTGTGGATTGTAGACCCATTCAACTATGTTTCTTGAGTCTTCAGGTTCAGATGAGGATTTGGATTTCTTTAAGGGAGGCTGTTGATGAGTGGGAGCTGGGTGGGATGATTTGGACTTGTTGGGTGGAGGAGTGGAAGGTTTGGGGAGGAGAGTGGAAGGATGATGGACTGAGGAAGAGGTAGGTGAGGGAGAAGGCTTGGGTTTCTTTGTCTTTGGTTTTTCTTCTTCTTTGATAAGTACCCTTTTCTTGGAGCCCTTCTTCCCTAGTCTTTCTTCCTCATCCTTTTTAACTTTGAAGTAGAGGGCTTGCAGGTTCATGAAATTCATGGGACCTAGCCTCTTTCCACTATCTCCTCTATCCTTAAGGAAGTCAATCATGACCTTCCTTTCTTCATGGGTCCGTTTATTAAAGGCAATGGTCTTTTTGGACTGTTGTTTGGCTTTTTCTTCTTCTTTAGCCTTTTTCTTTTTTGCCAACTGACCTTGCCGACCCATGAAGGCTCTGTAGACTTCTTTAGTTGATAGTTTCTCAAGGTAGTCTGCATCCTCACCTTGAGAGACTAGTGTCTTTATCCACTCCTCCCTCATTTCTTTAGCTAGTTCAGAATCGGTTATTCTGAACTTAGCTTCTTCTTTCTTCTTCTTCTCCAACTCTTCCTCTTCTCTATTGAATTGTTCCTGCAGTTGAAGAGCAAGAGCTGCATCTTCTTCAATCTGGTCAACTGCAGGAATCTTTCTTTTTAGTTCATCCAACTGTTTAGCATATAGCTGGATGGTTTGTTCTCTTAGGAGAATGGCTGTTTTTCTTTCTTGAGCCTTTTTCATGTCAGCCATCTCCTCTTCTTCTCTTCTTCTTCTTTTCTCTTCCCTCTCTCTTTTCTCTTTTAGCAACCTCTCTTCATCTTCATCAGTCATGATTCCCTTTACTTTGTTTACATTGGGTGCCTCTGCTTCAGCTTCATTGATCACAACAGCAGATGATGATGCTGCTAATGGGATCTCTGCCTCAGCTTCATTGGCAAATTGAGGAATTGACAAGTGACGATCATTGTCTTCATCAAGTTGATACTCAGGACCTTCTATTTCCCTCAGTTGATCCCTAAGTGAAGATCTTGTGCCAGCTGCTACAGATGTGGCTTCAACTTGTGGAGTATCTGAGTTGGAGTCAGTATCAGAAGTTGACACAGACTCTTCCTGAGGAATCAGTCCTTCTTTTTCAAGATGGGCTTTGATGGTGACCATCATTGCCTGGCTCTCCAATGAGTTAATATTGCAGATGTTGGCTCTGAGCTGAAAAATCTTGAATAGAAAGTCTGAGGGCAGCTGAAGGATGTTGCTGGTGTTAATGATGAAAGAGGAGCCGTTGCTGAGCAGAAGAGTGTGGTCAAGGGACTTAGTGCTCACCCAACCTAGCACGTCCAAGTCCTTGACCAGGAAGGCATACAGGAATCTTTGAAGGCCCAGAACTTCTTCTTCAGTGAGAAGACTGCTCCTTGTTATTTCAAGATTGCTAGGAGTCTGTCTCCTTTCTGCAGCCGCCGAGGATTCAGGATAAGCTACCCGATGTGCTGCTTGTAGGAATCTTTGGAGCCTAGGTAGATTATCCTCCATCAGGTCATAGAACCTGCCAATGGCAAGTTCTGTTGAGAGATCTGCTGAGTAGTTGATGCAGTTTGATACGTATAACTGTAGGACTTGGAGGGCATTGAGAGAGTTCCAGTTCAGCTCTTCTACTCCGCTGAATTCCCATCCAATCCAAAACCTCTCAGCTGATCCATCATACCCCCAAGCTAGAATGGAGTCAAATTCTAGCTTCTTTGATGATCTGAATAGTTGGGGGTTGAGGATTGACCAATGATGGCTGCTGCTTCAGGAAGGATGCTGAATGATGTATTTGTTTGTTCTGTGTCTTCAGCATCATTCAGCATTTCATCAACAGCCCTAACGACCAACTTCCAGTCTTCAGATGTCCCTTCTTCTTCGTTATCTGAGACTGGCAAGTCATGAATTTGTACAAAAGCCGGCTTGAATAGTGAGCTTTGAAGTACAACCTGCTCTTGAATCCAGTCGTCAAGACTGTCTTTATCTTCTTCCATAGAGACCATCTCCCCCTTTTTGGTTGCATCAGTAGACAGGTAAGCATCAGTTTGGGTGCCTACTGATACAAGAGAGGGAGTGGCTAAAGTTGGGCATTGATGGGCTTCATGCATAGAGACTTGGTGTCTTAGTTTGGACACTTCAGCCTCTAGCATAGCCACCCTGGCCGTCAATTCCATGTTATGAAGTTTCAGTCTCTCCTCATCCACAGTTGTGGAATCCTTGGACCCAGATGGGGCCGTAGGCTGAGCCTCAGCATCCCCATCACCCGCAGTTTCTTGGCACCTGGGATTCCTCACAGTGAGGGGAGTTTCCAAGGAAACACCCTCACCATGAGTTGCCATGGTTGAGGTCTTAAATATGTTGTCACTGTCCTCCTGGTCAGTTGATGGACCAGCAGTAGTGACAGCCTCTTCCACATCCACTCTTTCATTACTCCTAGAGTGGACCTTCAAGGGTGAAGAACTTGGGTTGGGTGTTTTGGAAGCAAGACCAATCAGTACCTCCTTGATAGTGGTAGTTGGAGAAGGTACATCACTTTGGTCAGGTTCCTCAACACTTAAGTCCAAAGAAGATAGGAATGGCTCGAAGGGCTATTCTATGGATCCGAGAAGTGATCCTAATCCTAATAGAGAGACTTCCGAAGGAGTCTCCATAACAGTGTGGCTTTCCCTTATGATATTCTCACTGGAATGTTGTGATTCTGAGTGAGGGATGTTGGATTGGGTTTGGGCCTTGGAGGCAAGAGAAGAAGGAGTTCTCTTGCCCCTCTTCCTTGTATATTTGGTTGCAACCGGGGCCCTGTGTTCCGGTTGAGCAATCATACTGTGGGTGAGTAGATTATGTGCCTGTACATCCTCAGTAGAATGCACATGGGTTCGATCAAGGGAAGCAACAGTTTGAGTTTGTGGCAGTGAGGTGGAGGTTGTGGGATCAGTATCAGCTGGGTTTGCTGAACTGTCACCCTGGGCACTTTGCGTGTTCAACATTGTAGACAAAAATGGAACATCGGCCCCTGAGAACTTTGATGAAACTGTTCTCATGCTTTGAAAAATGTTGTTCTTATGTCCCAGCATTACATAGATTCTTACAGTTTTTGAAAGATCTTGGTGCTCAATATTGAACACTTCCTGCAAGAATCTTGGGTACATGAAGAACTGTGATTTCACCCCTTCTTGAAGGTTGTATCTCAAACCTTCAAGAATGAGGTGGGAAAAATGAAACCCGCCCCAGTTATCATACCGTGAATTTCCGACGCAAGTCCGGAGCTAAGTTGGTTCCAGCCACTCCTCTTCTGGGATATGCATTGGAGAAGAGTGTGGTAGAGATACTTCCATTTGGGACCCATGAGTGCCTTCTCTATCGTATACTCTGTTTGATTCCCAGTGTACCCTATGGATACAAAGGTCCTCATGTATACGTCTCTTGGGTAAGAGATGGCGTCCCCTTCATCTTGAAGCTTGAGGTGTTGGCGGAGCTTTGCTTCAGTGATAACTATCTCCTTGCCGTCTACTGTGCCTCTGATTTGGGGAGTGCCCTGGTCAGTAGAATACACGGCTGAGCTCCAAAAATCTTCCATGTGGGAAGTGTAGATGGTCGGGTTGACTGTTAGGGCATGGAGGATTTTGGACCGACAAAGGAAGTCGATCATATCATCGAAACCTTCGGATTTCTTGCCCTTTATTAGGCATGCAGTGAGGTTTGTTTATGTCTGCGCCTGCCATTTTTATGGAGTTGGAGGGAAGAGAGAAGGATGTTTGAATGGTGGTTAATTATGGAGGGCTTTGAATGCTTTGGGGACGGGAGAGAAAGTGATGGGAGATTAGGGTTTGAAATTGAATATGAAGAGGTTGTGAGAACGTTTGAGATTGTGATATAACGGCAGACGAAGAAAAAGCAACTTTACTTGTACAGTACAACCTGTTTCACTTTTCATTGTTACAGCTGTAAAGCACTCGAGCAGTCATGGTAAAGACTGAGAGTGGTTTTTACCTCGGGTAAAAGTTAATGTAGACTTGTTTTACCCATCAGCAGCAAACTTGGTTGCTGCTGATGGTGAGCTATCCGCTGCAAACTTGGTTGTTGCGGATAGTGAAGTCTTTCAGCAGCAGATTTGGATGCTGCTGACTGTTGTATTCATTCCGCAGCAAAAAGGTTGCTGCTGACCGCCTTAAAGCTATCCGCAGGAAACTTGTTCCTGCTGATAACTTAAAGCGATCAGTGGCAAAGGCTTTGCTGCTAAAGAGTAAATCTGTCAGCAGTGAAAAAGTGCTGCTGACTATAACCTTTTATTAAGAACAAAAACATAGACATATTTACAAGGAAGGATAAAAATTTGAGACATGTCTTATTCAAAGTTCATCATGCCAATTGATTCAACTAGATATCGAAATCTTGCTTCATTAAAAGGTTTAGTGAACAAATCAGCATATTGCTCATTTGTGTGAACCTTGGATAGGACAATTCTCTTTTTCTCAGCTTGATCCCTGATAAAGTGATACCTGATGTCGATGTGCTTAGTCTTGGAATGCTGCACTGGATTATTCATGATAGAGATTGCACTCATGTTGTCAATGTGAATTGGAGTCTGCATGAAGGTCATTCCATAGTCAAGCGTTTGATTTTGGATCCAGATGACCTGTGCACAGCAGCTTGAAGCTGCAATGTATTCTGCTTCAGCTGTTGAAGTGGAGACACATGTTTGCTTTTTGCATTGCCATGAGATGAGCCTTCCTCCAAGAAATTGACATCCCCCTGATGTGGACTTTTTATCCAAGTTACAACCCCCATAGTCACTGTCAGTGTAGGCATAGAGATTGACATTTCCATTCTTTTTCGGATACCATAGCCCAAGTTTTGGAGCTCCCTTTAGGTATCTAAGGATCCTTTTGACAGCTTGAAGATGAGACACTTTTGGAGCTGCTTGAAATCTTGCGCAGAGACAAACTGCAAACATGATATCTGGTCTTGAGGCAGTGAGATACATGAGAAATCCTATCATTGCACGGTACTGATGTTGATCAGTGTCTTGTCCTTCTTTATCCGGAGATAATTGATGGTGCACTTGCATAGGAGTTCTTGCAGTAGAGCAGTCAGCCATTTTTAACCTCTCCAAGATGCTTTTGACATACTTGGATTGACTTATGAAGATTCCATTTGGTACCTGTTTGACTTGAAGTCCTAAAAAGAAATTTAGTTCACCCATTGAACTCATTTCAAATTTGGAATGCATCAAAACTTCAAAGTCTTTGCAGAGCTTCTTTCTTGTAGATCCAAAGATAATGTCATCAACATAAATCTGGACCAACAAAATTTCTCCCCCTTCATCTTTGATGAAAAGTGTCTGATCAATGGCCCCCCTTCTGAAGTTGTTGCTAAGTAGATATCCAGATAAAGTTTCATACCAGGCTCTTGGGGCTTGGTGTAAGCCATAGAGAGCTTTGTCCAGTTTTAAGACCTTATTTGGATGTGCAGGATCCACAAAGCCTGGAGGCTGTTTGACATAGACCTCTTCACCAATCTTGCCATACAAAAAGGCACTCTTCACATCCATTTGATAGACCATAAAGTTTTTGGATGCTGCATATGCCAGAAAGATTCTGATGGCTTCCAGACGGGCAACAGGAGCAAAGACTTCATCATAGTCAATGCCTTCTTCTTCAGTGTAACCTTGAGCTACCAGTCTGGCTTTGTTCTTGACCACGATGCCCCTTTCATCTTGCTTGTTTCTGAAAACCCATCTTGTTCCAATGGCTGTTTGACCAGGTGGAAGATCAACAAGCTTCTAAACATATTGTCTTTTGAACTGCATCAATTCTTCCTGCATTGCTTCAATCCATCTGTTGTGCTTGAGAGCTTCATCAATCTTCTTAGGTTCCACCTGAGATAGAAAGCAAGAGAACAAACAAATGTTGGCTTCATGAGACTTACTTCTTGTCTGGATACCTGTGTGGACTTGGCCAATGATGTTTTCCAGAGGATGCTCTTTGTTTATTCTCTGTGCTGGTATCACATCCAGCCGTGTTCCCTCTTCAAGATTACTTTGGTTTAGATCAGGATTGTCTTCAGTTGTGAGGAGAGGGGCTTGGAGGTTCTGATCATTGTGTTCCACATTGTCAGCAGTATTAGCATCAGAGGCCTCTTCAGCATGGATTGAGGAGGCTTCATTACAGATTTCTTGGTCAGAGAGATTGCTGCTTGTGGTGTTGGAAGTACCGGCTTCACCTGTACTGGCTTCAATAGCTTCTGCCACTGATGGAGGATCAATGGATGGTCTTTTCATCCTGATGTAGGGACTGGGAAAATCCATTCTGTAGTCAGTAGAAGAGGTTGAGGCAGAAGATGTTGATTTTGAAGAAGAACACTCCATATTTGAGAATATGAGAGGCTCAAATATCTGGGTGAAGGAGTCTATATCAAAGAGCCAGTTAGGACTTTTGCCTTGTTCACAGACAACATGTTCCCTGCATTCCACATTAGCAGATTCTTCCACAATCCAAGTCCTAGAATTGAACACTCGGTAGGCCTTTGATTGAGAGGAGTAACCCACAAAGTAACCTTCATCAGACTTTGCACCGAATTTAGGAAGAACTCCATGTGTGATGAGGATGGTACATGGACATCCAAAGGGCTTCAGGAAGCCAATGTAGGGAACTCTTTTGAGCCATAGTTCATAGGGTGTTTTCTGGAGAGGCTTAACAATAAGGACTCTATTCTGCACATAACAAGCTGTGCTTACTGCTTCTGCCCAGAAAGTAAGGGGCAGCTTTGATTCAGCCAGCATAGATCTTGCTGATTCAATCAGAGTCCTATTTCTTCTTTCAGCAACCCCATTTTGTTGAGGGGTTCTTGGAGCACTGTATTGCCTTTTAATGCCCTTGCTCTCACAGAAACTGTTCAAAGTGTGATTTTTGAACTCTGTTCCCTGATCACACCTTATGATTTTTACCTTCAGATTGCTTTGGTTCTCTACCCTAAGAATATAGGATTTGAGAATTTCAGCAGTTTCATCTTTTATTCTTAGGAAGAATACCCATGAGAATCTGGAGAAGTCATCAGTTATCACCAGACAGTAGGACTTTTTGCCCATTGACATGACATTCGTAAGACCAAAGAGATCCATATACAGTAGCTGGAGAGGGGTGTCATTTGTGTTCAATGTCTTGGGCTTGTGGGAACTCTTGTGTTGTTTTCCCTTCAAGCAGGCAATGCAGTGATCGTCTAGCTGGAATTCTTTGTCAGGAAGCCCTCTGACAAGATTGTCCTTCACTAATTTATTGATTGTTTTGATGTTAACATGGCTTAACCTCCTGTGCCAGAGAGCGGATTCATCAACTGATGCCTTTGACAGAAAACATGAAACACTACCAGATGGAGTGGCTTCATTCATGTCAAGCACATATAAGTTGTCCTTTCTACGAGCAGTTAGGAGAATCTTCTCTGGAGGGGGTTTAGATAGCCCAGGAGCTAACACAAAACATTCTTTGTCAGTGAAGAGCATCCAGCTTTTGATCACATACTTGGGAAACACTCATGAGATTGAAGTCAAGTTCTTTAACATAGTTGACTCTTTCAATACTCATCCTTTCATTGGACACAGTTCCTTGTCCAGTGATAGATCCACCCTTTGAGTCACTCCCAAAAGCAACATATCCTCCATTGAAATGTCTGAAGTTAGAGAGGATGGACCTGTTGCATGTCATGTGCCTGGAACAGCCGCTATCTACCACCCAAGTATTGTGTTTGTTGCCTGGCTGTCCCTGCACATGGAAGATATCTAATTAGTGGGAGGATCATTGTAGCATGCAGCATTGTAGAATATCGTTGCTAATTTGACATTATCAGCATGCTTGCAGTCAATGGAACCAATAGTTATGCTTGGAGATTGTTTGGCCTTCCATTGCTGTGTTGGTGGTTTTCTAGCTTTCTTTACATTGTCGGCAGAAGATGTTGTTGCTGACAATTTTGGCTTATCCGCAGCCGATTTTGCTGCTGGGGGCTTTGCTGGAGCAGTAGCAGTTTTTGCTTTGTCAGCAGCAGATACTTTTGCTGCTGATGCCGTTGTTTTTTATTTTGCTTTGTCAGCAGCAGAGACTTTTGCTGCTGGAGGCTTTGCCTTTGGTTTCCTGGACTTTACTCTATCAGCAGCGATTTTGTTTTCTGCTGATGGGTTGAGCACAGATGAATGATTTGCAATCTGGTTAAAAGGGTTGAACTTGCATGTTGCAGCAAAGTGGTTTGATTCCCCACATATGATGCAAGTTTGTTAAGGTTTCTGCATCTTCACTCTTTGAGGGGATAGAGATTCTCTGAACTTTGTTGCTTTTGCATCATAGTTTCTCACCTGTTTGTTTCTGTTTGTTTTCTCAAAGGCATGCTGCTTTGAGTTTCTTTAGTGTTCACAGTAGTGAAAGCAGGTGCTGGCAGTGTGATTGTATTTGCCGCACACAAAGCAGGATAGTGCCATCTTGTCCCGGTGAAAGTCCACATAGTTCTTACTTTGAAACAAATCTTTGAAGTTCCAGGGATGAGCTTTGTTATGCTCAAAAGTGGCTTCTTCTAGTGACTTTTGAACATATGGACCTTTTTCTCCAGGTGTATGAAAACTATCAAACACCTTTGGCTTTGACTGAGGCTTGGGGTTGGTGAAACCTGATGTCTCTCCCTTTTCAATGTTTAGCTTTCTTCCATTTTGAGGATAGCTAATCTTGATTTGTTTGAATGGGATGGGAGCTGGAATAGTTGAAGTAACCACAGGACATTCAGTTTTGTTCAGAACAGCTTCAGAGATAGGAGCAGATGGGACTGCACTAGTTTCACAGTGGTCTGAGCAGGTTGACTCAGATTATGAAGAGGTGGAGCAGTCTTCCACGAAACATGCATCCATTGAAGGATCAAGGTTTCGGTTTGCCGTGTCAAGATTTGCAGTATTGAAACTTGGTTCGTGAATGGCAACATAGTCAGCAAGAGGAGGAACTGTCTTGTACTCGTCATCATGATATCCAAGTCCAGTTTTTACCCTTTCATGGACTTGAATATCTAACAATCTTTGTAACTTTTTAGATGAAAATTCATATTTTTCAACATGAACTTTCTGTTCAGCCAGTTCAGCTCTGGTAGCTCTAAGTTTTACTAATAGATCATCAATCTGAGTTTCAAGATTGGTTTGTTCATGTTTTAAAGAAGAAATCTCTTTCTTAAGGTAGTTAATATTTTCTTTGTAACTATCTTCGACCTTTTTGAATTCAGATTTCATTTGGTGAAACTCTTCATTTTGATCTATTAGATTTTGGTTATGCTTTCTATAACCTAAAACTTTGTCAATGCAAGCTTGAGAGCAAAGATGTTCAAATACCTGAGGTGGTATTTCTGCATTGTTTGCCATAAGTTCTTGGTTGGAGGCAGGAACATCTTCATATTGAAAACTCCAGTCAAATTCTGTAGTTCCAACATTTGCACAGGCTGCAGTTTGTGCTGGTGGAGTTCCTTGCTGCTGCCTGGGCTGTCCTTGGTAAGCTTGTCTTTGATGGCTGGCACCCTGATTGGCTTTAGGTGCCTTGCACTCCCTAGCAAAGTGACCCATTTGGTTACAGTTGTAACATCGGATCTTGCTTTTATCAAGCCCAACTCTGGTGTTTGAGTTGTTGCTTGGAACTGATCTCCCGGTTCTAGAATAAAACCTTTTTGCTCTGAGGGAGAGCATGGCATATGAGTGTTGAATATCCATTTCTTCAAGATCATCTGGATGAAAGCATTCCAGATCCTCCTTTATGAAGTGCATGCTGCTTGAGTTGTCAGAGACAAAAGCAGTAGAGGTTGGCTGTTGAGGAGGTGCCTCAAGAAGAAATGGTGATGAGTTGGATTGTGAAGCAGTTGGTGTTTGAGGATGAGTAACAATGGGAGGATAGTAGTTGCTTGCACTAGGACCAGAATGATCAGAGTGAAGTGCTGAGGTGGTGGTGGAGGAAATGGTAGCTGATTGATAACTGGAGCTCCTTTCTTTAGCTTGAATCATTTCTAATTCATAGGTTTTGAGCATGCCAAAGAGCTCAGTCATCTGAAGAGTCTTCAGATTCTCTGTTCTTCTGATGGACACTGTATATAATGTCTAACAACTAGGAAGAGATCTTATGAACTTCTTGAGAATCTCTTCATTCTCCAGCTTTACCTTGGAGCACTGCAGTTCTCCAACCAGGTACGTGTACCTGTTATATAAAACTGTTAGTGACTCACCTTCCTTCTAGACGAAGTTTTCATACTGTTGCTTGAGAATGTCACGTCTGTTCTCCTTGACCTCCTCAGATCCAGTAAACATCTTCTCCAAGGCTCCCCATAATTCCTTTGCAGTTTTGTGAGCCTTGAATTTGTGAAAAACTTCATTTGGAAGGCACATTTGGATAGCTCCGAATGCCTTGAAGTCCACCTCCATTTTCTTGATGTCTTCTTCAGAATACTTGGAGGGTTCCTTAGGAACTAGTGGTCCTCCGGAGTCAGCAGAGGCCACCATGGGAACATAAGGTCCATCCCTTATGGATTTCCACATTCCGTATTCATGGTAGCAGAAGAAGCTTTCCATACGGTTCTTCCACATATCATAGTCCTCCCCAGACACCAACCTCGATGGTCGGTTGATACTGCCGATGTCTTCAGATCCATGACTTTGTGCCATTTTGTTTTGTGTGACTTGATCAAGAATAGAGTTTTGAAAAGAATCAGAAAGTGATTAAACAAATGTTAGTTTGTTTAATCTTGATCCAAAGCTCTGATACCACTTGTAGGATCGTAAGATTACAAGGTGATTCTATTCTAGTTGATATTGGCGGAAACAATAACAACCAACAAAGTAAACACGTAAACAGCAAGAATACTGATAAATGCACTGTTGTATTAGACTTCTGAGATTACAAGTTTACAAGTAAAACAATATCAAGAAGCACTATGAAAGCACAGCAAGCACACTTACAATGAAGTGTTTACACAGTATTTATAGTAACTTAGAATCAAGACAGACCCTTGATTCTAAGGATTAGATCTAACACAAGCCGTTGATCTTGTTTATTAATCTAAATTACACGCAAAGGCTAATCTAGTTAACTTTACTGAAACGTCTTCTTAGGCATCATTGTTTGCATGCTTGGAGAAGCGCGTTATTGTCCTTTATTGGTTGCACCAGTGAGGTTCCTTCTGCTTGGAGTGTGGCAGTTGCTTTAACAGAAAGGTGTCAGAGGCGCTTCACAAGGATAGTCAGCTGCAACGTTTGGTCTTCAGAGAATAAAGTTATCAGCAGCAGAGATGAGAGTAATGATGCTGATAAGCCTATCAGCAGCAACTTGTGTTGAACGCTGCTGATAAGCCTATCAGCAGCAACAAGTGTTGAATGCTGCTGATAAGCCTATCAGCAGCCATATGTGATGAATGCTGCTGATAAGCCTATCAGCAGCCATATGTGATGAATGCTGCTGATAAGCCTATCAGCAGCATTTGTACTTAGAATAATTTGGTAGCAATCAGTCTTTGGTTCTACATCTATATAAACTGAAATGTAAAATAAAAAATCATATCTTTTTGGTCGAACATCACGAGTAAGAAGATCATATCAGTATATATGAGATATCAATCACACATCTTGGATATAAAATCCATATAATATCAAATGGTATCCTATGTCATTCTTTCAAGCCTTGACCAATCAAACCAATATCTTTCAAGATTATCACACTCTATCTTTTCAAGACTTTCATATTGCATGTTATGATACGCGATAAACATTCAAAGAAAATACGATCAGGCTATGACACACAAATTCAAATTGTTAATATTATAAGATTTGAAACTAAAGCATCTCATTCCCACTTTCTTGTGAGTTAAGGTACCATTTAAGTATGAAATACAACGTGTACCCCACTAGTATGCCAACAGAAAGTAAATGCATTATCTTCAAGACATATGAGATTTTACTAAAGATTATCTGAATTTACAGAATGAGGAGACATCACTTAGCACATGAATAGCATAATCCAAATTGGATTGTATAGGAATCAATGAGATTCAGAATCGAATGATTCAATGTTTTGGCTTATATATGTGGAATCATAAGATTCAGGTACGTGGATCCAACTGTTATCTGGATTATGAATTCAATAGAATCAGTAAAGATGATTTATCAATATGATCCAAGGGCTAGTATATGTTTGACAGCTGTTGTCAAGTACATATCTTGATTCTACTTCAAATTTCATGCTTTTCGGGACATGGGCACTGAAGCAAATCGAATGAATAGTGCTAAGGACATAACCTGAAACTGATCTCATAGGACAATCTTTATTAAAAGCTAATATTCTTTATCTGATAATGATCTTTTAACACACACACCCAGGCATAAAATGGGTTCAAATCACAGTTGTAACATATGAAATTATGTTTTCACACTACTAATGGTTCAGTGACTCTTTTAGTCTACTGACAATTCAAATTATATGCATACACAACACTATCATTCCCTATTTGTGTAGTCTCTGAAGTTTAGATCAAAACATATAATTCAGATATATTAACATAAAGCACCAACTAGTCAATCTAAGGTCATGTGTGAAAGAACATCTACTGATGTACTATCATCTCTTCTTTAACTTCAAGTAATGTCGATTTTATCTTTTTCAAATTGTTTGGCTTTTTCGAAATTTTTATGAAAGATAGTAAAACAAACGAAAATAAAATCTTCCATGAAAACATTTTAAGAAAAACATTTTACTTGGTTACTCGGGACTAAGCAATTCAATCAATTAAAAACTCAAGCCGATGTAATCCTGTAATTGAATGCCTTTGCCTTTGTCACCAACACAGTTCTGTACTCCCCCTGTCCTGTAGACTCTCCCTCAACTAGTCAAATGGTTGCATCAACAACTTTATGCTCACCATTGTCATCCTAAGTTTCAGGTTATCATTTGGACTTTGTAAAAATTGTTTCCAAAACATTGTGTGTGACATATTCTCCCCCTTGAGCATCAAGTCATTGAATCAAATAGATTTCTCAGTTATCAACAACTCTTTACTCTTGCAGATGTCATTCCCTGTCATGTGCTAAGAACCACCACTATCAACAACCAAAATGGTATTAATAGTCCCTTTTGGTTAATCCTACACAACTAACAAAAAACATTATTTTGAAATTGGGACCCAAGCCATGGTAGCCATGGGTCGTCCATCTGTATCAAAATAATAAATCTCACTCCATTCACAATCGAATCTTTCATCTATTTTCGTAGATTGTTCCGACGAGTCAGAAACAGAAACTTTAGATTTCCAAACATACTTCTGTTCATTAAGTTCTTTTTGCTTAAAATGTGAAGTGTTTGAACATTTTCTTTCATTTGAAAATTGATTTGATTGTGAAAACTCTTGTTGTTCTAAAAGTTTTCTCAATCTTCTGTTTCTCCTCCGTCTTTGAGGTCTAGAAAGCCTAACCTCGGATTTTGAATTACCCTTTGGTGTATCATGAGTTTTAACCACATTTAGGTTAACATAAGGCTTACCAAGAGTTCTTACCTTTTCTGGAGTAACATGCCGGTTACCTTTGGTGTTGTGAGGACAAGTAATCCGAATATGACCCACAAGCCCACAGTAAAAGCAAGATCTCTTCTCACTATAGTCTCTCATATAAGGAATCTTCACACGATAAGAAGCACTTGAAGAAGATTCTCCTACATGAACTTCTTTTGGAGTTTGAGACTGAATAAACTTTTTCGCAACATGTTTTGATTCAGGCTTCATCTTCTCAGGAACTACATGATTCTTTCCTTTATTTTTGTAAGGACAGGTCCCCACAATGTGTCCCATCTCATTACAATGAAAGTATGTACGCCTTTCTTTATAATCTCTGACATATGGAACTCTCCTTGAATTTGAAGAACTTCCAAATGTATAATTTCCAGATGAATTTGAATCAACCTTTGAGTCTTCTTTCTTAACCTCTTTCGGTATCCCCTCTACCTTAGCTTCATCAAAATATTCATCATCACTCTCATCAGAATACACCATATCTTCACCTGTGACTGGATTCACTTTCAACACAGTCTTAGGATCTAAATCTTCATCTTTTATAATCTCAGGTGTCACAGAATAATTTTCGTTAAATGGTGGAGGAACATAACCAATACCACTAGTTCCCTTCCCATCTTTAGTATTATTATGATAATGTTCTAATAAGAATGATGAATTTCCAAAGCTTTCTAACTTTCTATGCAATCTAATTACCTCTGCTTTAGATTCAGCTAGTTCCTTATCTTTCTCAACAAGATCATTATTTCTTTCCTCAATTTCTGCAAAGGACATATCCAGGTGATATGCCTGCTCTTTGATCTTCAAAGTCAGAGAATTTATATCCCTCTTCAGTGATTCTATTCTCTCAATACAGACATTCTTTTTAATTTCTGATTTACCGTGTGCATCGATTTCATATCACAAATGAGGTTTACGTTGTCATCCATAACCCTCATCATTTTATCCTTTACTGAAACACAGTTAGAACAAAACGTTTCAGAGTTCGAAACTACCTCAGCTTTTACTTTTGAAGAAGATGCACCAGGAGCCATGAATACGTCATCATCAGCTTCACCCTTTTGATCATCAATGACAGGCTCTGCATCAGTTTCTAATTCACTCAGATCATCTTCAACTGTCTGAAAGCTTTCTTCAGTCATCATATCAGTCTCAGCAGATTGAGTACTTTCACCAGAACGAATACTCTCACTATCACTGAACTCTACAGAAGAATCACTTTGAGAATCACCTTGCTTCTCCAATACTTCATTGATCAAGACTACAAACGCTTGAGAAGTTGCTTCACCCTTTTTCTTCAATGCTTCCCATAGATCTCTTGAAGTTGGACACTTCTCGAGACTATGAATTATCTCTTTTGGTAAAGACATCGTTAACGTTTCTAACGTTTTCATCTCTCGATCAAACTTCTGCTTTTCTACTTTAGTAAGAGCTGTCACTGGTTTAGGAACATCACGAAATTCCAGAAAGTCAAAAGTAGGATGCACATATCCTTCTGTTATTGGTCTCCAAAAATTTTCATCAGTTTCTGATACGAACTATTCGAACCGGACTTTCCAGGTACGGTAATCTGATATGCACAAAAGCCTTAGTGCATAGTTCCAATCTCATTATCATCAAATGAAATTGACATTTTGAAATTTTTGCGAAAATATCCGGAAAAAAATTTCCCGCCAAAATACTCTTTTTAATTTTTTAAAAATTTCAAATTTTAAAAAATGATTCAAAACGATCATATAAGCTTTCCCTAAAAAATTTGGACAAGAAGAAATTTCTCGCCAAAATACTCTTTTTTTTTAAACACTAGCGAACTAGATAAGTTCGCCTGATACTGCACAAGCGAACTTAATAAGTTCGCCTAAACTTCACTGAGCGAACTTAATATGAAGCGAACTTAATAAGTTCGCTTAAACCAGAATCCAGAAATCTGATTAAGTTCGTCTAATTTGAGAGAAGCGAACCTGCTAAGTTCGCCTGCTAAGTTCGCTTGCTTCAGCAGAATCAAAACTCGATAACAGATTCACCTCAAGAACACGAACCCAATTTTACCAAAAATCTTCATAATTCACTGATTTTAAGGAATTAGACCAAATTAAACCGTAGGATTGTGTATTTTCTCAATTAGAACCTTTCTATCGGATCAATTTCTTCAAAATCCACATCAAAAACACCAAATCAGAAGCAAAATAAGCTTGAAAACTCCATGGAAATGAAAAGTTCATAGATGATGAATTTCTTGTCAATTTACATACAAAACCATCTAAAATCACCAAGAATCACGAGCATAAGCTCTGATACCACTTGTAGGTCCTCATGGCTCTTCTACGGATCGTTCTCGTGATAAGACGTATTGTTAACGCGGAGTGTGGAATCCAACCGAATTAACAATTGTATACACAAAAGACAATAGAAACAATCACGTAAATAACATTCAAGCTTGTATTCCAACAATCATAGAGTTTACAGATTCTCAGAATTCCACTCGTTCAAAGTCCTTCTGCTGCTCTCGTTACTCTCTGATCTAAACAGACTCTGTAAACTCTATTTATAGACACATGTTCTGCACCAGGTGAACTTAACAAGTTCGCCTAAAAGATGCTTAGGCGAACTTATTAAGTTCGCCTCTAATAGGCTAGGCGAACTTAACAAGTTCGCTCCTAAAGATGCTTAGACGAACTTGTTAAGTTCGCCTCTCTAAGAACTTATACAAAATTTTACCAACAGTTACAAAACATGTCCTAACAAAGAAAATCCAATCAAACCAAGACATCTGAATCACTCGATTCTGAATCTTATGGTTCTTGATAATCCTTATGGATTCTGCTTGATTTTTCTGTGCTAAACGATGTAACTTCATTATGGAGATTTGGAAAATCTTTGGGAAAATCTTAGATGCCTTGAGATAGTGCAAGTTACATGTCTGTAGCATATCAGTGGGGTACACGTTGTATATCCCCAAAATTAATAACTTAACACACAAGAAAGTGATACAAAGATGTTTATGGTTTCAAATCTTATAATATTGCCAACTTGAATTACTTGTTTATATGCTTATTACGTATGAATAAACTGTAATTCATGACATGATCCCATATTCTATGACGTTTATCTTGTATCATTTTTGCTATAGTTTAGCCTGATATGATCCTCTGCTCGTGTCTTTGAACAAAAATAGTGTGTGTATATACTTGTATATTTCTATCTAGAAAAGATCAAAAAGATTCTAAGTTTGTGTACAGTTCATTTTAATCAGAAAAAACCAAAAATATTTGTGTTTAACCTTCTTGAATTGACTTTGAATCCTCTAGATTGAATGTGTTTATCTTGTTCGTTATTTGACTTGAAATCTTCATAATTTAAGTTGAAAGTTTGAGCACAAGGGTCTCTGCGTACTTGATAACTGCGCATGAGGTAAACCCTGCGTACTTAACAAGTACGCAAGACTTAAGTCATGCGTACTTAGTAAGTACGCTTGAGTTAAGTCCTGCGCACTTAGCAAGTACGCAAGACCAATATGTGTTGGGTATATATACAGGACTTAGAATTTTCTTTGCGTTTATCTCATTCAAAATTCAAACGTCTGTCGATTACCCTTTGCCCATTGTTTCCTCAAAATCTTCAAGTGTTCCAAACCGGTTTTTCGTCCCGATTCTAGTCTCAACATCATCTAACTATCATTTGGTGAGATTCAAGGACCTTTTCATCCATTAAATCTGGAGTTTCGGACCGATTGATGTATTTCAAAAATTTAGGGCTTTGAATCTTGATTTAGGACAATTTTGGTTGTTTTTGTAACACATTATGATCAATACATGTTTAGAGTCAACAATCGAAGCTTGTTCTTTACTTAATCGTCCATAACGTTCCTTGATTTTGTCTTTGACCCCTTGATTGACCGTCGATTTAAGTCAGACAAAGGCTAGATCAAAAATTGACTAGTTTAGCGGATCATTAATGTTGATGTTGGTTCCATAGGTTATAATAATGGTTTTCGACCTTGTGGTGACCCTAATCCACGTCAATGTCTTACCTCTGTTGAAGATTAGATTTTTGAAAAATTTGGCTAAGTGCAATTCTTGCGCACTTAACAAGTACGCAAGAAGTAATTCATGCGTACTTGTTAAGTATGTAAGAACAATCCATGCGTACTTGCTAAGTACGCAGGAGTAACACTTGTGAAATTTTTCTAAGTCTGAAATTCAGTTCAGTGTGTAACTGCTATACTTGGTCATGTGTATTCAATTCCAATGAATCTTCTTGTTCTTATTATGTTTAATGTGTGTCTTTGCAGTGATGGCTCGTGCCTTTACCAGTGAGTTCAATCTCCTTGCACATACAGAACCGGAATGGAAGGGTGTTGCACTACAATACAAAGAGATAGTTGATTTCTTGAATCGTTCAAAGATCAGCTATGCTATATCAGCAGATCCAGTAGTCTCAAGACTGTACACGGAGCAGTTCTGGAATACAGCGGATCAAGACTGCACGGTAACCCCTAATGTCATTCGGGCTACTGTGGCGGGTCATGACATTGCTTTTTCGGAGGACACAATTAGACGGGTCTTACAGTTCAGGGATCTCACCACAGACCCAACTGCCTATCCAGATTACTTTGTGGATGGTTGTTGGAGGCAGCGTATGGCATACATCGGTGTACTAGATTACTCTTCCTACAAGAAGATGTGGGTGCTCGATCAATGGAGATACTTTGCCCACGTGATGATCAGGTGCATCTCTTCCAGGAAGGCGGGGAAGGATGCTATGGGACATGATCTTGCAGCAGCCATGGTTGGCCTGTCTCTCAACATGGGTTATAACTTCTCACGATACATCTTCAAGGCCTTAAACGATCAGATCAATACAGCTGAGAGGTTTAGATTCCTATTATACCCAAGATTTGTGTAACTACTGATCAATGATGCGTTGCCAAATCTGCCTGCTATTGGGGAGAGACTGCAAGTAAAACGGGTGGACAAGAGAGTGTTTGCCCAATTCCTAAAGCCAGGCAGTGTAGAACCTACCCCTGAGCACACCACAATCTTTGGCCACCTGATTAATGAAGCGTATGTGGTGCCAGATGATTGGAGATGGTTTAGTCATGACTCTGAGCCAGAACTCAGTGAACATTCTGATGAGCAACAAGAAGACGAGGCCGTTGAAAGTGAGGATGAATTGTCTGAAAGTGGAGACGAAGAAGCAGGTAATGATGGTGCTGAAGGATCCGACTCCGAAGATACAGAGTCTGATTCATCTGATTCTGATGATGCACCATCATAGGTACACCCGAGAATATTGACAAAGGTGACCCTTCTTGAGTCATCTTCTAAGAGAAAGCGACAATCGACGAGCAGTGAATACGAGCCAGATTTTGACTCGAACGTTGCTATACAAAGACGAAGACGTGAAAGTATCAACAAACAGCGGGGGGATAGGCAGCAACAAGCTATTCCTAGTGAGGTAGAGGATAGTGCTCAGAGGCAAGTACAAGTATCGGTTGCGAGTACTGATTCGGCTTCTACCCCACCTTCACAACAGCTGTACCGGCGACAGCGGAGGAGGCCACATGTAACACCGATGTGGCAGTCACTGATATCACAGAGGAGGTTCCTGTGATAGTGACCCTCCCTGTATCATCTGTCCAAGTGGCGATAACGACTCTAATTCTTACCGAGTCAGTCACCATCACTCCCTCCATCACTCCTACAACCACCATACCATCCACAATCCCTACTACCACCATTGAACATATCAGTCAACCCTACAAATTTGGAGACTTTTCTCAGGGTTTTGACTTTGATATGCTCTTCTCCTCTCCCCTCCATAATGCTGAAGCCTCTACGTCTAGGAATCCTGATCCAAATGATGCAAGGATAGCTACTTTGGAAACCCAAGTGGCTGGGCTACTAGAAACTGTTCGGAAATCAAGGGAAGAATTTGAGGCTCAACAGGCTCAGATAAATTCATTGGTGGACGAAGTTACTATTTTAAGAAGCCAGAGAACTGGGACGGAAGAGAGACTAGAAAATGTGATGGCCCAGAATGAACTACTGATCAAAATAAACAATATGATTCTAGGTCACATGTCGTCTCTAGAGGTTCGGTTTGACATGCAGCAAAAAGAACATGACATGATGGTCAAGTTAGTAACTGACCTGACCAAGAAGCTTGCTGCTCAAGGGGAGAAAGAGAAAGAAAAAGAGAAGGAGAAGGCATCTAAACCTACCGGTGATGAGCCTTGTCATCCGGTTGATCTGACAAAGGATGTTGACAAAGACAAGGATCCTAAAGTCGGTCCTAGTGGAAGTGAGCAACAAGCTTTGGCGATAGTGCCCATTTCTGCTGTTCCAATGGCGGAGGGGGAGTCGACTCATCAGGAAGGTGGTGATACTTCCGGTGGTGATAAAGGAAATTCAGTGGCTGATGTTCTGAAAGATCTATCTGACGACGTGATCTTGATCTTAGAGCCTGACTATTCCAAAGAAGCACAGATCGAGGCTCTCGACAATCTTAAAGAAGGAGAGATCGACTCTGGTGATGATTGGGATGAAGATGATGATAATGTAGTTATCGAAGTTCCCAAGGGCGAAGGGGAAGGAGAGTATGAGTTTGAAGATGGAGAGATCTTCGAAGTTCCATCCTTTGAATCTCAGCTCGACACAGGTTCAGTCGAGACTGCTAGTAATGTTGAAGCATCGACTGAAGCCTCCCCTGCCGACCCTACACCTGTGGATCCAGAGGCACAGAAAAACAAAGATATGCCTGCTAGTTCATCAAAGGATCCTGCTCCTGTCTGGCAAAAGACTTCTATCATAGACAAACACGGAGCAACATGAATGATCTTAGCTGTAAGGTTCGAGGAGGATAAGCAGTTGTTTGCAATCAAGCGAGCTGGGGGGGTTCAATACATGAAACCAACCAGTGAAGCTTTCAACTCCTTACCTAAATACGACCTCGTGAACCTAGCAAACTGAGAGCTGTTGGGTCACTCAAATCACGCAGTAGCGATGAGTTTGTGGCAGGTTCTACAACGTGAAGTAAGATCTGGGAAATTTGATATGTTTAAGCCTCAAGTGCCCAAGAGAGTCAAGGATAAGAACGCTAGACATCCTTTGACTAACATAAGCATAAAGAAACTGGTATACAAGCTAGTGCTGTGTGAAACCAAGATTCCCCTGAGCAAGTTATCTCAGGATATCCTCGGTAACATATGGTACTGGTACGTAGATCCTAAAACGGGCGAGGCAGTGGTGATAGGAAAGGTGTGGTCAGATAGTGGAAGCTTAGTGCCAAGGGAACTGATCAGAGTATTTGAGGAAGTCTGCTTCATAAACTTCTCTGTGAAAGATCTGGAGGCACTAGCAGACAGGTACTTCATGCATACTGACGAATGGACAAAGTTCCTTGCTTCTAAACATGACAGGGTGATCAAGTTTTGCCTTAACTACAAGAAGAAGATGGAAGCTAAAGATGCAGAGCTGTGAAGACCTAATACGATCCAGAGCTGTTGTCAAGGGGGAGTTTGTTGAAGCACTTTTGTGTGACAAACACTCTGGATAGAGTCTTAGTTTATGTACTTTCTTTGTATGTATTTATCTTTGTTTGTAAGCGTTTGTATGTATTAGTTATCGAGTTGTATTTACTAATGCATGTTGATTGTTGCTTAATTCTCTAAGTGTTTTGCGCACTTAGTATGTGCGCAGGAATTAGTTCCTGCGTACTTAGCAAGTACGCAAGAATACTCTGCGTACTTGCTAAGTACGCATGAGTAATTTTCCCTGCGCACTTGCTAAGTGCGCAGAGATCGGGTTTTGTATAAATAGAATAGGTTGACAGAATGTAAGTACGCAGACATTTGCACTAAGTATTTTCTCTGTAACCTTCAAGTGTTTATAATAGACGAAGTTTTAAAGTGATTTTGTTGTCGGTTTACTTTGTGTTGTTTGATTCTCCACCTAGTCACGGGCATTCCGCACCCGGTCCGACTAGTCACACACCCACACGTAACGATCCGAGACACCCGGGGACCTACAGAAGACGATCACTAATTTGTCTAAGTACGTTTTACACACGTGGTTCATAAGATCCATGAATATCACGGGTGCATTGGTTAGACCGAAGGCCATAACCATGAATTCAAAACGACCGTACCTTGTACGAAAAGTTGTTTTAGGGATATCGGATACAAGGACTCGTAACTGGTGATAACCAGAACGAAGATCAATTTTGGAGAAATAAGTTGAGCCTTGAAGTTGATAAAACAAATCATCAATCCTCGGAAGTGGATAACGGTTCTTCACAATGAGCTTGTTGAGTTCCCGATAGTCGATGCACATCCGGAACGAACCATCCTTCTTCTTGACAAATAAGACGGGTGCTCTCCCTAAGGAGAAACACTTGTCACACCCCAACCGACGGCGGAAACGTCGGGGCGTGAAGCGTGCAGACTGTTCATAGCTCATCTTTCGCTAAGGTTGAGATAATTAAACCTGCAGTTTTCATTGAAATCAAACAACAATCCAAAAAGTACACGAAACATAACAAAATACATAACAATGTTTATTTTAGAGCTTTTAACTAGGTCCTCAAACTTGGTGGAAGCAACTTGTAATCATCTCAATTGTTAGCACCTGAAACATGATTTAAAAACAAGGGTCAACTAGAAAGTTGGTGAGCATACATAAGTTTTGACACACAAATAAGAGTTCAAAAATGTTTATACAATTCATTGATTCACATGGTATATAAGACAAATATAGAGAATCTATAGTTATACTAGGTGCACAATCAAACCTTGTGACTGAGGCATAACACGCAGGTTACCCTAATGTAAAGTCGGTAACAAACACCCTACCCGGGTGGGTTTGTCAGACTCAATAGTACTATCCTTGTTTACCGTTGGCTTGTACAGAGTTAATGATTGCACGAGTTGCGTCATGTATGTATAGTAATAACTCATAGCATTCAAGCATATTGCACAAATAATTCATGTAATCAAGTAAGAATTGTACTATGAAAGAGTTGCAATTTGTTTAATGTAAATCATGTCCACCCCAAAGGTGAAAAAGAGTAAAAGTGGGGTTATGTAGACTCACGTGTAATGTAGCGTGTTGATTTGCACAATCGAGTAAAAATGCCAAAATGTGTCGTAGGTCACTATGCTCGACCTATTGAATAAGCGTATAACACGTGTCATTGTTTGTGTTATTTTATGTCAAAATGTATTCGTTGGTGGTTTGTGTGTTTAGGGTTGGTTTTGAAATAATAAATTAGTAGCGACATATATATATATTTATTTAAATAAAATTTAAATAAACGATATTTGTTTAAATCAATATATATATTTGTATAAATAGTTTTTATAAAAATGATTATATAAACTCACGATTTCATCGGTTTTGAAACTATCGAAAATTAACCGTTTTAAATTTCTAAATCAAGGATTTGGTTTATAAATTATTCTCGGGTCTTGGGATTTTATAACTTAATTTTTATAATTACATTATGAGATTTTTAGCTAAAATATGTTAAATAGACTTTCAAACAGAAAAATAATTGATTCTGGTCAAGGAGCACGACCGTGCTCGAGTATGGCACGACCGCGCTCGATGCCTGGCGTGACCGTGGGGGTCTGAGCGCGCCCGTGGTCGAGTCAGAAGTCACTACAGAGGGTCTGGACATAGAGCACGACCGTGCTCGTATCTGGCACGACCGCGTCTAGTGTTTGTTTTTGGTCAAGACTTGTTTGCTCGGTAAGCACGACCGGGCCACACCTGGGGCACGACTGTGCTTGGTCAGGCACGACCGCGCTCAGGGATGAGCGCGACCGTGTCGGGCCTTTTTCAGACACAATTCGATCGATTCTTATATTAATAGCTTCTGGATTCTTAGGGCTTTCACTTAGTGGATGATTATGAATGTTTCTACATAGTTTAATTGTATTTATATCTTGTCTAGAGTGTAGTTCGAGTAAAATTTATGTTTCGGCTTTTTGGTTCAAAATCGGATCGATTTGAGTGTTTCTACTACGAATTGATATAGGGCTTTCGTAGTAGAGGTAGATACAAATCTGAAGACGTGTTACTTACTTGCTGAAAGTGGGCAATCGAATGCGGTCGGCTACGGGTCGAGCGGCTTCGTTTCTTGGCGATCAATCGGACGACAGAGGTGTTGTGAGCGTCGAGTGAGAGTTCTGAGAGATTGAGTGGGTGTATATGATGGTGTAGGAAGCCTGCAACTTGCTCTCAATTGTTTAATTCGCGAGACTTGGTTGTGGTGGGTATGGGATTAAACAAATGTGCAAATTGGAGGACAATTTAGGCGTGTTGCAGATTGAATTCAGTCGAGTAAGGTCTGACGCGTGAAAACCGGCTTTTCTCTATTTTAAATTTCGTGAATTCAGAGGGTATGGTATGGTTTGACTTCTGCAGAGTCAAGTGGGTTCATCAGCGCGACCGTGTCTACTTTAGGCGCGACCGTGCTTAGGTTGCAGGCGCGACCGTGCCTAGTCCTAGGCGCGACCGTGCTTGCCTAGTTTTGTAGTTTTTGAGTTTTGTCAGTTTTGGTCCTCGAGGCTTGTGAGATAATGGTGTTTTTGTTTAATTTGTTTATTGTAATAGAATAGTTTGTATATGTAACTGCATCGTAGTTTGTTTGTACACGAATCGAAACTGAAATGTGTTTGTTTATTGAAATCAAACGATTACATGATGAAAATCAGAAATGTTACAACACTAGGACGAATAAATCCTTTGTCGGAAAGTTCTTGAAGCTGGCTTGAAAGTTCTTGCATTTCTGATGGTGCAAGATGATAAGATGACTTGGCCACAGGGTTTACTCCTGGCACAAGATCAATACGGAATTCGACTTGACGTACGGGAGGAAGACCGGGTAAGTCTTCAGGAAATACCTCTGGGAAGTCTTTGATAACAGGAATGTCTTGAATGTTTTTGCCCTTGTCCTTCCGCTCCACAATGTGAGCCAGGAAGGCTATGCACTTCTTTCGTAGGTATTTCCGTGCGGTAGTGCAAGACATAAGATTGAGTCCCTTCGACGGCTTCTCACTATAGACGTTCAGAATGTCACCCGAGTCAAGGGGGATACGAATATACTTGTCAAAGCAGACGACTTTAGCATGATGCTTGGTCAGCCAATCCATTCCTACTATGATGTCGAAACCTCTGAGAGCCATAGGAATAAGGTTGATTGAGAAGTCATGATCGTTCAAGTTTAAGTTACAGTCTCTAATAATGGTGTCACATGAAACAGAATAACCATCCGCTACTAGAATATCAAAGGGTTTGTCTAACTTAGCTCTACTCATAGCAAGTTGTGGTTCAAATTCAAAGGACACAAAACTTCTATCGGAACCATTATCAAACAGGATAGAAGCATATTGCTGGTTGATTAGGTACGTGCCGTTCACCACATCGTTGTTGGATTGTGTCTCATTGGCATTAATGTTGAACACACGTCCACGAGCTACAGGGTTTGCATTCCCTTGATTTACATTTCCCCGGTTCATCTTCCCCTGATTCATGTATCCCTAGATCATGTTGCCCTGGTTCATGTTGGCTTGGTTCACAATGACCAACATAGGGCAACGGTTCCTGAAATGATTAGGGTCACCACACTCGTAACAAGCACGACCCTGAGTGATAGCAGTATGAGCAGGAACAGCGGGTTGGTAGACTTGGTTAACTCTGGGAACAGCACGGCAGATGTTAGCCATATGCCCAGAACGTCCACAGTTGGTACATAGACGACATGGCATGTTGGTAGTATGATGGAGCTGAAAAGTGTTGCACAAGGGTAGAGTTCCCACATATGGTTTCTTGTTGGGGTTGAAGGCAGTAGGGGCTACTTGAGCTAAAGGAGTAGTAGGAGTGATAATGGCAAAGTTTCTACCTTTCCTTTTCTTCCCATTGAAGGAAGACTCAGTCTTGGTCTCCTTGGTGGGTTCAGTATTGGTTTTCTCAAAGGTTTTCTAGACGCCCTTTTTTGATAGAGTTCCTGCCTTAACATGATTGTCCAACAGGGCAGCAGCAAGACGATTGGCTTCCTAGAGAGTGGCTGGTTTGCTACCTAAACAGTATCCTGAATCTGCATGGGCAGAGCATTAATGTATTTCTCAATGGCTCGGGAGAGAGGAGTGACCATATGAGGTACCTAGAGGCTAAGCTCATGAAAACGGGTGGTGTAGGCAAGGCTTTCACCACTGTCCTGTTTGAGATCCCAGAACTCATATTCCAGTTTCTTGACCTCATTATGGGGGCAAAACTCATCGGTCATGAGGGTCTTAACATCAGCCCAGGGTAGAGCTAGAGCAACTTCTATCCCACGGTTACGTTTTTCCCCGTTCCACCATGTGAGTGCCCTCTTCTAGAAGACACTAGTAGCATAACGAATTTTCAGATTCTCGGGATAGTCGGCATTGATGAAGGTTCCCTCAATGCTTTCGAGCCATTGGAGAAGTCTAGTGGCTCCTTCGTTCTCGTAGTACTTGACGGGGTTGTAGGAATTGAAATGCTTGAACGCGCACGTGGGATTGTTTTGGGCTGCATTCTGGTTCAACTGATTGACCATAGTCGGTAGGATTGTAGCCATTTGCTGAATGATCTTGTTCATAAGGTTTGAATCATGTATAAGAGTTTGTAATAAAATCATGAGGTATTTAATAAAGCATGGATGGTATCCATTATAAATGGATACATTGACTTATCAAAGTATTTTGAGTCCATCTAATGCCTGAGAAGTCATGCTTTAGCCTATAAGTGGACACTCATCCCAGGAATTCCCAGGAAAGCATAATTGGTCCATCGGTTGATTTGGATTTATACGAAATGCTTTCCTAGAAAGAATTTCTCAGTATACAGGCATCCACCCTTCTGGATTGCACAAGTCCTCATTCGTTAGTTAGAACTTACACACCTTTGACGAGAGTTTTATTTGGATTAGACCCTTAGGTCTAAGAGTAGGCCTCAAGTAATCCATGTAGTTGTTGTGCATGTGATTGTACCATGTAAAGAAGAATGGATGGATGTAGATAGACATAGGTAAGTAAGTGTACGACAAGTATAGAGTGGAGTTCCTAATGAAAGTCACGAGTTAAACTCATGTTTGGGACTCCTTGGTTATAGTCTAGGTCATGTGTGTCTAATAACCTAATTCCCTATAACCATGGCTTTAATACCAATCTGTCACACCCCGGCCGACGGCGTATTATGCATCGAGGCTGACGCGGTTGTTCATAAGCACATGATCATATATTTAATGTGATAGTATTTATTATTCGAATTAAAAGCACCCGTTACAATTGGAAATAAGAAAACAAAGTGTTCAAAACATAACATATTCAAATTTAATTAGGTCAAGTCCTATGTGATCAAGTTGAGTCCTCAAACTGGTGCACCTGAAACAAAGTGTTCTGAACAACAGTCTGAACCTTAACAATTTGATTTTTGGGAGTATAGTATTTTTCCAAATTTTCTTTGTAACCAAGCCCAAAGTGAGCTGAAAAAACCTCTTTCTTTACTTGGTTAAGGTTTTTATACCCCCCATAAAGCATTACCTTAAGTTTATCATTTGATTCAATGACATCAGGTTCAGTTAAAATGCAATTATCACCATTAGTGATAATGTTTTTCTTGACTTTCTGTTCAGTCAACAACTCCTCAGATACTACTCCTTCAGGGCAAGAGTTAACCGACCCGTCTTCAGAAGCAGTAACAAACTCCTCACTAGATGTGGAGTTAGCCTTACTTGAGGATTCATCCTTTTTAGGGAAATCGTCCTTATCAGAGGACTCATCTAGACAAGTGAGATCAATGTCTAATAAGCCATTGACAAACTTCCCACTGATTGGTGGAGGAATGGCATTGGTACCAAGACCTAGACCATTCATTTTCCTCACTACAGATTCATAGTGTTCCACCACAAAGCGAGAGTTTTTCAACTTCTCATTTGTGCATTTTAACTGCAGGATCTCATTTTGCAGTTTGTTGATTTCATTGTTCCGTTTTTCTAACCCCTTATAAGCAATATCCAAGTGAAGCTGTTGATCGCTCATTTTTAAAGACTACTCACGTTTTTCCTTTTTCAATGTTTCGATAGACTCTTTAAAACGTTTTTCATTTTCTTTATAGTTTAGAGCTGCCATACTTAGGGGTTTGATTTTTTCTTGGAGCTAAGAATTTTCAAGTTTTAGCCCTAGACACTTAGAACATGAAACAACAGAAAAGGGATTAGAATCTACCTCAGACGATGAACTTGTTGCTTCTCCAATGGCCATGAGAGCAACAGCTGTGGTTGATTCTTCTTCATCAGCTACAGAAGCTTCCTTTTCTTCAGCTTCCTTTACCTTCTCTGTAGCAGCAGTTTCCCTTCTCTCTGCTTCCATCATCTCCATGATCTCAGCCATGAGACCAACCTGTGTTTGTGCGATGATGGCATCCTCCAGATGAACGCCCCAATCAAAGCTGTCGTCCTGTTGGGCTACCAGTGCATTGGACGTTCCACCTTGGCTTTGATTGTGGTGGATTGGATTGTTTTGGCCATGGCTGTTTCCTTGGCTGGGTCGGGTAAAACCAGAGGCAGATGCTCTGTCTTTCTAACACTCACGAGCAAAGTGTCCATAGTTCAGACACTTGTAGCATTTGGCCTTAGATTTGTCAAACCCGACCTTGGCATTAGGATGCCCGCCAATAAACTTTCTTCCTGTTCTGTTCAGGAAACGCTTAGCTCTCCTCAAAAGCATGGCCATATTCCATTGAATATCCATGTCCTCCATGTCATCAGGATCCACTTGATTAAAATCTTCTTCAATCGTCTCTGGATCAGTAAGCTTGCCACCTATGAAATTTTCATATGCAAGCATACAAGATGAGAATAAAGCTACATGATCTTCAGCTATTCTGGCTATAGCTGAGTTGTTAGCTGAAGACGTAGCAGGAGGATTTCTTGAGGTATTTTGATGATGAGACCCCAACCCTGATCCTGAAACATAGCAAGCATGACCACCACACCCAGTTGAGTGGTCTTCTTCATTAGGATTTCCAGTGAAGAGGGCAATTCCAGAGCCAGATGACTTGGATGTAGAAGTCGTCCCATGATACATAGAAGGGTCTTGTAGCTGGGGTCTTCCAGAGCTGTCCTTTCTTTTCAAGTTCATTTCATGAGCTTGAATCTTTCCTATTGCTTCCTCTACTGTCAACTCATAGAATTTAGGATTTTCCCTCATCAGGGTTGTGCACATCTCAAATTTGGGTGGTAAAGCATCCAAAAACTTTTCCACCATCTCTTCAGCTGGATACTTGAGGTCAAAAGCATTCAACTCAGTCTGTAAATGGTAGAATCTAGAGATGAGGTCAGCTAAAGATTCGTTCTCAAAGAATCTGAAGCACTCATACTGCTTCCTGAGAAGATCCCGCTTACTCTTCTTGATGTCACTATTTCCTTCGAATCTCTTCTGTAAGGCTTTCCAGAGATCCTTAGAATTGTCATACCCTCGGAAACTGTGGAACAATTCCCGAGTTAATGCCATAGTGATCGAACCAAGTGCCTTCTTCTCTCGATCATATGCTTTCTTTTCTTCCTCATCGAGTTTAGAAATAGGCTTGGGCAATTCATCATCAAGATAGATGTGTGTGGGATGCTTATATCCCTTAAGGATTGGTATCCATTGTGATGAGTCGGTATACGAAATGTAGTGCTCAAAACGTGCCTTCCAATTAGAAAAATCGTTTACGTTTAGCAACATTGGTGGTTCTGAGGTGTACCGATCTCATTATCATAGTTTAATATGTTTCCAAGATTCTGAAGGTTCGACATAGTGAACACTTAGTCAAAACTCAGAAAAATCAGACACAGTTGCGCACTTGGGATTGTTCTTACGCACTTGCGAAATAGTCTTGCGTATTTAAGACTTACTCTTGCGTACTTGTAAGTACGCAGGAGGAAATGATTAAGTACGCAGGATATAACTTAAGTTCGCACAAGTTCAGTCTTGCACACTTGTAAGTACGCAGGAGATAACTCTTGCGTATTTAGTAAGTACGCAGAAAACTGTACTCTTTGCCAAAAATGGTAAGTACGCAGGATACCTTTTCAACAACTCTCACCAACCTTTTCTGGTGACTGGAAAATCGCCGGAGATGGTAAAAATTTGCCTGATGATTAATGCAAATGAGCCAAAGGGTTAGAAACTTGTTTCTAACCAACCTTTGATGCTCAAATACACAACAAAAATTGGTTTTTGAGAGATTTTTGCTTCTAAAAAAGTGCTCAAGAGCTACCCCTTTTTTATCACAAAAATCAACAAAAATATCTCTTTTTGCTTGTAGACCTCAGCAAAAACGTCTCCAAACTCACTTACAACACTCGAATTCAAGAGCAATGCTCTGATACCACTTGTAGGTCCCTTCGTGTGTGACGGATCGTTGCATGCAAGTGGTCTACTAGTCGGACCGGGTGCGGAATACCCGTGACTAGGCGGAGAGTCTAACTAAAACAAAGTAAACCAAACACGAGAGTCACAATAAAAGCTCTTTCTATTATAAACACTCGACGGTTACAGAGAGATTACAAATTGCGTACTTAACAAACTGAGTTCGTCTAAGATATAAGTTATGCGTACTTATCCTCTGTGAACCAAACCTATTTATACAGACCTGATGCATGCGCACTTAGCAAGTGCGCAGGACCAAATGCTCTTGCGTACTTAGCAAGTACGCATGGGTCTTCCTGCGTACTTGCTAAGTACGCATGAGCTTTCTCCTGCGCACATGTAAGTGCGCAAAACACTTGGAAGAAATGCAACATACATTATGTAAAAGTAAATACAACTCGATAAACAATTACATAACGACTCTTACATACAAAGATAAATTGCAGACATTAGAAATACAAACTAAGACTCTATCCAGAGTGTTGTCACAGGAAAGTGCATCAACAAACTCCCCCTTGACAACAGCTCAGGATCTTCATCGTCTTCAGTCTTCAATCTCCAGTCTTCACAGCACTGGCTCCTTAGCTTCCATCTTCTTCTTGTAATCAAGGCAGAACTTAATCACCTTGTCATATTTAGAAGCAAGGAGCTTTGTCCATTCGTCCGTGTGGACACAGTAGCGTTCTGCTAGTACCTCCAGATCTTTCACAGAAAAGTTGATGAAGCAGACTTCATCAAAGATTCTGATCAGTTCTTTCGGTACTGTGTTCCCACTCTCGGAACGAACCTTTCCCATGATCACAGCCTCGCCCGTTTTTGGATCTACGTACCAGTACCACATGTCACCAAGAATATCCTGAGATAACTTGCTCAAGGGAATCTTAGTTTCATATTGCACTGGCTTGTATACCAATCTCTTTATATGCTTCTTAGTCACAGGATGTACAGCGTGCTTATCCTTGACTCTTTTGGGCACTTGAGGCTTGAAGTATTCGAATTTCCCTGATCTTGCTTCCCGCTGTAGTGTTACCCACAAACCCATTGCTACTGCATGACTCGAGTGACTCAGCAGGTCGCGGTTTGCGAGGTTCACAAGGTCGTACTTGGGCAAAGAGTTGAACGCCTCACTGGTTGGTTTCAAGTATTGAACCCCCCCAGATCTTTTGATGGCGAACAGCTGCTTGTCCTCCTCGAACCTAACAGCCAAGATCATACATGTAGCTCCGTGCTTGTCTGTGATGGACGTCTTTTGCCACACGGGAGCTGGACCCTTAGATGATGCAGAAGGCATGTCTTTATCTTTTGGTGCCTCGGGGTCCACAGGTGTAGGGTCGACTGGGGAGGCTTCAGTTGTAGCTTCAACATTACTTGCCATGTCAACTGAGCCTGTTTCGAGCAGAGATTCGAGCGATGGTACTTCAAAGATCTCACCATCCTCTAACTCGTACTCTCCTTCCCCGTCACCCTTGGGAATCTCTATTACCACGTCCTCATCTTCATCATTCCAGTCATCACCAAAGTCGATCTCTCCTTCTTCTAGATTGAAGAGAGCATCGATCTGTGCTTCTTTAGAATAGTCAGGCTCTAGATATAGGATCTCATCATCAGATAAGTCCTTAAGTACTTCAGCCACTGACTTCCCTTTATCACCACCACCACCAGAGGTATCACCACCCTCTTGCTGAGTAGACTCCCCCTCAGCCATTGGAATAGAAGAGATGGGCACAATCGCCAAAGCTTGGTGCTCACCTCCACTAGGACCGGCTTCAGGATCCTTGTCTTTATCATCATCCTTAGTCAAGTCGACTGGATGACAAGGCTCAGCACCAGTGGATTTATTTTCTTTCTCTTTCTCCTTCTCTTTCTCTTTCCCTTTCTCTTTCTCCCCCTGAGCATCAAGCTTCTTGGTCAGTTCTTCAACTAATTTGACCATCGCTTCGTGCTCTTTTCTCTGTAAATCCATCCTTAGCTCAAGTGAAGTTCTGTGGCCTAGAATCATTTCATTGGTTTTCATTAGCAGCTCGTTCTGTGCCATAACATTCTTCAGTTGCTCATTTGTCCCTGTTCTCTGGATGTGGAGAATCCTAACTTCATCGGCCAGGGAATTGATCTGTGCTTGTTGAGCATCAGACTCCTCTTTTGACTTTTGAATGGTCTTCAACATTCCAGCAACTTGGGTCTCTAAGACATTGATCCTTGCTTCATATGGATCAGAATGCCTAGATGATGAGGCTTCAGCATTATGGATGGGGGAGGAGAAGATTGTGTCAAAGTCAAACCCTTGTGAGAAATCACCATAGTTGAAGGGTTGACCTGACGGCTCAGTGGTGTGATGTGGGAGTGGGAATGTAATGATGGGAGTGGGTGTTATGGTTAGGGTGATGGTGACTGACTCCGTGAGAAGTGGAGTAGTCACTGTCACCTGGACGGTTGGAGTAGGGAGGGTCACCGTCATAGGAATCTCCTCTGTGACCGCCGTGACTGCCACATTACCTTGTACTAGTGGCCTTCTCCTCCTTTTGTACAGTTGTTGTGCTGATGGAGTAGATTCTGACTCTGGACTGGCAGCCGCAGCTTGTACTTGCTGCACAGTCGGGATCTCTACAACCCTAGGGATAGCAACCTCTTGTCTATCGCCCCTCTTCTTGTTAGCACTCTCTTGCCTTTGTCTTTGTAGAGCAGCGTCAGAGTCAGAGGTTGGCTCACATTCATTGCTCGAGCTTTGTCGCTTTCTTTTAGAAGACGACGCAGGCAGGGTTACCTGTGCCGATTTCCTCGGGTGTGCCTGGGATGGTGCGTCATCGGAATCAGAAGAATCTGATTCTGTTGCTTCTGAATCGGATTCCTCAGCACCACCATCACCACCTTCGTCATCACCTCCATCGCTTTCATTCTCTTCTTCTTCATCAGAGTCATCACTCATCTCTGGTGCCGAATTGGGACTATGCCAATTCCAATCTTCTGGTGCAACATATGCTTCATTAAGTAGGTGGCCAAAGAGTTCAGTATGTACAGGGGTAGGTTCTACACTGCCTGGCTTTAGAAACTGAGTAAATACTCTCTTGTCCACCTGTTTTACTTGCAGTCTCTCCCCGATAGCACGTAGGTTTGGCAATGCATCATTAATCAAGAGTTGCACAAACCTCGGGTACAATAGGAACCTAAACTTTTCTACTGTATTGATCTGATCATTGATTGCTTTGAAGATGTAGCGAGAGAAGTTGTAGCCCCTATTAAGAGACAAGCCCACCATGGCTGCTGCAAGGTCATGACCCATGGCATCTTTCCTAGCTTTTCTTGACGAGATGCACACGATCATGATGTGGGCAAAATACCGCCATTGATCCAATACCCACATCTTCTTGTAAGAAGCATAGTCCCTCGCTCCGACATATCCCATTCTATGCCTCCAACAGGAACTCTTAGCGCACTGTTATTTGCTAGGATTTCATCGAACACAAGCCATCCACATAGTAATCTGGATAGGGTAGCGAGGTCTCTGAACTGCAGGACCCTTCTTATTGTATCCTTAGAGAAAGCAATAGCCCGACCATCAATGGTAGCCCTTATGACATTAGGGGATACCGTGCAGTCGTGCTCTGCCGTCTCCCAGAATTGCTCCAAGTAAGGTCTTGAGACTGTTGGGTCAGCTAAGATTGCATAACTTATTCTTGATCGGTTCAGAAAATCAACGATCTCCCGATATTGCAAAGCTGTCCCTTTCCATTCAGGTTGAGTATTCGCTAACAAGTTGAATTCGTTAGTGAATGCCCGAGCCATAGTCTGCAGAAACACACAGAAAACATAATCAGAACAACGTATGTTATTGGAAACAAACAAACATGACATGGTGTAGTAGTTACTCATTGAACAAAAATTTCAGACTTAGAAAAATTTCTAAGTGTTGGTGCTGCACACTTAGCAAGTGCGCAGCTTTTTCTTCTTGCGTACTTAACAAGTACGCAGGAATTGCTTCTTGCGTACTTGCTAAGTGCGCAAGAACAACACTTGGCAAAAAAATTCAGTTTTTTAACGAGATGACAAATTGCTCAAAAGTCGAGTCAAGTAGGTTGCCACTAGGTCGGAATCGAGGATTCAAACTTATGGGACCGTTATCAACACCAGTAACTACCAAACCAAGACCAATTTTGACCTAAAAACGTCGCCCAACCCACTGTCGATTAAGATTCAACCGGCGGCTAGAATCGAGGACGAAATGGATGAATATGGAGTCGATTAAGAATCCTATTAGCATAGAAATGTCAATAAGTTACCCAAACAACCCCAATTTTACCCAAAATATTTCGGATTTAACCTAAAAACTTCTAAGTCACGAATCGGTCCAATGTCACGATTGTGTGGATGGAAATCGCCTAGATTCTCACCAATGAGATGAAATGAGATGATGAAACTATAGACGGGACGAAAAGATGGTTTCGACACACTTGATTTTGAGTTAAATTTGCAGAGGGAAAGTGATCGGTTTGAAAGCTTGAAACTGAAAAAAAAAAATTCTAAGTGTCGCTTTTATACCCCTCACTTATCGGTCGTGCGTACTTGTTAAGTGCGCACGAGTTAACTCTTGCGTACTTACAAGTACGCAGGACTTAACTCTTGCGTACTTGTTAAGTACGCAAGGCTTACTTCATGCGAACTTATCAAGTACGCACAGCCCTTAAGTGCGCAAATTTCCAACTCAGAATTATGAAGATTTTTCCAATCAACGAACAAACAAGATAAAAAATATTCAATCACGAGGTTTCAAATACAATTCATGAAGGTTAAATATAAAATATTTTTGGCTTTTTCTAATTAAATTTGAACAATGCATAAACTTAAAATCTTTTTGTTCTTTTCTAGATAGATATATACACGTATTCACACAAACTATTTTTGATCAAAGACACGAGCAGAGGATCATATCAGGCTATCTTTTAGCAAAAACGATACAAAATAAACATCAAAGAATATGGGATCATGTCATGTATTACTCTTTATTCATACGTAATAAACACATAAACAAGTAATTCAAGTTGACAATATTATAAGATTTGAAACTATACGCATCTTTGTATCATGTTCTTGTGTATTAAGGTATTAATTATAAGATATACAACGTGTACCCCACTGATATGCTATTCTAACTTGCACTATCTCAAGGCATCTAAGATTTTCCCAATGATTTTCTAGATTTTCAGAATGAAGCTACATCTATTAGCACAGGAAAAAATCAAGCAGAATCCATAAGGATTATCGGGAATCATAAGATTCAGAATCGAATGATTCATTTGTCTTGGTTTCATGTGATTTTCTTCTTTGAATATCGGGATGATGATTCAGGATAATAGATATGGTGTTTGATTATCAGGTAAGGGGATCCAACTTTTATCTGGATTTGATTTCAATGAATCAGGAGTGATTCAAGGGTGAAAACATGCTCAACGGTTAATGCAGAGACATGTCTTGATTCAATCTCTCCTTGCATACTTGTGAGTATGGGCAGTGAGATGAACCGCATTAATTGTGCTAACGACATAACCCGAAACTGATCTCAAAAGAAAATTATTGCCAAAATCTAACATCCTTTATCTGATAATGATCTTTTCTATTCTTTTATGCACACACACTTGCAAACATGGGTTCAATTCACAGTTGTAATTTAGATTTAGTTTTCACACTACTAGTGATTCAAAGACGCATACAGCCTACTGACAATTCAAATTACTTGTAAATAAACAGATTAAAAACATAATAATTTAAACAATTAAGTAAACATGACGTAATCATTTCCCATATGAGCAGTCCATGGTGTTTAGATCATTTCTGATGTATTATCATTTCCTCTTTTCTCAAGTTAACTTTGAAATTTTCTCCATTTTCTATATATTTTTTTTTTTGTAAAATATTTTAAAAACTAAAAGAACTATACAGAAAATTTAAAAGAATTAAAAATTTAACTTCCATGAATTGAATTGAGTTAAGAAAACTTAGTTTTCACTCAGGATTGAACATTCATATCAAGTTGACAAGATGCTCATCAAATGCCTTTGTAAAAAGGTCAGCAAGATTGTCATCCGTGTGAACTTTTACAAGTTCGATTAAATGCTTTTCAGCACAATCACGGATGAAATGATGGCGAATCTCTATGTGTTTAGTTTTGGAATGTTTCACCGGGTTATTTGTGATAGACATGGTGGCATTGTTGTCAATGAATAGAAGAGTTCCAGTGAAGTTTAAGCCGTAGTCTCTCAACTGCTGCTGAATCCACAGTATCTGAGAACAACCGCTCGCTGCAGCAATGTATTCTGCTTCACAAGTTGAGACAGAAACCGTTGACTGCTTCTTACACTGCCAGGAGACCAGTCTATCTCCTAAGAATTGACATCCACCAGAAGTTGACTTTCTGTCAAGGTTACAACCCCCATAATCTGAATCAGTGTAGGCTTTGAAGTCGAATGACTGCTGCTTAGAGTACTAAAGACCTAATCGGGGTTTCCCTTTCAGGTATTTGAAAATTCTCTTCACAGCTATCATATGTGACTCCTTCGGTTGAGACTGAAACCTTGAGCACAAGCACACAACAAACATTATATCGGTTCTTGAAGCTGTGAGATACATAAGTGATCCGATCATCCCACAGTACAATCTGCTGTCTACATCCTTTCCATCTTTGTCAGGATGCAGACCATGATTGACTGGGATAGGTGTGCCATAAGTACTGCTATCATTCATCTTGTATTTTGACAAGATGTCCTGCACATACTTGGTTTGATGTAGATAAATGCCATCCTCTCTTTGACTGACTTGCAGACCCAGGAAGAACGACAATTCACCCATATTACTCATTTCAAATTTGGATTTCATCACCTGCTCGAATTCCCTACACATCCCTTCATTGGTAGACCCAAAAATGATGTCGTCGACATATACTTGTATAAGAAGAATGTCACCTCCTGCTTTCCTAATGAAGAGAGTCGAGTCAATCTGTCCACAGTCGAAACCATTAGACAGTAAATGTTTAGATAATGTCTCATACCATGCCCGCGGTGCTTGATGAAGACCATAAAGTGCTTTGTCGAGCTACACACTTTATTGATATTATGCGGATCTTCAAAACCGGGAGGCTGAGTGACATAGACTTCTTCATGAACTTTACCATATAGGAAAGCACTCTTCACATCAAGTTGATAGACCTTAAAGCCGACATATGTGGCATAAGTCAAGAACAGTCGAATGGCCTCAATTCTAGCAACTGGGGCATATACTTCCGTGTAATCCAAGCCCTCTTGCTGATAAAAACCCTGAACAACCAATCTTCCTTTGTTCTTCACAACAACATGACGATCATCCGTCTTGCATTTGAACACCCATCTGGTTCCAATTGGCTGAAATCCTTTTGGCAAGTCAACCAAATCCCACACATGCAACTTTTGGAATTGAGACAATTCATCTTGCATCGCCTCAATCCAGCAGTTGTCAGTGAGAGCCTCCTTCACATTCTTCGGCTCTAACTGGGACACGAATGCAGCATGCAGACATGTTTCCATGACACCAGTGTCAAGTATCTCTGTGTAAAGACTGGTGTTCTCAGTGATGGTTCGATGACGAGTCTGAACGCCGGCATAAGGATCACCAATAATGTTGTCGATTGGATGATTCCTATGCACTCTCGTCTCCGGCATAATCGGTTCCTGAATTTATGGATCTAGATTCGTGCTTAACTCCCCCATTTCCTGAGTTCCAGAGGAAGAAGATTCAATGTTAATTGGATCAGCTGGAGCTTCATTTCCTACAGTTGTGTTAGGATTAGCTGGAGCGTCATCTCCAACGACAAGAACATCTTCACTGTTATCACTGTCATGAGTTCCAGATGCAGATGCAGCATTGGAATCCGGAGTTATAATTGGTACGGTAGCACGAGTGGAAAAACTGGAGTCATCGCCGCCACCCAATAATTCATAAACATTTGCGGCGTCATCTGCAGATATATCAGGAAGATTGAATGACTTGAATAGCGCATCATAATCAAAACCCCAAGCTGGACCTGTTGGTTCGGGTGGAATGCTGTGTTTACTACAATCCACTTCAAACCTTTCCTCGACAGTACGAGTTCCTATATTGTACACTCTCTTGCAAGGCGAGTTGGCAACGTATCCTAAGAAGATGCCTTCCACTGCTTTTGCATAAAACTTAGACTGGCGGTCTTTGTACTGTAGCAACAAGGAACAAGGACTACCGAAAGGAACTAGGTAATCAAGATTGGGAAGTCGGTTGTTAATCAACTCGTAACAAGTCTTGTTGTGCCTCTTCACTACCAGAACTCTGTTTAAGACGTGACACACTGTATTAACTGCTTCTGTCCAGAAAGTGACAGGAAGCTTTGCATCCGACAGCATAGTCCTTGCAGTCTCAATCAGTGTTCTGTTCTTCCGTTCAGCAACTCCATTCTGCTGAGGCGTGTACGGCGCGCTGAATTCGTGACGGATCCCTTTCTTGAGACAGAAAAGCTCCATCAAATTATTCTTGAACTCAGTTCCGTTGTCGCTCCTTATCCTTCTAACTTTCAGCTTGCAAAGAGATTCCAAGCTCAGGATCAAGTATTGAAGAATATCAGCAGTCTCGTCTTTAGTACCTAAAAAATGCACCCAAGAAAAACGTGAGAAATCATCAGTTACAACTAGACAGAACGACTTACCTCCAATACTCCTGATACTTATGGGGCCAAACAGATCCATGTGTAATAGCTCCAAAGGGGTATCAATAGAGTTTTGGAGCTTGGGCTTGTGAGACTTCCGTTGCTGTTTGCCCTTTTTACAAGGCATACAGTCATGTGCAACGGTAAATCTCAGCTTAGGAACCCCGGTTACCAAACCGTTTCGGACAAGATGATTCATTTTACGATAAGAAATATGTTCGAGTTTCCTATGCCACAAGATAGAGTCAAGCTCTTTCGCTTTTGTAAGCAAACAAGTAGCAACTGATGAGGTGGTTGTTGCCACGCTCATATCGATCTGATAGGTGTCGTTTGTTCTTGGTGCTCTCATCAGGATCCAGTCTTCGGGAACCTCAAAACCGGGTTTGAGAATCAGGCATTCTGACTTGTCAAACATCACCGAGTACTCCTTATCACACATTTAGGAGACACTCAACAGGTTATGCTTCAGCTGCTCGCAGAAGTTGACATTGTCAAAGCTGACACAACCGTTTGAAACCACACCTTGACACGTGATGTTGCCACCTTTTTCTCCGACAAAGGCCACATAGCCGCCTCTGAATGGTTTAACGTCTTGAAGCAAGGCCATGTTTCCTGTCATGTGCCGGGATCATCCACTATCTACATACCAACGGTTAGAGATAGTACCCTTCGGACGTCCCTGCACGATTAACAAAAGAATTAGTTAGATTTGGAGACCCAAGCCATTGTGGTCTTGGGTCGTCCGTCTTTCTCAAAATAAACTACTTCTTTTAACTCACGGTCATGATGACTGTTCAAAATTGGTGAATCTTTGGAGGAATTGGGAACAGGAGATTGAGAACCTTTTACTTTCTTGTTCCAGGATCTCTTTTGATTCTTAACCAGAACAGGAGACTTTGGCTCAACCACAGCAGGTGAACTTGTGGAAGCTTCACCTGATTGAGCTTTAGTCAGCTGTTCCAGCTTTCTCAACCTCTTATTCCTTCTTCTTCTCTGTGGCTTAGAGAGTCTTGCCACAGATTTCTCACCAGTACGTGTACTACCAGATGTAGACATACGAGGTACAGCAGGTTGCTTTACCTTTCTTGCAACAGATGGTTTGGCCTCAGATTTGATCTTTGGCTTTGCCATCGGTTGGACTGGTGGTTTCACCACATTCTGCTTTGGATGTTTGGGAGATGGTTTCACTGGTGGCGACCTGGGGATAACAGCTGGTTGTGAAACAACAGGCCGTTTCCCTTGGTTCTTAGAAGGACAGTTCACAAAAATATGACCAATTAAGCCACAGTGAAAACAGTTCCTCTTGTCTACATGAGTTCTCTTGTAAGGCTCATTAGATCTGGCCTTAGATAACTTAGCATTATGAGCAGGAGGAGTTGGTTTCTGAATAGCAGTCTGAACCTTAACAATTTGATTTTTGGGAGTATAGTATTTTTCCAAATTTTCTTTGTAACCAAGCCCAAAGTGAGCTGAAAAAGCCTCTTTCTTTACTTGGTTAAGGTTTTTATACCCCCCATAAAGCATTACCTTAAGTTTATCATTTGATTCAATGACATCAGGTTCAGTTAAAATGCAATTATCACCATTAGTGATAATGTTTTTCTTGAATTTCTGTTCAGTCAACAACTCCTCAGATACTACTCCTTCAGGGCAAGAGTTAACCGACCCATCTTCAGAAGCAGTAACAAACTCCTCACTAGATGTGGAGTTAGCCTTACTTGAGGATTCATCCTTTTTAGGGAAATCATCCTTATCAGAGGACTCATCTTGACAAGTGAGATCAATGTCTAATAAGCCATTGACAAACTTCCCACTGATTGGTGGAGGAATGGCATTGGTACCAAGACCTAGACCATTCATTTTCCTCACTACAGATTTGTAGTGTTCCACCACAAAGCAAGAGTTTTCCAACTTCTCATTTGTGCATTTTAACTGCAGGATCTCATTTTGCAGTTTGTTGATTTCATTGTTCCATTTTTCTAACCCCTTATAAGCAATATCCAAGTGAAGCTGTTGATCGCTCATTTTTAAAGAATACTCACGTTTTTCCTTTTTCATTGTTTCAATAGACTCTTTAAAACGTTTTTCGTTTTCTTTATAGTTTAGAGCTGCCATACTTAGGGGTTCGATTTTGTCTTGGAGCTTAGAGTTTTCAAGTTTTAGCCCTAGACACTTAGAACATGAAACAATAGAAAAGGGATTAGAATCTACCTCAGACGATGAACTTGTTGCTTCTCCAATGGCCATGAGAGCAACAGCTGTGGTTGATTCTTCTTCATCAGCTACAGAAGCTTCCTTTTCTTCAGCTTCCTTTACCTTCTCTGTAGCAGCAGTTTCCCTTCTCTCTGCTTCCATCAACCTCATGATCTCAGCCATGAGACGAACCTGTGTTTGTGCGATGATGGCATCCTCCAGATGAACGCCCCAATCAAAGTTGTCGTCATGTTGGGATACCAGTGCATTGGACGTTCCACCTTGGCTTTGATTGTGGTGGTTTGGATTGTTTTGGCCATGGCTGTTTCCTTGGCTGGGTCGGGTAAAACCAGAGGCATGTGCTCTGTCTTTCTGACACTCATGAGCAAAGTGTCCATAGTTCAGACACTTGTAGCATTTGGCCTTAGATTTGTCAAATACGACCTTGGCATTAGGATGCCCCCCGATAAACTTTCTTCCTGTTCTGTTCAGGAAACGCTTGGCTCTCCTCAAAAGCATGGCCATATTCCATTGAATATCCATGTCCTCCATGTCATCAGGATCCACTTGTTTAAAATCTTCTTCAATCGTCTCTGGATCAATAAGCTTGCCACCTATGAAATTTTCATATGCAAGCATACAAGATGAGAATAAAGCTACATGGTCTTCAGCTATTCTGGCTATAGCTGAGTTGTTAGCTGAAGACGTAGCAGGAGGATTTCTTGAGGTATTTTGATGATGAGACCCCAACCCTGATCCTGAAGCATAGCAAGCATGACCACCACACCCAGTTGAGTGGTCTTCTTCAGTAGGATTTCCAGTGAAGAGGGCAATTCCAGAGCCAGATGACTTGGATGTAGAAGTCGTCCCATGATACATAGAAGGGTCTTGTATCTGGGGTCTTCCAGAGCTCTCCTTTCTTTTCAAGTTCATTTCATGAGCTTGAATCTTTCCTATTGCTTCCTCTACTGTCAACTTATAGAATTTAGGATTTTCCCTCATCAGGGTTGTGTACATATCAAATTTGGGTGGTAAAGCATCCAAAAACTTTTCCACCATCTCTTCAGCTGGATACTTGAGGTCAAAAGCATTCAACTCAGTCTGTAAATGATAGAATCTAGAGATAAGGTCATCTAAAGATTCGTTCTCAAAGAATCTGAAGCACTCATACTGCTTCCTGAGAAGATCCCGCTTACTCTTCTTGATGTCACTATTTCCTTCGAATCTCTTCTGTAAGGCTTTCCAGAGATCCTTAGAATTGTCATACCCTCGGAAACTATGGAACAATTCCCGAGTTAATGCCATAGTGATCGAACCAAGTGCCTTCTTCTCTCGATCATATGCTTTCTTTTCTTCCTCATCGAGTTTAGAAATAGGCTTGGGCAATTCATCATCAAGATAGATGTGTGTGGGATGCTTATATCCCTCAAGGATTGGTATCCATAGTGATGAGTAGGTATACGAAATGTAGTGCTCAAAACGTGCCTTCCAATTAGAATAATCGTTTACGTTTAGCAACTTTGGTGGTTTCTGAGGTGTACCGATCTCATTATCATAGTTTTACATGTTTCCAAGATTCTGAAGGTTCGACATAGTGAACACTTAGTCAAAACTCAGAAAAATCAGACACAGTTGCGCACTTGGGATTGGCCTTGCGCACTTGAGAAATAGTCTTGCGTATTTAAGACTTACTCTTGCGTACTTGTAAGTACGTAGGAGGAAATGATTAAGTACGCAGGATATAACTTAAGTTCGCACAAGTTCAGTCTTGCGCACTTGTAAGTACGCAGGAGATAACTCTTGCGTATTTAGTAAGTACGCAGAAAACTGTACTTTTTTGCCAAAAATGGTAAGTACGATGGATACCTTTTCAGCAACTCTCACGAACCTTTTCTGGTGACTGGAAAATCGCCGGAGATGGTAAAAATTTGCCTGATGATTAATTCAAATGAGCCAAAGGGTCAGAAACTTGTTTCTAACCAACCTTTGATGCTCAAATAACTCAAATACACAACAAAAATTGGTTTTTGAGAGATTTTTGCTTCTAAAAAAGTGCTCAAGAGCTACCCCTTTTTTATCACAAAAATCAACAAAAATACCTCTTTTTGCTTGTAGACCTCAGCAAAAACGTCTCCAAACTCACTTATAACACTCGAATTCAAGAGCAATGCTCTAATACCACTTGTAGGTCCCTTCGTGTGTGATGGATCATTGCATGCAAGTGGTCTACTAGTCGGACCGGGTGCGGAATACCCGTGACTAGGCGGAGAGTCTAACTAAAACAAAGTAAACCAAACACGAGAGTCACAATAAAAGCTCTTTCTATTATAAACACTCGACGGTTACAGAGAGATTACAAATTGCGTACTTAACAAACTGAGTTCGTCTAAGATATGAGTTCTGCGTACTTATCCACTGTGAACCAAACCTATTTATACAGACCTGATGCCTGCGCACTTAGCAAGTGCACAGGACCAAATGCTCTTGCGTACTTAGCAAGTACGCCTGGGTCTTCCTGCGTACTTGCTAAGTACGCAGGAGCTTTCTCCTGCGCACATGTAAGTGCGCAAAACACTTGGAAGAAATGCAACATACATTATGTAAAAGTAAATACAACTCGATAAACAATTACATAACGACTCTTACATACAAAGACAAATTACAGACATTAGAAATACAAACTAAGACTCTATCCAGAGTGTTGTCACAGGAAAGTGCATCAACAGATTGGGATGAAGATGATGATAATGTAGTTATCGAAGTTCCAAGGACGAAGGGGAAGGATAGTATGAGTTTGAAGATGGAGAGATCTTCAAAGTTCCATCCTTTGAATCTCAGCTCGACACAGGTTCAGTCGAGACTGCTAGTAATGTTGAAGCATCGACTGAAGCCTCCCCTGCCGACCCTACACCTGTGGATCCAGAGGCACAGAAAAACAAAGATATGCCTGCTAGTTCATCAAAGGATCCTGCTCCTGTCTGGCAAAAGACTTCTATCATAGACAAACACGGAGCAACATGAATGATCTTAGCTGTAAGGTTCGAGGAGGATAAGCAGTTTCGGGGTTCAATACATGAAACCAACCAGCGAAGCTTTCAACTCCTTACCTAAATATGACCTCGTGAACCTAGCAAACCGAGAGCTGTTAGGTCACTCAAATCACGCAGTAGCGATGGGTTTGTGGCAGGTTCTACAGCGTGAAGTAAGATCTGGTAAATTTGATATGTTTAAGCCTCAAGTGCCCAAGAGAGTCAAGGATAAGAACGCTAGACATCCTTTGACTAACATAAGCATAAAGAAACTGGTATACAAGCCAGTGCTGTGTGAAACCAAGATTCCCCTGAGCAAGTTATCTCAGGATATCCTCGGTAACATATGGTACTGGTACGTAGATCTTAAAACGGGCGAGGCAGTGGTGATAGGAAAGGTGTGGTCAGATAGTGGAAGCTTAGTGCCAAGGGAACTGATCAGAGTATTTAAGGAAGTCTGCTTCATAAACTTCTCTGTGAAAGATCTGGAGGCACTAGCAGACAGGTACTTCATGCATACTGACAAATGGACAAAGTTCCTTGCTTCTAAATACGACAGGGTGATCAAGTTTTGCCTTGACTACAAGAAGAAGATGGAAGCTAAAGATGCAGAGCTGTGAAGACCTAATACGATCCAGAGCTGTAGTCAAGGGGGAGTTTGTTGAAGCACTTTTGTGTGACAAACACTCTGGATAGAGTCTTAGTTTATGTACTTTCTTTGTATGTATTTGTCTTTGTTTGTAAGCGTTTGTATGTATTAGTTATCGAGTTGTATTTACTAATGCATGTTGATTGTTGCTTAATTCTCTAAGTGTTTTGCGCACTTAGTATGTGCGCAGGAATTAGTTCATGCGTACTTAGCAAGTATGCAAGAATACTCTGCGTACTTGCTAAGTACGCATGAGCAATTTGCCCTGCGCACTTGCTAAGTGCGCAGAGATCAGATTTTGTATAAATAGAATAGGTTGACAGAATGTAAGTACGCAGACATTTGCACTTAGTATTTTCTCTATAACCTTCAAGTGTTTATAATAGACGAAGTTTTAAAGTGATTTTGTTGTCGATTTACTTTGTGTTGTTTGATTCTCCACCTAGTCACGGGCATTCCGCACCCGGTCCGACTAGTCACACACCCACACGTAACGATCCGAGACACCCGGGGACCTACAGAAGACGATCACGAATTTGTCTAAGTACGTTTTACACGCGTGGTTCATAAGATCCATGAATATCGCGGGTGCATTGGTTAGACCGAAGGCCATAACCATGAATTCAAAACGACCGTACCTTGTACGAAAGTTGTTTTAGGGATATCGGATACAAGGACTCGTAACTGGTGATAACCAGAACGAAGATCAATTTTGGAGAAATAAGTTGAGCCTTGAAGTTGATCAAACAAATCATCAATCCTCGGAAGTGGATAACGGTTCTTCACAATGAGCTTGTTGAGTTCCCGATAGTCGATGCACATCCGGAACGAACCATCCTTCTTCTTGACAAATAAGACGGGTGCTTCCTAAAGAGAAACACTAGGACGAATAAATCCTTTGTCAGAAAGTTCTTGAAGCTGGCTTGAAAGTTCTTGCATTTCTGATGGTGCAAGATGATAAGATGACTTGGACACAGGGTTTACTCCTGGCTTAAGATCAATACGGAATTCGACTTGATGTACGGGAGGAAGACCGGGTAAGTCTTCGGGAAATACCTCTGGGAAGTCTTTAATAACAGGAATGTCTTGGATGTTTTTGCCCTTGTCCTTCCGCTCCACAATGTGAGCCAGGAAGGCTACGCACTTCTTTCGTAGGTATTTCCGTGCGGTAGTGCAAGACATAAGCTTGTGTCCCTTCTACGGCTTCTCACCATAGACGTTCAGAATGTCACCCAAGTCAAGGGGGATACGAATATACTTGTCAAAGCATACGACTTTAGCATGATGCTTGTTCAGCCTATTCATGCCTACTATGATGTCGAAACCTCCGAGAGCCATAGGAATAAGGTTGATTGAGAAGTCATGATCGTTCAAGTTTAAGGTACAGTCTCTAATAATGGTGTCACATGAAACAGAATAACCATCCGCTACTAAAATATCAAAGGGTTTGTCTAACTTAGCTCTACTCATAGCAAGTTGTGGTTCAAATTCAAAGGACACAAAACTTCTATCGAAACCATTATCAAACAGGATAGAAGCATATTGCTGGTTGATTAGGTACGTACCGTTCACCACATCGTTGTTGGCTTGTGCCTCATTGGCATTAATGTTGAAGACACGTCCACGAGCTACAGGGTTTGCATTCCCTTGATTTACATTTCCCCGGTTCATCTTCCCCTGATTCATGTATCCCTAGATCATGTTGCCCTGGTTCATATTGGCTTGGTTCACAATGACCAACATAGGGCAACGGTTCCTGAAATGATTAGGGTCACCACACTCGTAACAAGCACGACCCTGAGTGATAGTAGTAGGAGCAGGAACAGCGGGTTGGTAGACTTGGTTAACTCTGGGAACAGCACGGCAGATGTTAGCCATATGCCCAGAACGTCCACAGTTGGTACATAGATGACATGGCATGTTGGTAGCATGATGGAGCTGAAAAGTGTTGCACAAGGGTAGAGTTCCCACATATGGTTTCTTGTTGGGGTTGAAGGCAGTAGGGGCTACTTGAGCTAAAGGAGTAGTAGGGGTGATAATGGCAAAGTTTCTGCCTTTCCTTTTCTTCCCATTGAAGGAAGACTCAGTCTTGGTCTCCTTGGTGGGTTCAGTAGTGGTTTTCTCAAAGGTCTTCTAGACGCCCTTTTTTTATAGAGTTCCTGCCTTAACATGATTGTCCAACAGGGCAGCAGCAAGACGGTTAGCTTCCTAGAGATTGGTTGGTTTGCTACCTAAAACAGTATCCTGAATCTGCATGGGCAGAGCATTAATGTATTTCTCAATGGCTCGGGAGAGAGGAGTGACCATATGAGGTACCTAGAGGCTAAGCTCATGAAAACGGGTGGTGTAGGCAAGGCTTTCACCACTGTCCTGCTTGAGATCTCAGAACTCAGCTTCCAGTTTCTTGACCTCATTATGGGGGCAAAACTCATCGGTCATGAGGGTCTTAACATCAGCCCAGGGTAGAGCTAGAGCAACTTCTATCCCACGGTTACGTTTTTCCTCGTTCCACCATGTGAGTGCCCTATTCTAGAAGACACTAGTAGCATAACGAATTTTCAGATTCTCGGGACAGTCGGAATTGATGAAGGTTCCCTCAATGCTTTCGAGCCATTGGAGAAGTCTAGTGGCTCCTTCGTTCTCGTAGTACTTGACGGGGTTGTAGGAATTGAAATGCTTGAACGCGCACGTGGGATTGTTTTGGGCTGCATTCTGGTTCAGCTGATTGACCATAGTCGGTAGGATTGTAGCCATTTGCTGAATGATCTTGTTCATAAGGTTTGAATCATGTATAAGAGTTTGTAATAAAATCATGAGGTATTTAATAAAGCATGGATGGTATCCATTATAAATGGATACATTGACTTATCAAAGTATTTTGAGTCCATCTAATGCCTGAGAAGTCATGCTTTAGCCTATAAGTGGACACTCACTCCCAGGAATTCCCAGGAAATCATAATTGGTCCATCGGTTGATTTGGATTTATACGAAATGCTTTCCTAGACAGAATTTCTCAGTATACAGGCATCCACCCTTCTGGATTGCACAAGTCCTCATTCATTAGTTAGAACTTACACACCTTTGACGAGAGTTTTATTTGGATTAGACCCTTAGGTCTAAGAGTAGGCCTCAAGTAATCCATGTAGTTGTTGTGCATGTGATTGTACCATGTAAAGAAGAATGGATGGATGTAGATAGGCATAGGTAAGTAAGTGTACGACAAGTATAGAGTGGAGTTCCTAATGAAAGTCACGAGTTAAACTCATGTTTGGGACTCCTTGGTTATAGTCTAGGTCATGTGTGTATAATAACCTAATTCCCTATAACCATGGCTTTGATACCAATCTGTCACACCCCGGTCGACGGCGTATTATGCACCGAGGCTGACGCGGTTGTTCATAAGCACATGATCATCTATTTAATGTGATAGTATTTATTATTCGAATTAAAAGCACCCGTTACAATTGGAAATAAGAAAACAAAGTGTTCAAAACATAACATATTCAAATTTAATTAGGTCAAGTCCTATGTGATCAAGTTGAGTCCTCAAACTGGTGCACCTGAAACATGTGAGTAAATGTCAACTACAAGTAGTTGGTGACTAACATAGGTTTTGACACCAACAAAAGTTATGTAAAAAGTATTTGAAATTCAATATGTTCAAAGCATAACTAAGGCATAAATGTGAAAACATACAAGGTCCCAAGTGTACAATCAAACCGTAGTAAATGGAAAACTGGTAAGTACAATCCAACTGATTATGTTTTGGTAAAAGTGGTAATATGGTACACACAAAACCCGCCAAGGTCTGTGTTAACTGGTATCGGTTTCCCGTATAAATGATCATAAAAGGTACTGCCTTAGCTTAGAACACAAGTTAATGATTGTACTAAACATGAACACACGTATAGTCGCCAAGTAGTTTAAGACATAAAGCGCATAGTAATTAGCCTCAAAAAAAAGGTATTGAATTTGGTATGTATAGTATGTAAACATGTTCCATGTCACACCCCAACCGACGGCGGAATACGTCGGGGCGGGACATGTAGACTGTTCAAAAGCTCAAGGTTTACTAAAGTTTAAATAATTAAACAACCAATTTCATAACGTAAATAAACATAAATCCAACAATACAAGGAAAATAAAAATACATAAATAGTCTCTTTAAATTAAAATCTAGGTCATCAGTCCTAAGTGAAGCATCTTGTACTTATTCTCAAGCGTTAGTATCTGAAACATGATGAAAACAAGGTCAACTAAAAAGTTGGTGAGCATACATAGGTTTTAACACACAACCAAGCTTAAAGTATTTTATACAATTCATACGATATACGTGTATAAGGCAATTATGGAGAATCTATAGTTAAACTAAGTGTGTACAATCAAACCTTGTGACTGAGGCATAACACGCAGGTTACCCTAATGTAAAGTCGGTAACAAACACCCTAACCGGGTGGGTTTGTCAGACTCAATAAATCTATCAATGTTAACCGTTGGCTTGTACGGAGTTAATGATTGTACTAAAGTCATGTATATGTAGTCTTAACTCATAGCATTCAAACATAAAGCATATAACACATAATATCGTACTATTGAATTGTATTTAAGTCTATGCAAAAAGTTTCAAAAGTAAATCATGTTTCACCCCAAAAGTACAAAATGAAAAGGGGGCTATGTAAACTCACTTGTATATGTTGCGTGGGTAGCACGAGCAAGTATGTAGTACAAGTGATTTTCAAATCACAAGTTAACCTGAAATGATTGAGAATAGATGGCCGACGACTAGAGGGAAGCAGAGGCGGTGTTTTGGTGCTCGATCGGAAAACGGAGATGGAATGAGACTCAAATGAGGTTTTGGCGAGTTTTTATAGGGTCGTGCGAAGTCCTATGGCGATTCAAATTGATTAATTTTATCATATATGTCCGATTCGACTGAGAGGATTACGGGTGTCGATTTTAGTCTCGATTACGCGTTATTACAGTTGTAATTGAATGACTTTGGTCGTGTAGTAGGTCTACATACATGCACGATCAGTCTTAGCATGATTTACGGGGATTAATTTTATTAATTTCACGATTTGGAACGGATTTGAACGCGGTTTTACTCTAGGAGTCAAACTATTCAAATTTGAATTGGCCGTGTGATTTGAATGAATTGGGTTGTCATTTGGGTCTGGATTGGGCCGATTTGTTGATTGTACATGAGATAGGACTTCACGAGACTCGTTTAGGTTCATTTTGTGATTCGGATTGAAGGGATTCGGCCCTGTTTGACTTTCAAAAGTCAAACAGGTTGTTTTTCCTTTGTGAATCATGGTTAAATTTTGACCTTCATGAAACCAATTGTATTTACTAGTTCAAGATTTGAGGCTCGAGGGTTCGAGTGTTTATTGCGTATGGTGACGTGTACGTACACTTATGCATGCTTAAGTATATATATATATATATATATATATATATATATATATATGTATGTATATATGTATATATTTATATGTATGTATTTATAGATACTTTGAGAAAGTTTCGAGATAACATATAAGGAATTCCACGTGTTATAGTTCAAATGGTTTATAAAACATTGCACTAGAATGGGTTTGAACGTGTTACAATAAAAAAAATCAGAAAGGTCACAGTATCCCCATGTTGAGGGGATTTCGTCCCGAAATTTAGCTAGTTGAGGCGACTGTATCAGCAAAGAGGTGAGGGTACTTGAGCTTCATTTGGTCCTCACATTCCCAAGTAAATTCAGGACCGCGCTTAGAATTCCAACGAACTTTGACAATAGGAATACGGCTTCGCTTGAGTTGTTTGATCTCGCGACCCATGATCTCCACTGGTCTCTCCACGAAGTGCATCGTTTCGTCAATGCGCACATCGTCAAGAGGTATATGGAGGTTCTCGTCCGTAAGGCATTTCTTTAGGTTGGACACGTGGAAAGTAGGATGTACATTAGCAAGTGATGGAGGTAATTCGAGTTTGTAAGCCACTTTCCCAATCCCTTCGAGGATCTTGAATGGACCCACATAGCGGGGTGCTAGTTTACCCTTCTTCCCGAAGCGAATCATCCCCTTCCAAGGAGATACCTTTAGAAGTACAAGATCACCGACTTGAAATTCCAAGGGTTTACGTCTCTTGTCGGCATAACTCTTTTGCCGACTCCTTGCTACTTGAATGTTGTTGCGGATCTGAAGGATCTTGTCGGATGTTTCTTGGTATAATTCGGGACCGGTGATTTGTGCTTCACCAATCTCGTTCCAACAGATAGGAGAGCGACACTTCCGACCGTAGAGAGCTTCAAATGGAGCCATGTTGATGCTTGTGTGGTAGCTATTGTTGTAAGAGAACTCAATGAGGGATAGATGTGAATCCCAATTGCCACCAAAATCAATTACGCAAGCTCTAAGCATGTCCTCAAGAGTTTGGATTGTACGCTCGGTCTGACCATCAATTTAGGGATGGTAAGCCGTGCTTAAATCCAAGCGTCTACCAAGAGTAGTTTGGAGAGATTGCCAAAAGCGAGAGGTGAATCGAGCATCTCTATCGGAGATTATGTTTAATGGAACACCGTGACGGCTCACGATTTCGTTAATGTAAATTTGGGCCAATTTCCTAACCCGATAGTCTTCACGGATGGGTAAGAAATGAGCAGATTTGGTGAGGAGGTCAATAATCACCCAAATGCTATCATAGCCACTTGAGGTGCGAGGGAGTTTGTTAATGAAATCCATAGCTAAGTTTTCCCATTTCCATACAGGGATTTCAGGTTGTTCAAGCAAACCAGAAGGACGTTGATGTTCAGCTTTGACTTTGGAGCAAGTTAGACATTTTGCAACATATAGTACAATGTCTTTCTTCATCCCGGGCCACCAGTATTGTTGGTGAAGACCCTTGTACATTTTATCAGCCCCGGGATGGACGGAGTAACGAGTTTTGTGTGCCTCATTCATAAGGACTGCGCGAAGGTCATCACGACCGGGGACCCAGATACGATTCAAGTAATAGGGGAGGCCATTAGGTTTGGTTTCTAATAGAAGTTCAACACCACATGACATTTCGTTATACAGATTACCCTCGGTGACCGAGACGTGTTGAGCTTCTAAGATGCGATTTTGAATATCAGTTTGAATCCTAACACAATGAAGCATAAAGTGGTCCTTACGACTCAAGGCATCGGCCACAACATTCGCTTTACCGGGATGGTATCGAATCTCGCAGTCGTAGTCGTTAAGGAGCTCGACCTAACGTCGTTGCCTCATGTTGAGTTCTTTTTGATTGAAGATGTGTTGGAGACTTTTGTGGTCAGTGAACACCACACATTTCGTGCCATAGAGATAATGTCTCCAAATCTTTAATGCGAAGACGACCGCACCCAACTCAAGATCGTGCGTCGTATAATTCTTTTCATGAATTTTAAGTTGTCTTGATGCATAAGCGATCACCTTGCCCCGTTGCATGAGAACACAACCGAGACCTTGGTTTGATGCATCGCAGTAGACCACCAGATCATCGTTGCCATCAGGAAGAGTGAGAATAGGAGCATTGCACAGTTTTTGCTTGAGGAGTTGGAAGGCTTCCTCTTGTTTTGGTCCCCACTCATAGTGTTTACCTTTGTGGGTCAAGGCCGTGAGAGGGACCGCAATCTTGGAAAAATTTGAGATGAAACGACGGTAATAACCAGCAAGACCAAGAAATGAACGAACTTCGGTAGGGGTCTTAGGGGTACTCCAATTCTTAATGGCTTCGATCTTTGCGGGATCAACATGAATTCCCTTTTCGTTAACAATATGGCCCAAAAATTGAACTTCCTTTAGCCAAAATTCACACTTGGAGAACTTAGCATATAGTTGTTCTTTTTCTAAAAGGTCTAAAACCAACTTAAGGTGTTGCTCATGATCTGATTTGGTCTTGGAGTAGATCAAGATATCGTCAATGAAAACGATCACGAATTTATCTAGGTATGGTTTGCATACGCGATTCATGAGATCCATGAAAACCGTGGGGGCATTGGTTAGCCCAAAAGGCATAACCATAAATTCGTAGTGACCGTATCTTGTACGGAAGGCAGTCTTTGGAATATCCTCCTCTTGTACACGAAGTTGGTGATATCCGGATCGAAGATCAATCTTCGAGAAGTAGGTGGAACCTTGGAGTTGATCAAAGAGATCATCAATCCTAGGCAAAGGATAACGGTTCTTGATGGTAAGTTTGTTGAGTTCGCGGTAGTTAATACACATCCGGAATGAGCCATCTTTCTTCTTCACGAATAGGACGGATGCACCTCACGGTGAATGACTGGGACGAATGAAACCTTTATCGGAAAGTTCTTGGAGCTGACTTGCAAGTTCTTGCATCTCAGAAGGTGCTAGACGGTATGGAGCTTTAGCCACAGGATTAGCTCCAGGTACAAGGTCGATACGAAACTCTACTTGACGAACGGGTGGAAGATCGAATAGATCTTCAGGAAATACTTCAGGAAAGTCATGAATGATGGGGATGTTTTGGATACTCTTCTCTTGGTCCTTCTTTTGAACGATATGGGCTAAAAAGGCCACATACTTCTTCCGTAAGTACTTTCGGGCCGTAGTGCACGACATGAGCTTAAGCCCACTACATGGTTTCTCACCAAAGACTTTTAATGTATCACCCGAGGGGAGGGGGATTCGGATGCACTTCTCGAAACAAACGACTCCGGCATGATGACTAGATAGCCAATCCATGCCTATGATGATGTCAAAGCTTCCCAGTTGGATAGGTATAAGGTTGACGGGAAAGGAATGTTCATTAAGTTCGATGAAACAATCGCGGATAATGGAGTCAATGACGATGGGGTTTCCATCCGCTACTTCAACGGTAAACATTTTCTCTAACTTAGTTCGGGTTTTAGCAAGCAAAGGTTCAAAATTAAGTGAAACAAAACTCTTATCGGCACTAGTATCAAATAGTATGGAAGCATATTGGTTATTAACGAGGAACGTACCGTTGACCACATCATTGTTGGCCTGGGCTTCATTAGCATTTATGTTGAAAGCACGACCTCTAGCTCCACCTTGATTTGGGTTGATAAGTTTTGGGCATCGGTTTCGGAAGTGGTTTGGGTTACCACATTCAAAGCAAGCATTCCCATTAGTGATAGTTGGAACCCCTTTGTTTCCCTGGTTGGCTGTATTGCGAGGTGGTTTGACTCTGCAAGTGTTGGCTAAATGCCCATATATTCCACAGCTGGCACATATCCGACACGGTATATTTGGGAAGTGATGGTAATTGCACGTGTTGCACAGAGGGCTGCTGCCCACATAATGTTTCTTGGCTAAATTCTGAATCATAGGGGCAACGTGATTGACTGGGGCAGCTGGGGTAACAACAGCAAAGTTCCGAGTCTTTTGTTTCTTGTTGTTGGAGAAAGGTTCGAGTTTGATCCCTTTGGAGGGCTCAGAAGGTGTTGCCGTGTCTAGGAACTTCTTAGCACCCTTCCTTGTTAACGTACCCACCTTTACATGGTTATCGGTTAATGTGGCGGATGGCATCTTCAAGGGTAGCTGGGTTTCTCCCTAAAACAGTGTCTTGAATCTTCATCGGCAGACCACCGATGTATTTTTCAATACCCCGAGCCAAAGGTGTGACCATATGAGGTACTAGAAGACTTAGCTCATGGAAACGGGTGGTGTAGTCTAAACTTTCACCACTATTTTGGGCAAGATCCCAAAATTCGGCCTCTAACTTCTTCATTTCATTGCGAGGACAGAACTCCTCGGTCATGAGTCGTTTGACCTCATCCCATGGCAAGGCCATTGCCACATCTATTCCCCTATTACTCTTTTCACCATTCCACAAAATGAGCGCTCGTTTTTGGAAGACGCTGGTGGCATAGCGGACCCGGAGGTTATCATGACAATCGCTAGTGAGAAAAATGCTCCTTTAGTGCCATAAAACTTAGTGGGGTTGCACGAGTTAAAGTGCTTGAAAGTACATTGCGGTGGGTTGGCACCACCACCCCCATTAGTTCCATGGGTACCAATAATGGCTCCATTAGCTTGGGTGAGTTGAGTTACAAGTTGTGCAAGGATAGCAGCAATGTCGATGTTGTTGTTGGTCACTGTAGCACGACGGGGAGGCATTCTACAGATTTGCACAAGACAAGAAAAGATGTAAGAACTTATGAAAGTTGATTGAATTTAAAAGGGGACAAAATAATAGATGGAGTAGTAAATCATAGTTTGGATTGTACTCAAATAGTGACATAATCACTTGAATATTATAACACATTAAGGTCAATTAAACTCATATAATTTTCAAGGAGGCGTGTTTTAGCCTATAGGTAAACACTCATCTCGATTGATTGGGATTTATACGAAATGCTTTCCTAGACAGAAAACCCAGAATACAGGTGTCACCCTTCCAGATTGCACGTGTCCTCTAATAATTAACAAAGTTTAAAACCTTAACGAGGAAGTAAAGAAATTCTATAGATTTAAATTTGTGAAGTTTTCACATGCTATGATGATGATGATGATGATGATGATAGAGAAGTAGGTGAGAAGGTTATGAGGCTTAGGGTATGGGTAGGGATATTGTTCATTTAATTTATTATTTAAGTATAGTCTAATAATTCATGAATTATTAATAAATAAGGTATCAAAATATAATAAGCAGGTAACACATAGCATGTAGCATATCATATAATCATAGAATATGGCAATAATGGGTGTCCTAAGGTTATAGTCTAGGTCAAAGGTGTTTAATAACCTAATTCCCTATAGCCAAGGCTCTGATACCAATCTGTCACACCTCAACCGACGGCGGAATACGTCGGGGCGGGACATGTAGACTGTTCAAAAGCTCAAGGTTTACTAAAGTTTAAATAATTAAACAACCAATTTCATAACGTAAATAAACATAAATCCAACAATACAAGGAAAATAAAAATACATAAATAGTCTCTTTAAATTAAATTCTAGGTCATCAGTCCTAAGTGAAGCATCTTGTACTTATTCTCAAGCGTTAGTATCTGAAACATGATGAAAACAAGGTCAACTAAAAAGTTGGTGAGCATACATAGGTTTTAACACACAACCAAGCTTAAAGTATTTTATACAATTCATACGATATACGTGTATAAGGCAATTATGGAGAATCTATAGTTAAACTAAGTGTGTACAATCAAACCTTGTGACTGAGGCATAACACGCAGGTTACCCTAATGTAAAGTCGGTAACAAACACCCTAACCTGGTGGGTTTGTCAGACTCAATAGATCTATTAATGTTAACCGTTGGCTTGTACGGAGTTAATGATTGTACTAAAGTCATGTATATGTAGTCTTAACTCATAGCATTCAAACATAAAGCACATAACACATAATATCATACTATTGAATTGTATTTAAGTCTATGCAAAAAGTTTCAAAAGTAAATCATGTTTCACCCCAAAAGTACAAAATGAAAAGGGGGCTATGTAAACTCACTTGTATATGTTGTGTGAGTAGCACGAGCAAGTATGTAGTACAAGTGATTTTCAAATCACAAGTTAACCTGAAACGATTGAGAATAGATGGCCGACGACTAGAGGGAAGCAGAGGCGGTGTTTTGGTGCTCGATCGGCAAACGGAGATGGAATGAGACTCAAATGAGGTTTTGGCGAGTTTGTATAGGGTCATGAGAAGTCCTATGGCGATTCAATTTGATTAATTTTATCATAAATGTTCGATTCGACTGAGATGATTACGGGTGTCGATTTTAGTCTCGATTACGCGTTATTACAGTTGTAATTGAATGACTTTGGTCGTCTAGTAGGTCTATATACATGCACGATCAGTCTTAGCATGATTTACGGGGATTAATTGTTATTAATTTCATGATTTGGAACGGATTTGAACACGGTTTGACTCTAGGAGTCAAACTATTCAAATTTGAATTGGCCGCGTGATTTGAACGAATTGGGTTGTCATTTGGGTCTGGATTGGGCCGATTTGTTGATTGTACACGAGATAGGACTTCACGAGACTCGTTTAGGTGCATTTTGTGATTCGGATTGAAGGGATTCGGCCCTGTTTGACTTTTAAAAGTCAAACAGGTTGTTTTTCCTTTGTGAGTCATGGTTAAATTTTGACCTTCATGAGTCAAACCAATTGTATTTACTAGTTCAAGATTCGAGGCTCGAGGGTTCGAGTGTTTATTGCGTATGGTTACGTGTACGTACACTTATGCATGCTTAAGTATATATATATATATATATATATATATATATATATATATATATATATATATATATATGTATATATGTATATATATATATATGTATATATGTATATATGTATATATTTATATGTATGTATTTATAGATACTTTGAGAAAGTGTCGAGATAACATATAAGGAATTCCACGTGTTATAGTTCAAATGGTTTATAAAACATTGCACTAGAATGGGTTTGAACGTGTTACAATAAAAAAAATCAGAAAGGTCACATTCCACCCCGAGTATTTGTAAATAATAGTAAAGAGAAAGGGGGCTATGAAACTCACTTGAGTTGAAGCTAGTAGTAATAGGATTTGGTGAGATGAATGTGTACTGTGAGGATTTCTCACAACAAACCTACATAGGTAATTTGTATTCTAAGTTCAAAGTAAGTTAAATAAGATCATGAAATTGTAGGGTTTTAGGGTTTGGTAGGGTTTGGGTTAACGATGGACTTGTGTCACACCTATAACACAGGACAGTCCTCTAACCAGAGTAGTACCTCCAACAGAGATGTTCCCAGGAAAGAACGACGCATCTAGAAGAGATTTATACACCGTCCTTTCCTAGACAGAACATTCTGTTCGTCAAATAACTACATAAACCTCATTTATTAATAACTAAATTGTTTTACATTATAAAACAAACTTCTATTACAAACTGACCAAACCAACAAACGTCAGTTCCTAGCATGGAACTCAAAATATCCACAACACATCTCTACTCAACATGCCTCCGACCATCACAATTCTCCGACCAACCAGACGACTATCCATAACTATTAGCTACCTGGAATGCCCCTAATAGATCCACCTGCAACATCTTTAAAAGTAACTGAGTCAACATAAGTTGGTGAGTTAATGAACCTTTACCACAAATGGTTGTTATTTAATCATCAGCATTCCCACATCCCACCCCATGCCACATTGCATGTGAGCTTTTTGGTGTATATATAATTGGAAACCTTTCTACGACTGATCCTCCCACACCAGTAAAATGAGATAATTCACCCATAGGTTCCATCCCACAACAGAACGTATAAAGTACTTATTACGCATTATTTATATATGGAATAGGGTGACTATTTCAAATAACAACTGTGTAACAATACACATTAAGTTCAGAGGAACTCACCTCGGCAGTATTTCAGCTTATTGTATCGATAATATGTAAATTATCTCGGACAGCACATATAACTGCTAATATTTCTTAATTAAGATCTATAATATACTTAACATTATATAATTAAAGCTTAATGATTAGTAATCAAGTTGTCGGAACCTTACCTCAGCACTATCTACTGCAAATTTGAAGGCGTAAGGCTAGAAACTGGACTTCTAAACGCCAACCGGGGCTTAGGGGCATGCTTACCGAGGCTAAGTGTGTGTTTCTAAGTGTTTTGAGTGTGTGGGATGGTCTAAAAACGTTCACAAGCTCCATCTATTTATAGGCTGCCTATCGGGTCCATGTCGGACCGTTATGCATATGGATGTCGGTCCGACATCCATTGAGGCGGCTTAATTGCCTTGGTGCCTACATAGCGTTCCGCTATGAACATGATGTCGGTCTGTAATGGGCGAAATGGGCATATCAAACCGTTATAGCCTTCACATCGGTCCGTTATCGACCCTCCACGCGTCAGATTTCCATGATTAGTCACCTGACACGTGTCACCTCCCGAGTGATTCCTTACTCCCTACATGTCGGACCGATATCTCTACATATGTCGGTCCGATATCTGTCTACTTTCACCATTTTTCATTTTTAGCCCCTGAACTTTGAATCAATTCCAACTTAACCCTTTATACTTTTACTAAATTATATTTTTAGTCCCTCTAGTATTCTATACTTGAAAATTGGGGTGTTACAACTTGCTTGGTTGTTTTGTATAAAATATAAGTTCTTGACTTAAAGAAATAATGGTAATAAAAATAGTTTGTAAAATTAGTTTAGTAAATCATTTAATTTGTATAATTATTCTAAAGATATTTAAGTAAGATTTATGAAATAAAAATAGTGCATTAGGATTTATTTATAAAGTAATTTTATAAATAAATTATAAAATAAAAGGTTTAATCATTATGGTTTATGTAAATGAAGTGGTTAATTAGACTATTAGTTAATGTAAACAAAATGGTTGATTATTAATAAATGTAAATAAAATATTAGTTAATTTATTAATAAATGAAATTAAATTCGTTAGTTAGTCTATTAATAAATTCATCAATAATGAATTATAAAAGACTACATAGAATTTAATAGGTAAATAATTATTTAAAATAGTTATTTGAGTGTTTATAAGTTTAAAATCATTTTAAATAATTATTCTTATAAAAATTATTCATAAACTTGGTAAAGTGTTAAAAATGTCTTAAACATTTTAATTAAAAACTGGTGTAATAATGTTAATAATATGTAAATAATTACAACATAATTAATTTGCATTAACAAATTATTTCCATTATGAATATAAACCGTTTTATAATATGTTTTTAATTAAAACAAAGTAAATAAACATTATTTTATAAATTCGGTTTTTATAAAACCTTAAGAGTATATTTGTAGAATTTATGAAAATTAAGTTGGAATTTTTAAATATTGAATAATGGTTAAAAATAGTAAAAGAAAAAAATTTGATTCAAAAATAGGTGCCAGGGGGTCGCACGCACAAACACACCAACCATCAGACCAGGGCTTATGCATTGGTCTAATGGTGCCGCGTTTTGGTTTTAAACATCAAGCCCCAAGTCATCTTCTTCCCTAATACATAACCCGTAACCCAAGCCCTTCAATACCCACAATCGACCAATGGTTCGAACCCGAAACCATAGGGCTTTTGATCCCTACAACAAGACGATTCTAAGGACACCAAATTTACCTGAAATGAGTATAAATCGAAGGAGTCTGACTCGATGATCTAGTTTGGATAAAGCAGCTCTGATTCGTGATTTCTCGGTGAAATGGAATGTGATTTAGGGGGTGCTGAGTTTGCAATGGGTTTCGTCTACGAGTATGAGTGTCTCTTTACAGTCAATTCACACTATATTGATCAATCGATTGAATGATTGCGAGTGGGGGCTTCAGTTACGAGTTTGCCATGAAAACGTTCATAAAAATCCAATTAATCTTAAGTAGTGGGTCGTTTAATTAGGTTAAATGTATTGCCGTTAACAGTTTTGAGTGAAAATATCCCATTTGCGAGATAGGGATTAATCGGGTGAGAGTCGGTAGAGGGGGGTTTCGAACCCGGGACCGATTTGGGAAGGGGAGAGTTTGGGATTCGGCAAGACAGGCCCCCGGTGTTTAAACCTTGACATTTTATGTACAGAAATTGAAACAAAGTTTCAGAAATTGCAATATGAACCCTGGACTTTTATAAAAGCATAAATTTTTAAATCTTATAATTTTTTATAAAATCTAATGAATCATTATGTCACAATTAAATGTTATAAATGTAAAAAAAATGTAATTTACTAAATAGTATAAATTTTTATTTTGATTAAAAACATATAAACCCTAATTTTTTTTATAGGATTTATCATTAAAAACATAAACCCTAGTTTGTATAGAATTTATAATTTAAATTTTGTAGATATTATATATATATATATATATATATATATATAGGGAGGTTCAAATAAGAAGTAGTCTTTCGCTAAGAAATGACAAAAACCTTAAGAAACGATATCATACGAACTCCGATTGATCTCATTTTAGCGGCGTTGGAAACGTCTCGTCGAACTCTACCATCTTAACTTTTAGGGTTTAGCTTTTAAGGTTTAGATTTTACGTTTGAATTTTAGGGTTTTAGCCTTATTGTTTAGCCTTAGGGTTTATATTTTATGGTTTAGGTTTTTTTTAGGGGGTGGGGGTTTAGGTTTTTAGGGGTGGGTGGGGGTGGGTTTAGGTTTTTGGGGGGTTGGGGTGGGGGGTTTAGGTTTTTTTGAGGGGAGGGGGTGGGGGGTGGTGGTTTTAGGCTTTTTGGGGTGGGGTTGGAGGGGGGTTTAGGTTTTTGGGGATGCGGGTGGAGGGGGTTTAGATTTTTGGTCCGGGTTAGGGTTCGATGAGACGGTTCCAACGCCGCTGGAATGAGCTCAATCGGAGTTCGTTTGACCCACTTCTTAGGATTTTCTTAGCGAAAAACCACTTCTTAGTTTATCCAAAAATGACAGGACGCCGACCCCTAAAAACCCCATCATTTATCAAAAAACTGGTTGCTGGTGAACCTCTGGTAGTACTGTAGTATCCCACCCAGCAGAACTAAGATTTGCTGCCCCACCAGTTGATGGGATCAGACGATGATGAATAGATAATTGAAGTTCTAAGAGTGATGATCTTTCTAGTTATAACTTTTTGCAAAAGTCAATAAGGAGTTTAAAATAAGCAATCCTAAACATGCACTCAATAAAAAAAGACATCTATCTACTTGCCAATTTATGTATAGGGATAAGATCATAAGAAAACTCATTTTAATGAGAGAACTAGAGAACTCCTCATTAAAGGCAAAAAAAAATAAAAAAAAATCATAACTATAAATCAAAAACTAAAAAGTGGTTCGGAGACCATGTTTCCCACGTCGTCCTCGTTAAAAAAAAGAAAAAAACTTAAAAATGTCGGGTCAGCTTTAGGGTTTAGTTTAGCTTTTTGGGTTTAAGGTTAGGTTTTTGAGGGTAAGGGTGGGTGGGGTGGATGGGTTTAGGTTTTTGGGTGGGGGTGGGTGGGGGGTTTAGGTTTTTGGGGTGGGGGTGGGTGGGGGGTTTAGGTTTTTGGGGTGGTACTACAAATATGCAGTATTGCGTTTTTTTCTTTTTGAACGAAGACGACGTGAGAAACTTGGTCTTCGAACCACTTTTTTAGTTTTTTATTTATATTTTAAGTTATGATTTTTTTATTACGTCTTTTTACCTTTAATGAAGAGTTCTCTAGTTCTCTCATTAAAGTTAGTTCTCTTATGAACCCAACCATATATATATATATATATATATATATATATATATATATATATATATATATATATATATATATATATATATATATATATATATATATAGAAGTAGGATCAAATACAAAATAGATTTATCCTAAAAAATGTAGGAAACAATCTTGGCCTTTGATCATAATATTCAATGGTCAATATTAATTAGGTTTTAATTTTGGAATTAATTAGATTAACAAATAACTAAAAGGGTAAAAAAAAATAACACTCCACTGATAACAACACATCGTATACGAGATAACAATGCATCCTATACGAGATAACATCGTCTAAATTGATATAACAACAGGTTTTAATATGATAACAACACCAAACAACGCTTGTTGTTATCTCATTTATATTGTGCTGATATAATTTGTTTTGTGTTGTTATCGAATGAATGATGTGTTGTTATTAGTGCAGTGTAGTTTTGCACGAATTATAAAAAAAATATTTATAAAAAATATTGCAATATGGTACTCATATTAAAGAGAATAAAATTCTTAATTTTATGGTATAATTATTTTAAAAATATAATACACTATGTAAAAGTTATTTTAGTTTAAAAAATAGGTAGAACTATTATTTAATGAAAAAAAGTCAAACGAAGTGTTAATTCTCTATTTTGCCCTTCTACTAATTTCCAGTCATGTACACATGTTAGCATCTCATTGGTTTTTCCGTTTTCTAGGATAAATGTATTTTGTACCAGAACCATCCTCTATATGTGTATATGTATATATATAGTAAGAATCAAATAAAAAATTGATTTGGCATACTTCCTAGAAAGCATTTTAGTGTTGACATGTAGTATTCCTTTGAACTAGGGTTAAAGGGTATTTTAGTCTAGAAAGCAAACTCTCGCATCAGTTCTAACCTCAAAATCCAACACACCTGTTCTCATTCCGTAAGGGTGTTGGGAGGCATTAACCCCAATACCCATTTACTCATCAAAACTGACCAATAGAATTCTGTCATCTCAAAACTATTTATTTACTAAGATTTTATTGGAAACACCCTACTCATTTACTCACCAACTTTTTTTTTATAATTAAACATTTAAATAATCAAAAACATACTTTTTTATTAATTAAAAAATCAAAATACAACTAAAAATAACAAAATACAATAATAAAGTTACAAATAAAAAAAACAAAAAATTAAACATAATCGTCTTCTCATTTTTAACAACTTCACGATCACGATTTACACATTTTTTCTTTGATATTGTCGTATCCTCAAGCTCACTAGCCGCAACTTTGGACAAAAATTCAATGTCATTTGAGTCGGAAATGTCGGAAAGAAGATAATCAAAAACACTAGAATCGGATAATCCCGAAGGCAAACCAAAAATGCTAGAATCGGATGAAGACATTTTGTTATGCGTTCTAAAAAAATTAGAGAGGAGAGTGATTTGTGAGTGATTTGTTTAAAGAGGAGAGTGAGATATATATATAGATAACTTTTTTTTAATCACCCAACCCAACCCAACCCACCCCCACCCCCACCCCCACCCCCACCAACGGCTAGTCTCAAGTTCACAATCGAGTAAATATACTCGTTCCCAACTACTCGGCCATTTTACTCGCCCCTACTCAAGTTATTGGACGCGGTGTTCCACTTTACCCGAATACCAAATTCCCTACTCGGTTTCATCCGAGTTGACCGCTCCCAACACCCTAACTCTGTCTATCTAACTTCCGGCTCATTTTCTTCTTCTTCTTCATTCGAATCCGGAGACATGTCGTCATTCCTCCAGAATTTCCCCAACGATCCTTCAACTAAGGAGAAGTATGGACCAGTGCTCCCCTGGCCGTCGCAAATTTCCGCCGATTTTCTAGATTCCAACCAACGATTATCCGGGAAACGATGTCGCTGGCTTTGATTTAGGGTTTCAGGTACGGTATTAGGTTTTCAGTTGTTATTGGTTGTGAAATGTTTGTTTATGGTTTGGATTCTGCTGAAATTGAAGATTAGGGTTTCTGTTTGTGTTTCTGATTTGAACCTAATTTGGATTTAAAGGGGCAAAAGCTGACGGAGGGGGTCAAGATTCAAACGTTGACAAGATTACCGGGTTATCTTTGTAGGTTACTAAAAGCCCAAAATGATAGTCACTTAGAGCAGATTGTTAGGTTAATAACCGAATCATAGAAACCTGTTTTGTATGTGGGTGGTGGTTGTTTGAATTCAGGTGATGAATTGTGGCGATTTGTCTAGCTTACGGGTATCACAGTTGCTAGTACTCTAATGGGGCTTGGAGCATACCCTGCTTCAAGTGATTTATCCCATCAAATGCTTGGGATGCATGGAACTGTTTATGCGAATTATGCGGTTGATAAAAGTGATTTGTTACTTGTATTTAGGGTTCAGGTTTGATGACCGTGAGACAGGAAAGCTTGAAGCTGTTGCTAGCAGAGCTAAGATTGTTCATATTGATATTGATTCTGCTGAATTTGGGAAGAATAAACAACCCCATGTGTTGGGTTGTGGTGATATTAAGATCGCGTTACAGGGTCTCAACAAGATTTTGGAGGGAAAAAGTTTAATGAATAATCTTGATTTCTCGACTTAGAGGAAGGAGTTAGATGACCCGCTGAGTTTTAAGACATTTGGTGAAGCTATACCTCCATAGTATGCGATTCAAGTTCTCAATGAGTTAACAGGCAGGAATGTGATTATGAGCACCGGGGTCAGGAAACATCAGATGTGGGCTGCCCTGTTTTACAAGTGCAGTAAACCTAGAGTCTAGACAATGGTTGCCGTTTACCTCAGGTGGAATACGTTTGATATTGAGCATGTGATCGCTGAGGGTGATGGCAAAATGAAATATTGAGCTTCAAAGTTGCAAATTAATTTCAAGATCTGTATGAATGTCCTGTAAGCATTTTGTCAGATTTGAAGTTAATGTTTTGTTACGTAATTTAGTTTCTGGTTAAGAATGTTCGGCATCAGTTTTTCAACTTTTCCTTTTAATAGCTTTCCTGAATAAATTTCAAACTTTTTATCTTTGATTGTCTAAGAGTGTATGTGCAAGTAATCTTTTGCTTTATGTTTATATTAATGGCCAAAGTTATGTTTATATTCATTTCTGGGTTGTCGCTTTTTTACATTTGGGTTTCTGTTTGTGTTTCTGATTTAAACCTAATTTGGATATGAAGGTGCAAAAGCTGGCGGAGGGGCTCCAAAATTCAAACGCTCCGCGTTCGTCTAAGAGGACGAGAGCAGCCGAGATTCGTAATATGTCTGAGAAGGTTTGTATTTCGTTTTGAAGTTGTACTGTGTTGAAAATGTTGAATATGTATTGATATAAGCCTTGAAATGTCTGTTGTCAGACTAAGTACATTCATTAGGTAATCATTTTAAACAAAATAATGACTATTGACCATTGTGTGGTGTTAGTTTTGAGCATGGTGATATGATGTAGAAACTTAAGATTTTACAAAAGAGGAAACAGATTGTGCATTTGTGCTGGATCTTTGTTGTTCTGATTGTGCTGGATTTTTATTTCTTTCTGAACGTGTTGTATTTTGACCAAATAGAACAGGGATTTGTGTTGGATTCTTGTTCTTTGTAAATGTGCTAAATTTTTACTCAGGAGAAAAAGGATCGTGCTGTATTTTTGTTCTTCAACACAGAAACAACACAATAAAAACAGCACAGAAAGTACATCACATAAGTTTAGTATAGAAAATCTACTACATAAGTTTTGTACAGAAAATACAGCACAAAAAATCCAGCATAGAAAATACCGCATAGAACTTTTAGCACATGAAATACAACAGATAAATTCAGCATAGAAATGCAACACAAAAAATACACAAAAAATACAGCACGGTTTTCATGTTCTTTTTAAATCGTCATTTCATTAAAAGTATACATATGTGCCTTTTATTAAAAGTATGATACAATTCATATATAAATATACTGTAATATACAATGTAATATACACATGTGTAGGTATCTCTATTTATTAGTTAATATGCATGCATGCGAGCATATATATATATATATATATATATATATATATATATATATATATATATATATATATATATATATATATATATATATATATATATATATATATATATGGGAAGCTTCCACTAAAAAGTGATTTTTTGATAAGAAATGCTAAGAAGTGGGTTAAACGAACTCCGATTGAGCTCATTCCTGCGGCATTGGAACCGTCTTATCGAACCCTAACCCGCCCCAAAAAAACTAAACCCCCTCTAACCTCACCCCGAAAAGCCTAAAACCACCACTCCCACCCCCCAAAAACCTAAACCCCCCACCCCACCCCCCCTAAAAACCTAAACCCCCTATCCCTACTGCTAAAAAAAACCTAAACCATAAAATCTGAACCCTAAAAGCTAAACTCTAAGGAAGCGTTTGGTATGCAGGAATAAGAGGTGGAATGGAATGGACGATTACGAGGGAATGAAAAAAATGGTGTTTGGTTGGACGATGGAATGGAATCACCCATTCCACAAGGAATGTCGTTTTATCTAAATCCCTCAAATTCATTTCATCCACCCCACTTGTTTTTTTTTCATTTCATCCCCTCTTTCACCCTTCATCACCACCACACCCTCCTACCACCACCACCACCACCACCACCTCCCACCACCGCCTTCACCACCCACCACCACCTCCCACCACTGCCGCCTACACCACCCACCGCCATCTCTCGCCGCCACAACCACCCACAACCACATCACCGCCACCTCCCACCACAGCCACCGTCACCACTACCCACCGCTACCTCCCACCACTGTCGCCTCCTCCACCACCCACCGCCACCCCTACCCACCACCGCCGCCCTCACCTACCGTCACCCTCCACAACCCAATACCGCCACCCACCACCACCACCACCGCCACTCACAACCGATTTTATTGCTTCATCTTTTCTAGCCTACCAAACAACATAAAGTAATGATTTATTCCATTCCCTCATGGTAACCAAACAAGACAATTTGTCTATTCCATTACCTCGTTCATTCCATTACCCCATACTAAACAGACCATAAGGCTAAAACCATAAAATTCAACGCTAAAATCTAAAGCCTAAAAGCTAAGATGGTAAAGTTCTACGAGACGGTTCCAACGCCGCTGGAAAATCGAAGTTCGTTTGATATCGTTTCTTAAGGTTTTTGTGATTTTTTAGGCTTTTTAACGAAAAATCACTTTTTATTTAAATCTCTTGGCTAAGAAGCCTAAGAAGCAATCTTAGCCATCAATTTTTTTAATAAGGGATGAGATTCAAGTGAGAAAAAAAAATGTTTGAGGGTATCTTTGGAATAGCCATTTTTTTTTACTTTTTTCAAGTTCCCCCACATTTTTTAAACGTTCATAACTTTTTTATACGATATTATTTTTTGAAAAAAATTACACCATAAAATCGAGCATTTTTTTCTCTTTAATTTGAGTATAATCTATACTATATAATAAATAAAGGTTTTGCATGCCACGTGTCGCCTCTATATTCATTCTCATCATTTTTTTCTCGTCTCTTTCTCTTATTAAATACACTTTTATCTTTTAATAATAATATATTTTTAAAGAAAATACTACTCTATATCTATACTTCTATACTATATATTAAATAAATGTTTTTCATGTCACGTGTCGCCTCCATATTCATTGACATTATTTTTTTTTCCCGCCCCTCTGTTATTAAATACAACTCTATGTTTTAATAATAATAATAATATATCTTTAAAGAAAATACTAATCTTTATATTAATAAATCTCTTGACATATTTTGATAAGTGTATGTGTTAACAGATTATATTGTATTTCACGGGTTTATTCAACCCGTATAAAACACGAGTTTTTAAAAATAATTTTTTTATTATTTAATATATAATATTATATTTATTCAACCCGTGTAATACACGGGATTCTAACCTAGTGTTGATATATAAAAAACGATGATTAAAAAAAAATCAAATTTTGTGTTGATTTTCGATAAAACAGCACTGATAATAAAATATGTGTTGTTTTATAGTAAACAACAGTAAACCAGCACAGGAAAATAGCACAACAACAAAATCAGTATACCATAAAAAACAACACAATAACAAAAACAACACATGTAATTTTACAAAATCATAAATATGAAATAAAATTCATCCTCTTAAAAGAAGAATGTAAGTAATTAAATTTTGACCTTCAGCAACATAAAAAGAAGAATGTACCTTATCTTTGCGTCTTCCGGTAATATTGTTGTAGGGAAAACAATGTACCATAAAATACAAGAAAGTGAATTAAAAAAAAATTCATGTGAATGCTATGAAACTTGGGCCAGAACCCAAAATCTAATTTGCAAATATTTTTGTATATAATAAAATCTTAAAAACTTAGTTTTGTTATGCTGAGTTTTATTCATTTTTGTAATGGCCTACATGTGCTGGTTTTGCTTGTGCTGGGTTATGTTTGTGCTGGTTTTAGGATTATAACATGTCAATTCCAATTATGTTCTTTGTTTTGTGCTGGTTTGATATACTAGTTTTTTTTGCTGGTTTTGTTTGTGCTGGGTTAGCTAAGAAGAGCAAGTCACACAATTAATCGTGTTGTTTTGGTGCTGTTTTATAGTAAAACAGCACAATTAATTGTTATGTTTGGTGTTGTTTTATGATAAAGCAGCACGATTAAAAGTGCTGTTATCAAAGCAGCACGATTAAAAGTGCTGTTATCAAAAAAATCAGCACATTTACGTAAAGCAGCACAATTTCATTAAGTGTTGATTTTGTTTTTACAAAAAAAAATAGCAATATTATACTCGAATTAAATGTAAAAAACGCTCGATTTTATGGTGTAAATTTTAAAAAAAAATAAGGTCGTATAAAAAGTTATGTACGTTTAAAAAAATGGGGAAATTTGAAAAAAAGTCAACAATTGTGGGTTTTCCAATAATGTCCCTCCACAATTTATTTTTCATACACTTAAATCTCTACCATTGATTATCCAATTGAATGGATGATATTGTTTCTTAGCTTTTTAATACGTTATCATTTTTTTAAAAAAATTACACCATAAAATCGAGCATTTTTTATCTTTAATTCGAGTACAATATTGTTATATATGTGTATATATATATATGTTTATGTATATATATATATATATATATATAGTATGATGATACTGCATATATGACATATATGCAGTATTATCATCTGATCATACTACATATATGCAGTATCATCAAACTACATATATGTAGTATCATCATGCAGTATAATGATACTACATATATGTAGATCGAAAAAGTCTGACACGTTATATTTTTGTTTTTTTATATAACAATATTATACTCAAATTAAACAGAAAAAATGCTTAATTTATTGGTGTAATTTAAAAAAAAAAATAATAACGCATGAAAAAGTTATTAAAGTTTAAAAATTGGGAGGGGGTTTTTTGGTTTTCTCACGAACTCAACCCTATGTATATATATATATATATATATATATATATATATATATATATATATATATATATATATATGTGTGTGTGTGTGTGTGTGTGTATGTGTATGTGTATGTGTATGTGTATATATATATATATATATATAGTGACCGGTATTCCGAGCCAAGCGGGATGTGGATGTCTTCTCCACAATAGCTAGCCTGCTCCGATGCTTTCCTATTCATTCTCAAAGTTATGCTCTTTCCCTGAATACATATGCTCAAGTGTATCAGCTAACGCCGGTGAGTTCTAAGTTTTAAATCACTTTCTTTAAACAATTCAAAACATCATACTAATCCCTTGCCCTTCCCGTACTGTTATATAGAGCATAAAATATGCATTATTAAATCTTTTATAAAATAAGTCTTTTAATTTAAAACCGTAGTTTAAAAAGACTTTTAATTTTTCGTCTAAAACCCTGCCTATCCGCTAAAACCCATAAACAAGACAATCCCCAATATATTCGAATAGGTTTATATATAGGAAGTGTCTGCAGCGTATCCACCACATATTCGATATATTGCGAATGAACCATGTACACAAGTGTTAGAGTATAGACTCTTTTTGTCATTGCATGTCTTAAAGTATCACTCCACTGATTTTATGGATTAACCATAAAAACCTTAGTCTTTCATGAGTATTTACCCATTTCTAGACTCTCTTCCAGGGGTCACGTTCACCCCCTTGACCGGTCGTCACCACTCTACTCATGAATTGTACAATCCTTCCATTGACAAGCCACAAAGACACTGCCTATGTTGTTCTGATGGTAATATACGACCCTCTCGATCATTTATTACCACGGCTCTTCGTATGCTTACTCACAAAGATTAAACATAGTTCCAAGACTCGTTCTACCTTAGAGCATGCATGACATCTTATGTCATAGTGGCAAAAATTCTTTTCTCTACAGACCATTACGGCCTTAAAATATTTGACATGGCAAGCATGCCAAAAGTTTGTCTCTTTCTCTTTGTCAAGACAATAAATGTCTAGACCTCTGTCCGGTCAAGGTATAACCATGACCTCTCTCCCATTTCTTATCAGGGCATACCATGATGTGTTCTAAAAACAAAACATTCTTTTTAATTTTTCCCGAATGGCACTACGTCCATAGATCGGGAATCTCGTCTCACATTATAGTCATTACCTTAAATCATAACAAGTTTATTCACGTTGTATAGAATGGGCTTATATATAGGAAGTACAAGTGGTTTATCCACCACTTATTCTATACATCGTGAACATTCTTGTTTAGGGGATTAGGGTCCTGACTACCACTCTTACCCATAATTTACTAGTTATAATATGACATTTAAGCCAAACCTGGCAAAATCTTTCTTTACAGACCCTCACGGTCAAAACATCCCTTTTATGTCAAAACAATGTTTGTTAAAACATTTTCTCAGTCGAGGTATTTTGAACCAAGTCTCAAAATCAAGTCCTTACCCTAAAACCCTTGTATAGGCTTGTTTACGTTATATCGAATGAGTTTATATATAGGAAGTACCAGCGGCGTATCCACCACTCATTTGATATCCTGTAAACTTACTTATCTATGAGTATTAGGTCTTAGACTTATTTATCTTTCTCCTTATCATGATGAATCATGATAAGTCCTAAATGATTTATAGGTCAAAACCATTCTCTTCTTAAATGTTTATTATGGCAAATCCATGCCAAAACATATTTCTCTTCCCAAATTACTCTCCCTAAAGTTAGCACTTAACCTAAATCCTTATAACGGTTTCTCCACGAGTTATTAAAGAAGTTTATATATAGGGTTCTCAGCAGCATTTTCACCACCTCTTTGATACCTCGTGAATACTCCGTTATATGGTTTTAAGTGTAAGTCTGTTTCTTACCATTAATATGGATACCAGCACAAATATTTAATCAAGGCTTATAGTATTCATGTAAACTCTTCCCAAATCTTTTGCAATAACACAGACACTAGGCCAAAGTATTTAAGGGATTGTAGTGTTTATGTAAAACATTGCATAGCATGTGTACCAGCCTAAAACTTTTTAAAATATTTAAAAAGAGGGCTTCATAGAACTCACCTTTAGCGTTTCTCTCTCGTCCTGCAATATCCTTACTTGGAGTATAACCTCACAACTACTTAGCTCAAAACCCTATGTTATAATAACATTATTTAAATATACATAACTAACTTAGTGGTAATAACCAAGTCACAAGAAACTTAGCCAGAACCTTACCTCGGAACTATCTACGGTTTATTGCGGGCGAAAAGCTAGAAACAGGACTTCTCTACGTGAACCGGGCTTCCTAGCACGCTTCCCTAGGTTAACTATGTGTATTTGAATGTGTATTTGTGGGTGAGATGCTCTCAAAATGAATTCTGGACTCAACTATTTATAGGCTGCCGGACCCAACGGTAGCGGACCGTTAAGCATATGAGTGGCGGTCTGCCACCCATTGAGGCGGCTTAATTAGCGTAATGCACACGTAGGGAACCGTTAACTAGGTTGGTAGCAGTCCGCTACCCACCTAGGTTAAATGAGTCACCTCGCTATGCGTCATCTGCTCGTTACGCGGGTCCGTATTACAGCTAGCTGACCGTTATGGAGACCCGTAGCGGTTCGCCATAGGGCTTTGTCACCAGACACACATTTGACATGTTTCATTCCAGCATGATTGCCTTTGTCCACACGTAGTGGACCGTTATGGATCATGGTAGCAGTCCGCTATCGATCCAATGTTCAGATTTTTCCGTTTTCGTCCTTGAACTTTGAACTCTTAATTCTTCAACTGTGACACCCGACAAATTTCAGGTCAATATCCATACCCGACTAACACATATATTATAGTATATGACATGCATCCCACTTAGTTTTATAGTAATTAAGTCCATTTCACACTTTGCAAGTCAATCCGTTTACACATGTCGGTAATCCGGAAGATTACTAGGTCAAACACGCGTCCTACAGCACGACCGTTGGTGATAATTTAAAACAAATACAGACATATAATATGTGCATGTAAATTATATGTAACACTGTGATTTAATTAATCATGCTTATATGAATTTTTCGGTTATTTATAGAGATACTTTTATTTTCAGCACAGTCCGGTAGACACGCAGTGTGCACTAGCTACGTGAATAATTATAAGCGGACACTTAGACACATATTTGGCATGCAAAAATTACATGTAATACTGTGATATGTTATTTTAAGTCTCTGTGAATTTTTCGGGAATTTTTGGAGAAACTTTCTGTTTTAACGCAGTCCAGCCAGTCCGGAGTATGTACCGACAGTTTTAAATAAAAATATGAAAATTTTATATGTTAAACATACCAATAAGTGTCAAATTATTTTTAAATTATTTCGTTCATACCTATTCGGGAATTTCGTCAATAAATCGGTGACTATTTGTTTTCCACCACCCCGGTATCCCAAGACCCTATAAATACCCACCTATTCCCCCCCATTCCACCATTTTCACCATCCACTCCCCTTCTTTCTCCCTCTTCTTGGCCGAGATCACCCACACCACCACCATCTTCACCATTTTTTGATTTTTGATCTTGTTTTCTTCAAATCCAAGCTTCCAACATCAAGAATCAAAAATTTGCAAGAGATTTCATCCAAAATTCCATCACATTTTCAAGTTTGGTAAACATCAAAACCCACTTTTTCTCAATTTTTCATCTTCATGTTCTTATGAACATGCATCCAAGAAAAACTTGTTTTTATGAAAGATTAACCATGGATTCTTGAATAAAATGAGTTTTCTAACAAAATAGTACATATTGTTGGTGGTTTTGGACTCGGGTTTTGCTCTTAGGCTCGGTTTCCAGATAAGGAAACTTTATTGTATGAGCATTTGTTAGATAATGTGTTCTTAATGATTTGATGATGGATTATGTTGTAGTAATATTGGTAGATGGATAATATATGAAAACTTTGTTGTCAAAAGTGTTGGATGATACATGCATGCTCGTTTTTGCTATTTATGGAAACTTTAAATTTTGGGTTTTTGTTAGAAGAGGTTATGATGTGATTTGTTTAGTGGAAACGATGCATAAACACTAGATATAGAGATTGTATGATTTTTTTTTTCGCTAAAACCACTTGTCCATGATGCTTTTAGGCTCGTTTTCTAGTTTTAGAAACTTTATTTCTTGACATGTATGAAAACTTGATGATTTGGTACATTCAAATATGAAACTAGTATAGTGAACATTATGGAAGTATGATTGACAAAAATGATGGGTTTAAATGCATGTGTATGGGTTCTAAAGCCCAGTTTCTAATTAAGGAAACTTTGTTTTTCCAAAAGTTATGTTTGCAAGTTGTTGACATGATTAGAAGGTTTAAATGACTTAGTAACATGTAACTAAGTGCATTGTATGATAATATATGTTGTCTATCCATAAACTTGACAATTTGACATGATCTTGCTATAATAGGAAACTTTAAGTATCCGAAACTCGCATGTTTGTCTATTTTTAGCAAGTAAACATTGAAATGTTCTATATGTGCTATAACATGTCTAATTTCATGTGTGAACATTAACTTTGCATAGTTTCCATGTTTAGGACTCAAAAACTTGACTTTCCAATTAAGGAAACTTTTATGTATCAAGAGTTGTGTTTCAAGTTCTAAATTCCAATCGAATGTGCCAATGTGTTTATTAGACGATAATAGACTAGTTCAAAGTAGGATTGAATTCTATGTTAGGATTTGAATGCTTAAGTCCAACGTGTCACCAACAGGTCGTCGAGTCAAAACATCTTTGAAACGTCAAAGTCAGTTTTTAAACAACTCATTTGGATGCATAGAGTTCATAGTCAAACATTTACAAATATTAACACCTTAAAGTCCTAAATGTTTCCTATGGCACGGGTAGGTCGTCCCATATTAGCCGGATTTGCTAAGACTTTCCATGTCATTTTACCGTTTCATCAGGTGAGTTTCACGACCCCTTTTTACTTGCTTTATACTTTGGAGGAAAACATGCAGAGTCTTACGAAACATACCAGCTTTACAAAGGCATACATGCTTTACAAAGACACACAAGTTTTACAAAGTGCATACAAGTTTTACACAGCATTTCAGTTTTACAAAGACATCAGTTTTACAAAGACATCAGTCTTACAAAGCATATCGGCTTTACAAAGTGCATACAAGTTTTACAAAGCATTTCAGTTTTACAAAGACATCAGTTTTACAAAGACATACGCGTTTTACAAAAACATACGATGTTTTCAATCATACAAAGCTTACAAAAACATGCACGGTTTTCACATGATTACGAGGCATTCCGATCTCAAATGGGTTACATGGGTTTACAAGGACATCACAACAAAAGTCTCCAGGAACACACACTATAACCATTAGCTATGGAGTTAGCCTAAGAATATATGAATAGTACTATTGAGTTGACATCCCCGTTCATCAAGTTGGTCGCGCCAACTATCACTTTAATGGATGCATATTATCTAGAAATTTCACTTCAATGTTTGTGATGGAACATTGACGGGGCAAAAATCAAGAACCGTGTAGGGTTGGTTATAGGCTCATGGTAATTGCATTACTTTTTGTTGATTCCTAGCTAGACAACAATAGATCATCTTAGGACTTGTTTATCACATTTATGATATTTCATTTTTTCAATTTATCAATAGCTTTCCATACATGTCCATCATGATGTCCAACGATGAGTTCAACAAGATTTTTAAACATATGTTTATCATGCTTTTGACGAAACGTTTTACAAGCATTTCAAGGGAATGTCCTATGGGAATTCCAATCCATATTATTCAATAAAACATTTTACAATTATTCCAATGGAATATCCTACGGGAATTCCAACTGCATTGTTTTCAAGATTTACAAAGGGAAGTTTTACAAAATCCTTAGGGAATGTTTCAAAAGTTTTTCAAGAAAATGATCTTCTATTGTGGCACTCAAACCTGTGAATTCACCAAATTTATGTTGACATTTTTAAGCATGTTTTTCAGGTATTGTTTGGCAACGACATGGTTGGAATAGGCTAGTCATTTGGATTAAACCATAGAAGCTGAAGACACATGATTGTCAAACCTCAAGACAGATTTGACCTATATGGTTCTAGAACAATGTACTAGTTTATGTTAGTACATGTAATGGTGTTCAACACCTTAGAAATCTTCATTTTAGCTTCCGCAACTATGTAATGATACCAGTAGTTACAACCTTGAGTTATTTAGTAAGTAAATAATTTGGGGGTGTGACAGATTGGTATCAGAGCCAATGGTTTTAGCGAATTAGGTTTCCTTAGTGATACCTAGGCTCTAACCGCACGTATCTAGGGACCGAGATTTCATAGACTTACATTCAGTGGCGGATCCAGAAATTTTTCCAAGGGGTTCACTGTTTTTAGATGCTCCAATTTCATACGGTCGGACATAAAAAAATTTCGGGTCGGTTCGATGGTTCGGGTCGGGTAAGGTTCATCATATAACAAAACTAAGATACAATAATAAAAAAACATCATCATTAGAAATTAAAAAAACTGTTAAGGAAAATTGTTTGGCACGTTTATATTAACTAATCCAAACTATTAAGGAAAATTGTATGGTAAGAAGCTTGTATGAACATACCTTGGAACAAGTATACACCATTAGAGTCATCCAGTTCCACTTTTCAAGGAAATAGTTGTTAGTTGCTTCCTGTAGATAATACAACAATAGAAGCACGAGCTGCATTTCATAGTGCCTTGGTTCACCACACAGTAAGCATCTTCCATCTCCTGCTTTTGCATTTCATAGTGCCTTGGATATAACTCTTCTTAATTACAAGAAAAAAATCCATAATAGATTAATAGTAACTAGGAATCAAATTCAAATTAACATCTAGAATCTTAATAACATCTAACATTTAAACTAACATTCAAACATTAAAATTAATGTCAATTGGTGGCTGAGTCTTCTGAGTTCTTTTTTTCCCCCTAATTTCTCAATAAGCTATTCAGCTCTATCACTAATTTCTTTTTTTCTTTGTTAATTTTTTCCCTGGTACAGGCTACTTGCCCCAGCCCAACAAAAAACAAGAAACAATTAAACAAATTAAAGGCCTACCCATATGAAATCAACTAAATTTTTTTTTTAAAATTGTTGGTGAAGGGATTCGAACCCAAAACCTCCATGTTGTAATGCAAAGGCTAAACCAGTACACCACTTGTTAAACTTTGTAAGGGGGTTCACCCTATAATTTTTTAAGGGGTTCACCCTATAATTTTTTAAGGGGTTCACCCCAGTTTTTTACCTAGTGTTATACTAAAATTCCAAAACTCGGGGGGTTCCTGTGAACCCCCTCCGACATACGTAAGTCCGCCCCTGCTTACATTACACCAGGAACACCTCAGACTCGAGTATAGAGATTCCAACAGGTTGCCAGATCACCGTTAGTGTATACAATTGCACTAGGATATCATTAGCTTCATTGAAACTAGGAACAATTATGTGGCATACGTGGCTAACATATAACATACGTATCTATATGAAAACGATGGGCATCTACAATATGACCCACTACAGGAGAATACTAGAGTGATCAAGTGAAGTAAATTGACAATTACACTTGATATCACGTAATTGTGAATTTACATGCACTTGTGAATTCTAGGAAATCCTAAGGTGATGACCTAAGTAGGACGTAATAATTAGCTACTACTGATGACGCAAGCGTAACCATAAGTCTATGCCTAATCTCCTCATCGTAAATCCGACCTTCTATTCAGCAGTTTAAACAAACCGACAGTATGCACTAGAAATCTTGACGCTTGTCTTATGTTCTTTAGTAATCACTCTATCACCTTTGACGTTAATCTTGTTATGATGCTACAAACCTAGTACCTTGAACCTGTCGTCAATTTTTATGTTATACAACCCTTCGGACACACTAGCCATATTTTCTAGCTGGACGCTCTACAAGTCCTACAGGGATTGCTAATAACCGGGATGACTCCGACGGGCACTTCAACTAGCCATGCACATTATGAACTCATCCAACTTCTATCCTTACTAAATCGTTTCTATTACAACAACTCCTTCATTGTGACTTTCCACCAACTCGTGACATCGATTGGAACTTATGCATACACCTTTGTACACCTAATTTCATCTCTTTCATTCAATTAGTTACTACCAAGTGTCCTGGTACGTTTTGGGGTTATATTAATTGGTGCATATTTAATTCAATTACACTTTGGTGCACCTCCCACATTTTATTGCATCGTATCTTAATGGACGTCATCTCGACTACTGGCTAGTGACGCAAACACAAAGTGTCACACCACGGCCGGTGACGGATTATACGTCGGGGCTGACGCGGTTGTTCATAAGCACATGATCATCTATTAAATGTGGTAATATTTATTCATTCAAATTTAAAGCTTCCGTTACAATTGAAAGTAGAAAGCAAAGAGTTCAAACATGACATAAATTAAATTAAAACTAGGTCCATGTCCTATATGATCAAGTAGTCTTCAAACAGGTGCTCCTAAAACATGCGAGTAAATGTCAACTACAAGTAGTTGGTGAGAAACATAGGTTTTGATACGAAACAAAGTTAAGTATAGTTTACAATTCAATATGTTCAAAGCATGTCTAAAGCATATATGTGAAAACACACAAGGTTCCAAGCGTACAATTCAATCTTGTTGATAGAAAACTAGATACGCAATCCCACTGATTGCCATTTTGAAAAGAGGTAAGATGATACCCAAGTTGTAAGATGATACACAACAAAACCCGCCAAGGTTTTTGTGTTAAGTTATAGTTTCGGTTTCCCGCATAAATGATCATGTTAGGTAATACCTTAGGCTTGGACTGCAAGTTAATGAATGTACTAACATGAACACATGTAATGGTCACCAGGTAGTTTAAGTCATAAAGCATAAAGATCACAGCATAAGAATATAGATATTGAATTGTCTAAGTAAAACATTTATAAACATGTTTCACCCCAAAAGCAAAAATAGGAAAAAGGGGGCTATGTAAACTCACATGGATTGAAGCTAGTAATGATATGATTTGGTAAAGATGAATAGGCCTCGTGAGGATTTCTCACAATAAACCTACACGGGTAATCGCATACCAACTTAATGTATGTTTAATGGAAATAGGAAAATTCTAAGATCTTAGGGTTTCATAGGGTTTGGGGTTGGATATGGGATTTGAAAAAATATATGTTTTTAATGATAGATTAATACTATTTAGAATTAATTAGAAATCCTAATAAATTATATAGTATTTGTAATGATAATAATATGTTTGAATTTATTTATATAATTATTCTAAAATAATTAAGCAAATAAATTATGAAATAGGTAAATGTTTAAAATAATAATTTATATATAATTATTATAAGAACAATTAATAAATAAATTATAGAATGGATAAAAGTATAAATGTTAATACGTTTGGATTTATGTATATATAATTATTCTAAAAGAATTAGTAATTAAATTATGGAATGAAAAAGGTTTTAAATAATTTATTTAATGAAATAGTTAATTAGACTAAATAATCTCTTTTATTTAAATGAGTTATAAAAAAGGTATTAATTATATATGAATGTTTAAATTATTTAACAAAATAATTATTTAGCCATTGTTTAGATGTCCTAAACGAATAGCCATTGTTGATTTCACGTAAAACTATCTCAGGAATGAGTTCGTAAGTTGAGGTCTCAAAACCGGTGGAGTTTGGGCTTGAACCCGCGATCGGTTTGGAAGGGGGGGAGTGGTTTCAGTATTTGCACAACAGGTCCCTCATGTTTCAACTCTTTATTATTTCAAGTGGAAACTTGTTCTAACTGAATTTAAAGTTTCAGGAATTACAACTTAAACCCTAATTTTTTATAAACATATAAAATCATTAAATCTTATATTTTTTATAAATTCCAATTAATCATTATGTTATAATTAAATATTATAAATATAAAAATCTAGTTTTACTAGATTATAACATAAACCCTAATTTTTTTTATAGATTTTATACTTTAGTTTATTTTTTTGTAAGTTGTATTGATGTGTGCTGCACGGTCTATAAAAACTAACTATAAAACCTAACCTAGACACTCTATCTTTAAATTTATAAATCTAGACTCAACCTAATACTACACCACACAACCGGCAAGTGTACCGACCAATGTAGCAAAGTCAAATGAAGTCAGGATATCGAACCCACGAGACACTAGCGACAACTCTATCTAGAGTCTGACTCAACTAAATAATCTGAATTATATTTGCGGGGTTTTGTGTTGTGAACTATAACTAATGAATTCCTAACTATTGAAAGCAAATATAAAGAGCAAAACTTTAGACAACTCACAAATAGGGAAAACAATACCTAGACTCTGAATCCTATGCATGTATCTTGGAAATCTCTCGGATATGGAAACTGTGATGGAACCGGGCTCGTAGAATACGACACACTTAGACAACCTAGTGGATCCCGGATCATTCTACAGGTGTGACCAAAAAGAAACCCTAAGGGACGTGTGAAGCTCACCAGTTAGTTGGATCACCTCTCAGCTATCTCCAACAACACTAAAGTACTCGTTAGACATATTACCTCTTAGTCTCACTATCTCAATACACCTTTCAGTGCAAGGAGTAACTTGATTTCACTTGACAAGACACGAAATAACAATGAATGCTAAGAAACCCTAGGAACCCTCCTTTCAGAGCAGTTGACCTAAAAACCCTAACACCACAGATTACCCGACAACTTCTCACCTCTCAGCTATTGAAGCAAGCAGAATACTCAATCCTAATAAACTACGACGTTAATCAACCATAAACAAATCACATGCACACAACTAGCGACCTAATATGCAACCATACATGAAAGACATTCACAAAGCAGCATATGGAACATTCAACAGATCATAAATCAAGATTAAATACGCAATTACATCCAATCAAACAAAACCAAGTTATTTACTTTAACGTTAATCCATCAACAAATAACCAAAATTTGAAATCAAACCAATTAACAAAGCATAATCATCAAAATCTAGGTAGCTATGAAAGTCTAGCCAATCGTCATGGTCAATAACATCAAAACAGAAGAATCAAACACATAAATCATGGTATCAAATCTGGAAAAGTAGAACGAAGAAAGATAACGAGAACCGGATGATGAAATCGACCCGATCTTCAATCTCCAACTTCAATCCAAGTCTCTGATTGCTCCTAGAAGCTTTCTCCTACTTAGAATCACCAAAAAGATTCTACCTTTACGTCTGGAATCGTCCACCTAACCCTAGAAATGGACTTAAGATTTTATACCTTAAAAATAGCTAAAATTGCCGACATTGGGGTCTCCCGCGTACCGCGAGACCCAGGGAACAAGTCTCTCGCGTACCGCGAGAGACAAAATAGTCGCGGCTGAATTCACACCTCTCGCGTACTGCGAGGGGGAAGGCTCTCATGTCTCGCCTACCGCGAGGGAACCATCTTCGCATAAAGTTTTGTTCTTTTCTCGTTTCGCCTCGTTTGCTCGTGCCTTCACATATCTTGCTCGTTTAAGCTCCAAACTCACCCAATTACATACAAACCATGGCAAAAATCAATACTAAACATAAACGACTCAATATGATTCGAAAACTATACAAAAACGACACGAAACACATAGGAATAAGAGGTGTGCTTTGCAACACATCAAACATCCCCACACTTAACCTTTTTTCGTCCTCGAAAAAGATCTCTGCAATGGAATCACAACTGGAATACCAGCTTTAACAATCTTATAAATTTCATTAGCACATATATAATCATGCGTTAAAATGCAACAAATGGTATTTCGACCCGATTAAACCCAACACCAATTATCAAGCCCCCGTTTGTGTTCTAATTCCTTATTACCAAGCATATCAATAATCTATTGGTCCCACACTTAAGAGCTACAGCTCCACTTAATCCCGTCTCACGGTCATGTTTAGGCACGGGTTAAACCGTATAGATTTCTCCCACCACGTTAAACTAAGATTTACAGTTTTTTTAGAAATTAGATGAAATCATGTATGAATGGTATGATAATGAGCATTAATAAGCAAATTAAACTTCATCTAGAGGTGTTTCAACCAAGTCGCTATCCCGGAAGGTAACACATAGACTAGGTACAATCAATAAAGCACATAAGAGTCACTTAGGGGTGTTTTCTCCAAGTAGCCATCCCGGAGGGTAACACATAAGCAAAACTCATACTTCTAATCAATTACTCATGAATATGGAATTATATGGATGTGGGCGCCACCAAACTCGGATTTATTTTCATAAAAAGAGAGTGGTGTGCCAAGAAAATTTCAAAAAAAAACTCTAAATTTTAGCTTAACATGGTACCTATCACCCTATGTTGACAGTTTCAGTACTACCGACACCCTAAGATGATAACCCACAAGATTTCTTGATTTAATCTCAATTAATTATCCTAATCAACACGCACAAGATATTTAAGCAATCAAATCGGCTGGGTCTACCAAAACATCACAGATTATACGCGTTTTCTATCATTTATTTTCCTTTAAACACACAAGCAGATCCAGTTATACCTATCATCTTCCATTTTTCTTGCAAAAACTCTAATTCAAAGGACATTTTTTTTTTCAAAATTTAAAATTTTACCTAGAAATACAAAAATAGACTCAACTTACGAAACCTAGACGACTGTCTCCCATCCCCACACTTGAACGACACATTGTCCTCAATGTGAACCGAGAAACAACAAAAAATAAAAATAAAGACTCAAAACACAAGAAATTAGACAAATAAATAAAAATAATAACGTGGAGACGACTTAGCTGGTAATGATAGCAATCTTCTTGGCCATCTTTGCTCTTCCACTTGTGCACCGTATCACATTCCATTCACGGCTGCACAGACACTCTGCTGGGTTCCCTTTACATGAATATGAGATTTGAACCAACCCCGCCCGAATAGAGATTGAGTACGGACGTTGTTATCTATACCTGCAGCATTAAACTCACAGCAAACCCAAAACAATATCAAACATACTCAAAATAAAACCAAAACTTGAACAAACTATACACTCAGGTTCTAACCCGAGTACCAAACCACTCTAATTAGGAGGCTTCTCCTTTCTGCCACCCCCGTCCGGCCCGTTTAGTATGATTGGTCTACCACCAATTTGACAAACTCTGGTGGTAGACCTTAAATGGGGTTTGAAAAATCTAAACGGGTCGGTCCACCAATACTTGAACTTACCTGGACCAAACCTGATACGTGGCATCTAATGTGGTACATGATCATCTTCTGTGTATTGCATCCTGTGGTCCTTGTGTGACCATCCCAGGACCTTCATAACATGCCGATCCATACGTCTTTGTGCTCTGTCCCGTGGTCGTGCTGATCTGGGTGGCGATCCACCATTTACTACCTCCACGGGCTCGTTGTTCTTTCTCTCTCTCGGGTGCAATATGGTGGGTCCGACACCAACTCTATTTGTGGTTCGTTGATAACCTCCTGTACTTGCACCTCTTCTTGCATCCCCACACTTAGCTCTTGGCACAGCAGATCTTCAAGTAATTTCAGATCGCCAAGTGGGTCGAAACTTTCTTCACTAGGAGTCGGCAGGTCCACTAACTCATCACCGAACTCATCCTCCTAGGATGGGACCTGCTACTCTTCTGTCATCTCAACCAAAAACTCATCCTCACTATCATCCTCTTTCTTGAATAACCCGGCTAGTCCCTCTTCAAAGCACTCATCGTCAGTCGGGGTTTTAGGGATCTCTATCAGCTCTTCTTCTTCAATCACATCTTCCTCATCACTCCAAAAGCCATCATCAATATTCCATGGTGTGGGACACCAAAATTTTTGCTCGATGTCTTGCTGAACCGAAGGTGGGACTTTGATGTCCATTATCGCCTCTGGCTCTGGAGTTTCCTGTGACTCATGCATTGTATCATCATCACTATCATCCCAAGAAAATTCATAAACACCTGGCTGAATTTGCTTAACACCCTGCAGGTCCGAGGGTGGGACTAAGACGTTCATTTTTGTCCTCGGTTCTAGGGCTGTTTCTTCTCTTTCTAGCTTCAAACTTTCTAGCTCATCCAGTAGCCTCCCATTTTCTTCCAAAAAGTGCAATTGTTCGGCTTTATTTATCAAGTGCCATTGAGTGTTCATGATTTCTTACACCTTCCTCTGCTCCTCCTTGATTGTATCTTCGTCCCGTATTACCTGCACCAACTCATTCTCACAAGACAAGTGTAAAGTATCACAAGAAATTTCATGATCTTGCAAGGAATCGGTATAAACTTCATCACTATTTAGATTAAGAGTAGAAGACTTACCTGGAGGTGGGACTTGTGCTTCACCTTCTGTCACTGTGATTTGCACGTCGTCCATTATAGTCTCCAGTGATGGGGTTGTCAGAATTAACTCCCACGATGCAGTTTTAATCCCAATCTCATTCCCTTCATGATCATAAACCACACGCTCCCGATTCTTAGGCCGATGTGATCCAATGCGAACAATTAATGCTTGGATATCTTTCTCATACTGCTCATTTTCTTCCTTGCACCAGGCTTTCAACTCTTCTTTAGTTTTGTATTCCGCATATGGCTGTACCTGCGGATAAAAATGATCATAGCAGTTTGCAGAATCCCCCGATGAATATAGGCAACGACGAGTAAAATGGGGTCCTCCACAGATTTCACACATAATGACAGGAAATAATAATAATTAATTAGACAGACTCAAGATACAAGATAGACACACTAAAAACAAAGACTCACCAAAGGACACACAAACTAGACTCAACAAAATAGAAAAGACTCAAAACACAAAAGACCAACTAATCAGATAAGTTCAATCAAAGTTAGATACGTTATCGCCTATGTGTACCCGGCAACGGCGCCAAAAACTTGATGTGTGCTGGACGGTCTATAAAAACTAACTATAAAACCTAACCTAGACACTCTAGCTTTAAATTTATAAATCTAGACTCAACCTAATACTAGACCACACAACCGTCAAGTATACCGACCAATGTAGCAAAGTCAAACGAAGTCCGGATATCGAACCCACGAGACACTAGCGACAACTCTATCTAGACTCTGACTCACCTAAATAAACTGAATTATATTTGGGGGGTTTTGTGTTGTGAACTATAACTAATGAACTCCTAACTATCGACAGCAAATATAAAGAGCAAACCTTTAGACAACTCACAAATATGAAAGCACTACCTAGACTCTGAAACCTATGCATGTATCTTGGAAATCTCTCGGATACGAAAACTGTGATAGAACCAGGCTCTTAGAATACGACACACTTAGACAACCTAGTGGATCCCGGATCATTCTCCAGGTGTGACTAAAAAGAAACCCTAAGGGACGTGTGAAGCTCACCAGTTGTCACACCCCGACCGATGGCGGAATCATCGAGGCGGACAATGGATGATTGTTCAAAAGCACATGATAGCTAAAATGTCGCATAATTCATTAATTTAATTAAAAGTAACAAATATTCAAGTACAATACAATTCAAATAACCTAGTCTATTTTAAAACATTGATTTAATTAACTAGGTCCATAAGTTCTTAAGTGGAAGAATCTTCAGCAAGCAATCACATATCCAAACCTGAAACATTAGTTAAATCAAGTGTCAACTATAAAGTTGGTGAGTACATAGGTTTTGTGGACCCGATAAATAGTAGATAAAAACGTTTTGCAAACTCATTGTTTAACTTGTTAGACATAGCATATATGGTTGAATCCTTCATGTTTATCTAAGTACAATTCAAACCTTGATTGACGCGATTGAGCATAGCACAACAGCTAGGCCCGGTATGATTGAATATAGTTATCCACTATATCCGTTATGTTTGAATATAACACACGGCTATACCCGAGTATGCAGTAATAAACACCCTACACGGGTGGGCTGGTCTGGTCAGGCACAATAGATCTATTAATATTACGGTTGGTTCTCTTTGTGTTTACAGTTAATGAATATACACCCCAGATAATTCACGATGAACAAGCATATAATCCACATGTATAACACGTATAAACAATTTGATGAGTAGCATGAAGTGTATAGGTAATAATGTTTCACCCCAAAGCATGTAAAAATGTAAAATAGGGGCTATGTAACTCACCTTGCTAGCGGATGTTTTAATCCACGTGTGTAGGTGATAAGGATAATGATATCTAAGCACGTTGAAACCCTATGTAGATAAATATGTATTATTGTATGTTTGTATATGTATTATTGTATGTTTTTATATGTGTATTCGCATTTTAAACGTGTATGGGTCTATAAATAAAAACATTCCTTAAAATTATTTGTATAAAATATTGTAGTAAAATGATAACGATTTTTTTGCAAAACTTAACATCTAAAAATATATTTTAATCTTGTTAGAATATTATATTTTTAAATAAGTAGCTATTATGTTTATTGTATTTATAAAAAAAATTTATATTTGTTTATTTATATTATTATTATTATATATTATTACTTTTTTTTGTAAGTTAAAACTATTTAAACAAGTTTATAAAAATATAGGGCTTATTAAATATTTGATGGGTTAAATACGTGTAAACAGTCGTTTAAAGGTTTCCAAAAAAAACGAACGAGTCAACCGGTTCGTAATAGTTTTTAATGTGTAGAGAAAATAATAAAATAAAAAGAAAATGGTTGGGCCGGAGGCCAACAAGGGTCGAACCCGAGACCTCGGACATAACACACACACGCATAACCAGCCGGGCTATCGCCCATCGCTGGTTATGTGTGTGGCGTTTAATATATAACCACACAAGCAACTGGTCGCTGGGTTCTCGGCAACCGGCAAACCATTGTCAGAGAACATTGGTTTGCTCGGATATCGAAGGCATGAGGCCGTGGTAGCGCTTGGAATAGATGGCCAGATGATAACCGAAGGTAAAGGAACGAATTTGAGGTTCTTACCTGGTCGCGAAAGGTCGAGACGACTGGGCCGATATTCTGAAGATACCACGAATGGGGAAATACGACTCGAGACGAATTGAGCTCTGAGAATCCGGTCACAGCTTCACACTGAGGAGACGAACATAATGACAGTTTCAATTTGGAGTGAGAGTGAGTGTCGAAGGGAGAGTGAGCTTGAGAAGGTCCGTTAATGGCCATTTATACCCGAACCTGATCCCGACAATGAAACATGAAATTGAGTATGTCTAGACACTCGTCTGGGCAAGCCGAAGTTATCGAGCCATTTTGCAGGCGTGGAGGTCTACTGACGATGCCAATCTCGCGGCGTTGACTTTCGATCACAAAAGCGAACAGACTTTTCGTATGATAAAGAGACAAATTGGTCGGGGGCTTAGGTTTGCGTGGGGACGACGAGCTCAGAGAGCCCTTTTTCGGCTGTCGAGGTGCAGGGAACAAGCGTGTCGAGGGTTCGCCGGAAAAACGCTTGGACCGCCGGACCATGGGGGAGACGACCGGAAATACGAATTGAGAGTTGGCAAGAATGGTCCCTGGAGTTTGTTTTTGAATTAAAATAGTCCTCGAGATTTTTTACCAATAGGTCCCTATGGTTTAGTTTGTCCATGAGTAGCCCCTTAACTTATTTTTATTTTAAAATCCTTTTAGTTTAATAATTTTCAAAACCGACCCCTTAACTTTTATAAAAATAAACTAATTAAATTTCTTTTTAATTTAAAATATATTAAATGGTTTTATAAACTTATATTATTATTATATATATTTTTATAAAAGTTAATTATTTTATAGATCATCTTATTTATATATGAACTTTTTAAATTTAGATTTTTTTATATAAAATTTTATATAAGTTTAAAACTTATAAAATTTTAATTATTTTAAATCCATAAAATTAAAAATATATACTTTGTACATTATATACATACAAAAATTAAATAAAAACACTTGTATTTCACTGAATAGAAATTGTTTACATGACATATATTATAAAAGTGTGCATAAAAACACGAAATGTCACAGTCTCTCTATGTTAAAGGAATTTCGGCCCGAAATTCAACTAGTGGAAGCTATGAAAAGAGATGCGGATATTTGGTCTTCACGTTCCCAAGTGAACTCGGGTCCACGTTTAGACTCCCAACGGACCTTGACAATGGGGATGCGGCTATGCTTGAGTTTCTTGACTTCACGGTCCATGATTTCCAAGGGTTTCTCCACGAAGTGCATTTTCTTGTCAATGCGCACTTCATCAAGAGGGATGTGGAGATTCTCGTCGGCTAGGCACTTTTTTAAATTAGATATGTGAAAAGTTGGATGAACGTTGCTGAGCTCTAGAGGAAGATCGAGTTTGTAGGCCACTTTTCCTACCCTTTCGAGTATCTTGAATGGACCCACATATCGAGTTGCAAGTTTTCCCTTCTTTCCAAATCGGACTACGCCTTTCCAGGGTGATACCTTTAGAAGAACCATATCCCCAACTTGAAATTCCAAGGGTTTTCGTCGTTTATCGGCATAACTCTTTTGCCGACTCCTCGCTACTCGAATGTTGTCACGAATAAGAGAGATTTTATTGGTGGTCTCTTGGATAAGCTCAGGACCGGTGATTTGTGCTTCACCAATTTTGCTCCAACAAATTGGTGAACGACATTTTCGTCCATAAAGAGCTTCAAACGGTGCCATGTTAATACTTGTGTGGAAGCTGTTGTTGTAGGAAAATTCGATCAGCGGTAGGTGAGAATCCCAATTGCCGCCAAAGTTAATGACACACGCTCTAAGCATATCCTCGAGAGTTTGGATTGTTCGCTCGGTTTGTCCATCGGTTTGAGGATGGTAAGCCGTGCTTAAATCCAAACGAGTACCAAGTGCAGATTGTAATGATTGCCAAAATCGGGAAGTAAAACGCGAATCACGATCGGAGATGATGTTCAATGGGATTCCGTGGAGACTTACGATCTCATCAATGTAGATCCGAGCCAATTTCTCGACTCGATAGTCCTCACGAATAGGCAAGAAATGAGCAGACTTTGTGAGTCGATCGATAATAACCCAGATACTATCGTGCCCACTAGAGGTGCATGAGAGTTTGGTGATGAAGTCCATAGCAAGGTTCTCCCATTTCCACATGGGAATTTCAGGTTGTTTGAGAAGTCCGGAAGGCTTCTGGTGTTCGGCCTTTACTTTAGAACAAGTTAAGCATTTTGCCACACAGAGGGCAATATCCTTTTTCATGTCGGGCCACCAATATTGTTGACGAAGACCCATGTACATCTTATCAGCTCTGGGATGTACCGAATATCGCGTCTTGTGGGACTCGTTCATCAAAAATATACGAAGGTCGTCGCGATTGGGAACCCAGATACGATCCAAGTAATACAACAGGTCGTTGGCTTTAGTTTCTATCAAGAGTTCCACACCACATGCCATCTCGTGATACATGTTTCCCTCGGTAACCGAGGTGTGTTGTGCTTGGAGAATTCGGGCTTGGATATCGCTATGAATACGAACACTATGAAGCATGATACGTTCTTTACGACTCAAGGCGTCGGCTACAACATTTGCTTTGCCGGGGTGGTAGCGAATCTCGCAGTCGTAGTCGTTAAGGAGTTCGACCCATCGTCGTTGCCTCATATTAAGTTCTCTTTGATTGAAAATATGTTGGAGACTTTTGTGGTCGGTGAAAACCACGCATTTGGTGCCATAAAGATAGTGTCTCCAAATTTCAAGGCGAAGACGACAGCACCAAGCTCGAGATCATGGGTCGTATAGTTCTTCTCGTGGGTTTTGAGCTGACGTGATGCGTATGCAATTACTTGGCCACGCTGAATAAGAACACAACCAAGACCTTGGTTGGATGCATCGCAATAAACGACAAAGTCGTCATTACCACTAAGAAGAGTTAGAACAGGAGCATTGCAGAGCTTGTGCTTGAGAGTTTGAAAAGCTTCCTCTTGTTTGGGCCCCCACTCGTAAGGTTTACCTTTGTGAGTCAAGGCAGTGAGCGGGACCGCAATCTTGGAGAAATTTGAGATGAAGCGGTGATAGTAACCCGCTAGTCCAAGGAAGGAACGAATCTCGATAGGAGTCTTGGGAGTACTCCAATTCTTTACCGCCTCGATCTTTACCGGGTCCACATGAATCCCCTTTTCGTTGACTATGTGTCTCAAAAATTGAACTTCCTTTAGCCAGAATTCACACTTGGAGAACTTGGCGTATAGTCGTTCTTTCTTTAAGAGCTCCAAAATCAAACGAAGATGTTGTTCATGTTCCGCTTTCGTTTTAGAATAGATGAGAATGTCATCAATGAAAATGATCACGAACTTGTCCAAATAAGGTTTGCATACGCGGTTCATGAGATCCATGAAAACCACAGGTGCATTAGTCAAACCAAAAGGCATGACCATGAAGTCGTAGTGGCCATATCTAGTCCGAAAGGCAGTCTTCGGAATGTCTTCATCGAGAACACGAAGTTGATGGTATCCGGAACGAAGGTCGATCTTGGAAAAACATGTTGAACCTTGAAGTTGGTTGAAAAGATCGTCGATACGGGGTAAAGGATAACGATTCTTGATCGTAAGTTTGTTGAGTTCACGATAATCAATGCACATTCAAAACAATCCATCCTTTTTCTTTACGAAAAGCACGGGAGCACCCCAAGGCGAATGGCTTGGTCGGATGAAACCTTTGGATGAGAGCTCTTGTAATTGACTTGCGAGCTCTTTCATCTCAGAAGGTGCAAGACGATAAGGAGCTTTTGCCACGGGAGTTGCTCCGGGCACAAGGTCAATACGAAACTCTACTTGTCTAGGGGGAGGAAGACCGGGTAAATCCTCGAAGAATACCTATAGAAAGACTCGAATGATCGGAATATCTTGCAATTTCTTACCCTTGTCTTTCGTGTCAACTACGTGGGCCAAGAAAGCAACGTACTTTTTCCGTAAGTACTTTTGTGCCAACGTGCAAGACATGAGTTGAAGACCACGACACGGTTTTTCACCGAAAATAACTAACGTGTCGCCCGAAGGGAGAGGTATACGAATCCACTTTTCGTAGCAAATAACCTCGGCATGGTGCTTGGATAACCAATCCATACCAATTATAACATCGAAGCTTCCCAATTGCATTGGAAGGAGATCAACAGAGAACACATGATTATTGAGATCGAGATTGCAGTCGCGGATAACAGAATTTATAGTAATAGATTTCCCGTTTGCTATCTCCACGGAATAAGAATTGTCAAGTTTCGTTCTTTGTTTAGCAAGTCGAGATTCAAAGGTGAGAGACACGAACCTCCTATCGGCACCGGTATCAAATAAAACGGATGCATAATGATTGTTTACGAGAAACGTACCGTTTATCACTTCGTTGTTTGCTTGTGCCTCATTAGCGTTTATATTAAACGCTCGTCCTTGGGGACCACCTTGTTGATGAAGTTTTGGGCATCTGTCACGGAAATGGTTTGGGTCTCCACATTCATAACATGCCCGACCATTGAGAGGTGCTGGATAGTTTGGACGGTTGGCTGGAGCAGCTTGATGGACGGGAGGACGGGTACGGTAAGTAGTGGCCACGTGTCCATATCGTCCGCAGCTTGAACACAATCGGCATGGTACGTTGGCAGGATGGTGGTATTTGCAGGTCTGACATTGGGGATTTGGGCCCATATAAGGTTTTGGGTTTTGACCCAAAGGTGCCACTTGAATAGCAGGTACGGTGGGAGTTACGGCTGCGAAGTTTTAACCCTTTCGTTTCTTGTTGGGGTTAGAAGACTCGGGCCTTACATATTTGACGGCCGCAAGAGTAGAAACAACCTTCTTGGAACCCTTTCTTGATAAGGTTCCGGCTTTGATGGTTGTCGGATAGCGTAGCGGATAGGCGGATAGCAACTTCAAGTGTGGGAGGATTGCTTCCTAATACGGCATCCTGAATTTGCATAGGCAGCCCGCCTATGTATTTTTCAATTTCGTGAGTAAGGGGAGTGATCATATGAGGTACCAATAGGCTCAGCTCTTGAAATCGGGTGGTGTAAGCCAGATTATCCCCGCTGTTTTGGGCAAGATCCCAAAACTCAGTCTCGAGCTTCCTCATTTCATTTCGAGGATAGAATTCATCGGTCATGGCTTTCTTCAGGTCGTCCCATGATAAAGATGTAGCAACCTCAACTCCACGAGTGCGTTTCTCATCGTTCCACCAGGTGAGGGCTCTCTTTTGAAGTACACTTGTGGCATAGCGAACTCGAAGATTATCGGGACAGTCACTGTTTAAGAACGTGCTTTCCATGCTTTCAAACCATTGTAGTAGGCCGGTAGCACCTTCAGTCCCGTAAAATTTTGTAGGGTTGCACGGGTTAAAGTGCTTAAACGTGCATTGAGGCGGGTTGGCACCACCGTTTCCTTGGATGTTGTGAGACCCGTCACTGTTGTTATTGGCTTGGGTCATTTGTCCCACCAGTTGGGCAAGAAGAGTAGCAAGATCCGGATTGGAAGTGCTAGAATTTGTATTGACCGCACGTCGAGGAGGCATTCTAACACCATAAGAAAAGACAATAGTTTATAATTTTTTTTTAGATAAAGTGGATATATATGAGCCATAATGGGAATAATGTAAGCAGAAATGTGAGATTCATCATGTCGCGTGCCAATGTATGTGTATTTATTCAAGGTTTATGGGGGAAATAAGCCATCTATTCCTGGTAGTATATGATGTCATAGATCATTATTCGCGCAATAGGAATCGCCGGGATTCGTATGCACTATAAATCGTTATTACGTGTGCACCCGTAATAATGATTTGCTTTGCATGTTCATCTAGTTCTTCCTATCTTACTATAATGTCCCCAAATTTAGGTTGGGATCGTATTCTTGCGAATACCATGACTTATCAACGTTAAGTAATTTCTCAAAACTTTCAAGGAGACATGCTTTAGCCTATAGGTAAACACTCACTTCAGGAATTCCCAGGAAAGCATACGGGTCCGTTTATTTGGATTTATACGAAATGCTTTCCTAGACAGAAAACCTAATGTACAGGTGTCACCCTTCCGGATTGCACATGCCCTTTACTGGTTTTCAAGAAATTAAGTCGTTGACGAGATTTTAATAGACTTGTGAGTATATGAGTATAATTAAATATGTAGGAATGTTGCAAATAGTATGGATGAGGAAAGAGTATGTATAAGGATGTGTAGTGTATTTGTTTGCATATGTTTGTTTGTCAAATGTGTATGTAAAGTATGTATTGTGTGTTTAAAGCCTTGTATGTATGTGTATAAGTCTCATGCACTAAACTTGGGGAAATTCAAATAATACCTGACTACAAATAATTCAGATAGCAAATAAACATTTAGCACGTAACACGTAAAAAGGGAGTCCTAGGGTTCTAGTCTAGGTCATTGTGTCTAATATCCTAATTCCCTATAACCATGGCTCTGATACCAATCTGTCACACCCCGACCGATGACGGAATCATCGAGGCGGACAATGGATGATTGTTCAAAAGCACATGATAGCTAAAATGTCGTATAATTCATTAATTTAATTAAAAGTAACAAATATTCAAGTACAATACAATTCAAATAACCTAGTCTATTTTAAAACATTGATTTAATTAACTAGGTCCATAAGTTCTTAAGTGGAAGAATCTTCAGCAAGCAATCACATATCCAAACCTGAAACATTAGTTAAATCAAGTGTCAACTATAAAGTTGGTGAGTACATAGGTTTTGTGGACCCGATAAATAGTAGATAAAAATGTTTTGCAAACTCATTGTTTAACTTGTTAGACATAGCATATATGGTTGAATCCTTCATGTTTATCTATGCACAATTCAAACCTTGATTGACGCGATTGAGCATAGCACAACAGCTAGGCCCGGTATGATTGAATATAGTTATCCACTATATCCGTTATGTTTGAATATAACACACGGCTATACCCGAGTATGCGGTAATAAACACCCTACACGGGTGGGCTGGTCAGGCACAATAGATCTATTAATATTACTGTTGGTTCTCTTTGTGTTTATAGTTAATGAATGTACACCCAGATAATTCACGATGAACATGCATATAATCCACATGTATAACATGTACAAATAATTTGATGAATAGCACGAAGTGTATAGGTAATAATGTTTCACCCCAAAGCATGTAAAAATGTAAAATTGGGGCTATGTAACTCACCTTGCTAGCGGATGTTTTAATCCACGTGCGTAGGTGATAAGGATAATGATATCTAAGCACGTTGAAACCCTATGGAGATAAATATGTATTATTGTATGTTTCTATATGTGTATTCGCATTTTAAACGTGTATGGGTCTATAAATAAAAACATTCCTTAAAATTATTTGTATAAAATATTGTAGTAAATGATAACGATTTTTTTTGTAAAACTTAACATCTAAAAATATATTTTAATCTTGTTAGAATATTATATTTTTAAATAAGTAGCTATTATGTTTATTGTATTTATAAAAAAAATTTCTATTTGTTTATTTATATTATTATTATTATATATTATTACTTTTTTTTTGTAAGTTAAAACTATTTAAACAAGTTTATAAAAATATAGGGCTTATTAAATATTTGATGGGTTAAATAGGTGTAAACAGTCGTTTAAAGGTTTCCAAAATAAACGAACGAGTCAACCGGTTCGTAATAGTTTTTAATGTGTAGAGAAAATAATAACATAAAAAGAAAATGGTTGGGCCGGAGGCCAACAAGGGTCGAACCCGAGACCTCGGACATAACACACACACGCATAACCAGCCGGGCTATCGCCCATCGCTGGTTATGTGTGTGGCGTTTAATATATAACCACACAAGCAACTGGTCGCTGGGTTCTCGGCAACCGGAAAACCAGTGTCAGAGAACAATGGTTTGCTCGGAAATCGAAGGCCTGAGGCCGAGGTGGCGCTTGGAACAGATGGCCAGATGATAACTGAAGGTAAAGGAACGAATTTGAGGTTCTTACGTGGTCGCGAAGGGTCGAGACGACTGGGCCGATATTCCGAAGATACCACGAATGGGGAAATACGACTCGAGACGAATTGAGCTCTGAGAATCCGGTTACAGCTTCACACTGAGGAGACGAACACAATGACAGTTTCAATTTGGAGTGAGAGTGAGTGTCGAAGGGAGAGTGAGCTTGAGAAGGTCCGTTAATGGCCATTTATACCCGAACCTGATCCCGACAATGAAACATGAAATTGAGTATGTCTAGACACTCGTCTGGGCAAGCCGAAGCTATCGAGCCGTTTTGCAGGCATGGAGGTTTACTGACGAGGCCAATCTCGCGACGTTGACTTTCGATGACAAAAGCGAACAGACTTTTCGTATGATAAAGAGACAAATTGGTCGGGGGCTTAGGTTCGCGTGGGGCGACGAGCTCAGAGAGCCCTTTTTCGGCTGTCGAGGTGCAGGGAACAAGCGTGTCGAGGGTTCGCCGGAAAAACGCTTGGACCGCCGGACCATGGGGGAGACGACCGGAAATACGAATTGATAGTTGGCAAGAATGGTCCCTGGAGTTTGTTTTTGAATTAAAATAGTCCTCGAGATTTTTACCAATAGGTCCCTTTGGTTTAGTTTGTCCATGAATAGCCCCTTAACTTATTTTTATTTTAAAACCCTTTTAGTTTAATAATTTTCAAAACCGACCCCTTAACTTTTATAAAAATAAATTAATTAAATTTATTTTTAATTTAAATTTTATTTAAATGGTTTTATAAACTTATATTATTATTATATATATTTTTATAAAAGTTAATTATTTTATAGATCATCTTATTTATATTTGAACCTTTTAAATTTAGATTTTTTTATATAAAATTTTAAATAAGTTTAAAACTTATAAAATTTTAATTATTTTAAATCTATAAAATTAAAAATATATACTTTGTACATTATATACATACAAAAATTAAATAAAAACACTTGTATTTCACTGAATAGAAATTGTTTACATGACATATATTATAAACGTGTGCATAAAAACCCGAAATGTCACACCAGTTAGTTGGATCACCTCTCAGCTATCTCCAACAACACTAAAGTACTCGCTAGACAAATTATCTCTCAGTCTCACTATCTCAATACACCTTTCAGTGCAAGGAGTAACTTGAATTCACTTGACAAGACACAGAATAACAATGAATGCTAAGAAACCCTAAGAACCCTCCTTTCAGAGCAGTTGACCTAAAAACCCTTACACCACAGATTACCCGACAACTTCTCACCTCTCAGCTATTGAAGCAGGCAGAATACTTAATCCTAATAAACTCTCAATCAATGTTCCTATGGATACGACATTAATCAACCATAAACAAATCACATGCCCACAGTTAGCGACCTAATATGCAACCATACAAGAAAGACATTCACAAAGCAGCATATGGAACATTCAATAGATCATAAATTAAGATTAAATACACAATTACATCCAATCAAACAAAACCAAGTTCTTAACTTTAATGTTAACCCATCAACAAATAACCGAAATCCGAAATCAAACCAATTAACAAAGCATAATCATCAAAATCTAGGTAGTTATGAAAGTCTAGCCAATCATCATGGTTAATAACATCAAAATAGAAGAATCAAACACATAAATCATGGTATCAAATCTAGAAAGGTAGAACAAAGAAAGATAAGGAGAATCGGATGACGAAATCGACCCGATCTTCAATCTCCAACTTCAATCCAAGTCTCCGATTGATCCTAGAAGCTTTCTCACACTTAGAATCACCAAAAAGCTTCTACCTTTACGTCTGGAATCATCCACCTAACCCTAGAAACGGACTTAAGTTTTTATACCTTAAAAATAGCTAAAATTACCGACATTGGGGTCTCCCACGTATCGCGAGGCCCAGGGAACAAGTCTCTCGCGTACGGCGAGAGACAAAATAGTCACGGCTGAATTCACACCCCTTGCGTACTGCGAGGGGGAAGGCTCTCATGTCTCGCGTACCGTGAGGGAACCATCTTCACAGAAAGTTTTGTTTTTTTCTCGTTTCGCCTCGTTCGCTCGTGCCTTCACATATCTTGCTCGTTTAAGCTCCAAACTCACCCGATTACCTACAAACCACGGCAAAAATCAATACTAAACATAAACGACTCAATATGACTTGAAAACTATACAAAAATGACACGAAACACATAGGAATAAGAGGTGTGCTTTGCAACACATCATGTATATTATATATATATATATATATATATATATATATATATATATAGGTTTAGAAATAACTTAGCATATAAATATGTATATTTATTTATAGAATGATGACAATCATTTATATAATATAAATACCTATTATTTTTGCAATAATTGTACTTATTGTATGCATGTATGATCACTATGTAATGGATGGATAAGATAATTTATTAAAATGGATAGATGCAACCACATAACAATGAAATTACAAGTGCCGGAAAAGTTCAAATAGAGGCCGGAATTTCCTGGGGATTACAGTCTCCCCTACTTTAGGAAATTTCGTCTCAAAATTGTTTAGGAAGAGGGTCATGGGAACAGGTGTTGGCACTTGGCCTTCATTTGATCCTCACGTTCTCAAGTAAATTCAGGGCCACGTTTGGATTCCCACCGAACCTTAACAATTGGAATGCGACTTCGTTTGAGTTGCTTAACTTCTCGGTCCATGATCTCCACGGGTTTCTCCACGAAGTGCATTGATTCGTCAATGTGAACCTCATCAAGCGGTATGTGGTGGTTTTCGCAGCTAAGCATTTCTTTAGGTTCTAGACATAAAATATGGGATGAATGTTGTTGAGTTCTTCAGGTAAGTCCAACTTGTAGGCTACCTTCCCAATCCGCTCAAGGATTTTAAAATGACCCACGAATCTTGGTGCAAGTTTCCCTTTCTTGCCAAAATGAACCACTCCTTTCCAAGGGGATACCTTGAGAAGAACCAGATCGTCGACTTGAAACTCTAAGGGCTTTCGACGTTTGTCGGCATAGCTCTTTTGCCAAATCCTTGCTACTTGAAGGTTGTCTCGGATTAACATGATATTGTCGGAAGTCTCCTGAATGAGTTCGGGACCAGTGATTTTTTGCTTCACCAATCTCAGTCCAACAGATAGGAGAGCGGCACTTCCGACCATAAAGTGCTTCAAAAGGAGCCATGTCAATGCTCGTGTGGTAGATGTTGTTATACGAGAACTCGACTAAGGGTAGATGTAAATCCCAATTCCCCTTAAAGTCAATGACACAGACTCTAAGCATATCTTCGAGGGTTTGAATCGTTCGTTCGGATTGACCATCAATTTGCGGATGGTAAGCCGTACTAAGATTCTTGGGACATATAGTCAACGAGAAGGGTATTCACGTGGATCCTACTAAGATTGAAGCGGTGAAGAACTGGCTAGCTCCAAAGACCCCTACAGAAGTCCGCTCATTTCTTGGTTTAGCGGGCTATTATCGTCGTTTCATAGCAAACTTTTCAAATATCGTGGTACCACTCACAACCTTAACTCACAAAGGCAAACCCTACGAGTGGGGACCAAAGCAAAAGGAAGCCTTTCAAACCCTGAAACAAAAATTGTGTGAGGCTCTTTTCTTGACTCTTCCCGATGGAACCGATGACTTTGTCGTCTACTGTGACGCTTCCTACTTAGGCCTTGGTTGTGTTCTAATGCAACGAGGCAAAGTGATTGCTTATGGATCCCGACAACTCAAAATCCATGAGAAGAATTATACGATTGTTCTTGGCCATATCTTGTACGAAAGGCTATCTTGGGGATATCGGATTCAAGGACTCGTAACCGGTGATAACCTCGGAAGTGGATAACGGTTCTTCAAAGTGAGCTTGTTGAACTCCGGATAGTCGATGCACATTTGGAAAGAACCATCCTTCTTCTTGACAAATAAGACAGGGGCTCCCCAAGGAGAAACACTATGATGAATAATTCCTTTTTCAGAAAGTTCTCGGAGCTGGCTTGAAAACTCTTGCATTTCTGATGGTGCAAGACGATAAGGTGACTTAGCCACGGGATTTGCTCATGGCACTAGGCCAATACGAAATTCAACTTGATGTACAGGAGGAAGACCGGGTAAGTCTTTGGGAAAAACTTCAGGAAAGTCCTTGTTTACAGGAATGTCTTGGAGACTCTTGTCTTTGCCTTTTCGCTCCACAATATGGGCCAAGAATGCCACACATTTCTTCTGTAAGTACTTCTGTGAGGTAGTGCAAGACATAAGCTTGAGTCCCTTTGACGACTTCTCACCATAGACGTTCAAAATGTCACCCGAGTCAAGGGGAATACGGATATACTTGTCAAAGAAGACGACTTCAGCATGATGTTTGGTCAGCCAATCCATGCCTACTATGATTTCGAAACCTCCCAGAGCCATAGGGATAAGATTAATCGAGAAGTCATGGTCGTTCAAGTTTAAGGTACAGTCTCTAATAATGGTGTCACATGAAACAGAATAACTATCCGCTACTAGAATATCAAAGGGTTTGTCTAACTTTGCTCGACTCATAGCAAATTGAGGTTCAAATTCAAAGGACACAAAACTTCTATCGGAACCAGTATCAAACAGGATAGAAGCATATTGCTGGTTAATTAGGTACGTACCGTTCACCACATCGTTGTTGGCTTGAGCCTCATTGCATTGATGTTAAAGGCGCGTCCACAAGCTACGGGGTTCGCATTTCCTTGATTCACATTTCCCCGGTTCACGTTCCCTTGATTCATGCTTCCCTGAACCATGTTTCCTTGGTTCATGTTGGCTTGATTCACAATGACCAACTGTAACATCACACAAATCCAGAAGCTAACGATTCAGGTGGGCGAACGACCTGAACCCGCATATAGCAAAGTAATTAGTAGAGTTAGCCGAAAGAGTTACGTTTAACTACCGAAATAGGCCCGATTGGCCGTTAGCGAGTTACTCAAGTTAAAAACACACAGTTATGGATAGTACGAGGACCCGGATGCAACTATGTGATGTATATATACAAGTTAATAGGTAAACCTAGACCATTTGGCTAGGTTTCGTGCGACGGCAAGGAGGAAGGGCACTCAAGAAGGAAAGAGGCAGAGAGAGGTGGTTGGTGGTGGTGCTACGGCGGTATCAAGCGAGGCCAACTCCAAATCGCGCATGTTAGGACATGTTTTGTAAATGTTGATAAAATTCTGTGTAAGTTCATAGAGAGGCGAACTTAACAAGTTCGCCTGGTTTATCAGAGGCGAACTTGTTAAGTTCGCTTAGTCTACCTGAGGCGAACTTGTTAAGTTCGCCTAGCCTATTAGAGGCGAACTCTATTGCAGGTGCTGTGTCTATAAATAGACAGTTTACAAGAATCAGAATTAGAGAATAGATATCAGAGTAGACTTGAGAGAGACTAGAGAGAATTCTGTGAATCTTGTAACATGATATTGTGATGGAAATACAAAGCGTTTATTTACACCATTGTTGTTGATTGAGTTACACGAGCACGTTGATCATGGATTCTGCACGTTATCACCGTGTCGTACCACGAGTCTAGAGATCCGTCACACACTGAATTAGGGACCTACAAGTGGTATCAGAGATTTTGCTCTTGATTAGCAGAAGATTCGTGGTGTTTTCGTGTCCAATCAACATCAAATTTCAAAGATTTTGAAGATTTTTCATCTTTTTTGTGTTCTTGATAAAAATGGAGAATTTTTGATTATTTTGGATTGATTTTGGATTCTTTTGATGAAATTGATCCAATAGAAGTGTTCCTAATCAGTTCCTACTCATTCCTACGGTTCAATTTAATCAAATTCCATCAATTCAGCAAGATATGATGATTTTCAGAATTTTTGGTTCATGTTTGGTTGAACAGCTGATGCAAGCGAACTTAGCAATTTTGTTGCAGGCGAACTTAGAGTGGCGAACTTAATAAGTTCGCTTGGTGCAGATTAGGCGAACTTAATCAGGCGAACTTAACAAGTTCGCTTGGGGTCAAGTTCGCTCGAGTCAAGTTCGCTTCGGGTCAAGTTCGCTCGGGTCAGTTTCAAGTGAATTTTGTCAGGCGAACTTATTTTAGCGGGAAATTTCTTCTTGTCCAAATTTTTTAGGAAAAGTTTATATGCTTGTTTTGAATCATTTTTGAAATTTTGAAATTTTTTAAAAAGAGTATTTTGGTGGGAAATTTTTTCCGGATATTTTCGCAAAAATTTCAAAATGTCAATTTCATGTGCTGATAATGAGATTGGAACTATGCCACCGAGGCTTTTGTGTATATCAGATTTTCGTAGCTGAAAAGTCCGGTTCGAACAGTTCGTATCAGAAACTGATGAAAACTTTTGGACATCCATATTTGAAGGATATGTGCATCCTACTTATGACTATATGGGATATTATGATGTTCCTAAACCAGTGACAGCTCTTAGTAAACTAGAAAAGCAGAAGTTTGATCTAGAGATGAAGACGCGTGAAACTTTAACGTTGTCTTTACCAAAAGAAATCATTCATAGTCTTGGGAAGTGTCCAACTTCAAGAGAACTATGGGAAGATTTGAAGAAAAAGGGTGAAGCTACTACTCAAGCGTTTGTGGTCTTGATCAAAGAAGAAGTAGTAAAGCAGAGTGTTTCTGAAAGTGATTCTTCTACCGAGTTAAGTGATAGTGAGAGTATTAGATCTGGTGAAAGTACTCAGTCTACCGAGAGTGATGTAGAGACTGAAGTAAGCTTCCAGACAGTGGAAGATTATCTGAGTGACTTAGAAACTGATGCAGAGCATGTCATTGTTGATCAAAAGAGTGAAGCTGATGATGACGTATTCATGGCTCCTGGTGCATCTACTTCAGAAGTTAAAGCTGAGGTAGTTTCTAACTCTAAAACGCTTTGTTCTAACTGTGTTTCAGTTAAGGATAAAATGATGAGGGTTATGGATGACAACGTCAACCTCATTTGTGATATGAAATCCATGCACACGGTAAATCAGAAATTAAAAGATAATGAGAATGTGTGTATTGAAAGGATAGAATCACTGAAGAGGGATATAAGTTCTCTGACTTTGAAGATCAAAGAGCAGGAATATCACCTGGATATGTCCTTTGCAGAAATTGAGAAAAGAAATAATAATCTTGCTGAGAAAGATAAGGAACTAGCTAAATCTAAAGCAGAGGTGCTCAGATTGCATAGAAAGTTAGAAAGCTTTGCAAATTCATCATTCTTATTAGGATATTATCATGAGAATACTGAAGAGGGGAAGGGAACTAGTGGTATTGGCTATGTTCCTCCACCATTCAATGGAAATTATTCTGTGACACCTGCGATTATAAACGATGAGGATTTAGATCCTAAGACTGTGTTGAAAGTGAATCCAGTCACAGGTGAAGATATGGTGTATTCTTATGAGAGTGATGATGAATATTTTGATGAAGCTAAGGTAGAAGGGATACCGAAAGAGGTTAAGAAAGAAAACTCAAGGGTTGATTCTAATTCATCTGGATATTATACATTTGGAAGTTCTTCAAATTGAAGGAGAGTTCCATATGTCAGAGATTATAAAGACAGGCGTACATGCTTTCATTGTAATGAGATGGGACACATTGTGGTGAACTGTCCTTACAAAAATAAAGGGAAGAAGCATGTAGTTCCTGAGAAGGTGAAGACTGAATCAAGACCTGTTGAGAAAAAGTTTATTCATTCTCAAACTCTAAAAGAAGTTCATGTAGGAGAATCTTTTTCAAATGCATCTTATCGTGTGAAGATTCCTTATATGAGAGAATATAGTGAGAAGAGATCTTGCTTTTACTGTGGTCTTGTGGGTCACATTAAGATCAATTGTCCTCACAATGCCAAAGGTAACCGACTTGTTACTCCAGAAAAGGTAAGAACTCTTGGTAAGCCATATGTTAACCCAAATGTGGTTAAACCTCATGATATACCAAAGGGTAATTCAAAATCTGAGGTTAGGCTTTCTAGACCTCAAAGACGGAGGAGAAACAGAAGATTGAGAAAACTTTTAGAACAACAAGAGTTTTCATAATCTAAACATTTTTCAAATGAACAAAAATGTTCAAACACTTCACATTTTAAGCAAAAAGAACTAAATGAAAAGAAGTATGTTTGGAAATCTAAAGTTTCTGTTTCTGACTCGTCAAAACAATCTCCGAAAATAGATGAAAGATTCGATTGTGAATGGAGTGAGGTTTATTATTTTGATACAGATGGACGACCCATGACTACCATGGCTTGGGTCCCAATTTCAAATTAATGTTTTTTGTTAGATGTGCAGGTTTTACCAAGAGGGACTATTAATACCATTTTGGTTGTTGATAGTGGTGGTTCTAAGCACATGATAGGGAATGGCATCTGTAAGAGTAAAGAGTTGTTGATAACTGAGAATACATTTGATTCAAAGACTTGATGCTCAAGGGGGAGAATATGTCACACAAACAATGTTATTTTGAAAGAGTTTTACAAAGTCCAAATGATAACTTGAAACTTAGGATGACGATGGTGAGCATAAAGTCGTTGATGCAACCATTTGACTAGTTAAGAGGGAGTCTACAGGACAGGGGGAGTCGAACAGAAGTGAACAAATTGTCTGATTTAGTCTGTAAACTCTATGATTGTTGGAATATAAGCTTGAATGTTATTTATGTGATTGTTTCTATTGTCTTTTGTGTGTACAATTGTTGATTCGGTTGGATTCCGCACTCCGCGTTAACAATACGTCTTATCACGAGAACGATCCGCAAAAGAGCCATGTGGACCTACAAGAACGTCTAGTGACTATGATACTATCCGAATAATCGTCAGTCGTTTGACGAAATCCGCTTACTCCATACCAATCAAGGAGACAGATAAAACTAAGAAGCGTGCACGGCTAAATATTAAGGAAATTGAGGCTAGGCATGGTATGCCAGTTTCTATTATCTCTAATAGGGACAGTCGATACGTGTCAAGAATCTGGCAGTCAATACAAGAAGCCTTTGGCACACGTTTTGACATCAACACTGCATATCATCCCCAGACGAACGGTCAAGGTAAAAGGACCATCCAAATTTTTAAAAGATATGCTCCGTGAGCGTGTAATCGATTTCAGAGGAAATTAGGATACTCACCGCCGTTGGCTGATGTGACACCCGACATTTCAGGTCAATATCCGTACATGTATTAAACAAGTTTACATTGCAATTATTTTTGTGATTAAATTAAATAACCAGAAAAATGTATATACATATATATTACATAAACTTTACGTTGGTCAATAATTTATTTTTAGATTAAAACATACGGTATAAGTAAAAGTAAAATAATGGACTTTTCGAAGACGTTACCACGTATCGTCACCTTTAGGTATTTATACTTACGAATAATCACCTCAACGAATTATACAATCTAAGATTTAAATATTTTTCATTAACAAGCCATAAACTTGCTAAATTTACAATACCGTGAAGAACCTAAACCGAATTAAATTACCCCTTTAAAACACTAATTGATATTAATACCATTAATAAATTAACACTTAAAACCTAATCATTTGATTTATCAACCCCCAAACCACTTTCCTTGACTTTTCGGCCGAAGCCAGAGAAGACCACCCCCCATTCTCACGTCCCATTTTACCATACTTCCTAATTGACTATTTTAAAACCCATACCACCTCAATCATCTTTATCACAATTCCTTTTCATATTTCTCATTTTCATACGGCAAACATTCCAACTCTCTCCAAATCGAAGTCAAGTTCTAAGGCAAAACCTACCATAATACGGTGTTTTAAGAAGAATCCCAGGTGTTTTTCTTAAGAATCAAGCTAAGGAACTCAAGATCATTCTCTGTTTTCTCTTATTATCTTCATCTCTGTTTTAAGGTAAAAACTCCATAATATCTACATTATTTTCTTTAAAACCGTAGCTAAACATACAAAATATTCAAACGCAAGTAAGATAACAAGAAAAGTGTGTCGAATTCAAGATTAAAACATAAAAATATGCAGGACTGATTCTGTCAAAACAGAAGTCCAGTAATCGAAACTATAGTTTCGATTACAGTTTACCCAATCGAAACTAGGAGTTTCGATACCTGTTACTCAATCGAAACTAGGAGTTTCGATACATGTTTACTCAATCAAAACTAGGAGTTTCGATACTAGTTGTTCAATCGAAACTAGGTAGTTTCGATACCCAACTACTCAATCGAAACTAGGAAGTTTCGATACTCAATTGCCCAATCGAAACTAGGTAGTTTCGATACCTGTGTCAGACCCCGTTTGGGCAGTAACTTGGAACTGTTTTTATAACGAAACAAGTGTTGAACCACTAAGAGGATATTTTAAACAAAAACAACCAGATTTACAAAGTCGGTGAACAATTTGCAATATGAGACGTTCGGTCTTAACACAATTTACCCTTTGGTATTTAGGGTACGAATAGTCAAGTTTGACTACAACAAGTATCATTACAAACATACACAAAAACAAGGTGAGTTTCACGGCCCCTTTTTACTGTTTTTCAATATTTGGGGGAAGAACATACTTACAACTATTTTATGGGATAACAAGAGAATAAGGCACGACTTTTATGTTTACATGAGATGAGAACAACAAGTGATTCCGCTAAAGTCCCCTGGAACAACGTAGTAACCATTAACTGTAGCCTAGGGTCCTATGAATAGTACTATGGAGAGTGACGTCTCCCGGTCATGGTTAGTCGCGCTAACCACAATCTGGAGGATTTATGGCCGCATAGAACCGGATAACGAAATTAGGGGCGTGTACAATTGTCATGGTTTGGTTACGTGTAACATCCCAAATAATGACAAGACAAATAGAAAAGGGAAATAAAGTGGGCTTGGCCAAAATTTCGGCCCATGGGCCGAAAAGAAAAGGGGGAAACCCCATTACAAAACAGCAGCTTCAACCCAAACCCCTCTCATTTCATCTTCCTGTGCAAGAATACTAGAGAGAGAGAGAGAGAGCGATCGGCTTGTGAAGAAAACCGCAAGGAGAAGACTCAAGGGCTCGGGAATCATCCGACTCCACCATTTCAACGCATAGCAACAGAAATCGGGCCTGTTGAGGTAAGCATCGCCTCTGATTATGAGTCTTTGCATGTCTCGGGTTTAAATCAAATAAAGATACGATTTTTGCATACGAAACTTGAAACAAATCACGTATTTGAACTCAAGAACGATAAAGGAAGGTGTTTAACGTAAAATGCTCAAGGTTTAATCGATTGGAAATAAGTTGGCTGGAGCAAGGTTCTGGTCAGGGAAGATGCAGACCCATGACTCGAAACTATAGTTTCGATACATACAGACCCGTCGAAACTACTCTAGTTTCGATAGTCATGTTTGACTCGAAACTATCTAGTTTCGATAGCAGCCAATGACTCGAAACTACCATAGTTTCGATAGGAACTCAGGACTCGAAACTACCTAGTTTCGAGTGTCACCTTGAACCTAAACTAAGATTTTTCATAAGTTAATGACTCGAAACTACCATAGTTTCGATAGGATCTCATGACTCGAAACTACCTAGTTTCGATAGAAGGATTATGACTCGAAACTACCTAGTTTCGAGTGTAAGACCATAGCTCGAAACTACCATAGTTTTGATGCGACCCACCTCCCGAAACTACTGAGTTCAAGCATAGTAATGTCTAGTGTCATCTAGGAGCACCATCTTATGTGTATGACTTTATTATACAGATCGTGAGTGACATTAGTGAAGCCCAGTAGCCAGCTTAGTGTATTACAGAAACTACTCATCAGGTGAGTTCTATGTGCCCCTTCTATGTTATGTGCAAATGTTTTCAAATGTTTTGGGGCTGAGATGTATACACTAAGTGAATAAATGTTATGAATGTCAATGTGATCATATGTGTTATACAAGTATATATATATATACCTATACATGAAAGAGAAATTATGAATAAAGAATGAAAAGCATGATTATCAAGAATGAATGAAAGTATAACACAATATGAAAGAATGAAATCCTGCTTTATATCCATGTATATATTGCTTGCCAAGTACAGAAAATGTTATGGACGCTTCGATGATAACGGCTACTTCGGTAGACGGACGACCATGTGATTATTTTACAACCGGGACAAGTGCGTTCCTTCATCAGCTAGGACGTACGAATGTCATTAAAGGACGGTCGAAGCAATTGGCATATTATAGTAGAACGGTTGTATAAATAATAGTCGCATGGAAAACGGATACCTTCGGGTAGACGGGCGAATTACGGCCTACGACGGTAGGACGGTTGTAAGTCATGACGGACGGACAAAGATTGCCGGACGGTTGTAAGAATAAAATGACGGACGGCACTAGTTGCCGGACGGTTGTAAGTATAGGTGGGCCATGACGATGGACCACGGCGATTGTCTTTGTGACATTCGTAAGCAAATGACGGGTTGATCACCCTTATATAGTATGACCCATGAAATTAAAGAAAGAAAGAAAAGAAAAGAAAAGGGTGAATGCATATATATATATATATGAAATCACAAAAATACAGAAAAGAGAGATGAAAAGAAAGACAAAAGTTATGAATACGTATTTATATGAATGACTATACAGTAATGCATACTTATAAAGTAAAGAATAGAATGTTTATATCAAATTGCATTAAACTAGAACTCACCAGCGTTAGCTGACTTTTAGTATACATTTCAGGTAAAGGAAGAAAAGGTCGTGCGATGGCGTGAAGGTTACCCGGCACAAGACTGACATCCCACTTTTGTTTGTTAAGACAATGTTGTGTTTTTAATTGTTAAGACTTCCGCTGTTATGTAATGTAATTGAATGATGAATGTTTTAAATTTAAGTTCAGTATTTATGGCTATGTTTATGAGTAAATCCAACAAGTGAGGTCACCCGGGAAAGGGGCCTTACATTACGCCTCATGTATGAACATATTATTTGTATTCCTAGCTAGTTTACAAATGGGTCAACAATTCTTATTCTGTTTATCACATACACCTGAAACTATTTACGAACGATTGAATTTTACAAAGAACTATTTGATTAAACCTGTGAACTCACCAACCTCGTGTTGACAATTTTAAGTATGTTTGTCAGGAAATTGAACGTGATCGCAAGGTTAGCAATGTAGGATACATGCATGCACGATGGATACAATATTTGGGGGATTTCTCTTGTATAACTCATTGTAATGGAGTCATATTTGCGAAATCTTCACTTTTTGTAAACTCAATTTACATTTTGGAATGTAAAACTTTAAACTTGTCTATGTATCCATTTATCATGTATGTGTTTGTGGTAATCATATGCTTTGGAAACCATGTTACGTCACGCCTCGCGTTTCCGCCTTGGCGAGGGTGTGACAGATTGGTATCAGAGCCATTGATTATAGCGAACTAGGAGTCTAAAAATCAAACCAAGTCTATAATTTAAATGACTCACTGAGACGTTTTTCATTGCATATGCATTTCATAACTTATCATTCTATTGTACGGATATCGTAGACACTGAATATCGTCACACACTAACCCCATTTCGACTTCAGACCCATGGCACCCAAAAGAAGGACACCGCGTGATACTACTGGTGAAAACAACACGACGATTTCCGCAGAAGTTGAGCAACTCATATCCCAACGTGTAGCCGCCGCCTTGGAGCAGTACGAAGCCAATCAGAATAACGTCGGAGGAAATGGTAGTGGTAGCGGAGGAGGTGCAGGAGGCAGTGACACTACTGGAGGTTCTAGAGGTAATAGGATGTGTAAACACCTCTGAAACACAGTCGCGACCTAAGATAACAACATTATTAAAATATTGACTTGTGACCCTACAGATGCTTCGAACAAGAAGTGCACTTATAAGGCTTTTCTATCCTGCAACCCTCGCAACTTCAATGGCACCGAGGGTGCAGTAGGCCTGATGAGGTGGATTGAGAAGATGGAATCTATAATTGATATTAGTGAATGCACAGCTGACTGTATGGTGAAATATGCCACTTGCACACTTGCTGACAAAGCATTAACCTGGTGGAATTCTCAGATGAAAACATTGGGAAGGCAGACTGCCTACCAGCTATCTTGGGATGATCTAAAGGCCAAGATCGAGGAGTACTGTCCTCGAAATGAATTGCAGAAAATCGAAACTGAAATGTGGAACCTTCAAATGATAGGAGATGATGTGGCTGGTTACACTGACCGATTCAATGAGTTAGCAAGTTTAGTGCTACACATGGTCACGCCAGAATACAAGAAAGTTGAAAGATATTTGTGGGGTCTTGCTCCTCAAATCCGAAGCCTGGTAACTTCATCGAACCCTATGGATGCCAAGAGCGCTATAATTCTAGCTTCCAAACTAAGAGATAATGCTGTGCGTGACGGTTTGTTTGAGAAGAAGGAGACCGAGGAAGGAAGGTCTGGGGAAAAGAGGAAATGGTTTGGAAAACCCAGTAATCAAAATAAGAATCAAACTAACAAGAGACCTGAAATTATGAAAGCCTATGCTGTCAACACCGTGGAACAGAAAGAATATCTTGGAACACTACCGAAGTGTGACAAATGTGGGTATCATCACAGTGGAAGGTGTACCCAATGCAGAAAGTGTAAAAAGCATGGGCATCTAGCCCATAACTGTTGGAACAATGCGAACACTAATAAGACCAATCAAGTAGCAGGAAAGGGCAACCTAGGAACAGAAAGGATGAATCAAGGATGCTTTGAATGTGGAGATCCAAAGCACTTCAGAAAAGACTGTCCAAAGTTGAAGAACCGAAACGACAATCAGGCCCGTGGAAGAGCGTTTGTGATGGGGGCTGGTGACGCACGACAAGATCCGAACATTGTCACTGGTACATTCCCGATAAATAATCACTATGCCTCTATACTTTTTGATACGGGTGCTGATATGAGTTTTGTGTCAAATGACTTTAAGACCCGACTCGGTATTAAGCCCATCAAACTAGACCAAAATTATCCAATTGAATTAGCAAACGGGAAATTAATTAAAACTGGGGAAGTCATTCAGGGTTGTACCTTATGTTTTAAGAACCACACATTTAGTATAGACCTACTACCTGTTGACTTGGGAAGTTTTGACGTTGTTATTGGTATGGATTGGTTGTCGAAGAATCACGCCGAGATTGTTTGTTTTGAGAAGATTGTTCATATTCCTCTCCCGAACGGAGAAGTTCTTTCGGTTCAAGGTGAGAAAAGTGGAGTGACATTGAGGATGATAAACTGCATGAAAGCTCGTAAGTACCTACGTAAAGGCTATTGCGTATTCCTGGCGCAAGTCGTCGAGAAGAAACCCGAGAAACGTCGACTTGAAGACATACCAATCGTTAAGGATTACCCCGAAGTTTTTCCTGAAGACTTACCTGGATTACCACCACCGAGGCAAGTCGAATTCCGAATCGATTTGGTACCAGGAGCTACACCAGTTGCGCGATCACCGTATCGACTAGCACCTTTCGAGATGCAGGAATTATCTAATCAACTGCAAGAGTTACTTGATAAAGGTTTCATAAGACCGAGTTTCTCACCCTGGGGAGCTCCGGTCTTGTTCGTAAAGAAAAAGGATGGAACCTTTAGGATGTGTATTGATTACCGAGAGTTAAACAAGCTTACAATCAAAAATCGATATCCACTTCCTCGAATAGACGATTTGTTCGATCAACTACAAGGTTCTAGCTTCTACTCAAAAATTGATCTACGATCAGGGTATCATCAACTGAAAATTCAGGAAGAATATATACCAAAAACGGCTTTTAGGACTCGTTACGGTCACTACGAGTTCCTAGTTATGCCATTTGGTTTGACGAACGCACCAGTTGTTTTTATGGATCTCATGAACCGCGTGTGCAAGCCATACTTGGATAAATTCGTGATAGTATTCATCGATGACATATTGATATATTCATGAACCAAGGAGGATCATGAACATCATCTGAAATTAATCTTAGAACTACTCAGGAACGAGAAACTTTATGCTAAATTCTCTAAGTGTGAGTTTTGGATCCGAGAGGTTCACTTTCTCGGACACGTCATCAATAAGAATGGTATTCACATAGACCCATCCAAGATTGAAGCTATCAAAAACTGGGAAGCACCAAGAACTCCGACTGAGGTGCGTCAATTTCTGGGTTTGGCAGGCTATTACAGGCGATTCATCGAGAATTTTTCAAAAATAGCCCTGCCTTTAACCACACTAACTCAGAAGGACAAAAAGTTTGATTGGACTGATAAACAAGAATCAGCTTTTCAATTGCTGAAGCAGAAGCTGTGTAGTGCACCGATCTTATCCCTTCCTGAGGGAATCGACAATTTTGTCGTATACTGCGATGCATCACACCAAGGACTTGGTTGTGTGTTAATGCAAAGACACAAAGTCATCGCATATGCCTCACGACAACTAAAAGTGCACGAAAAGAATTATACGACCCATGACTTGGAGTTGGGCGCAGTTGTGTTTGCACTCAAGATTTGGAGACATTATCTTTACGGTACAAGATGCACTATCTTTACTGATCACAAGAGTCTCCAACATATCTTCGATAAAAAGGAACTTAACATGAGACAACGTCGTTGGGTGGAACTACTAAACGACTATGATTGTGATATCAAGTACCATCCCGGGAAAGCCAATGTCGTAGCAGATGCCTTAAGTCGCAAGGAACGAGTTAAAACTCTTCGTGTTCGTGCCCTAGGATTGACAATTCATACGAGTCTCACGACTCAAATCCGGATGGCACAACAAGAGGCAATCAAAGAAGAAAACATTCAGAATGAAGCTTTACGAGGAATGATAAAGTAGTTGGAGCCAAAGTCAGATGACACCTTATACTTCATGAATAGAATTTGGGTGCCATGTATTGGTAACTTACGGGAGTTGGTTATGGACGAAGCCCACAAGTCCAGGTACTCCATTCACTCGGGTTCAGATAAGATGTATAAGGATCTGAAAGAACATTGTTGGTGGCCGAACATGAGAGGAGAAATTGTTGTTTATGTCGGTAAATGCCTGACGTGTTCAAAGGTAAAGGCAGAACATCAGAAACCGTCGGGATTGTTACAACAACCCGAAATTCCTCAATGGAAATGGGAACAGATTTCTATGGATTTCATCACGAAGTTACCCAGGACGTCCAGCGGTTATGACACAATATGGGTAATTGTCGATCGTCTGACAAAATCAGCTCATTTTCTACCTATCAAAGAGACGGATAAAACCGAGAAACTTGCAAAGCTTTATATCAAGGAAATTGTGGCTAGGCATGGAGTGCCAATTTCTATTATCTCTGATAGAGACAGCAGATTCGTGTCTAGAATCTGGAAATCATTACAAGAAGCCTTAGGCACGCGCCTAGACATGAGCACAGCCTACCATCCACAAACGGACGGTCAAAGTGAAAGGACTATCCAAACATTAGAAGATATGCTCCGTGCGTGTGTAATTGATTTCGGAGGAAATTGGGATACTCATTTACCGTTGGCGGAGTTTTCCTATAATAACAGTTACCACACAAGCATCAAGGCAGCTCCGTTTGAAGCTTTATATGGTCGTAAATGCCGCTCACCGCTATGTTGGGCGGAAGTTGGTGAAAAACATTTTACAGGCCCTGAGATTGTCCAGGAAACCACTGATAAGATCTTCAAAATTAAGGACCGTCTGAAAGCGGCCCGAGACAGACAAAAGAGCTACGATGATAACAGACGGAAACCATTAGAATTTCAAATTGGTGACCGAGTAATGTTAAAACTCTCACCATGGAAAGGCGTTGCAAAGTTTGGTAACCGTGGTAAGCTCAACCCTAGATACGTTGGACCTTTTGAAATACTGACTAGAGTTGGCCCTATAGCTTACAAACTCAAACTACCACAAGAACTAAGCAACGTACATGATACGTTTCATGTATCAAATCTCAAGAAGTGTTTATCAGACGAGACGTTAATTATACCACCTGATGAGATTCACATAGACGACAGGTTGCACTTCATCGAGGAACCGATTGAGATTTCAGATTGGAAAGTTCAAAAGCTGAGACGTAGTCGAATCAAACCGGTTAAAGTACGTTGGAACTCAAAACGTGGTCCTGAGTATACATGGGAACGAGAAGATCAAATGAAGACGAAATACCCCTCCTTGTTTAAGGATACACCAATTCAAGAAGACACGAATTGAATTTCGGGACGAAATTCTTTTAACACGGGGAGAATGTGACACCCGACATTTCAGGTCAATATCCGTACATGTATTAAACAAGTTTACATTGCAATTATTTTTGTGATTATATTAAATAACCAGAAAAATGTGTATACATATATATTACATAAACTTTACGTTGGTCAATAATTTATTTTTAGACTAAAACATACGGTATAAGTAAAAGTAAAATAATGGACTTTTCGAAGACGTTACCACGTATCGTCACCTTTAGGTATTTATACCTACGAATAATCACCTCAACGAATTATACAATCTAAGATTTAAATATTTTTCATTAACAAGCCATAAACTTGCTAAATTTACAATACCGTGAAGAACCTAAACCAAATTAAATTACCCCTTTAAAACACTAATTGATATTAATACCATTAATAAATTAACACTTAAAACCTAATCATTTGATTTATCAACCCCCAAACCACTTTCCTTGACTTTTCGGCCGAAGCCAGAGAAGACCACCCCCCATTCTCACGTCCCATTTTACCATACTTCCTAATTGACTATTTTAAAACCCATACCACCTCAATCATCTTTATCACAATTCCTTTTCATATTTCTCATTTTCATACGGCAAACATTCCAACTCTCTCCAAATCGAAGTCAAGTTCTAAGGCAAAACCTACCATAATACGGTGTTTTAAGAAGAATCCCAGGTGTTTTTCTCAAGAATCAAGCTAAGGAACTCAAGATCATTCTCTGTTTTCTCTTATCCTCTTCATCTCTGTTTTAAGGTAAAAACTCCATAATATCTACATTATTTTTTTTAAAACCGTAGCTAAACATACAAAATATTCAAACGCAAGTAAGATAACAAGAAAAGTGTGTTGAATTGAAGATTAAAACATAAAAATATGCACGACTGATTCTGTCAAAACAGAAGTCCAGTAATCGAAACTATAGTTTCGATACCAGTTTACCCAATCGAAACTAGGAGTTTCGATACCTATTACTCAATCGAAACTAGGAGTTTCGATACATGTTTACTCAATCGAAACTAGGAGTTTCGATACTAGTTGTTCAATCGAAACTAGGTAGTTTCGATACCCAACTACTCAATCGAAACTAGGAAGTTTCGATACTCAATTGCCCAATCGAAACTAGGTAGTTTCGATACCTCTGTCAGACCCCGTTTGGGCAGTAACTTGGAACTGTTTTTATAACGAAACAAGTGTTGAACCACTAAGAGGATATTTTAAACAAAAACAACCATATTTATAAAGTCGGTGAATAATTTGCAATATGAGACGTTCAGTCTTAACACAATTTACCCTTTGGTATTTAGGGTACGAATAGTCAAGTTTGACTACAACAAGTATCATTACAAACATACACAAAAACAAGGTGAGTTTCACGGCCCCTTTTTACTGTTTTTCAATATTTGGGGGAAGAACATACTTACAACTATTTTATGGGATAACAAGAGAATAAGGCACGACTTTTATGTTTACATGAGATGAGAACAACAAGTGAGGCCGCTAAAGTCCCCTGGAACAACGTAGTAACCATTAACTGTAGCCTAGGGTCCTATGAATAGTACTATGGAGAGTGACGTCTCCCGGTCATGGTTAGTCGCGCTAACCACAATCTGGAGGATTTATGGCCGCATAGAACCGGATAACGAAATTAGGGGCGTGTACAATTGTCAAGGTTTGGTTACGCCTCATGTATGAACATATTATTTGTATTCATAGCTAGTTTACAAATGGGTCAACAATTCTTATTCTGTTTATCACATACACCTGAAACTATATACGAACGATTGAATTTTACAAAGAACTATTTGATTAAACCTGTGAACTCACCAACCTCGTGTTGACAATTTTAAGTATGTTTTTCAGGAAATTGAACGTGATCGCAAGCTTAGCAATGTAGGATACATGCATGCACGATGGATACAATATTTGGGGGATTTCTCTTGTATAACTCATTGTAATGGAGTCATATTTGCGAAATCTTACTTTTTGTAAACTCAATTTACATTTTGGAATGTAAAACTTTAAACTTGTCTATGTATCCATTTATCATGTATGTGTTTGCCGTAATCATATGCTTTGGAAACCATGTTACGTCACGCCTCGCGTTTCCGCCTTGGCGAGGGTGTGACAGCTGAGTTTTCATATAATAACAATTACCATACCAGCATTAAAGCCGCTCCATTAAGGCTTTGTATGGTTGTAAATGTTGCTCATCACCATGTTGGGTGAAGGTTGGCGAAAAGCATTTGACTAGTCCTGAGATTAGCCAGGAAACCACTGACAATATCTTCGAAGCTAAAGATCGTCTGAAAACCGCTCAAGACAGACAAAAGAGTTGCGCTAACAACGGACGAAAGCCATTAAAATTCCAAGATGGAGACCAAATTTTGTTAAAAGTCCCGTCTTGGAAAGGAATTTCCAGGTTTGGCAATCGTAGCAAAGATAACCATAGATAATGGAGAGAATTTGAAATACGGGCTAGAGTTGACCTTGCAGCCAACGAGCTTAAGTTGTCACGGAACTAAGCAATGTTCATGATACATTTCATGTGTCAAATCTCAAGAAGTATTTATCTGACAAAATGTTAATCATACTGTCTAGTGAGATTCACATAGGTGACAACCTACACCCTGTTAAGGAACTTACTGAAATCGCTAGCTAAAATTTCCAGGGAACAGGGCGTAATCGTATTGAATTGGTTAAGGTATGTTAGAACTCGAAGCGTGACCCTAAGTATACATGGAAACACGAATATCAAATGAAAATCAAGTACCAGAACTTGTTCATGAATACACCAATTCAATAACCTTTTTCTGTTATACAATACTTCACAATCCTTTGCCATGGAAACACCACCGGTCACCATGAGGCTGACGTATCACCAACACCAACCACCATTCATCCCCTTCATCTCTTCCATCGAGCCATCACCGTGTACCACTATACAAATCGTCACAACACGAAATTATTGCTAACCCCACTCTCATAATCTCATCACTACCATATGCCGTTACCGGAGACGATCCACCACCGCGCACCAGCTTCCAACCACCACCATCACTCCCGTATCACCATTGAGGACTTGAACCTGCCGTTACCGGAGACGATCCACCACCGCGCACCAGTTTATGCATTTCTGAAGGTGCAAGGTGATGAGAAAGTTTGGGCACGGATTGGATCTCAACTCAAATAGATAAGGGATTCAAATTTGCGAATAGGAGAAGGACAGGTTAGATCTTCGGGAAAACACATCTGGAAGTCTCGCATGGTAGAGATGTCTTGATTTATCTTCCTTTTGTCCCTCTTTTCCACCGCATGAGCTAAAAGGCTTCATAGTTCTCGTGTAAGTGTTCTTGGGATATGGTACAGGATATGGGTTTCAAGCCTGCTAGAAAACTTCTCTTAAAAGATTTACAACGTGCAACTCAATAGAAGCGGGTTTGGTATGTACTTCTCAAAACAGGAAATTATGGCACGATGTTTGGGTATCCAAACCATGTCTTATTATGATATCAACGCTCATAAGTTGCATAGTCATGAGGTCAAAGGTGGAAGTATGTTCATTAAGGTCAAGAAGGTAGTCGTGAATGATTGAATCAATAATGGTGGGGTTTCCACTCGCAACTTCTACCGTAACTGTTTTCTCTAGTCTAGTTCGTTGATTTCTATCAAGTACTTGCTCACTTTGAAGGAGCTCAAACTCTTATTAATGATGGTGAAAAACCTAAGTAGGTGTAAATAGTTCAAAAAAAGACAAGTTAATGATGGTTAATAGCCTAAATATGCAAGCGGGTCAATCGACGGGGGGTTGCATAGGCTGAAAAACTAAAATTTGGCCCTTTTGACCTGATGCTGGCATCCCATACGCCCACTGGCATATGGTACGCCCAAACCAGTCTGGTAGACGCTAGGAAATACGCGTTTTTAGGGTTTTGGCCTGTCTTTATTATAGGGACTTGTGGGAGGTCTCTAGGGCTACTTATCTTTACTAACCATCTTCAAACTGATGTTTTGAATGTAGGAAAAGATCCGGAGTGATCTCGAGTCTCGCATCATGTGGATTGGATTCTCGTGGTCATGTTTTGCAATCGATTTTGTATATATTCTCGTATGGAATCTTTACAAACTATTTGGGGGTATCACAAGTTGTGGATAACTTGTTGGTGATCTTTGTTTAAACTAATTTTGTAGAAATCATGTTATTTTAATTCGTGTTTGTAAATCTTAACGTGTGGATACGTTAAATGTTGTTTTAGGACCTAACTTTCACGTTGTTCTTATTAGTTTTAAATTGGGTTGAATTTTTGGGTGTTACATGGTCTGCTGCAGAAAGGTAGTGCAAGCAATGGGTAAAGTGGAGATTAGACTCGACCTTTGCTAATGAGAGCTCACAAGGAACATCAAAATCTTAAATCCATTACGACACATGAAAAGAAAGATCCTAGGATACACGAGACCTGAATTAAGGGTAAATTCTTAGTCCGAGAAAGTGTTTTCGAGAAGCATATGAGGGACAAGCATAATTATTCATTTTCATATTGTGTCATTACTACCCAATCTTCAACTAAAGTCTGAACACCTCGTCGAGTAAATCTTTTCTGAGATCTATAGAGATCTGACTAGTGTGCATCATAGTACGTAGATGAATAGAGGGTAAGTGTCAGCATACACTCGAGAATCTCAGGCACCATTACTTTCATTATCAGGTTTGAGTATCGCATAACTCCACCATACTGAGGGTAACTAAATAAGGGGTTCTTGCACAGCCAATATCAATAGTCAGAGAAGTATTCGCCTGGGTTTCGAATGCCGACTACCAAGTTAATGGAAATCAAACAAATGGAGCCTAAGTTGGATGATACAGACAAAATTTAGGTACCAAGTACCGGTAACCTATGTGTGTAGTTATGGATGAAGTCCATAAGTCCAAGTACTCCATTCATCCAGAATCGGATAAAATGTATAAGGATCTTGAGGAACTCTATTGTGTGGCCAAACATGAAAGGAGAAATTTCTATGGGAAATATCCGCCAGTAAAGGCAGAATGCCAAGAATCACCAGGGAAATCACAACAACTTGAGATTCCTCAATGCAATTAGGAACATATTTCCATGAATTACATTACGAAACTATCCAGAACATCTAATGACTATGATACTATACGAATAATCGTCAGTCGTTTGACGAAATCCGCTCACTCCCTGCCAATCAAGGAGACAGATAAAACTAAGAAGCGTGCAAGGCTAAATATTAAGGAAATTGAGGCTAGGCATGGTATGCCAGTTTCCATTATCTCCAATAGGGACAATCGATTCGTGTTAAGAATCTGGTAGTCCATACAAGAAGCCTTAGGCACACGCTTTCACATGAGCACTGCATCTCATCCCCAGACGAACGTTCAAGGTAAAAGGACCATCCAAATTTTTAAAAGATATGCTCCGTGCGCGTGTAATCGATTTCGGAGGAAATTGGGATACTCACCGCCGTTGGCTGAGTTTTCATATAATCACAACTACCATACCAGCATTAAATCCGCCCCATTAAGGCTTTGTATGGTTGTAAATGTTGCTCATCGCCATTTTGGGCGGAGGTTGGCGAAAAGCATTTGACTGGTCCTGAGATTGGCCAGGAAACCACTAACAAGATCTTCGAAGCTAAAGATCGTCTGAAAACCGCTCAAGACAGACAAAAGAGTTGCACTAACTGTAACATTTCTGATTTTCATCATGTAATCGTTTGATTTCAATAAACAAACACATTTCAGTTTCGATTCGTGTACAAACAAACTACGATGCAGTTACATATACAAACTATTCTATTACAATAACAAATTAAACAAAAACACCATTATCTCACAAGCCCCGAGGACCAAAAACTGACAAAACTCAAAAAACTACAAAACTAGTCAAGCACGGTCGCGCCTAGGACTAGGCACGGTCGCGCCTGCAGACCTAAGCACGGTCGCGCCTAAAGTAGGCACGGTCGCGCTGATGAACCCACTTGACTCTGCAGAAGTCAAATCATACCATACCCGCTGAATTCGCAAAATTTAAAATGGAGAAAAGCCGGTCTTCGCGCGTCAGACCATACTCGACTGAATTCCGTCTGAAACACGCATCAATTACACTCCAATTTACAGATTTGTTTAATCCCATACCCACTACAATCATGACTCGCAAATTCGTCGATATAGAGCCAGTTGCACGTTTCCTACACCCTCATATGCACCCACTCGAACTTCCAAAAACTCTCGTTCGACGCTCAAACAGCCTCTGGAGTCCAATCGATCGCCGAGAAGCTCGACTCTTTGACCCGTAGCCGACTGCATTCAATTGCCCAATAATCTCAAGTAAGTAATACACCAATAGCTTCGTATCATCCTCTACTACGAAAGCCCTATGCCAATTCGTAGTAAAAACACTCAAGTCTGTCCGATTTTTGAACGAAAAGCCGAAACTAAACTTTTAGTCGAACTACCTTTTAAACACGAAATAAATCCAATTAAAACTCATAGATAGCTTCGCAATCATCCTCTAAGTGAAAGCCCTAAGAATACAGAAGCATTTAACATAAGAATCGACGGATTTGGGTCTGGAGAAGACCCGACACGGTCGCGCTCATCACTGAGCGCGGTCGTGCCGGACCAAGCACAATCGTGCCCCAGGTGTGGCCCGGTCGTGCTTACTGAGCAAACAAGTCTTGATCAAAAACAAACACTAGACGCGGTCGTGCCAGATACGAGCACGGTCGTGCTCCATGTCCAGAACCTCTGTAGTGCCTTCTGACTCGACCACGGGCGCGCTCTGACCACCACGGTCACGCCCGGCAACGAGCGCGGTCGTGCCCTACTTGAGCACGGTCGTGCTCCTTGACCAGAATCAATTATTTTTCTGTTTTAAAGTCTATTTAACATATTTTAGCTAAAAAATTTCAAAATGTAATTATAAAAATTATTTTATAAAATCCCAAGACCCGGGAATCATTTATAAACCAAATCCTTGATTTAGAGATTTAAAACGATTAATTCCCAATAGTTCGAAACCGATGAAATCGTAAGTTTATATAATCATTTTTATAAAACCATTTATACAAATGTATATTTTGACTTAAACAAATATTATTTATTTAAATTTATATTTAAATAAATATAAATATATATCAGTTATTTAAATTTACATTTTAAAGAATATATATATATCACTACTATTTAAAATGTACTAAATAGATAAATAAAATTATTTATTTATTTATTTCAAACAAACCCTAAACATACAAATCCATTTTTCGACATAAAAATAACACAAACAATGACACGCGTTATACATTTATCCAATAGGTCAAACGTAGCGACCTACAACACGCTTGGTATTTTTGTTGATCTGTGCAAACTACACTACCCAACACAAGTGAGTTTTACATAGCCCCTTTTCCTTTTTACACATATTTTGGGGTGAAACATGTTCCTTCAACAACTCGCTATTTACAACTACGTGCGTACAATTCTACCATATGGTCATATGTGTTTATTTATGCTTTGTGCCTGAATACTAACTGTTAAGGCTACATACACATGACATACTCGTGCAATTATACAACACATACACAGGACATACTCGTGCAATTATACAATACATACACATGACATACTCGTGCAATTATACTACACATACAACGGGATAGCATGTGTTGCTATGCCCTTCATTGGGCTAACATTGGTATGTTATGCCCTCCATTGGGCCAACATTGGTATGTTGTGCCCTTCATTTGGTTAACATTGGTATGTTATTCAATTACAAGGTTACATCTGTGCAACTAGCTTAACTTAGATTCTCCATAAATGCTTCTTAAACCATGTATCATACGAATTGTACACAAAACATTTGAACTTTACTTGTGGTGTCAAAACCTATGTATGCTCACCAACTATTTATAGTTGACACTCTCGTTTTAAACATGTTTCAGGTACTAAGCTTTGAGCTCATATCCAAGATGCTACACATAGGAACTGGACCTAGTATCTAAATTGATAAAGAAATTTTGTATTTTGACTCTTGAAAACATTCTACTTGATTACTTGAACTATGAAATGGAATTGGTTATTTAATATATTACAACTTTAGTCAACCATGAGCTTATGAACAGTCTGCACGCTTCACGCCCCGACGTTTCCGCCGCCGGTTGGGGTGTGACAGATTGGTATCAGAGCCTTAGTTATAGGGAATTAGGTTATTAGACACTCTTGACCTAGACTATAACCTTAGGACACCCATACAATGCCATGCTACTACGTGTTACATGATTACTTCTTGTAGAAATATTTCTATATACTATCATAAGTAATCACACTACATGATGCGATACATGATGACTTATGTGTCACACTACCTGATAACTTTTGTGCTTACATTCATTACTATCTACATGCTATGTGTTACATGTTCATTAACTCAGGTGTTGGTTTACTTGCTACCTAAAATGTTTATTAGAATTCATGACATATTAGGTGTACCTAGGCAATAAACTGATCAAACAATATTCACACCCATAGCCTAAACCACATATCCCTCTTGCCTGCTTCTATGTCGTCATCATCATCGCTTGTGGAACATCATACTCATGGACGCTAGTCTATTAAATTTTCTTTTGCACCTCGTTAAGGATTTTAGACTTGGATAATTATTAAAGGACACGTGCAATCTGGAAGGGTAACACCTGTACCCTGGGTTTTCTGTCTAGGAAAGCATTTCATATAAATCCCAATCAACCGAGGGATCTGTGTGCTTTCCTGGGAATTCCCGGGATGAGTGTTTACCTATAGGCTAAAGCACGTCTCCTTGAAAATTTTATAAGTCTAATTAACCTTAATATGTCATAATGTTCAAGCAGTAATATGATTACTTGAATACCATCCGAACTATGAAATAAATGTGTTATTATTCCTCCTATCCTAAATTTCAACAAATTTTTATAAATCCTCACAACTCTTTTATATCATTCTCTTTTTGTATAGAATGCCTCCTCGTCGTAACAGCAACCGCCGCAACACCGACAACGCCAACAATAGCACCGACACCAATACCGACAATGCCAACAACAACAATAACACCAACCTTGCCACTCTCCTCACTCAGCTAGTAACTCAACTAACTCAAGCCAACAACAACAATAATGGAAACGCCAGTGGTAGTGCTAATACTGGTGGTGGCAGCGGTGCCGACCCACCACAATGTACCTTCAAACACTTCAACTCGTGTAATCCCCTCACATTTTATGGCACCGAAGGAGCCACGGGACCCTTCAATGGTTTGAGAGTATTGAGAACACTTTTCTCAATAGTGACTGTCCCGACAACCTCCGTGTTCGTCATGCCACCAGCATCTTCCAGAAACGGGCGCTCACCTGGTGGAATGGTGAGAAAAGAACTAGGGGCCTGGATGTGGCAATGGCTCTACCGTGGGAAGAATTGAAAAGGGTCATGACCGAGGAGTTCTGTCCTCGAAATGAAATGAAGAAGTTGGAAGCTGAGTTTTGGGATCTTACCCAAGACAGCGGTGAAAGTATGGCCTACACAACTCGTTTCCACGAGTTAAGTGTTCTTGTGCCCCACATGGTCACACCATTAGCCCGATGCATTGACAAATACATAGGTGGTTTACCTAGGCAGATTCAGGATACTGTCCTAGGAAGAAACCCAGCAACTCTTGAAGACGCTATTCGCCTAGCTGTCACATTAACTGATAACGACGTGAAGACGGGTACATTAACAAGGAAGGGTGCAATGAAAGTCACTGACCCAGCAGCCCCTTTTGAACCCCCTAGAGAAGACAAACCCAAACTTCCCCAATACAATAAGAAACGAAATTTCGCGATCGCTATCCCTGCGGTACCAATCAACCAAGCTGCTCCACTAAACCATTTGAACCAGAATAAGAAACCATATATGGGCAACAACCCTTTGTGCAACACATGCAATTATCATCACTTCCTAAAAATGCCATGCCGTCTATGTGCCAACTGTGGGAGATATGGCCATACTACCAATGTTTGCCGATCTGGACCGCCCATTACTCAAACCAACCAAGGGAACAGGACCGTGCAGCAAGGGATAAACCCAGTGGTTCCGGCTATTACTGATGGACGAGCTTGCTTTGAATGTGGCGACCCAAACCATTTCCGTCACCGATGTCCCCGGATTGTCAACGTTGTCCAAGGTGGTGCTCGTGGACGTACTTTCAACATAAACACCAACGAAAATCAAGTCAACACCGAGACAGTGAATGAGACCAATTGAAGCTAGTGCAAGATGGAGTCAAATGATGAAGACCCAATCTAGAATAAAATTTCGCACTATAATCATTTACGTTATCTTGTCATTGTTCGAACTATTTACACCTACCGCTGTTTGCCACTATTAATTAAAAAAAAAAAAAGGGGGTTGAGCTTGCTAGCCAATTTCAAGAAGATGAGTCTTTCCGCATGAGCATTTACCATACATACAAACACCGACACCTTAAAACTCGTCTACCCGCAATTTTTTCTTTCATGAATATCAAACATCACGCTTGTCCTCGACACTCGACCACCTATGCAAACAAATTCATTAATGTACGTCACTCATGAGATTTAATAGCTTACACACGAACATCCACAAATCACATGAGACGCAGTTATTCACAAACATACATGATACATGCAACGTAGTCGTTTACCATATACATGATTGATTACACGCTACATGAACCTTAGTTGTTTACAACATACACGATACAAGATCGATTACATGATACATGAAGCTAAGTTGGGTGCAATATACACAGTACTAGATTAACCACATAATACATAAAGCTTGGTTGCCCACGATACTCAATATGTTTACATCATACATGAAAAACTTATTTGTTTCCATTATACATGAAACTCATTTGTTGCTACATACATGGTACTAAACTATTCACACTATACATGCTTACAATATACATAACACTAGATCATACATATAGTGAGTGCTTACATATTACACGGAACTAAATTGCTTACAATTGTTGCAATTGACCTTGCTATCTAGGTATACAATTATTTGCAACGCATACGTGAAAACGGTAGTTACAAATTATGTGATTTTGTGTTACCCCTTGGTCCCACACACAATGGGATGAACTATACGGACCATACGACGATTTGGATAATTACGGGTGCACACGAAATTATACAAATCAGCGCATGGAAAGCATAGCAAATTCTATAGTGTGCTATGACGTGAAACCTAGCATGATATACAATAACGAAACTGATGAAATACGACAAGGGCATGGTGGATACGCCGCTGGTACTTCCTATATATAAGTGTTCCTATCATATTATCAGCAGTAGCGTTATTCGTATCACGTAAAGTTTCATGTTGTTTAACGGGCCAATGTTTGTGAAACCACTTAACCACTGACAATACTTAAGCATAGTAGGTTACTTCTTGAACAAATTCTAATCATCAAATTCCCATCAACACTGTTCCCAGTAATGCATCTCACCTTTGGAGCCCAACGTATCCTTCCAACAGTTTCTCCTTAATCCTCTTAAATACTACTCATACCTGACCTCGGGTAACAGACCTAAGCTGGTTGTTAATTACTATACCCCCCCAGTCAAATCCCCTACCTTAAATCCATCAGAAATTCCAGACGCGGTCCCGAGTTTACATGGGAACGCGAAGACCAAATGAAACTCAAGTATCCTCACCTATTCACCAATTCTGCAACCTCAACTAGTTGAATTTCGGGACGAAATCCCCTCAACAAGGGGAGACTGTAACATTTCTGATTTTCATCATGTAATCGTTTGATTTCAATAAACAAACACATTTCAGTTTCGATTCGTGTACAAACAAACTACGATGCAGTTACATATACAAACTATTCTATTACAATAACAAATTAAACAAAAACACCATTATCTCACAAGCCCCGAGGACCAAAAACTGACAAAACTCAAAAAACTACAAAACTAGTCAAGCACGGTCGCGCCTAGGACTAGGCACGGTCGCGCCTGCAGACCTAAGCACGGTCGCGCCTAAAGTAGGCACGGTCGCGCTGATGAACCCACTTGACTCTGCAGAAGTCAAATCATACCATACCCGCTGAATTCGCAAAATTTAAAATGGAGAAAAGCCGGTCTTCGCGCGTCAGACCATACTCGACTGAATTCCGTCTGAAACACGCATCAATTACACTCCAATTTACAGATTTGTTTAATCCCATACCCACTACAATCATGACTCGCAAATTCGTCGATATAGAGCCAGTTGCACGTTTCCTACACCCTCATATGCACCCACTCGAACTTCCAAAAACTCTCGTTCGACGCTCAAACAGCCTCTGGAGTCCAATCGATCGCCGAGAAGCTCGACTCTTTGACCCGTAGCCGACTGCAGTCAATTGCCCAATAATCTCAAGTAAGTAATACACCAATAGCTTCGTATCATCCTCTACTACGAAGGCCCTATGCCAATTCGTAGTAAAAACACTCAAGTCTGTCCGATTTTTGAACGAAAAGCCGAAACTAAACTTTTAGTCGAACTACCTTTTAAACACGAAATAAATCCAATTAAAACTCATAGATAGCTTCGCAATCATCCTCTAAGTGAAAGCCCTAAGAATACAGAAGCATTTAATATAAGAATCGACGGATTTGGGTCTGGAGAAGACCCGACACGGTCGCGCTCATCACTGAGCGCGGTCGTGCCTGACCAAGCACAATCGTGCCCCAGGTGTGGCCCGGTCGTGCTTACCGAGCAAACAAGTCTTGATCAAAAACAAACACTAGACGCGGTCGTGCCAGATACGAGCACGGTCGTGCTCCATGTCCAGAACCTCTGTAGTGCCTTCTGACTCGACCACGGGCGCGCTCTGACCACCACGGTCACGCCCGGCAACGAGCGCGGTCGTGCCCTACTTGAGCACGGTCGTGCTCCTTGACCAGAATCAATTATTTTTCTGTTTTAAACTCTATTTAACATATTTTAGCTAAAAAATTTCAAAATGTAATTATAAAAATTATTTTATAAAATCCCAAGACCCGGGAATCATTTATAAACCAAATCCTTGATTTAGAGATTTAAAACGATTAATTCCCGATAGTTCGAAACCGATGAAATCGTAAGTTTATATAATCATTTTTATAAAACCATTTATACAAATGTATATTTTGACTTAAACAAATATTATTTATTTAAATTTATATTTAAATAAATATAAATATATATCAGTTATTTAAATTTATATTTTAAAGAATATATATATCACTACTATTTAAAATGTACTAAATAGATAAATAAAATTATTTATTTATTTATTTCAAACAAACCCTAAACATACAAATCCATTTTTCGACATAAAAATAACACAAACAATGACACGCGTTATACATTTATCCAATAGGTCAAACGTAGCGAACTACAACACGCTTGGTATTTTTGTTGATCTGTGCAAACTACACTACCCAACACAAGTGAGTTTTACATAGCCCGTTTTCCTTTTTACACATATTTTGGGGTGAAACATGTTCCTTCAACAACTCGCTATTTACAATTACGTGCGTACAATTCTACCATATGGTCATATGTGTTTATTTATGCTTTGTGCCTGAATACTAACTGTTAAGGCTACATACACATGACATACTCGTGCAATTATACAACACATACACAGGACATACTCGTGCAATTATACAATACATACACATGACATACTCGTGCAATTATACTACACATACAACGGGATAGCATGTGTTGTTATGCCCTTCATTGGGCTAACATTCGTATGTTATACCCTCCATTGGGCCAACATTGGTATGTTGTGCCCTTCATTTGGTTAACATTGGTATGTTATTCAATTACAAGGTTACATCTGTGCAACTAGCTTAACTTAGATTCTCCATAAATGCTTCTTAAACCATGTATCATACGAATTGTACACAAAACATTTGAACTTTACTTGTGGTGTCAAAACCTATGTATGCTCACCAACTATTTATAGTTGACACTCTCGTTTTAAACATGTTTCAGGTACTAAGCTTTGAGCTCATATCCAAGATGCTACACATAGGAACTGGACCTAGTATCTAAATTGATAAAGAAATTTTGTATTTTGAGTCTTGAAAACATTCTACTTGATTACTTGAACTATGAAATGGAATTGGTTATTTAATATATTACAACTTTAGTCAACCATGAGCTTATGAACAGTCTGCACGCTTCACGCCCCGACGTTTCCGCCGCCGGTTGGGGTGTGACACTAACAATGGATGAAAGCCATTAGAATTCCAAGATGGAGACCAAATTTTGTTAGAAGTCCCATCTTGGAAAGGAATTGCCAGGTTTGGCAATCGTAGCAAACATAACCATAGATAATGGAGACCATTTGAAATACGGGCTAGGGTTGGTCTTGCAGCCTACGAGCTTAAGTTGTCAAGGGAACTAAGTAATGTACATGATACGTTTCATGTGTCAAATCTCAAGAAGTATTTATCAGACGAAATGTTAATCATACTGTCTGTTGAGATTCACATAGGTGACAACCTACACCCTATTAAGGAACTCACTGAAATCACTAGGTAAGAAGTCCAGGGAAAAGGGCGTAATTGTATTGAATTGGTTAAGGTATGTTAGAACTCGAAGCGTGACCCTAAGGATACATGGAAAGACGAAGATCAAATGAAAATCGAGTACCAGAACTTGTTCATGAATACACCAATTCAATAACCTTTTCTGTTATACAATACTTCACAATCCTTTGCCATGGAAACACCACCGGCCACCACCATGAGCCTGCCGTTATCACCACCACCAACCACCATTCACCCCCTTCATCTCTTCCATCGAGCCATCACCGTTTACCAGTATACAAACCATCACAACAAAAAATTCTTGCTAACCCCACTCTCATAATCTCATCACTACCATATGCCGTTACCGGAGACAATCCACCACCGCGCTCCAACTTCCAACCACCACCATCACTCCCGTATCACCATTGAGGACTTGAACCCGCTGGTTACCAGAGATAAACCACCACTATGAACCACTGAAACCTTCACTGCTAATCGTTCCTATCTTTGTAACGAACATCTCAGATGTTATATTGCACATTAAATCCTACTTTACTCTTATGCATTTCTCATGGGTGGACTTAAGTCGAATCCACCAGGAACTTGCATGGATTTGTCATGTTATGCATGCCATGAACTCTTTTCAACACTTAGGGGTGTTTCTTTGGTACCCCGGTATCCTATTTAAATTTCCTACTCTGTTCTCTAGGCAGTTTTCATCAACATCTTTCTAAACCAGTTTGGTTATTATGGGTACCTCATAAGATATCGTTCCCGGTCGTTCCCGGATGAATCATACCATATCGTTCCCGAATGAGCCCTACTTTCTCATTCCCGAAGGACATATTGTTTCATTCCCGAAGGAACCGTATCGTTTTGTTCCCGAATGAACCATTTGACGCATTTATCTATCATACTCAAACCAGTCGGGAAGGTATTTATTCAGACGGAACACTAGGTATACAAACTTTACATTCATATTCCTGTACACGTAACTCCTTTCTAGTCTTTCTTTAAAACATATTTGTCATGGTTTCATATTTCTCATCATTAGTCTATTATGCAATATTCTTTCTTCATATCATTGAATGGTCTTAAGGATTGGCATCCCTTGTGACCAAAATGCACATTTTCTAACCTTTCGTGATCGTTAGCATTTTCTTCCGTATGTGATTCTTTTTGAACTACGTTCATAGGTTTCATTACGAATAGATAACACGTGATGTGATACTCGATCATTCCTTTCCTGTTTGGTCTTATTGGCTTCTTTATCGACTTTTCAATTTCAGCAGTCTCACATGCTACTGTCTAGACTTGATCATTGTAGAGTGTTCTCTGACTCGTCTTGAGTCCTTGTTGGTACTCATGCCTTACTTCATACCATTGGACTTGCCTTTCACATTCATCCTGAACAAACAATCCTTAGGTTAGATCTGGTTTCATTTGGTTTCCTTGCACGCCTTAATTAACAATGCGTTCCTGTCACTTGTTGTTGTTGGTATATATATCTTCTCGTTTCAGTGTGTTCTCATAGTAGTTTATATGGGATCGTCCTCTTCATGGAGAGATGCCATTCGTGTATTAGTGCACTCATATATTTTTTGGGCGTATACTTGTGTGGGTACTTACTGCATACTCATGCATACCTTGACAGCAGACCATCGTCTATTCATCATATCACGTTTGAGTTAAGCATTGAAAATTCATGTTCAAAAGCAGTTCTGTAAACGTATGTTCGTTTAACGTATGTAGTACTCACATCTCGCACTAATGTGAAATCCTTGGTAGCTACTTTCTCAATTTGAAAAAAACAAGTGTTGAGTTCTTCAAATGCTACTTAATCGGTCTCGTCGTTCGCGGGTGGCCATACAAAACAATTGTTTTCTTATTGGGGCTTGATAGGCTCTCTTATCATCCTCATACTAATTCTCTTCTAGTGCAATCTTTCCATTTCTTTGTCTTTGCTTGATTTACTACTCTCATTACTGTTGCAACAAGTTCAGGACCAAGTTTTGTCAATCCTTCTAAACTTGTTTCTTAGTGTCACTCATCTTTAGCAGCTTCATTTAGGGTTTCACTCCTTCTTAGTCCACCTTTGGTATGCAGTTGTTGCCATCATTCTTCTTGCTAATTCGTTACAATCATCATTACTTAAGTGACTAATCTCAGTCCTGGTTGGAGTGATTTAACTGTTTTCGGTGACATATGTATTAATCCACACGATAAGTTTCATCAGTATGCACGAGCACCTGTAAATTCATAATTACGTGGATCCTGACGTAATCGCCAACTTACCTTACAAGTGTATTCCTGTTTCGTCTTATAATGCTTCATAATATGAATGTCTTCTATAAACAGTGTCTAGTCCATGTATTATCTTTTCCTTTCCGAAGTCCTAGTTGGCGGGTGGTGATATTCCATTATCTTTCTTTCGTTGCACGCTCATGACCGTTCGTTACTCATCTACTCAGGCTTTTGATATTCCATTATCTTTCTTTCGTTGTGGTTTGTCGAACTTCTACTCGTTGCTTGTGATTCACCTCACATGGATCACACCGTTCTTACAATTTGTGATTCATATGTAGTGCTATGCTAACATCTCTTTCATTCTCTGTGACGAGTACATACGACGGATGAAAAATCGAGACACACTTACACAACAAAAGATTAATAACATTAGCTACATGCTATTAACCATTTACTGTACTCATGTGCTCAAATCGTCTACCATCGTATGTCCTATGTGTAACTATTCATATCGGTAGTGACATTGATATCTAAGGCATGTGCTTTACGTTAAGGCACATTCATTCAAAATTTTTCTATTCTAAGGCATCTAGTGTCTATGTTCTAAGTAAGGACATGGACTACCTTTCGTTCTAAGGCCTGTACTGTTTACTGTTTCTACTATTCTTCTATAACTAAGGCCCTTACCGTTCCACTTACTTGGCTTGGCTGCTCTGACTGACATCCCATTCGTTTGTCCCATTCTCAGTTTAAGTTCAGACAATTTGGCGAATGTCTGAATCTCTCAAACTATGGCTCTGATACCAACTTGAAAGGACCCAAATCGGGTACCTCACATAGTTGGCAAACATGGCACAAACATAGCTCGTAAACTTTCAATTAATCATTAAACATTAACAGCGAAAGTCTTTACTAAATTCATAAACAATTAAAAAATTTTAATCTTTCATTGTCTTTAACATAAACTACTCATAGGGATGTCAGTCTTGCCAGCAGCAGCCATCCAGCCATCCACTTCTAAGCCCTCGCGGCGTCATACCTTTTTTTCTTTCCTTTGCTACCTGATGTGCATACTAAAATAGTCAGCTAACGCTGGTGAGTTCAAGTTTTTTTTTTCTTTAACTTTATGAAAAGAGTTTTTCTTTAAAACATCCTTAAATCAGTCATATTACATCATACATATAATAAAGAAAAAAATTTCTTTTCTTCTTTCTCTCTTTTCAAATACATACGCATTAAAACCTTTCTTTCTTCTTTAAAATACATACGTATTAAAATCTTTCTTTCTTCTTTAAATATATACATGTTTACTTTGTGCTCTTTTCTTTAAGTCATACATTAATGTCTACAATCTGTATTACCATTCGTTCTGTCATTTAGTATTGTATTGCCCCTAAGGCTTAACTGCACGAAGACCAACAATACAATACATTCGGTCAATTCCCTTTTGTATTGCCCCCAAGGCTTAACTGCATGAGGGCCAACAATACCCATTTAGTTGCTCATATGGCTCCTATGTCCTTAAACCGACAACTTCCATCGATGGCTATGGCTCACGGCCATAACACCGTCGGATCATAATTTAACCTACGTAGGGTCATGTTAACCCCTGAGTAACCGTCGTTACTCCTCTTAACCAGTTGCAACTTCCTCGTTCCAGTGCCCTGCCTAGCACTGTCCCGATTATTCACATGTTACATCATGGTCTCAGCCCATGACGCAACATCGGCTTCAGGTAACATTAGTCACTAGGACTATACTACTACCTCAAGACTTGCTACTATGCTTAGGGTAGCACTAGCCTCTAGGACTATGCTACTACCCCAAGTCTTTTCTTATCTGGGTCTCATACTCTGACAGATTAGACAATGTATTTGACTTATTCTTTTTCTCTTTGTTTATAAAACATATAGTTAAATAAACCATTCTTTCTTCTCTTTCTTTCTTGTAAACGTTCGGTTAAACAACCGTTATCTTTCTTTCTTACAAAACGTTCAGTTAAGTAAACTGTTATCTTTCTTACAAAACGTTCAGTTAAATAAACCGTTATCTTTCTTATTTTTCTTTCTTTCAAAACGTTTAAGTAATAAAATATATTTATTATAAACGTATAATTCTTGAGTATGCACACCACCCTAAAACAGTAAAATGGGATTCTTGAGCTCACCTGATAAGCTAGCCTCATAGTGTTATCTATCGTCCAAAGGGTGCCACGCACAATCTGGATAAACGAATAAGTATTAGGTCTAAACGACGCTAGTCGGTTTCTATACTCAGTTCCAACGAAACTAAGATAAGTTCGCTTGTCTTTCTCATAGCGAAACTATTAAGTTCGCTCTCTTACATTTAGGCGAACATGCTAAGGTCGCTATCATAGCTTCAGGCGAACCTGCTAGTTTCGCCTGAACTGTGTCTTTTCCTAAACAAAAATCCGTTAAGAGGACGTCTAAGTTGTAAATATACATTTCTTTAATCTAACTAAAATCAGAGAGAGTCCCGTTGTTTTATCTAAAACCCGACGATATAGATTGTCAAGTTCCTTTACCAAATCAATCAATAATAGTCCATAATTAAACGAGCTTTAGCTACTAGCTTTGATATCAATAATTCCATTATTTCTTTTAGACGAGTGACTCTTATATAAAAGTAAATAAATCTTTCGCTGGTTAAGGTGTTGTCCAAAATAAACTTTACTCGTAGTCCTTAACACGGAGATCATAACCCAATCCAATAATCTAATTAACATTCTACGAGTTTAGGAGTTATACCTTCTCTAGCATGAACCCGTACCTGAACCGCTCTTTTCCACCATACTCGTAACTCGTCTCGGCTCGCTGGTTACACCTTCAATCAAGATCTATCCTAACCTTTTTCTGTTATACACTACTTCACAATCCTTTGCCATGGAACCACCACCGGCCACCACCATGAGGTTGCCGTTATCACTACCACCAATCACCATTCACCCCCTTCATCTCTTCCATCGAGCCATCACCGTTTACCACTATACAAACCGTCACAACATGAAATTCTTGCTCACTCCACTGTCATAATCTGCAGTTACAGGAGACGATCCACCACCGCGCACCAGCTTCCAACCACCACCATCACTCACATATCACCATCGATGACTTGAACCCGCTGGTTACCAGAGATAAACCACCACCATGAACCACTGACACCTTCACTGCTAATCATTATGCTATCATGAACCCCCCGTCAAAAGTTGTTGTTACCTTTTGCCATTACCGTGAGCCATCCTCAGCCTCACCACCATCATCCATAACGGTCACCATAAAGACCCTTGCCGTGAAACTCAGCCATAATAGCCACCATTATCTCCACCGAGAACTGTGACAGCTACCGTAGGTTAATGTCCGCGAAACTGCCATGAACCAACCACCATTGTAGAACCAACACCATCAACTCACCTTCTCCGGCATGACTAGCTTCCAACCGAAATTGTCTCGATACTGTGAGCCTTCACCTGCCATCTTCGCACTTTGTCAAGCTTCACCACCACCGTGAGGGTCACCATGTAAACCAACATCACCATCTTCGTCCTTACACCACCAACGCCGTCGTGACCTGATGCCGGAGCTATGGGAGTAGCTCATGTGGTTGTTCTTTGTGCTTTGAAACGTAGCTAAGCTTTTCCAAGCATGGCGCGAAGTCGAGTTGGCCCGATTAGGGTTTTATCGAAGGTGAGGAATGAGATTGCATGTCGATGAATTGCTTGAGAAAATGAATTCAGGGGGGGTGGCGGCTGTTAGAATGAAATAGGATTTTGGTTTTTGATAACTTTTCACTTAGCCCCCCCTTGACTTTGTATAACTCTCACCTTTCAACCAAAATAATCGTATGGTATAATTAGGGATGTTATAGGAAGTTTTTTTTTAAATGGGTATTCATCTTTAAGGTTTTTAATAACATTCATGACTAAATAAATATTCAAATTTGATTTTTTTATAAAAGGTTTAAATTAATGATCTTTTAAGTATTAGTTTTTATAAAAGGTACACAAATGGACTTTGTAGTTATAAATGTGTGGTTTTAGACTTTTTAGTTTTCTTATAACTTAATTATTACAACAACTGCTATGAATATAATAAAGAAAAATTGGAATTAAAATCATGATAACTTAAATTAGTAAATGCATGAGTTAAGAAAGGTTTATAATAATATAGTGAATAAATATATATCATAAGTTTGATATATTTATGGAACATAAATATGGAATTTGGTAGAGTTTTAAGTCCATAGAAAATATAAGTCATTTGATATAAAAATGTTTAGTGAAAATAATATTTTAAAAATGATGATGTATAAATATGATGTGTTGAAATATGAATGCATTTGTAAAGATAACTATGATTGATCATGTGTTATAATAATTTATACAGTGCATAATGTATAATGAACACTCGGTTTATTTTGGGTTGAAATTTGAACTTGCTCATAGATTACATGGGCTTGTACGATGAATACAATGAAATGAGGAAAAAATCACAAATGTTACAGTCCCGAAAATGATATTAGGAAGAGTCTGTAGAGAATAAGTGAAAGTACTTGGTCTGCATTTGATCCACGCGTTTCCCAAGTAAACTCGAGGTCACGTTTGGATTCCCAACGAGTTTTGACTGTCGGTTTGAGGAGTACAATCGATAACAAGATTCAGGTCTGATACTCAAAATCAGGCATGAATGATGACAGTGGATTTAGTTTGAAGGGAATTGAGGAGAAAACTGTTGAAGAATATTTTAGACTCCAAAGATGGAATGCAGCACTTGAAATGAGAACGATGAGAATTTGATGATCAAAACATGTTTAGGATGTAGTCTAATATGTTTAAGAAATGTCACTAGATAAGAGGTTTCACAAACATTGGTCAAGGTCAAAATAACATAAAACTTCACGTGACACAAACAATGCTACTTCTGAAAATATGACATGAACACTTATATATAGAAAGTACCAGTGGCGTATCCACCATGCCCTTATCATATCATATTAGTTTCGTTACTATATATCACGATAGGTTTTATGTCATAACACATGGCAAAATTCACTATGTTTTCCATGCGCTGACTTTTATAATTACGTGTGCACCCGTAATTACTCAATTTGTCGCATGGTCCGTATAGGTCATTCCATTGTGTGCGGGTCTAGAGGGGACACAAAATCACCTAATTCATAACTATTGTTTTCACATATGTGTTGCTAACAAACAACTATGTCCATAGATAATAAAATCAATCAAGGAGTAAAAGAATAACAATGTGGCACAACCCCATGGTTCTCCTAGATAGATGGCATAGTCCTCAAGTTTACCTATAAAGTTTATAGCTCCCTCGTGTTTGAACAAGAATACGTCAAACCCCGAGTAGTTCAAAGCTTACGGCTTCCTCGTGTTTAAACAAGAATACGTCAAACCCCGAGTAGCTCATAGTTTTTGGCTATCAACTTTCATGGATAAGGTGAATAACCATGCCCCGTGTATAATGTGGACAATCATTTGCAAACAGGCGAGTTTCATGTATAATGTATACAGTCAGGTTTCATGTATAATGTAAACAGTCAGGTTTCATGAGTATAATGTAAACAATCTAGTCTTATAGATAATGTGAACAATTAAATGTAAGTAATCGAGTCTCATGAATAATGTAAATTATCGAATTTCGTAGGTGATCGAACTTCATGGATAAGCATGTTGCTTGGCGTTCATATACAATGTAGGTAGTTGGGTTTTAAATTTTCAATTTTGTTGAGGTTTATATGGATGGTTGACGCCTACGCGAAGTGATTCGTCTCCTTGAAGTGCCAAGTAAGTTTATGCATTTCCGAAGGTGCAAGGTGATGAGAAAGTTTGGTCACGGATTGGATCTCGACTTAAATAAATGAGGGATTCAAATTTGTGAAAAGGAGAAGGACAGGTTAGATCTTCGGGAAAACACATCTGGAAGTCTCGCATGGTAGACATGTCTTGATTTATCTTCCTTTTGTCCCTCTTTTCCACCGCATGAGCTAAAAGGCTTCATAGTTATCGTGCAAGTGTTCTTGGGATATGGTACAGGATATGGGTTTCAAGCCTGCTAGGAAAACTCCTCTTTAAAGATTTATGTCACACCCCGCCAGGGCGGAAACGCGAGGCGCGACTTTCACTGGTTTCCAAAGCATATGATTACCGCAAACACATACATGTAATTGGATACATAACTGAATTTAAAATATTTACATTACAAAATATCAACTTGAATTTACAAATGTTTAAGATTTCGCAAATATGACTCAAGACAATGAGTTATACAAGAGAAATCCTCCCAAAAGCCGTATCCACGTGCATGCATGTAACCTACATTGCTAACCTGATGACCACGTTCAATTTCCTGAAAACATACTTAAAACTGTCAACACGAGGTTGGTGAGTTCACAAGTTATTATAAAGAGTTATCATAAACCCAATGTTTAAATCTGATCTTTTTGCCGATCAAAACTCTTTGTTAAACCTGATCGTTTTAACCTGATCAGTACTCTTTCGTTTAAACCTGATCACTTTAACCTGATTAGAATTCTTTTTGTTAAACCTGATCACTTTACTCTGATCAGAACTCTTTACTTTAAAACCTGATCACTTTACCCGGATCAAAACTCTTTTGATAAACCTGACCACTTTACCCTGATCAGAACTCTTTTGTGTAAAACCTGATCATTTTAACCTGATTAGAACTCTTTTTGTGTAAACCTGATCACTTTACCCTGATCAGAACTCTTTTGTGTAAAACCTGATCATTTTAACCTGATCAGAACTCTTTTTGTGTAAACCTGATCACTTTACCCTGATCAGAACTCTTTTGTGTAAAACCTGATCATTTTAACCTGATCAGAACTCTTTTTGTGTAAACCTGATCACTTTACCCTGATCAGAACTCTTTTGTGTAAAACCTGATCATTTTAACCTGATCAGAACTCTTTTTGTATGTATTACCAATGAATATGATTACTAATCCGATCTATTGACCCCATTTGTAAGCTTGCAAGGAATACAAAATAGTATGTAATGTATGAGACCGTAACCAAACCCCAACTTTCTGTGCCTCCCCTCGCCTTTCTGCGAGTAAGATTATATGCGGTCATTCGGTCATTTGGACCCCTGGTTAGCGCGACTAACCATGACCGGAGGCGTCACCCCCAATAGTACTATTCATATAATCCTGGGCTAAATCCATAGCTAATGGTTACTAATTTATTATGAGGACTTTAAGCGCTTTATTGTTCCCTCAATACATACATACGGTCAGATCATTAGTTCCATTCATTTATACACAAAAGTCTTTTACAAGTATGTTTCCACCCCAAATCATTTCAAAACTTTAGAAAAAGGGGGATTAGTGAAACTCACCTCGACAGTATGAATGCTAGCAAATATTTGAATGACGGCAGATTCTCCTATCCGTATCCTATTTACACAGGGATAACATACACGTTAAGACTACCCGTCTTAAACGCAAATTGTTCACTCGACTTAGCCGATCTAATTACTTTTGTTTTAATTATCTTTTTAGTTTTTCCAACCTTGTTTTGTTATGAAAATAGTTCTGAGTTACTGCCTTATGGGGCTAATGAACAGGTACCGAAACTTTCTTAGTTTCGATTGAACAGAACAGATGTCGAAACTTCCTAGTTTCGACTGAGCAAAACAGGTATCGAAACTACCTAGTTTCGATTATGTAATAGGCATCGAAACTACCTAGTTTCGATTAAGCAATATGTATCGAAACTACCTAGTTTCGATTGAACAAATAGATATCGAAACTCCTAGTTTCGATAGAACAACCGGTATCGAAACTCCTAGTTTCGATTGAATAACTGGTATCGAAACTCCTAGTTTCGATCAATAGGTATCGAAACTCCCAGTTTCGATTGACCAACAGGTATCGAAACTATAATTTCGATATCTGCACTTTGATTTACAGAATTCACTCTGTATATTTTTATGTTCAAATCTTGAGTTTGACACAGTTTTCTTGTTATCTTACTTGCGTTTGAACGATTTGTATGTTTAGTTACGGTTTTTAAAGCAAATAAAAACGATAATAGCGAGTTTTTACCTCAAACAGGGAATGGTTTCTGAGAAACAGAGAAGATAGTCTTGAATTCTTTTGTTAAGCTTTCTTCAAGAACACTTGAAATTCTCCTTATGACACTGAATTAGGTGAATTTCTGCCTTAATCCGGACTTCGACTTGAAAGGGAATTGGGAATTTGCCGTAAGAAAATGAGATAAATGAAAGGGATTGTGGGATTTCGACTGAAGAGGTATGGTTCTTAATCTGAGATTGAGTGAACTTGCAAGTGTGAGAATGGCTCCCTGACTCTCGGCCAAGAAAGTCAAGGAAGTGGATTAGGGTTTAATGATAACCAATTTTTAAATATTAATTTATTATGGTATTAGTATCAATTAGAGTTTTAAAGGGGTAATTTAATTCAGTTTCGATTCTTCACGGTATTATGATTTTTACCAGTTTATGGCTTGTTGAAGAAAATATTGAAACCTTGATTTGTATAATTCGTTGAGGTGATTATTTGTAGGTATGAGTACCTAAACATGGCGCTACCTCGTAACGTCTTCGAAGAGTCCTTTATTTTACTTTTACGTATGTTATATAATTTAGTCTTAACCATAAATTATGGTTCAACGTAGATTTTGTGTAACATATATATATTTTTATGGTTATTTTATTTAACCATTTACTTTCGTATTAAGTCGGGTTATCCTGCTTACTTTTTCTAGTAACTCTTTACGGTTTACTAGACTTGGAACAAACTTCTTTGCTAGACTTCTTGACTTTACTTAGTCAAAATAAAATATCAGGAAATAATAATTATGAACGTGCGTTTATGAAATGTGGATATTGACCTGAAATGCTGGGTGTCACATTCTCCCCATGTTACAGAGAATTTCGTCCCGAAATTCAGTTCTTGTCACTCTAACTTGGTGTGTTTGTAAACAATGATGGGTACTTGGATTTCATTTTATCTTCCCGCTCCCACGTATACTCGGGGCCGCGCTTTGAATTCCAACGTACCTTGACCAGCTTAACACGGCTGCGCCTTGTTCTCTGAACCTTCCAATCTGTGACTTCCATAGGTTCCTCAATGAAGTGCAACTTGTCGTCTATGTGAATCTCATCAGGCGGTATAATTAACGTCTCGTCTGATAAACACTTCTTGAGATTTGATACATGAAACGTATCATGTACATTGCTTAGTTCTTGTGGCAACTTGAGCTTGTAAGCTACAGGGCCAACCCTAGCCAATATTTCAAACGGTCCAACGTACCTAGGGTTAAGCTTGCCACGGTTGCCAAATCTTGCAACTCCTTTCCAAGGTGAGACCTTTAACATGACTTTGTCTCCTACTTGAAATTCTAAAGGTCTTCGTCTGTTATCCGTGTAACTCTTTTGTCTGTCACGGGCGGCCTTCAGAGGATCCTTGATTTTGAAAATCTTATCTGTGGTCTCTTGAATAACTTCAGGACCGGTTAAATGTTTGTCGCCAACCTCTGCCCAACATAGCGGTGAACGACATTTTCGACCATACAAAGCCTCAAACGGAGCGGCTTTGATGCTGGTGTGGTAACTGTTATTGTATGAAAACTCAGCTAGTGGCAAATGAGTATCCCAATTTCCACCGAAGTCAATTGCACACGAACGGAGCATATCCTCTAAGGTTTGAATGGTTCTTTCACTTTGACCATCTATTTGTGGGTGATATGCCGTGCTCATGTCAAGACGTGTGCCCATAGCTTCTTGTAACGATTTCCAGATTCTAGACACGAATCTGTTGTCTCTATCAGAGATAATAGAAATTGGTACTCCATGCCTAGCCACAATTTCCTTGATATAAAGTTTTGCAAGTTTCTCGGTTTTATCCGTTTCTTTAATGGGTAGAAAATGAGCTGATTTCGTCAAATGATCGACAATTACCCATATAGTGTCGTACCCGCTCGACGTCTTGGGTAACTTTGTAATGAAATCCATGGAAATCTGTTCCCATTTCCATTGAGGTATCTCGGGTTGTTGTAACAATCCCGACGGTTTCTGATGTTCTGCTTTTACTTTTGAACATGTCAGGCATTTACCGACATAAGTAGCAATTTCTCCTTTCATGTTCGGCCACCAGTAGAATTCTTTCAGATCCTTATACATTTTATCTGAACCTGGGTGAATGGAGTACCTGGACTTGTGAGCTTCGTCCATAACCAACTCCCGTATGTTACCAAAACATGGCACCCAAATTCTATTCATGAAGTATAAAGTGTCATCTGACTTTGGTTCCAACTGCTTTATCATTCCTCGTAAAGCTTCATTCTGACTGTTTTCTTCTTTGATTGCTTCTTGTTGTGCCATCCGAATTTGAGTCGTGAGACTCGTATGAATTGTCAATTCTAGGGCACGAACACGGAGTGTTTTAACTCGTTCTTTACGACTTAAGGCATCTGCTACGACGTTTGCTTTGCCAGGGTGATACTTGATATCACAGTCGTAATCATTCAGTAGTTCTACCCAACGACGTTGCCTCATGTTGAGTTCTTTCTGATTAAATATGTGCTGGAGACTCTTGTGGTCTGTAAATATAGTACATTTTGTACCGTATAAGTAATGTCTCCAAATCTTGAGTGCAAACACAACTGCACCCAATTCCAAGTCGTGGGTCGTATAATTCTTTTCGTGCACTTTTAGTTGTCTGGATGCATATGCTATGACTTTTTCTTTCTGCATCAACACACATTCCAGACCTTGGTGTGATGCGTCACAGTACACAATGAAATTGTCAGTCCCTTCGGGAAGGGATAGGATTGGTGCACTGCAAAGTTTTTGCTTCAGCAATTGAAAAGTTGACTCTTGTTTATCAATCCAATCAAACTTTTTGTCCTTCTGAGTTAACGTGGTCAAAGGCAAGGCTATCTTTGAAAAATTCTCGATAAATCGCCTGTAATAGCCTGCCAAACCCAGAAATTGACGCACCTCAGTCGGAGTTCTTGGTGCTTCCCAGTTTTTGATAGCTTCAATCTTGGATGGATCCACATGGATACCCTTCTTATGGATGACATGTCCGAGAAAGTGAACCTCTTGGATCCAAAACTCACACTTAGAGATTTTAGCATGAAGCTTCTCATTCCTGAGTAGTTCCAAGATTAATTTTAAATGATGTTCATGTTCATCCTTGGTTCGTGAATATATCAATATGTCATCGATAAACACAATCACGAATTTATCCAAGTACGGCTTGCACACGCGGTTCATGAGATCCATGAAGACAGCTGGTGCATTAGTCAAGCCAAATGGCATAACCAAGAACTCGTAGTGACCGTAACGAGTCCTAAAAGCCGTTTTTGGTATATCTTCTTCCTGAATTTTCAGTTGATGATACCCTGATCGTAGATCAATTTTAGAATATAAACTAGAACCTTGAAGTTGATCAAACAAATCGTCTATTCGAGGAAGAGGATACCGATTTTTGATTGTCAGTTTGTTCAACTCTCGATAATCAATGCACATTCTAAAGGTTCCATCCTTTTTCTTTACAAATAGGACCGGAGCTCCCCATGGTGAGAAACTCGGTCTTATGAAACCTTTGTCAAGTAACTCTTGTAGTTGGCTCGACAGTTCCTGCATCTCGGAAGGGGCTAGACGATACGGAGATCGTGCAACTGGTGCGGCTCCTGGTACTAGGTCGATCCGAAACTCGACTTGTCTTAATGGTGGTATTCCTGGTAAGTCTTCGGGAAATACCTCCGAATAATCTCTGACGACTGGTTTGTCCTCAAGTCGACGTTCTTCGGGTTTCTTCTCGACGATATGAGCCAGGAATGCACAATAACCCTTGCGTAGATACTTATAAGTTTTCATGCAGTTTATCGTTTTTAACATCGTTATACACCTTTCGCCTTGAATTGAAAGAATTTCTCCGCTTGGTAGGGGAATACGTACAATCTTCTCGAAGCATACTATATCGGCACGATTCTTGGTTAACCAATCCATACCAATAACAATATCGAAACTCCCTAATTCGACGGGTAGAAGGTCTATACTGAATGTACGGTTTTCTAAACATAAAGTACAACCCCTAAAGACCTCTCCGGTTTCTATTAATTTCCCATTTGCTAATTCAATTGTATAACGTTGATCTAGTTTGCTGGCCTTAATACCGAGTAAGGATTTAAAATCATTCGATACAAAGCTCATATCCGCACCCGAATCAAAAAGTACAGAGGCATAGTGATTATTTATCGGGAACTGATAGGGTGCGAAAGCACACGTCTTTATTCCTTTGTATTAATGTGTTTTACGTAGTTTTCTATTCGTTTTGAGTCAATTTTATGTACAATTGAGTCTTTTGTCTTATTTGTAGGAGCTCGGGAATATTAATGAAGAATACGTAAAGAAAACGAGCGAAGAAACGAAGCCCGGAAAAGTCCAAAGATCAAAAGACAATTTTCTGAAATTTAGGTCTCTCGCGGTACGCGAAAGACGAGTGTAATAATTCTCGCGGTACGCGGGAAACTCCAGGAATCCGCCCGACTATTTTGGTCCTCGCGGTACGCGAGGATCCAGTCAACATTCTCTCGCGGTACGCGAGAGGGCCGTTTTCCGCAAAACCCTAATTTTCTAAATTAAAAAGATTTAAACGGCCATTATGAGGGGATTGGATTCTAAGCCGTTCCAGGGAAGAAAAGAGGCGATTTTGGGAGTTTGGAAGAAGATTGAAGCTTAAAGATTAAAGCTTTGGATTCCGGGTTCGTAGTTATACGTTCTAGGTTTTAAAGACTTGATTTTTATCTTTGATTTTATGTTTTGAACCTATGGATCTTGCTATTTGCTTCTGTGTAGATGTTCTTAGTATGATTCTAGGCTAGATCCTTGATCTACCTAGGTCAATATGATGATTATGTGTTAAAGTTTCGATTTTTATTCGGTTTTTGGATTTGAATGTTGGATTTATGATTTAGTAAAGGTTTGAGTTTGTTTATGTGTGATGTTAGTGCATGTTTAATTCTGATTATGTGGTTGATTATGCTTTTCTGCGTTGATTGTGGTTGTCTGCCAGTTTGATCTTCGTTTCTGGTTCATAGACTTTAGGGTTTGTGAGTTAGAGTGGTGTCTAGACGTAGTAGCCATAGAAAACCTAGTTAATTACTGATTAGAAGTGAATGTGTGTCCTAGTTCAATACCCGAGAGGTGAGAATTAGTCGTTTAGTCTTCGTCATTAAAAATCCGAGTGTCAGCTGTCTGAGAGGAAGTTGGTATTAGGTGTCTAGTGATAGTTGCTATCCGAATCATAGTATCCATTCTAGAACTACCCCATGCATTCCTTGAGTGTATGGTAAGCGGTGAGACTGAGAGGTAATCCGTTTATTAGGGTACTTGTCATAGTAGGAAATACCCGAGAGGTGATCCGATCATCTGGTGAGTTAATATCCTTAGGTTGTCTTCTGGTCACATCCCGAGACCGAGAGTGATCGGGAATCCACTAGATATCTTTTAGGTGTTATATCTTTAGAAACCCAGATCCAACCTAGTTCCAAAACCGGTAGAAGTTGAGCTTTACACATAGGATTCCGACCTAGGTAGTGACTTCTCCATTCTTGATTTCATCTTTAGTTTACTCTTGATAGCTTGAATTGTCCTTAGTTTATTGCATTCTTAGTTAATCTTTAGTGTAGTAAATCCCCCAAACCAATCAAATCATACTTAAGTCCTAGTTGAGTCTAATTTAGTTATTCAGTGTCTTTTGGGTTCGATAACTCGGACTTCGTTTAGGCTATATTACATTGATCGGTACACTTGCCGGTTGTGTGGTCTAGTATTAGGTCGAGTCTAGGTTTTATAAATTTAAAGCTAGAAAGTCTAGAATAGGTTTTATTTGTTAGTTTTTAATAGACCGTCTGGACGACATCAAGTTTTTGGCGCCGTTGCCGGGGACACTTGGCAATAGCAATATTAGCTTTGACTAGTTCTTTGTTAGATTTTTGGTTTATTTGAGTCTTTTGTTCTCTTTTGAGTCTTTGTTCTATTTTTCCTTCTTAGAGTCTTTCTGTTTATGCCCAATACTCGTTCGCAAGGATCACCATCTTTTGCATCTTTTCAAGAGCCCGAACGAGAGCTTCACGAGCGCACCCGCGACTTTCGGGAGCGTTTAGAGGAGCTGGTTAAATCTAAGGTACGTTCTACTAGCCCAGTTCCAATTTCTATCATGGGCGACGCTGATCCTCCAGCGAGGCGTACAGTACACCAGAGGGCCAATGAGGGGGTCACGGGCGCGAGATCTTCGATCACACGCCCCACTATACCGAACACCAATTCTTGGCAGATCCCATCACATGTCATGAGTACGATCACTCATGCCACTCAATTCCATGGCCTCGAGGATGAGGATGCACCCGGACATTTGTCCCGCTTCGCGCGGATATGTGATACATTTAATATCACGGGTGTATCTAAGGACGCAATCTACTTGCGTCTCTTTCCATTCTCCCTTTCTGGGCGTGCATCTACTTGGCTCGACACTCTTCCCGACAATTCTATCACCACATGGGAGGATCTCGAAGCCAAGTTCTTCAAGAAATACTTTCCACCTTCCAGGGCCGCTCGCCTTCGGGACCAGATCCATTCGTTTCGGATGGATCCCGACGAGCCTTACCATATGGCCTGGGAGCGGTTCAACGCGCTGTTGAGCCGATGTCCCCAGCACGGTCTCCCCGACTGGGCACTAGTGGAGAAGTTCTATAATGGCCTCACCTTCGAGACGCAGCAAATGTTCAACACAGCTGCAGGAGGCCATATCATGGATAGACTCGAGCCTGAGGAGTGCGAGGATATGTTCGAGAGCTTCGCTCAAGCCGAGCAGCAGCACCCACGTTCTGTTAGGGATTCCATCCCTACTGCTAGGTCACACGCCTCTTCTCCTAGAGGTGTGCATCAGGTCACTCCTGATACTAGCGTGGCTGCTGCCCTCGCCTCGATGGCAAATGAGATTAAAGAGCTGAAGCTCAATGCTCTAAGGTGTCAAGTGTGTAGGGGAGGACACGACACCCGAGATTGCCCTGTTCATAATCAAGAGCACGTGAGCTATGCTGGCAACCAATACCAGAACCGAGGATACAACAATTCTAATACTTTTGGTTCGGGATGGAGATCTGGATTCACTGGTCGTCAGCAACAGTATGGAGGAGCAGAAGAAGGAGTGAGTTCTGGGAGCACTGTTGGGTCACGAAGGATTGAGGAGATGATGGAGACTCAGACACAGTTGCTTGCCCAGCTGGTGCAGAATAACAAGGATGCTCGGCAAAGACTGGATAGCCATGACACTTTGATGAAGAATCAGCAATCGGCGTTCCAGGATTTGCAACGCATGGTAGGAGACATTGCTAGGAGCATACAGGATAGACAAGGAGGCCCTTCTACGGGCCCGAACGCTTCAGTGATGGCCGTGTCTATTGAGAGTGTGGAGAGTAAAGTGGTTGAAGAGGTTGACTCCCACTCTAAGGAGCATAATATTCCCTCGGTGGAGGAGGTGAATAAGATTGATTGGGCGGCTCGATTTGCTGAAATCGACGCAAGGATGCTGAAAGAGACCGAGTCGAATGCTGTTTCGACAAGGAGCATGGGAGAGAAGGAAGATGAGAGCCCACCGGTAGTAGAAGAAGAAGAGCCGGTGGAGGAGGAAGTAGTAGTTGAGATGCCTACCAAGAGGGTAGAGGAGAAGAAAAAGGGGGTGGAGATGAAGTCCCCCGAGATTGACCTGAGCCGTATTCCTTATCCCACACGTGTGTTGCCACATAAACATGCTAAGGAATACGATCACTTCCTTGATATGTTCAAACAACTCAAGGTCAATCTCCCGTTTGTAGAGGTCCTCCAGCATATGCCCAAGTATGCTAAGTTCTTAAAAGGCCTTCTTTCCAACAAGAAGAAACTTGAGGAGGTCTCTGGAGTCTCACTTGGTGAGCAGTGCTCGGCGGTAGTGCAAAATCATTTACCCGAGAAGTTGCCTGATTCGGGTCGTTTTACGATACCGTGCTTGATAGGCAACCTACCTATGCACCACGCGTTGGCCGACCTTGGGGCTAGCATCAATCTGATGCCTTATTCTTTATATAAGCAGCTGGACCTAGGTGAACCCAAGCCGACGCGCATGAGTATTTCCTTGGCTGACCGTTCAGTCAAGTATCCACGGGGAATTGTGGAAAACATGTTGGTGAAAGTTGGTGATTTTGTATTCCCCGTGGATTTTGTGATTCTAGATATGGAAGTGGATAACCAAGTCCCACTCATCTTAGGACGCCCGTTCCTACGGACCGCAAAGGCGATGATTGATGTCTTTGACGGGAAGCTCACACTTCGTGTGGGGGATGAGATCCTTACATTCGATGCTATAGAGTCCATGAGGGATGTTGGCGAGCATAGCCACTCTGTGTGCATGCTTGATGCCTTAATGGACTACCACGAGGACTTGAATCCAAAGAGAGAAGTTGGTGAGCCCGCCCCGAATTTAGCAGAAGCATCTGCTGGGGAATTGGAGTGGGAGAGTTGGTTTTATGAACCCGATGATGATTATGGAGGCGAGATACATGAGGATATCTTGGAGATAATGGCGGAGCTAGATGCCGTCATGGGCAAAACCCCAAGTGTGGGGAAGCTAGTAGAGATTGTGGAGGATCCCTATGATGATCCTGGTGAGAGTGAAGAGGTCATACCGCTGAAAATATCTATTCCTGAACCTTCACATGTCTTCACCCTTATTTGTGTTGAGGGGAGAGTTGAAAAACCGACCCCTAATTCTAATCCCCCTAGATCTAGGCCACCACGTAAGAGAACTCGCGAGTCGAGAGAGGTAGAGTTGAAGATGGAGCAAACCCCAAGTGTGGGGATATGTAGAGATGACAGTATACTCGGTTATTTGAACAATGTTATCTTCGGTCCGGGTAGGTTTAAGTTGTGGTGGAAGAACTGGATTGCTACATGTGATATGAGTTTAATGTTTGAGAGTAGTAGTTGTTTGCTAGAGGTAGGGAGGACCCGGAGGCCGCGCAGGATGAAGGCGGTACCGGTTAGGATCAAGGAGAAGCCTCCTGATAGGCTTGCTTGAGTCCTGGGCAAGTGCCCGGGATGTAGAGTTTGTATGATTTCATTGGGTTGAGTCCGTGTCTTTTTCTTTGTTTTTTTTTCGGTTTGTGTTTTGTTTGTGTCAAGTTTTGCAGGAATCCATGCTTGATTCGGTAAGGAAAATCGTCGGGAATGAAGCCCCAGGTATAGTTACATATGTTTTTATGCTTGGGATAGGTTTTTAGTGAGTTTGGGTGAAACAAGATCTTAAATGACCAAAAATATTCTAAGTATAAAACTTGAAAATTTTTCAAAACTTTCTGTCAACGACACCCTCCCGCGGTACGCGAAGAACGAGAGGGGAATATCTCGCGCTACGCGGGAGACAAAGAACAAGGCCGGCCGACTTGTTTGTTCCTCGCGGTACGCGAGGTGTGGCCGCCTTGCTTCTCGCGGTACGCGGAGGAGTCCTGTTTCCACCCTACTTCCTTGTTTTCCATGTTTTCCACATCTATCACCACCACTCTCATCAACATCATCATACATCAACATAATCCCCTATCACCATCCATATCCACAATTATCATTATCATCCATTATCATCATCTACTACCATTCACTTCATTCACCGACCACCATGACCATGGGAAACTAGAAACCGTTTATGACCGATGTTCGACCTTGCTGTGGTATTCATGTCTATGTGTTTGCCACACGTTGAGTATGTTTTCTCTGCATCTATCTATCTTGAGTCTTTTAAGTGTCTAGTTGAGTTATTATTTGAGTCAGTTTAATGCTGCGGGTATGTTTAGTCTTATTTTGCAGGTTTATCATTCCACCCGTACTCAATCTCCATTCGGGCGGAATTGATGGTCACCATTACTATCTTGTAAAGGCAACCCGACAGCTGATGTGTAACCGCGACCAAAATGCTATACGGTGCACACACAAGGAAGAACGAAGCTGCATATTAGTTTGCATCTACATTACCAGCTAAGTCGATTCCTGTTCCTTTTTTTTTCTTGTTTTATTTTTGCATTTTTATTTTTAGTTTTGTTTTGCTTCACATTGAGGACAATGTGTCTTTCAAGTGTGGGGATGTGAGTGTTTAGCTAGTTTGTCTTGTTTATAAAAAAATTAAAAAAAAAAATTTTGAAAAATGTTCTTGGAAATAACTGCATATATTTGGAAAATGATAGTAGAACTGGATCTATTTATGAGTTTAAAAGATTAAATAATTGAAAACGTGTCTAATTAGTGATGTTTTGGTAGACCCAACTAACTAATAAAGCTTAAATATCCTGTTTGTGTTATTTAGGATTAATCACGGAATAAAATCATGATATCTTGTGGGTATTCATCTTATACTGAAACTGTCAATATAGGGTGATAGGTACCACGATTAAGTTAAAATTTAAAGGTTTTTGAAATTTTTTATGGCACACCATTCTCTTTTTATGAGAATAAATCCGAGTTTCGGTGGCGCCCGCATTCCATAATCCATGTTATTCCATAATTTATGAGCTATACTGAGTTTTGCTTATGTGTTACCCTTTGGGATAGCGACTTGGAGGATACACCCCTAAGTAAGATTTATGTGCTTCATTGATAGAATGTAGTCTATGTGTTACCCTCCGGGATAGTGACTTGGTTGAAACGCCTCTAGACGAAAGTTCTTTTGCTTATTATGCTCATTATCATCCATTCATTCATGATTTCATCTGATTTCTAAAAACCTGTAAATAGTAGTTTAACGTGGTAGGGTAAATCTATATGGTTTAATCCGTGCCTAAACATGACCTTGAGACGGGATTAGGTAGAGCTGTAACTTCTAAGTGTGAGTCACATAGATTGATTGATATGTTGTATAAAATGGATTTAGAACACGTAACGGGGGCTTGAAAGTTAGTGTTTGGGTTTAATCGGACAGAAATACTAATTGTTGCTTTTTGACACGTGAGTATGTTTTGAAAATTGAAATTTATGTTTGTTGAGTTAGATGCCAGTTATGATTCCATTTGCAGATTTTTCGAGGACGAAAAAAGGTTAAGTGTGGGGATATTTGATAGGGTGCGAAAGCACACGTCTTTATTCCTTTGTATTAATGTGTTTTACGTAGTTTTCTATTCGTTTTGAGTCAATTTTATGTACAATTGAGTCTTTTGTCTTATTTGTAGGAGCTCGGGAATATTAATGAAGAATACGTAAAGAAAACGAGCGAAGAAACGAAGCCCGGAAAAGTCCAAAGATCAAAAGACAATTTTCTGAAATTTAGGTCTCTCGCGGTACGCGAAAGACGAGTGTAATAATTCTCGCGGTACGCGGGAAACTCCAGGAATCCGCCCGACTATTTTGGTCCTCGCGGTACGCGAGGATCCAGTCAACATTCTCTCGCGGTACGCGAGAGGGCCGTTTTCCGCAAAACCCTAATTTTCTAAATTAAAAAGATTTAAACGGCCATTATGAGGGGATTGGATTCTAAGCCGTTCCAGGGAAGAAAAGAGGCGATTTTGGGAGTTTGGAAGAAGATTGAAGCTTAAAGATTAAAGCTTTGGATTCCGGGTTCGTAGTTATACGTTCTAGGTTTTAAAGACTTGATTTTTATCTTTGATTTTATGTTTTGAACCTATGGATCTTGCTATTTGCTTCTGTGTAGATGTTCTTAGTATGATTCTAGGCTAGATCCTTGATCTACCTAGGTCAATATGATGATTATGTGTTAAAGTTTCGATTTTTATTCGGTTTTTGGATTTGAATGTTGGATTTATGATTTAGTAAAGGTTTGAGTTTGTTTATGTGTGATGTTAGTGCATGTTTAATTCTGATTATGTGGTTGATTATGCTTTTCTGCGTTGATTGTGGTTGTCTGCCAGTTTGATCTTCGTTTCTGGTTCATAGACTTTAGGGTTTGTGAGTTAGAGTGGTGTCTAGACGTAGTAGCCATAGAAAACCTAGTTAATTACTGATTAGAAGTGAATGTGTGTCCTAGTTCAATACCCGAGAGGTGAGAATTAGTCGTTTAGTCTTCGTCATTAGGAATCCGAGTGTCAGCTGTCTGAGAGGAAGTTGGTATTAGGTGTCTAGTGATAGTTGCTATCCGAATCATAGTATCCATTCTAGAACTACCCCAAGCATTCCTTGAGTGTATGGTAAGCGGTGAGACTGAGAGGTAATCCGTTTATTAGGGTACTTGTCATAGTAGGAAATACCCGAGAGGTGATCCGATCATCTGGTGAGTTAATATCCTTAGGTTGTCTTCTGGTCACATCCCGAGACCGAGAGTGATCGGGAATCCACTAGATATCTTTTAGGTGTTATATCTTTAGAAACCCAGATCTAACCTAGTTCCAAAACCGGTAGAAGTTGAGCTTTACACATAGGATTCCGACCTAGGTAGTGACTTCTCCATTCTTGATTTCATCTTTAGTTTACTCTTGATAGCTTGAATTGTCCTTAGTTTATTGCATTCTTAGTTAATCTTTAGTGTAGTAAATCCCCCAAACCAATCAAATCATACTTAAGTCCTAGTTGAGTCTAATTTAGTTATTCAGTGTCTTTTGGGTTCGATAACTCGGACTTCGTTTAGGCTATATTACATTGATCGGTACACTTGCCGGTTGTGTGGTCTAGTATTAGGTCGAGTCTAGGTTTTATAAATTTAAAGCTAGAAAGTCTAGAATAGGTTTTATTTGTTAGTTTTTAATAGACCGTCTGGACGACATCAGGAACGTACCAGTGACGATGTTCGGGTCCTGGCGTGCGTCCCTTGCACCCATCACAAATGCCCTCCCTGGTGCCTGAGCGTTGTTCTGATTCTTCCACTTGGGACAATCCTTCTTGAAGTGTTTTAGATCACCACATACAAAACATCCCGGTTTGATTTTCCCCAATCGGTTGTTAGTTCGATAAGCTTGAGTGGTGTGACCAAACTTGTCGCATTTTCCACACTTGATGCAAACACCGGCATGATGATTTCCACACCTCTTACATCTCGGTAGGCCCCTATCATACTCCTTTCTTTCCACTGTGTTGGCTGCAAAAGCCTTCACAGTTCCTTGTTTCTTAAACTCTTGTTTTCCAGATTTGTTACTTGAATTTCCCATCCATTTCCTTTTCTCCCCAGATCTACCTTCCTCATTCTCCTTCCTCACAAACAATTCATTACGTACCGCATCATCCTTTAGTTTGAATGCTAAAGTTATAGCACTCTTGGTATCTATTGGATTAGATGATGTTACCATGCTTCGAATTTGAGGCGCAAGGCCCCACAGATACCTTTCAACACGCTTATGTTTTGGTGTGACCATATGCAGTACCAGAAGTGCCAATTCACTGAAGCGGTCGGTGTATCCCGCTACATCATCTCCTATCATCTGTAGGTTCCACATCTCAGTTTCAATCTTTTGCAATTCATTCCGAGGACAGTATTCCTCAATCATCATGTTTTTCAAATCTTCCCAAGACAATTGATACGTTGTCTCTCTTCCCAAAGTCTTCATTTGAGTATTCCACCAAGTTAAAGCTTTATCAGTGAGCGTGCAGGTAGAATACTTCACTACACAATCAGCGGTGCATTCACTTATATCAATCACCGACTCCATATGTTCTATCCATCTCATTAGTCCTACTGCACCCTCGGTGCCATTAAAACTGCGGGGTTTGCAGGATAGGAAGGCCTTGTAGGTACACTTCCTATTTGGAGCATCTGCAGGATCACAAGTCATAACGTCATTAATTCGGATCATGACTATGTGTTATGGATTATTTATTTTTATTACCTCCGGAACCTCCGGAACCTCCTGCTGTACCGCTACCCCCTGCGGTACCGCTACCTCCTGCACCTCCTCCGCTATTTCGGTTTGCTTCATACTGCTCTATGGCGGCAGCTACTCGTTGTGCTATTAGTTGTTCCATGTTTGGGGAAATTGTCTCGTTGTTGTCACCAGTAGTGTTACGGGGTGTCCCACGCTTAGGTGCCATGACGTTCTTTCTAACATGACAATTAAAAAGAAACAACATCATATATCAATAATGATAGATCATGACATAAGGATACCACAACATCAAACATGAACAACTATCATTACAACATAAACCATTACATACATAGTCAAAACATACATAGTACATTGTTCCCAAAAGGCAAGGATACAAAAGAGATGGATTCACATGACCTCATCAGTACTAAAGTTTTAAGCTACATAATGTACTATGGGCACAACCCGCCCATAATAGGTTTAAAAGAAAAAGTGGGAGTACAACCCAATCATCATGGCAAGTCCTGCCATGACAAAGCTAGCTCTTGCCACAAATTCTGCAGCCAAAGTCCTCTCCTCCAGCGCCTCCACCATGTCTCGGACCGTGAGAGTGAACTGCCAGTCCATATCAGCTCTCAACTCGAGGTAGTCAGTGGCACTCTGTATGTCTCGAGTGCTATCCTCCAGAGTCTATACTCTAGATCCAAGCCCTTGACGTAAGCGCATGGCTGCATCCCCCTGTGCCCGAATATCATCTAGGAGATCATCAAGACGCTCTTCGTGTGTATGAACACGAGCTACCAAGGTAGGCATGGTGAGCTCCATGGCTTCCCCAGTGTGGGGTAAAGGTGTTGGAGAGTTGGAAGACTCTCCGACGGTAGATGGGATGCTCTCTATCTCCCTCCATCGTGCCAGAGTACGAGGCATCCAACGGATGGTTCCCACAGTAGGGTGATAACAGGGTCGTTGCCTCGGTGGTTCCTCATCGGTCTCCAAGTCTTTCGGGTCACGGGCTGCCAGGTTTCTCTTGCGCGGAAGTCGAACCTTCTTCCTAGCACTTTGCACTTTAATTGGCCCTCCGCCTTTCTTTTGGTAGAATATAGGCGGTTCTCCCAGGGAAACATTGGGTGGTGTCGAGCTGCGAACTTGTACTCGATTTTTTGGGCGTGAGGCGGAAAGTTCCTCGTTGGATTCAGGGTCAGAGACTGGGTCAGTGTGTGAATGTGACGACATGCTTGTGACTACAATATCCACATGACATGATGACTGGTTATGCAATGCTTATGCAATGAAAACATTTTAGTGAGTCATTCAAATTATAGACTAGGTTCCATTTTAGACACCTAGTTCGCTATAATCAATGGCTCTGATACCAAGTTCTGTCACACCCCGCCAGGGCGGAAACGCGAGGCGCGACTTTCACTGGTTTCCAAAGCATATGATTACCGCAAACACATACATGTAATTGGATACATAACTGAATTTAAAATATTTACATTACAAAATATCAACTTGAATTTACAAATGTTTAAGATTTCGCAAATATGACTCAAGACCATAGAAATCCTCCCAAAAGCCGTATCCACGTGCATGCATGTAACCTACATTGCTAACCTGATGACCACGTTCAATTTCCTGAAAACATACTTAAAACTGTCAACACGAGGTTGGTGAGTTCACAAGTTATTATAAAGAGTTATCATAAACCCAATGTTTAAATCTGATCTTTTTGCCGATCAAAACTCTTTGTTAAACCTGATCGTTTTAACCTGATAAGTACTCTTTCGTTTAAACCTGATCACTTTAACCTGATCAGAATTCTTTTTGTTAAACCTGATCACTTTACTCTGATTAGAACTCTTTACTTTAAAACCTGATCACTTTACCCGGATCAAAACTCTTTTGATAAACCTGATCACTTTACCCTGATCAGAACTCTTTTGTGTAAAACCTGATCATTTTAACCTGATTAGAACTCTTTTTGTGTAAACCTGATCACTTTACCCTGATCAGAACTCTTTTGTGTAAAACCTGATCATTTTAATCTGATCAGAACTCTTTTTGTGTAAACCTGATCACTTTACCCTGATCAGAACTCTTTTGTGTAAAACCTGATCATTTTAACCTGATCAGAACTCTTTTTGTGTAAACCTGATCACTTTACCCTGATCAGAACTCTTTTGTGTAAAACCTGATCATTTTAACCTAATCAGAACTCTTTTTGTATGTATTACCAATGAATATGATTACTAATCCGATCTATTGACCCCATTTGTAAGCTTGCAAGGAATACAAAATAGTATGTAATGTACGAAACCGTAACCAAACCCCAACTTTCTGTGCCTCCCCTCGCCTTTCTGCGAGTAAGATTATATGCGGTCATTCGGTCATTTGGACCCCTGGTTAGCGCGACTAACCATGACCGAAGGCGTCACCCCCAATAGTACTATTCATATAATCCCGGGCTAAATCCATAGCTAATGGTTACTAATTTATTATGAGGACTTTAAGCGCTTTATTGTTCCCTCAATACATACATACGGTCAGATCATTAGTTCCATTCATTTATACACAAAAGTCTTTTACAAGTATGTTTCCACCCCAAATCATTTCAAAACTTTAGAAAAAGGGGGATTAGTGAAACTCACCTCGACAGTATGAATGCTAGCAAATATTTGAATGACGGCAGATTCTCCTATCCGTATCCTATTTACACAGGGATAACATACACGTTAAGACTACCCGTCTTAAACGCAAATTGTTCACTCGACTTAGTCGATCTGATTACTTTTGTTTTAATTATCTTTTTAGTTTTTCCAACCTTGTTTTGTTATGAAAATAGTTCTGAGTTACTGCCTTATGGGGCTAATGAACAGGTACCGAAACTTTCTTAGTTTCGATTGAACAGAACAGATGTCGAAACTTCCTAGTTTCGACTGAGCAAAACAGGTATCGAAACTACCTAGTTTCGATTAAGCAATATGTATCGAAACTACCTAGTTTCGATTGAACAAATAGATATCGAAACTCCTAGTTTCGATAGAACAACCTGTATCGAAACTCCTAGTTTCGATTGAATAACTGGTATCGAAACTCCTAGTTTCGATCAATAGGTATCGAAACTCCCAGTTTCGATTGACCAACAGGTATCGAAACTATAGTTTCGATATCTGCACTTTGATTTACAGAATTCACTATGTATATTTTTATGTTCAAATCTTGAGTTTGACACAGTTTTCTTGTTATCTTACTTGCGTTTGAACGATTTGTATGTTTAGTTACGGTTTTTAAAGCAAATAAAAGCGATAATAGCGAGTTTTTACCTCAAACAGGGAATGGTTTCTGAGAAACAGAGAAGATAGTCTTGAATTCTTTTGTTAAGCTTTCTTCAAGAACACTTGAAATTCTCCTTATGACACTGAATTAGGTGAATTTCTGCCTTAATCCGGACTTCGACTTGAAAGGGAATTGGGAATTTGCCGTAAGAAAATGAGATAAATGAAAGGGATTGTGGGATTTCGACTGAAGAGGTATGGTTCTTAATCTGAGATTGAGTGAACTTGCAAGTGTGAGAATGGCTCCCTGACTCTCGGCCAAGAAAGTCAAGGAAGTGGATTAGGGGTTAATGATAACCAATTTTTAAATATTAATTTATTATGGTATTAGTATCAATTAGAGTTTTAAAGGGGTAATTTAATTCAGTTTCGATTCTTCACGGTATTATGATTTTTACCAGTTTATGGCTTGTTGAAGAAAATATTGAAACCTTGATTTGTATAATTCGTTGAGGTGATTATTTGTAGGTATGAGTACCTAAACATGGCGCTACCTCGTAACGTCTTCGAAGAGTCCTTTATTTTACTTTTACGTATGTTATATAATTTAGTCTTAACCATAAATTATGGTTCAATGTAGATTTTGTGTAACATATATATATTTTTCTGGTTATTTTATTTAACCATTTACTTTCGTATTAAGTCGGGTTATCCTGCTTACTTTTTCTAGTAACTCTTTACGGTTTACTAGACTTGGAACAAACTTCTTTGCTAGACTTCTTGACTTTACTTAGTCAAAATAAAATATCAGGAAATAATAATTATGAACGTGCGTTTATGAAATGTGGATATTGACCTGAAATGCTGGGTGTCACAATTTACAACGTGCAACTCAATAGAAGAGGGTTTGGTATGTACTTCTCAAAACTAGAAATTATGGCGCGATGTTTGGGTATCCAAACCATGTATTATTATGATATCAAAGCTCATAAGTTGCATAGTCATGAGGTCAAAGGTGGAAGTATGTTCATTAAGGTCAAGAAGGTAGTCGTGAATGATTGAATCAATAATGGTGGGGTTTCCACTCGCAACTTCTACCGTAACTGTTTTCTCTAGTCTAGTTCATCGATTTCTATCAAGTACTTGCTCACTTTTAAGGAGCTCAAACTCTTATTAATGATGGTGAAAAACCTAAGTAGGTGTAAATAGTTCAAAAAAAGACAAGATAAACGTAATTGATTCAACGTGGCGGCTAAGCGTATGGCGTCTTCAAGAGTTGCGGGATTTCTTCTCAACACAGTGTCTTGAATTTTCATAGGTAGACCACCTACATACTTCTCAATGCAACGGGATAATGGCGTAACCATGTGTGGCATGAGAAGACTCAACTCGTTTAAGCGGGTTGTGTAAGGATGAAACAAACATATGTCCACTCAGGAGAAGACAACACGAGGAAAAGAATAAAAATCATGATATTTTGGATATTTACAAGGATGAAACAAACGTATGTCACGTTATGTAACATATAAAATAATCATAGTTGGATTGTACTCACTTGGTAACATAACCAATTGAATGCTATGACACATCAAGGTTATTTAAATTCATATAACTTTCGAGAAGACATGCTTTAGCCTATAAGTAAACACTCATTCCGGGAATTCCCAGGAAAGCATACGGATCCTTCGGTTGATTTGGATTTATATGGAATGCTTTCCTAGACAGAAAACCCAGAGTACAGGTGTCACCCTTCCATATTGCACATGTTCTCTAATAATTAACATAATTTAAAACCTAGACGAGGTTTTTTTTTTCTTTATTTTTTTAAAATTTTTTTAGACCTGTGTCTATAAGTATGATGTTCCACATGTGAAGATGATGAAGGCATAGCAAAGGGAAAGAAAGGATAAGAGACTTATGATAGGAGTATTATTATATAATTATTTAGTTATTGTTTAGGGTAGGAATTAGTAAGTCATATAATCTAACAAGCAAAGTATCAAATGATTTAGCACATAAGGTTGAAAATAGCAGGTAGCATGTAATCATAGCACCTAATGGGCATCCTAAGGTTATAGTCTAGGTCATTGGTTTCTAATAACCATGGCTCTGATACCAATCTGTCACACCCCAACCGATGGCGGAATACGTCGGGGCGGGACATGTAGACTGTTCATAAGCACATGATCAAACTAAAATTTCATATATTAAATTAACCCAATTTCCATAACTTTGTTCAAACAAACATAATCAAACATACAAGGAAAATGAAGTACACCAACAATGTTCAATTTGTTATTTAACTAAGTCCTCAATCCTAAGTGTAGCATCTTGTAAATGATCTCAAATGTTAGTACCTGAAACATGATGGAAACAAGGTCAACTAAAAATAGTTGGTGAGCATACATAGGTTTTGTTATCACAAATTGTTCTGAAGTGTTAGCATACAATTATTCATGAAACATGGAAAATAAGGCATTTATGGAGAATCACTATAGTCAAACTGGGTGTACAATCAAACCTTGTGACTGAAGGGCATAACCCGCAGGTTATCCTAATGTAGGGCATAACACTTAATGTTATCCTGATGTAGGGCATAACACATAGTGTTATCCTCATGTAGGGCATAACACATAATGTTATCTTGATGTAAAGTCGGCAACAATAACCCTACCTGGGTGGGTTTGTCAGACACAATAGATCTATCATTGTTAACCGCCGGCTTATACAGAGTTAATGATTGCACGTGTATGTATGTAATGTAAAATGTAGGTTTAAACAATAGCATTCAAGTACAAAGCACACACTGCACACATGTTCAAGATTGTAGAGTTGTATGATGTAAATGTAAGTAAAGTTTGATGAATCATGTGTTCACCCCAAAATGTATAAAAATGAAAAAAGGGCTATGTAAACTCACTTGTAATAGTAGTTTGTAGATCACACGAACAAGATGTTGCATAAGTGTTTAGCTAACCACAAGGTTGACCTATGATTGAATTATATAAATGTATCAATGGTGTGCGCAAAAGGTTAAAAGCAATTCTAATGTATAAAGGAATTGGGTGTGGGCTTGGTTGAGTGAGTGTGTACTTGTTTGAGTTTCCAATGATGAAAAATCCTTGTAAAAGTATGGGTGTATGAATATAGGGTTTTATTTGTTTTGTAAACAATAATGTACACATGAAAATTTGAGTAGTGCTCTTTTGTTTATAATATATACAAAATGAATGAATAAGTAGTTTATTCTTGTTAATAATTAAATAAATAAATGAAAGGTTAATAAATAGTTAAATAAAATAGGTAATTAGGTACAAAAATAAATATAAACCTTTTTATTAATTTAGTTTGAACAAAAAATATTTTAATAAAGGCAATGACTTAATTAGTAATTAAGTCACAATTTGAAATATAAAATTATAATTAAACAATCAATCAAACCATTATTAAATACTAATTAAAGGAATGAAATATGGGTTAATGTTTTATAAAATAAAGTGTATAAATGGGTAATTAAAAAGGTGGATGAACAAATCATTGAATAGATAAATATAATTATATAAAGGAATGAATAAATCCTTCTAACTATTTAGTTTCATTTTTCATAAACAAAAGTGTTTCAAAAGACCATAATGATTGAATTAACTAGTAATTAAACCAAATAATATTTAAACTTATTAATAATTAATTCTACATTAATTATCAATTAAGAGTACGAAAATGTGTCTTAAGTGTTAATAAAAACAAAAAAGAATTTCATAAAAGGTGTATAAATCTTTACAAAGAAACGGGTTTATAAAAATAATCAAATTTATATTCTAATTATAATTCATAAACCTAGGATTATAAAATTTGTTTAAAACAAATATATATTAATTAAACTAAATTTTATTAGGTTTTTTTATCCTCAAAAGAATAACAAACAAATTTGTTTCTCTTGTAAGTTTATCAATTTAAATTATTAGAGTGATTCTAAGTTTCAAGAGTTTATAAAATAATTTTTATAAAATAGTTTTGCGTATCACAATCGAGTTTAAAAATAATATATATGTATATATGTTTATATGCTAAAAAAAATATTGTATGAATGTTAAAATTGTGTACATATTGACCGCTATGGTTTTATAAAAAGGATGCATGAGTTTATACATGTATAAGTATGTACACATATGTACATATGTGTGTGTGAGTGGGTGTGCTAAGCATGACAACAAGAAAAAAAAATGAAGACAAGAACGCAAAATAGAATGCGGGTAGAAATTACTTAAGAACATGGAAACGACTTTAGATCTTGATGGAGGTATTAGAACTTGATATGGTGTGAGAATAAGGCTCTTTAACTTTGTGGGAATGGTGTGATAATGGGGGTAGAATGAGTGTCTATATATAGTGGAAGATTATGATAAAAACTAATAAATTATTAATAAAATGTTTCATAATATTTAAGAGGTTTAAATTCCATAAATTTATATAATAAAAGTTTTGGAAGATTTTTTTTTTAAATGGGTATTTATCTTTAAGGTTTTTAATAACATTCATGAGTAAATAAATATTCAAATTTGATTTTTTTTACAAAAGGTTTAAATTAATGATCTTTTAAGTATTAGTTTTTATAAAATGTACACAAATGGACTTTATAGTTATAAATGTGTGGTTTTAGACTTTTTAGTTTTCTTATAAGTTAATTGTTACAATAACTCCTATAAATATAATAAAGAAAATTTTGAATTAAAATCATGATAACTTATATTAGTAAATGCATGAGTTAAGAAAAGTTTATAATAATATAGTGAATAAATATATATCATAAGTTTGATATATTTATGGAACATAAATATGAAATTTGATAGAGTTTTAATTTCAAAGAAAATATAAGTCATTTGATATAAAAATGTTTACCCGAAATAGTATTTTAAAAATGATGATGTATAAATATGATGTGTTGAAATATGAATGCATTTGTAAAGATGACTATGATTGATCATGTGTTATAATAAGTTGTACAATGCATAATGTATAATGAACACTTGGTTTATTTTGTGTTGAAATTTGAACTTGCTCATAGATTACATGGGCTTGTATGATGAATACATTGAAATGAAAAAAAAAAACACAAATGTTACAATACCTACAACAGTATCAGGTATTGCCTCCCTAAAAGGTTTCTAGCTTGGCTAGAATATTTGGCTTTCTTGAAGCCACCTCTAATTCCTCCTGACAATCCACTTGTCTCCCGAGTTTGATCTCCCTACAAATATAATAAGTAACTCCACCAGAGTTGTACACCATGCTGAAGAATCCACTCTATATCGTCAACCGACAGTATCGGAAAGCAGATCTATCTCCATTCCTTCCGACACTCCAAGATTTAGGCAAGATTGTGCTTAGTCATACAACATGCTCTTAATCTAAATCAACTCACCGGTCTACCACACGTGAAAGAATTCTCCAGATACACGGTCCACTACAACTTGTGGATAAAAACATTTCAAGAACGCCTCTTGAATTTACCCCGACGCATTGCCTTCACGCCATTAAGTTTTCTCCTTAAGGAGAAATCTCAACCAGTTCTCCACCATGTCCCAGAGTCGACTCACCATGAATCGTACTCTATCCGACAATCACAATGGATTGCTTCCGAAGCCAATACCATTGTAGTGATGCATCATTAACTAACCAATGAATATACTACCATAAAATAACTCCTTTAGTTCGCACGCCACGAACCCCTTGTGGAAACAAAGTTTTCTTCCTCCTTAATTCGCCCAAAGTTGTTCCTCCCACTCCTTAGGCTTCATATGTTTCTTCCAAAGGCTCGCCTCGAAGAGCCCTATCTTCCTTTGTAGGATCGTGAAAGTACAAGATGGTTCTATTCTTAGTTGAAATTGGCGGAAACAATAACAACTACACAAATGTAATCGAACAGGCAGAAAGAATACATTTAAGAACACTGTTGTATTAAGCTTTTGCAGATAAACGATTACAATTGAAAACTCAGTGAAGAAGCACACTTACAATGAAGTGTTTACACAGTATTTATACTAACTTAGAATCAAGACAGACCCTTGATTCTAAGGATCAGATCTAACACAGACCGTTGATCTTTTATACAAAAGCTAATAATACACGTTAAAGCTAAACTAGCTAACTTTATTGAAGCGTTTTCTTTATTGATCATTGTTTGCATGCTTGGAGAAGAGCATTGTCGTCCATCATTGGTTGCACCATTGAGGTTCCTTCTGCTTTGTGTGTGTCAGTCGCTTTTACAGAAAGTTGTCAGTGACGCTTGGCATGGATAGTCAGCTGCAACGATTAGTCTTCAAGGAACACAGCTATCAACAGCAAGAATGAGAATGATGCTGCTGATAAGCCTATCAGCAGCAACTTGTGTTGAACGCTGCTGATAAGCCTATCAGCAGCAACAAGTGTTGAATACTGCTAATAAGCCTATCAGCAGCAGCTTGTGTTGAATGCTGCTGATAAGCCTATCAGCAGCAACATGTGTTGAATGCTGCTGATAAGCCTATTAGTAGCATTTGTACATAGAATAATTTAGTCGCAATCAGTCTTTGGTTCTACAAACTCCCCCTAGACTGATGCAACCAAAATTCTTCTAATCACTTTGCTGCTGAAGCTTTTGCATGTGGCTGACTATCCTTTCAACCTCATAGCCTCTTGGATCCTTGCTGGGATTGTTCAGTGGAAGTGCAGACAGAGTCTTGATGTCTTTATGTGGCATTTTGTAGATTGTTTTGCTTGAACATCTCATCTTCTGCTTCCTTACATCAGTTAAAGTGAACTCATCCAAATCAGCATTATAGGACCAACTTACAAATGGAAAGTGGGACTTGAGTGGTTTGATGTCAATGATCATATCTTTGCTAGGGTTGAAGTAGTGTTTGATGGCTAGCACAGGACGTTTCCCACCCTCATTTGCAGGCTCATGAGCTTCACCCAGCTCCAAAATTCTGCCAAGATCTGAATCTAGCAATTGCAGAACTTCATCAACAGATCTGTAGATATATCTTCTTCTTTCAGTTCTCCCCCTGAAGATCTCAAACCTTTGATCCAGTGGATTATAGACCCAATCAACAATGTCTCTTGAGTCTTCTGGTTTAGGTGTGGGTTTGGATTTCTTCAAGGGAGGCTGTTGATGAGTGGGAGCTGGGTGGGATGGTTTGGACCTTTTGGGTGGAGGAGTGGAAGGTTTGGGGAAGAGAGTGGAAGGTTGTTGGACTGAGGAAGAGGTAGGTGAGGGAGAAGGCTTGGGTTTCTTTGCTTTTGTTTCTTCTTCTTCCTGAATAGGTACCCTTTTCTTGGAGCCCTTCCTCCCCAATCTTTCTTCCTCATCCTTCTTGACTTTGAAGTAGAGGGCTTGCAGGTTCATGAAGTTCATGGGACCTAGCCTCTTTCCACTCTCTCCTCTAGCCTTAAGGAAGTCAATCATGACCTTCCTTTCTTCATGGGTCCGTTTATTAAAGGCAACGGTATTTTTGGACTTTTTTTTTGGCTTTTTCTTCTTCTTCTTCAGCCTGTTTCTTCTTTGCCAATTGACCTTGCTGACCCATGAAGGCTCTGTATATTTCTTTATTTGATAGTTTTTCAAGGTAGTCTGCATCCTCACCTTGAGAAACTAGAGCCTTTACCCACTCCTCCCTCATTTCTTTGGCTAGTTCAGAATCGGTTATTCTGAACTTAGCTTCTTCTTTCTTCTTCTCCTCCAATTCTTCCTCTTCTCTGTTAAATTGTTCCTGCAGTTGAAGAGCAAGAGCTGCATCTTCTTCAATCTGGTCAACTGCAGGAATCTTTCTTTTCAGTTCATCCAGCTGTCTAGCACACAGCTGGATGGTTTGTTCTCTGAGGAGAATGACTGTTTTTCTTTCTTAAGCCTTTTTAATGTCAGCCATCTCCTCTTCTTCTCTTATTCTTCTCTTTTCTTCCCTCTCTCTTTTCTCTTTTAGCAACCTCTCTTCATCTTCATCTGTCATAATTCCCTTTCCCTTGTTTATATTGGATGCCTCTGCTTCGGCTTCACTGACCACAACAGCAGATGATGGTGCTGCTATTGGGATCTCAGCCTCAGCTTCATTGGCACCTTGAGAGGTTGACAAGGGAAGGTCCTTATCTTCATCTGATTGGCACTCAAAACTTGCTAATTCTTGCAGAAATCTTTGAACAGCGGACCTTGACCCATAAGCTGCAGAAAAGATGTCTACTCGAGGGGAAGCTGAGTCAGAGTCAGTGTCAGAGTTTGACACATATACTTCCTCAGCAATCCTTCCTTCCTGTTCAAGGTGGGCTCTGATAGTGGCTATCATTGCTTGGCTTTCCAGGGAATTGACATTGCAGATATTTGCTCTGAGTTCGAAGATCTTGTAGAGAAAGTCTGTAGGCAGTTGCAGGATGTTCCTGGTGTTGATGATGAGAGAGGAGCCGTTGCTTAGTAGTAGAGTGTGGTCAAGAGACTTAGTGCTCACCCATCCTAGCACATCCAAGTCCTTGACCAAGAAGTCATACAGGAATCTTCTTTGGCACAGAACTTCTTCTTCAGTGAGAAGACTGCTCCTTATTATTTCAAGGCTTCTAGGAGTCAGTCTTCTTTCTGCTGCTGCCGAAGATTCAGGAAAAGCTACCCGTTTTGCTGTTTGTATGAGTCTTTCAAAGTTGGGTAGATTATCCTCCATCAAGTCATAGAACCTGCCAATGGCAAGTTCTGCCGAGAGATCTGATGAAGTGTTGATGCAGTTAGTTAAATACAGTTGTAGGACTTGGAGGGCATTGAGAGAGTTCCAGTTTAGCTCTTCTACTCCACTAAAATCCCATCCAATCCAAAATATCTCAGCTGATCCATCATACCCCCAAGCTAGAATGGAGTCAAATCATTGGAACCATCTCCCCCTTTTTGGTTTCATCAGTCGACAAGTAAGCATCAGTTTGGGTTCCCACTGATGCAAGAGAGGGAGAGGGTATAGTTGGGCATTGATGGGCTTCATGCATAGAGACTTGGTGTCTTAGTTTGGACACTTCAGCCTCTAGCATAGCCACCCTGGCCGTCAATTCCAAGTTATGAAGTTTCAGTCTGTCCTCATCCACAGTTGTGGAATCCTTGGACCCAGATGGGGCCTTAGGCCTAGCCTCTTCATCCCCATCACCCATGGTTTCTTGGTGCCTGGGATTCCTCTCAATGAAGGGAGTTTCCAAGGAAGCATCCTCACTGTGAGTTGTCGTGGTTGAGGTCTTAGCAATGTTGTCACTGTCCTCCTTGTCATTTGATGGACCAGCAGTAGTGACAGCCTCTTCCACATCCACTCTTTCATAACTCCTAGAGTGGACCTTCAGGGTAGAAGAACTTGGGTTGGGTTTGTTGGAAGCAAGATCAATCAGTACCTCCGAGATAGTGGTAGTTAGAGAAGGTACATCATCTTGATCAGGTTCCTCAACACTTAAGTTCAGAAGAGAAAGGAAGGGCTCAGTGGGCTGTTCTACAGATCCGGGAAGTGATCCTGATCCTAATAGAGAGACATCCGAAGAAGTCTCCCTAATAATGTGGCTTTCCCTTATGATATTCTCACCAGAATGTTGGGATTCTGAGTGAGGGCTGTTAGGTTGGGTTTGGGCCTTGGAGGCAAGAGAAGAAGGAGTTCTCTTACCCCTTTTCTAGTATATGTTGTTGCAACCGGGGCCCTGTGTTCCGGTTGAACGATAACATCCAAAAGAGGTGTAAGTAATTTTTGTGCCTGTGCATCCTTAGTAGTATGCACAGGGGTTCGAATGGTAGAAGCAGATTGTTGTTCAGGATGTGAGGTGGAGGGTGTGGGATCAGTATCAGCTGGGATTGCTGAACTGTCACCCGGGGTTCTTTGCATGTTCAGCATTGTAGATAAAAATGGAACATTGACCCCCGAGAACTTTTTGGAAACAGTCCTCATGCTTTGAAAAATCTTATTTTTATGACCCAACATGATGTAGATTCTTGCAGGTTTTGAAAGTTCTTTTAGTTCTTGATTGAAAACTTCCTGCAAGAATCTTGGGTACATAAAAAATTGCTGCTTTGCACCCTCTTGAATGTTATATCTCAAACCCTCAAAGATGAGGTGTGCAAAGTTGAAGCCTTGGTTAGTGACCATACCATGAAAGGCGGAGGCAAGTGCAGAGCTCACCTGATGCCATCCACTCCTCTTCTGAGATATGCATTGGAGAAGAGTGTGACAAAGATACTTCCATGGAGGGCCCATCAGCGCCTTCTCGATCGTATACTCGGTCTGATTTCCAGTGTATCCAATGGAGACAAAGGTCCTCATATATTCGTCCTTCGAGTATGAGATGGCTGCTCCCTCATCTTAAAGCTTAAGATGTTTTCTGAGTGTGGCTTCCAAGATGGTGATATCCTTGCCGTCTACCTTGGCTTTGATTTGGGGAATCCCCTGTTCGGTAGAGTAGACGGCGGTACTCCAGAAATCTTCCATATGAGGGATATATATGGTAGGGTTGGTGGTGAGGGCAAAGTAGATCTTTGATCGACATAAGAAATCGATCATATCGTCAAATCCTTCGGATTTCTTTCCTTTGGTAAGGTATGCTGTTAGGTTATGGTATGGGGAAAACTTGTCATCCGGGGTTGTTGATATCTGCCATAGCCGTTTGATTTTGGAGGGATGGTTTGAGTATGGTGGAGACTTGAGAATATGGAGAGCTTTGAATGTGGTGGGGACTTAGGGTTGAATTGAATGTGAAGAGGTGGTAAAGAAAATTTGATTTGTTCTTATAACGGCAGAGGATAGAAAAAGCAAAATGACTTGTACAGTACAACCTTATTTACTTTTTATTGTTACAGCTGTAATACACCGAGGCAGTCATGGTAAAGACTGACGTTAATATCTTTTATAGCGGGTAAAAGTTAATTTGGACTTAAATTTATCCATCAGCAGCAAACTTGGTTGTTGTGGATGAATAAGCATGTCCGCTGCAACTTTGGTTGCTGCGGAAGGTTAAGTTTGTCAACAGAAGACTTAATTGCTGCTGATAGATGCAATGATCTGCAGCAAGGATGTTGCTGCTGACAGCCTTAAAGCTATCTGCAGAAAACTTGTTCCTTCTGATAAGTTAAAGCAGTCAGGGACAAATTCTTTGCTGCTGAAAATTAGACCTGTCAGCAGCCAAAAGGATGCTGCTGACTTATAACTTTTATTTACAGCAGAGGACATACATATTTACAACAAAGGATAGACGCATTCAACTGAACCGATGATGATGCTTGGTGGTTTCTTTGCCTTCTATTGTTGAGTTGGTGGTTTTCCAGCTCTCTTTGCCTTTTCAGCAGTAGACGTTGTATCTGAGGACTTTGGCTTAACAGCAGCAGATTTTGTTGCTGCTGATAGTTTTACTTGAGCAGCTGCAGACTTTGTTGCTACCGAAGGCTTTCCTTTTGGTTGCTTGGGCTTTACTTGATCAGCAGCAGTTATTTTGGCTGCTGATGGTTTAAGAACAGACGTATGCCTATCCTTCTTCACCTTACTGATAGGCTTTTGTATAATTGGGGTTGGAAGAAGAATTTGATTAAAAGGATTAAACTTACAATTTGCAGCAAAGTGATCTGATTCACCACAGATGATGCAAGATTGTAGAGGTTTTGACAACTGCTCCCTTGGTGGAGAAAGAGAGTTTCTGAATTGAGTTGTCTTAGCTTCAAACCTTCTTACCTGTTTGTTCTTCTTTGTCTTCTCAAAAGCATGTTGCTTGAGGTTTTTTTTGCTATTGAAGGTAGTAGAAGCAGGTGCTGGCAGTGTGGTTATATTTTCCACATACAAAACATGATTTTGCCAGGTTGTCCCTTGAAAGATAAACATAATGCTTTCTTTTGAAAAGGTCTTTGAAATTCCAAGGGTGAGCTTTGTTGTGCTCAAAAGTAGCTTCTTCCAATGTCTTTTGAACATATGGAACCCTCTCTCAGGCGCATGACATATGTCAAACACCTTCCTTGGTTGGACTGAAGTTGAGGACTAGCCCTTTTCAGTATTTAGCTTCCTACCTTCTGGAGGATAGCTAATTTTGATTTGTTTGAATGGTGTAGGAACTGGTACTGAAATGGCTGGTACTGGTGCTGAATGGAAAATGGGGACTTCATCTTTAGTCAGAATGACTTTAGGGACAGGAGGAGATGAAGTGGTGGATTCTTGTACCAAATATGAAGCTTCACTTGTTTCAGTGGAGTCTGAGCAAGTTGAATCAGACTCTGATGAGGTAGTGCATTCTTGTACCAAAGGTTCATCCTTAGAAGGATCAAGATTTCTGTTGGCCATATCAAGATTTGCAAGATTGATGCTTGGTTCATGGATGGCAACGTAGTCAGCAGGAGGTGCAACGGCTTGATATTGTTCAGCATGATACCCCAGACCAGTTTTTACCTTTTCATGAATTTGAGCATCCAAAAGTCTTTGCAGCTTTTTGGATGCAAATTCATATTTGTCGACATGAACTTTTTGTTCTGCCAATTCTGCTCTGGTAGCTTTTAATCTGGCCAGTAGATCATCAATCTGAGTTTCAAGATTGGTTTGTTCATGTCTTAATGATGAAATCTCTTTCTTTAGGCAGTTAATTTTTTCTTTGTAACTGTCTTCGACCTTTTTGAATTCAGATTTCATTTGATGAAACTCTTCATTTTGATCTATGAGGTTTTGATTATGCTTTCCGTAGCCTAAAACCTTATCAATACAGGCTTGTGAACATAGATGTTCATATACCTGAGGCGGTATTTCAGTTGTATCTGCCATAAGGGCTTGGTTGTTGGTAGGCAGATCTTCATACTGAAAGCTCCAGTCAAAGTCAGAAGTTCCAACAGCTGCACAAGCTACAGTTTGAGCTGGAGAAGTAGCTTGTTGCTATTGTTGTCTTGGTTGGCTTTGTCTTGTTCGATCGTCAGTAGGGTTTGCCCTAGGTGCCTTGCATTCTCTAGCAAAATGACCCAGTTGGTTACAGTTGTAACATCTCAATTTACTTTTATCTAAGCCAACTCTGGTGTTAGAGCTGTTGCTTGGAATGGGTCTTCCGGTTCTAGAGTAGAACCTTTTTGCTCTTATAGAGAGCATGGCATAAGAGTGTTGTATATCCATTTCTTCTAGATCATCTGGATGGAAGCACTCAAGATCCTCCTTGATAAAGTACATGTTGCTTGAGTTTTCAGAAACAAAAGCAGCGGAGGTTGAGGCTTGAGAAGGAGCTTCAAGAAGAAATGGTGATGTGTTTGTTTTAGAGGTAGGAGTTTGAGGATGTGTGACTATGGGAGGATAGTAGTTGCTAGTACTAGGACCTGAGTGCTCAGAGTGAAAAGCAGAATAGGTGGTGGTGGATGTTGAAGCTGTTTGGTAGCTTGAGCTTCGTTCTTTTGCCTGAATCATCGCTAGCTCATAAGTCTTCAGCATACCGAAGAGCTCAGTCATTTGGAGAGTCTTCAGATTCTCAGTTCTTCTTATGGACACCGTGTAGAGTGTCCAGCAACTAGGTAAAGACCTGATGAACTTTTTAAGAATATCCTCATTCTCCAGTTTCACCTTTGAGCACTGCAGCTCACCTATAAGATAAGTAACTCTGTTATATAAAACAGTTAGGGACTCACCTTCCTTCCAGATGAAGTTTTCGTACTGCTGCTTCAGGATGTCCCTTCTATTTTCTTTGACTTCTTCTGAGCCAGCAAACATCTTCTCAAGAGCCTCCCATAACTCCTTAGCAGTTTTGTAACTTTTGAAGTTATGAAAAACTTCATTTGGAAGGCACATTTGGATAGCTCCTAGTGCCTTGAAGTCCACTTCCATCTTCTTTATGTCCTCTTCTGAGTACTTGGAGGGCTCCTTCGGGACTGATGGTCCTCCAGAGTCAGCAGAGGCTACCATGGGAGTGTATGGTCCATCCCTGATCGATTTCCACATTCCGTACTCCTGATAACAGAAGAAGCTTTCCATGCGATTTTTCCACATGTCGTAGTCTTCCCCAGATACCAACCTTGGTGGTCGGTTGATGCTGCCGATGTCTTCAAAACCATTGCTTTGTGCTATTTTTGTTTTATGATTTTGGGTGACTTGATCAAAGAGAAAGTTTAGAATATAACCAGAAGTGATTAAACAAGTGTGAGTTTGTTTAATCTGAGCCAAAGCTCTGATACCACTTGTAGGATCGTGAAAGTACAAGATGGTTCTGTTCTTAGTTGAAATTGGCGGAAACAATAACAACTACACAAATGTAATCGAACAGGCAGAAAGAATACTTTTAAGAACACTGTTGTATTAAGCTTTTGTAGATAAACGATTACAATTGAAAACTCAGGGAAGAAGCACACTTACAATGAAGTGTTTACACAGTATTTATACTAACTTAGAATCAAGATAGACCCTTGATTCTAAGGATCAGATCTAACACAGACCGTTGATCTTTTATACAAAAGCTAATAATACATGTTAAAGCTAAACTAGCTAACTTTATTGAAGCGTTTTCTTTATTCATCATTGTTTGCATGCTTGGAGAAGAGCATTGTCGTCCGTCATTGGTTGCACCATTGAGGTTCCTTCTGCTTTGAGTGTGTCAGTCACTTTTGCAGAAAGTTGTCAGTGACGCTTGGCATGGATAGTCAGCTGCAACGATTTGTCTTCAAGGAACACAACTATCAGCAGCAAGAATGAGAATGATGCTGCTGATAAGCCTATCAGCAGCAACTTGTGTTGAACGCTGCTGATAAGCCTATCAGAAGCAACAAGTGTTGAATGCTGCTGATAAGCCTATCAGCAGCAACTTGTGTTGAATGCTGCTGACAAGCCTATCAGTAGCAACATGTGTTGAATGCTGCTGAGAAGCCTATCAGCAGCATTTGTACTTAGAATAATTTAGTAGCAATCAGTCTTTGGTTCTACATCCTTGAAGGAAATTTCACACGACAAGATAGAAAGCTCTAGCCGTCCTCTACTAGAATGATGCTCTCTAACCCTCCCAACTAACTTCGAGATCCTCACCATCCCCAAGGTGAATACATGCGTAGACTCCTTCATACATGAGTCTTTATGACAACTCCCATCTATAATTCCACCTACTAACATCTGTCTCCGTCGGTCATTCCCCAACTGCGTTAATACGATCGACTCGTCATACGTGTATAAGCATAACTATAGGCATCTATCTTAAGTTATACTCTTATATGTACTTAAGTATATTTACATCTATACACATATAAATACATATATATTCACCTTCACTTATTCCTTGGTGATGGTTATTATTACATGGCCACCATGAAGACACGTAGACATGTTACATTACTAATCATCCTGGCCAGACATGATTAGTAATATACTATGCCTAAGTGTATTCATCGTCCCCATGTGATAACTCCCAAGATAAGTTTCAGCACACATAAACATCTTGGACACCAATTAAACTACCAACATTTATCATTACTAACCTCCACCTTAGCTCCGTGTCTTATTCATGCCTTTGTTGGATTCTCATTACACCCACCTTATCAAGACCAAATAAGTTTAAGTTAGCTGTCTTGCACACCCGAATCCCTCAAACCATTGCTCTGATACCAACTTGTAACACCTAAAATTTTTGACCGATTTTAACTTTCAAAACATGCGGAATTTAGGTCCCATAAAACGCCCTTTATTAATCAACACAAGATAAAGTCAACAAAATAACAACGACATAGTTTTGTTTAACAACAACCGACCGACGACTCACAAAACGACAAGTTTTAACATCCCAAAAGATAGTTCAATAAGATTAGTGACTCCCAACAAAGAGTCTTAATTTAAATATTTACAAAATATCGAGAATCCAACCACACCCGAAGCTTGACCCGAGACATCAACTCGGAGCTTTCCCTACATCCAAAAACACCACAAATAACCATTAGTAATGATACAACAAGTCCCAAGACCCCCAAAAGTGTCCTAGGAAGAAAACTCAAAATTCAGCAAATGGGCGTCCCACTTGGGGCATCCGAGAAGCAAACAGAAGCCATCAAGCGTCCTAGAGACACCAGGCGTCCCACTTGGGGCGTCCCAGAAGCCCAGGGGGCGTCCAAGGGACCAGCCCTACATTAGCCAACCCTAAATTTGCAGTTTTGGCATTTTTTTACCCTCCCGACTCGACCCCCAGTCGTTTTAAACCACCAACAACATTTTGTAAATGTTTTAAACTCCTCATACGAGAACCACAACTCGTTTTTACCCCTTATCCAATCCAAATCATTCGTTATTATTTGGAGTCCTTTACTACAAGATTACCACCTGAGTTTACCACACTCGTTAAGTTGTGTCATGGAGTAATTGACTCCAAGACCGACATTTAGACAAGTATTGACAGCATACAAGTCCTATTATTATACTAATTCACCAATATTCCACAATGGTTTGACTTATACCACATTAATTCAATTTACAACATTTCATAATTATTCAACAATGGTTTGACTTATATACCACATAAGTCGATTTACACCAATTTCACCATTATTCCACAATGGTTTGACTTATATACCACGTAAGTCAATTTACACCAATTTCACCATTATTCCACAATGGTTTGACTTATATACCACATAAGTCAATTTACACCAATTTACCACATCTAGTTTGACTAGACACCACATAAGTCAATTACACCAAATTACCACATTCTACTTTTTAGTTTAACTATATACCACATAGTTAACTACACCAATTTAACATATTCTACATTTTAGTTTGACTACATACCACATAGTCAACTACACCAATTTCAAACTACATTATGCATACAATTTTGACTTTTACCACACAAGTCAATTTTACACCAATACACCATATAAGTTTATTAACTTAATTCATCAAACAACAAGGCGAGGTTCTTAGATCTCAAACACCATGCACCAACCCTTGCATATTTTCACCATATGCAATTTCCTTAATTTTCAACATACAATTAAACACATATAAGATATTTTAACAACCAACATGTAAATCAAATATGTGAAATTACCACCACCTATCATTACTAAGTAAGTGCAAAGCACTTACCTTTAGCCAAATAGGATCCCACTTGATCTTCAATGCTAGCTTCCTTAACACCTTGATCACCTAGAAATCAACTTGCATTTATAAATCATACAATCTCAATTCATACACCTATTTGAGATTCATGACACACCTATGATCTAAAGATCATACCCTAACTTAGTTTGGTTAACACGACCTTAACCAAACCTCCAATACCCAATTTAACCTTTAAACCCATATTGACCCATTTGGGTTTTCACCCAAGTTACACCAAAACTCCTTTTTACAATTCACCATAAAAATTGGGGCTTTATGGTTAGTTTTATGTCTACTAACTCCCTAGACAGTTACCCAACCTCAATTCAACATTCAAACATCCCCAAATCAAAAATCCATAATTTTGATCCTCAAGAACCCTAAGTTTCAAATCATGAAATTGGATGAGGTTTCTTACATAAAATTGTGTTTATCAACACCATAAACACTTATCCAACATCAATTTATCATTTAAACACCATTAGGATGAAAACCCTCAAGAGCCCTAATTCTTGAATTATCAAATTGGATGTGTAGATGATGTTATCTACATCCCACTACTTGAAATCAAGCTAGATTATAACTTTAAACAAGTTATTAACCATCTAGACCACCCAATTCAGCCCCAAATTCGTATTCCTCCCAAGAACACCTCTAATGGAGGAATCAAGAGGAGAAAGATCACTTACTTGATTGGAAGAAGATAATTACACCAAAATCTTCAAAAGCATGCAAACACCCACTTCTTTGATCTCAGCCCTCAACCTCTTTCTCTCCACTCTTGCAAGAACCAAACCACACACAAAGTGTGTAATTTGCGATCCCCACCCCCCTAAAATCCAGATTTTTTACAATTTACAAAACAGCCCCCGAAGTTCTAAATCTGGCCCCTTTTACCCAAACTAGCAAAAATTCCACTTTTGCAATAAACCTCCAACTTTCATTTTTATAATAAACACCCCCTAATATAGTTAATATACTATAGGGCAAAAACCTGAAAGTTGGTTCGTTACAATAACGGTTGTGAAACTGAATGTTTTGTAAAAAGAAAGACAAGGAAGATAACGGTTTATGTAAAACCGAACGTTTTGTAAGAAAGAAAGGAAAGGAAGAAGAATGGTTTATTTAACTACATGTTTTATAAACAAAGGATAAGAATAAGAAAGAACGGTTTATTTAACTATATGTTTTATAAACAAAGAGAAGAAGAATAAGTCAAATACATTGTCTAATCTGTAAGAGTATGCTTATACGAAGAAAAGACTTGGGATAGTAGCGTAGTCCTAGAGGCTAGTGCTGTCCTAAGCATAGTACCAAGTCTTGAGGAGTAGTATAGTCCTAGTGACTAATGCTACCTAAAGCCGGTGTTGCGTCATGGGCTGAGACCATGAGGTAACATGTGAATAATCAGGACAGTGCTCGGAAGGGCACTGTAACGAGGAAGTTGCAACTGGTTAAGATGAGTAACGACGGTTACTCTAGCGGCGACGGTGGCTAAGTAAGAATGAAGAAGTGTTGGAGCATATTCTGGTGACAACGAGAATATCTTTAAAGCCTTCTGATTCTGAAAGGATTACCTTCCTTGAATCACAGGTGCTTGCTTTGCAGACTCAGTGTGACACCCAGCATTTCAGGTCAATATCCACATTTCATAAACGCACGTTCATAATTATTATTTCCTGATATTTTATTTTGACTAAGTAAAGTCAAGAAGTCTAGCAAAGAAGTTGGTTCCAAGTCTAGTAAACCGTAAAGAGTTACTAGAAAAAGTAAGCAGGATAACCCGACTTAATGCGAACGTAAATGGTTAAATAAAATAACCAGAAAAATATATATATATATATATATATTACACAAAATTTACGTTGAGCCAAGATTCTAATATTTTCTTCAACGAGCCATAAAATGGTTAAAAATTATAATACCGTGAAGAATCGAAACTGAATTAAATTACCCCTTTAAAACTCTAATTGATACTAATACCATAATAAATTAATATTTAAAAATTGGTTATCATTAACCCCTAAACAACTTCTTGACTTTCTTGGCCGAGAGTCAGGGGAGCCATGCTCCCACTTGCCTGATTCACATTGATTCAGATGAAAACCATACTCTTCAGACGAAACTTCACCATTCCTTTCAAACCTTCTCTTTTCTTACGGCAAATTCCCAATTCCCTTTCAAATCGAAGTCCAGTTTTAAAGCGAAAATCACCATAATTCGGTGTCATAAGGAGAATTTCAAGTGTTCTTGAAGAAAGCTCAAAAGATTCAAGACTACTTCTCTGTTTTTCTCTAAAGATCGCCATTCTCGGTTTGAGGTAAAAACTCGATACCATCCATATTATTTGCTTTAAAACCGTAACTAAACATACAAATCGTTCAAACGCAAGTAAGATAACAAGAAAACTGTGTCAAACTCAAGATTTGAACATAAAAATATACAGAGTGAATTCTGTAAATCAAAGTGCAGATATCGAAACTATAGTTTCGATACCTGTTAGTCAATCGAAACTAGGAGTTTCGATACCTATTGATCGAAACTAGGAGTTTCGATACCAGTTATTCAATCGAAACTAGGAGTTTCGATACCGGTTGTTCAATCGAAACTAGGAGTTTCGCTACCGGTTGTTCTATCGAAACTAGGAGTTTCGATATCTATTTACTCAATCGAAACTAGGAAGTTTCGATACCTGTGTACAATCAAAACTAGGTAGTTTCGATACTATTCTTGCCAATCGAAACTAGGTAGTTTCGATACCTATATCACTCAGTCGAAACTAGGAAGTTTCGACATCTGTTCTGTTCAATCGAAACTAAGAAAGCTTAAATACCTGTTCATCAGCCCCATAAGGCAGTAACTCAGAACTATTTTCATAACAAAACAAGGTTGGAAAAACTAAAAAAAAAAAGATAATTAAAACAAAAGTAATCAGATCGACTAAGTCAAGTGAACAAATTGCGTTTAAGACGAGTAGTCTTAACGTGTATGTTATCCTTGTGTAAATAGGATACGGTTAGGCGAATCTGCCGTCATTCAAATTTTTGCTAGCATTCATACTGTCGAGGTGAGTTTCACTAATCCCCTTTTTTTCTAAGTTTTTGAAATGATTTGGGGTGGAAACATACTTGTAAAAGACTTTTGTGTATAAATGAATGGAACTAATGATCTGACCGTATGTATGTATTGAGGGAACAATAAAGCGCTTAAAGTCCTCGTAATAAATTAGTAACCATTAGCTATGGATTTAGCCCGGGATTATATGAATAGTACTATTGGGGGTGACGCCTCCGGTCATGGTTAGTCGCGCTAACCAGGGGTCAAAATGGCCGAATGACCGCATATTGTCTTACTCGCAGAAAGGCGAGGGGAGGCACAGAAAGTTGGGGTTTGGTTACGGTCTCGTACATTACATACTATTTTGTATTCCTTGCAAGCTTACAAATGGGGTCAATAGATCGGATTAGTAATCATATTCATTGGTAATACATACAAAAGAGTTCTGATCAGGGTAAAATGATCAGGTTTATCAAAAGATTTCTGATCAGGTTAAAGTGATCAGGTTTTACACAAAAGAGTTCTGATCAAGGTAAAGTGATCAGGTTTTACACAAAAGAGTTCTGATCAGGGTAAAGTGATCAGGTTTATCAAAAGAGTTCTGATCAGGTTAAAATGATCAGGTTTTACACAAAAGAGTTCTGATCAGGGTAAAGTGATCAGGTTTATCAAAAGAGTTCTGATCAGGTTAAAATGATCAGGTTTTACACAAAAGTGTTCTGATCAGGGTAAAGTGATCAGGTTTAAAGTAAAGAATTCTGATCAGGTTAAAGTGATCAGGTTTAAACGAAAGAGTACTGATCAGGTTAAAATGATCAGGTTTAACAAAGAGTTTTGATCGGCAAAAAGATCAGATTTAAACATTGGGTTTATGATAACTCTTTATAATAACTTGTGAACTCACCAACCTCGTGTTGACAGTTTTAAGTATGTTTTCAGGAAATTGAACGTGGTCATCAGGTTAGCAATGTAGGTTACATGCATGCACGTGGATACGGCTTTTGGGAGGATTTCTCTTGTATAACTCATGGTCTTGAGTCATATTTGTGAAATCTTAAACATTTGTAAACTCAAATTGATATTTTGTAATGTAAATATTTTAAATTCAGTTATGTATCCAATTACATGTATGTGTTTGCGGTAATCATATGCTTTGGAAACCAGTGAAAGTCGCGCCTCGCGTTTCCGCCCTGGCGGGGTGTGACAGAACTTGGTATCAGAGCCATTGATTATAGCGAACTAGGTGTCTAAAACGGAACCTAGTCTATAATTAGAATGACTCACTAAAATGTTTTCATTGCATAAGCATTGCATAACCAGTCATCATGTCATGTGGATATTGTAGTCACAAGTATGTCGTCACATTCACACTCTGACCCCGTCTCTGACTCTGAATCCAACGAGGAACTTTCCGCCTCACGCCCTAAAAATCGAGTACAAGTTCGCAGCTCGACACCACCCAATGTCGCTCTGGGAGAACCGCCCATCGTCTACCGAAAGAAAAGCGGAGGACCAGTTAAGGTGCAAAGTGCTAGGAAGAAGGTTCGACTTCCGCGCAAGAGAAACCTGGCAGCCCGTGACCCGAAAGACTTGGAGACCGATGAGGAACCACCGAGGCAACGACCCTGTTACCACCCTACCGTGGGAACCATCCGTTGGATGCCTCGTACCCTGGCACGTTGGAGGGAGATGGAGAGCATCCCATCTACCTTTGAGCTTGGAGAGTCTTCTAACTCCCCAACACCCCTACCCCACACTGGGGAAGCCATAGAGCTCACTGTGCCTACCTTGGTAGCTCGCGTTCGTACGCATGAGGAGCGTCTTGATGATCTCCTAGATGATATTCGGGCACAGGGGGATGCAACCAGGCGCTTACGTCAAGGGCTCGGATCTCGAGTACAGACTCTGGAGGATAGCACTCGAGACATACAGAGTGCCACTGACTACCTCGAGTTGAGAGCTGATATGGACTGGCAGTTCACTCTCACGGTCCGAGACATGGTGGAGGCGCTGGAGGAGAGGACTTTGGCTGCAGAATTTGTGGCGAGAGCTAGTTTTGTCATGGCGGGACTTGCCATGATGATTGGGTTGTACTCCCACTTCTTCTTTTAAACCTATTATGGGCGGGTTGTGCCCATAGTACATTATGTAGTTTAAAACGTTAGTACTGATGAGGTCATGTGAACCCATCTCTTTTGTATCCTCGTCTTTTGGGAACAATGTACTATGTATGTTTTGACTATGTATGTAATGGTTTATGTTGTAATGATAGTTGTTCATGTTTGATGTTGTGGTATCCTTATGTCATGATCTATCATTATTGATATATGATGTTGTTTCTTTTTAATTGACATGTTAGAAAGAACGTCATGGCACCTAAGCGTGGGACACCCCGTAACACTACTGGTGACAACAACGAGACAATTTCCCCAAACATGGAACAACTAATAGCACAACGAGTAGCTGCCGCTATAGAGCAGTATGAAGCAAACCGAAATAGCGGAGGAGGTGCAGGAGGTAGCGGTACCGCAGGAGGTAGCGGTACAGCAGGAGGTTCCGGAGGTTCCGGAGGTAATTAAAAAAAAAAATAATAAAATAAAATAAAATAATAAATAAATAAGCCATAACACATTGTCATGATCCGAATTAATGACGTTATGACTTATGATCCTGCAGATGCTCCAAATAGGAAGTGTACCTACAAGGCCTTCCTATCCTGCAAACCCCGCAGTTTTAATGGCACCGAGGGTGCAGTAGGACTAATGAGATGGATAGAACATATGGAGTCGGTGATTGATATAAGTGAATGCACCGCTGATTGCGTAGTGAAGTATTCTACCTGCACGCTCACTGATAAAGCTTTAACTTGGTGGAATACTCAAATGAAGACTTTGGGGAGAGAGACAGCGTACCAATTGTCTTGGGAAGATTTGAAAAACATGATGATTGAGGAATACTGTCCTCGGAACGAATTGCAAAAGATTGAAACTGAGATGTGGAACCTACAGATGATAGGAGATGATGTAGCGGGATACACCGACCGCTTCAATGAATTGGCACTTCTGGTACCGCATATGGTCACACCAGAACATAAGCGTGTGGAGAGGTATCTGTGGGGCCTTGCGCCTCAAATTCGTAGCATGGTAACATCATCTAATCCAATAGATGCCAAGAGTGCTATAACTTTAGCATTCAAACTAAAGGATGATGCAGTACGTAATGAATTGTTTGTGAGGAAGGAGAATGAGGAAGGTAGATCTGGGGAGAAAAGGAAATGGATGGGAAATTCAAGTAACAAATCTGGAAAACAAGAGTTTAAGAAACAAGGAACTGTGAAGGCTTTTGCAGCCAACACAGTGGAAAGAAAGGAGTATGATAGGGGCCTACCGAGATGTAAGAGGTGTGGAAATCATCATGCCGGTGTTTGCATCAAGTGTGGAAAATGCGACAAATTTAGTCACACCACTCAAGCTTGTCGAACTAACAACCGATTGGGGAAAATCAAACCGGGATGTTTTGTATGTGGTGATCTAAAACACTTCAAGAAGGATTTTCCCAAGTGGAAGAATCAGAACAACGCTCAGGCACCAGGGAGGGCATTTGTGATGGGTGCAAGGGACGCACGCCAGGACCCGAATATCGTCACTGGTACGTTCCCGATAAATAATCACTATGCCTCTGTACTTTTTGATTCGGGTGCGGATATGAGCTTTGTGTCGAATGATTTTAAATCTTTACTCGGTATTAAGGCCAGCAAACTAGATCAACGTTATACAATTGAATTAGCAAATGGGAAATTAATAGAAACCGGAGAGGTCTTTAGGGGTTGTACTTTATGTTTAGAAAACCGTACATTCAGTATAGACCTTCTACCCGTCGAGTTAGGGAGTTTTGATATTGTTATTGGTATGGATTGGTTAACAAAGAATCGTGCCGAGATAGTATGCTTCGAGAAGATTGTACGTATTCCTCTACCAAGCGGAGAAATTCTTTCAATTCAAGGCGAAAGGTGTATAACGATGTTAAAAACGATAAACTGCATGAAAACTTATAAGTATCTACGCAAGGGTTATTGTGCATTCCTGGCTCACATCGTCGAGAAGAAACCCGAAGAACGTCGACTTGAGGACATACCAATCGTCAGAGATTATTCGGAAGTATTTCCCGAAGACTTACCAGGAATACCACCATCAAGACAAGTCGAGTTTCGGATCGACCTAGTACCAGGAGCCGCACCAGTTGCACGATCTCCGTATCGTCTAGCCCCTTCTGAGATGCAGGAACTGTCGAGCCAACTACAAGAGTTACTTGACAAAGGTTTCATAAGACCGAGTTTCTCACCATGGGGAGCTCCGGTCCTATTTGTAAAGAAAAAGGATGGAACCTTTAGAATGTGCATTGATTACCGGGAATTGAACAAGCTAACAATCAAAAACCGGTATCCTCTTCCTCGAATAGACGATTTGTTTGATCAACTTCAAGGTTCCAGTTTCTATTCTAAAATTGATCTACGATCAGGGTATCATCAACTGAAAATTCAGGAAGAAGACATACCAAAAACGGCTTTTAGGACTCGTTATGGTCACTACGAATTCCTAGTTATGCCATTTGGCTTGACTAATGCACCAGCTGTTTTCATGGATCTCATGAACCGCGTGTGCAAGCCGTACTTGGATAAATTCGTGATTGTGTTTATCGATGACATATTGATATATTCACGAACCAAGGAGGAACATGAATATCATTTGAAATTAATCTTGGAACTACTCAGGAATGAGAAGCTTTATGCTAAATTCTCTAAGTGTGAGTTTTGGATCCAAGAGGTTCACTTTCTCGGACATGTCATTAATAAGAAGGGTATCCATGTGGATCCATCCAAGATTGAAGCTATCAAAAACTGGGAAGCACCAAGAACTCCGACTGAGGTGCGTCAATTTCTGGGTTTGGCAGGATATTACAGGCGATTCATCGAGAATTTTTCAAAGATAGCCTTGCCTTTGACCACGTTAACCCAGAAGGACAAAAAGTTTGATTGGACTGTTGAACAAGAATCATCTTTTCAATTGCTGAAGCAAAAACTTTGCAGTGCACCAATCCTATCCCTTCCCGAAGGGACTGACAATTTCATTGTGTACTGTGACGCATCACACCAAGGTCTGGGATGTGTGTTGATGCAGAAAGAAAAAGTCATAGCATATGCATCCAGACAACTAAAAGTGCACGAAAAGAATTATACGACCCACGACTTGGAATTGGGTGCAGTCGTGTTTGCACTCAAGATTTGGAGACATTACTTATACGGTACAAAATGTACTATCTTTACAGACCACAAGAGTCTCCAGCACATCTTTAATCAGAAAGAACTTAACATGAGGCAACGTCGTTGGGTAGAACTACTGAATGATTACGACTGTGATATCAAGTATCACCCTGGCAAAGCAAACGTCGTAGCAGATGCCTTAAGTCGTAAAGAACGAGTTAAAACACTACGTGTTCGTGCCCTAGAATTGACAATTCATACGAGTCTCACGACTCAAATTCGGATGGCACAACAAGAAGCAATCAAAGAAGAAAACAGTCAGAATGAAGCTTTACGAGGAATGATAAAGCAGTTGGAACCAAAGCCAGATGACACTTTATACTTCATGAATAGAATTTGGGTGCCATGTTTTGGTAACATACGGGAGTTGGTTATGGACGAAGCCCACAAGTCCAGGTACTCCATTCACCCAGGTTCGAATAAAATGTATAAGGATCTGAAAGAATTCTACTGGTGGCCGAACATGAAAGGAGAAATTGCTATTTATTTCGGTAAATGCCTGACATGTTCAAAAGTAAAAGCAGAACATCAGAAACCGTCGGGATTGTTACAACAACCCGAGATACCTCAATGGAAATGGGAACAGATTTCCATGGATTTCATTACAAAGTTACCCAAGACGTCGAGCGGGTATGACACTATATGGGTAATCGTCGATCGTTTGACGAAATCAGCTCATTTTCTACCCATCAAAGAAACGGATAAAACCGAGAAACTTGCAAAGCTTTATATTAAGGAAATTGTGGCTAGGCATGGAGTACCAATTTCTATTATCTCTGATAGAGACAGCAGATTCGTGTCTAGAATCCGGAAATCGTTACAAGAAGCCATGGGCACACGTCTTGACATGAGCACGGCATATCACCCACAAACAGATGGTCAAAGTGAAAGAACCATTCAAACCTTAGAGGATATGCTCCGTGCGTGTGCAATTGACTTCGGTGGAAATTGGGATACTCATTTGCCACTAGCTGAATTTTCATACAATAATAGTTACCACACCAGCATCAAAGCCGCTCCGTTTGAGGCTTTGTATGGTCGAAAATGTCGTTCACCGCTTTGTTGGGCAGACGTTGGCGACAAACATTTAACCGGTCCTGAAGTTATTCAAGAGACCACAGATAAGATTTTCAAAATCAAGGATCGTCTGAAGGCCGCCCGTGACAGACAAAAGAGTTACGCGGATAACAGACGAAGACCTTTAGAATTCCAAGTAGGAGACAAAGTCATGTTAAAGGTCTCACCTTGGAAAGGAGTTGCAAGATTTGGCAACCGTGGCAAGCTTAACCCTAGGTACGTTGGACCGTTTGAAATATTGGCTAGGGTTGGCCCTGTAGCTTACAAACTCAAGTTGCCACAAGAACTAAGCAATGTACATGATACGTTCCATGTATCAAATCTCAAGAAGTGTTTATCAGACAAGACGTTAATTATACCGCCTGATGAGATTCACATAGACGACAAGTTGCACTTCATTGAGGAACCTATGGAAGTCACAGATTGGAAGGTTCAGAGAACAAGACGCAGCCGTGTTAAGCTGGTCAAGGTACGTTGGAATTCAAAGCGCGGCCCCGAGTATACGTGGGAGCGGGAAGATAAAATGAAATCCAAGTACCCGTCACTGTTTACAAAAACACCAAGTCAGAGTGACAAGAACTGAATTTCGGGACGAAATTCTATGTAACATGGGGAGAATGTGACACCCAGCATTTCAGGTCAATATCCACATTTCATAAACGCACGTTCATAATTATTATTTCCTGATATTTTATTTTGACTAAGTAAAGTCAAGAAGTCTAGCAAAGAAGTTGGTTCCAAGTCTAGTAAACCGTAAAGAGTTACTAGAAAAAGTAAGCAGGATAACCCGACTTAATGCGAACGTAAATGGTTAAATAAAATAACCAGAAAAATATATATATATATATATATATATTACACAAAATTTACGTTGAGCCAAGATTCTAATATTTTCTTCAACGAGCCATAAAATGGTTAAAAATTATAATACCGTGAAGAATCGAAACTGAATTAAATTACCCCTTTAAAACTCTAATTGATACTAATACCATAATAAATTAATATTTAAAAATTGGTTATCATTAACCCCTAAAAAACTTCTTGACTTTCTTGGCCGAGAGTCAGGGGAGCCATGCTCCCACTTGCCTGATTCACTTTGATTCAGATGAAAACCATACTCTTCAGACGAAACTTCACCATTCCTTTCAAACCTTCTCTTTTCTTACGGCAAATTCCCAATTCCCTTTCAAATCGAAGTCCAGTTTTAAAGCGAAAATCACCATAATTCGGTGTCATAAGGAGAATTTCAAGTGTTCTTGAAGAAAGCTCAAAAGATTCAAGACTACTTCTCTGTTTTTCTCTAAAGATCGCCATTCTCGGTTTGAGGTAAAAACTCGATACCATCCATATTATTTGCTTTAAAACCGTAACTAAACATACAAATCGTTCAAACGCAAGTAAGATAACAAGAAAACTGTGTCAAACTCAAGATTTGAACATAAAAATATACAGAGTGAATTCTGTAAATCAAAGTGCAGATATCGAAACTATAGTTTCGATACCTGTTAGTCAATCGAAACTAGGAGTTTCGATACCTATTGATCGAAACTAGGAGTTTCGATACCAGTTATTCAATCGAAACTAGGAGTTTCGATACCGGTTGTTCAATCGAAACTAGGAGTTTCGCTACCGGTTGTTCTATCGAAACTAGGAGTTTCGATATCTATTTACTCAATCGAAACTAGGAAGTTTCGATACCTGTGTACAATCGAAACTAGGTAGTTTCGATACTATTCTTGCCAATCGAAACTAGGTAGTTTCGATACCTATATCACTCAGTCGAAACTAGGAAGTTTCGACATCTGTTCTGTTCAATCGAAACTAAGAAAGCTTAGATACCTGTTCATCAGCCCCATAAGGCAGTAACTCAGAACTATTTTCATAACAAAACAAGGTTGGAAAAACTAAAAAAAAAAGATAATTAAAACAAAAGTAATCAGATCGACTAAGTCAAGTGAACAAATTGCGTTTAAGACGAGTAGTCTTAACGTGTATGTTATCCTTGTGTAAATAGGATACGGTTAGGCGAATCTGCCGTCATTCAAATTTTTGCTAGCATTCATACTGTCGAGGTGAGTTTCACTAATCCCCTTTTTTTCTAAGTTTTTGAAATGATTTGGGGTGGAAACATACTTGTAAAAGACTTTTGTGTATAAATGAATGGAACTAATGATCTGACCGTATGTATGTATTGAGGGAACAATAAAGCGCTTAAAGTCCTCGTAATAAATTAGTAACCATTAGCTATGGATTTAGCCCGGGATTATATGAATAGTACTATTGGGGGTGACGCCTCCGGTCATGGTTAGTCGCGCTAACCAGGGGTCAAAATGGCCGAATGACCGCATATTGTCTTACTCGCAGAAAGGCGAGGGGAGGCATAGAAAGTTGGGGTTTGGTTACGGTCTCGTACATTACATACTATTTTGTATTCCTTGCAAGCTTACAAATGGGGTCAATAGATCGGATTAGTAATCATATTCATTGGTAATACATACAAAAGAGTTCTGATCAGGGTAAAATGATCAGGTTTATCAAAAGAGTTCTGATCAGGTTAAAGTGATCAGGTTTTACACAAAAGAGTTCTGATCAAGGTAAAGTGATCAGGTTTTACACAAAAGAGTTCTGATCAGGGTAAAGTGATTAGGTTTATCAAAAGAGTTCTGATCAGGTTAAAATGATCAGGTTTTACACAAAAGAGTTCTGATCAGGGTAAAGTGATCAGGTTTATCAAAAGAGTTCTGATCAGGTTAAAATGATCAGGTTTTACACAAAAGTGTTCTGATCAGGGTAAAGTGATCAGGTTTAAAGTAAAGAATTCTGATCAGGTTAAAGTGATCAGGTTTAAACGAAAGAGTACTGATCAGGTTAAAATGATCAGGTTTAACAAAGAGTTTTGATCGGCAAAAAGATCAGATTTAAACATTGGGTTTATGATAACTCTTTATAATAACTTGTGAACTCACCAACCTCGTGTTGACAGTTTTAAGTATGTTTTCAGGAAATTGAACGTGGTCATCAGGTTAGCAATGTAGGTTACATGCATGCACGTGGATACGGCTTTTGGGAGGATTTCTCTTGTATAACTCATGGTCTTGAGTCATATTTGCGAAATCTTAAACATTTGTAAACTCAAATTGATATTTTGTAATGTAAATATTTTAAATTCAGTTATGTATCCAATTACATGTATGTGTTTGCGGTAATCATATGCTTTGGAAACCAGTGAAAGTCGCGCCTCGCGTTTCCGCCCTGGCGGGGTGTGACACTTAGGTAGATAATCTTGTGTCTACTGATACTCAGAGACAGTTGGTCATTCAAGCTCAAGCTACACAGATTGCTGCCATGCATTTATTGGTGTCCAAACTTGTTGAGCCACTTGACGCTCAGGGGGAGTTAAGGATACATGATACTTGTCATGCTGATTCTGTTCAAAGAAAGAATGATGACGACAATGATCCAAGTGGTAATATTGAAGGTGATCGTCAAGACGCTGACGTGAATCCAATATCAAGAGTTCAGGGGGAGTCTACATCAGGAAATATTGAAGGAAACAAGAATGATTCTGGAGTGAATGAAGATATTTTACTATTAGAATTCTTTGCTGATTCTGAAGAAGATGAAGCTGAGAAGTTAGAATGTCTGGATGATATTGATGAATTATTTGATGATGTTGAAGAGGATGTGATGGATAATGAAGTTGAAGAAGGAGAGATTGTAGAAATTGAGATAGAAAAGAGTAAAGACAAAGTTACATATGAAGGAAGTGATGGTCTGAATTTACCGTATAACTTCATCCAAGATGATGTTATTCCTGAGTTTTCTTATGATGGAGTAACATATTCTATGGACTCTGTTGAAGATATCACTACACCTGATGATACTGCTTAATCCAAGATAGATTCTGATGTTGATACTACTCATCATGTGTCTCCTAAGCCGAATGAAGAACCTATGATGTATAGAAAGACATGAATGACCAGAGAACAGTGGAGTGAAGTAGTTAATAGTTGGATGAAAGTACTACCAAAGTCACCTATACAACCTGCTCAGAAAGAAAGATATGTGAATAAAGAGAGGTGTATTAGAAGAATCATCAGTTGGTTTTATGATGATGACACAAAGTTGTTTTCTCTTAAAATATCTGATGGTGTTCAATACTTAAAGCCTAGGATCAAGTATTTCAATACCTTATCAAGGTGTGAAATGAATGGTCTAGCTACAAAACCACTGATTAATAGATCAAAGTGTGGATTAGCCGATGTGATTGCTAACTTGATTAAAAGAGAAGGTGGATCATGAAAGTATGAAAGATAAAAAGAGTGAAGATTGTAGATCAAAAGACTGAGATTGTGACTTGGAAGTATATATTCAAGCCAGTACGTGCTGTACAGAAGATACCATTGAAGAAAATACCACAAGATTTTCTGGGGAATATGAAATGGTGGTACGTAGATGTGAATACTGGTGAAGCTATGATTGATGATAAAGATAATAAGGTTATTGTTAGTTTCTATGATGCAATGAATCTTATTAACTTCTCAAAGAAAGATCAGAGGACGTTAAGAAAGAATGAGATTATGTTTACTGATGAATGGAGAGAACAAGGATTGCAGTATAAAAGAGTGTTGGAGATCTGTCAGAGATATGGAGTGTACGCAGGAAGCAGATTACCAGATAACTGGAAGAGCTCATAAAGACTGAAGATAGAAGATCAAGCTATTGTCAAGGGGGAGTCTGTTAGGACATAGAATGTATGAAAAAAGCTTTGTAATAGTTTAGGTCTTATTGTCTTTATGTTTTTATGTAATTGTATAGATTTTGTCTAAGTGATAGAACAAGTTTCTGCTAGAGGCGAACTTGTTAAGTTCGCCTAGTCTCATGTGAGGTGAACTTGTTAAGTTCGCCTATTGCAGAGTTTGTGTCTATAAATAGGAGTTTACAAAATATGTTTAGAAAGGAATAGAAAGAAAAGTAGAAAGACTTGATTGATTGTATTCTGTAAACTCTATGTTTTGGTGATATACAAAGAGAAAGTTTATTTACATGTTGTTTCTATTGTCAATTAGTATACGAACGTTAATACGGTAGGATTCCGCACTCCGTGTTAACGAGATGTCCTGTCACGTGATCGATCTGAGATGAGTCATGTGGACCTACAAGAAGCCCGCTTGGGGGCACAGAAAGTGGGTATCGGCCTTTGGACGTTGAGCCTTAGGGAACAATACCTCTAAAGAAAGTTCCTTCGGGAAATAAGAATGAAGAAGCCCGCTTGGGGGCAGAGAACAGATTGTAGACATTAATGTATGACTTAAAGAAAAGAGCACAAAGTAAATACGTATGTATGTAAAAGAAAAATGAACGATTTTATTGTATTATGTAAATAATATAATATGTATGTTCAAAGAACGTTTTTAAAGAAAACATTTGATTTAAAGCTAAAGAAAAAGAAACACTTGAACTCACCAGCGTTAGCTGACTATTTTAGTATGCACATCAGGTATACGAACCCGCTGACCCGCGTTGACCAGTTGACTTTTATTGACCAAGATCCGACACCAACAAAAACGCTAGATCTACAACATGCAATGGCGGATATGAAGATTAGAGAAATGTATTCAAAGGAACGAGTTTTGTCACGGGTTTTACCTCGTATTACCAGAAGAGAAAATGATATAAAGGACATGCAAGGAGATCGGGTGTTGTGGGTTTCACCGGAACCCTAGCTCCGACGTCAAGAGCTCGCCGGAAACTCGGTCGGAAAAATGAACGGATGAGGAGGGGGTCGTTGATGGCGGCCAGAACCACCACCACCACTTTCGTGAGCTCAGAATAGCCATCATCAACTGCTTGGACTCATTGATGGCGGCCTGACCGGAACAAGCTACGGATGGCGGAACCCTAACCGCCACCTCCTCTTTGAGTCGGTTTTCCGTCGCCACCGTCATGAACTGGAGTGGACCACCACCACCACAGTGTTTAAGGTTGCGAGGGCTTTCGGGCACCCACTCCACTCGCCGCCACTCACTGGAGGAACCAGCGCCGCTGCTCCGCCGAAGGCTGCTGCTGTGATGCTGCTGTCGTCCGTCGGAGGAGGCAACCGGAATGGGGTAGCCGACCCTCCTCCTCTCCTCCCTTCGATCTCTCTCTCTCTTTCTCTCAAAGAGGATAGCATTTTCTTTTGTGTGTGTTTTTGAGGTGAAAAATGAGATGGATGGAGGCTTCAAGCCATAAGGAGGTATTTATAGTTAGGGTTTTGGGGTGGGGGTTTATAAGAGGAAAAATACTGGTTTGTAGAACCAGGTATCCGTTCGAGTCTCCGTATTGACTAAAATTCTTGGGTTACTAATTTTTGGATACTTGAAATTGTTGAACTTTATTAATAAATATTATTTTAGTATTTAAATTGTGAAATCTTCATTTCAACGGGTGCCAAAGCCGGTACACGCCTGCACCGCGTGTTCAAACTCGTTTACTTGTTTAAACGTTTCGCGCTCCGAATGAATTTATTATTTCCTTAATAATAAAAATAGTTGTAAATAAGGATAATAAAATATAAATATTCATTATATTATTTAATCACACTAGGTAAAAGTTAACCGGATTAAGCTTATGCCGGTATTTGTCGTAATCGCGCGTTCTATGTCGTATACCTCGCGTGTAAATTTCTAAATACACGTATGAAGTAAATATGAATAATTACTATTAATATTTAATATTGGTGGTAAGGTATCACATTGTGTGTCGGTTATCAACCGTGTACGCGTTAATCTTAATAACCGTAGGCCGTAAGATTATGTAAACCCTAATATGTGATCTCGAATCATATTGTGATCCGTTAAGTAGAGTTGGAAGTTTGGTTCACCAACGTTCCGGTTTAGACTCGTGTGTGATCCGGTAATTCTTCGAATTACCGCTACGTAAGTGTTTGACCGATACCGACACATTTAATTAACCCTAATTAAATGTAATGCATGAGTGACTGACTGTGATAACTGAGTTTGTATAACCACATGCTTGAGATAACGGTATTTGTGTTAACGGAGTTAACCTGAAAATTTCGGATGTCACATATAATCCATGGGTTATATAGGGAATCCATGGGTTATTTAAAACAACTTTCAATAATGACAATTAAAACCCTTAACTATTATTTTTATAAAATTCTAACATCTATAAGAATAACAAACACAATTGTAACACCCCAATACAAGTATAAGGGTTGAAATAATCATGTAATGAAGCCCTAGGGGGTTAAAGTAACATTAAGTTGAAGTGTATGGGGATAAATTATAAATAAATCAAAGTTCAGGGGCTAAAAGTGATAAATTTGGAAAGAAAGGCTGATGTCGGACCGACATCTGAGGAGATATCGGTCCGCTATGTAAAGGGCAAGGAATCAACCGGGGAGTGACACGTGTCAGTGACTAATCACTAAAGACTACCACGTGGGGGGATGTCGGACCGACATAGGATTCGTTGCGATCCGTTAGCCGCAATTCATTCATTTCGGACCGACATGAGAGGTATAACGGTCCGTTATATGCCCACTAAGCAAAATACACCGCCACACTAGATAGCGGACTGACATGTGTAGGGATAACGGTCCACTATGGAATCGTCGGGCATCCTATAAATAGATGGGACTTGTGATCGATTTTGAAGCATCCCACACAGCAAAACATACTTAGAAACACACACTTAACCTCGGTAAGCGTGCCAAGGAGCCCCGATTCGCGTAGAGAAGTCAGGTTTCCATCTATTCGACCCCAATACGCAGGAGATAGTTCTGAGGTAAGATTCTTCCTAGTTCCTAATGACTTGGTTAAGGTAGGAACTTATGGTTAAGTAATGTTGTAATGACTTAGGACCCTGATCCCAGTCATTGTGCTGTTTACATTAGCACGAAAGAATTGTGTGAAGGAGAAGGAAGTTAGAGGTGAGTTCTATAAGCCCTTTTTAAATGATTACTTTAAATGTTTTAGGCCAGTATGCATGATAGAAGAATTTACATAAATGCTATATACCTTGATTTGGAATAGCATTCATGTGTTGCAAGAAGTTATGTATGAAATATGTTTTAAATCTTAAAACTAAGAAACGGAGTATTCATAAAATATCAAAGAGGCGTTAGGTAACCATCCGAGCGGTATGTAGTTATCTGACAAACAGAATGTTCTTTCTAAGGAAAGAATGGTGTATAAATCCCTCCTGGACCCGTCATTATTTCCTAGGAACATCTCTGTCAGAGGTACTACTCTAGGAAGATAACCACCTTATCTTCCTAATATATCATGAAGAAACCATTACAAGGATTTAAGATAGTAAATGATTTTGAAAGAAAAAGAGAAAGAAAGAAAGAAAATGAATACTCGCCTTTTTGGCATGAATTCATTAAGTAAAGAGTTGAGAAAGAAAATGGTTTTGACACGTAAAAACGTTTTAGAACTTGTCATGGTGCGCTCAGATAAGGAATGGCAGAGAAGTCAGGGTTTTACCTTGACTAGTAGAGGTCTTGACATTTATTGTCTTGACAAAAGAATAAAGAGAAAGAGATAGAGTTTTTGCCATGTTTTGCCATGTCAAAAATTTGGACCATATTGGCATGTAAAGAAAGAAAGATTTTGCCATGTCTAGACAAATGTCACATGATATCTTGCAACTTAAGACGTAGAGATATACTGTATTCATTTGTGGGATATAGTATGGACACCTTGTGCAAGGGTATGTATAAGTGGTGACGACCACTTGGAGATTAACGTGACCTCAAGAAGACAAGTGTGCAAGTTTAAAATATTATGTTTGGATAAGAAGTTAATGTGATATTTTTAATGCGTGTCATATAAATCCATTTATGATTAAAATAGAGGTCAAAAATATTTTGACTAAAACTTAGAACTCACCAGCGTAAAGCTAACAGATGTTTAAGCATGTGTATCAGGTAAAGATGTAGCTTCCAGCAGTAAAGGCAGGGGGCTAGAATAGAGACATCTGGCGAGTATTTGACGTATTTGGCAACTGGCATTAGAATAGTTATGTTGTACTTTCTTTAGAATGTACATTAAACAAGTAAAGATATAAAATAGTATTTTAAAGACTTCCGCTGTGTATGATCTCTGATTTACTATATATTCATGAGTAAATCCGACAAGTGGCCGGCATCTCGGGCGGGCCGGGATATGAGTGTCACAAGTTGGTATCAGAGCTATAGTTTAAGAGATTTAGATACTTGCCCAAGTATCTAGACTTAAACTAGGATTAAGAGACAGTAAGAATGCCAGTAGCGAGGCTAGTCAAGATAGTCTGATGCCAAGGGAAAGAAGAAAGGTATGAGTATTTTAGTAGGAAGCATAATAGAAGGATAACTAGAGCACCGAAAGTGGTGCTAATGATTGATTTCGTTGTGGCCACAGTTATTAATATTTACAATACACTTGTGTTCTAGCTATCAAATCCATCATGCGAATACTAAAACACTCCATATATTTTGTAGAAATGGTTGGTAGAGGTAGAGGCAGAAGAGGAGGAAGGGTTAATCCCAATACTCCTAGAAGGCAGACGCGGTCTACCGCCAATGCCGAACCTGAAATAGAACATATCGAGAGAGAAGAGCAAGTAGAGGAACTTGTGATAGATCCTCAGCTTAAAAATCTTGTAGACTTGGCTGTTGCAAAATCTCTAGACACGGCTTTTCCAATACTATTAACAAGTTTAGAGGAAAATAGAAAGAATAATGATGAGACTCAACCAGTAAAAAAGCCAGATGATGAGGATAATTTTGATTATGATTATGAATCTAATGATTCATATGAGGCAAGACCTCGAAAGAAAGGGAAGAAGGGATGTCCTTACAAGGCATTCAAAAACAAAAACCCTCCTAGGTTTGAAGGAACGAGGGATGCCACTATTACTCATCAGTGGATAAGAGAAATAGATGCGGTGATCAAGATTAGTGAGTGTAGAAATGACCAGAAGGTCAAGTATGCAGCCCACTCGTTTGTTTCAGAAGCTTTATGTTTGTGGGAAAACTTGGTCATAGCTTTGGGAGATAAAGCTATTAATCGAATGACTTGGGAAGAATTAAAAAGATTGCTGATAGAGGAGTTCTGTCCAGATAATGAGATGGACAAACTCGAGAGAGATTTTCTTAAATTAGAAGTTGGTAGTATGACTCACCGAGAGTATACTACCAAGTTTAATAGAATGGCTTGTTTAGTACCCCATCTAACAACCCTTGAATCTGTACGCATCAAACGGTACGTACAGGGTTTACCATCTGAGATACGGAGGTTAGTAAAAACTTCAGATTTGAAGACCTATTGATCTGTCGTGCAACTTGCTTCGGCAATGTGGAATCAAAGAGAAAATGGTCAGACTTTTCTAAAAAGTAGAACAAGAAGAATGGAGGAGGAGGAGGAACGAAGCAAGAACAGGGAGGTGGCTTTTATAAATGTACCAAATGTGGCAAACTTCATACTGCAGAATGCAAGTAGGGATCTAATACTTGCTCCAGTTGTGGTAAGCCTGGACATATAGCCACCAATTGCCCAAGTAAGTCAGGGCTGAGGTGTTACAAGTGCGGAGAACTTAGACACCGAATCATAGAATGCCCAACCCTAAAGATTTTGACACCAGTTGTAATAAAAAATGGAAAGGAGAAGGAAGCCCCAAAGACCAAGAGTAGGGCCTATACCTTAACAACAGAGGAAGCTAAGACACTGCCTGACGTAGTATCAGGTACATTTCTCGTTAATAACATACCTGCTACTGTGTTATTCGACTCAGGAGCTAGTAGAAGTTTTATATCTTTAGATTTCTATCCTTCATTAGCTAGACCTATGGTAAGATTAGCCTAAACTTTTGAAGTCGAAACGGCTATTGGGAAGACGATGAAGGTGGCAAAAGTCATTCAAGGTTGTTTCATCAATCTTGAAGGACATAGATTTCCTGTTAGACTATATACAATGATCCTCGAAGGATTTAATGTAGTATTAGGAATGGACTGGTTGGCAGCAAATGATGCCCATATCATTTGCAACAAGAAAGCAGTCCAAATGCAAACCCCGGACGGCAAATGGATTACAATCCATGGTGATAAATTAAGACCAACCATTAGGATTATTTCCATGATGAAAACCATGAAGTTTATAAGTCAAGGCAGTGAGACCTACCTGGCTTATACTATTGATTCCAAAGTGAAGAGTAAGGAATTAAAAGACATGCCAGTAGTCTATGACTTTCCTGATATATTCCCAGAAGAATTACCAGGAATACCTCCAGAAAGAGAAGTGGAGTTTCGAATGGACTTAGTGATTGGTGCTAAGCCAGTAGCTAAGGCACCGTATCGATTAGCTCCATCCGAATTGAAAGAACTAATGTCACAACTGCAAGAGTTGTTAGACAAAGGTTTCATAAGACTAAGTATCTCGCCTTGGGGTGCTCCGGTATTATTTGTGAAGAAGAAGGATGGTAGTATGCGTATGTGCATAGACTACTTAGAGTTGAACAAACTTACCATTAAGAACAAATACCTGTTACCTAGGATTGATGACTATTTTAATCAATTACAAGGAGCAAACTGGTTTTCCAAAATCGATCTAAGGTCGGGTTATCATCAGTTGAAGGTTAGAGATGAAGGTATTCCAAAGACAGCCTTTCGTAGGAGATATAGACACTATGAGTTCTTAGTAATGTCATTTGGTTTGACTAATGCCCCCGCTGCATTCATGGACCTCATGAATAGGGTTTGTCGACCAATGTTGGACCGATCTATGATCGTATTTATTGATGATATTCTAATTTACTCAAAGAATGAAGGAGAACATGTTTGTCATCTCAAGGAAGTGCTGGAAATTCTGAGGAAAGAGAAGTTATATGCAAAATTTTCTAAGTGTGCGTTTTGGCTCCGAGAAATTCAGTTCTTGGGTCATGTGATAAACGCAGAAGGAATTCTTGTATATCCTTCAAAGATAGAAACAGTGATGAAATGGAACCCGCCAAAGACACCTACATAGATACGTAGTTTCTTAGGTTTGGCTGGTTACTATAGAAGATTTATTCAAGATTTCTCTAAAATTGCTACCCCATTAACAAAACTTACTAAGAAGGAGACAAAGTTTGTATGGGGAACGGAGAAAGAAAATGCTTTCCAAAAGAAAAGAGAAATTGACTCAAGCTCCGATATTGTCTTTACCAGAAGGGACAGAGGATCTGGTAGTTTACTCTAATGCTTGGTATTAGGGACCGGGGTGTGTAATAATGCAGAGAGGCAAGGTTATAACCTATGCTTCACGACAACTCAAACCCCATGAAGCTAACTACCCGACCCATGATTTAGAGTTAGCTGTTGTAGTATTTGCACTTAAATATGGAGACACTATCTGTACGGAGTTAAGTGCACAATCTACACAGATCATAAAAGCTTAAAGTTTTTCTTTGAGAAAAAAGATCTGAATATGAGGCAGCGAAGATGGTTAGAGCTGATAAAGGATTATGATTGTGAAATCCTATATCACCCAGGGAAGGTCAATGTAGTGGCAGATTCTCTAAGTCGTAAAGAAGAGCATCCTCCTATCAGGGTGAAGTCATATAAGTTAATTGTAACTCCTGACTCTATGACTCAGCTCAGGAATGTCCAGACAGGCGCATTGAAAGCAGAAAATATTAAGAAAGAGAGAATGGTTGGACAAGATAAGTACTTGGAAGAGAATGAGTATAGAGTTAAAATTCAATTCGGCCGTATATGGATACCACATATAGGTGAATTCAGAGTTAAAATTCTATATGAAGCTCATAAATCACGATATTCAATTCATCCGGGTACTACAAAGATGTACCAAGATCTTCGCCAAGATTATTGGTGGCCCGGTATGAAATTTGATGTCATGAAATATGTGGCTAAGTGCCTAACTTGTTCTTAAGTTAAAGAAGAGCATCAAAAGCCTTATGGCAGATTACAGCCACAAAACATTCCAGAATAGAAATAGGAGCATATCACTATGGACTTCATAACAAAGCTACCAAAAACAGCTAAAGGTTATGATACCATATGGGTGATAGTTGATAGGCTAACTAAGAGTGCTCACTTTTTACCAATACAGGAGACTTACTCTTCTGAAAAGTTAGCAGAAGCATTTATTAAAGAAATTGTTTCACGGCATGGAGTGTCGGTTTCAATTGTATCTGACAGAGACACACGTTTTACGTCGCGTTTCTGGAAGAAGTTCCATGAAGAAATGGGAACTAAGTTATTAATAAGCATGGCATATCATCTTCAAACGGATGGTCAAAGTGAAAGAACGATTCAAACACTTGAAGATATGTTGCGTGCTTGTATTATTGACTTCGATGGAAGTTGGGATAGTCATCTACCTTTGGTAGAATTTTCGTATAACAATAGCTATCATGCAAGCGTTGGCATGCCGCCATACGAAATGTTATACGGAAGAAGATGTAGAACTCCCATCTGTTGGGGAGAAGTTGGACAGAAAGAACTTGGAAGCAAAGAAATTGTCCGAGCAATAGGTGTAAAGTTAGATCAGATTAGAGCTCGCCTAAATGCCCACAGGACAGACAGAAGTCTCATGCAGATAAAAGGAAAAGGCCCATAGAATTTCAAGTTGGAGATTTTGTTCTGTTGAAAGTAGCTCCATGGAAAGGAATCATTAGATTCAGAAAGAGAGGGAAGTTGAGTCCAAGATTTATTGGACCATTTAAGATTTTGGCTCGAGTAGGGAAAGTTGCTTATAGATAGGAATTGCCATAAGAGTTTAGTGGAATTCACTCGACATTCCATGTATCACACTTACGAAAGTGTTTGGCAGACGAAACCTCTCATGTACCACTGAATGATATAGAGGTAGATGAAAGATTGAATTATGTCGAGAAGCCACTGGCTATACTCGACTGTAAAGAAAAGAGATTACGAAATAAGGTAATCAAGCAAGTGAAGGTTCAGTGGAAACATCGAAAGGGGTCTAAAGCCACATAGGAGACAGAGGAAGAGATGAGGCAATCTTATCCCTACTTATTCGAGTAAGTATCAGGTTTCGAGGATGAAACCATTGTAAGGGGAGTAGATTTGTAACACCCCAATACAAGTATAAGGGTTGAAATAATCATGTGATGAAACCCTAGGGGGTTAAAGTAACATTAAGTTAAAGTGTAGGGGGGATAAATTATAAATAAATCAACGTTCTAGGGCTAAAAGTGAAAATTTTGGAAAGAAAGGGTGATGTCGAACCGACATCTGAGGAGATAGCGGTCCGCTATGTACATGGAAAGGAATCAACCGGGGAGTGACACGTGTCAGGTGACTAATCACGAAAGACTAACATGTGGGGGATCGATATCGGACCGACATAGGATCCGTTGTGGTCCGTTAGACGCAATTCATTCATTTCGGACCGACATGAGTTGTATAACGGTCCGTTATGTGCCCACTAAGAAAAATACACCGCCACACTAGATAGCGGACCGACATGTGTAGGGATAACGGTCCGCTATGGAACCGTCGGACAGCCTATAAATAGATGGGACTTTTGATCGATTTTGAAGCATCCCACACAGCAAAACATACTTAGAAACACACACTTAATCTCGGTAAGCGTTCCAAGGAGCCCCGGTTCGCGTAGAGAAGTCTGGTTTCCAGCTTTTCGACCCCAATATGCAGGAGATAGTTCTGAGGTAAGATTCTGCCTAGTTCCTAATGACATGGTTAAGGTAGGAACTTATGGTTAAGTAATGTTGTAATGACTTAGGACCCTGATCCCAGTCATTGTGCTGTTTACATTAGCACGAAAGAATTGTGTGAAGGAGAAGGAAGTTAGAGGTGAGTTCTATGAGGCCCTTTTTAAATGATTACTTTAAATGTTTTGGGCCAGTATGCATGATTGAAGAATTTACATAAATGCTATATACCTTGATTTTGGATAGCATTCATGTGTTGCAAGAAGTTATGTATGAAAAATGTTTTAAATCTTAAAACAAAGTAACGGAGTATTCATAAAATATCAAAGAAGCGATGGGTAACCATCCGAGCAGTATGTAGTTATCTGACAAACAGAATGTTCTTTCTAAGGAAAGAATGGTGTATAAATCCCTCCTGGACCCGACATTCTTTCCTAGGAACATCTCTGTTGGAGGTACTACTCTGGGAAAATAACCACCTTGTCTTCCTGATATATCATGGAGAAACCATTACAATGATTTAAGATAGTAAATGATTTTGAAAGAAAAAGAGAAAGAAAGAAAGAAAATGAATACTCGCCTTTTTGGCATGAATTCATTAAGTAAAGAGTTGAGAAAGAAAATGGTTTTGACATGTAAAAACGTTTTAGAACTTGTCATGGTGTGCCCAGATAAGTAATGGCAGAGAAGTCAGGGTTTTACCTTGACTAGTAAAGGTCTTGACATTTATTGTCTTGACAAAAGAATAAAGTGAAAGAGATAGAGTTTTTGACATGTTTTGCCATGTCAAAAACTTGGACCATACGGGTGTGTAAAGAAAGAAAGATTTTGCCATGTCTGGCCAAATGCAACATGATATCTTGCAACTTAAGACGTAAGTATATATTGTATTCCTTTGTGGATATAGTATGGACACCTTGTGCAATGGTATGTATAAGTGGTGACGACCACTTGGAGGTTAACTTGACCTCAGGAAGACAAGTGTGCAAGTTTAAAATATTATGTTTGGGCAAGAAGTTAATGTGATATTTTTAATGCATGTCATATAAATCCATTTATGAATAAAACAGAGGTCAAAAATATTTCGACTAAAACTTAGAACTCACCAGCGTAAAGCTGACAGATGTTTAAGCATGTGTATAAGGTAAAGTTGTAGCTTCCAGCAGTAAAGGCAGGGGGCTAGAATAGAGACATCTGGTGACTATATGGCATATTTGGCATCTGGAATTAGAATAGTTATGTTGTACTTTCTTTAGAATGTACATTAAACAAGTAAAGATATAAAATAGTATTTTAAAGACTTCCGCTGTGTATGATCTCTGATTTACTATATGTTCATGAGTAAATCCGATAAGTGGCCGGCATCTCAGGCGAGACGGGATGTGGGTGTCACAACAATTAATTTCCGATAAGCATACGCGATTTTATGAAACTTCACATAATTCACATAAAAGTCACGAAACATGTAAATTCACATAATTTTCATTAATATAACTGTTCGCAATTATTTTTATTAAGTTCACCAACGTTCCGGGTTAGACACATGTGTGATTCGGTAATTCTCTGAATTACCGCTACGTGAGTGTTTGTGGAATAACTGACACATTTAATTAATCCTAATTAAACGTAATGTATGCATGACTAAATGAGCTAACAGAGTTTGTATAAACAAATGTTTGAGATAACGGTGTTTGTGTTAACTGAGTTAACCTGAAATTTGTCGGATGTCACATCATCCCCTTGTTGAATTAGTCCCGAAAATTAGAGTAATGTCGCTAGTCCCCTTGTTGAAGGAATTTTTGTGTTCACGTAATATAGCCACCTATGTGAGCAAGTGTCTGACTTGTTCAAAGGTCAAAGTGGAGTACCAAAAGCCATCCGGATTGCTCCAGTAACCGGAAATTCCGATGTGGAAATGGGAGCAAATTTCCATGGATTTCATCACTAAATTACCTTGAACCTCTAGTGGATGCGACACCATGTGGGTGATAGTGGATCCCCTAACCAAATCCGCTCATTTCCTTGTTATCAAAGAAACTGACAAAATGGAGAAATTAACCCGCATCTATCTGAAGGATGTAGTCTCTCGGCATGGAGTGCCAATTTCAATCATTTCTGATAGAGACGCCCGATTCACCTGACACTTCTGGCATTCCTTACAGAAATCTCTAGGCACGCGCCTGGATATGAGCACAACGTACCATCCCCAAACAGATGGCCAGCGTGAGCGTACTTGGAGGACAAGTTACAAGCTTGCGTAATTGATTTTGGGAATAGTTGGGAGACTTATCTGCCTCTGGTGGAGTTCTCCTACAATAATAGCTATCATACTAGCATTAAGGCAGCATCTTTCAAGGCACTGTATGGACAGAAGTGTCGATCACTTCTCTGTTGGGCTAAACTGGGAGATAACCAAATTACAGGTCCGGAACTTGTGCACGAGACTTTGGAGAAAATCGTGCAAATCCGAAATCGTATGGCGGCAGCTCGTGACTGTCAAAAGAGTTATGTTGGCAAGCGCAGGAAACCGTTAGAATTTCAAGTGGGCGACAAAGTACTATTAAAAGTTTCACCTTGGAAAGGTGTGATCCATTTTGGAAAACGGGGCAAGCTAAACCCGCGTTACGTTGAACCATGCGAGATACTGAATAGGATTGGCCAAGTAGCGTATCAACTAAACTACCAGATTAGCTCAATGGAGTACACAATGTCTTTCATGTCTCAAATCTAAAGAAATGTCTATCAGACGAGACACTCGTGGTTCCACTTGAGGAGTTGGAAATCGATGAACAGTTACGTTTTATCGAAGAACCAGTCGAAATCATGGACCGAGAGGTCAAAACGCTCAAGCACAGTAAAATCCCAATTGTAAGAGTTTGCTAGAACTCGAAGCGTGGTCGGAGTTCACATGGGAGCGCGAGGATCAGATGATGCAAAAGTATCCTCATCTTTTCAAACAGTCAACGGCAAACACGAAAGATACTAGTTAAATTTCGAGACGAAAATTTTTTCAACAAGGGGATGAAATTTTTGTTTCAGACAACTAGCGACATTACTCTAATTTTCTGGACGAAAATTCCTTCAACAAGGGGATGATGTGACATCCGACAAATTTCAGGTTAACTCCGTTAACACAAACACCGTTAACTCAAACATTTGTTTATACAAACTCTGTTAGCTCATTTAGTCATGCATACATTACGTTTAATTAGGATTAATTAAATGTGTCAATTATTGCACAAACACTCACGTAGCGTAATTCGGAGAATTGACGAATCACAAACGAGTCTAACCCGGAACGTTGGTGAACTAATAAAATAATTGCGAACAGTTATATTAATGTAAATTATGTGAATTTACATGTTTCGTGACTTTTATGTGAATTATGTGAAGTTTCGTAAAATCGCGTATGCTTATCGGAAATTAATTGTGTTTGTTATTTTTATAGATGTTAGAATTTTATAAAAATAATAGTTAAGGGTTTTAATTGTCATTATTGAAACTTGTTTTTAAATAACCCATGGATTCCCTAGATAACCCATGTATTATCCATAACCCATGTTAATACCCATGCATGTATATATAGAATTTTATAAATAAAAAATCAAAACCCTAACCTTTCCTCCTCTCAAAGCCGTCGCGATCCCAAACCCCTTCCCCTTGAAGCCGACGCAAGCAATCACCACCATACACCCTCCATTCGATCCTGATTCTTGCAATTAAACGCGTATTTGATCAATCATTGCTATTGCTAACGCATCTACATAAGTTTTTTCGTCCAATTTCATTATTTTATGATTACAAGTTTTATGATAAAACCCTAGTTCATCCAAACAAGTATTTTAGTAAAGAAAAAGTTGGTGACTTTAATATTGTTTTGATGTTATTACATCTATTTGATGATTTTATTGTTATTGGTGAAACCCTAGTTGCTTTTTGTTCATAACTTACCTAGAACAGAAACTTTATTGATTATGTGATGTTGTAGGAATGCATGCTAGACTTGTTTGATGATTGTTATGATTGTAATTATGCTAGTAAGGTTGTACGTAATTGTTTTGGTGCGTTGAATCCCATTAACAAAGCTAGAAACCATATGCTTTCCTAAAGAGGAAACTTTGTTGAAAAGTACATGTTGAATATGTGTTGGATCGGGATCTACCTTGATCCAATGATTCAACACATTAACCGAACCAAATCGTGCGGAATCCGATTTGATTGGCAATCCAATCTATGACACGGATCGGGTCGTAAGAAACGAGCGGATTAGATGTCGAAACGAAGGTTTCTATCGACCCTTTGGTGTAGAGAAGTTGGATACAAGACCTGGAAACTCTCAACGGACAGAGATTCGACAATACAGGTGCAAAGAGTTTGTGTGTTCTGTTGCTTAGTCTGGTTCTGCTCTAGTTAGTCTCTTCTATGTGTATATGTGTTGTATTTTTGTGTTGTATTTTTTGTATATGTGCTCATGAAGTGAAAGTTCTATATATAGTGCTGAGTCCATTCGTACGAATGAGCCATGTGAATGGACTCATTCGTGCGAATGAATCAGCAGAATGGTTCATTTGTAAGAATAAATCATTAGAATGGTTCATTCATACGAATGAATCATTCTCATGACTTATTCTAGCGAATGAATCATTCTCATGATCTATTCGCGCGAATGGATCATTCTCATGATCCATTCGTGCGAATGGGCCTTTCAATAGCACGATTGATCAACGTTATCGATATTTATCAGATCGTTTAATACACAGTCGTTATATATGAGTAAACATTAAGGATAAACATGTAATTTCATTAATATATCAAATACTTACATTAAACATAGATGAAATACATATTACAAGGGATTAGGGACATATTATGCATCTACATACTCCCCTTTGGACCTAGATCCCTTCAAAATGACCTAACTAACATTAGTTGGTCTTCAACATCTCTTTTGTACGAATTTTCCAGTTAACTCCGGCGTGTATGTCAAAAGCAAAGCATATACGTATCACTTTCACATACTGCAACACCTGGTCTATATCTGCAACTTCAAAAAACGGTTGACACTTGTATAGAGTTGTAACATCTTGTTCAGACAAGTTGGTCAGCCACAAGGGATCAAAGACCCTGATGGTCTCCCATGACCCTTCTTTACAAAGCACTATAACAGCTTCACCAGTACGCCCATCATAGTACCACCATTTGAACTGATCTGAGAAGTCCTGGATCATTTTCCTTAAAGGAATCTTCTTCATGATCGTTGGAGGTTTCACTTTAAGACAATTAGGGGCTTCTTGGTGATTGGATGAACCTTTTCCTTATGAATGTAACGTGTAGGCATTTGTGGCTTGAAGTTCACCCACTTCTTCCGGTATTCGTATTGTAATTGACGTTCAAACCATTCGGATAGACCGGAAGATTCGCTGTATAGAAGCTTTAGACGCGCCAATTGATTTACTTCAAATGCGGGCAGCATCTTGAAGTCATGAGGGTACCTGAAATATTGTATGCCCTTCTCTCTTTTTATAGCATAGCAGCTTAAGTCGTTGAAGTATGCCCAACTGATTATACGACCATCAGACTTGTGTCCTTTGAGTCGATAAACTTTAGTGTACCTGGTTGGAGGAGAGGGCTTTGAGTTCTTCTTTAATTCGGCCATGTATTCCATCCACTGACTTTTACGTTCATTCAGCTCGTCAATGTCAATAGTGGAGGGACCGGCTTCATCTCCTTTGTTGTCGATAATGCGGTTGACCTCCTCGTCGGACTGCTGAGTGAATAAGTCTGCGAAGGAGGGAAGATCATCACCATCTACTGATGTGTACTTTGGATATTCTTGATCAGTGATGTCTTCGACTTCAACCTCATCAACGTCTTCTAGTTCGTCAGAGGAGGGATAATCAGTTGTAGGAACAGATGCCTCTTCAGTGATGACTTCGTCGGGATTCATTTGAAATAGCTCGGCAATCTGTTCTTTTGACTAGCAGTGTACGATTTCCCCTTCCTCTTTGTCATAAATAACTGAATGTTGGATGATCCCTTGCATGTCAAGCATATAAGTTAACTTTGAAGGTTGTTGCTTGAGAGGCATCACATCCAAAACTATTTACATAAACAATCATAAAATAAACATGTGAGAATAAGAAATTTCATTGATTTAATCAAAATAAAACTAAAATTATTTACATAATAATATAATATTTACAATAAGACAACTTAAAACACTTAAAACAAAAACTATCAACCTTCAGTGCCCTTTTGTGTATCTGATGATGGGCCTTCTGATTTGTCTGGTTTTTGCTTTGTGCGTGCCTCTGCTTCTATTGTCTTTGAAGCACTTGATGCAGCACCAGCATTGGCACCATCGTCCTTATCTTTTTCATTATTGTCATCATCATCATCATCATCATCATCGTCACCATCATCACCATCATTGCGAGCACTCTCAATTCTGGGTGTCGGGTCTCTTCTGCTTTCTAAGTCTTCCAACAGTCTCTTATTATCCTCCTCAAGCCTTTGTATCCTCTGAGCATGTGCATCAATAGTTTTAGGCAACTGTTGATTCTGGTTTGTAGCAGTGAGAAGGAGGGCTTGTTGATCATTACACCTAGTGGAAAGACTTGTGATGGCTTGGGCTTGTTCAGTATTTTGCAGAGTCAACTGACTGATCTGCGAGCCCTGTTGGTCAATACGCTTTGATAGCTCATCATTCTGAGCCAGTAAACGAAGTACCAAACTGTTTAAAGTACTGATCTGGTCGTGTAGAGAGACAGTCGGCAGTGGCATTGAAGATTCAGCTTGAATAGTTGATGGCTGTGATGTAGGAGCAGTCGTGTAGATGGGAGGAGGCACAGTTTGTGTCTGAGGCATAGATGTTGACATTGGAGCCTCAGACCTGGTGGCAGTTGCTGTAGTAGCAGAGGTGCTCTCCGTCCTTCTAACAAGTTTAAACTTTTGGCGTTTGGCCATTCTCTTTCCTCTTCCTCTCATGACTGGGGTAGATTGGGAAGAAGGAGCAGCAGATACTTGTGGACAGTCAGGGACAAAGTCAGCATCCCTGACGTCATCATCAACCCTTGAGCTTCCTTGATCTGCTCCCCTTTTTCGTTTTGTTGCGACCAATCTTGTCCCTTGTTGACTGATTTCAAAATCATCTTCAGTGTCCTCAGAATCAGTAAACAGGACGGTGTCCAGGTTAATGTCTTCTGGGTTAGTTGGAAGGAAAGAATCGATAGCAGCAACAGTGGGGGTGGTGGCAGCAGTAGATGGAACATTAGGAGCATTGCCACCATCTCCCTGACCATCTTGGTCGTCATCATCTTGGTCGTTAGCTGGAGGTACAACAATATCCTCCCTGTCAGAATCACTGTTATCGTGACGCCATTTTCTGTTTGCTGGTGCCACATAATCTGGATTTGCCAGATGTCCAATGAGTCGTTTGTGAGGTGGCTTTGTTGGTCTTCCCCTGTAGGTCTGTACCCTGTTTAGAGTGACGTCCGTCATGTGTTCTAACTTGATTATGTCGACGTCTGACCTTGGTAGAAGAGGAAGTTGGTCATCTATTATCATTTGTAAGAATCTAGGGTACATAAGATACGCATTGTCCCCTTTTAGATAGATGTTTTCCTTAAGATGCGTGAACACCATCTCGGAAAATTTGAACGGAATGTTCAACACCAGAGCAACGAATGCGCTCTGAATTGTTTCGCGCATGTCATCGAAACCGCCACGACGGGAACCGAGGCAATGCAGAAGAACATGTCCTAGATACTTGTACTGCGGACAGAGGTTCGCTTTGTTTAAAACTCCCTCGGCTACATTCCCGTCGTACTTTATTCTCATGAAGCATCCGCGGACCAGATATTTATCCAGTGTCACTGGATCTTCAGGATGAACACCGAATTGACACAATCGGCGAATGTGAGCTGCCGATACAACCACATCTTGACCTGCGATCTTCCCTCGTATGACCGGTGGAGATACCTCGCAGTCAATCTCGGCAGAGGCCCAGAACTCCCTTTGATGCGACGTATATGGAGTCCGGTGATGGGATATAGCATGAGCAATCCTTGATCTTGATAAAAACTCGATCATGCCGACAAACGGACGTGCATTCTTTGATGTAGGAATCATGTACGCACATATGTTGCTTTTTATTGAAGCCTTAAGAACAACTGGAGCTCTGTGCGCCATAACGATCAGTCTGCAAACACAAAAATATGAAGCACATCAGATCAGTACATGCAAGATTTTGGAAATGTGAACTTTTGGACCATTTTCCCTTTGTACGAATGAACCCTAAGAGTTGGTTCATTCGTGCGAATGGATCATTCTGCCTATTCATTCGTGCGAATGAGTTTCATTCATATGAATGAGTATTCATTCGTGCGAATGAGTTTCATTCGCATGAATGAGTGTTCATTCATGTGAATGAGTGCTCATTCGTACGAATGAACAAGAAGAATGTGTCCATTCGTATGACAGACGGGTCTCCAATTTGTCCAAAAATCAACCAACACTTGAAAAGTTTTGCCGAAAAAGACACCAACACACTCGACTATGGTTTTCAACCAATATTTAGCAGTTTAATTGGTTTATTAAGTCAGTTTTTACGTTTTTAGGTTTGGTTTTCGGTTTTGAACCCTAAATCTAATCGAACATCCACGAATCGGTATACAATCGATGAAATACTTGTGGGGTTATACCTGTAAAATGAAATCAAGCGTTAGATCGCAGATTTGACGGAGTTTTGGGTAAATTTCAGATTATGATGAAACAGACGTGCGAATATGATTTTTGATATGTGCGAATGAGACTGAGAATGCGAATGAATGGCCCTTTTATAGGATGTCCTGGTTCATTCGTATGAATGGCCATCCATTCATGCGAGTGGACTCTCATTCGTGCGAGTGACCCAGATTTGATTCATTCTGCCACTCAATCGTACGAGTGGACCATTCTGGTCAGTCCATTCGTGTGAATGACCTATTCTCATCATCCATGCGTACGAGTGAGCCATTCTGGTCAGTCCATTCGTACGAGTGAGCCATTCTGCTCATCCATTCATACGAGTGAGACAATCCCCTTATGCAAATTAAACTTTTCAAGTTAAATGGGGTATCCGACCACATACAACAATTTGATTATGAAGTAATTTACATTTAATTATGAAGTGAGGGATCAATTATGAAGTTTTGGAATAGTTTATGAAGTAAAGGAACGATTTGATAAATCAGGAAGTCAAGCGGTTTTCAAATTTTGATTTTCTGACAGTCGTTCGAGTCTTATCAGATAATCTAAAATTCAGGAAAAGTAAAATCTTTTTGGATTTTTGAATATGTAATGCTGAAAATAATATCAACAAGATATATACACGCATTTCTTAGTAAGAATGATCCTTATGAGAAATCATACAGACTTAGTGACCAATGATCTGAGACATTTTGAATTTTGTAGATACAACTATACAATGGTATTTACACATCTTTTTGTGAGAAAGATCCGAACATGGGATCAGTACTAAACTCATAGTAATCAGCAACATTTCAAATTATCTGAGCTTTAAGTACACTTAGTCAAAATGCGATCATTGATATGTTTGTCCATCTTAAACCTATGCAGACCTCTTCTCAACACTTACAAGATGATCTTGAAGGATTGAGTCCATTGTCTGTGTGTCCCACACTGGTTAAGAATTGACTTGAATTACTTTTCAAAACATGTTAATGTTTCAAATCAGCACAACTTACTTAACCAGCCATCATAAGTTCATGAAATCTCAGTTATTCCCTGTTACTTCTTTACTACACCAATTTATTTTTTTTTTAGTATTCACAGTGACAGCCATCAGCTCATGGACGGCTTCAGCCAGGTATTTACAAGGCAATATGGCACGTATGCAGCTAACGGTGTTTGTGTTCATCCTATCCCATGGATGGCTTCAACCAGGCTGCAACCCGGTAATATGGCACATATACGGATTCGGATTCAAACTTTTATTTTATTCTTAATCGCTTGGACGGCTTCAGCCAGGTATTTACAAGGCAATATGGCACGTATACGACTTCGGAATCTAATTTTTAATTTTATAACTACTTTCTGATATCTCATTAAACCGATGATAACTGGTGTGCACAGAATGAGAAACACCTTCAGTTTCTATTGTTGATTTTCGTCAATCCTTTCACCATTATGTGACTCACAAGACAATATCTAATATGGTATAGATTGATCATCAATGGTCGAAATTCAGTAAGATAAGCCTATCAATGCATCACATGTCGAATTAGTGTGACTATTCACTATGACATTAAATGCAATGTGCTTCATACATATGGTTAGTGTGCCATCACTTCCCAAAGGTTGGATACGATTTCTTATTTTTGAGTTTTTCAGATGTTTTTGGGTTTTAGTCTGTACAAAAATGGAAAATCTTTTTTTTTTTTTTTTTTAAACAAACTGTATACAAATAACTGTACACAATATAAAAATCTTTTTGGAGTCTCAGATAACTAGCGTCTGTGTACTATCATTTTTCTCAGCACTGACATTTTCTCCCCCTAAAATTTTAAAATGAAAAATCTTTTTGAGTTTTTGAGATTTTTAATAAACGCAAGAAAGAAAATATATACAGGAACGTAATTGATAAAAATGATTATTGACTCGACTCTTGGTCCGGAACAACGTCATCCTTCTTTTTCATGCCGTTTACCTCTAACAAGAATAAAAATCTTGGTTTGTCAAAGGCTTTTGTATAGAGGTCGGCCTTTTGGAAATCAGTGTTAATTTGAACCATATCAATCAATTTCTTTTCAAAACAATCACGAATGAAGTGATATTTTATGCCGATGTGTTTGGTTTTTGAATGCCGAACCGGATTCTTAGTGATAGCTATGGCAGTAGAATTATCTACATAAATAGGAGTGTTAGAGAATTGCAAACCGTAGTCCCGAAGTTGCTGTTGAATCCAGATAATCTGAGAACAGCAACTGGCAGCAGCGATGTATTCAGCTTCACATGTAGATGTAGCCACTGAAGTCTGCTTTTTGCATTGCCATGTCACAAGACGATTTCCAAAGAACTGACACCCTGCAGATGTAGACTTGAAGTCTGTTTTGCAACCACCATAATCAAAATCACTATATGCAGTAAGCTCAAAGTTATCATCATTAGAGTACCATAATCCAAGATCAGGAGTACCCTTCAGATAACAAAAAATCCTTTTAACGGTAATTAAGTGGGAGACTTTTGGTTTTGACTGATATCGGGCACAGAGACACGTGGCGAACATGATGTCTGGTCGAGATGCCGTGAGATACATGAGAGATCCGATCATGGCTCGATAGAGAGTAGCATCAATATATTCCCCCTTGTCATCAGGTGAAATCCCGTGATTGATCACCAATGGAGTACCAGCAGGTTTGGCATCAGTCATACTGAATCGGCTCAGTATGTCTCCAACATAATTTGTTTGATGAAGGAAAATCCCTATCTCAGATTGATCTACTTGTAGCCCTAGAAAGAACTTCATCTCTCCCATGGAACTCATCTCGAACTTGTCCTGCATAACTCTTTCAAATTCTTTGCACAGAACATCATTCGTCGATCCGAAAATAATGTCATCCACGTATACCTGTACCATTAAAAGTTCTCCACCCTTTTCTCTAATGAACAACGTGCAGTCGATGACACCTCTTCTAAAACCATTGTTCAGAAGATGAGTGGAAAATGTCTCGTACCATGCTCGCGGAGCTTGGTGCAATCCGTACAGTGCCTTGTCCAATTTGTAGACACGGTCACGATGCATAGGATCTTCAAACCCGGGAGGTTGACTGACGTATACGACTTCACTGATTTCTCCATGAAGGAAAGCACTCTTTACATCCATTTGATAGACTTTGAACCTTTTGTAGGATGCATAAGCAAGAAAAATTCGAATTGCTTCCAGACGAGCAACCGGTGCAAACACTTCATTGTAATCTATACCTTCAATTTGCCTAAATCCCTGAACGACCAAACGAGCCTTATTTCTTATGACTATTCCTTGATCATCCCTTTTGCAACGAAGAACCCATCGAGTACCAATCTTCTTAGCTCCTTTTGGTAAATCAACTAACTTCCAAACTCCGAGCTTCTGAAATTGGAGTAGTTCTTCCTGCATTGCATTTACCCAAGATTCTTCTTTTAAAGCATCTGTTATAGACCGTGGTTCGATTTGCGAGACGAAACATGAATGTGCACAATCGTTGACTACACCAGATTCCATGATTTCTGAGTAGACTCCAGAGTTGATCTGACCCCTAGTTTTGACACCAGATGTGGGATCACCAATAATGTTCTGTTGAGGATGAATTCTATCAATCCTACCCACAGGATGAGCAGGAACCTCAACAGTTTGATCAAGGTTTGTGATACTCTGTTCAATTGCCACAGAATGTGAAACATCATCACTCAATTTTACAACATCATGGGAAGGATCTTCAATCACCTGGTCTATTTCTTGTCGAGAACCCTCATACTCTGAAGAAGAAGAAGAAGAAGAAGAAGAGTCATCATCCTGTGTGACTTGTGTGTTATTGGAGGACTCAGGAATGTCAGATGATGAGGGAGTAGGATGCACATGTTCATCAGGTGCGTTTTGAGCATCATACATCATTTGAACAGCAACCTCATCATCTGAACATTCTGGAGGAAGATTAAACGAGGCAAAAAGTTCTTCATAATCAAACATCCAAGGAAGACCTTTTCCAGCAGCAGGAGAGGTATACTTTTGAACATCAACATGGTACCATTCTTCTACATTCCCAGAAGCTTTGTTGTAATCTCTTTTATTGGGAGTGTTGTACCCTAAGAAGTAACCTACCTCTACTTTCTCGTTAAACTTGCCATGAGCATCCTTTTTCAACATGGTACATGGAGCGCCGAACGGTTCAAGATACTGTAAGTTCGGTTTCCGTCGATGCAACAATTCAAAGCAAGTTTTATCGTGACGCTTGACAACTAGAACCCGGTTGAGCGTGTAACACGCATTAGCAATAGCTTCATTCCAGAACTGCACGGGTAAGTTTGAGTCAGCGAGCATAGTCCTTGCAGCTTCTATCAAGGTCCGATTCTTCCTCTCAGCGGCACCGTTCATTTGTGGAACATATGGCGCACTGAATTCATGGTGAATACCAAGTTTTTGACAGAAAGTTTCCATAAGGTGATTTTTAAATTCAGTACCATTGTCCGAACGGATCCTCCTAACCTTTAACTTATACAGAGACTCCAATTTGGTAATCAGAATCTCCACATATTCAAAAGTTTCAGATTTTTCTTTTAAGAACATCACCCAAGAATATCTTGAATACTCATCCGTCACAACCAAACAATATAAGTCTCCAGCAATGCTCTTCCGGTTGATAGGACCAAACAAGTCCATGTGTAAGAGCTCTAGTGGTATAGTGATGGAATGTTGAGATTTGGGTTTATGAGATTTCTTGGTTTGTTTGCCTTTCTTGCAAGAAACACACACGTCAGGAAGATGAAAACTTTTCACAGTGACTCCTTCAACAAGATTTTTGTGCACCAAATGATTCATTTTTCTAAGACTGAGATGTCCCATTCTTTTGTACCATAAAATAGAATCCTTCTCAGTGGCTTTTGAAACAAAACATGATACTGTGGACACTGAGGATGATGCTTGTGACATGTCAAGAATATAAAGATCATTCACTCTTGGAGCCGACATAACCACCATGTCTTCTGGAATCATAAACTCCTTTTTCAAGATATAACAATGCTTGTCATCAAAAAGAACCTTGAACTCCTTATCACAGATTTGAGAAACAGAAAGTAAGTTGTTATCCAACTGTTTGACAAAGTTGACCTTCTCAAAGCTGACAGCTCCATTAGACAGTGTTCCCTGAGCTGAGATAAAACCACCTTTATCGCCTGCAAATGAAACATAGCCCCCTTTGATATTTCTGATGTCGAAAAGGAGAGCTAAGTTCCCAGTCATGTGCCTGGATGCCCCACTATCAACAATCCAATTATTGCTAATAGGATTATAAAGGATAACCTGCACAAGATGGAAAGTAATTAGTTTAGGTTAGGAACCCAAGCCTTTACGGTCTTGGGTTTCCTAGTCTCATCTACAACAGTACAATCCATCCACTGTCCTTGTGAATTTTTGGAACAACCATTTGACTTTGAAGTACAGTCGTCAGAAGCATCATCTGATTTTGCTTTCCACACATGTTGTTTGTGCAACGACTGTTTGTGGTAAACAGTGGATTGCTTAACGATTTGTACAGGTGTGGAACTCGAATCAGAGACCAACAAGTCATGCATCTTTGGTTTAACTTTCTTTTGATGCACTTGTTGTTGGGTAAAAGAGTTAGATTTTGACTTTAAAAACTTTTGTTTATTTTCTAGAAAATGGTTAACTCTTTTACTTGGCTTCTGAAGATAAGGACAGTTGACAACAACGTGTCCTTTTGTACCGCACTCAAAACAGTATCTCCGCTCAACCAACCTCGGAGATCTGTATTGATTTTCACTTTGGTGAATTTTTGAACCACCAGCCTTAGCTTCTTTTTGTTCAACTGAAGAGAGTGACTTGTTTGATTGAACAGACTCTCCAGCTTTAACAAAATTAACCTTTTTGATTGAGGCTTTGGTTACTTGACTCTTCTGATCAGAAGTAGTGGGATAACATGGACGGCAATTGGTTTGTTTAATTTTAAAAACATTTTTAGAAGCAGATTTTGAAATACCAATGTTGTCATTCTGTGGAGCAGACGAGTTTTTGTGTCCCAAACCACGAGTAGGACACTCATCGTCGTCTTCATCCCACTCTTCTACCATTCCATCAACACACTGGGACTCCGAGGTCGAAGCACCATTATCGTTAACCTTTGGTTGAGAAATTTTGTCTTCGGTTGGATCAACGACAAGTGACATTTTGACCTTAAAGTCAATGATTGGGTTATCATCCGGTGTGTTTACCATAGTATTCAACACCGGTGGAGGATAATTTTTATACCCAAACCCAGCATTTTTCTTTCCTGTACGCCGTGAAATCATGTAATCAAGAAGGTAAGAAGAATTTGAATAACTTTTCAGCTTTTGATTTAAAGTTTCATAATCACATTCGACAAGCGCCAGCTTTTTCTTTGTTTCATCAATCGTGTTTAAATAAAAAGTGATGGCATTTTGTTTGTTGATAACACAGATTTCTAATTCATGAACTTGCCTGTTTAAAAGATCAATTTTGTTTTTGAAGGCAAGTTCGTTTCCCTTTAAAACGCGGTTTGCTTCAAGACAATTAGTTAAATCAGCAATTAAGTCTGTGTTGTGACTTTTAAGTGTCTCAACTTTCTTCTCAAGTTCATCACAAATTAAACACGGTTGAGATTCAGACTCACTTTCAAAACTGTCAGAATTTACCTGAATGCCTGTGGATGTTTTTACCATAAAAGCACAGCTACAGGTAGATTCAGAAGAGGAATTGTTATCATCCACATCAGCTGTCGATTGACTTGAAGAGACGACAGATGATTTTTCTTCATTCTCAGCTGTGAAGCCAGAACTGTTTGAAGATGTGTCGTCTGCAGCTGATGAACTTTCTGAAGCAATCTCTCTCTCAGCATCAGAATCTGATTCTTCATTGATTTCTACAGCCTTTGCCATGTAAGCTCTATCCCCTGAACTGCCATCAGCTCCAAATTTAAAAGACCAATCAACAGTCTCATCTGTTTGAACAACCATAGCTTTTGTTCCACTGGAAGTGTCCTTATCTTGTGCAAGAGTAACTGGAACAAGGTTTGTTTCTGTATTTTGATTTTGTGGCTTTGGTTGGCTTTGACGGTTGTTGAAAGGGTTGCGGTTTCCAGTCTGTTTAGGCTTTTCACATTGCCTAGCAAAATGCCCTTTCTCACCACAGTTAAAACAAACAACAGCAGACAGATCAAAACCATAAGTAGTGTCTTTGTTCCCTTCGAGAGTTTTTCCTGTCCTTTTTACATAATCTCTCGCTCTTCTGACTGCACTTGCAAGAGCCCACATTATATCAATTCGATCCATTTCATCCTTATCAATCTGAGCATAGTCTTCTACTGTCAGATGACTGTTTCCAACCTGTCCAGCAACAAGACTGTCATATGAATTGACAATGGTAGACAACAGTGCCATGTGTTCCTTGGCCACTTCGATAGTAACCTTGTCGAAGTTGTCTGTTTACAATTTAATGGGGCTTGGTGGAGGAGTACTAGCAGTATTTCCCTGCTGTGGAACCGAGCTTGATGAAACTGAAGCATGAGCTGTTGAAGACTGGCTGGCTGAAACATTTGACATGTTTGATACAAACGCAGTCTGCAAAGGAGCATTTTGTTGAGTTAATGTGGAATAGTACAATGAAGGATCCTGTGTGCGCCTCTCTTTAACTTCCACTTATTCATCACCTCTTGTTCTCTCAATTTCTGAAGAAATTCATTGATATCAATGGTTTCAAGAGTATTGTTCTGTTTGAGAACCATCAAGAATGAATCCCATTTTGGTGGTAGCGCATCTGCCATGCATTGAACCTTTTCTTCTTTCGTTGTTTTGATCTCATGGGCATGCAATTCACTCATCAAGTGATAGAATCTCTCAAATAGATCATCTAAGGACTCATTCCCAATATACATGAAATTATCAAATTCCTTCTTAATGGCCTTAGCATTGATAGCTTTCAACGTAGCATTTCCTTCGTGACGTTGTTCTAAGGCAACCCACAGAGATTTTGAAGATGTAAACTGCCTGAATTGATGAAATATTTCTCTTGATATGGCCTGAGATAAGATAGCATATGCCTTCTTTTCTAAGTCATAATCTTTTCTTTGTTGTTCGCTTAAAAGGGAAGCCAAAACAGGAGTTCCATCCTCACTCAACACTTTTTGATATCCATTCTCTATCATCATCCATAAGTTTGTATCAACTCCATTAATGTGTATCTCAAACTTGTTTTTCCAGTGATGATATTCGTCCATTGTCATGAGTTTTGGAGCCTTGTTAGCATTTCCAGCTTCATTATCGATTAATAACAAGTTTTGGATTTTAATGTTCTGACTGGCAACAAAGGCTAAGTCCGACATGGTAAAAAACGAAGTTTTTCGACACAAAAAAAATTCAGAAGAGATTTATGCGAATGGGTCTATTCGTGCGAATGGAATTTTCTATTCGTGCGAATGGAATTTTCTATTCGTGCGAATGGATATTTCTATTCGTGCGAATGGAATTTTCTATTCGTGCAAATGGAATTTTCTATTCGTGCGATTGGAAGTTTGAACAAATGAGCGGGAGACTTGATCTATTCGTGTGAATGGTAGGAGCCATTCGTGCGAATGAAGTTCATCATAGTAGCCATTCGTACGACAGAGGGCTGTTTGACTTTTTTGCACCAAAAATCACCAATGATTGAGCCTATTATCAGTTCTGGAAACTGAAATGATCAGATCACTCAGAAGCAATAATCACAAGTTTTGAACGTGGCTAAACAACGATCAAGTGATCTTTATAACATTCAAGTAGCTAGAAAAAGCAAGATTAGATTTTCTATGTTGAATCTAGAGCACAATGGCTCTGATACCACTTTGTTGGATCGGGATCTACCTTGATCCAATGATTCAACACATTAACCGAACCAAATCGTGCGGAATCCGATTTGATTGGCAATCCAATCTATGACACGGATCGGGTCGTAAGAAACGAGCGGATTAGATGTCGAAACGAAGGTTTCTATCGACCCTTTGGTGTAGAGAAGTTGGATACAAGACCTGGAAACTCTCAACGGACAGAGATTCGACAATACAGGTGCAAAGAGTTTGTGTGTTTTGTTGTTTAGTCTGGTTCTGCTCTGGTTAGTCTCTTCTATGTGTATATGTGTTGTATTTTTGTGTTGTATTTTTTGTATTTGTGCTCATGAAGTGAAAGTTCTATATATAGTGCTGAGGCCATTCGTACGAATGAGCCATGTGAATGGACTCATTCGTGCGAATGAATCAGCAGAATGGTTCATTTGTAAAAATAAATCATTAGAATGGTTCATTCGTACGAATGAATCATTCTCATGACTTATTCTAGCGAATGAATCATTCTCATGATCTATTCGCGCAAATGGATCATTCTCATGATCCATTCGTGCGAATGGGCCTTTCAATAGCACGATTGATCAACGTTATCGATATTTATCAGATCGTTTAATACACAGTCGTTATATATGAGTAAACATTAAGGATAAACATGTAATTTCATTAATATATCAAATAGTTACATTAAACATAGATGAAATACATATTACAAGGGATTAGGGACATATTATGCATCTACAATACGATTTGTTACACGTGCATGATGTTGTAGGATGATTCTAGTTGATCAATTATGACGTATTAAAGTATTCTAAAGTGTTGTTTGGTAGAAATCATGGAGATTGTTCATAGCTTACTAAAAGTGGAAACTTTTTAGGTTTTTGAACTTGATTTCTAGACTTGATGTATATGATGTGATAATCTATTATGCATTAGTATGATTACGTAAACATGTTAGGATCATGCAAACGTGTTATAGAAGATTAGCTTGTGGAAATCAAACCCTATGTTCATACATTACTAATAATAGTAACTTTGTTGATGGAAATACATTGAATGTTCAAAGCTTGCCATGTTAGGAAGTTTTGATAATCGTATATGTATCGTGAAACATGAAATACTTGTATATTATGTGTATTAGTATACTAGTCAAACATTAAGTCACTATACGAGTCACCAACAGGTCGTCGGGTCAAACTTGGTTAAACCTGGTCAAACTAACAACTATTTTCAAAACACTGAAAACAATGGGATTGTTTGGATACTAAGGGTTCATATCAACTTGCACAAACACACACACTCATGGACCTATGTTAATAGGTGGCAGTTAGAGATTCACCGGTCTTTACTTAGCTGTTATCCGCACGCATTCTAAGGTGAGTTTCACGGACCCTTTTCCTGTTTTAAACTAGGGGAGAAAACATGAACATAAACAATTAGATTTTACATTTCTTTTATATCACTTGTGAACTAGGCGCAAACATTATCATGAAAGTCTTTACATATTAAACCGTTTAATATAAGGGAAAAATGAGGTAATATTAAGTAGTACTACTGGGTTCTGACAAGCCCCACCTGCGTTAGTCACGCTAACTCGACTGGAGGTCGAACGGGTGCAAAATTGACCTAACATCTCACCATTGATTCATGATAGACATGGTGGAAGGCAATCAAACACAAGCAGTCAGCTTCGGTGTCGAAACGCTTTAGTAACATGTTTATAGGCCAGCTACTTATTGATATAATTTCATTTGTTTTATATGGTTACTTTACTTACATTTGAAACCTGTGAACTCACCAATCTAGTGTTGCCACATTTTAGCATGTTTTCTCAGGTCGCTAAGGTATAAGCACAAGATTAGGGCATGCATTGGAGTCTCATCCATTTTCAAACACTGGACTTATTTTATTTATTTTGAATTGCATAGTTTTAGGCGCCTTTGTTTTGCGCATTGATTTTCTTAAACCTTTTCGCTTCCGCATTTATTTAAACATTAATGGTTTTTCTTAAACTCATATAGAGTCGTTCAGTGTAACTAATGACTGAGATCCTGGTTTGTCACTAGTCTCACGGTAAAACCCCGCAGGTGGATTTTGAAGGTGTGACAATAACCTTCGAGTCCTTTATGCTACGAGCATCTTTCAAAAACGAGCGCTCACTTGGTGGAATGGTTAGAAACTGGCTCGAGGCTTCGATGTGGCAATGGCCTTGCCATGGGATGAAGTGAAGAGGCTAATGACCGAGGAGTTTTGTCCTCGGAATGAAATGAAGAAACTATAGGCTGAATTTTGGGATCTTGCCCAAGATAGTGGTGAAAACCTAGCCTACACAACTCGTTTCCATGAGTTGAGTCTTCTTGTGCCACACATGGTCACACCACTGTCTCGGTGCATTGAGAAGTACATAGTTGGTTTGCCTATGAAGATTCAAGACACCATTTTGGGAAGAAATCCCGCCACCCTTGAAGATGCTAGCCGCCACGTTAACCGACAATCACGTGAAGGCGGGGACGTTAACAAGGAAAGGTGCAAAGAAAACAAATGACAAAGCAACTCCATCCGAACCAAACAATGAATACAATCCCGAACCTTCTTCCAACAACAAGAAGCGTATGGCTAGAAAGTTTGTTGTTGTTACCTCCGCTGTACCAATCAACCAAGTTGCGACTGTGGATCAAAACTTGAAAAAGAAGCCATATGTGGGCAACAATCCTTTGTGCAACACTTGCAAATACCACCACTTCCCCAACATGCCATGTCGTCTATGCACAAGTTGTGGAAGGTATGGTCATGTGGCTAACACTTGCCGATCTAGGCCACCCGTTAACTAAGCCAACCAAGGAAACTAAGCCAATCAGCAAGTTGCCAATCAAATTGCACCGGCCATTACTAATAGGCGTACTTGTTATGAGTGTGGTGATCCAAACCACTTTAGAAACCAGTGCCCAAGATTGACTAATGCAAACCAAGGTGGTGCTCGTGGGCGTGCTTTCAACATAAACGCCAATGAAGCCCAAGCCTACAACGATGTTTTTAATGGTACGTTCCTCGTTAATAATCAATATGCTTCCATTTTATTTGATACCGGTGCTTATAAGAGTTTGTATCACATGAATTTGAGCCTTTACTTGCAAAAACATAAACTAAGTTAGAGAAAACATTTACTGTTGAGGTAGCGGATGGAAATCCCATCACTATTGACTCCGTCTTCCACGATTGTTCCCTTAAGCTTAATGAGCACACTTTCCCTGTCAACCTCATACCAATGCAACTGGGAAGCTTTGATATCATCATAGGTATGGATTGGTTATCTAACCACCGTGCCGAAGTCATTTGTTTTGAGAAGTGCATTCAAATTCCTCTTCCATCGGGCGACACATTAAGAGTCTTTGGTGAAAAGCCTTGTAATGGACTCAAGCTCATGTCTTGTACTACGGCCCAAAAGTACTTAAGAAAGAAGTATGTAGCCTTCTTAGCCCATGTTGTTGAAAAGAAGGACAAAGAGAAGAGTATTCAAGACATTCCTATCATTCGGGGATTTTCCCAAAGTGTTTCCCGAAGATTTATCCGGTCTTCCACCCATTCTACAAGTGGAGTTTTGCATCGATCTTATACCTGGAGCTAATCCCGTAACCAAAGCTCCATACTGACTTGAACCTTCCGAAATGCAAGAGCTTGTAAGTCAACTCCAAGAACTTTCTGATAAAGGATTCATTCGTCCAAGTCAGTCACCATGGGGTGCACCTGTCTTATTTGTAAAGAAGAAGGATGGTTCATTCCGTATGTGCATTGACTGTCATGAACTTAACAAACTTACTATCAAAACCCGTTACCCTTTTCCTAGGATTGACGATCTCTTTGACCAACTCCAAAGCTCAACTTACTTCTCAAATATATTCCAAAAACTGCCTTTCGTACAAGATACGGTCACTACGAATTTATGGTCATGCCTTTTGGGTTACTAACGCACTCATGGTTTTCATGGACCTCATGAACCGTGTATGCAAACCCTACTTAGATAAATTTGTGTTCGTCCTCATTGACGACATCTTAATCTACTCCAAGACTAAAGCAGATCATGAGCAACATCTTAGTTTGATTTTGGACCTTTTGAGGAAAGAACCACTATATGCCAAATTCTTCAAGTGTGAATTTTGGTTAAATGAAGTCTAATTCTTGGGTCATATTGTCAATGAGAAGGGAATACATGTGGATCCTGCTAAGATTGAAGCCGTGAAGAATTGGAGTACACCTAAAACCCCTACCAAGGTTCGTTCATTCCTTGGTCTAGCGAATTATTACTGTCGATTCATCTCCAACTTTTCTAAGATTTTTGTCCCCCTCACCGCTTTGACACATAAGGGTAAGCCTTATGAGTGGGGACCAAAGCAAGAAGAAGCCTTTCAAACCCTCAAGCAAAAGTTGTACAATGCTCCTATTCTAACTCTCCCTGATGGTAATGATGATCGTATTGTCTACTGTGATGTATCAAACCAAGGTCTTTGTTGCGTTCTTATGCAACGGGGCAAAGTGATCGCTTATGCATCAAGGCAACTCAAGATTCATGAGAAGAATTATACGACTCACGATCTTGAGTTGGGTGTGGTCGTCTTCGCGTTAAAGATTTGTAGACATTATCTTTATGGCACAAAGTGTGTGGTTTTTACCGACCACAAAAGTCTTCAACACATCTTCAATAAAAAAGAACTCAACATGAGGCAACGACGTTGGGTTGAACTCTTTAACGACTACAATTGCGAGATTCGCTACCATCCCGGCAAAGTCATAAAGAGCATGTCATGCTTCATTGTTTCAAACTTTAAACCGATATTTAAATCCGTATTCTTGAAGCTCAACACGTCTCGGTCACCGAGGGTAACATGTAAGACGAAATGTCATGTGTTGTTGAACTTTAATTGGAAACCAAAACCAATGGCTTACTTTATTACTTGGATCATATTTGGGTTCTCGATCATGATGATCTCCATACGTTTCTTATGACAAGGCACACAAGACTCGTTGTGACAATCCGAACTTTTCAAATTAACTCCTTTAATAATCCTGTTAAATATCCAATCTAAAACATAACCCCGTTAACTAAACCCAGTTAAATCTAACCCCAGGGTCTAATTCTGCCATTTCCTAATCTCAAACTTCAGGGACTGATCCTTCCAAGTCTCTAAACTTGACCTGTTGATGCAACGTCAAAATCAAAGGAAATTGATCCCTGTTGACATTTAAAGTCAAACCCGTAATCAATTGACTCAAATCCGAATCCCACAATCGTTCCTGTTAAAATTTCATAACCGTTATGCACATTATAGCCATAATCGATCATCATTAGATCATTAAACTCAGACATTGATTCGAATTAATCCCAATTATGGGCATTAATCTCATAATCGTCGACTCCCGCTATGAATTCATCAAATTCAGAAAATACTCGTATTATTTCCACAAATCGAACTCTCACACACTTCATTCGCATCCATTAGAAGCTGTAACATGCATCAATTAGACCGAAATTGTAGCAGAAGTCACCGGAATTTAATCCGTAAGCCGTCGGCACTCGGTTTAGTCGATCACCATCAATCCATCAACGTTTCTGGTAACTAATTGAATTCTTAGTTTTTTTTTAGTCTATTAACTGAAAGCCCTATGAGTATTGGGGATCATAACATCAAATTGATCGAAATCCAGAATCTAGGGTTCATACGAAATCCAATTCGGGGCTTTCGACTCTGGACTCAATCATAATTCAATTAAACCATATGGCTAGAATCGGAATCACTCGTTTAGTAGAAGCCCTATGTTAATTTGGACTTTCACTATCGAATTTAACTCAAATCGATTCTAGGGTTCATATCTATTCGGTTTAATCGTACCCTAACCTAGACACATTTGAAATACAATTAATTCATATCAGTAGATTCGCAACTCTTTGTATAATGATAGCCCCATGTCAATTTGATCTCAAATCATCGAATTAATCAAGATCCTATAACTAGGGTTCGTTCATAATCAGTTTTAGGGTTTTTGATCTTAAACCTGTCTTAAATGAAATTAAGTTACACCATCAGATTCGCCATGCTTTAATCAGTGAAAGCCCTATGATTCAAACAACTTTTAACATCAGATTTTATCAAATCGAATCTAAGCTTATAAACTAGGGTTTCGGATTCTAAATCAGGGATTAATCGATCCAGACTCAATGATTTCCAAATTAAACGCATACACATACTCGCAAACACTCGTTTTACAAAACCCCTATACTGTTTTGATCGATTTGTATCATCTTCGTTGGTTTTGGGACTAGGTTCGATCGTGCGGAGTTTTGGTAGAGAAATACACTGGAACTCGTTGATAAAACCATTTGAAACCAGGTTATGTCGGATACCCTAGCGGGCGGGATTGGTTAGGACTGTGTGCGTGTGTGGGAGAGACCCGGGTTCGAGGCCGGGCTCCCATGTTTTATTTTTTGAAGCATTTTTATTATATTTAATTATTAAAAATCAAACCCTATATTATTATAATATTATATTAATGTGTTTTAGCCCGGGAAACCACCCGTAGGCTCGGGTTTGGTTTTGTAACCCATTTTTATATTATTTCCACTTTTAAAAATAATATATTTATGTTATTATCGAATAAAAATAATATATTTATATTATTTTCAAACTGTGACTCCTAGTATAAAATAATATATAGTTTTATATTATTTCGCCTCGTTTAATTAATTCGTGTGACGTTTTAAAATTTTAGATAATATAATCTGTTATATTATTTACCCATGTTTATATATCCGATTAAAAATAATATATTTATTATTTTTCAATACAAATGATTATTTGGTTAATCCTACGAACCTATGAATAATATATTAAATTATATTATTTCCCTAATTTTTGTAAACGACTCGAACGTACGAATTTATGTATTTGTTTAATTATTATTCGTTATTAACATACGACACGTAACACTTCGATCGTAAAGTTTGTATTAAGAGTCTTTATTCCCGTAGACACGTTCATCCACTCTTAAATCCTTAGAATGCGTTATGACGTTCTAACCTTCCGTGTCGTCGTCACAAATCCCTTTGTGTCCCTAATTGTTATGTTTATATTCTAGTGCATACGTGATCCGTTTCAGGCTAACACTTGTGGTTTCAATCTCATACTTGTTTAATACTACCTACTACGCAACGCAGGTGAGTTTTCACGGCCCCTTTTTACTGTTTTAACTTGGGGGAGAAAACATGATTCAACTATTTTGAGATTTTTGTAATTCATATGTTATCAATGTTAAAGCTAAGCATAACACGCTATCACTGAAAGTCCTCAACACACATCGAACCGTTAATATGGATCTTAGTGAGGTAATGTTTAGTAGTACTACTGAGTTTGGCAAATCCCACCCGCGTTAGTCGCGCTAACTCGATTGGAGATCTAACGGGTGAAATGTTAGCCTACTCACATCGTCGGGGTTGATAGACCTGGCAGGAAGCAAATAAACAAACAGTCAGCTTCGGTTACGAGCGCTTAAGTTACACATGAACATATTTTAGCTACCTATAGATACATATTGAATGATCAATAATCTGGTAAACGTTTATTTATATACTGAAACCTGTGAACTCACCAACCTTGTGTTGACATCTTTTCTTACATGTTTTTCTCAGGTCGCTCAGATAAAGCACTAGTGCACATTAGGACATGCATGGGATTCTTCTATTGATTGTTGTTTTATTAAATTGTTTGGACTATTTTGAATTGTGTTTGGTTTGGACTTTTGAACTTTTTGGGCGCGTGTGTTTTGCGCATTTACTTTTCTTTATGCTTCCGCATTAAACTCTGATTGTTATGATATTTTCATTTGAGTCCCATGTAGATTCGTTCAATGTAACTAATGACTGAGATCCTGGTTTGTTACTTCCCAAACGGTAAAACTCCGTTAGTTGAAATTGAGGGTGTGACAGGTTGGTATCAGAACCATTGGTTATAAAGAACTATGATTGCATACTAGACTATAACCTCACACATTAGTTACATGTCATAAACATTTGGATGTTTGGCACTTATATGTTATATTACAGGAACATGTCGTCAACTCCACCACCAGCACCTAAGGCACCTACCGTATCGTCCCCGGAGCCCAAAAGGTGTCGGAGTAGTTCTAGTGACAACTCGATGGAACAGGGTGAACCTAGTAATTCACGAGCAAGGAACACGACACTTAATTGGAGTGCATATCCGAAGATGATCCATAGATGGATCGAGATGGGACATGTTCCATCGCCTTATTTTGGTTCCACTTCCTCATCCGCTACTTTACCTAGCTTGCCATGCACCATGGAACAAGCTTTTGTAGCTTTTGTGCGTATCATAACTAAGGAGTTAAAGGAGATGAAGGATTCCACTGATGAGATACCGGGCATTCTAGAGCTAGAGCCCCAAGTGGAAGAAGACAACGTAGGAATTGAACTTTTGACTGCTGAGCTAGCAGTTACGGACCAAGTCCATAACCATTTGGTGGATCGGGTTACACATTTGGAGACGAGGGTGGACACCTCGGACCAGGATGTAGGAGGGATTCTGGAGAGAGTGACTAATATAGAAGCCTAGCTGCAAGTAGCAGATCATGCTGCTGAAGGACTTCAGGAGAGAGTGACTCACTTAGAAGCCCAACTACAAGCAGCCATATTTTCGGAGGACATTCCACTTTCAGACGAGGAGGAGGAACCTTTCGAGGAGGAGCCCTTCGAGGATGAGCCCTTAGAGGGGGAGCCACTCGAGGAGGAACCGGTGGAGATCAACGATGCAAAATCATACGTTTCTTCCGATGACGAGGATGTTTGATGATCTTTCTATTCTATATTTCCTTTTCATTCATGTTTCGTTTATGTTATTTCTCTTTTCAAACCTAGATGGGTAAGGTTGTTCCCATTCAATAAAAGCATGAGAAGTTTAATGTTTGAGTTATTTATTTTATAGTCTTACAATTTATTTAATTTTCTAAATATTAGATGTTGTATTTCCTTACTTGTAAATAAATAATGTTTAATATGCGATATATTTCTCATTGTTTTGTATTTGTGAATGTGAAGAATTATGCCGGGAAGAGGACGTGGAGGTCATGCTGGTGGCCGAGGTACCATCAACCTGACAGCAGCTGAGCTGGCGGCACTAATCAAAGATAGTGTGGCAGAGGCTCTCACAGCACAGAATGCTGCAGGTAAATACTTTAGCTATTGACTAATGAGGTTAATCCATCTCTTAAAGCGCATTCCCTAAACTTTATAATCCCAACCCTATATTATGCTTCTAAATCCAGGTCAACAGAATCAGCAGCCAGCCTACACCTTCAAAACATTTATGGACTGTAAGCCCCACACTTTTAGTGGAGCCGAAGGAGCTGTCGGACTACTCCGGTGGTTCGAAAAAGTAGAATCAGTGATTGCCATGTGCAACTGCCCAGTAGCCAATCAGGTCAAGTTCGCCGCTGGAACTTTGGAAGGTCCGGCTCTCACGTAGTGGAATGCTCAGGTCCAGATGTTGGGTCTGGTCATGGCAAATGGACTCCCGTGGGAGGAGTTTAAGACAATGATGATGGAGGAGTACTGCCCTCGGGATAAAATTCAGAAATTGGAAGGAGAGTTCTGGAACCTGAAAATGGAAGGTTCTAAAGTCAAGCTGTATATCACTCGCTCCCATGTGCCCACATATGGTGACTCCGGACTACAAGAGGATTGAGTTGTATATTGGAGGTCTAGTGCCTCAAATTCAAAGTATGGTTTTCATCCAACCCTACTACCATCCAGCAGACGATCAGACTAGCCCACAAGCTAACCGATCAGGCGGTGACTCAAGGGAATTTACCCCCGAGAGGTTCGGTCTCTAAATCCACTGACAATCATAAGCGCAAGTTTGATCACCACTCCAACTCTCACTCCAGCTCTAAAGGACCCCAGCCCAACCAACCTCAGCAACAGCAGCGTAGGTTTGAGCCTACTAAGAACTTCAGCCATACGACTTCTCCAAGTCAAAATCAAGGTGGTTACGCGGGTAAGTCTCCCAAGTGTAACAAGTTCAACTTTCATCACTTCGGGGTTTGCAACCGTTTTCAGCGGTGTGGCAAAATAGGTCATGTTGCCAAAGATTGTAGGGGTGAGTTGCAAGTCAAGCAGCCTTTTCAACAGCCTGGGTCTAAAAAGGGTTGTTTCAAGTGTGGGAAAGAGGGACATTTTCGGAAGAATTGTCCTCAGTTAAAGAAGGGAGGTAATGGAAACCACAACCCTAATCAGAATAACAACAATGGTGGCAACAACAGCAATAACGGAGAGAATGGTGCGAAGGGACGAGCCTTCGTGCTAGGATCTGGAGAAGCTCGTTACTATCATAATGTGGTCACCGGTAAGTTTCTCTTAAATAATTACTTTGCTTCTGTCCCTTTTGACACTGGTGCTGATAGGAGTTTTATATCTAAGAAACTTAGTGATATGATAAAAGGAACTCCAACTCTGTTAGAAGCTAAGTATGTAATAGAGATAGCCGATGGTCAAATGATTGAAGCAACCCACATTTTTAAGGGTTGTAAGCTTGAACTAGCTAGTCATAAACTTGATATCGACCTTATGCCAGTCACGCTTGGTAGTTTTGATGTAATTGTCGGCGTGGATTGGTTATCTAAAAACCAAGCTGAGATCATCTGTCGTGAGAAAATTGTTCGTATTCCTCTCCCGAGTGGAGGAACCCTTTCCGCTCAGGGCGAAAAGGTTGGTGCAGTCATGGGCATCATATCCTTTATGAAAGCACGGAAATGCCTTCGAAAAGGGCATACTGCTATTTTGGCCCTCGTTGCTGAGCAGCCATCAGAAGAGAAGAAGATTGATGATATTCCCATCGTTTGTGAATTTTTGGAAGTATTTCCCGAGGATTTGCCTGGTCTGCCACCACACCGTCAAGTTGAATTTCAAATCGATCTAGCACCTGGAGCGGCACTGATCGCTCGGGCACCTTACAGACTGGCACCTAGTGAATTGCAAGAGTTATCTACTCAGTTACAGGAATTGTTGGATAAAGGTTTCATCCGACCTAGCTCATCGCCATGGGGAGCTCCGGTCCTGTTTGTTAAGAAGAAGGACGGGACTTTCCGTATGTGTATCGACTACCGTGAACTGAATAAAGTCACAATCAAGAACCTTTATCCTTTGCCTCGTATAGACGATCTCTTTGATCAACTCCAAGGATCAAGTTTCTATTCCAAGATAGATCTTAGGTCCGGTTACCATCAATTGAGAGTTCGAGATGAAGATATCTCTAAGACTGCTTTCACGACAAGGTACGGCCACTACGAGTTTATGGTCATGCCTTTCAGATTAACCAACGCACCTGTGGTATTCATGGACCTCATGAAACGTGTGTGTAAACCATACCTTGATCAGTTTATCATCGTTTTCATCAACGAGATTCTTATTTTTTCCAAGAACAAGGAGGAACATCTACGTTTAATCCTGGAATTACTTAAAAGGGAGCAGCTATATGCTAAGTTTTCCAAGTGTGAATTCTTGATTCGAGAAGTTCAATTCTTAGGACATGTGGTTAACGAGAAGGGAATACATGTCGATCCATCAAAGATTGAAGCCATCAAGAATTGGTCAGCACCGACGACTCCGACAGAGGTGCGATAATTTCTAGGTTTGGCTGGATATTACCATCGATTCATCGAGGGATTCTCAAAGATTGCACAACCTCTCACTGCCTTAACTCAAAAGGGTAAAGCCTATAACTGGGGCAATAACCAAGAGTCTGCATTCCAACATCTTAAGTAGAAACTTTGCAGTGCACCTATCCTAGCTCTTCCGGAGGATATGGATGATTTTGTGGTATATTGTGATGCATCCATTCAGGGTCTGGGTTGTGTTCTAATGCAACGAGAAAAGGTGATCGCATATGCTTCGCGTCAACTGAAGATTCATGAGAAAAACTACACCACTCATGATCTAGAGTTGGGAGCAGTAGTTTTCGCACTTAAGATATGGAGACACTACTTGTACGGTACCAAGTACACTATCTATACCGATCATAAGAGTATTCAGCATATCTTCAAGCAGAAAGAGCTGAACATGAGACAGCGTCGTTGGGTCGAGCTCTTGAATGATTATGACTGTGCGATCCGGTATCATCCGAGTAAGGCTAATGTTGTAGTTGATGCCATAAGTAGAAAGGAAACCAAGCCCAAACGAGTTCGAGCATTACAGCTTACCATTCACCCCGGATTACCTGAAAAAATCCGTAATGCTCAACTTGAAGCTCTGAAAGAGGAAAACCTACCGTTAGAAGGTACACGCGGTATGGAGGCACAACTCGAGGTCAAATCAGACGGTATTCGTTACTTCGCTGAGCGAATATGGGATCCAATATTCGGAAATTTAAGGGAACTGGTCATGGATAAAGCTCATAAATCTCGTTACTCTATTCATCCAGGTTCTGACAAGATGTATCATGACCTAAAGGTGCTGTATTGGTGGCCAAAGATGAAGGCCGATATAGCCACCTATGTGAGCAAATGCCTGACTTGCGCGAAGGTCAAAGTTGAATATCAAAAGCCTTCTGGTCTTCTCCAGCAACCAGAGATTCCCATGTGGAAATGGGAGCAGATATCCATAGACTTTATCACAAAATTGCCACGAACTCCTACCGGATGTGATACCATTTGGGTAATCGTTGACCGTTTAACAAAGTCCGGTCACTTCTTAGCAATCAAGGAAACCGACAAAATGGATAAGCTTACTCGTATTTACTTAAAAGAAGTAGTCTCTCGGCACGGGGTGCCAATCTCTATCATTTCGGATCGTGATGCACGATTCACCTCTCGTTTTTGGCAATCGTTACATAAAGCTTTAGGCATGCATCTAGATATGAGCACAGCATACCTTCCTCAAACTGATGGCCAAACGGAGCGTACAATTCAAACTCTGGAGGATATGCTACGAGTTTGTGTGATTGACTTCGGTAACACCTGGGAGTCTCACCTACCGTTGGTGGAGTTCTCCTACAACAACAGTTATCACACTAGCATCAAGGCAGCTCCATTTGAAGCATTATATGGACGGAAATGCCGTTCTTCTATTTGTTGGGCCGAGGTTGGGGATAGTCAACTTACAAGTCCTGAACTCGTACTTGAAACTTCTGAGAAAATCGTTCAAATTAGAAACCGTATGGTAGCAGCTCGTGATCGTCAAAAGAGCTATGCCGATAAGCGTCGTAAACCGTTAGAATTTTAAGTAGGGGATATGGTATTGTTAAAAGTCTCACCTTGGAAGGGTGTCATTCGTTTTGGGAAACGGGGCAAGCTGAATCCTCGTTATGTTGGACCATTCAAGATAGTGAAGAGAATTGGTCTAGTAGCGTATCAACTAGACCTACCTGAAGGACTTAGTGGTGTACACAACGTCTTTCACGTCTCAAACTTAAAGAAATGTCTGGCAGATGAGTCACTCGCGGTTCCTCTTGAGGAACTACACATTGATGAACAACTACGTTTCATCGAAGAACCAGTCAAAATCATGGATAGGGAGGTCAAAACGTTAAAACACAGTAAAATCCCTATTGTCAAAGTTCGTTGGAACTCGAAACACGGACCGGAATTCACGTGGGAGCGCGAGGATCAAATGATGCGCAAATATCCTAATATGTTCAAGCACTTCGCGTCAAATTCTTAAGGTACAATTTAATTTTCGGGAAGAAAATTCTTTCAACTAGGGGATGATGTGACATCCGAAAATTTTTTTTATTTAATTTTCAGGACGAAAATTCTTTCAACTAGGGGATGATGTGACAATCCGGACTTTTCAAATTAACTCCGTTAATAATCCAGTTAAATATCCTATCTAAAACTTAACCCCGTTAACTAAACCCAATTAAATCTAACCCCAAGGACTAATTCTGCCATTTCCTTATCTCAAACTTTAGGGACTGATACTGCCAAGTCTCTAAACTTGACATGTTGACATGCAAAGTCAAAATCAAAGGAAATTGATCCGTGTTGAATTTTAAAGTCAAACCCGTAATCAATTGACTCAAATCTGAATCCACAATCGTTCCTGTTGAAATTCCGTAACCGTTATGCACATTATAGCCATAATCGATCATCATTAGATCATTAAACTCAGACATTGATTCGAATTAATCCCAAATATTGGCATTAATCTCATAACCGTCACTCCCGCTATGAATTCATCAAATTCGGCAAATACTCGTATTATTTCCACAAATCGAACTCTCACACACTTCATTCGCATCCATTAGAAGCTGTAACACGCATCAATTGGACCGGAATTATAGCAGAAGTCGCCGGAATCTAACCCGCAACCGGCACTCAGTTTAGTCGATCACCATCAATCCGTCAACGTTTCTAGTAACTAATTGCATCCTTAGTTTCGTTTAAGTCTATTAACTGAAAGCCCTATGAGTATTGGGGCTCATATCATTAAATTGATCAAAATTCAGAATCTAGGGTCCATACGAAATCCAATTCGGGGCTTTTGACTCTGGACTCAATCATAATTCAATTAAACCATATGGCTAGAATCGGAGTCACTCGTTTAGTAGAAGCCCTATGTTAATTTGGACTTTCACTATCGAATTTAACTCAAATCGATTCTAGGGTTCATATCCATTCGATTTAATCGAACCCTAACCTAGACACATTTGAAAGACAAATAATTCATATCAATAGATTCGCAACTCTCTATATAATGATAGCCCCATGTCAATTTGATCTCAAATCATCGAATTAATCAAGATCTTATAACTAGGGTTCATTCATAATCTGTTTTAGGGTTTTTGATCTTAAATCTGTCCTCAATTAAATTAAGTTACACCATCAGATTCGCAATGAAAGCCCTATGATTCAAACAACTTTTAACATCAGATTTTATCAAATCGAATCTAAGCTTATAAACTAGGTTTCGGATTCTAAATCAGGGATTAATCGATCCAGACTAAATGATTTAAAAATTAAACGCATACACATACTCGCAAACACTCGTTTTATAAAACCCCTATATTGTTTTGATAGATCTGTATCATCTTCGTTGGTTTTGGGACTAGGTTCGATCGTGCGTGGGTTTTGGTAAAGAAATACACTGGAACTCGTTGATAAAACCATTTGAAACCGGGTTATGTCGCGATACCCTAGCGGGCGGGATTGGTTAGGACTGTGTGCGTGTGTGGGAGAGACCCGAGTTCGAGGCCAGGCTCCCACATTTTATTTTTTGAAGCATTTTTATTATATTTAATAATTAAAAATCAAACCCTATATTATTATAATATTATATTAATGTGTTTTAACCCGGGAAACCACCCGTAGGCTCGGGTTTGGCTTTATAACCCATTTTTATATTATTTCCACTTTTAAAAATAATATATTTATGTTATTATCGAATAAAAATAATATATTTATATTATTTTCAAACCGTGACTCCTAGTATAAAATAATATATATTTTTATATTATTTCGCCTCGTTTAATTAATTCGTGTGACGTTTTAAAATTTTAGATAATATAATCTGTTATATTATTTACCCACGTTTATATATCCGATTAAAAATAATATATTTATTATTTTTCCATACAAATGATTATTTGGTTAATCCTACGAACCTAAGAATAATATATTAAATTATATTATTTTCCTAATTTTTGTAAACGACTCGAACGTACGAATTTATGAATTTGTTTAATTATTATTCGTTATTAACATACGACACGTAACGCTTCGATCGTAAATTTTGTATTAAGAGTCTTTATTCCCGTAGACATGTTCGTGCACTCTTAAATCCTTAGAATGCGTTATGACGTTCTAACCTTTCGTGTCGTCGTCACAAATCTCTTTGTGTCCCTAATTGTTATGTTTATATTCTAGGGCATACGTGATCCGTTTCAGGCTAACACTTGTGGTTTCAATCTCATACTTGTGTGATACTACCTACTACGCAACACATGTGAGTTTTCACGGCCCCTTTTTACTATTCTAACTTGGGGGGAGAAAACATGATTCAACTATTTTGAGATTTTTGTAATTCATATGTTATAAATGTTAAAGCTAAGCATAACACGCTATCACTGAAAGTCCTCAACACACATCGAACCTTTAATATGGATCTTATCGAGGTAATGTTTAGTAGTAATACTGGGTTTGACAAATCCCACCCGCGTTAGTCGCGCTAACTCGATTGGAGATCGAACGGGTGAAATATTAGCCTACTCACATCGTCGGGGTTGATAGACATGGCAGGAGGCAAATAAACAAACAGTCAGCTTCGGTTACGAGTGCTTAAGTTAAACATGAACATAGGTTAGCTACCTATAGATACATATTGAATGATCAATAATCTGGTAACGTTTATTTATATACTGAAACCTGTGAACTCACCAACCTTGTGTTTACATATTTTCTTACATGTTTTTCTCAGGTCGCTAAGATAAGGCACAGGTGCACATTAGGACATGCATGGGATTCTTCTATTGATTGTTGTTTTTTTAAATTGTTTGGACTATTTCGAATTTTGTTTGGTTTGGACTTTTGGACTTTTTGGGCGCGTATGTTTTGCGCATTTACTTTTCTTTATGCTTCTGCATTAAACTCTGATTGTTATGATATTTTCATTTGAGTCTCATATAGAGTTGTTCAATGTAACTAATGACTGGGATCCTGGTTTGTTACTTCCTAAATGGTAAAACTCCGTTAGTTGAAATTGGGGGTGTGACACTCCTTATTCCATACACCCCGTTGCGGATAAAATGTACAAAGGTCTTCACCAGCAATATTGGTGGCCCGGTATGAAGAAAGACATTGCCCTCTAAGTAGCAAAATGTCTAACATGTTCTAAAGTAAAAGCTGAGCATCAACGTCCTTCCGGTTTGCTTGAACAACCAGAAATCCACGTGTGGAAATGGGAGAATCTAGCCATGGATTTCATTACCAAACTTCCTCGTACAAAAAGTGGTCATGATAGCATATGGGTGATCATTAACCGTCTCACCAAATCATCTCACTTCTTGCCCATCCGTGAAGATTGCCGAGTTAAGAAATTAGCTCGAATTTACATTGACGAAATTGTGAGTCACCACGGTGTTCCATTAAACATAATCTCCGATAGAGATGCTCGATTCACCTCCCGGTTTTGGCAATCCCTCCAAACTGCTCTTGGTACACGATTGGATTTAAGTATGGCTTACCATCCTCAAACTGATGGTCAAACCGAAAGAACAATCCAAATCCTCGAGGATATACTTAGAGCTTGTGTCATTGATTTTGGTGGCAATTGGGATTCTCATTTACCCCTCATTTAGTTCTCTTACAACAACAGCTACCACACAAGTATCAACATGGCTCCTTTTGAAGCTCTTTATGATCGCAAATGTCGTTTACTAATCTGTTGGAACGAGATTGGTGAAGCTCGGATCACCGGTCCCGAGTTAATCCAAGAGACATCCGACAAGATCATTCAAATCCATGACAACATTCGAGTAGCGAGAAGTCGGCAAAAAAGCTATGCTGACAAACGACGAAAACCCTTTGATTTCCAAGTCGGTGACCTTGTACTTCTAAAGGTGTCTCCTTGGAAGGGCGTGATTCGATTTGGGAAGAAAGGTAAACTAGCACCTCGCTATGTGGGTCCATTCAAAATCCTTGAAAGGATTGGGAAAGTGGCTTACAAACTCGAGTTACCTCAAGAACTTAGCAATGTGCATCCGACATTTCACGTGTCTAACTTAAATAAATGCTTAGCTGACGAGAATCTTCACATACCACTTGACGAGGTGCACATTGATGACACGATGTACTTTGTTGAAAAACCCGTGGAGATTATGGATCGTGAGATAAAGCAACTCAAGCGAAGCCGTATTCCTATTGTCAAAGTTCATTAGGAATCTAAACGTATTCCATACATCACACTAGATAGATATCATATTCATGGAATACGATTCACTTTCAAGATGCCTTGGTGGTGAAATGGTAGACACACGAGACTCAAAATCTCGTGCTAAAGAGCGTGGAGGTTCGAGTCCTCTTCAAGACATAATATTGAGAATGCTCATTGAATGAGAAATTCAATAAGAGAGCTCGGATAGCAATACCGATTCGATCCCAATAAATAAGAGAGCTCGAATTACTATTATCAACCATTTTATTGTTATCAAATTCTTCTTCTTCCATTTTGTCGAGCTTGTTCAGTTTCTTACTAAACAGCTGGAAACGGCTGCTAATACCCCGTAGGCTGAGGAGAAAAAGGAGGAATCCGCCCGAGGAGGGGCTCGCGTCTGATTAGCTAGTTGGTGAGGTAATAGCTTACCAAGGCGATGATCAGTAACTAGTCCGAGAGGATGATCAGCCACACTGGGACTGAGACACAGCCCAGACTCCTACGGGAGGCAGCAGTGGGGAATTTTCCACAATGGGCGAAAGCCAGACGGAGCAATGCCGCGTAGAGGTAGAAGGCCCACGGGTTGTGAACTTCTTTCCTTGGAGGAGAAGCAATGACGGTATCTGGGGAATAAGCATCGGCTAACTCTGTGCCAGCAGCCGTGGTAATACAAAGGATGCAAGCGTTATCCGGAATGATTGGGCGTAAAGCGTCTGTAGGTGGCTTTTTAAGTCCGTCGTTAAATCACAGGGCTCAACTCTGGACATGCGGTGGAAACTACCAGCGATATAGAGCGGGTAGTAGGAATCGAACCCGCATCGTTAGCTTGGAAGGCTAGGGGTTATAGTCGACGTCGATTCATCATTTTTAACATCTCTAATTCAAAACTGAACATGAAACTTTGGTTTCATTCGACTTCTTTATGGAAAATGGATAAATTGCTAGATTTAATGTAACATCCCGAAAATTTTTAACTAATGGATCGGGTTAATGTGAGAACAGAATCTCTTCTAAACTACTTTAAATTTAACGGTTTCACGTAGAGATAAGTTTATCAAGGACAGGGAACCCAGTTAGCCATTATTATAAAGGATCGAGAAAGAAGTGCCCCAAATAAATTAGGAGGGGCCCGAAATGAAACATCGGGAGCTTTATATTCAACTTTTGCGCAAACCCTAGGTCACTCTTGACCTAGGCACGCGACGGCAGGAAACACGAGAGAGAGGAGAAGGCTAACCGGAGAAGAGAGGAGGCCGGTGACGCGAGGGTGCTCCGGCGGGTACAACTTCTGAAACGCAACAAGGTAACCTCGTTCTTTACTTTCTAGCTTTGTTATTTTATGTGGATGTTATCGGAAATGTTAGGGAAGGTCAGAGGTGCCTACGACAGGGATGGTAGCGACTATGGTTATGGGATGAATCAAGTCCCGCAAGCGGTAAGCGGTGGTGGCGAGCGACTAGACGTCCGACAGGAAAGGAAACGGGGTAACCCGTTGGGTTCACGTCCGACGGTGGGAATGCAGCTGAACAAGGGGGCGACCCGGTGGTGGTGTGATGGCTGAGGTGTCCACATCAATGGTAGGTGGTGGCCGTGAGTGGTGGTAACCGTGGTGGTGGTCGGCCGCGTTAGTGGGTTTGGGCGCAACAGGTTTCGGCAATGGTTCTGTCTGACGAAGAGGGAGGTGGCACGCGTGATGGTGCTTGGTGGTGACTGGCTAAGTGGCACCCAAAGAGGGAGGTGGTGACACACGGTGGTGGTGGTTCACGGTGGTGAACGGGGTGACGGATGGAGTCAGGATTACTCCTGATAAGGGTTTTGACGAGCCTAGGGGTTGCATGGTTTGGTTTGGGCATGCATGGGGGTCTCAGCTCGTACACGCGTGATCCGTGTGACTAAGGTTTTTTATGGTACGTGAACGTACTAGCATACGGATCCTAAACATGTCTAGAGTAACCCGGTTCAAGCGGACATGTGGATTACGGTTTTGCATGGATGAATGGGTTGTACAGATGAGACAAGTATCGGGAACATCTATGTTTTTACGTAGTTGACACATGTTTAAGACACATTCTGACTATGTGATCATACGTTGTCAGGTTCGGGTTTGTACGAGGAGACCATTGAAGTACTATAGTTGGACCTTCAAACCAGTGAGTTTCTAATCCCCTCTTTTAAGATGTTTTTAACATTTTTGGGGCTATCGTACATACTTTCAAGATGTGTTTTATTACATTAAATGTGTATCAAGCTTTGGGGTCTTACCCGATGAGTTTACTAATTTAAGTATTTAAATATGGGGCTAAGGGACTATGCATTGTCCTTAAGATGTGTAGGTTAAAGGTGGGTAAATGGTTATGGACCGTATAGTGACCTAATAGGGGTGAGTTGGGATTGTATTTACAGGTCGTACGAGTACGGATAGGAGGTGTCACGGGTATGCATCTACGTGGTATTTACTTGGATAATGAGGCATAGTATTTGTACGTGTATTGCTATATTAGTAGGGTATTGTGTTAAGGGCTAGTCGGGGTGAGTCGGGATATAAGCTAAACGCTTATGACTACGTGTAGGATATATGTATTGTTATAATGCTATGTATGAGGTGTGGGTGTAGTTAACAAGTCATATACATGTAGTGTGATATTACATGTTTATAATTGAGTTGTGTGTTTGTATGTCGTTGTCCTTGTGGCACGGCGGGTGATGTGTTTGCATCGTCATCTTTATGACATGGAAAACAGGATTTGTGAAGGACAACATCCCTCGGGAGGTCACCAAAGGTGACGATGTCCAACAGGACAGTGATGAGCTCAGGGTGTGTCGAATACCCTGACGGGGGTAACCCTGACGAGGGTGTAGTGATGATGTATGTGTTTGTGTGCTTATATATTTGTGTTAAATTGCATACAAGCGTTGAGTTATATTTATTGTGCATGAGATAGTATTAATGTGGTGAGTAGAGTTAGATTGACCATTGTGTCAGGATTCAGGATTGTGATGTGGTGCTTACAACTATTATGTCAGTTGATTTGTAAGAGCCTTGGTCAAGGCTGAGTAAGTTGATATCTAGTGATTTGTTGTGTTAACCAAGTGTCGAGTTAATACGTGTACTTGAGTATGAGTTATTAGTGTAGTAAGTTCGACCTATGTCGATGAGACAGCGGGATTACTATTATTATGGGATGAGTCTTGGGTAATGAACTATTATGGGATATCTTGTGATAATAGTGGTTATCTATTTGTTAATGAATTGATGACCTATTTTATAAGAACTGTGTGTCACACCCCAACCGCGACTAATTGAATCATAAACCAAGGTATAAAGATATTTACTATTAAATTTTCATAATATTAAAAACCCAATTACATAAGTCTTAGAATTCAAATAAACAAATAACAGGTTCAAAAGACAAAACATTTAAAATAGAATTTCTTCAATAGATATCTAGGAAAATCCTATGTGTTCTTGACTTGACCTATCACGATCTAATCACCTGAAATATGTACGAAAAACAAGTGTCAACTAAAAATAGTTGGTGAGAAATTACAGGTTTAATAAAATAGGTGAGAAATCCTATGTGTTCCCTTCTTCCCAAATCGGACAACACCTTTCCAGGGGGAAACCTTGAGTAAGACTCTATCACCGACTTGAAATTCAAGGGGCTTCCTACGGTTGTCAGCATAACTCTTTTGACGATCGCGAGAGGCCTTGAGTCTTTCTTGAATTTAAAGTATCTTATCGGTGGTTTCTTGAATGAGTTCAGGACCGGTGATTTGAGCGTCACCGATCTCGGTCCAACACACCGAAAATCGACACTTCCTACCATATAGATCCTCGAAAGGGGCACACTTGATGCTCGTATGGTAACTATTGTTATAAGAGAATTCGATGAGTGGCAAGTGTTGATCCCAACTTCCTCCAAAGTCGATCACACAAGAACGGAGCATGTCTTCAAATGTCTGTATGGTCCTTTCACTTTAACCATCAGTCTGGGGATGGTAAGCCGTGCTGAGGTTCAAAAGAGTTCCCAAAGCTTTATGTAAACATTGCCAGAATCGGGAGGTAAAACGGCTATCACGGTCGGAGATAATGGATAGAGGGACACCATGACGTGTCACGACCTCATTGATATAGAGTCTGGAAAGCTTCTCCATTTTGTAGTCCTCACGAATTGGGAGAAAATGAGCGGATTTGGTTAAGCGGTCAACAATAACCCTGATGGAGTCATGACCACTAGAGGTTCGCGGAAGCTTGGTGATGAAGTCCATGGAAATTTGCTCCCATTACCATTGAGGAATTTCGGGTTGTTGGAGAAGACCAGATGGTTTCTGGTGCTCAGCTTTAACTTTAGAGCAAGTAAGACACTTCCCTACATAGAAGGCGATGTCTTTCTTCATTCCTGGCCACCAATAAAACTCTTTCAAGTCATGATACATCTTATCAGCACCGGGATGAACCGAATAACGAGATTTATGTGCTTCATCAAGGATAAGGGTTCGGATCTCACTTGACTCAGGGATCCAAATTCGACCCATGAAGTAAAGGAGATCATCGGATTTGGGTTCCAAGTGCTTTTTGGCACCACAATCCAACTCCTTCCTCAACTCATCATTTGCAACAACTTGTTTTTAGGCTAGGAGGATCTTATCTTTGATGCTGGTTTGGACCAACATTCCCATGGCTCGCACACGGCTGGGTTTAATTCGGTCCTTGCGACTAAGGGCATCAGCCACCACATTAGCTTTCCCCAGGTGGTAACGGATTTCGCAATCGTAGTCACTAAGTAATTCAACCCAACGTCACTGCCTCATGTTGAGTTATTTCTGGTTCAGAATTTGTTGAAGGCTCTTGTGATCGGTGAAAACCACACATTTAGTGTCGTAGAGATAATGTCTCCAGATTTTCAAAGCAAAGACCACCGCACCCAACTCAAGGTCATGAGTGGTATAGTTCTTTTCGAGAACCTTGAGCTGTCTGGATGCATAGGCTATGACCTTGTCTCGTTGCATCAACACGTAACCAAGATCTTAGTTTGAGGCATCACAATATACAACGAAATCATCATTGCCGTCGGGAAGACTTAGAACAAGGGAGTTGCACAATTTTTGCTTAAGAGTTTGGAATGCATCTTCTTGCTTTTGTTCCCAGACGAAAGGCTTATTTTTCTGAGTTAATGTAGTGAGAGGTAGGGTGATCTTCAAAAATTTTGAGATGAACCTTCGATAGTAACCTGCCAAACCTAAAAAGGATCGGATCATAGAGGGAGTAGAGGGTGTACTCCAATTCTTGATAGCGATGACTTTGGCTAGATCGATGTGTATACCCTGGTCATTGATCACGTGACCCAAGAAATGAACTTCTCTAAGCCAGAATTCACACTTGGAGAATTTAGCATAAAGGTGTTCCTTCTTCAAGAGTTCCAAAATCAGCTTAAGGTGGGTTGTATGATCTTATTTGGTTCGGCAGTAGATCAAGATATCATCAATGAAGACAATGACAAATTGATCCTGGTAGGGTTTGCAGACACGGTTCATGAGGTCCATGAACACCGCGGGCGCATTGGTTAACCCAAAAGGCATAACCATGAACTCGTAATGTCCATAACGAGTTCTAAAAGCAGTTTTGGGAATGTCCTCTTCATGGACTCGGAGTTGATGATACCCAGATCGGAGGTCAATCTTCGAGAAACAAGTTGCTCCTTGCAGTTGATCGAACAGGTCATCGATCCTAGGTAGCGGGTAACGATTCTTGATGGTAGTCGATGCACATGTGGAAGGACCCATCCTTTTTCTTGACAAAGAGAAACGGAGCTCCCCAAGGTGAGAAGCTCGGTCTAATGAATCCCTTGTCTAGTAGCTCTTGCAGTTAGCTAGATAGTTCTTGCATCTCAGAAGGGGCTAGGCGGTACGGAGATTTGGCAATTGGGTTAGCTCCCGGTAAAAGATCAATCCAAAATTCAACTTGTCGAGTTGGAGGGAGTCCATGCAAGTCATCAGGGAATACTTCCGGAAAATCTCGGATGATCGGTATATCTTGTAATCTCTTTTCTTTAGATTTCTCCACCACATGTGCCAAGAAAGCATAGTATCGCTTCCTTAAATAGCTACGTGCCTTCATGCAGGAGATGAACTTCAAAATTTTGCAAGGTTTCTCTCCAAATATTTTCAAGATCTCACCGGATGGTAGAGGGATACGAATGAGTTTCTCCGAACGGTTGATTTCCGCATGATTGTGGGATAGCCAATCCATTCCCATGATGATATCAAAACTCCCAAGAGTGATGGGAATCAGGTCGATAGAGAATGTGTGATCGTTGAGAGTTAGGGCACAACCTCGGACAACGGAATGCACAACAGTTAGTTTGCCATCAGCTATTTCTATAGTATAAGCAGGTTCAAGAGCGGTACGACAAGTTTCAAGTAAAGGTTCAAATTCTAAGGAGACAAAGCTTTTATCCGCTCCGGTATCAAATAAGATAGAGGCATAATGATTATTGATAAGAAACATACCAGTAACCACGTCATTGTCATTTCTGGCCTCGATTGCTCCTATGGCAAAAGTGTGAGCACGTGCACCTCGGTTATTGTTGTTGAGCTTCGGGCATTGGTTTATGTAGTGATCAGGAGCACCGCATTCATAACAGGCCCTACCATTGATGATGGCAGGAGTGGTAGTTTGGGTAGTAGCAGCCTTTTCAGCTACGCGACAAGCGTTAGCAAAATGACCAAGCCTTCCATATTTAGTGCACGAACGACATTGAACAGTAGTAGGGTGATGGTATTGGCACTTTGCACACAATGGGTGAGTAGGGTGATGGTATTGGCACTTTGCACACAATGGGTGAGGTCCGCTATATGGCTTCCTGCCAGGTGCATGTGCCACTTGGGCAACAGGAATAGCTGGGGTAACCATGGCAAAGCTTTTAGAGGTCTTTTGCTTCTTGTGGCGATACTAAGGCTTTTTCGCCACTTCTTCCTTAACTCTCTTGTCACCTTTCCTGAATAGAACTCAAGACTTAACCAGATCGTCCGTTAAGGACGCAGATAAACGAATAGCATCTTCAAGTGTTGTTGGGCTACTACCCATGACAGTACCCCTAATTTGAGGTGGAAGGCCTCCATTATAACGATCAATCATTCGGGTCAAGGGTGTAACCAGATGAGGGACTAGGATGTAGAGTTTATGAAAGCGTGTGGTGTACGCCTCACTCTCCCCACTATCCTGGGTAAGGTCCCACAGCTCAATCTCTAACTTCTTCATCTCATTGCTAGGACAGAACTCCTCAATCATAATTTCCTTAAGCTTATCCCAAGTCATAGCAAGAGCTCCTTCCCTACCCTGAATTTTCTTTTCAGCATTCCACCAAGTCAGTGCCCTCCTTTGGAAGGCACTTGAAGCATATTTACCTTAAGTTCATCGGGGCAGTCACTCATCTCAAATGTGTTCTCCATGCCTTCAAGCCATTGTAATAGCCCTGTTGCACCTTCAGATCCAAGGTACTTGTGTGGGTTACAAGAGTTGAAGTGCTTGAAAGTACAAACACTCCCACTAGATCCTCCGGTGGAGTTGTTGATTTGAGTGACAATAGTGGGTAAGACCGCAGCAAGTTGTTGAGTGAGTAGGGTGGCTATGGCGGTGGTTTCGGCGGAGGCTTCACCGGTGTTAGCCATGGTGTTATCAGGAACATGACGAGGAGGCATTCTACGAAAAAGAATCATAAGTCGGTAATTAGGATAGACATTCAAGAAATAAAAGTGACAATATTTGTAAATAAAATCACTCACTAATTAATATTAATTCTTACAAGATAAATAAAACATATATGTTGAATTACAAATGAAATATAAAGACAAAACTAACTAGTCAAAATTCAAGATTCGGATGAATGATACTAGTGAGACGTGTTTTAGCCTATAAGTGAGCATTCACTCCAAGGGTCCCCAGGTAAGTGCGACTCGTAACGAACGTGCCTCAATTTCCTTTGACAAGACCCCAGTGTATAGGCGCTCACCCTTTTAGATTACACGTGTCTCTAGTATCACTATCCAAGCCTTTGATTTTGATGAGAATATTATGGATTGGGCCTTGCCCAAGAGATGGATTTAGCTTCACAAGTCAGCTTTCTTTTCTTGAACGGGAGTTGGGCCTCATAAATGGTTCCAACATGGCTCTCTTGGTCTTCGGATTCTGAATCGCTTGATATGTTGATTACTTCAGGCTTCGGTGCGGGTCGGCTTGTCGCATCGGAGATTAACTCGGGCTTGACATTATGTTTCGAGGGTAGTGTAACATCCATGTTTTTCCTGGTATTTCATATTGTGCAATAAATGACAATTTCAATCTAATGTTCACATTCAAAACGTTGTGTCACACCATTTACTATTTTCATGTGCAATTAAGGAGTATTATCATAATGTTAAAAGTACATACACACATTTTACATTGCTACAATAACAACTGAAACAAACCTACGCTATCTCACAAACTACAAGGACTAGTCTTGAAAATTATCAAAATATCACTTGGCACGGTCGCGCCATGACCTGGCACGGTCGCGCCCGGTAAACACAGTCGCGCCATGACCTGGCACGGTCGCGCCCCGTAAACACGGTCGCGCCGAGAACTGACACGGTCGCGCCTGAAACCCAGTTGAAACGTAAACACTGCCTTAATCACAAATTCTGTTCGAGTCCGTGATTGTAGCGTCTTTTGTGACGTTTCCAGATTAATTCATCAATGACCAAACTCCTGAATAACCACAATTGCAATTAGAAACCCAAAACCGTCACTTAGTCATTCCTTTCTCTCAATATCGTCCAAATCGCGTGACACCCTCGAAATCAAACCCCTGCGCATGATATTCGAGCTTTTGTGATCACATTGCTCACATCAATCGTGCCGGAATTCCAGCAGAAGATGCCAAGGATCAACCCACCGAAGTCGGAACTCCGTTTGGTCGAACCCCACCAATTCGATATCGTTTAAGGTAAGTAAACACATCATCAGACTCATTTCAATCCCGTGAATGGAAGCCCTAACCTATTCAGGGCTTATACAATCGAATTGAACACGAATAAAATCTAGGGTTCAATATATTTTAGTTTAATCGAACTACACCCTAGACACGATCTCCACTCAATTAAAATACATGAATAGATTCTAAAACAATCAACAATCGAAAGCCCCATGAATTCACCCGCTATTAATACAGGATTTAGACAAATTAGCTTCTGGAACATTCAGACACGGTCGTGCTAATTAATTAGCACGGTCGTGCCCCTTGTCCATGCATGGTCGCGCCCCATGCCTAAGCACGGTCGCGCCCTGTGCCTAAGCGCGGTCGCGCCGTACATTTGACACGGTTGTGCTACCTTGGGTCAGAACCTATTTCTTTTGTTATTTTAATATAAACTCATTTTCTTTTATAAAAATTATTTTATAAAACCCCAAAGCCAGAATTATTTTCGTAATCTAAATTATCAACTTGGAAATATTAAACAAATTAATTAAGTCGTTTCTAATGGATTAAAAAGTAATAAATTTAAAATAAAAGTTTTACATATAATTGTTTTATTCAAACCTACACAAACTATTTATATTCTAATATATATTTAAAATGTCTCTTGACACATTTTCATGAACAACTAAATAAAAAGAATTAAATTATTATTTTAGTTAATTATTCAAATTAAACCTTAAGCCTTTCATTATTTAATTGAATTTACATTTTCATTCAAATACCAACGCAAATGAATACACCAACCCTTCGTACAAATCCATGCTCGCATTCCTATTGAAAGCCTTAGAATTTCCTTAGACATTATGCTAACTATTAATCCAAAGTTATACTATTTTACTCTAGGTCAAACTTAGTGATTAGCAAATCACTTGGATTATACAACACTCGTGTTAACTACTACATTTTGATACAAGTGAGTATTTCATAGCCCCTTTTACTCTTTTACACTTTTGGGGTGAAACATGAACTCTATCAAATTACATGCTTACATTTACACAAACAACACAAATACAAATCCTATTTACATTCATGTGTGCAATTTGAGTTTTATGCCTGAGTGCTATGTGTGCTAACTTTTGTGAACACTTATGTGCAATCATTAACTATTCAAGCCGACGGTTTTCAATGATAGATCTATTGAGTCTGACAAACCCACCCAGATTGGGGTGATTGATACCGACAACACAATTTGCATGCTAGTTACAAAGGTTTGATTGTACTTGGTTACACAATAGCTGCTCCCCATAAATGCCTTATTTATCATGTTATGTAAGGATTTGTTTTACAACTATATGCTATCTATATACAAACCTATGTTATACTCACCAACTTTTTAGTTGACTTTATTTTATTCATGTTTCAGGTCCTAATATGTGAGATTGATCAAGATGTGCTACATATAGGCTTGGACTTAGTTAAAATAAATAAAGAACTTATGCATTTCAATTATGTTTCTTTTCTTGAATTTGGTTTTGTTTAAATGATTGTAATGGAATTTGAAGTTTAATATATTTCAATTTAGTCAACCTTGTGCTTATGAACAGTCTACATGTCCCGCCCCGATGATTCCGCCATCGGTCGGGGTGTGACAGGTAGCAGGCTTCTAGAGAAAGATGATTGTGGTGAGATTAGCCTACTCCAACTAATTAGGCTTTGGGACCCATCATCAGAAATAAGGCTTAAATTGCTAGAGATGTCAGCAGAGTACGATGGCATACTAAAGATAAGAGAGTTAGTAGATTAGAATCACATAAGCATATAAGTTTCAAAGGGGAGCTTAGATTATAGTCTAGGTCAAATGGTTGCCTAATTCTCTATAACCACGGCTCTGATACCAATCTGTCACACCCCAACCGTGCATCTTAACCATGGGTGAGACTAATTGAATCATAAACCAAGGTATAAAGATATTTACTATTAAAGTTTCATAATATTAAAAACCCAATTACGTAAGTCTTAGAATTCAAATAAACAAATAACATGTTCAAAAGACAAAACATTTAAAATAGAATTTCTTCAATAGATATCTAGGAAAATCCTATGTGTTCTTGACTTGACCTATCATGATCTTAATCACCTGAAACACTTTTGAATTAGAAAACGAGTCAATTATGATTGGAAAGGAAATTCGACGAACTACGTCATGGAAATTGAGTTTGCTCAGTTTTGATTAATTATGGTCAAGTTACACTCAGTTAAAGTCAGCACAGTTTCTGTCCAAAATCAATGGTTGCACTTAAGTGGTCCGTTTAAGGTTTTTAGATTACCGAACGCGCAAATAAAAATTAGACGAATGTTATTATCTTATTATAATACATAATATAATCAGATTAGGTTAGCCAAAACGTCCCGTGTCACCGGTCTAACCATGATATTCACAGAAGCGTTTTGGAGAATCACATAATGCAATCAGCATAGCCGACACGAGCAAGCGGATTCTATATTTAAATAGCGTGTGAGTTCCTATAAGTGATAATATAGAATAAATAACATGTTTTAAGTTAGCAAGAACATACTAAAGCATCGGCAGAACCACTTTTGCAATAGTTGTCTTGAGGATTCGCAGAATGCGACGGCATAGCCGCCATTGCAAACGGGATCCTTTGTTTGTTAGTTGGTGATGTTAGCTTGATTTATTAGTTTGATTAAGATTATTAGAGGGTTTTTAGGGCTGAGGTTTCACATGATCAAGTGATCATGGATAGAAAATAGAAAAAGATTAAGGGGATGAAGAAAGAATGAAATAAAAAGACGGTATTGAACTTCGAAGGGTTACTTACTTGTTTGATCTTCAAACTCTTGGAATCCTCTAAGGGATTTTTGAAATCTTCAAGGTTGGGAAGGGATTTCACAACTTAGGAGGGTTTGGGAGTGTTTGAGAGAGAATTAGCAAAGAAAACAAGATCATAAGCCTTCTATTTATAATAATGATTGAAGGGGTGTAAATATGTAAAGTCTTGGAAAGCAATTAAGGGTTTTAGGGGCCTCAAATCTGCAAAATTTTCCCCAATGGGGCTGGGTTTTTTTGTGATTTCTTGCTTGGGCTAGGTCCAAGAGTAGGTGGGTTGGGTCCTAGCTTGAGCCGGTTGAGTGCGCGCATTCGAATATTATGATTTTAAGCATTTCTAAGCGAAATTGGCAAATGTTTTCAACATTATAGTTGATTGTCATAACAAAAAGAGTATGTTTAGCTAAAAACATTTAAGTTAAAGTTACGTTATTCGCGTATGGTAGTTGGTGATCGGTGGGCGAGAAAACGGACTTTTTGATCGTTTTTTGAATTTCAGGATTTATTTAAGGAAAGTTTTGCAAACAAACTTTGTTTTAATTAAAGAAATGAATATTTTAAACATTTAAAACATAAATTAATGTCATGTTAAACGAATTTGTTTGTTGTGGATGGTACGTAGTTAACGACGATTTAAAAGGCGAACGATCGCATGAAATACTAACTAGTACTTTTAAGCATCAATTCACATTGAATGAGTTATAAGAACATGTTTGAGATATATGGGGGTGGTTCATGTGTATTTAATGTGTCATAAATATCAATTAAGTCTACGTACGATCCATGAATCAATCACAGATAAGTATAAGTCTTTGAAATCAAGCATAAATGTAATGTTTCACATGTGAACTAGTATTGTAACAATGTATGAATAGGATTTCAAGTAAAATGAAATGTCATGCGAATTTTCATTGATAAGTCTAGAACGAGTACAAATTGTGAAAATCAGAAGTGTCACACCGTGGGTCCCGAGTAAAGTTCAAATAACTTTTGTGACGAGTTGGCTTTTAATTAAATTAAACTATTAGAACTCACTCAGCGTAGCTGACTTTGTATGTACGGTAGATTGTTTTGCAGGTAAGCGTTGCGTTGACTTATTTTGGGTTGGGAGCGGTGCTACTCGGATTGGTGTGTAAGCATTCGTGAGGTAACGTAATGACATTAAATAGCAATTAATGTTTTTAGAAAGACTTCCGTTGTAGTTTAATATATCTAAAATGGGTATTTTCAAGTGAATAACCCGTTATGTGAACCAACTGTAGGATGCCCGGTCGAGGCTTACATTTAAGATGTGAACCAACTTACAAAAACCACTCGCTTTCTAGATGATCCCTCTAGAAGAAGGCGATTCTAACAATCTTTCTAGTTACTTCGTTCTCTATTTCTATTTGAGAGGGTCCTAAGGAAATTTTATTTCCACCGAGCTAAAATAATATGTCGATGTCTCTAGTAAACTAAAGACATTATTGAATAGCTATTTTACTTCAATTTATTCGCTACAAATCAAAACAAAAATTGAAGATTTAGTTACGATTAGAAATTAGAAATCTACTTGTATATCTTCATCCATGGATTCTTTATTCATACTCATTAAATTAGACGTATTGATCCAATTTTAAAATTTTGTTTCATAATTTCATAATCCAAGTTTTCAGTTTTTAATTGACCTTGGATAAAAATACTGAAAATTTAGATTTTCCTTGAATGTGTCATTGAAAAGTAAAGGATTTAATCCTTTAAATTTGTTCAACAAGGTTCTGTTTCAAGGTCTAATATTGGATAGAATATTATTCCTCTTTCTTTTTTGATTTTGAATGATTCTTTTCGGAATCATATCTGAATTTTTCACAAACTGAACTAAATCGAGTTCAAATGACATGCAAAAGTAACTAAACCCTTTTGTGATCCAGACAAAGATAAGATGTGACATAGATCTGTAGAACGATTACTTAACCTCAGGTTAAAAAAATATGAAAATACATATAAAAGAGGAAGTGTTTAGCCTATAGGTATGTATTGTTATCCTATTTCAGTAACAAAAAGTCTTTCTATTTTTGTGAAAAATAATTTGCATCCCTAAAATATTCAAATTGAAATATTTAACAGTGATATTTCTTTTTATTGTTCGATCTATTTAGATTATTTGCTTTACATCACTGACAATTCCATTCGAAAAGAAACAGAAAATGATCTTTCTTATGATAGTTTTTACTCTCAAATAATGATGTATAAGTAAGAAACTTTTTCAAGTATAAAGATTTGTAATGATTCTTTACGGATTGAATCTTTGGGAAGTTTTCGAAAGATGGAATGGGTCAGTCTATCTTATTGAGTCACTTGAAGAGGCAGATCAAATAGAATTTATTTATTCGTATGATTTATGTTAGTTATGTTATTTCTATATTTAGATTTCTGGATATTTCTGTTAGACATTTTTTTGAGATAGAGATTTATAGAAAAAGTTTCATTCATACAAAAAGGTCAGGGTCTTGCTAATATTTCTTCAGAAAAATGTTTATTATCTATGCAGATAAGAAAAAATCTAAATGACTATGTCTCTGTACCGACTGAACCAATGACTATTCATGATTCCATAATTGAATCAATTCCATACTGGTTCCAAATTAGAGGAATGTTATTGTAAAACTTTGTTTAAAAGGATGTGGTAGAAAGCAACGTGCGACTTTAAGGACACGATTCCGGTGTGGATTCTTATTCTTACATCCACCATTTTATATAGGAATGAAGGTGCTCTTGGCTAGACGTCGTTTTTCTATTCTACTAGAACCCTTCTTTTTTTATTGGGTTGTAATGTAAATAGTCCGTGATGGAGCTCGAGCAGAAAGTATTGATTAATTTCTCAAGGGCAACGATCTAGGGTTAATGACAATCAATAAATTGGAACAACTTCGTAAGTATATCTTCGATATAGAAATCGAAAGGATCCGATTCGAGAAAATTTTCAATTCAAAAAAATTGTTGGAACGGCTAAAACTTTTTCGATCCACAGTGTATCGCGCACGAATCAACCATCGGTATGATTCTTTGATAGAAAGAAATCACAAAGGGGGTATGTTGCCACCATTTTGAAAGGATTAAGAAGCACCGAAGTAATGTCTAAACCCAATGATTTAAAACCAGGATAAAGGATCCCAGAACAAGGAAACACCACTTCAATTGTCTCACGGATCCAAATAAAGAATCCAAATATACTTTAAATGAGACAAAAAAGGGGGGGGTTAAAGACCACTCAAAAAAAATAAGAAAAATCTTAATTTATTTAAGATATCTGATAATTATTGAACTTGAGTTATGAGTACAAATGTTTTTTTTTTCAGGAATGAAGCTAAATAAAAATAACTATGAGTTAAATTATAGACTAATTTATATTACGGATTCCTTTCCTATTGATTTTATTTTTATCCATAGACAAAACTTTGAATCGTTTTTTTTCGAGCCGTACGAGGAGAAAACTTCTTATACGGTTCTAGGGGGGTTCTTTTTCATCTACATCTATCCTGATGAGCCGTCTATCGAATCGTTGCAATTGATGTTCGATCTCGAAGAGAAGGAAGAGAACTTCGGAAAGTGGGTTTTTATGATCATATCAAGAATCAAACTTATTTAAACGTTCCCGCTATTCTCTATTTCCTTGAAAAAGGCGCTCAGCCTACAGGAACTGTTCAGGATATTTTAAAAAAGGCAGAGGTTTTTAAGGAACTTTGCCCTAATCAAACGAAATTCAATTAAATTAAGAAAAGAGTTAATTACACAAATGGGTCATATGGTTTGGACAAAATAACAAGATTTGGTACTAAGTTTGAAAAGTTGCAAGTTTAGGGTTTGTGGTGTCAATTTTGTAACAAGTCCGGGTCTTAAGACTAACTTCTGTTAACTTTTTTGTTAAATTAGGTTGAAATGACCAAAATACCTTTTTATAACTAAAAGGGCTATTTATGTAATTAACTCCATTTTAACCCAGGGACCATTTATATAATTAACTCTATTTTAACCCAAATAACCATCTTCATCTTCATCAATTCCACCTAATCATCTCGGACACCATCTCCGGTGACCTCCCCTTACAACTTTTCACCGCCGGTTAATCACCACCACCAACCACCATACAGTGTACACCGTCAATAACAATGGCTACAAGTTCATGACTTCTTTAAACGGGTTTATCCAGTCCTTTGCTCGATACAATGAAAAAATCCAGAAACCCTACCTAGGTCTGATTGGCATGATTTGGAGTACCAATTTTGGATAAATCAAATATGTTGATGAAAACAGTAGGGTTTTTGTGATGTATCAAACAATCAGAGCAGTTGAAACTCCATCGCCGACAATCGTCGTAACCCCAACTCCCTCCCACGGCCTTCAAACCTAGCAACCCTGTAAAACTCTCATGAAACTCCAATTGCAAATCCCCCTTCATGGAACTTCAAGTGGGTATTGCTGATTTTCAAGTGGGTATTTCCCCATTGTTGTCTCCAAAATCACGATTGAAGTGGGTATTTCCGCCATTGTTGCTCCTGTAGTTCTTGGAAGAACAGTGGTGGCAGGTTGAAGTGGGTATTTCCGTCATTCTTCTTTCCTTGACCTTCAATCTTGTTCTTGACATAATCGATGTTAAATAGCCACCGCAACATATTTGGGGTAGCCAAAGATGATTTGGCTCGTTGGCGACTAGTCGGGAGTGATATGGGGATGAAATAGCTGGCGAGTGGGGGTGGACGATGAAGACGGGGTGGTAGTTCTGGTCGCTGGCGGTTCTTAGGTGTGGAGAACGAGTGGGGGTGTCGCCAGCGGTTCTTTAGTGTGGGGAACGGGTGGGGGTAGGGGTGGGTAATATTGGGCCGGCAGTCCATAGAACATATTACATAAATACCCTCACGTTTTTTGCACGTGAGGGGGGTTTTTGGTTAGAATTTAACGGCAGTTAGTGCTAACACCCATGCTTGTTATAAAAACAAAAGTTAATACCCATATTTGTTACTTTTTAAAGTGAGGATCTGATCTTGTTATTTTGTCTAAACCATAGGACTCATTTGTGTAATTAACTCTTAAAAAAATAAAAACTAAGGATAGGATAGTGATTTCTATATCATTTTGGATATCTTTTCTATACTATGTTTTTTTATTTCCTTCTTTTCTTGTTCTATTTGTATCTATTTATTATTGCTTTTATAGAATCTTTTTCTAAGGAAATCTTATTTGATGGATCCTTACAAAATAGAAAATTCTGGCATTACCTGCAATCGGGTGGTTTTCATTCGAACTTTAATACCAAGTAAGAGACAAGGAATCGAAGTTCTTTATTCGACTTATTATATATCGATTCAATACACTATTGATTGCATAAATCCTTTTTCTTTATTTATTCTCCATCTAAACTAATTTAGTATATATGCATATGCGGTGCCAATCCAACACAAGTCTTTTTTTTACTATTATTTCAAATTTAATTCTTGTATTTTTACCATTGTATTCTTTTATTAACCTTTATATTGACAATATTGTATCGAACAAATATAATTCATCGTGATAAGCAGCTCTATTTATTTCCGTCCCATAGGTTTTATTTTTTACCTGTTGATTCAAATGATGGGTTCGTTGGATTAGCTTTGCTACTCAGATTTTTTATTGAAAAAGTGGATAACATAGAAATAGGGGATGGTCCAGCATTTTTAAAATTTCTTTCTTTTTTTGATCCGGAAATTTTTTATTTTTTCATCTGATTTAGTCATTTTTATGTTCCAAATAGATTATAAAAAAATTATATTTTTTTTATTTCGTAGATTCATACTTTGATTTAATCATTTTGTTTTATTATGATTGTATCTACATACCTTTTTTTTCTATTTGGGTTGCTAACTCAACGGTAGAGTACTCGGCTTTTAAGTGCGGCTAGGATCTTTTACACATTTAGATGAAGCGAGGGATTCGTCCATACCATCGGTAAAGTTTGGAAGACCACGACTGATCCTGAAAGGGAATGAATGGAAAAAATAGCATGTCGTATCAATTAAGAGTTCTGAGAATATTTTATTCTTTCCGGCTCGATACAAAGCCTCCATTTAAATTATTCAAAGGGAGCAAATCAAAGTCAATTTCAAGTTAGGTCGAATTAATTGGATAGGGCCCCATCGCTTCAATTAATTTCATTTTTATTATAGGGAAAGAAAAAGCAACGAGCTTCCGTTTTTAATTTGAATGATTACCCGATCTAATTAGACGTTAAAAAAATATTAGTGTCCAACACGAGAAGGCTTTCTCCCTGGAATGTATTCTTTATTACCACTCTTCTTTCCATAATGGAGAAGTATGTGTATAAGAAACAGTATATGATAAAATAAAAAAAATTTCTAAAATTAAAAGAGCGAATGGAAAAGGAGAGGATAGAGAATACCTTCAATTTAAATGGAAAAAGAGACGTGAAACGAAGAATTTGGGGTGGAATTTGGGTCAAAATAATGACGTGAAACGAAGAATTTGGAGTGGAATTTCACAATTAGAGTTATGACTTTGGTTTCAATTCGTATCGTAACTTTCAATTATGGTTTTTAATATGTTTGTATGCTTCTAACAATGATATCATTGTTAATTTATGTATTTTGCATCAAATTGGAGCATCTGAAATGCTAGATTTGGGTTAAAATAATGATTGAAATGAAGAATTTGGGTGGAATACTAGCCGACTCAGGTAATAGTTTTCGTCTAGGGTTTATGTTTTCAAATCTTTCTTCAGTCATACAGGTTAGTTTTCAGCAACTTATTACCATAAAAACGTATAAATGCTAATTTGATTGTTTTTAAGAAATCTGTATAAGAATTTAGGCAAATAAAAAAAATATCTTCTTCTTGTTATATCTAATGAAAATCTTGAAAATATAGAATTTTTTATCTTTCTATATCTTACGATAATCCTATTTTGAATATGAATCCCTGCTGGATGGGATTCGAGAATCCCTGCTGGATGGGATTCTAACAAACCCTTCAATAAAATAGAAAATATAAACATAAATAGAATCTAAATAAATAGAATCTAATTCATTTTTAAGAAACTTTTTGCTTAATAAATGAAATTCGAAGACAAGAGCAAAAATTGAAGAAAATAATATCCATATCATTTCAAATCCTTCATGTAGAAAGATAAAAAAAACTACATTATATACTCACTTAGATAGATACTTATATCTATAGTTATTAAGTAATAATAATTTCAATTTAGAATTATCAAATTATAATAAGTAAGATATCCTTATATATAATAAGATATATAATAAGATATCTTTATATTATAAATAATAATAACATGTACAAATAGTAAATCAAGGTACTCATTCTATGACAACTCTTAACTTTCCCTCTATTTTGGTCCCTTTAGTAGGCCTAGTATTTCCGGCAATCGCAATGGCTTCTTTATTTCTTCATGTTCAAAAAAACAAGATTGTTTAGAGCCGATGGCACAAAATCTCATCTATTTTTTTTTTTCAAATTGACGTTTGTATCATAACACAGATATCCATTTAGCAAAATATGGTATAAGCGGCTTCCGCCGAAAAATTCTTATGTCTCCAGAAAATGCTATGTTCTAGCTATTTTCAAATAGACCCGAATCGGAGGATGGCTGAACTGTAACGTTGGTCTATCTATATGTATGTGGCTATCTTTAGTGAGATCATACGAAGGGTATGTTATTAGTTTAGATCTAACCAATTGAATGAATTACTCCTAAAGGTTCACATCAAACTAGTGCTAGTTGATGCGAGTTACTTCGGAAACAAACGGACTAGAGTCAAATTCATTTGGGGTATTCTCTCAATTCCAAAAAAAAGAAACGGGATCAAGCATGAGTTGTCGATCAGAACATATATGGATAGAACCTATAAAAGGGGCTCGAAAAAAAAGTAATTTCTGTTGGGGTATTATCCTTTTTATAGGTTCATTAGGATTCTTGTTGGTTGGAACCTCGAGTTATCTTGGTAGAAATTTGATATCTTTATTTCCGTCTCAGCAAATAGTTTTTTTTTCACAAGGAATTGTGATGTCTTTCTATGGGATCGCGGGTCTTTTTATTAGCTCCTATTTGTGGTGCACAATTTCGTAGAATGTAGGTAGTGGTTATGATCGATTTGATATAAAAGACGGAATAGTGTGTATCTTTCGTTGGGGATTTCCTGGAAAAAATCGTCGGGTCTTCCTCCGATTTCTTATAAAAGATATTCAATCCGTCAGTATAGAAGTTAAAAAGGGTATTTATGCTCGGCGTGTCCTTTATATGGATATCAAAGGCTAGGGAGTCATTCCATTGACTCGTACTGATGAGAATTTTACTCCACGGGAAATGTAACAAAAAGCTGCTGAATTGGCCTATTTATTGCGTGTACCGACTGAAGTATTTTAAGAAATAAGCCGATAAATGAATGCTTTCTCAGCAGGAGGGCAAAAACGCAAGAATCCTCTTTTTCTAGAACATAACTTAATTGAGGTTTCTTAAGAACATTCATTCGAGTCAAAGCAGACATATATGGAACAAGTATAAAAAAACTCTTTTGGGGATCTTTTATTTTATATGTATCGAAATATACACAACTCAATTCAATAAAAAAATATATAAATAAATCAAAATATCTCATAATCAATCATTTCGAAATAAGGAAACCCCCCCCCCCCCCCTTTTACTTGTTGGAATTGAGGCTTTATATTCAGGTAGTAGTCCAATTATAGTAATAAAACAACTTATACATTTGACCCATTCACCTTAAGTGCTCATATTTTAGCAAACAGCTTTTAAGATTTCTGATGACAATGGTATGAACTGAAATGGAAAATATATACCTACACGATTTTGAATGTGATTATAGTAAGTTGAACAATGAGAATCAGATAAACAATTTATTATAATCAATCAAAGTAAAAACAGTAGTTTAGAGGGATTATAGATAGGAAAAAAAGGTTTGAACATCATTCAAAATAACTAAAATGATAGGTCAGATGTTTTTAAAACAGGGCTCTCTATGCTATATCAAATAAGCAATGACAGAAAACTTCACAAAATGACAAAAATGGTAAAGATTATAAATTATATAGAAAATAATAATAACCAATTTCATTGAAAAGAAGTGCAGTGAGGGTGTTCAAAGTCGGATATCCGAAATTTTCGGATAGTGGATTTCACTATCCGAATCCGAATCCGAAATTTCGGATATCCGAAAATTCGGATACGGATTCGGATAGTGAAACGGATATCCGAAAATATAAAAAAATAAAAAAATTTATAAAAATAATATTTTTAAATTACAAAAACAATTAAAAACCTTAAAAAACATTAGAAAATATACATATAAAAATATATAAATATAATATATCGGGTTTTGATTCAAATTTTCTTATTTTTAAATAATAAAAACAATTAAAAAAAATATATGAATATAATATTTCGGATATTCGGATATCCGAACTATCCGAAATATCCGAAAATCACTATCCGAATCCGAATCCGAAAATTCGGATATCCGAATTTCGGATATCCGAATTTTCGGATAATTCGGATTCGGATTTTCGGATAATTCGGGTTCGGTTTCGGATTCGAATTTTTTTGAACACCCCTAGCAGTGAGTAAAAGGTTTTGTATGAAGATTTACCTCACTTGGTCGTCGTTTTGTACCATGATTATAGCAATAATAGAAAGTAATTAGCAGAAAACTCAACCAAAATGATGTTTAATTGATTCTTCATCAAGCATGAATAAATCTTGACCTATCAGGTCCATGTGAAACACGATTAGACAAATCTTATTCAAATTGAAGTGCACCAGCCTATGCCTGAGGCGTGCTTTTAAAACCAAGTGATGTGAATCTAAATAAAAAGTCTTGTTTGGGTTGGCACATTCCAATAGATTCTTTTTATTTTCGCTGGGAATTCCTAAAAGTTATTAAACGAAAAACAGTTAAAAATTTTTACTAAAACAGAAAAGCGTCGGGCTCCCGAGTGTAAGCCCCAAACCCGGGAGGCCTCACGTGTTGGATTTACTCATTCACAAACAGTTCTTAAACTTGAATATCAACAAACGCAGCGAAAAATTTCATTCAAACATAGCGTCAACATTGTTTAAACATGCGGAAGCGTAAACATTGTCTAAAACATAAATACATCGTAACTAAAACATAACGGGATGTCAGTCTTCATGATCAGCCGGGTAACTCATCTCGCTAGCCAGGCATCACCGTCCATCCTCATAACCTGCCTTAACGTGAATATGCATACTAAAAAGTCAGCTATGCTGGTAAGTTCTAGTTTTAACATAAAACGTTAACTTCAAATAATTGCCAAAAACATAACTTCATAGTTCATTTAATAAAAGCGTACGTAAAATAATGCAATAACAAAAACATAACACATCATAACCCATAAGTCAACAAACACATCGAATCTGCGTCTTCTCGTAACCGTCAAATCCAAACGTCATACTAGAGGAATAACCCTAAGATCGTCACCACTAGGCCCTTCAACAACGTACTATCCTTCGGGCGGAGAAACCTAGGGCCCGACACTTAGGCTATTCAACCGAACTTCAAGCACGACATCACAAGGATGACACGTACCAAACTTCAAACACTGCACCCCGTAAGGCACAAGTACCAAACTTCAAGCACGACTACCCCGTAAGGTAAATCGTACCAACTTCAAGGATCACGATAATCCCCTTAGTGACCGTCATCACCCCAGTTATACAACAGTTGGCCAGCCACAAAGGCCCCTAAAAGGCAAAGGCCCATAACATACTTCCCATACCCATAACCTTCATTCCCTAACGAATAATGGCAGATTCGTTCGTTTATGACTTTCGTAAACATTCATTTCTTTTACTTCAAAACTTCAGTTAAAGCATTCGTACGTTTTATTAAAAATCATTAATTCATTCGTAAAAACTTTGTAAACTTCTTTTGGCAACATATTTCATAACCTTTCCTTCAAAATATTGTTCATAAACATCGTTTCATAAAACGTTACATACATCATTCATAAACATCGTTTTATAAAACAGTCACATCGTTACGTATGAACACCAGCCCAAAAACATTTATTTAAAACCGTAAAGAAAGGCTTCTAGAACTCACCTAATAAGCTAGTCTCGTTGTCCTAATCGATGGTCCAACAACGTCACGCACGATCTGGATTGAGTAGTTAAATACACATCAGATCCTATCCCGACTCTAACGGTTTAACCATACTGAACTAGGCGAACTTAAGGCTAAGTTCGCCCCTTACTAACCTAGCGAACATACTTTGTCATTAGGCGAACATGTCCAGCGAACTTACCAAGTTCGCTTCTACTTGCCATCAAGCGAACATACACCAGCAAACTTATCTAAGTTCGCCTAATCTCACATCCAAATCCTCCCACAAGTTCGCCTACGGAGCTGTCATCTTCCCCAAAACCCTAAGTTTGCATGCAAATGGCGGCCAGATCTGATCACGTTTAAAATGTTAACTTTTTACGTTCAAAACTTGTAGTTTTCGTTCGTGATCACAGATCTGAAGTCCATTTCTCAATTGGTTCATAAAAACCCATCCTTTTTACAAAAATACCCGAAAACCCAACATAAACAAAAACTCAGATCTAGATCGAGTTGTTACCTGTTTCGAGATTCCGAATCGAAGGATCCACTCACGAACAGTAGAGAAACAAGATGCTAGCTCCTCGGGTCGATCCTTGCACTTTCTCTCTATACGGTTTCTCTCTAAATATGTAAATGAGAGAATGAGAAAGGTTTGACTATTTATAGGAAGGAGATCCCCTATGTTCGCCACCCAAGTTCGCCGGCCATCCGGTCCGGCCCATCATGCCTCGTTTGTTTATTCCATTCGTTTTTTTCATTTTAACCCGTTATTATAACTGTCGTTTTATTTTTGGGATGTTACACCGAGCGATGCGGCGGGGACTTTATTACCAACGAAACACGATCTCCAAAACTGGATTATTTCAAGTTGGCTCTCAACACATGAACACTTAAAGAACCTGATGCAATCAATATATATTAGAAAGCACTAAACAAACCTAGAACTTCAGATCCATTTTACAATTAGTTATATCAAATTTAGTATGCAATATGTTAAAAAACAGTGCAGAACTGTTGTTAAAATTGTTGTATAAAAAGAAATTTCATTTTTGAAACTATGCAGAAATGTGTAGGAGTATAAACTGTGGAGAATTGTGTAGAACTATAATTACAAAATTAGTTAACTAATCTCGTAATCATCATGCAAATTTTGCAATACGACCCGTTACAAAATGCAGCCTTAACTTGCAATATGAATTCGCAGTTAGCAGCAAAATGCGACTTACAATCTCCGACTTGAACGGAATGCAACCTGAAATCTGACCTCTCAGAACAAATATATATATTAACATGCCATTTGGGTAAACGGATTACCTATAAGCACTTGCCATTGTTCAGATGAACTTAAGTTTATCCGTTTATTTTAGGGTGAACCATGTTGTTTATGTAACTCTAAATCTCATTTTGGTGACCACATACCTCATCAACGAACTACAACCAAAAATCATTAAGCTCAGTCTCATACAAAATTAAAAAGAAAAGCAAACGGTTTACTAATAGAAAAGGGAAGTACCTTATTTCTCAAAGAAAACGAAGCAGCTCCAAAGCAACGAAATTCAGTGACCAGTGGCTTGAAAATCAACCGAAAAACCCCTCTGAACCCAATATTTTTCACCTATATAATAAAATAAATACTCATATTTAAATTTAGTTATAGATCCTTTGGTAAATTGTCAAAATGACTAAATATCTAGATTATATAAGAAAATTATTCAACTAACGAAAATGATTTAAAAATGCTTTTACTTCATAACCTTATATATCATGATTCAGGTGTCAGGGCCTGATAATAACATGGATGGCAAAACATATTGCACTACCTGCACGGGCAAACCGACACCAAGTCTAGTCTTGACATCAAGTTATTCAGGTCCCAGTTTATCTCCAACTCTAAAGTTATTCCATCACTTTCATCTTCAATAACAGAAACTCCTAAAAACCATTAGGATTACATTCAATAAAATCTCAAATAACATACAAAAAAAGAATCAATTAGTCAAACATGTAAACTGTGTTAGAGTAAGCCTATAAAATGTCAAGAAATAGAGTACAATCGGTCTATATTGCTCAAGAATCGGATCAACATTTGCCTTTATAAGCTCTGAAACAGCCTACACAAAATTGACCCGAACCCATTTCTAGATCCCAATTTTGAAACAATCCATTTTAACCCGAACTCATTTTGCTCATGGCCCATTTAACTCGAACCTGTTACCCATACATCATAAATCATAGACCCTAGTTAACTTGAGGAGTTTATGTTTAGTTATTGGTATAAAATAGGTACCTCAAAAGAAACAAAAACAGTTTCGAAAAAAAAAGTTGACTGGGCTAAAGAATCAAACACATGACTTATGGTTTAATTGTATAGGCACAAACCAGTTGAGCTAGTTTGTTTTTGGTTATCCATTTCATAAAAACCATATATAAATTGAATTAAAATATTAGAAAAAATACCGAAAATATCCCATTGGCTGCAATTTTCATAAACTTTGTATTAATTATAGAGATAAATACAAATATTTGTCTATAAAAATGCACATATTTGACATGAAAATGAACCATTAACTTACTCGCCCACCGAAATTGAATATAAGGAGCTTTACATCCTCATTAATTCCCATTACACGCCTCACCTGCAGGACAAGACAAATAAACCAAGTGTACATTATCTAAAAAACCGAATAAAAATAATTTTGAGAAAACAAATTTATGTTGCAAACCTCCTATCATTTGGGTAGCCTAGTTACAACCAACATCACATCAATAATGTTCATAAAGGCAGGCACTGCACATGATGCTTTTCAAGGAAAATATCCCCCTATTAGTTATAAGTGTATTAGGTTAAGTTTATTACCACTTTAAGTGGCCCTAACGGTCTCCATTTGAGAACTCGTGACCATTGACACCAGTTGAATCCTACATATGAACTTGTAATAATCTAACCTATGAAACAAAGTATTAGACATAGGGCTGAGCATTCGGTTCGAACCGGACCGAACCGGGCAGAACCGGACCGAAACCGCGAACCGTTTGGATGGAAATATGTTAACCGAGGACCGGACCGTATATAAACGGTTCGGACCGGACCGGAACCGTATTAAACGGGTCGGAATCGTTTAATTGCTGAACCGAACCGATTAAGATAAAGTTCCACTTTCATTATACCAAATTATGTTTCCTGCAAAATAAAATTCAATTCCAACTCTACAAAAATAATAACCCAAAATACTCCACAAACGGTTCTAACGGGTCTGAAACACTACGTAACTTTATTGCATTGGAAAAGACTACACTATGACTATGTTATGGACCCCCCTATTTAGTGGATTATTTCAACGCAAGGGTTCATATTTGTTCTATTATGTTGGTAATAATGGAACAATTTTGTTCGTAGGAACAAAGAGAAGCAGATTTATTCTATACTCGATAAGTACCAATACGCAATGGGGAAGTTAATGCCATTTTCTATAAGCGAATGTGCCCATACTTGTTCATCATTAGAGGACATAATTCGTAATAATTTTCCCTTATTTTTTCTTACTTTCTTTATCAATTTTTCATAATTTATGAATAAAATCTTATTAGGATAAAGTACAATATTATAAATAAAAATAAAGGCTTTGTTACGTTTCCACATCAAAGTAAAATATAGTACTTAGTTCTTTTTTATTTCATTTAATGCATATTGGTGTTCCAAAAGTACCTTTTCGAAGTCCTGGAGAGAAAGATGCATCTTGGGTTGACATATAGTGCGACTTGTCATATATATTGGGTCATATGGGATTTCCCCGTTTTCTCCCCAATCGAGATATCCTCTGTTTCGCCCACGAAAGATTAATTGAATCATCAAATATTCCTATTTTCAATTTATTGGGTGCGTATCGACCCGTACAATACCCCTTTGTGAGGTCCTCTTCTCGAACCGTCAACAAAATTAATTAATTACATCTAGGCAAACTCAAGTTTGAACAAACCATGATTAGGTCTGAGACTGAAAAATAGAAACAAAGGCATACCTACAGCTCCTGATCTGATATCTTCAACAACCAATCACAATTACAAACCAAAGTTGTTGCATCGTTCATCTTTTGTTTTCCCTCCATGCTACAGAACACGAAAACATGATTAATAAAGAAAATCGTAAACAGTAACGAAGGAACAAAAATGAAAGAAAATGAAACCTAATCAGCATACCAGCAGAGAGAAGGAAGAAGAAAAAGAGGGAAATGAGAAAAAAAAATTGAATCATACCATAGTAAGAACCATTAGTAAGAGAGAGGGCTGTAAGAAAGAAGAAAAATAGGGAAGCAAAAAGGAAAAGAATCAGGGGCAAAGTTAAAGGGAAAAATAGAAACAAAGGCATACCTACAGCTCCTGATCTGATATCTTCAACAACCAATCACAATTACAAACCAAAGTTGTTGCATCGTTCATCTTTTGTTTTCCCTCCATGCTACAGAACACGAAAACATGATTAATAAAGAAAATCGCAAACAGTAGCGAAGGAACAAAAATGAAAGAAAATGAAACCTAATCAGCATACCAGCAGAGAGAAGGAAGAAGAAAAAGAGGGAAATGAGAAAAAAAAATTGAATCATACCATAGTAAGAACCATTAGTAAGAAAGAGGGCTGTAAGAAAGAAGAAAAACAGGGAAGCAAAAAGGAAAAGAATCAGGGGCAAAGTAAAAGGGGAAGAAGAGGACATAAATAGTTTCTGAAACAGAGGAAAGGCTTAGGCTGATTCTTGAGGAATAAGAAGAAATTTTTTAAGAAGATAGAGAGAGAAAGAGAGGGAAAACTTACAATTTCATCCTTTCTTATCATTCTTAGATCACCATCATACTTTTGTTCTTCAATATATGGAGCAACTTCCTCTGCTGTAACAACACTACCAAATACAAATGAAAAGACCTAAAAATAGATTACATTAGGGTTCGATCTTGGCAATCAAACAAAATCAAAATTCAAAGCAAATCAATGGAGAAAATGAAGGATATGTTGCCATGTTTAATGGTTTTGTGCTTGTATGAGTCTACCTTCTTGCAAGATGTTCTCTCTCAGTTTTAATGATTATTTCACCAGTTATTAAGAAAATAAAAATAAATCAATTAATGTGTTAATTAGGGAAGCACCCATTTCTTGATCCCAATTTTGAAACAATCCGTGTTGACGAAAAACTCATTTTGCTCGTGACCCATTTGACTCGAAACTGTTACCCATACATCATAAATCATAGACCCTAGTTAACTTGAGGGGTTTATGTTTAGTTATTGGTATAAAATTGGTACCTCAAAAGAAACAAAAACAGTTTCAGAAAAAAAAAAGTTGGCTAGGCTAAAGAATCAAACACATGACTTATGGTTTAATCGTATAGGCACAAACCAGTTTAGCTAGTTTGTTTTTGGTTATCCATTTCATAAAAACCATATATAAATTGAATAAAAATATTAGAAAAAATCACCGAATATATCCCATTGCCTGCAATTTTCATAAACTTTGTATTAATTATAGAGATAAATACAAATATTTGTCTATAAAAATGCACATACTTGACATGAAAATGAACCATTAACTTACTTGTCCACCGAAATTGAATATAAGGAGCTTTACATCCTCATTAATTCCCACTACACTCCTCACCTGCAGGACAAGACAAATAAACCAAGTGTACATTATCTAAAAAACTTAATAAAAATAATTTTGAGAAAACAAATTTATGTTGCAAACCTCCTTCTATGATTTAGGTAGCCTAGTTACAACCAACATCACATCAATAATGTTCATAAACGCAGGCACTGCACATGATGCTTTTCAAGGAAAATATCCCCCTATTAGTTATAAGTGTATTAGGTTAAGTTTATTTCCACTTTAAGTGGCCCTAACGGTCTCCATTTGAGAACTCGTGACCATTGACACCAGTTGAATCCTACATATGAACTTGTAATAATCTAACCTATGAAACAAAGTATTAGACAATAAAGATTAAAGTTAATACCTCCCATAATATGATAGAGCAGAAATAGCATAATTATATACATGAACTTGCTTCAACTCCAAGGAATAAGGTAAATTAGTGAACTTATTCCCCATTCTTGTTCTTCCCGGCACAGGAACTAAAGTAGAATATGCCCATGGTGTGACTAATGAAGGCTCCTGCAAACTCATCCACTCAAAGAAATACAAACAACACATTTTCAACCAATCTTCTTGACCCATCAATCCCAAAACTTGAACACGATCTCTTCCACTTAGTTTTCCTTCATAGGGGCCTAAAACCTCACCCATCAATCCCCAAACTTGACATTCACGATCTCTTCCACTTAGTTTCCCTTCATAGGAGCCTAAAACCTCACCCATCAATCCCCAAACTTGACATTGTTACTTCTACCACTTTCTTCAATATTTAAACCAAATAACATGAATCTAACAGGAACAAAACCCTGCTTTTTTGTGTTTTTTTTTTCTCAGAGGAATATAATCAAACACCTGGTATGCAACTCCTAACATTAATGAAAAGGTATAAGCAAGGAAACAAAAGAAAATACATACCGCAAAAGCACTCAGATCTCCTCCCAACTGTAAAATCCATGAAGATTGGGCTACAAAATCATAACTGCTCAAACCAACATAATATTACATACAAACCTAGAATCATGAAATCCTAAAATTGAATGAACACAACACAATTTTAAAAAAAACAAATTCCAAGCCGCCATTTTCCGTCACTTCAAAAACACACTTGCAGCCGACGAAACCCTAAACCATGAAATATCGTATTCGTCGGATCAGACCACCGATGATAATGTACGTTAGATACGAACCGGTGTGAAGACGAAGCGGGGAAGCGAATCGCCCTCTCTTCCTCTTCTCCTGTTCTTTCTCTCTATTTGTGTGAACGAGGACTACAAAAAATCATTGAATTCCGAAGGGGTTTCCCTTCTTTTTTTTCAGGATTCTGTCGAAGCCAGAATTACGGTTTGTTGTTCACGAAACAATTAACAATGAGAAATATTAAAAATTATTAAAATTTATCATGGTTTTATGTATTTTTATTTTATTTTTTTGAAATATTGATTTCATCAAACAATGGCAAATTAAATGATTATTATAATTTCTTTTTGTAGTAAAAGAATTTTTAGATATATACAAGTCCATACATTGTTTTCATTATTGGACCTAGGCAGTTCTTATAGTTGGAAACTTTTGAGTTGGGAGGGTATTTAACTTGCATATACAGAACTAAAACACAAACGTATTAATAGATTAGTAGCTAATAAACAGCGGAGAGGTCTCAATTTCAAATCTTTTAATGTAGAAAGAGTCACAAATACTACACCTGGGAAGCATCAATTTACCAAACTCAAATCAGATCATGGCACTGACACCTAGTTCCACATACCAAACCTGCAAAAAATAAAGAGGAGCAAAAGCACCATCATTCAAAGATTATACATTTAAAATAAAATATAAACCCACTTATCTTCTCTAAATAATAAAGGACGTCCAGAAGAAAGCAACAGTTCCATTGTAAATCTCCAAATATGATAAATGAATCATCCGGATTTTCAACGGCTCCTTTTGAATAGTCGTTACAAAAGATCAGCAACACAAAACGCTTGCAAATCAATCAATAATACAAACCAAATTGAACAGCATTACCCATATTTTTTTAAAAGTAATTGCATTCCAAAACATTGAGGCTCAAATCTGTTTTAACATCATAGTAATCAAACTACACCGCCATGGCTGCAACAAAGATTGCAAGTGGAGTACAAAAGGCGTACCTCGCACCTGACATCATCGGAACATGCCACGCCAAGATGTGGTGAAGCTCAAACCCAATAACATCAAAATTCAGTCATCATAGCCATCGGCTTATAAACTCAAGAGTTTCAAAAAGATCAAGAACCTTAAACCCTTTTCTCAGACTAAACAACTTCGTATGTCTTACGTCAAAAGGTACAAAACCAATAATTTATGCTTGCCAATGTTCAAATTTCAAAGTCATTTCTGTAAGATCATCATGTGACATAACTGCATAGAGTTAGAAATCAATTTGCACAATGAATAGCTACTTAAAACATGAGATCATAAATAAGTAAACCAAAAATTATAAAATACTACAATTTTTGACAACCAAACAACACTTTATGGGTTGTTATATTCGACAGACTGATCGCTTTCACCATCAATAATACCCACTAAATTCCTATGAGTGGTGCCTGTAATCTAACCAAGCATATTATGTGATCAAGTCTACATAAAGTAGAAAACACACATAATTTGGACACCTATATATGTTAAAATATACAAGTATGAAGTAACCAACAACCAAAAATATGTAAAACATGCAGCTTATTTATTTTTCAAATAATAAAAGAATTTATTTGAACCATCTTTAAAACGTCCCGTGAAATTTGAAAGTACATATAGTTGCATATTTTAACATATCATCAAAAAGAAAAAGAGCCCTCACAAGCATTATTTTAGGCTTTAGTGATTTAGTGCAAATGTTTTAAATGACAATGCTCTAAGACTCAAAGCACACAGACAGCACACAGATGAACAAAAACAATAAACTTTAAGGTCTCATTAAATGTGATAACGTCTCTTCTATTCTTTTAACATACAATATGAAATTAAATATGAAAGAATGCTAGTCATCCAACAAAAACAAAAAACTCAAATTCTAAGCTGCTATCCAATAAAAACTCAGTTCTAATATGCTGATTATACGAAAACAAACATTCACTTCACCTTAAACAGGCACTAAGCTGATGCTCCAAAGTTGGTTTTACAAAATCAGAACATGCCTGGGTTGGGTTAATTTTCAGGGTCACTTCCTGCACATTGTTAGGCTCCTGATATCATATCATATTATTAAATTTCTATATGAAAAGAAAATAAATGTAGGTTTATTCCATATTTGTTTAGAAAGTGATGTATTAACAGATTATTACCCGAAAATGCAGCATATAAGATATTTAGGATACTAAATTTGTAACATGCTTAAAAACAAAAAGAATTCATAACGAAGAAATAATAGCCATAAAAACAAAAGGATACTAAATGTGTAACAGGTTGAAAATGCAACATATAAGTTATTTTGGATACCTTATGGCTTCTGTATGACATAGTTACCAAACACATCAGTAATCAAATTCTTTTCCTCAGTTGTTGCTTTCAAGCTTCTGCTGAATAAACCGACTACAAAATTGGAGGAGAAAAATAACAGACAAGAAAAAACCTAGAAATTAAAAGGTAAAATACAAAAGGTTAAAGAAAAACAACATCAAATAGCTCAAAATATTTGGTTTTATTGAAAATAATAAGACATGTATTTGGATATTTCCCTTGAACTCCGCAATATTTTTGATTTGGCATCAATAGTTGAAGGAAATTTTCCGAAGAGAAAATGGATTATGGGAGTGTGTGACTTAAACTATTGATTGGTCTGTGCAGATATGTGCCTTTATTTATATTTATCTGCCACATTTGAATTCACAACCAAATGTGTCTTTGTTCCAACCATCACGTAAGCCCATACGGAGGATAGGATGATGAAAAATTATCATGTCCGGTTCCTCTGGGGGATGGATCTATAAGAATTCACCTATCCCAATTTTGATTTTACTTCATAAAAGAATCCATATATCGTATATGCGGGTGTCTAGATAACATATATTTTATATGGATTCAGTTTGTTCTTTTTATTCTTGCTCGAGCCGGATGATGAAAAATTATCATGTCCGGTTCCTCTGGGGGATGGATCTATAAGAATTCACCTATCCCAATAACAAAAAAACCTGACTTGAATGATCCTGTATTAAGAGCTAAATTGGCTAAAGGTATGGGTCATAATTATTACGGGGAGCCCGCATGGCCCAACGATCTTTTATATATTTTTCCGGTAGTAATTCTAGGTACTATTGCATGTAATGTAGGCTTAGCGGTTCTAGAACCATCAATGATTGGTGAACTGGCAGATCCGTTTGCAACTCCTTTGGAAATATTACCCGAATGGTATTTCTTTCCCGTATTTCAAAATACTTCGTACAGTTAAATGCATCATTAGTCAAAAGCATTATTCTAGTTGTTGTCTTTGCGAGCTAGTCCAGATACCTTATCCTCTTTGTGCCGCTAATGCATTCTCCTGTGGAATCAGATAGTTAGTGGGGCGGGTTTGTGTTCTTTGTGATATATTAAATGAAGATTACCTTGTTGAAAAAGTTGTATATTTGCAGTGGACACTTTTCCTGTTTCCGTTTTTTTCTGCAGGGGTTGTTTATGGCTGTTTTTGTGATTGCTGTTACGGATAGCGGTTGCGCTTGGTGCTGCAATAATTCTGGCTGCCTTGTAAGTATGCGGCTAATGGTAAAATCGTTGGATCTGCTGACACTTGAGATGCCATGAAGGTGTAGTTTGTCAAGTTTTTGTTGAGTGTTTGGCAATCCATCTCAGATGATAGGCAAAAAACTGAGCCTTTTTGACCCATTACATTAGTCTAATTAGTTATCTATTCTCACTAAAAATAATGGCATTTGATTTCACTTATCTGGGGTTACAAATTAGGGGAAAACATATACAAATTGACATGAAAAACACAATGTTAAATCCATTGGAGTTGGCTCTGTTCTTCATTGGAGTTGCTCAATACATCTGTGGTTCATAACCCACCAAAATCATTCTACAAGCAAACCCACCCAAAAGTGATATACCGGACTCGATACATAATGACGAAATCTTACCTGCCATCATCCTGAGTATTTGTCCTAGGATATTTTCCTTTTAGGGGCTGATGATAGCTATAAAAAGTTAGTATTAATGAAACTCGCCAACTAACATATAAAATCGGGGATTTAAAACCAGAGAGTAAGTTGTTAGAGCTACAAACAAAAAAATTAAAGTTTAGCCTGAAAAAATATTCTTTATTATACAAAGAGAAATTAAATACTTTTATGGAATATATCAGTTTTAAGGATGTTCAGATGTATTCATAATAATAGTAATTGCATAAGAAATATCCAAACACCCCCCTTGGATCTAATAATACACAAAATTTCTATTATTTATATTGTATATCAACATCATTAATGATATGAACAAATAAACTAAATAACACAATTATAAAATTATAAATAAAAAAAGAGGTCGCTACTCAAATCACCAACAATGACTCTTGGTATTTCATCTTTGAATCTAAATAGGAAAAAAAATCGGCATATTTCAAGAGGCGTATACTTCATCCTATAAACCCAAAAATGTGTGTGAAATCAATCATGTAATCTATACTACATAGTAATGTCTTAAGTATTTAGTATGCATATAGCGACGTGCCTGGTTCTAAGTAATGTAACAGCCTTTGTCTCTGGGTTTAAACACACCTAAAAGCACCGAGAAATCGAGCTATCAGCTAATACCAAATAAAAGTTTAAGAGTCCAAAATGCACTAACCTGCAAGCCTAATTCTTAAAACGATACATCTAATCATTCAGAATCTCTTAAAACTAAGCATCATTGTTGATTATTTGAAATTGATTCAGGCATTTTGTGTGACACGTAAAAAAAGGGAAAAAGAACCACAATCTGTTGTTTCCAAACTTGTTCTAAAATCAAAACAAAATGTACACAATATCATAAACGGCTTCCCAAATACAAACGCTCAACTAACCAACACAAAAGCACGAAGGCAATTTTGTTCAAGCAAAACAGAGAAGTTAGGTTTCTAAACTAATTCATGGATTTTGTGCGACACAAAATAAAAGGAAAATCGACCACAATATGAGAACAGAGAAGTTAGGTTTAGAAAAGGGAAAATAAACCACAATCACTACAATCTGAAAACAAATAAATTAGGTTTAGAAATTTATTCATGCATTTTGTGTGACACAAAATGAAAGGGAAAATGAACCACAATATGTTGTTTCCGAAGTTATAAACATGCCAATCAACTCACTTATCAACACAAAAGCACAACGTAAAATTGTTACGGGCAAAGAGAAAAGACCAGGTACATACCGATTAAGAACAGGGACAAAAACCGAGCACACCCAACTTCGCGCAGCACGCCTGCGTAAAACCAAAAAGTAAGAACCAAAGAGACAGCACTAATCACCACTTTAGCTTCAGATCAGTAGGAGGAATTATCATCATCGAACAAATTATATATCAAACAGAGGAACATCAAACGTGATGTAACCCTAAATAAAAACCATAGAACTTCGAAATAAGGGTTTAGGGATCGTAAAAAGCGTACCTGAGCGGAGTCACACACCTGGATCTCCGGAGGAGAAAGCTAACGCAGATCCACCTGTAAAGCTCGATCTCCTTCCTTGAAATGTTGCGGAAACGATTAATGAAGCGGAGGCGGTGTCAATTGAGGGAGGAGGAACAATCAGAAGAGGGCAGGTGAAGCATCTCCGTTTAAAAGTAAATAAAGAGAATGGGACGTGGCGCTCTTGGTGCATGTTTGGCTTTACTTTTAAAAAACAACTTATGACTTTTTCAAAAAGTAAGGGATGTTTGGGATTACTTATTTAATCAACTTATAACTTATTAACTTTTTAGAAAAGGAGATAAGTAATAAGTTTGTTTGATTTTTCTTACTTTTCATCCTTCTTTTAATAGTTTTTGAGAAGTAAGAAATTATGACTTATGACTTATTACTTTTTGAATAAGTCATAAGGAGTTTCAAATAAGTAATCCCAAACACCCCCTAAGTACCCACTTACTTTTAAAAAACAACTTTTTCATTCTTTAAAAACCAACTTTTACCCTATTATCCAAACAAACTTTTGACTTATTGACTTCTTGGAGAAGTTAATAAGTCAATAAGTAGTTCCAAAAGTAATCTCAAACACCCCCTTAATACAAAAAATAGAAACTCTGTTATAGTCGTTTCTCTCCATTCAATCTACTGCTCGCATAAAGGAATACATAGAGTTGAACATAGTAAAATAAGAAATTGAAAGATTTCATTAAAATTGTTTGTTTGAAAATTTTCCGAAAAGCTAATCATAGGTTCCTCTCTCCATCAAAACAATAGGGCCGTTATGTTCATTACTAAACTTGTTGAAGAGATGAAATATAAACAAGGTATATCTTTTTTATCAGATGTTGAATCAATCATCAGAAGAAGAATTAGCCCAAAAATTAGGATACATTCTGGGAAAATCAAACTTCCATCGAAGAGAAGCAAATGAAAGGCTTTCATAAAAATTCTTGTAGAATCGAGAATGAAGTTTTCATTTTGTACACGCCAGATCATGAATTAGTAACTGCATCTAATTTCTAAAAAAATCTCAATTGTTTTCATTTTTGGAATATGATATTTATGGAATCTCCATGAATAGGATCAAACCTTATTCCATGATATTTACATGAGGTTCTTCTTTCTTATTCTTAAGAAAGTCTTCGAGAGGGCTTAGTTGATCCATGATTTAGATTTCATCTTTCGTTTCCTTTTCGTTTGTTTCGAGAAATATATCGATCGATTCCGGTTCTTTCTTTTTCTCTTGATTCTTTTTCGATCGAGATGTATAGATCATGTTCCTAGATTAACGAAAATGTGGAAAAGCTCTATTTGCCTCTACCATTCTATAAGTCTCTTCCCTTTTGCATATGGCATCGCCACTCCCTTTGGTAGCATCCACTAATTCGAAACTTAATTTGAAAGCCATATTTTGACCCGGACGTTTCGGGATGCCGCTAATAACCAACGAATGGAAAGTGCTTTTCCTTGTGTGGATCCTATTTCAATGGGAACTTGATGAGTCGATCCACCTACACGTCTTTCTTTTACTGCTATACCCGGAGTTAGTCCATGTATTGCTTGACGTAAAACAGATAGTAGGTTTGTTTCTGTCTTTTGTTGAATCTTTTTCACAGCTCGATAGATAATTTGATAAGCCAATGATTTTTATCCGTGTTTCAGAATACGGTTAACCAACATGTTAACTGATCGATTACGATAAATTGGATCGGATTTTGTAGTTTTTTCTTCTGCAATACCTCGACGTGACATGAGCGTGAAAGAGGTTCATGAATCAGTTTTCTTTTTAAGCATTATTAACCAATAATTTATTGGGTACTGCACGAAGTATTTGAAATACTTCTAGTTGTTAATTTATTGGGCAACGCACGTTTAGTCCCTATTTTAACTCGATTATTCCAAATATCAAGTTATTTGATTCATGTGAAAAGGCACTTTATCTCATCTGACATGTCGGTTTTAATTTTCTAACTCTTTAAATTGCTTTATCTGAATATTTGCTCTCAATTATTCAAGTTAACATGACACGTTATGAAGCCGTCAATCGAAAGGTGTTGAGAAACAGCTTCAGTTCTCTTAGCGAGAAGTTTTTAACGCAGCTTTAGTTCTCTTTGTGCGGGCCCCCGTCAATTCCTTTGAGTTTCATTCTTGCGAACGTACTCCCCAGGCGGGATACTTAACGCGTTAGCTACAGCACTGCACGGGTCGATACGCACATCGCCTAGTATCCATCGTTTACGGCTAGGACTACTGGGGTATCTAATCCCATTCGCTCCCCTAGCTTTCGTCTCTCAGTGTCATTGTCGGGCCAACAGAGTGCTTTCGTCGTTGGTGTTCTTTTCGATCTCTATGCATTTCACCGCTGTCACACCCCGCCAAGGCGGAAACGCAAGGCGCGACGTTCATGGTTTCCAAAGCATATGATTACCGCAAACACATACATGCTAAATGGATACATAAACAAATTTAAAGTTTTACATTACAAAAATGTAATCTGAGTTTACAAAAAGTTAAGATTTCACAAATATGACTCAATTCAGTGAGTTATACAGGGGAAATCCTCCTTGAGTAGTATCCGTCGTGCATGCATGTAATCTACGTTGCTAACCTTGAAATCACGTTCAGTTACCTGAAAAACATACTTAAAATCGTCAACACTAGGTTGGTGAGTTCACAGGTTTAATCAAATAGTTCTTTGTAAACTTCGATTGTTCATAAATAGTTCAGTTGTATGTGATAAACAGAATAAGAATTGTTGACCCATTTGTAAACTAGCTAGGAATACAAATAATATGTTTATACATGAGGCGTAACCAAACCATGACATGTGTGAGCCCCTATAATCGTTATCAGGTTCTATGCGGCCATAAATCCTCCAGATTGTGGTTAGCGCGACTAACCATGACCGGGAGACGTCACTCTCCATAGTACTATTCATAGGACCCTAGGCTACAGTTAATGGTTACTATGTTGTTCCAGGGGACTTAACGGCCTCCAATGTGTTGTTCTCATCCCATGTAAACATAAAGTCGTGTCTTATTCTCTTGTTATCCCATAAAATAGTTGAAGTATGTTCTTCCCCCAAATATTAGAAAACAGTAAAAAGGGGCCGTGAAACTCACCTTGAGTTTGTGTATACCTGTATGATACTTGTTGTAGTCAACCTTGACTATTCGTACCCTAGATACCAAGGGTAAATTGTGTTAAGATCAAACGTCTTATATTGCAAATTGTTCACCGACCTTGTAAATCTGGTTGCTTTTGTTTAAATGTCTTCTTAGATTTTCAACATTTGTTTTGTTATAAAAATTGATCTTAGTTACTGCCCAAAAGGGGACTGACACAGGTATCGAAACTTCATAGTTTCGATTGGGCAATTGAGTGTCGAAACTTCCTAGTTTCGATTGAGTAGTTGGGTATCGAAACTATCTAGTTTCGATTGAGTAGGACAGTTGTCGAAACTTCCTAGTTTCGATTGTGCAGATTAGATATCGAAACTTCCTAGTTTCGATTTGAGCAATATGCATCGAAACTACTTAGTTTCGATTGGGCAATAGGTATCGAAATTTCCTAGTTTCGATTGAGTAGACAGGTATCGAAACTATAGTTTCGATTGAGTTAACTGGTATCAAAACTTCTAGTTTCGATTACTGGACTTCTGTTTGACAGAATTAGTCCTGCACATTTATGTTTTAAAACTTGAATTTGACACACTTTTCTTGTTATCTTACTTGCGATTTGAACATTTTGTATGCTTAGATACGGTTTTAAAGAAAATAAAGTGGATAGTATTGAGTTTTTACCTTAAAACCAAGATGAAAATGATGAGAGAAACAGAGAACGGTCTTGACTCTTTTGCAGAATTTTCTTTAAAACACTTGAAATCCTTCTTCAAATACCGAAATAAAGTGAATTTCACCTTAAAACTTGACTTCGAATTCGAAGAGAATGGAAACGTTTGCTAAATGGATAAGGGGGTGTGGGTTTTCTCTGGCTTCCGGCCGAGAAAGTCAAGGATGGTTGGTTTGGGTTAAAATAAATCAAACAATTAGTGTTTACCACTAATTTATTAATGGTATTCATATCTATTAGAGTTTTAAAGGGGTAATTTAATTCGGTTTGGGTTTCTCACGGTATTATAAATTTAACAAGTTTATGGCTCGTTAAAGAAAAACATTGAAATCTTGGATTGTATAATCCGTTGAGGTGATTATTTGTAGGTATAAGTACCTAAAAGTGACGCTACCCAATAGCGTTTTCGAAAGAGTTCGTTAGTTTACTTTTACGTATACTGTATGATTTATTCTAAAAATAAATTATTGACCAACGAAAAATTTGTGTAACGTATACGCCTGAATATTTAATTTATCCACTATTGTTCGTATTAGTCGGGTTATATGACACGTGATCCGGTAACTCCTAGAATTACCAAATATGAAGTGAGACCATGTACGGTTTTTGTTAGACCTTAATGTCCTTGTTTGTGAAATTACGTAAATCACAAAAATAATTATAATGTAAACTCGTTTATTGTAATGTAAACTCGTTCATAATGTGTACGGATATTGACCTGAAATGTCGGGTGTCACATTCTCCCCATGTTAACGGAATTTCGTCCCGAAATTCAATTCGTGTCATCTTGAACTGGTGTATCCTTAAACAAGGAGGGGTATTTTGTTTTCATTTGGTCCTCTCGTTCCCATGTATACTCAGGACCACGTTTTAAGTTCCAACGTACTTTAACCAGTTTGATTCGACTACGTCTCAGCCTTTGAACTTTCCAATCTGTAATCTCAATTGGTTCCTCGATGAAGTGAAGTTTATCATCAATGTGAATTTCATCAGGCGGTATGATCAAAGTCTCGTCTGATAGACACTTTTTGAGATTCGACACATGAAATGTATCGTGTACGTTGCTTAGTTCTTGTGATAGCTTGAGTTTGTAGGCTACAGGGCCAACCCTAGCCAGTATTTCGAACGGTCCAACGTATCTAGGGTTGAGCTTACCACGGTTACCAAACCTTGCAACGCCTTTCCATGGTGAGACTTTTAACATTACTCGGTCACCAATTTGAAATTCTAATGGTTTTCGTCTGTTATCAGCATAGCTCTTTTGTCTATCTCGGGCCGCTTTCAAACGGTCCTTAATTTTGAAAATCTTATCAGTGGTTTCCTGGACAATCTCAGGGCCTGTCAAATGTTTTTCACCAACTTCCGCCCAACATAACGGTGAGCGGCATTTACGACCATATAAAGCTTCAAACGGGGCTGCCTTAATGCTCGTGTGGTAGCTGTTATTGTAGGAAAACTCCGCTAACGGTAAATGAGTATCCCAATTTCCTCCGAAATCAATTACACACGCACGGAGCATATCCTCTAAAGTTTGAATGGTCCTTTCGCTTTGACCATCCGTTTGTGGGTGATATGCCGTGCTCATGTCAAGACGTGTGCCCATGGCTTCTTGTAATGTTTTCCAGATTCTAGACACGAATCTGCTGTCTCTATCAGAGATAATAGAAATTGGCACTCCATGCCTAGCCACAATTTCCTTGATATAAAGCTTTGCAAGTTTCTCAGTTTTATCCGTCTCTTTGATATGTAGAAAATGAGCTGATTTTGTTAAACGGTCGACAATTACCCATATGGTATCATAACCACTGGATGTCTTGGGTAATTTTGTGATAAAATCCATAGAAATCTGTTCCCATTTCCATTGGGGAATTTCAGGTTGTTGTAACAAGCCAAACGGTTTCTGATGTTCGGCTTTTACTTTTGAACACGTTAAGCATTTACTGACATATGTGGCAATATCTCCTTTCATATTAGGCCACCAATACAATTCTTTTAGATCCTTATACATCTTATCTGAACCTGGGTGAATGGAGTACCTAGTCTTGTGGGCTTCGTCCATAACTAACTCCCGTAAGTTACCAAAACGTGTCACCCAAATTCTATTCATGAAGTATAAAGCGTCATCTGACTTGGACTCCAATTGCTTTATCATTCCTCGCAAAGCTTCATTCTGAATGTTTTCTTCTTTGATTGCCTCTTGTTGTGCCATCCGAATTTGAGTCGTGAGTCTCGTATGAATTGTCAATTCTAGGGCACGAACACGAAGAGTTTTAACTCGTTCTTTGCGACTTAAAGCGTCTGCTACGACATTAGCTTTTCCAGGTGATACTTGATATCACAGTCGTAATCATTCAGTAGCTCTACCCAACGACGCTGTCTCATGTTAAGTTCCTTTTGATTGAAGATATGTTGAAGACTCTTGTGATCAGTAAAGATAGTGCATCTTGTACCGTAAAGATAATGTCTCCAAATCTTGAGTGCAAACACAACTGCACCCAATTCCAAGTCATGGGTCGTATAATTCTTTTCGTGCACTTTTAGTTGTCATGAGGCATATGCGATGACTTTGTCTCTTTGCATTAACACACAACCAAGTCCTTGGTGTGATGCATTGCAGTATACGACAAAGTTGTCGATTCCCTCAGGAAGGGATAAGATTGGTGCACTACACAGCTTCTGCTTCAGTAATTGAAAAGCTGACTCTTGCTTGTCACTCCAATCATACTTCTTTTCTTTCTGGGTTAATGTGGTCAAAGGCAAGACTATTTTTGAAAAATTCTCGATGAATCGTCTGTAATAACCGGCCAAACCCAAAAATTGACGTACTTCTGTCGGAGTCTTTGGTGCTTCCCAGTTTTTGATGGCTTCAATCTTGGATGGATCCACATGGATACCATTCTTATTGATAACGTGTCCGAGAAAGTGAACCTCTCGGATCCAAAACTCACACTTAGAGAATTTAGCATAAAGCTTCTCATTCCTGAGTAGTTCCAAGATTAATTTCAAATGATGTTCATGTTCCTCCTTGGTTCGTGAATATATCAATATGTCATCGATAAATACTATCACGAATTTATCCAAGTATGGTTTGCACACTCGGTTCATGAGATCCATGAAAACAGCCGGTGCGTTCGTCAAACCAAACGGCATAACTAGGAATTCGTAGTGGCCATAACGAGTCCTAAATGCTGTCTTTGGTACATCTTCTTCTTGGATTCTTAGTTGATGATACCCCGAACGTAGATCGATCTTAGAGTAGAAGCTAGAACCTTGAAGTTGATCGAACAAATCGTCTATTCGAGGAAATGGGTATCGGTTTTTGATTGTAAGCTTGTTTAATTCTCGGTAATCAATACACATCCTAAAGGTTCCATCCTTTTTCTTTACAAATAGGACCGGAGCTCCCCAAGGTGAGAAACTCGGTCTTATGAAACCTTTATCAAGCAACTCTTGGAGTTGATTTGATAATTCCTGCATTTCAGAAGGTGCTAATCGATACGGCGATCGCACAATTGGTGCGGATCCTGGTACCAAATCGATTCGGAATTCGACTTGCCTCGGTGGTGGTAATCCAGGTAAGTCTTCCGAAAAAACTTCGGGGTAATCCTTAACGATTGGTATATCCTCAAGTCGACGTTCCTCAGGTTTCTTCTCGACGACGTGAGCCAGAAACACGCAATAGCCTTTACGTAAATACTTACGAGCTTTCATGCAGTTTATCATCCTTAACGTTACTCCACTCTTCTCACCTTGAATCGAAAGAACTTCTCCGTTTGAGAGTGGGATTTGGACAATCTTCTCAAAACAAACAATCTCGGCATGATTCTTTGACAACCAATCCATGCCAATAACAACGTCAAAGCTTCCTAAATCAACAGGTAACAGATCTATACTAAATGTGTGGTTTTTAAGACATAAGGTACAACCCTGAATGACCTCTCCGGTATTAATTAATTTTCCGTTTGCTAATTCAATTGTATAGCTTTGGTCTAATTTGCTGGGCTTAATACCGAGTAGGGACTTAAAGTCATTTGACACAAAACTCATATCAGCACCCGTATCGAAAAGTATAGAGGCATAGTGATTATTTATCGGGAACGTACCAGTGACAATGTTCGGATCTTGTCGTGCATCACCAGCCCCCATCACGAATGCTCTTCCACGGGCCTGATTGTCGTTTCGGTTCTTCAACTTTGGACAGTCTTTTCTGAAGTGCTTTGGATCTCCACACTCAAAGCATCCCTGATTCATCCTTTCTGTTCCTGGGTTGACTTTTCCTGCTACTTTATTTATCTTATTAGGGTTCGCATTGCTCCTACAGTTATGGGCTAGATGTCCATACTTTTTACATTTTCCACATTAGGTACACTTTCCACTGTGATGATATCTACACTTGTCACACCTTGGTCGTGCTCCAAGGTATCCATTTTGTTCCACAGTGTTGGCAACAAAGGCTTTTATAGTTTCAGGTCTCTTGTAAATTTGATTCTTGTTTTGATTAATTGGTTTTCCAAACCATTTCCTCTTTTCCCCAGACCTCCCTTCTTCGGTCTCCTTCTTCTCAAACAAACCATCACGTACAGCATTATCCCTCAGCTTGAAAGCTAGAGTTATGGCGCTCTTGGCATCCATAGGGTTCGATGAAGTCACTAGACTTCGGATTTGAGGTGCGAGACCCCACAAATATCTTTCAACTTTCTTGTATTCTGGGGTAACCATGTGTGGAACCAAGATTGCTAACTCATTGAATCGGTCAGTGTAACCAGCAACATCATCTCCTATCATTTGTAAATTCCACATTTCAGATTCGATCTTTTGCAACTCATTTCGAGGACAGTATTCCTCGATCATCATGGCTTTTAGGTCTTCCCATGACAACTCATATGCTGTCTGCCTTCCCAAAGTCTTTACTTGTGAATTCCACCAGGTTAAAGCTTTATTAGTGAGTGAGCATGTAGAATACTTCACCATGCAGTCAGCAGTGCATTCACTGATATCAATCACTGATTCCATCTTCTCTATCCATCTCATTAGCCCAACTGCACCCTCGGTGCCATTGAAGTTACGGGGTTTGCAAGATAGAAAAGCCTTATAGGAGCACTTTCTATTTGGAGCATCTGTAGATTTACAAGTCATAACGTCATTAATTCGGATCATGACTATGTGTTACGGCTTATTTATTCTATTACCTCCGGAACCTCCGGCTGTACCGCTACCTCCTGCACCTCCTCCGCCGGTACCGCTGCCATTTCCTCCTCCACTATTTCGATTTGCCTCATACTGCTCCATGGCAGCAGCTACTCGCTGTGCTATGAGTTGTTCCACGTTTGGAGAAATCGCCTCGTTGTTGTCACCAGTAGTGTTACGGGTTGTCCTACGCTTAGGCGCCATGATGTTCTTTCTAACATATCAATTAAAAAGAAACAACATTATATGACAATAATGATAGCGCATGACATAAGGATACAACAACATCAAACGTAAACAACCATCACTACAATATTAACCATCACATACATAGTTAAAACATCTATAGTACATTGTTCCCAAAAGATATGGATACAAAAAGGATGGGTTCACATGACCTCATCAGTACTAAAGTTTCAAACTACTTAATGTACTACGGGCACAACCCGCCCGTAATAGGTTTAAAAGAAGAAGTGAGAGTACAATCCAATCACCATGGCAAGTCCCGCCAAGACAAAGCTAGCTCTCGCCACAAATTCTGCAGCCAACGTCCTTTCTTCCAGCGCCTCCACCATGTCTCGGACTGTAACAGTGAACTGCCAGTCCATGTCAGCTCTCAACTCTAGATAGTTTGTGGCACCCTGTATGTCTCGGGTGTGGTCTTCCAGAGTCTGAACTCGAGATCTGAGCTCTTGACGAAGTCGCGTGGCTGCATCCCCATGTGCCCGGATGTCATCTAGGAGATCATCAAGACGCTCCTCGTGCGTACGAACTCGTGCAACCAAGGTAGGCACTGTGAGCTCCATGGCTTCCCCAGTGTGGGGTAGGGGTGTTGGAGAATTGGAAGACTCTACGAGCTCAAAGGTAGATGGGATGCTCTCCATCTCCCTCCATCGTGCCAGGGTACGGGGCATCCAACGGATAGTTCCCACAGTAGGGTGGTAGCAGGGTCGTTGTTTAGGTGGCTCTTCATCTGTCTCCAAGTCTTCCGGGTCACGGGCTGCTAGAGTCCTTTTGCGTGGAAGTCGAACCTTCTTTCTAGCACTTTGCACCTTAACTGGTCCTCCGCTTTTCTTTCGGTAGACAATAGGCGGTTCTCCCAAGGCGACATTAGGTGGTGTGGAGTCGCGAACTTGTATTCGATTTTTGGGACGTGAGGCGGAAAGTTCCTCGTTTTATTCAGTGTCAGAGACGGGATCAGAATGTGAATGTGACGACATGCTTGTGACTACAATATCCATATGACAAAATGACTGGTTATGCAATGCTTATGCAATGAAAATGTTTTAGTGAGTCATTTAGATTATAGACTAGGTTCCAATTTAGATTCCTAGTTCACTATAATCAATGGCTCTGATACCAATCTTTCACACCCCGCCAAGGCGGAAACGCGAGGCGCGACGTTCATGGTTTCCAAAGCATATGATTACCGCAAACACATACATGCTAAATGGATACATAAACAAATTTAAAGTTTTACATTACAAAAATGTAATCTGAGTTTACAAAAAGTTAAGATTTCACAAATATGACTCAATTCAGTGAGTTATACAGGGGAAATCCTCCTTGAGTAGTATCCATCGTGCATGCATGTAATCTACGTTTCTAACCTTGAAATCACGTTCAGTTACCTGAAAAACATACTTAAAATCGTCAACACTAGGTTGGTGAGTTCACAGGTTTAATCAAATAGTTCTTTGTAAACTTCGATTGTTCATAAATAGTTCAGTTGTATGTGATAAACAGAATAAGAATTGTTGACCCATTTGTAAACTAGCTAGGAATACAAATAATATGTTCATACATGAGGCGTAACCAAACCATGACATGTGTGAGCCCCTATAATCGTTATCAGGTTCTATGCGGCCATAAATCCTCCAGATTGTGGTTAGCGCGACTAACCATGACCGGGAGACGTCACTCTCCATAGTACTATTCATAGGACCCTAGGCTACAGTTAATGGTTACTATGTTGTTCCAGGGGACTTTAGCGGCCTCCAATGTGTTGTTCTCATCCCATGTAAACATAAAGTCGTGTCTTATTCTCTTGTTATCCCATAAAATAGTTGAAGTATGTTCTTCCCCCAAATATTAGAAAACAGTAAAAAGGGGCCGTGAAACTCACCTTGAGTTTGTGTATACCTGTATGATACTTGTTGTAGTCAACCTTGACTATTCGTACCCTAGATACCAAGGGTAAATTGTGTTAAGACCA